>JAKELP010000023.1:9352500-11852500 GCA_029929735.1 Mimosa pudica | reverse complement strand
ACATAAATATCTTCACCTCTACTTTATATGTTCTCATTTTTTATATCTCCATCATCTTCAAATATCTCCTCTATTTCTGATGACACAGCCTGCCTATAGTTTTGCTTCTCCTCACCAACCTTGTCTTCCTCTTCATTTTCCTCAGCAACCACATTAATCAGATCATTCAGTACTATTCTATCACCTTCCTTAGGAACTTGTGGCGTCAGTATTTCCTTCAAGTTGTAAAAGTATGAGTTATTTTTAGGAGTAGGACAAGGGACGCCAATAAGTACAGCTTGTTCATTATCTGGCCACCATTGCTGTTTGGTATAGTAATCGTTGGCTTCTGCTGGTGTATGATCATTATTATCTGAGTTGTTGATGATGGATCTTAATTTCTGACTTGTTGTTTCTGACTTCAATGGGGGTGAACATAGACTAAAGGCATGCTTTCAAAAATAGACTTAATTAGTATGAAGAATGCTTGAACATGGGTTTCATCATGTCTAGCGCATAATGGATCATGCAAGAAATGATATGCACATTCAAAATGCGATTAAATTTTATGTATCACAACTTAGTCAGTGTAGAAGCATAAAAACGTGGAGATAATCCATTTCAGCATATTTTTTTATAAAAAATAAAATGGAAAATATAAACTTAGAAGTGTAGTAATGAGAATGAGCTAGATTCCACTGCTTAATGTCTTGAACATGTTCTGGCTGTTCTCATTTGTCTAGTTAAGTCTGCATGGCCTGATTTCCCATGTGCTGCTACATTCAAAATCCTCTGCCCAAAATGATTTATCACCAATTTAAATATCAAAATAGGAATTAAAACTTAAAATCCTCTTTTATTTATAATCCTTAAATAGCATTTTTGCAAGAAGTCTAAAAAGTCTAGTCAGCATGTTTCAGTTTGAGACAACATATCTAATCCAAATCCAAAGAAAAAGAAACTAATAAGAAAAATGAATAAATAAATTAGGTTGGTCATTCAGGTCAGATTAAATTACAAAGTTTTTTTGGTTCAAAATAGCTCTGATAGTTTTAGATTTATCAAGATAGCCCTACTCCGTTTAAATCTGCAAGTTGACGGTTAAAAAGTTTATGTGTGACTGTTAAAATTTTAACAGGGCCAAAATCAGAGCTATTTTCCCATCATGATTAGGCTTTGAAATAACTCAGTACTTGTCGTTTTTGACTTCAATGGGTGAACATAGACTAAAGGGCATGCTTTCAAAAATAGACTTAATTTCCCTGATAAGGTGCTATATCTGCTGGTTTATTTAGCTTTTTCCCCGACAACAAAGTATCTTTTCCTTTAGCCATGGTACTACTATGTACATTTAGGAAAGTGATCTTACATTTAGGAACAAATTCAAGCATCTGAAAATAGTGGTACCTAATATATGTTTATTTATATTACGGTTGCATGTTAGGAGAGATTTCACCTGTATTTCTTTTATATGAGATAATTACTTACATATATGAAGTTAAGATATTTGATTGAAACTTTTTTCTTTAGGAAAAAAGCGTAAATTTTTGTATGATAAAGACCGACAAGCTATATCCTATCTTCTGTTAAAGCATAGTCGAAATGGCAAACTAGATAGAGGGGTTGTCAATAAGTTTTCATCCATGTACTCAGTTTCTAAATGTATCATTAGACGCATTTGGCAAAAGACCAAGTCCGGTGAAGACATATGTCATAAGAGAGCAAAACAATGTGGTTGGAAGAGGGCCAACTTTGATCCAGATGTGTTTCTTCAGATTCCCCTCTCTAAGAGGACCACGTTTTGAGATTTATCAAGTGCTTTCAATATTAATAAAACCTCATTATTTAGGCTGCAGAAAGAAGGAGTTATATCACAGGAGACAAGTTCTTCCAGCCGTTCCACATCTCCTGGATGTTGTTCAGGTATATATTCTAACTCTGCTCTCTACTCTTGCCTTAACTGTTAGTATGAGCTCTATTTGATGGTTCTGTGTGGAAACAATAAGGTGAGATTATGACAATAGAAATAGGGTTTAGTTATGATAGTGCATGTTGAGTTTTTTCACTGAGCATATGAAGTTCTGAATATATGCATGATGACTTTGTTTGGGTGTTTTAAATCAGTTAACACTTGAAAAATCAGTGTTTAACGATGTACTGAGCATATGAAGTTCTGAATATATGCATGTTGAGTATGATTTAGATGGGTGTATGTATGTATGTGTGATTTTTGAGGAATTTGTGATTTTGGAATTCTGAGTAAATGGTGTTCTGTATTTCTTGTTTGAGTAGGGGTTAGAACTGATTGTAAAATGTTGGAATCTGACTCTAAGTGAGAAGAATATGTTGATTGAATGACTATGATGGTGTGTAGTTTATGTGGATGTGACAAGTTTGTTACATCCTTGGCTTTGTGTGTCCAAGGAGACTGAATCAAAATTGATTTTATAAGGATGAACATAGTGATCTGAGATGGGTTCCATTCTAGATGCAATCTGAAATTTATTATGCCTTATATTTAGTTGGTAGATGCTTATTATAAGGATATTGTCATTGCTATATAGGAAAAATTGGGACTATGATGGAGTACATGTTTATATGTACATGAAATAAAATGCATTGAACTCATGTTTTTCAGGCATCATATTTTTGTTGTTTGTTATGCAGGCTGAAAGATGGTTTAAGTTTGGAATAAGTAATGATAGTAAATTTTGATGCTTAGCTCCAGAACTCCCCTCATTGTTCACTCAAAGTTACTATTCCACTTATGATGATAGATTTTTTTAGTATTTATACCTACAACATTCTTAATGGATGATTTGGAATAAATAGTGGTACTAGATGATTTAATAGAGGATCTGTGTTGGCTGGTGCAGTCATATGTTGATACAATCAGTTTCTTGTGTAATGCTACTTTAATTCCATTTTTGTATATTTGTGTTAGCTATTTTTTGTAAGGACAAATTCATAACGTAGAATAATTTTCTCCTTTGCAATTCCAAATTGTCATTATTAAAATTATGTTGTTTAATTTTAATGAGTATTTATTTAGTTTTGTGAATTAATTTTTTATTAACATGATTTTAGCCAATTAATAATTTGTTTAAGTTTTAAAGAGGAAAAATTGAGTCATTTCTATATTTAAAGTGATTCATTAACCACCATGTGACACTAGTTTCGTTTTTAGCTAAATAATCTTTCGATTCAGTTTTAATGAGGGAAAACTGGGCAATTTTAATTTTCGTTGCAATTATACTCTAAAAAAATTTAGTTTTAAAATGCTAAATATGGATAGGAATTTTCAGTCTTATACTCCAGGATTAGTCAAATTAGAAAAAAAAAACGGAGCTGAATCAGAGATGAAGAAAGCTGAATCAGAAGAATAAAAAAAAAGCTGCATCAGAGAAAAAAACGGAGGCATTATCGGGGAAAGAAAAGAAAAGGATTAGTCATATTTAAAAAAATGGAGGCATTTATTGGGGAAAGAAAAGAAAAGGATGGAAGGAGTAAATGAGTAATTTGCTTGTAGAAGGAGTATGAGGGTATTTTGGGTAAAACTTGGGAAAAAAGAGAAAGTGATCTTACATTTAGGAACTTATCCACATCCTCAAAGTGATCTTACATTTAGGAACGGAGGGAGTATTTAATAGGATTATACATTTAAGAACAACTCGCACATTTATAACATATATCAATGACAATTTTCAAAAAGTACCCACACCACAAAAAACATTTTTGAGGAGTGAATTTGTCAATTGACAATTTTTAAGGGGTAAAAATGACGAATTATTGTTTGCATTGATCGGGATACTCTCGGTTGAAATTGTCATTGACATATTTGCCCCTTAAAAATTGTCAATTGACAAATTTGCCACTCAAAAATAGTTTTTCTGTAAGGTGCACATTAAGGAAATTTTCATTGATATATTTGCATATCTTAACCTTTGAAAAACCAAAGAAACGAGAAATGAGGTCTTGATACATCCATCGAACCTAAATAGAGGAAGTGGAACTATAACCCTTTCTCACTTTATGCAAGCTTATTACATCAGAAACATTATTCAAGAACTTTGTGGTTGATGAAACAGTCTTGAGCTAGGCTCCATCAACAGTAAAGCACCTCTTCTAAAGGCAACACAGGAATTGAATTTTGAAGGGAGTATCACTAAGAGCGAGACGCCTATTCCCATTACTATCCACAAATATGCCAATATCTTTGCACTGAACCTTACAAGTGCTACACACACTTGGACAAAACACAAACTTATAACTATCTTCAAACTTCTCAATCTTAAACCAATTACTCACTGTTTGTGGACCAGGATTCCCACCAACGCCACCTGTAGTCACAAACCACTGTCCAGTGCTATTATCAAAATTGTCAAGCTTCCAAACATTGGACGACTGAGGACAATCTGTGCCACCAGAGATCATGACATTGAGATCAGTGGACACACGAACACGGCCTTTTTTCGAGTCCACCGGCGTAAATGACACGCCTAGGCCCGGATCGCCGATCACCTCCACGACAGCGGGTGGACACTTTTTCCCGATGCTTGTTGCCGTGAGCCCGCCGCCACTAGGAGGCTGAGGAGCTGGAAGTATGACGTACTTGACGCCTGCTTGGATTTTTTTGCCGGAAGTATCGATCACTGGGTCCGGCGTTGCATCATCGGTTGTTGCTCCGAGCAGTGGCTCTATGCTCAATGTGAATACGAGGGCTAGTAATGTTATAAATAATGTGAGCTTCATTCTTTAACTTGAGTGGTTCTGAACTAAGGTAGTATGATTTGTTTTGTCTGATTATTGATTGGAGATGGGGAGAGCTGGGCATGAATTTATAGCTCGAGTGAGGTCTGAAAATAAACCAGGTATTTTCATGATAGTCAATGATTTCGACTATATTATCTAGCATAAGGCATTATGTTTTCATATATCAAGTGGCTTTATGATCAACTTTAAGCTTTTCCACACGGTTCCTTGCTTATCCATACAATGAACAATAGAGTACGGCACGCATTGTCTAGCCTAACGGCTTGAAACTAAGTTATATTATCTATAACCAAGCATATATATATAAAAATTTGGAAAAATATTTTTTTTGACCAAGCATCGTTATCTTTTGACTAATTAAATATAGTACCATTAATTAATTACAACAAATAAAAATAGCATATATAGGAATTGGCTTGCTATATTTTTATTGGGAGAACCGCAATGGTTTCACGCAAAATGAATTACTTTATATATATCCCATCCTATATTAATTTTAATATCTATTTATCTAATTTAATTATATTAATGATATAAGTTAAGTTATTTATAATCACATTTTTATCAGAATACTTTGAACATTTACATTTGTTCCCGGCCGTCCCCTTTTTGTTGTTTGTTTACTACAATTCAGGCATTATAGTAAGAATAAACTGAAGAAAACTTGAGAGAAACTAGAAATATATATATATATATATATATATATATATATATATATATATATATATATATGATATTTAAAAGTAAATCCAATTTCCCAAATAGATCTTATAATAGGGATAGACAAGTCCCTGATGAGTAGTAACTGATTTATTTCACTAGCTAATAATGATATTTTTACTTTTCATTATTTTTAATAATACCTCCTTATGTGATTAATTCTCTGTCTTTTCATCTAAATACTATCGTCCCTATTTGATTTTATTAACTCGCCGACGAAAAAACAAGGTGGATACACTCATATAATATGGGGTGAGTCCTCATTGGAGGCTCCCGATTGAGATAGCCGTCAGCCGGTCACTAAACTTAAGGTCAGAGGAAACACAAGGAAAAGTCAAAGACGCATGATGTTGATGAGCCTTATCTTGGGGCTAAATATAGGGCATCCATCTTAAATAGACATAAAGGAAATCCAACATTTCTAGGCCCAATCTTGTGTGGACAGGACCAAACGGAACTTGCAAAGAAAATTTTACAAGACTATAAAGCATAACTAAAGGGCAGTTAAAAATATTGCACAAACTGAGAACGGATCACACTATTTTATTAAGGTAAGGTTAATTTAATGCTGGAAATAGTGTTGTAAGAACCGGACCGGACTGGACTGTTGGACCGGTCCAACCGTCGATCGCTTCACATTCCGTCTCAACGGTTATTCGGTTCAACCATCGGTTTGAGCGGTTAGACCGTGTTGAACCATGACCCAAAGCTTTTTCCGGCTCGCCTTCCGGTCCGGCTTTTACAACATTGCCTGGAATACAGGTAGAAATGATCCTATCCTGTAAATGAAAGGAAAAATAACCTATTTTTAATGTAAAATTAAATGTCATATTTAAGGCTATAATCGAATCTATTCCATATGAATTAGAATACACATCTTGTTAATTTTGAACATAGTTTAAATGTAAACGGCTCGAATTTGTCCTCAACTGGCTAGCCATGAAAACATATATGTTCTTTTCAAACCTTTTGTGATAAATAAATTATAAAAAGTGACATACCCGTGTGATGTACGGAGATGTTTTTATTTTTTGATGAAAAATCACTTGGACATTAGAAGTGAATGAAAGTCATATATGTGACGGGGAAATTAGTTTATTTGACACAAGATAAGTAGGTTAATAGAATTATGAAACAATTAACCATAGTAAGAAAATAAATTGTAAAATATGTTCATAAGTATTTGAGAAGAAATAAATAAGTTAAACATAACTTAAAATCGTGACTGAAACGGAAGATAAAAAAACTAAAATATATACAAAAGTTATTTAAGTAAAGACTTTTAATCCTACTTTACTATTGATTCGCCTCTCATGCCAGTTTCCACATATGGGATAAATAACATTGGAGTGGATAGAATCATAGATTGATAGGTAGAAATGATAATGTTATCCTCTCATTTTAGCTTTCCCCCAAATTATATTATAGCTCATTTTGCATCTTTTTTATTTCCCCATCACTAAAAGAACTCAAAACTTATTACCTTTCGTAAGTTCAATTGGGAAAACTCATAATTTCTTGATTTATCATACCAATTTGAATTATACCTTTAGACGTATACTCCTATATTTCTCTCCCCAAAATTGATGATAATCTAATCTAGTCCCACTTACTATGTTTTTTACCAAGAGTCTCAAGTCTCAACATTATTTTTGAGAATATAAATTTTCATACAAAATTAATGATATTATTTATTTAAATGATTATACTCACCTCAACTTTCAAAGATATATATCTCCTTTTTTTTACATGAAAGATATACATCTCTTTTTTATTTAAAGGTTGGTTCCATTCCTCCCTCATCAAATAAAATTTAATGAGGGCATAGGAGTCTCTTCATATCTAAATTTTATTTTCCTCAAGTGAAAAAATTATATTTGCACCTGAATCCCAAATTTGGTACTCTTTTTGCATCTCGTGGAATTTTGGTGTTAAAAACACAATTTTAGGTAAAATTTAGTATATTTTTGCACATTCGCCCTTTTTTATCGTCTTTCTCATTTATTTGCACATTGTTTGGGTTATCTGATTCTCCCTTTAACGACAAGTCTGCTGTTGAAGATGAAATAAATGTCCTTTTTGAGTAAACTTATTGAATGTAATTGAAGTACTTGTGAAGATCCTTAGACACTAAGCTCTTATTTATGAAGTTTCCAGTGTATAGATTCCTCAGTAACCCTATTGATTCACAATTAATTTAATTTTAAGGAGTTGAACAAAATGTATATTATATCCATATAAAGATATATTTTCAACTTCCTTAATGAAAGATATGAACCCTGTGTATTTTTACCAAAGGACATTCAAGAATAGTTCAAAAATACTGTAGTTTAGTTTCTAAATTTTTGAGTTACAAATTCGATTCGTGTGCTCTCTTATGCCAATTCTAATTGGGCTGGTTCAAAACTATTTTCATCCTTAGCTGGGCCCCCATTATCATCTTCGGCGAGGCTTGTAACAGATTGTTTATAGGCTTACAACTATTTTCATCCTTGGCTATGTGGAAAATGATCTTCTAGTCATTATAATTTGACTTAATGTGTAACTAAGTCATAGTTTAGATGCCATTTTCATGTTAGTGAAGTGTTAATATTTGTTTTTAATACAGAGTATATGCTGAACGATATTCTAACAATCTTGTACTCATTATAATCTGATTCAATTTGTAATTTCAATTGTATCTTTTCTTGGTAACCAGAAACAGTGGTATTCCTTTTGCATGTTTCCGTCATGCATGAATAAATGTTTACATTTAGAACTAATGGTATCCAAAGAATAGTCAAACAGTATGCGAGCTAATGAAAATTATGAAACATGGGATTTTCGATTCAACTGCCCAACTTGTATTGTTTTAAATGTGTTTGCAAAAATACCATTTCAATGTAGGTCCACCACATTCCTACACTAATTACCAGCTAGATATGAAAATGCATTCGCAGAGGTATACCAAAAACTTCTTACATGTAAATAATCTTATGAGTATATTATTTGTAAATTTGTAAAGAAATATATAATGATGAGCTCAGGGTAATACTGTTTTAAAAACATAATGTTTATTTTGTTTTTAAAATAATCTACTTATAACATTAATTTAGGTAATATTTGTTTTTAGTTATTAATATATAATTTAATTCTAATTTTCAATTTATTTTTTATAAATTATATCTATTTATACTTTCTAATAATAAGAAAAATTCTTTAGGTGAACCCAGATAGCCATTTCATTTGTGGTCTCGACAAATCACTAGGAAACATGTAAGATATGATGTTGATATTAATCTAAGTAGGCACCCTAAAAATTTACTTATCAAATTAAAAATAATTTTGTGCCACAAAAAAAATAATTCTATGAATAAAAAATAATTATGTGTCACAAAAAAATTATTCTATGAACTTTACAAGTTGAAAAAAAATATCTGATTGCTAATATATTTGACAAATGATGTGAACCATGTTGTAAGATATGCTTATGTTCATATCTTATACTACCTCCGGTCCTAAATATAGGACCTAGATGACTTTTTTTTTGAGAGGTTAAGGTTGCAAAATAGTCTATTAAATCATGACATATTTGATATATTTTTAGATTATCCATTAGTTTATAAGTAAAATAAAATAGTTTAAGGAAAAAATTAGGTAAATCAATTTATAATTAACTTATTTTACTTTTTTTTTTGGATTTTTCAGAAAAGTCAATTAGGTCTTATATTTAGGACCGGAGGGAGTATATTTGCTTATGATTGCAGGAGAGCATAAATGACGTGACAAACCATGTTTATGTATCAATTTCTCAATTAATAGATATGTGAATGCAATGAAGATTAGGAGAGATGGTTAAGGCATTCCCATAAAAATTATGTCATACTAAGTGGATTAACTAAAATTTTTAATATAATCAAATTACATAAATAGATTTGAAAGGTTGAGTTTTAGGATACAGTTCATCCGATTCTCCTATAAACCATGTGCCACTTGGACTCATTTGACACCTCATCTAATTTAATTTTCATCAAAACATGTAACTACTTGAGTTAGGCGCAGTTTGTTAGCTTTGTTAGGTTCTGCTGCCATAGCAACAAAACAAAACAATACTATGCACAAGTAAGGGTGAACCACAATAGTTACATAAAGTAGTTTGAGTAACTATCTCTGATATAGATAGTGGTATTTAGGACTTACAGCAGTACACAACAAAAAAAATGGAGTAGTTTTTTAGCCGGGTAATCTGTTAGTTGAATGTCACTCTCTCCATTCCTCAACAAGTCTTAATTAAGAAGTTTATCTTATTTTCTATTATCTATTTAATTCCACATTACACATAAATTTTTATCAATTATATATTCGTTACTTATTGAAATTTTAATTAAAACTATCAGTTGTCCAATAAAAAAACGTACAAAATGAATTCTGTTTGTTAAAAACCATGTATTATATATGTTTGTATCAAGTCGTTTTTTCCTCTTAAATTTTATATGAAAATTCTCTTAAATTTCAAAAGTGCATTTTTAATCCATTTTGTTAAGTCCATAAGTATCATTCAATTATAAATTTCTCTTCTCTCACATTTGAGTATAAATAGAACAGAAAGAGACTTGAATTACTTGTGAACAGAGAAAGGAGAGACTTCGAGCGTAAATTTAATTAGGTTTTGGGTATATCAAAACAATTCTGTGAATCAGAACAGAGAAAGATAAAAAATGGTAGGAGGTCACATAAGTAGTACTAGTGGTGTTGGTGATAAAAAATATCCTGGCAAACTCACCAAGAGAGTCATCTTCACATGCATCGTTGCTGCCTTTGGAGGCTTAATATTTGGCTATGATCTAGGAATTTCAGGCATTGTTGTTCATTGATGTCATTATTTTATATTTATCTCTCACGATTTTCAACATGTTTGGATTAATATGTTGTGTGATGATATTTTGCTTGTAGGTGGTGTAACATCAATGGATCCTTTTTTGAAGAAATTCTTCCCGCAAGTTTATGATAAGGAACATGGCATTACAGTATCAAAAAACAAATACTGCAAGTTTGATAGTCAAATATTAACACTCTTTACTTCATCACTCTATTTTGCTGCTTTGGTGTCATCTCTTCTATCATCAATCTTCACAAGAGTGTTAGGAAGAAGAGTCACCATGCTTGCCGGTGGCATCTTCTTTCTACTTGGAGCATTCCTCAATGGCTTTGCCAAAGCCGTTTGGATGCTGATCGTTGGTCGCCTATTGCTCGGTTTTGGCATCGGATGTGCCAATCAGGCACTACTTCCCTCTTAACAAAATGATAACATTTGTGATACTTCATAGTTCTACCATTCTTAATTTAGTTTATGAACTTATTGAAAGATGATATTTTGTTTTTCAAATTAATTTTATTGATACTCTCTAAACAATGAGATAAAATTAAGATACTATCATATTGATTACTTTGATAGAACATTATATCGATAAATGTCATGTATTTGAACATAGAGAAATAGGTTAAATTCTTTATTTTGATAATCAAGATGAGAAATATATGAGCCATATTTGATTAATTTTTCTGATTACCATGGAAACTTGTTTTCCAGAATGATACTCAATCCGGTTCTAAATATAAGACATAGTTGACTTTTTTAGAAAATTCTAAAAAAGCAAAATAAATTACTTATAAATTGATTTACCTAATTTTTTTTCTCTTAGACTAGTTTATTTTCCTATAAACTAATGGATAATCTAAAAATATATCGAATGTGTCATGATTTAATAGTCTATTTCGCAACCTTAACCTCTCCAAAAAAAGTCAACTAGGTCTTATATTTAGGACCAGAGGTAGTATTTAGTAAAATCAATTTTTATAAAACTTAGATATTTGAAAATGTGTACATAGTTTATATGATCTACACATCAAAATAGTTTAATAAAAAACTTTAAAAACTTTATTTGGGGGGGGGGGGGGATGGAAAGACGTAATCTGGCAATGAAACCAGCTGTTACATATTCGTAAGCTCTGCCTTTTACTCAATCTAACTGATCCCATATTTGAATAACAAAAAAATGTAATTTGTTATTGAAGCTAGATGCATGATCTTAACACTTGCTTTTATATTGTTTAGTCTGTGCCAATCTACGTGTCAGAGGTGGCACCATACAAATTCAGAGGAGCTCTAAACATGATGTTCCAACTATCCATCACAATAGGCATATTGGTGGCTAACGTATTGAATTACATCGTTGCCAAATTACCAAATGGCGAAGGTTGGCGATACAATTTAGGATTTGCCGGAGTTCCAGCCATAATGATCATCCTTGGTGCACTATTCCTTCCTGACTCGCCAAACTCTCTCATTGAACGTGGTCATAACGATAAGGCCAAAAGAGAGTTAGTTAAAATTAGGGGTACAGACAACGTTGACCAAGAGTTTAATGATCTTGTTGCTGCAAGTAATGCCTCTCGTGCCATCAAACACCCATGGGCTACTCTTATTACAAGGCAATATAGGCCTCAACTTATTTTTGCCATTGCCATCCCTTTCTTCCAACAACTCACTGGTATGAATGTCATTACTTTCTATGCCCCAGTTTTATTCAAAACTATTGGATTTGGTGCCTCCGCCTCTTTAGCCTCCTCGGTTATCACCGGCACAGTTAATATGTTAGCCACCATTGTTTCCATCATCGTCGTCGATAGATATGGAAGACGTGTCCTTTTCATAGAAGGTGGTCTTCAGATGTTGTTCTGCCAGGTATTAATATAAAGGACAATGACCCTATTTTGCTCTTCAAGTTTATCCTAGACCACTGGGCACCCCAAACTAACACCGGGTACAATTTTACCCTTGAAGTAGTTTTAAGTGATCCAATTTTACCTTCTGACGAATATAATATTGACATAAGGAATGTAAAGTTGACACGTGAACGACACTTGTCAACATTACATACTGGAGGGTAAAATTGGATCATTTAGTTACTTTAAGGGTAAAATTGTCACCGGTGTTAGTTTGGGGTGCCCAATGTTGCATGTTGGTTACTGGAAGGGCAACATAGGGTCATTACTCTAATATAAACATAGATTTGACTTTCACATTGTGTAAGCTTTTGTTATATAAAAAAGAATTTAATTCACATGCACAAATTTTTAACATACAAGTATTCAACATTACATTTCTTAATAATCTCTTTTTTTAGGTGATGATAACTATTGCTATTGCTTCCAAGTTTGGGGTGAATGGAAATCCGGGTGTGTTGCCTGCTTGGTATGCATATTTGGTGGTGACTGGAATATGTGTGTATGTGAGTGGATTTGCATGGTCGTGGGGCCCATTGGGATGGTTGGTTCCAAGTGAGATATTCCCATTGGAGGTGAGGTCAGCGGCTCAGAGCGTGAATGTTTCAGTGAACATGTTCTTTACATTTGCCATAGCTCAGATTTTCACATCTATGCTGTGCCACATGAAGTTCGGTCTTTTCATATTCTTTGCTTTCTTTGTGGTGATCATGACAATCTTCATCTATAAGTTGTTGCCCGAGACCAAGGGAATCCCAATTGAAGAAATGGCTAGCGTTTGGGAGAAGCACTATTTTTGGTCTAGATTTGTCCAACCGTCAACAACTAGAGTTACTAAAGTATAAGATATGTTTCAGTTTTCCTTAATATTACGTTGTCATCGGGCTTAATTTATATTGGGTGAATGTGTAAAAATGATACTAAATTTTACCTAAAATTGCGTTAAGTTTCGCGAGGTGCAAAAAGAATACCCAACTTGAAGTTCAGGTGCAAATATACTTGAGGGGAAAAAATATTGGATATGAAAAGGCTCTTATGCCCATCATTAAAAAAATTTATGAACAACTTATAATGAATCTATTTAGAATTTAAAAATAAATTAAAAGTAAATTGGATCCTTTATTTAAGAAACATGAACTATACTACTTCATTTATTTACCATCAATATTTGAAGTTGAATGAAGCTCTTGCATAACAGAAAAAAGCCCTCTTTCCTTGAATTATTGAAATTCAATTCCACCACTTTCCCTGTTTGCTTTATTTCCGGGTGCAGTTGAATTATATTTTTAATGCTTGTAATATATATCAACATAAATCTTATCCCAATTAAATGAGGTTGGTTACATGGATCACACGACGTCATTGTACTCTATCAATAGTCATGCCTAAAGGTAAACATTTCATCAAAAGATCTCAATGAATAACTTTGTTAAAAGTTCTTTTTGGTCATCCTCTCCTTCTCTTGCAGTGATTCCATACCCTTTGATCAATTATTCTTACTGCTCATCCACTTCTCTTCTTTGAACCTTTTGTTTCTTTATATGCCTTCTCCCATGGTAGTGTGATAGCCCTTGTGAAGTACCAAGCAATGACATATTGATATAAACAATGTGTGTGTTCATGCTCAAAAGATTCGATATAATTTTTACGTTGGCTACCGAAGCCTAACACAACCATACTCTTTTATTCGAGCTTGGGACCGGTTATAAATATAGGCGGTGTATTCTGTGGACACACAGTCACACGAGGGTAAATAACCAAACATGACACGAAGTCACAAAAACATGCTAATAGTCAAGATTAAATTTTCTTTAATATAAACAATTAAAGAATGATGCTAAAAAAACTACACATGCTAAAATCCCTGACATAAATTAATTAAATCAATCATAAGGTCAAAAATTTTAGCCATAAACATCTTTCTGGAACTAAACAAACATTAATATAAAATGAAATTACAGAAACTAAAAGGGGTAAAAATATAATTTTCGCAAGTTAAAACACCTTCTTGACAATAAGGGACTAAAATGTAAATGCAGAAAATTCATTGGGGAAAAAATGATAATAATAATAATAATAAATTGGGGGAAAAAAATTTCCGCCTGTATGCCAGATATAATGAAATAAATCCATGTCTGCCAACCTGTATGTTACATTCTTGTAAAATTCCAC
The DNA here is from genome assembly GCA_029929735.1 of Mimosa pudica. Taxonomy (NCBI): domain Eukaryota; kingdom Viridiplantae; phylum Streptophyta; class Magnoliopsida; order Fabales; family Fabaceae; genus Mimosa; species Mimosa pudica. The sequence goes on along the minus strand of JAKELP010000023.1, from coordinate 11,838,091 downwards.
CTGCTTGTCCATATTTAATTCAATTTCTTTCTCTTTTAACATTTGAAGTCGTTCCTCATTTGAGTTATTTCTACAGCTACCAACAAACTGGAGCTTAGGTTTTGGCATAACAGAATCTAGCGTTTTAGTAGCAGCTGAAAAGGCTTCTAGTTGGAGACCGTGAGCAATTGGTTAATATTATTGGACAAAACTATAGAGTTAGCAGTCTTAATTAATAGTTGCAGAAAATGTGTTGGTGTTATGAATATAAAGATGAGAAGAGTAGAGAAGAGAGAGTAGGAGAATATATTATTCAAGGGTTGGTCATATACAATGGTGAGTCCCCTATTTATAGAGGACAACATTAGGGTTACATTATACATCAATATGGAATAGCCCAAACACAAGGAGGAATAAAGGGGAATGAACATTGACATCCAACAATTAGAGGGATTTCATAACAGTTGGTATATAAATTGCATGAAGCTAATTAACACATTAATGTTTGCTTTAAGTTTGAGTAAAGTATTACTTGCTCTTACACACACGATTAGAGCTAATTAGTTACTTATATATTAAAGGCTAAAGTATACTTTTGGTCCTTTATGTTTGCATCAAGTTTCAATTTAGTCCTTTATGTTTGGAAAGTACACTTTTAGTCCTTTTTGTTAACACTGTTAGTTTAACTTAACGGAAAATACTAACTTAACAATTTTTTTTTTTGCTAACTACTAACTTAACAATTTTAAATGATTATTTTATAATTTAATTGGGACAAAAAATGATAAATTTTGAAAATATAATAATAATCACTCTCAAATATTATAATCTAAACATTTTTTCAGTATTTGATAAACATTTAAAATTTTTATTAAGTTAGCATTTTCCGTTAAGTTAAATTAACGGTGTTAACAAAAAAGGACTAAAAGTGTACTTTCCAAAAATAAAGGATTAAATTGAAACTTGATGCAAACATAAGGGACCAAAAATATATTTTAGCCTATATTAAATTTAAGAACTTGATATACTATGTCTTTTCTATTGATTTTTCCCTCAATGTACATAATATTTTTAATTAAAATAACTAACTTTATGAATAGGTCACAAAATAAGTTTTTATATTCACTTTAATATTATAATTATTTAATAGTAGCTAGGTATAGTTTATAGGAGTATTAACAAGTTTAGAGCAAGTAAGATTAAGATTGTTTCATCGTCAAAGTAAGCAAGATGACCTTCTCTAAAATGTCACCCGATTGTAACAAACAAGTTTTTACTAAATTCATAGTTGAACCAAACAAGATGTGACCATACTTTATCGAATAATTATGTCACTAAATTAATTATTCAGGGCTAGCGCTATATTATTGAATAGTGTTGAATTCAATTAAAAATAAAAATAAATAAATTATAATACCACATGTTCTAAATTTAGGGGATTACTTGTGAGAGAATATAAGATACCATTTGTACCATGTCAAAATTATTATATTTTTACGAAGATAATAAAAGACTTCGATCCCTTCATCGTATGAATTAAGCCCCAAGTGTTAAAACAAACTGCTCTCGTAAATATATTTTAAGAGGTATTCACAAAAAAAAAGTATATTTTAATTATATATTTCAAAGTTCTTTAATTTGCATGTATGTTTCGATCATGTCCAAAGTACATATTTCAAAAGTTTATGCCTCAAACAAGAAAAGCAGGTAGACAAGATGAAATGTCATGATATCATTGTGTTATTTATTTATTTTTTTGGGCAGATTTCATTGTGTTATTAGAAAAGCCTAAAGATACTACTCCCTCCATTCTTAAATATAAGATCACTTTGGGAAAGTGGATAAGTTCCTAAATATAAGATTACTTTCTATTTTGTCTCAATTTTGGTCCAAATTACCCCTATACATTTTAGCTTCCTCACTTCTCTCTCAAATCCCTATTTATCTTTTAAATTTGAGTGAGGGGTATTTTAGGAAGATCATGCAATCCTAATTCATTGGAAAGCTTTCCTTAATCTCTCCAAATTAGCCAAAGTGATCTTATATTTAGGAAAGGAGGTAGTATTTGCTTATGGGCTAAAATGTGCATTGCTTTGGCAAGAAAGCCATTATGACCGTTACCTGGGTTTGAATTTGTTTATAAGGATGATGGTGATGATGTAGAGGAGGAAAAAACAGATCTAGAGGAACATAACTAGAGCTTCATCTTCCTCGATTCAGGTGTGCGTGTGCGTGTGTGAATGAACCAATGCTCCCAAAATTATCTGTTTCGAGTATTAGCACCTCTCTCAGTTTTAAATTACAGATGAGGAGATATTCATTGAAATGTGAGCGAATGAAAAAGGAGGCTAAAGTAGGTGAATAAGGAAGAGGCCTATTGTGGGTATAGGCCTATAAGCCTATTAATATTCTCTAATAAAACATTGATGCACTATATATGTTTGTTTGCATAGAAAGTGAAGGATAGAAAGTGAAAAGGATAGAAAGTGAAGGTTTTTTGGTAATTTATATTTATTCCGGGGCCCACAAGTTTCCTCTCTCCATCTTACACTTTTTCTGGGCCCACAAACTTTACTTTCTCATCATTACCTAATTGGCTAATTTACCTCTACTTTCCATCTTTAGCCCCTTACACTCAATTCCATTTCCATTTCCATTTTGCAATTCTTGTCAACCAAACATACTCGGGTAATTTTTTTTTTTTTTATAAGATTCAAGTTTACTCCCCCCATCCAACGATATAAGAATAGGAACACAAATTTATTTTGCCAACATTATAATAAGAGGTGAAACCTAAAAGTCAATACAAAAAATATTTAATTTCTATTTATGTACATGCATATTAAAGAATGTAAAGAGGAGCTAGAGTGTGTATTATAAATATATAAGGGTAATATTAAAGCACCATATTAAGTTTAAACATAATAAATGAATCCACAATATTTCTTTGATTTATGGAAAATAATTTATTATTTCTTATAATGTAGACTGAAGAAAGTATAAATATTAATAATTTAATTTCAGTGACTTCAATATCAATATCATTTATATATATCTTGTGACATAATTTGAAAGTAAACCATCTTAAAATGTTTTTGCTGTAAATTTACAACTTTTCACATTTCTTAGGCATTTCATATAGAAATTTTAAATATACTCCATCATAACTACTCCCTCCGTTTCTAAATATAAGACCACTTTCAAATTTAAATTTATTTCTATATAAGACAATTTATAATTGCTCCATGTTTTTTTCCCAAATCGACCCTAATAATGATTATCGATTATAAACAAGAGAAGCTGAGTTAGAATAAAAGTATATATTTAGGGTGAATTGGTAATATAATGTGATAATAACTAACTTAACTAACATTATTAATCTAATTAAATTAGGTAAAATGATTCTATATATAGGAACCGAGAGGGAGTAAGTCACAATAATAGAAAATAAACAGTTAATGACTTAATTCATTTAATATATCATGAATTGCAATAAGATTGTAGATCACTTTAAAAAGAAAATATAATAAATGGTAAAATTGAAAATGGCAATTGATCAAAAAAAAAAAATCAGCATTAATAATCTAATGAGTGACCACAAATGTAGTCTCAAACCAACCCCACGAAAAAATAAAACAGCAATTGTATCAATCGAATAATGCTAGGGGAAATTCTAGATAAGGGACAATTGAATGTCGGAACCATTTCAACTAATTGAATATCAGGATTAACTAGTGGAGTAGCAACATTAACTACTCAAAATCCCTTTTGTGACGTTTTAAAATTTAACATTTATTTATCTAGAATTTCCTCAAAATGCTATCCAAACGAACCTTTACCATTTTGTTAATTTTTCTTACATATTATCTTGAAATATGCCTAAGAAGCACAGATTTGTTGAACGGCAACAAATATACATTCTAGCTTGTCAATCTTTTTTGCCTCATTTCTTATATTGCAATACAGAGCAACCCAATATTTGCTATACAGAAAATCAGTTTGTAAAAATCAATTAATTCCCAGAAGGTACAATGCGCCTATTATTACTATCTAAGTACTTACAGTTTACACCATCTAGCCTCTCACAAACTTTTTCTGCTAGCTTTGACCATTCGGTTTTTATACTTGACTGGGTCTTCTTAGCCAATTCCCACTCGTCTCTCAAAAGTGGGGCTTGTCCCTTCAACTCATCTCTTTGTGCTTTAAGGGTCTTTCCTTCCTCAAATATTTCCCTCTTTCTCTTTGTTGAGGTGTTCTTGGCCGACTGAAAAACACTCAAGTTAGCTTTAATTCCACTTAGCTGCTCTTCCAATTCTTTCTTTCTTTCCTCCAAACCGGCCAACTGGCTGCTTAACTCGCTTTCTAATGAAGCTAGTTCTTTAAAATGGTTCTTGTTGGCTTCAAGACTTTCTTCTATTTTATCTGCTTTCAACAGGTTGGTGCTAGCACACTCAATTTGTCGACTAGCATTATTGTATTCAGAACTCCACTGAGTAAATCTCTTTGAAACTTCTGATATAAGTAAGCGCACTTCGACAGAGATTCCATCATCGTCTGTGAGATCAGAAAGGTACTCTAAGGTGGATTTCATCAAATTGCGCTGCTCAGAGTGCAATATAACAGAAATGTCTTTAGAGAGAAAGTCCTGCAATGTCTTCAAAGCTTTCTCAGTCTCCTCATATGGTGGAGTTCTGGGCAATTCCATACTGACCCGAATATCTTGTGGAGATGGCGACACAACTGTGGTCTCAGCATCCAAAGAAGCATAAAAAGCTCTCATTTCCGCATCATCCAAAGTTAGATCGATCTGATTTTTGGGAGATGTGTTAGCCAATCCCAAAATGGGTTTGGTTTTCAGATGCTGTTGTCCAGTAGCAGAATCAGTAATGATTGATCCTTGACTATTTGGTGTCTCAGGAAACGTAACAAGGGATATAGGTTCAGCCTTTAAGGGCTGAGCCACATACAACACATTCTGCCCAAATTCTACAAGTTAACAAAGAAGGAAAATATAATTTAGTGGAATTGATGGTTGACAAATGGTAATACAAGAAAAAGCACATCAATCAGAAAGATGCAATAATAAAGTAGAGACAGAGGAGAGTTTCTCGCAGCATGTATATGTGTGTGTTTGAATGGAAATGTTGTTCTCAATTAGATGTGGATGTTAGAAACTTCAATTTATCTGTGGGATAAAATTTAAATTATGCAATGTCCTTCCGTTTTAAACAAATAAGTCATTCAGGTATTCGGGTTACATTAGGAGGTTTTCACCATTTCTTATTTGTTAAATCTAATCTAATATCTCTGCCATTGAACAACAAACACCAACTGTTCATCATATAAATAAAATCTATTACTACTTGACAGTATTGACTCTCAGAATAATAACTTAGTCATTCACAAGGTGAATCATAAGCCATTGCCTCTGTCTTGTCTTTACCTTCATCACTGGCATCACATCACATAAGCCACCGCCGCTGTCTTGTCTGAAAACTTACCAATCCACAATTTTAACAGTTGACTTATTTTCTCCATCCCCCTCACTTTTCCCTCATTCAGTATCACAAGTAAAAAAAACAACCAAACTATCAGAACTATTTATTTCTACTGCCTACCAAAGCAGAATTAATGAATTGACAAGACAGTTTACCACTTTTTCCTGACCCAATTGCTAAAATTAGAATTTCAATCGTGGCTATTGATAACAGGAGACATAAATCAACAGCACATTATGACAAATTGAAAATCACTTTGGAATGAATCATTTAATCATTACCAATACAAACCAGACTTCCACAATCTTTCGATTAGGTTCCTGTCAATTTGATCACAACCGCATCCCTTTTATATATCAGCCAAGAATAAAACCAATGGCAAGACATATTTTTCTAAGTAAAAACACAGACAATCAAGCATGTGTATGTTATAGAATTAATATTCTATAATAAAGACCATTTTATTTCTAAAATAACGTAACATTGTAGCTCCTTCAATAGATGGCAACTTTAGCATCATTGCAATTTGCAACACTAACGGTATATGATTTGAGCCAGATGGTATAGGAGATCGGTTAGATGCATGCAGTTAACAGCCTGCCACTACTATTCTGTTCCTCACATAAAAGGATTTTCAAATGAAGCTAGATAAAAATAATTAAATATAAAATTAGTGATCATTTGAAGAGATAAAATGAAATTGAGGGCTGACATATCACATTCGAAGAGAATATATGCTTATTTTTGTCATTACCAGTGTCTTGAACATGTGGCACAGTCATTAACTCTTGATCAGCGCCATCCAATGTTTTTGGACGCTTGATACATCTGATTATGTGACGCTTTAAATGAGAAGTTCCACAGTTATCTTGCAACAACCTGCCACAGTGTTTGCATTGAACTTTACTACCATCAGTTGTTTGAATTTTCAGCATATCTTCCCATACTTTAGAAGTCAATTTTGATCGCTTGAAGTTATTTAATTCTTCTGATTCAAATTCTATGTCAATACTTCCATTCTGATGCGTCATTTTGTCCTGTTGAACAATAATTAACCCAATTTTTTCATGACCTGAGGGAAATAAATATAATATCTAATTGTATATAACAGAGACATTTTTACACTTGAAGCAAAACAAACTAGACAGCTTCATGTCAAAGCTACAGCCAAACCAACAAGGCATCTATATCAGATGACTTCATAGACAAAACATACCTTCCAATTATAATAAAAAAATCTATAAATGAAATTATTCAGACGACATCCATTAGCTCAGTTCATCAACAACTTCCTAAGCATGCTAAAACACAGGAAGTATAACCTACAATCAAAGATGCTTAACATTTCTGAATAACATTTGAGAGGGAGGAGGGAAGGCGACAAAAAAGGTTCACTCATACTTTTTGAGAAAATAAATTCCAACAGCCAAGAAAAATACAGAACTTTTTTTTGTTTTTGGTGCAAAAAGTATAACAGAATTATTCCTTTCCTTTCCCAATAAAATTTGAGAATATAGAGCCAGACCTAGCAACAAAATTGAACACTTTACCATTCAACTGTCATACAGATAACAACAAAAAATGATGAATCTATGAAGTAATCCTTAAATTATTTACAAACAGACCACATACACTAGCTTAAAAATTCGCAAGATACTGTCATTTTAAAATGCAATCTCTAGATGCAAGAGAGCCATCAAGACAAGAAACAAAAATGTAACTTCCAATAAAATCCTATTAAGTTATAATTTCCTACCAATCTTACATAACTTCCAATAAATCAGAAAACAAAGGCACCTTTTTTAAAAGTATATAACTTTGTAGTCCAACAAAAAACGAATTGATGAATTAAGCTAAGGAAACTTCTTTTGCTCCCCACAACCCACACACTTGAAGTAAGAATTTAATATGGCAATAGCAATAATGATGAACATTGTGAAGCAACACTTAACAAAAGCCCACTAGGTGGGTCAACTATATGGACTGTACGACTCTATTACACAATCGAAAACCATACTACCTCCATTTCTAAATATAAGATCATTTTCCCTAATTTGATTAGATTAAGGATGTCAGTAAATATCACATGGCATTTACCAATTCACCTAAACCAGATACCTTAGTCCCACTCTTCTCTTTTTTGTTTATTATTGGTAAGTATTACAGGGTTAATTGGAAAAAGTTAGGAAAAATTAGAAAGTAATCTTACATTTAAGAATCAATGCGGCTCGTTTAATAACCTTGCTAAATACTCCCCCCACTCTTAATTATAAGATCTCTTTGACTTTTTGAAGAAATTGAGGACAAAAATTGATCTATGTTTTTTTCTTAAAACCAATTTACTCTACTTATAAACTAACATAAAATCTAATTACATGTTGTATATGTTACAATTTGGTAGTCTAATTTGCTTCCTTAAACTCCACAAAAAAATTAAAGAGGTCTTATATTTGAGACTAGAGGAGGGAGTATTCTTTTTGTTTTCGCTCTCCCGCTTTTTCAAAAGACTCCACACTACTGATAATAACAAGTACAATTATTTTGCCTATGAAAGACTAAATTTAAAGTGCCTACCTACAGTATATGGTTCAAGAAAGAGAGGAAAGAATGAAGAAAAGGAAATAGAAATGGAAGGGAAATGAGAATGAGTGGCATACCCAATTGAAAGAATAGGAGAGAAGTTGTGGAGGAAAGGGAATCCAGCAGAAGTGAAGTGAGAGTTGAGGGCGGAGATGGAAGAGGAGAGGAGAGGTGAGGGCCGCAACAAACAGTGACTTTTCTATCTATCGACCCGGCCTGTGGGCTCTTGGGCTTCAGCCTGCCTGGGTCTCTTGCCCATAAACCCACAAACATGTGTGTGTGTGTGTATGGATTTATTATATATGTGTTCTAAATAAATTTTATGGGCATTTTTATTAGGAGTGTTCACTAGACGTGATAGGATAGGATTGGGAGTGTGACTCATCCATGTCTCATCTTCAAAGAGGTTTGGGAAGAGGTTTTTTCCTTGTTCTTGGTCACATCCTAAGGGTTTTAATGAAATGGTGACCCAAGTGGAATATCCTGAAAATTTCTTTTAATTTTTTTTTCTGAAAAATATCTATTGATAACAAAATGTAACTCTTTGTTTTGCATCAATGCAAGAAATTAGTTCAATATTGTTTCTTCAATACATCTCATACAATATAATAAGCTAAAATTTATTATGATCATATTTTTCATAAAAAATGTTATATAATCTCATAAATAATACAAATGACATATGTATTTTTTTTAAGAAAAATAATATAAAAACAAACACATATTCGGGACAGGATGGGATCTCGATGACCCCATCACGTGTCTTGTTCCGAAAATTTTCAGGACGGGAATTTCTCTTCCAAAAAGCAATAGGACAAGCTGGAATAGACGTGATGGATCAGGATAGGAAAAATTTGCACACCTTTATTTCTTATTGGTCACTTATTATAGATGTAGATGGAAATTTTAAATTTGATGGAACACTAAAAAAATGATCTGATTGACAATATGCTTCAACTGGGGCATATGAGTCTTTACATCTTGACATTTCAAAATCTCAAATTCCTCCTTATAGAAATTTAATTACATTCATTGTCCTTTTGGATATTCAAATACTTTATTTGTCATTTGCCCAAAATAATTTAGCAAATAATTTATTTTTCCCAACTTACAAAATAGAAAATATTAGATGGAAAAAAATTGTTAGGACTACCTTATTTTTAAAGGGGTTGACCGAAATCTCTAGATTAGATTAAAGGTGTCTGATTATAATTGTTGAGACACAAATAATGTGGGGGAAAATGGATTTACATAATAATCCCTGACTTTTATGATCTTTATTGATCAATGTAAGTCATTTTATATACATTAATCAATGACTCTTTAGATTTAGCTTTATTTAAAGGGAAGAAAAAAGGTAGTTTCGATATTGATAAAATGATTATTTTGCTAATGGTTATTTCCTTGGAAAATGAGTTAAAATTCCATATTTAATAAACGCATACAAATGATACTCAACAAATACTCACTTATTCATACTTAACACAAAAAAGAATAGCAATCACAAACATAGTATATAAGAAATTCCACACTTGATGAATCAAATAATTCAAAATTCATGTATACTGGAAAGAACAAGAAAATCATTCATATATATGAAACACAAGATGTATACCTACATATATATTCACACACAAAAATAACTTGTATTTTACTCTATTTCATAAGAAGAGGAATGCAAATCAAATCAGAAATTTTGAACAATTTGTAATACATATGCCAATGAATTCAATTTATCATATGTCCAATCAACTACATACATTCTCAGTCACTTTCACAGAAATTTCATAATATAATAACAACGTAAACCATATCCCACTTGGGTGGGGTCGGCTACATGGGTCACACGACGCCATTTTGCACGGTCACTAGTCATTCCTGGCGATAAACCTCTCACTAACATATCTCTTTGAATAACTTCATCAAGAGTTCTCTTTGGTCTCCCTCTATTTCTTATATAAGGATCACTTACCATCTGCTCCACTATTCTTACTGGCTCATCTACTTCTCTTCTTTGCACATGTTCATACCACCCTTAAACGATATTCTGTCATTTTCTCTGAAATTTGTGTTACCCCAACTCTTTCACGAATGTACTCATTACGAATTCTATCTCTTTGACTTAACGCGGATTTGGTGCGCTTCCGTAAGCATACGGGTCGTCAAAAGTAGTATAGTAGAGGGTTGTCGTTCCACAGAGATTGTAGTTTAAACAACGTGATTAGCACTAATTATATCATTAATTGTCTTAAGTAAAAACATAGTGATAGTTTGTTGTTCAAGTAAGAGAAGAGTTTAAAATAGAAATGTAAAAAGAGTTGGAGTTTCAAACACGGGTTAACAATGATGACTAAGGCCTAGGGTTGCTAATCCCCTATTTATTTCATGAACCAAGGTTTCCCTCTCCTTTTTAAGTGATTAAATGAACATATGTGCAAGTCTAGGGTTCAAAATCATTTGAAAAAGCTTTCCCAAGTCAAGATCAAATTTATGCTAGTATTTATTGCACAATCCCTTGTCACAATAAATGATAGCTCTTTTCCTTGACCACCCCAATTATGACTATGTTAGGTCAATAACTATATCTCTATGTTATCAACAAACCTTCCATTTAAAACCATAAACTTCAAGTCCAACATGCTTTTATCCAAGTTCTAAAACAAAATACACTTTCCCAAGTCATATTTCATTTAACTAATTAAGTGGTGATCAAGCACTTAAAACAAATAGAGAGCAAGATAAAAACTACACATATACTTCATTAATTACTTAAAGAAAGAGAGAGTAGATGGTTCAATCCATAAATAGGTTCATAACAACCCTAGATTAGGGTTTTAGTTACACATAAATGTAAATAAAACAAACCCTAAAACTATGAAGGAGTTCATTGAAGAGATATGAAGAAGACGGAAGAAGATACACAACCACAAATGAAGAAAGCTCAAATCTCTCCAAGCTTCCCACTTGAATCCCAAGCTTTCCCAATGATCTTCAAGCTCTTCAAGACTCCAAAATGTGCCCTAGAGGTGTGCCAAGTCGTGTTTTTCAGCTTCTCCTTGAAAATATCCAACTTTCCCTTTTTATATGCTGAGAAAAGGGTCAAAACGCGCAGCTGCGAGTTGTGCTCGCCAGTCGCTCGCCAGTTGGCGAGCCACTGGCGAGATTACAGAGACGGCACGCCGCTGGCTTGCCAGTTGGCTTTGTGAAGATGCATTGGCTCGCCAGTGGCTCGCCAGTTGGCGAGCCGCTGGCAAGCAGACCTTGATTTTGAATTTTTAGCTTTCCTTTGCTTCTTTTTCTCCTTTGTTGCATCACTTGGGTTTCATCGAGCTACTAACACCTGTCCACCTCTTCCTACACAAGCTAGAGAGAGGGTTGAAGAGTTTCCATGTCTCAAATATACAAGCATTAAACTCCAAATTTCACACAAATGAATGGTTTCCTAGTTGAATCACTTTCTCTTAGTATTTGTGTGTTTTGTTATCTATGTATCATCAAAAAGAGTGTGAACTATAAGGAAATAGAGATGAAATGTGTGAAATTATGGAGTTTATCACTCTTCTTGTATACCCACTCATCCATCTCAACATATCCATCTCTGCCACATTCATCTTATTTTCTTGTTGTTTTTTAATTGCCCAGCATTCACTACCATATAACATTGCTGGTCTAATAGCTATTCGATAAAATTTTCCTTTTACTCTATTTCTCACCATACGATCACATATAACCTCTGAAGCTTTTCTCCATTTACCCCAACCAGTCTGAATTCTATTATTGACATCTCCATCTACTTCACAATCCTCTTGAATAATTGATCACAAATATTTAAATTTATCCACTTGACGTATAACATGCTCTCCTAATATAATTTCTATGTCCTCATGAGTTTGTCTATTGCCAAAACTACAACACATATATTCCGTTTTACTCCTACTTATTCTAAAACCTTTCGACTCTAGAGTCGTCCTCCATAACTCTAATTTCCAATTAATTTCATCTTTTGAATCCCCTAAAATGACAATATCATCAGCAAAAAGCATGCACTTAGGAATTTCTTCTTGTATACTTTCAGTCACAACATCCATAACAAGATTAAACAAATACGGACTCAATGTCGAACCTTGATGTAATCCAATTCTTATTGGAAAATCAATTGTTTCTCCTACCGGTGTTCTGACTCTAGTCATTACACCTTCATACATATCTTGAATAGCTCTAATATACTCAACTTGTACCTCTTTCTTTTCTAAAATTTTCCAAAGTAAATCTCTTGGCACCCTATCATATGCTTTTTCCAAATCAATAAAAATTATATGCAAGTCTTTTCTAATACTTCTATATCTTTCCATTAAGCCTCTAATTAGATATATTGCTTCTGTGGTTGACCTTCCTGACATAAAACCAAATTGATTTTTCGATATGCTAGTCTCATTACGTAACCTACGCTCAATTACTTTTTCCCACAACTTCATTGTATGACTCATAAGTTTTATTCCTCTATAATTTTCACAATTTTGAATATCACCTTTATTTTTATAAATAGGTACTAATGTACTCTTCCTCCAATCATCTGACATTTTCTTAGACCTTAGAATTTCATTAAATAGTTTAGTAAGCCACCACACTCCATTTTCTCCTAAACATTTCAATACTTCAATAGGAATACCATCAGGTCCAACAATTTTTCCCTTAGTCATTTCCTTAAGAGCATCCTCAACTTCACTAATTCTAATCTTAATATTATCTGTAAAACTGATATTCCTATCACTAATCCCTAAATCATCTATAACATAATTCAAATTTTCTACTCTATCATTAAACAACTTATAAAAATAATTCCTCCATCTATCTCTAATATTATCATCATTAATCAATACATTACCTTCTTCATCCTTAACACATCTTACTTGATCTAAATCTTTTGATTTATGTTCCTTTATCTTTGCTATACGATAAATTTTTTGTTCCTCATCCTTTGTCCCTAATTCTTTATAAAACTCCTCAAAAGAAGTAGATCGAGCTACACTAACAGCTTTTTTCGCCTCTTTCTTTTAAATTATTATCACTTCAAATCATATATATTTTTCTTTGACATATTCACATTCATTCAAATAAAGAGCCAATATCACATTATTGCACAAAGAATTTCAAAAAAAATTGTATAAGCAAGCAATATAACATCCATTTTTTATTTTTCCAATTCATTCCTTCTAAACAATTATTTTTGTTTTTAATTTTATCCTTATCCAATAGACACATGTAATTACCCATGAATTACGAGAGACAGCTATCTACCATTTTCTATGCTTAACACTTTGGATATAATGAGCCTGATAACATTTTCTGCAAAGATGATAAGAATAAAATTTATGCCAAAACCATTGCTCTGATACCAAATTGGCACACATAATTTATTTTTACTAATTTTTAAAATATTAAATATAATTTAATTGAAATAATGATTTTTGTTATAAAAAATATTAAGAACTTTAAAAGTTCGTAATAAGTAACTGAAAAATTGTCTAAATTAAAACTTTTTCATGAAATGAATTTTTTTTTGGAATAATTCTTTCTAAAACAAGTTGAGAATTAACTTTTTAAAAACAAAATGAAATTACTTATAAGTAAGATGATATATATTAAATTTATAAAATAACAATAGTTCTAAAAACATATTTCTAGCTATTATTTCTTGCAATAAAACATTTATCTTTTATTTTGAAGTTCTAACATTCACCCTAGAAAATATTATTTATAAAATATTTAGTTTTATATATAAGTATAGATAATTGTAGATATGACTTCCAAATATTTATCAAGTACATAAAGTCTCCAAGATATATCTCCTACAAAAGTTATAAATATTACATGCCAATATAGAATTATAAAAATTTCTTTCAAAATATACATTAATAAAAATACAAAGAGGAGCACACATTTCTGCATTCCTCATGTCCCTTCATCACTCAAAAATTTCCTCTATTGTGTTCCTGAAACCAAATTTACCACAATTTTTTTTATACACTCTAAATTATGCATTCACCTATCAGCTAATTCATTTAATCCTACTTTAAATATTGATAGTTCGCTTTTATTGGTGATTACTACATATTAGTAAAACACTCATACAAGGCCCCTAGCTTAACAATATATATGTTTGTCACTGATAGATAACTGAAAGCATGTGTCTATTGCATCACATCACTACTTATAGCAATAAATTCACCTTTTATAGTAGGCACACCTGACAGAATTTTCTAGGAAATTAAATTTAAAAATAACAATATGGTATAGGGGGTGTGACCCTCCTTAGCTTATACCTAGAGTACTCTACATAAAAATTTAAATGATGAAAATAAATCTATCAATATTTGAAGCAGTAATATTAGTGTTGACAGGAAATAAACAAGCAAATCTTGATGTGCATGAAATAAACTATTACCTATTGTTCTTAGCACTTCATCGTTTCTCCTTATTCTTACTTGTAATGTGTCTCCAAGTATCTCCCCTACAAGATTCTCCTATAGTTGTATCGCGTAGTAATAGGATTAAAAATTATTCTATATGATCAAATATTGTGTCTCTCCCGGTCCTAATAATGCTACCCATCCCTTCATGACTATATTATTTCTAATTTTTCTTTTCCAAATTTACACATACAAATTGACAATTGAAAATAGCAACAAATGTATTCTAGAGATATATAACTCCTACAATAAAGATAAAATACCATATATAAACATATTATTGTATGTTGGAATATTAGGACAGATAAAAAACTAAAATACTGCACCAATATTTTAATGCAGTTGCAAAGTAAGCGCTCAAGATACATCTAAATAAATATACACATGTGCACACATGTATTGAGAAAGAGAGAATGAACTTACAATGTCCTAACATTTGTATATGTGTTTCTTCTTGTTTCATTAATGCCAACCACTCTAGCCATGCAAGAGTCAGATATTTTTGGATTCATCTCGTCGTCCAACAAAATATTGCTTGCTTTGAGATCTCGATGTATTACTTTAAGGCGTGAATGTTCATGGAGATAAAGAATTTCTTGATCAATTTCTGCTATAATTTTATAACGTTCTACCCAATTTAAAACTCTTGATTTTTCAGGACCTATTTATAATTAAACTTCTTTGTGAGTAGTTTACCACTAAATAAAGATATGTTGAACATATTTATCCTAAAACAAATATAGACTTGCCAACAAAAATATATTCACCTCAAAGGGAAAGAAGATCATTGATACTGCATGAATAAAAATTGAAAGAAAAGGTAAGATGAGTTTGGTTAGAAAGGACAAACCGAATAAAAAGAATCGAGGCTCTTATTAGTGACATATTCATAAACAAGTATTTTCTCTTGAACTTTCAAGCGAAATCCTAACAATGCAACCAGAATTCTGTGTTGAAGTTTGGCGATAAGAAGAACCTCATTCTCGAAATCTAATAATCTCTAGCTAGAAGTTTCAAACAATCTCTTAACAGCTATTTTTCTACCATCGAAAAGGATGTCATGAAATGATAAATAGTTAGATAATGTGTAGTTGAAAATTAATGAGACAATATGTATACAAAAACACACATTGGTTCTCGTAATAAAGTTACCATTTAGACTTCTCCAAATCCACCTTTACCAATTCTATTTTGATTAAACCTATCTGTAGCAGTTTCAATTGTCACCAAGTTGAATTGCAATGACTCTAATGTTGCTCTTTCATTTCCAACTATAAATAAACCGGTATATTTTCATGTATGTAGCTACAAAAAAGTAATTTTTCCAACATAATTGACTAAATTGTATTTGTTGTTTTCTTTTCAAAAAAGAAATGAGAAAAAGAAGATACAATTTTCCTAAAGGATTTCCCTATAACTCTTGCTCTGTTTTCTCCACCAGTAATAATAGCCGAAACAAAAAGCATGATTGAGACAACAATAATAATGGACACCCCTATTATAATTTATCTTGAGTGATTGATATCATCTCTTGCATAAATCAATGTGTGTATTTACATGTCATAGACAAGAAATGAAGAAAATTTGTACGAACAAAATAGTGAGAAGATTTAGAATATGATCCACATTTAACTATCTCCTTAAGGAAAGTAGTTAGATCATCAATTACAATACCTGAATTAAACCCTGAAGCTTTGGTGGTTTTAGGATCTGACGGTGGCAATAAAACTTCATTTTTATTTGGGAATACGCAGGTGGCTCCGAAATAGCACTTGCATTGTCATTATAATAGAACCGATATGTTTCAAACCTTAAGTTGCAGCTAGGATTTATGGTTTGTCCTCCTTTCATCCTAAGGCAACATGATTTGATATTTTGTATAGCACCTTGTAGACATATTTTACAATTTTGACTAGATAGGTTTGGTGTACATTGTGGGAGAGTGTACAACACAAGGTTCTGAAACCCGACCCGACCCGGACGGTCCGACCGTCGGCCGGTAGGAAAACGGCCCGTTTGCCTCTGTAGGGTCGTTTCGCTGGTCAGCCCGCTTTAGGGCGCTTTTAAGCCGTTGTTGACCCGGGAGCCGGAGTTGGGCCGTGAACCGGAACGAGCCGGACCGGTCAGAAATTGAAGACTGAAAAAAAAAAATATATCAGCAGAAAAAAAAATGAACTTGATTAAAAAAAGGGCAATGGCCCTATTTTATACCCAAAGTAACCACCCTGGACCACCCACCACCATAAACTAACAGGTGGTACAATATTACGCCCAAAGTAACCAAAGTGGTCCAAAAATACCCTCAACTGACGGTCTTCAACGTTTGACCGTTAGTTGGATGATTTGGCGCCCACGTGTTATATTTTTTCCACGTGGCACCTGTGCAAATGCCACCTGGATGGGCAATGGCCCTATTTTATACCCAAAGTAACCACCTTGGACCACCCATCACCATAAACTAACAGGTGGTACAATATTACACACAAAGTAACCAAAGTGGTCCAAAAATACCTTCAACTGACGGTCTTCAACGTTTGACCGTTAGTTGGATGATTTGGCGCCCACGTGTTATATTTTTTCCACGCGGCACCTGTGCAAATGCCACCTAGATGCCCACGTGACATTTCTCTTCACTTCTTACAATACACATGCATCTCACTTCGAATTCGCACTTGGATTTCGCAAAATGAACACAGGATTTCGCACTCCCTCCTCTCTAAATCGCTGCCCTAATCACTGTTGATGCCCTAGGCTTAAAAAGTTAAACAAAAATCTTGTCATATATGTGTCTCTGCCCTAGGCTTGAAATATAGCATGTGGGCATCCAGGTGGCATTTGCACAGGTGCCGCGTGGAAAAAATATAACACGTGGGCGCCAAATCATCCAACTAACGGTCAAATGTTGAAGATCATCGGTTGAGGGTTATTTGGATCACTTTGGTTATTTTGGGTGTAATATTGTACCACCTGTTAGTTTATGGTGGTGGGTGGTCCAGGGTGATTACTTTGGGTATAAAATAGGGCCATTGCCCAGGTGGCATTTGCACAGGTGCCACGTGGAAAAAATATAATACGTGGGCGCCAAATTATCAAACTAACGGTCAAACGTTGAAGACCGTCAGTTGAGGGTATTTTTGGACCACTTTGGTTACTTTGGGTGTAATATTGTACCACCTGTTAGTTTATGGTGGTGGGTGGTCCAGGGTGGTTACTTTGGGCATAAAATAGGGCCATTGCCCTTAAAAAAATATCTTCATCCTAATTATATTAAGTTATTAAGTATTAACAATATTTATATATTTAATTTTCATTAAATTATTACGTCACCGGTTCGACCGAACGTTTCAACCGTTTCAACCATGACCCGCTCAGTTTTCCGGCTCGACGTCCGGCTCGGGTTTTAAAACCTTGGTACAACGTTTTAAACTCTGAAGGGCTGAATTCTGTTTTAGTTGCAAAAATTCTTCACTTGTTGGTGCACTTTTGAGTGCGATATTTTCTCCACTAGTTCATTCAATGTATTCGCTAACAACCGATTGAAACCATCCTTTTGGCTTTTGAGCATATCCACACCAAGTTGTGTATTTGTAGGCTGTGTTAAAGGAGGAGGAGATAATGCAATTTGAATAGCGAAGCATACACATATCGTACAAAATGATAGCCTCCTTTGAAGATGAACACGAGGTACTTAACTTCAGGATTCCTTCATTGACACATTCATGACAAAGGTGGAGGGGGACATCACCTCGATACATGAAGAGGCCATAGATCGCCTAGACGATCTTATCAAACTTTTAATTTTTCCAACCATGGTACTATAAAATCCATTGTTTTTTGGAGATGTTGGATGACTTGGAGAGTTCGAGAGTGAGAATTCTTATGTTGTTTAGGTAGGCTTGGTTATAGTTGGGGTGCTAGAGCAGTTCCATTTTGTTAGAGTATGATTTCTGTACTCTGTATGACAAAAGAAACACGATGTTTAGAATAAAGCATTGGTTATGAAAAATTAACAATTGCTAGTGAGAAAGTTGTGTGAGACGCGCTATCCACTTTAAATTATTCCAATATGTACTTAAACGGATGTTCCATTTGCATATTTAATATTTTAAAATTGATAGTCAAAAGATTATCAATATTTTATATTTTGTACCCATTAAAATAATCATCATTTAAAAATCATAATAGTCAAATAATCCTTTAATCAATAATACAAATCATAAACCAATATACAGAAATTGATTTTTTTATGCATACAGAAATTGATTATTTGATCTATTAATTTTGCACTTTTTATATGGTGTTTTGTGAAATTTATATGTGAGTAACAAATTTTTGAATAAATGAAATTATTAATCATCAGTCATCACATTTGTATTACAAATAGCTGGATTATCAAATGAAATTAAAGGGAAAAAAACAGTAGCATATTATACCTTGAGAGATAAAGAGATAAAGCCATTGGGAGGCAGGTTGTCCTTCTAATAAAATCGGTATTTTTTAGGGAAAATTAATATGAAGTCCCTCACAAGGGATATAAATATATAATACTAGAAAGGTAACATAAACTCCCATATTATAGTAGGGTCCTTAGGGACCTTAATTTAATATATTCCAAATAGCAAAAGACCATTTTTTCCTTTCCCGCTCATGAGCTTTTGATTTGCGGCCCATTGCATTGTCACACTAGCTCATTACCTCGTTATTTATTGTTCATTAACTCTTCAGAGAGCTGCTCATGAACTTGTTACCTGCTCATGAACTTAATAGACTTGCTTATTACTTTGTTATTTGTAGGTCATCAACTTGTTATTTGTTACACTAGATTATGATCAAGGGACAAAATGATCTTTAGATATTTAGAATATATTAAGGACCTTACTTTAATATGGGGAGTTTATGAGACCTTTCTAGTATTAAGTATATTGTGAGAGACCTCATATTATTTTCCCCTATATGAAACTGCTTGAAATACGTTCCATCAAGCCAAACAGACTTTTACATAATTGAGGGGACAGATCCGGCCTGCATTGCACAAGACTGTACAGCGATAGAGAACTATCATCAAAATTTGCTTCATTTATAGCAAATTTCTTCGTAGATTTTGCTGCCTCTACTACGGCATCATTCAACGTCTTCTCTTTTAACACTGCATCAGCTTTTGCATGTGATGTATTTTGGGGTTCAAGGCATGAATAAGCGAGTTAACTCGGATTCTTTGGATCCGGACCGATAGTTAATCAGTTTTGAGCTTTTTACTTATATAAAAAAAACTTGACATCATTATTTAATATTTTTTTGTAAAGTAAGTTTAGTCCTTAACTTTTTTTTATCAGAAGTTAGTCCTTAACTTAAACAAGCATTTTTTGTAAAGTAATAATATCTTTGGTCTCAAATGATGTAATTTTACCACAATCATTATTATTTTTAAAATTATCCTTAATGAGTCAACAATTTAAAGCATCTTATGTCAATATTAGCATTTCCTTTGGTAAAGGACATCAGGAAAAATGATTAAAATTACATTTTGATATTTAAAGAACCAAAAAACGAACATATAACCAAAGGGATGCTTTAACCTTTTTTTAATCTTAGTTCCTTTTGTTACATCACATACTAAAATTCACTTAAAAGCGCCAATATATGCTTTTGTTCTTCATTTTCTCTCCAAGTCTACACCATTCAGTATTGATATTTGTTTGAATCTCGTTGGCCAGTGCACAGTCATCACTCAAACGTGGCAATTGTTGTCTCAACTCATCTCTTTGAGCTATGAGTATCTTTCCTTCCTCAAAAATCTCTCTCTTTGTCATAGTAACTATATTGTTAGCTGTTTCAACAGTATTAATATCAGATTTAATGGCTTTGATTTGATCCTCTAACTCTTTCTTTCTCTCCTCTAAATAAGCCAATTGGCTTTGCAACTCATTTTTCATTCCCATCAGTTCCTTGAAATGCCTCTTGTTAGCTTCTAGACCCTCATCTATTTCATGCACTTTCAACATGCTGGCTTTGGAAATCTCCATTTTCCTGCTTGCATTGCTGTAATCCCAACTCCAGTGAGTAAATTCTCTTGAAACTTCTATTATCACTGATCTCATCTCTACTGACACTCCATCATCTGCAGATAATCCAGAGAGGAAATCTAATGTATCTCTCATGATACTATAATTTTGAGGCTCCAACACTTCAGAAAAATCTTTTGTGAGAAATTCCTGAAATGTTTTCCATGCTTTCTGGATTTTTCCACTTAGTTTCATATCTGTTTCCATAGAAATAGATATGATATCTTTTGAAGGTAAAGGAACAAAAGTCTCAGCATCTAAAGAAGTATAAAATGCTTCCATTTCTTCATCATCTGTACTTATGTTTATCTCACATGCTCCGAAGTTGTCACTGAAGACTTGAAAATCTTCCACTGACTTGTTATTACTTATGGGAATCTTTATATCAGTCTCAATGTTGTCAGATTCTGTGACAGAAGCAGAATCCAAATAAGGGTCTGTGAATCTGATAGTATTTTCTTCTTCTTTGCTTACATATATACCACACCAACTCACAATTACATTTGGAACTTCAGACACTTTTTTACAAGAAATCTCTACCTGATTCCAGTCATCACCTAAATAAGAATCAAATGGGTTCTCTTGAAACGAAGGCAGAGTTCTCAAATCAAATAGCCAAACATGATCAGTCACCATTTTTGAAAAGCTTGTTCGTATTTCCAATTCATACAATTCTTCACCATCTATAAAAAAACGAACTTCAACACTGAAACCCTTCTTCATTTCACCCTCAACTGCAAAAACATAACAGAGGGAAATCACAGGAAATTTTTTGCAAACCCAGAATGTCATATATTCTCCTTTGCTGCAGAGACCAAACCATGTTGGAATGCTTGCTCCAGGAACAATAACATGTAACTCCCTTTCCTGAAAGATTTCCTGTGACACAAGAAAAATGTAACGATATGTGAGAGTCACATGATTGCAAGGGAAGATATGATATGATTTCACAGATACAAACCTGAGTCAGTAATGAACTGGATGGTTTTGCATTCAATGATGTGCAGTTAGTTGTATTAATAAATCTTAGATTAGGAGGCAAGCCTATGATTTCTTGGAGAAACTTGCAATTGTCCAAGTGAAGTAATTGCAAGTAAAGAAAATCTTGTATGCAGGATGGAAGCATTACAAATTTGTTCCCTGAAAGGTTTAGTGAAAGCAAATTGGGAAAGGAATGTAAGATAATGGAAAGATCTTCATCAAATAGGCCACAATTTTCTAGATTTAATGAGTCAACATTATGAAAGGTAGGGGTATGTTGTCCCATGTCTTTTAGCTTCTTCAAAAAATTTCGAAGTTGTGGACAACCCTCGATGTCAAGGTTTCTTAGATTCTGCATCATGTCAAGGCTTTCTGGTAATTCCTTGAGACTTAAGCAAGATGTCATACATAGTTCTTGAAGTCCACTAAGGTTTCCAAAGGAAGCTGGTAATTCTTCTATACCACTACCTTCAATAGAAATAGATACAAGATTCTCCATTTTTCCTTGGACATCTGGGAATTTATGCAAGCTTGAACACCATATAAGGATCAAACTTTTGAGTGATGGCAATCTAATGACACTTGGAAATTCCCTTAGTTTGGTGCATCCGGAAGCCCTCAATTCTACAAGTTTATCAAGAAATCCAACAGAATCATGAACCTCTTCCAAATTTGGACAATAATCAAGATTTAATTCTGTCAAATTTGGAACTCCAGAAATGTCAGGTAGTTTTGTTAAATGATCACAATGGCTAAGATCCATTGATGTTAAAGAGTCCATATACTGCAAATAAAAAAAATTGGAACACTATCAGATAGATGCTCTGATAAAGAAAAATTGAAAA
Source organism: Mimosa pudica (assembly GCA_029929735.1). Lineage (NCBI taxonomy): Eukaryota > Viridiplantae > Streptophyta > Magnoliopsida > Fabales > Fabaceae > Mimosa > Mimosa pudica. Next base: position 11,815,676 of record JAKELP010000023.1, on the reverse strand, counting down.
CAACAAAAAAATGAACGAAAAGCATAAGCCACCCTGATATATACCTTGAATGGTTCCTGCATTGTAAAACAACTATGAGATAAGTTGAGGACAACAAGTTTCTTTGGATGAAAATCAGATGGTAATGATGAAGAGGGGTATTCCATCCAATCAAGCAATCTTAAATTGTTTGGAAGATGTTGAGGGCTTCCAAAAATGTGTGCATTCTTCACAATAAGAATTTTCATATTTCTCATCCTTTGAAATGTCCTTGCAGTCATGTGTACCATATAATGATCAGGGAGATCCACCATCATGCCTTGAATTTTGCTTGACCCCTTTATGACACAGTATGAAGTAATGACACAGTTAGAATTGAGAAGGTGAAAAAAAGAAAATCACTATGAGGTCCCTTGGTTGGAACATATTCAACAAAAAGTTCAACAAGTTAACATGTAATGACAAGTTTAGTGATAGGAAATGATTACAAATCTATGTTGATTGCTTGTTATTGAGACATTTTGGTGATCATATTTTTCCCTTCGGACCTCATGGTGATTCACCTTTCAAATAAATCCGAGCAAGTTCAGTAAAAACAAATCATTAAAAATGTCAACAGTAAGAGTCTTACACTATTTTGAGTGAGAACTTCATAAACATCTTCAGGGTGCCATATTCTACTCCGTTTTCCAGGCTCTAAAGGAGAATCTTCTCTTACAACTTCCCTTCCCATGTCTTGGATCAGATCATGCATTCTTAATCTGTTGTACTGATCTATAGTTATGAGAGACCTATCAATTAGTACACTGATGCCAAATTTTGGATAGAACCCACAAGCTTTTAGTGTCTTTTCTACATATTCTATTGTCTCCCCCTTGAAGAAGCATGCTATATCTAGGAAAATTTCTCTCTCATTCTCCTCCAGATTATCATAAGTTACTCTAAGTACATTCTGAACTTCTTTGTTCGGGATTTTTTCATATTTCTCCAATGCATCTTGCCATTCATCCACTGTTTTACCGTACAAATTTGAACCCATTACTTTCAAAGCTAATGGAAGCCCTTCTGCATATAGAGCCACACGGTGTGAAATCTCAAAATATGTTGAATCTGGTGATTTTCTTTTGAAGGCATTCCAAGAGAACAATTCAAATGCTTCACAATGATGTAGCTTCTTTACCTCATATGTTTTATCAACTTGATGAGCAGCTAGTAAGTGTTTATCTCTTGTTGTGATCACAATTACACTACCAGCACCAAACCAATCACGTCCTCCTGCTAAAGCATGCAGCTGCTCTAATCTGTCAATATCATCAAGAATCAAGAGAATCTTTTTGCAGCACAATCTTTTCTTCAAAATGGGGATTCCTTTGTAAATATTTCCTAGCTTAATGTTCTTGTCTCCAACTAAGTCAAAAAGAAGTGCTTCTTGGAGCTGTACCAAGCCTTTTGGTTGATTTGAACTTTCTCTAATATCAGCAAGGAAACATGCAGCATCAAATTGATTGGCAATCAAGTTAAATAAAGCTCTAGCAACTGTTGTTTTTCCTATACCTCCAAATCCATAGATTCCTATCATTCGAACATGTTCATCAGTCTCCATATCCAAAAGTGATCTCACTTCTGATAAACGATTTTCCAGTCCAACCGGATATTCAGCTATGTGCATAAGGGTGTGATTTAATTTACTAGAGACCTCTTCAACAATCCTTTGAATTAGCTCAAATTCATACCTGCCAGTTACATGTTAGAGTAATCACATAGTAAGCATTTGGGAAAATCACTTTTTGCCTTCATTATATAAAATTAAATGAATAGGTAACCATGTTAGCTCATTTGAGACAATGTGAAAAGTATTGTTATGCTCCACACTCTTTTTTTTTTTTTTTTGTTAAATACCGTCCGGTAATCTTACGCCTATTGGCAACCAACTAATCCAGACTCGAGGGGTAGGAGTGTTGCCGACATAGGCAAGGTTGTCCCCTCTCCCAATGAGAGCGCTTCCTGGGATTCGAACACGGATTCTCATCCTTACGGGGTTATAGCCCACTTATCAGCTCAACCAACTACTCATTGGTTAATGCTCCACACTCTTTACTCCACACAATTCACTTGCATATGTATATATTAAAGCTTGATAACCACTTGAAAAATGAATGAAAGATTTAATTCATCACTTGTTATGTTTTAATTTATGAACTTCTAATAAACACCATTAAAACTTTGCAAGCTTTTTCCAAAGTAGAACAGGAGAAGAAGCAATGCATACCCGTTTTCTAAGCTCCACCCAGACAAGTTAGCTGCTTCAAACAAAGCCAACTTCCACTTCTTCACCTTCTCCATATTATTCTTGAATCTATCTTCATGCTTAGCCATGGCTATACCAAAACTTCCTTTTTGATGGCGTACCACTGAGGGATCTACATAATGAAAAACTGGTAAAACCAACTGGCCTTTGACTTTCATACAATCAAGGATCTTAACAAGCTCCTCAAGACACCATGTGGAAGATGCATAGTTTTCAGAGAAAACAATGATAGAAATCATTGAATAATCTTCAATTGCTTTGAGAAGAGAAGGAGAAATCTCTTTCCCTCTCTTGAGCTCCTCATCATCTATGAACGCATTAATACCCTTTTGACACAGAGCATGATAGAGAGAGCCAGTGAAACTTCTTCTGGTGTCTGTGCCTCTAAAACTCAGGAAAACATCATAGGTACACCCTTGAGCATAAGAACAAGATATCATAGCCATTTCTAATTTACTTTTGATGGTTTTCTTTCAAATAGTTCAAGACAGAGATAACAAGACTGTGAGGATATGATTATATGGTGAAAAATTTGCACATGCATGTGCGTAACGTGTTCCGCATCTTTAGTAACAAATGGTAGGGACTTCAATACTAATGCATTTCATTATCAATCATCAACTTATTCTTATATTTCAAAAGAAAATGAGTGGCTTGGACAAAAAGTCATTATTGATACTTTTTTTTATCCAGAAGGATACAATGTCACAAATCACAAGTCTACTATGTAGTTAATTTTTCTAACTAAAATATCTGTTGTTTCATTTTAAGTCACTTCAATTTTTTTTTGCCCAAGTTACATTATTTTAAAGTTGATGTCATACTACAATTGAAAACATATTTAAATCCTGAAAATGGCCATTTTGTTTGCAAGTGTAATGTTACATATAACTATCCCCCTCTAAGCCTCACTTGGCATGAGTGTTGTGGAGGAGACCGTCATTTAGTCACAGTTTATTTTTATAAGAAAAAAATAATCATTTCTATTAAATGAGAAATTATATAGAAAAAATTGGGTAAATTAGGTCCAAGGTATGAGGTATTTGGCATTACATCAATTATTATATAAAGAGAGTGGCCAAGAGATATTGAAATAACAATTTGAGTAAGATCATTAGGGTAATTAGGTCCAAGTTTTAAAGATAGGTTAAAGGTCAATTTGGCCACCAAACAATTAAGCAAGGATCAATTTGGCCACCAAACAATAAATGGTCCCAATTTGGCCAAAGAACAATAAAAAAGTCTCACATTGGTCAATGATACTTAGGAGGAATATAATTTCAGGTGTGAAAAGTCTCTCTTACCCCCATTAAAACAGATAAAAACAAAGAAATTCGTGGGTCTCATTTATTATGTTCATAAAAATAAAACATAAAAAATATGTCTTTCTTCCTCACATCATCTTCTTCACCCATACATCATTCCGAGAAAAACCTTCAAAACACAAAAACCAAAAAAACAAAAATCAAATCAACAATAAAGCAGATAATATATCGGTGAAGAATACTAAAACCCCCTCATCATTTCCCTCACATTCATTTAAGTTTTCACTTTCAAAACCTTTTACATTCATTTTGAAAGTTGAGTTCTTCTGAACAATGGCAAGGACAAATCAAACCGCTACCAGTAAATCCACCGGAGGGAAGGCCCCACGTAAGCAGCCGGCGATGAAGGCTGCTCGGAAGTCGGCGCTGGCGATCGGAGGAGTGAAGAAGCCTCACCAATTTAGGGCGTGAACTGTGGCTGTTTGAGGATACTAAATTGCTAATCTCTATGCTATTCATGCTAAGATGCTCACCATTATGCCTAAGGTTATTCAGCTAGCGAGAGGGCTTAATTTTTTATTGGAAATTTATTAGGGTGTCTTTCAGTTTTATGCTGCGAAAATGCATGAACAGAGATGTGTTCTCTTTGTAGACTGCTTTATTTTGATGAATGAAATGAAATTATCTTTTGGGTTATTTGCTTCTTAATTCAACTGAGGATGTATTGAAGGATTTGAAGGTAGATGGGTTTTGAAGGTTTTCCTCGGAATGGTGTATGGGTGAAGAAGATGATGTGAGGAAGAGAGACGAATTTTTTTATGTTTTATAAACATAAGTGGGACCCGCGAATTTCTTTGTTTTTATTTGTTTTAATGGGGGTAAGAGAGACTTTTCACACCTGAAATTATATTCCTCCTAAGTATCATTGGCCAATGTGAGACTTTTTTATTGTTCTTTTGGTCAAATTGGGACCATTTATTGTTTGGTGGCCAAATTGATCCTTGCTTAATTGTTTGGTGGCCAAATTAACCTTTAACCCTTTAAATATTTATTTTCCCTACTATTTCAGATCAAAAGCTATATCCCCAGCTTATTGAGAATTCACATAAATTTTGTGCCATATGACAGAAAAGTCAATGTCATCTTATCAACATTTATAGACATTTTAGTCATTATATCCCAAATGTAATAAAATTTTTCCTTTAAAAAAGAAAATCAATCGTCAATGGAATGGCGGTGTATGAACAGAAAGTCAAACTAGATGGCTATCACTTGAGTTTTTATGCTTAAATTATTATTATTATTATTATTATTATTATTATTATTATTATTATTATTATTAGGGTAAAGTATAATGAATGAATCTATAGTTGACTCACGTGCACACAACATGCTATAAATTTTGTAGGGATAAAAGTGACTCCATTGTTAATAAAAATGGACTAAAAGTAACTTTATTGTTAGTCACTTAAAATATTAGCACAACATAAGGATATTTGATTTTTTACACAAAACTTCACACAGTAGAATGTTTGACACCCAAGCAAACACCGTCAAATTTAAAAATTTTCCCCTTGCAGCGATGTGGTCAGGTGATGTGGTCTATTGAGGTCAAAATCAATGGTCAACCTCAATCAAAATTGACGGGTCTGCTACATATGCATCACTTTGGAATAGTAAGGTGTTAGATATGTACCTTAACCCAATAATCTAATATGAGGAACGTAGAGGAAAGATTGAAGAAGGACAATGATAAGATTGGGAATGGATGACTTTGAATTAAATTTATGTAGGCACTTATTTAAACAAATATAAGCTCTCTGTTGGCCAATCTGTCGAAGTCGATTTATATTTATTTATAAATTTTTAAATAATACTAAATAATTTGGTTTAATGAAAATATTTAACCTAGACCATTTAATCATCAAGGGAAATTGTTTACATCTCTAAGACTCCTTCAGATCTAAATCATATTTTTTCTTTCCATACTCTGATCTCAAATTAGTCAACAACATCTACCCTCAATTCATCATCCCCCGAAAATCAAAAGGACAATAAAATGACACTTGCATTTCAATTGGACAAATAGGTGACTCAATTCTCCAACTCATTAATTACTCATGTATCGCAAATAACTAGTTTAGTAACATGGGTAACTACTCGAGTATCACTTTTAACTGAAATGATTTTCCACTATTTTGAGACATTTTAAAAATTCATTAACAATCATGTTTTGCTGATAAGTAGTTGAGAAATGCAAGTAACTACTCCAATGAGGTTTTAAAATGTCTCAAAGTAGTGGAAATTCAAAGCAGTTAAAAACGATACTTGAGTAGTTATCTGTGTTGCTAAACTAGTTAATATTTGCGATACATGAGTAGTTAATGAGGTTTTAAAATGTCTCAAAGTAGTGGAAAATCATAATAGTTAAAAGCGATACTCGAGTAGTTACCCGTGTTACTAAACTAGTTATTCACAATACATGAGTAGTTATTGAATTTTGAGAATTGGAATGTCTCAAAGTAGTGGGAAATCAATTAAAAGCGATACTCAAGTAGTTACCTGCATTACTAAACTAGTTATCTATGATACATGAGTTGTAAATGGATTTTGAGAATTGGAGTCACTTATTTGTTCAATTGAAATTCAAGTGTTATTTTATTGTTTTTTTTTAGAGTTGGAGTCACCTAATTGTCCTTTTCGAGAATTGGAGTTACCTGTTTATCCAATGAAAATTTAAGTGTCATTTTATTTCTATTTTCCCAAGATAAAACTGAAATTTTCCTTTTTTTCTGGTTGTTGATAAACACTCACTCACTTTCACGTGAGCGAGTGTTTATCAAAAACCAGAAAAAAAAGGAAAACTCCAGTGAGTTTTGTTTTTACAAAAAATATAGTATGTGGCAGATGGACTGGCTCGTCAAGCAGCCCATTCTATTTAGCGCCAGACTGCAATGGGCTAGCCCATAGTTTGTGGACTAAACTAAATCTCTGGCACTACTATATATATATATATATATATATATATATATATATATATATATATATATATATATATATATTTTGTAATAGTATTCCCTTCATCCCACAATATAAGCTAATATTTACTAAATCATTATATTCGAGAAAACTTTTGAAAATTGTTGACTACAATCAATATGTCTAGAACATTATTTCTTTCCCCAAATTTTGCCTCTATTTATGAAGAGGATAAGTAAGACGGTAATTGAATGAGAAAAAAATGTAAGAGTATGTGTATATATGAGGAACACAAAATATTAGTTTATATTGTGGGACGAAGGGAGTAGTAATAAAGCTTTTGATCCAATACGATTGGCAGTTTATACTGTTTTACTCCATAGTAGTTGGTTTTCATATAGTAGCTGGTTTTCATTAGAAGTGTTTCGATTTAATTTACTGCCACTGATTTGTAGTGATTTGCTTGTTAAAACTCTTTGAAAGCACACTGCCATTGATATATAAATGGGGGGTAGCCAAAGTTGTCTGTTTTCCTTAGGTTCCCCTCTGTTCTGACTAACAATCTTGAAATACCTCTTGTTTACCATTATTTAATTTGAGAATTTGGAAAACTAGATATGAACCTCTAAAATCATGTGCTTAAAAATTGACTAGTCTGTGCCACCGTCCCTAAATCCACCTCCCCAATTTTTTTTTTAAAAAAACAAAACTCGATGTTGCTAAATGCTAACCTTCTGCAGAAGTTTTCTCAAATTATCCTAAAAATAATAATTTAAACGAAGTCAACATATTTTTAATTATTCTTTATTCAACTAGTTAAAATGATTTTAAAATTATAAAAAAAATTAAATAATTCACTTATAAATTGATGTACCTGAATTTTTTCTAAAATAACTAGTTCATTCAACTTATAATAATCTAATGTACATTATGAGTAAAGTGACACAATTATTTTATTTAATTTCTAAAAAAACCAATCACATATTATATTTAGAATTAGAGGAAGTATGATTTACGATAAAGAAAACTCTCATATAGGTGTCAGTTGAATTTTAAAATCATTTTAACTAGTTGAATATTTAGATTAAATAGTGAAGTACCAGGTATTTACTACTCAAAATCCCCTTTCTAAGATTTTGAAATTCAACTGTCATTAATTGGGGATTTCCCAACCATAATTAATGAAAAAGAACATAGAAAAAGATATAAGGGTAAGGTATAACATGAAAAGATGATATTGTTAGGCAGGAACCGACAATAAATACTACTTTTGAGTTTCAATCAAACACACACACATATACTTGAATAGACATTTTAAATTATTGAAACATGTTATCCTTACAGCTAATCGTATAAGTTGAAATCCTTGACAATAAGTGCAAGTAAGTCCATAGGTTCCACAATTGCTCTAACTATAAATTCATCCTAAATTCTCTCATAATCTCACATCAAAAAGCAAACACAAAAAAACCACTAAGAATTCAAATCAAAGATCAATGAAGATCACATTGGTAGCATTCATCCTTCTCTTTACCTTCACCACAAAGCCACTTCTCGGAGCCACTGGTGCATCACCTGCACAAGTGGTTGATACTTCAGGCAAAGTGCTACGAGCAGGAACCAAATACTTCGTAGTTCCAGCAAATGGAGGAGGAGGGCTTGCTCTTACAAGCATAGGAGAAATGTGTCCAATGGATGTTGTGGCAGTGCAAGACTATTCAGGCCTACCATTGTCATTTTCACCTACTAACCCTAAGAAAGGTGTCATTCGTGTCTCTACTGATCTCAACATTCTCTTTTCAGCTGACTATGATTGTCCTCAGTCCAATGTGTGGAAGCTAGGAGACTATGATTATAACGCCGGCCAGTGGTTCGTGATAACCGGTGGTGTCACCGGCAATCCTGGGTGGCAAACAGTGAGCAATTGGTTCAAGATTGAGGAGTATGAAGATAGTTATAAGTTGGTTTATTGTCCAACTGTGTGTAGTTATTGTACTGTGCAGTGCAGAGACATTGGCTTATATGTTGATAGTGATGGAAACCAACGTCTTGCTTTGAGTGATTCTCCACTCAAAGTGCAGTTTCAGAGAATCTGAAGATACATCGCTTCCTCAACAAGTTAACGAAGAATGTATAATGTTTAGGTTTACCAAGTAGGGTTTCTATCTTATGCAGCCCGACCAATAATAAAACAATAAATAAGCTGGTAAAGCTTTATTTTCACCCAATCAGTCTTGCATTTTCGTGTGCATCATTTTATGTCTAACTATTTATTTATGAATGATAAAATTAGATGTGCATGCAGCAGCTAAATCAATCTTAATCAGTTTATTCAACGTTGGAAAAAAAAATCATTCCAATTAAAATAGTGATTCAATCGACTCCATTTTCCCTTCACTGGAATTCCTACCTGATTTTCATTAACTGATGTAAAGTTTGAATTCCGGTTTCATTAATTAGTTAGATAATTAATTTATGAAGACCAATAAAATAAGTTAAGTTTGTTCTGTGTAAAAAAAAAGTCTATTTTTTTTCCATAACATCATATACATAGAAGATATATGTCATTCACGGAATTTCAGTTAAACCACAGAATATTTTTCAGCTAATTTTTGTGCTTTCGTCCGAATTTTCACGTTTTAGTGCATATTCATTATTTTTTTTTTGTTATATACAGATATTCTATAAGTATTTTAGAGTAAACAATTTATTTTATAATAAACACACACATATGTGTTTCGAATTTTGCAACACATGCACTGAAACAATTGGAATTATCATATATAATTCAATTTTAATACTCCCTCAGGTCCTAAATATAGGACCTAGATAGAAACTTCATTTTGGTCCTAAATATAAGACCTAATTACATTTTTGGTCACCTTTTTCCTAAATTACCATTCTTCTTCTTAACAACTCTTTTTTTATAATGGAAGGGCTACTAAGTAATTGAACTAATTAAGGAGGGGTATTATTGGAAAGACATCTAAAATTAAGTCTTCCTTAATCTCCCAAACAAAAGTTATCTAGGTCCTATATTTAGGACCGGAGGGAGTATCAATTATAAGCTAAGACATAATACACTTAGAATGTCAAATTAATAATTTTTATTCTAATATATATATATATATATATATATATATATATATATATATATATATTAAGCTAGTCTAATCATTAATAGGCAGTAAACTATATTATTCGGGCTATCCTATCAAGTAAGCAAATAATATAATATTGATTTATTTAATTAGTGCCCTTATGTGAGTCAAAATATCTCTATTGAGTACATGTATCAAAAAAGCTTATATCATATAGGACATGATCTAAAAAGAGAATCTTTTTATGAAAATGAAGACTCATTTTTCCAATATAAATACTTTTAATATTTTTTTAATATTCCCAAATTGGTTATTATCTACCCCTTACATTGCGAACAAATGATAATATTCATTTATTTCATCACGATGACATGCAGGCATGTAATAACATGCGAGCTATCCTTATTCAATACGTAACGACAATTGTTATATATAGTACAGGTGAGGCGGAATGGATGAAATTGATTTGGAGTGTTTAAGAGCTCCGAGGTACTCGTTTAAATTGAACTCTCAGAGGAATATCATTCAATGCAAGACGCTTGTTTCCATCACTATCTTCGTACAAACCAATACTCTTACATTCAACCTTGCACTTGCTGCACACTTTGGGACAATAAACCAACTTATATGCATTCTCATACTTCTCAATCTGAAACCAATTTCTCACAGTGTGAGCACCCGGGTTTCCTCTAACACCATCGGTTGTTACATAATCATAGTCGTCTAGCTTCCACACATTGGATTGAGCACAAATAGTTTCAGCATTGAATTCAATGTTCAAGTCTGTAGAGACATAAACGATACCTTTGTTAGTATTGAAAGGGGAAAACGACAATGGCGAGCTTTGATATGTTGCTACAACATCAAGTGGGCAACTTTGGCCTATGCCATCGAGATCAATACCACCACCGTATTGTGCTGGATCGTCGGGAATTACATAGTAATAGGCTCTAACTCGGAGTTTCTTGCCGGAAGTATCGAGTACTGCTTCCGGTGGCTTTCCACCAGTCACGGTGGATCCGACCAGTATTGGATTTGTGTCCAAGGCTATGAGAAGGACCAATGCGACTAGTATTGATATATTCATTGTTTGACAATGTTTCGAATTTCGGTAGCTTTGATTTGGTTGTTGATGGAGATTTGAAGTGAATGGAGGTTGCATTTGTAGAGTCACGGAGTGGCTCTGGTCTAATTCATGGACACGGTAATGTTGCAGCAGTCAAAGTTTTGCACTTTGGTTTTCCTTTACTGATGGCGTGTGTATCCTTTGTTTGGCTCGTAAGAAGCACATAGGCTTGGATTGGATACAAGTGGGTTAATCCATTATCTTATACACACTTTCCAATTATAAATATTTATAAGACTTATTTAATTAACTTAGTGAAACTTGTTTAAAATTCGAAGCTAATACCTTTGAAACCTGAAATATAAGGGTGTTTTAAAAGCCTACATCACAACAATTAGATTTCTTAATGACAAGTAATAAAACATATATTCACCGTTGCTTGATTAAATTGTGAGAATAATCAAAGAATGATAATTTTAGTCACTTAAATTTATTTCATTAATATTTTTAAGAATTTATAAAAGTAACAAAATTATGTCAAGAAAAGAAAAAAACACTAATATGTTCTAAAGTCTAAGTTATGAGTAAACAGTCACGATAATTATTTTGAGGTTGTGAGATCTTTTATTTTGGCTTATATTCTCACAAATCCGACTGGCCGATTGTTAATAGCGCTGGATATACCGGTAAATAAATGAAAAGAGAAAGAGAAACAAAATGTTTTTACATACAAACACTGATTGCAAGTTACATTAAATTATAGCTCATACTAGTTGAGCTAGCTAAAGCAAAAAAAAGTGATTTACAAAGAATTCATATTAGATAATGATATATAACATCACGTTGTAATACTTAATTAATGGTGATTGAGTTGCATTCTATAGTAACCACATACATACTCTCTGTCACTTGAATCTGTAATAAAGTTATTATAGACACTCGTAAGCATTACAATTCAATAATAATCAGAGAGGAATACTAGAGAGAACTAAGAATGACCAACTAAAACCACAATGAAATTTCGGTAGGCCAGGGGAGAAAAGTTTTCAACAACCTCATGATAACTTTTTCCTTCATTATTATTAGAGCTACTCCAAAAATTGCATGACTATTTTTCCAAGGTGTTTGTGTAACAAATGTTTCAATAACACTTGTGAAAGAATGCCATGGCATGAAAAACATAGTTGCCTTCATAGCCCTCCATAATTGTTTATTTCATACATCTAACGTGGTCAAAAATCGAGCATTTGATTGGAGAAAAAAATTGTTTCATACATTTTTATATCTACAATCCTTTTGGAAATGGTTTTTTAACTTTTTTCAAATATAATAACCATGTGAATCATTTAATTGTGTTTTTATATATTTATCATAGAAAATAATTTCAATTGGTTTATAATTGAACACTCAAGCACATGCAGATTCAAGACTATAAATAAGCAGGTGCAATTTTCTTGTAGGAATTTTCGTCCATGAAATTTCATGGTCATAATGCTAAAGTTTGAGTATTGTGCTAAAAGAAATTGAAGAAGGTATAATAGTTTGAAGTTATTAGAATTTTAAAGTATTACTTAGATTTTTGTTTTATTTTTAAAAACTGATGTGACATATTATGAACTCTTAGTTGAATCTCAATGGACAAAATGGACAAAATGAGGCTGCAGAGGGATAACGTGAGTTTAAGCCTTAGATGTAATCTGAACCCAGGGACATAAGCCAACCTCTAACGGGTCTGGTTTATCTCAGCGGCTCCCTCACTCCTAATCCCTATGTGGCCTCTCTACTTGTGCATTCATTCATCTAAAAGCTAATAACTTGCCACTTCACCATTCTTCAAAAAAAAGTAACAGTGTATAGATTTTATTATTTTTTTTCAATTTTTCAATTTTTTTAGTAAAACAAGACCATAAAAGACATCGAAAATCTATGGGTTAAGGGTCAAATCTAGCACTTTACTATTGTCAAAAGTTCACCTAACATAACCAAGAATTTGGCTCAAATCTAGCATTTTCGTCAACTTTAAGGGTCAAACCCGTTAAAGTTGAGCGAAATGCTAGATTTGAGTCATTTTTGAATAGATGTGTACTACATTTGAGCCATCAAGTTGGATGAACTTTTGGCAATAGTAGAGTGCTAGATTTGATCCTTAACCCAAAATCTATTAACAAATATTTTAATCAAAATGTGAGATATGTCTTCAAATTGTGTATAAATATTTGATGACAAATTTTTTATACTTCAAAGTTAATTAGATTAGACTGTTTCTCTTATAAATCCTTATGTTGTGATGAGGTAAGTCTAGATATCTAAAATTTTTCATGCAAAAAATATTTAAAAATAATTAAATGTTACTCATTCATTTAAGGGGAAATAACAGATAAATGATAATTAAATTTCAAAATCATGTTCACTAGTTGAATAGCAGGATTAACTGGTAGAGTAAGATCATTTACTACTCAAAGTCCCCTGTCTCGAAAATTTTCAAATTCAACTGTCATTTGTCTAGGATTTTCCCTTAATTTTAATGCTATAATTCATTTTTTTTATTATAAATAGGATGTTGATGGCATATAGTGGCTTGTTAGATTGATCTTATGGTGTAAAAAAGCTAGAGCCGCTAAGGGACTCATAGCCGCTAAGGGACGTAGAGGAGGAAAACGTTTATGAGAATATCCTCATACGCCTCTGACAAGCCTATTTTCATGGTACAATAAAATACTTCCTCCGGTCCTAAATATAAGACCTAATTGACTTTTTTGAAAAATCCTAAAAAAAGGCAAAATAAGTTAATTATAAATTGATTTACCTAATTTTTTCCCTTAAACTAGTTTATTCTACTTATAAACTAATGGATAATCTGAAAATATATCAAATATGTCATGATTTAATAGACTATTTTGCAACTTTAATCTCTCCAAAAAAAAGTTATCTAGGTCTTATATTTAGGACCGGAGGTAGTACATGGTAATCAATTAGCGCCCCATTTAACATGACAATTAAGGATGTTTTATGAAATGCAAATGCATATAGATGTAATGAAATTGCCTTTGGATTGTAACTTGAAATCTCTTAGATGCTCTTACTATAAGAGAAAAGTTACTAATTATTACTTATAGATATTGATTTAAAATTAACTAGATAATTAATTTGGTTATTTATAATATATAAAACTTTGCTTGCCTCCTTGTACTACCGTATTTAATAAGGAACTGTTTTTTGACACACATTATAAAAAGGGAAAAATATTTCTTTCCTATACAATTAAAATTATTTACCAAACTATTACACTTACAAACTTATCATACCAAAATGAACTTTAAAGGGATAATTAATTAGAGGTCCCCCACAAGGGAGTTAATACTGGAAAAATCCCAGAAGTTGAAAATATTAATGTAGGGTCCCAAGGGACCTCACATTAATATATTTGAAAAGTGAAAAGACAGTTTTGCCCCTAGCCTTAAAAAAAATTTACCCCCCACCCCCCTCCCCCACCCCCACCCTCCACCCTTCTCCTTCAGCCCGCCACCCTCCTCCCCCCACCCCAGCCACCCTGCGCCCCCCCACCCCCAGCCGCCACCCTCCTCCCCCCACCCCAGCCTCCACCCTCCTCCCTCCTCCCCCCACCCCAGCCTCCACCCTCCTCCCTCCTCCCCCCACCCCCAGCCGCCACCCTCCTCCCCTCCCTCCACGCCCCCACCCTTCTCCCGCCTCTCCCTCCCTCCCTCACGCCCCCCACCCCCCACCCTCCTCCCTCCCTCCTCCGAACGCCCCCACCCCCACCCTCCTCCCTCCTCGCCCCCTCACCCCCTCCTCCTCCCTCCCCCTCGCGATTTATGAAGGCCACTCGCGAGGGGGAGGGAGGAGGAGGGGGTGAGGGGGCGAGGAGGGAGGAGGGTGGGGGGGTGGGGGGCGGGAGGGAGGTAGGGAGAGGCGGGAGAAGGGTGGGGGCGTGGAGGGAGGGGAGGAGGGTGGCGGCTGGGGGTGGGGGGAGGAGGGAGGAGGGTGGAGGCTGGGGTGGGGGAGGAGGGAGGAGGGTGGCGGCTGGGGGTGGGGGAGGAGGGTGGCGGCTGGGGGTGGGGAGAGGAGGGTGGCGGCTGGGGGTGGGGGGCGCAGGGTGGCTGGGGTGGGGGAGGAGGGTGGCGGGCTGAGGGAGAAGGGTGAAGGGTGGGGGTGGGGGTGGGGGAGGGGGGTGGGGGGAGGCGGGTGGCGGCTGGGGGTGGGGGGAGGAGGGTGGCGGCTGGGGGTGGGGGGCGCAGGGTGGCTGGGGTGGGGGGAGGAGGGTGGCGGGCTGAGGGAGAAGGGTGGAGGGTGGGGGTGGGGGTGGGGGAGGAGGGTGGGGGTGGGGGGGTAAATTTTTTTTAAGGCTAGGGGTAAAACTGTCTTTTCACTTTTCAAATATATTAATGTGAGGTCCCTTGGGACCCTACATTAATATTTTCAACTTTTGGGATTTTTCCAGTATTAACTCCCTTGTGGGGGACCTCTAATTAATTATCCCAACTTTAAATTTGTGAAATTTATCACGTCAACATGAACTTCATTCATTTCTCACATCTTTCATCATTCATCACACCTCACTTGTCATTTGTATTTTTTATACTTTTCTTTTTTAAAAAGGAAAACTAATTAATTTCGTTTGTCATTTTTGCAAAATGTATCAATATGTTTAATGTATTATGAATGTTTTTATGAAAAGTATGGTCAACATTCAAACATAACTTAGTTCATATAGTTAATGTAATGTGAATGTTTTTTAAGAAAAATATATATATGTTCAATATTTCTCCCTTTTCTACCGAGCTAAAAGCGAATTTGATTTAGATAAAATGGACAAAGGAAGATGTACTGTTTAGAAACACTGCATAATTTTGTCTAAGTGGCAAATTAAAAAAATACTTCATATTAAATTAAAAGGGTATAAATATGTATGTGATGAGGTAAGATGTGCGAAATGAGTGAAGTTCATCTGAATATGATGAGCTTTTCATCATGTATATATTTAAAGTTCATGTTGGTCAGATGAATTTGAAGTACAGCATCTTCAATAATTTTAATTATATAGGATCCTCTATATATATGTAAGGAACCCCGAGAGGAACTCTTCATTTAACAGCGTTCATCGGCATTCGTTCCTTCCTTTTTTTAATTAAAACAAGTATTCTACCCGGGCGATGCACAGATTTTTTTTATTTTTAATAAAATACAAACATATAGTCAATGAATATATTTAATTATATATGATGAGTTATCAAATAATGGTTATGTAAACATCATGTTTATGTGATTTTTAAAGAATGACTTACTCTATGCGATGTATGTGTTCTTTTTATTTTTGATTAACTATCATATACCGCTTTAATGTAAACGTTTATTTATATTTTAATTGTATCGAAGTATTATACTCTATAAGATATTTAACATGACATCCAACAATTGTTATGTAGCAATTCGATATTTATGTTGCTACAAAGAATCTTGTTAAAAGACCATTAAAAGTTACAGGAAAGATAGTTGACTTAAAGAAATCCATATATACATTAATTGTTGATTGGTTGTTATAATTTTAATCTCATTAGGGTATGTATATAGATGAAATGATACCACAAATTAAGGGAATTAAAACCGTATCATCAAATTTTGAATGGTGTGAAAATAAAATAAAAAGTGAAGCTTAGATTTTTTATTGGTTAGTGATGAGTTTTTATTTATGTGGTAATTAAGTCAATCAGGCACAATCAAATTTCAATTGGGTGTGTGATTGATTAATAGTTATGAAAGATTGAAATGAGATCTCTGTAAGTGGGTGGGTAATATGATCCTAAGGCATCTAGGTGTTGCTGCATAATTCTGAGTGTTTTAGTCTTTCATTACAGTGTTAAAAGACCATTAAAAGTTAAAGGGAACTTTTGAATGGGCGAGTTTGATTCTCCTCCAAGTGATTAATGGATGCTATCATGTGAGTGAACTTTTGAATGAGGATGAGACCAGAGAAATTTGTTTTTTTGGGGATTGGATGACAGAAATTGAGGAATTTGACTCTTCATTTGTTTTTATGTATGAGTGAGTTTGATTTTTACTCAAATTAAAATATTACATGTAATCTGAATTGAAATTATTTGGAAAGTTAAACTATAATAAAAATTTAGTCATAGTGAACTTACTTTCGTATGGAGGAGGTTTCTAAGAAAAACTTGGTTTTGTTTGTGGGATGAGGTTTGGAACTTTGGATGGGGAGGTTCTGGGCGAAGTTTGACTCTTCTTTTATTTTTATACACAAGTGAATTTAATTCTCGGTTAAGTTGAAAATATCAAAAGTAATCTAAATTTATATTTTTAAAAACAATTCATTGGTAGTAACAATAGTACTTTAAATATTTATAGTTTAGATTCTCTTTAATTTTATCTTTTAAAATATCCTCATTGCTCAAATAATTTTATCAATATACCTCATACTAAATTTTTTGGGGGGGCGGGACGAGACTGAAACGGGGATTGTCGATAATTTAATTCTTCTATTTTTATTATCTTTTTAATTTATCAAAAACAATAACTTAATATGTAACATTTTAAATAAAGGGAAAACTTACATCAAGTTCATTTGTCTAGGTTCTCAATTTCTTTCAATATAGGAGTGATACATGTCCTTTTATAACCACCATTCATACATTTGTCACTCCTATATTAAAAAAAATTGAGAACCTGGACAAAGGAACTTGACCTAAGTAAGGTCCTTAAATAAAATACCTTGAAAGGTAAGTGTCAATTATTTAATTAAATATATCTCAATTTACCCTCATATATGACCATATTTTCCACCTTTTAAGAGACAAATAAGAGACGGAGACAAATTATATATAACTATTTATGAAAGAAATGCTTAAATTATTTAAATTTGAAGTAGGAGTATTTTATATTTATGATAGACAATATTTTCTATTTTGAGATTCTTCAAATTTCATAACAAATAATTTTAGGAAAAAACTTATCTCAAATAATCGACCTCAATTACATCCAGTAAGCCAATAAGAATTAGACACATGTCCAACTAACCCACACCACTTTCTCCTTCTTTTCTCTCTCCTCCATCCATGTGTTAGTTGTGTATGGGGTTAGTTGTACATGTGTCAAATTCTTATTGGGTAATGGATGTAATTGAGGTCAAGTACTTGAGGTAAGTTTTTTCCATAATTTTATACCCTTTGTTTATATTTAAAAATTTTGAATTCACTACTTTTTTTTAATGACAGATTTATTTTTTAAAAAAAAATTATAGTCATCAAATTAAACTTAATTTTGATTTTGTTTACACTAAAATAAAAGTTATTAAAAACGTTATGGTTAATTAAATTAAAACATTCAGACCAAAAAAATTAAAACATTAACCATTTAAATAAATACTCCCTCTGTTCCTAAATATAAGATCACTTTAGTGAATTTAAAGAGATTAAGGAAGATATTCCAATGAGTTAGGATTGCATGAAATTTCCAAAATACCGTCACAGTATCCTCTCACCTTTTTCAACCCATTATTTATTGGGTGATGGGAGTATAAGGGTAATTTGGGTTAAACTTGAATCAAATTAGAAAATGATCTTATATTTAGGAACAAATTCTCCTCCATAAAGTGATCTTATATTTAGGAACGGAGGGAGTATGAATTACTATATAAAAAATAAAAATAAATTATTCTCATAGCTAGAAGGTGGGATCATACCAAATGTAACTTATGTAAATGAAATTAAATTTGCACACACTCTGATATCAAACGTTATAAATGATATCAAACATTATAAATGAAATGCAAACTGTTAAGCGAAAAACTTTAAATGGTATCAAACATGATTTCAATTCCTATATTACCACATATACTTCATTGAAAATAAAAACACTTCGTGCATCGCATGAGGTAAAGTTCTTGTTATTTCTAAATTAAGGACATACTAGAATATGCAAAAAGGTGAAAGTGCAATAAATTAGCTGTAGTAAAGTGATCACATGAGGGGAATGTCTGAAATCTTACTAATTAGAAGTGATTTCCACGTGAAGGACAAAAAACGAGCTTCAAAAACAAAAAAAATGCAGGAAAATCATTAATATGGAAAAAGACGCAGAATTAAATAAAATAAAAGCAAGCAGGTCAACATCCAAAGCAAAGCTTAAAGACAAATTATTACAAACCAAAGTCACAAAGCAAAATAGCTTAGTCTTTTTTTCTGTATAAATAGCTTCATCTTCTCCAAACACGGACCTTGAAATAAATTAACAAAATCTTCAGAATGACGACCAACATGAAGACGTAGTTGACTATGCACAACGAGCTCAATGACTCCCACCATCGCTCATGGTGGGAGTCGGAGCCGTCAAAAAGGACATCAAGATGATGATCTCTTCACTGGAGTTGCGGATTAGTGGCGGGAGCTTCTAACATTGTAATAGGAGAGTTGGTTTCGGTATACTCACAATATGAGATAGAGCTTGCTCAGCTCAAAAGAGAAGGAAAAGAGGTCAAGAAATCTGACTATCTGAGCTGTTAGAGCTGCTCTTCCATGTGGGGTTTTTTTTTATCTTGTTTTATTGTTTTACGTGATGTTGCCATATAATAAAGGAATTTTTGTTTTTATCTATCTGCTCTTCAATATTGAACCTGCTAAAGCTGTTCTTTTCATTTTTTGGTGATATTCTTTGCCTCATTATGCATTCTTCATACGGTTGAAAGGGAAAAAAGGGTTTTTTTGATAAAATTAATTGAAAGGGAAAATCAATTACATGGAAGAGCTACAGGGGACCCCTTTAGAAGGTTGAAAGGGATAAAAAGGATTTAATGGACTCAAATCTCAACTAAATGCTAGCAAGCACTTTCAATAATGAACTTTAGGGGCACCTTGATCCTCAAAAAATTTCTAAGAAAAATATGATCTTTTGCGAAGGCTTCGAGAGCAAATATGATAGTATTATAACTTCACATATGATGGGTGAAGTAATTCCTTTTTTTTTTAATGACAGGGATATGTATATATATTCACAACTAAAGACTATTCAAAATGTACAAGCACTAATTCATCTTTGAAGAGTTTCCTTGGGTCAAGTAATTCCTTTTTTATCTGTCCCTTAATGACCTCAACTAAATGCTAGCAATCACTTTCAAGTTTCAATAATAAAAAATATAGTATTAAAAAAGTAGGGCTTGATTTCACATATACTTTTACATCATACGTTTTCTTAGGTGAGACAAACACAAATAAAAGAAAACCGACCAATATGGGCTGTTTGACAACTTGTTAAGATAATACTCCCTCCATTCCTAAATATAAGATCACTTTAGGGAGAAGGGTTTGTTCCTAAATATAAGATCACTTTCTAATTTTACTCAAGTTTTCCCCAAATTACCCCTATACTCCTTTCACCCAAAAATAGTGGCTTGAAGGTGAGAGGATATTTTTAACTTAGGCGAGGAGTATTTTGGAAATTTCATATAATCCTAACTCATTGGAATGTCTTCCTTAATCTCTTCAAATATGCTAAAGTGATCTTATATTTAGGAACGGAGGGAGTAGCATCTTCAATAATTTTAAGGAAAAAACTTACCTCAAGTACTTGACCTAAATTACATCCATTAAGCCAATAAGAATTTGACACATGTCCAACTAACCCACACCACTTTCTCCTCCTTTTCTCTCTCCTCCATGTGTCAGTTGTGTATGGGGTTAGTTGGACATGTGTCAAATTCTTATTGGGTAATGGATGTAATTTAGGTCAAGTACTTGAGGTAAGTTTTTTCCTAATTTTAATTATATAGGATCCTCTATATATATGTAAGGAACGCCGAGAGGAACTCTCCATTTAATAGCGTTCATCGGCATTCGTACCTTCCTTTTTTTTAAATTAAAATTTTAATTTCAATAGTGTCCATTTTTTTTCAAAAAAAAATCTTTTTCAGAAAAAGAAAACAAATCAAAATTTTATTCTCCTCTTGGTCAAAAAAATGGTTTTTTTTCTTTTAATTCAATGGATATAACAGTAACAAATGACAAGCTTCAATATTTCTAACGGAAAGGCTGTTTTTTGCTCCACCACATTTAACATAGACCATTCAACACCCTGAACTAACAACTAATATGTTTTCGACCTGAAAATAACTAAAGTGGGCTCCGATCCCCTGACTGGATGGACACATTAATGAACGTCTTTCATGTGTCAACACTACATTCATCAAGGGTGATATTGACTCACTTTGATTACTTTTAAGGTTAATTATTAGTTTGGGGTGTTTAATGGTTTATGGTGGTTACTTTAGGGGCAAATAATGGTCCTTGTCCGATTTCTAATTTTTGTGTTCCTATTAATTAAGCTATCCATTTGAATAATGGTTTATTGGGTTTTCGACGTCGACATCATATCCATGTTTCAAAACATTGTTTTTAAGGTAAAAATGGAACAAAAATATATACAATATATTATTCTCATACATTGAAACTTCTATAACAAATAAAATTAACTCTCAACAAAAAAGTAAAAATAAGGAAAATTTATTGTAAAGTGTGTAGATTGAGGTTATCATAAGGAATGTAAAGAAAAATGATGTAATACTAATGAGTCAATAATATTATAGAGAAACACATGCTCCCCACACAACACATAGGAGCAAGTAAATAAATGCTTGTTTGTGAAATAAAAAAAAGCCATATTCAGAATTATTCATTTGGGTTGAAAATATGAATACCAATCAACAACTATATCCATATTAGTCAAATCAAACGGGCTTCGCGAGAATAAAACTAAAGATAGCAGCCAAACCAAAACACGAATACCTTTTAAAAAGACTGAAAGAAAGAGTTTATTTTTCTGACTCTGCCAATGGTATGGCTCATGGTCCTTGACTACTCCATATATTCCGCCCACAACAATGCAACTATATATACATCCATGCACAAATCTCTCATCATCATCTCCCATCAGTAATTACACAAAGAAGCAAACTAGTTAAATTCGTAAGCATTCATTTCAAACCAAACAACAAATCAAATGAAGATCACATTGGTAGCATTCTTCCTTCTCGTTGCATTTTCAATAAAGCCAATGCTGGCTCTCCCACAAAAGGTAAAACCCATAATCAATTACCCCGCTCACGCAGATCCAGTGCTCGATTCGTCCGGCAAAGCGATCCGAACCGGAATCAATTACTACGCAATTCCAGCAAATGGAGGAGGACTTACTCTTGCAAGCATAGGAGAAACATGTCCAATGGATGTTGTGGCAGTGCAAGGCTTTTCAGGACTACCATTATCATTCACACCTATTAACTCCAAGAAAGGTGTGGTTCGTGTCTCTACTGATCTCAACATTATGTTCTCTACTACCACCGATTGTCCTCAGGCCAATGTGTGGAAGCTTGATGACTATGATTATGAAATTGGTGTGACATTGTTCGTGAGGGCCGGTGGTGAGATTGGGAATCCTGGATTTGATACAATAGGCAATTGGTTCCAGATTCAGAAGTATGAAGATGCTTATAAGTTTGTTTATTGTCCGTCTGTGAATAACTACTATACTGTTTTGTGCCAAGATATTGGCATATCTGTTGATAGCGATGGAAACAAGCGTCTTGCTGCCAGTGATTCCCCCTTCAAAGTTCGGTTTCAAAGGGCATGAAGGTTGATCACTTCATCAACAAAAAGTTTATGAATTTTGTGTTATTTATAGGTTTCCACTATTTGGGATCTTATCCCAAATTGGAAAATAATAAAGCAATGAATAAGCTGTTTTAGCTTTTCTCCGATGTATGTGTCCTTTTATCTTTTACTTTTTGTATTTTCATTTTTTGAGAAAGTATATCACGCGTCATATATTTGTTTTCCAACGAATTGTTTTAACTTGATTTTTTAAGGTATTTGTTTTCCAACGAGTATTATATATTTGTTTCCATGTATATATAGTGGGATTGAGCAATTAATATATTAGAATTTAGAGTGCACTTCATAAGAATAAAGGGAAATGACAAATACATACCTTTAAATATCTAAAAAGACAAGTAAGGAACTCAAACTTTCAAAATAACAAGTAAGGAACTCATAATTTCAAAAGGACAACTAAGGAACTAGGTAACTGTTAATTGGTATGTTCTAGTTGTTAATTGGTATGTTCCAATTGTTAATTTTTATTTAAGTTCCTTACTTGTCCTTTTGAAAGTTTGAGTTCTTTACTTGTCCTTTTGGACATTTTAGAGGTATTTATTTGTCATTTTCCCGAAGAATAATATTATATTGGAAATCACTTGAATATTATAACAGATTTAATGTTGTTAACAACTTTCTATTGATATGCATGAAATATTAGTTGGTAGCTTATACTAAATATTTATCATCGGGTGTTAGCATCAGTTAGTTACGGATTGTTTCCCTTTAACTATTGATGTTTTGAGTCTTGAATATGTCACCAAGTCAATTTCTTGAATATAATGAAGTCCCCGTATTGGACCTATATTCACATGAGTTGGACTAGTCAGTTGTTAATAGCTGGATGTCGGTGGATAAATGTTAAAATAAATACTATAAGAGGGGCTGTTCCACGTTTTGCCCCATGGTCACTGATTCGGCCCATCTTCGGTATTATGCATCTATCCTTGTTCTATCTTCAAACAGATAGCGCGGATAGCTTCCATCTCTTCCATGTTCGTTTCTTGTATATGACTTGATCATCGGCCATTTAATAAAATACTATAAAAGGTATGTATAAAAAAATACTATAAAAGGTTAAAATTCAATTTTAACCGGAAAGATCTAGTTTAGGGTCAATCTTACCCTGAGAATCTGTTTTGCTTTAATGTTATATTAGAAGTAATAAAATATAATAATTTTACCCTTTATCTAATAGTCATAGCTAGTCAACTTTTCAATAATCTCAAAATGAGCTTTTCAATGAATTATAAAGGTATTGCTATGTTCTAGAATTTCTAAAACAATTGAAAACCAAAAATAAAACTTTCAAAACATAATCGGGCCTAAGCGAAAATTTTCCAAACCCTTTTCCCTTAAATAAAATAAAGTAGTAGAACATATTTTTTGTATATAACTATTATTTTTTATAATATTCTATATCATTAAATCAAGTCTCAATTTAATTTAGTTATGCTCTGACCCATTTTTAAATCTCACAATTTGAATTTGTAGATATATTGTTGGTTTTGAAAGTCACTATAAATTAAAATATACGTTTGTGTAGGTTTAAAAGCTAATGACAGCCTGCAAAACCATGAATATATATATATATATAAGGGCATTTTGAAAGCCTATGTACATTACTAGAACATTTCTTAACCTAACTTAAATTTTCTTGATTAAATTATGATAACAATGAAAGTATAATGATTTCAGTTTCTTACATTTAGTTAATTAAAATCAGAAGTGCATTGAAGAAAGAGAACAAGTCATGCGTGTTCTCCAGGTCAAAAATATTATCTACATTTCCGAAAAAATGATTTACAAAAAAATATTTCTGGTAATGATGAAATATAACACCTTTTTGTTAGAATTTATTCATAAATTACAATTATGACTACATAAAAGGCTTTGATTCAAAACTTCTTTGTAAATCTTCTACCAGCATCATCATGTACTCCAACTCCATATGTGAACATTTCTTCACCGAATCATTATTCAAGTCAATCTATTTTTAAATAAAACATTATTACGTGATATACTATATTTCCAATTTATTTGTAACAAGATTGTATATAACACAAAGTACGCCACGACGTGTATAGATCATAGTTGGTTTTAGTGCCGACTGTGATCTTCACTATTTATTGAATGAACAAAATAGACTAATTCATCTTCATTATTCACAAATTCAGGCAGCTTACACTGTGGAACAAATTTATTCACAAATAATATGAAACTTACATCATAGGAGGAGTTTTTGAGAATCACCCAAATTATTGGGTCAGTCAGGGCAGCTGACACCCTGACCCCACAAAGACGCGCCTGGTTAAAAGATTCGTCAAAGTTTATCCTCAACTGCAATTCTATAGCTCAAAATTCTTGACCATCCCGTCATATTTCGGCCCATAGATTTATACCACAGCACACAATTCTGCAACTATAAATAGCTACATTCTTTGTTCTCTCATCATCACATCCCAAACAAACAAAGAAAACAACTTTGCAAGCATTCAAATCAAAGAATGAAGATCACGCCCACATTCTTCATATCATTCGTCCTTCTCTGCACCTTCACTACAGAGCCACTGCTCGTACGTGCCGAACCAGAGGCCGTTCTCGATTCTGGCGGCAAAAAGCTCCGAGAAGGTCATAAATACTTCATACTTCCAATTCCCACTCCCATGAGCGGTGGGCTCCAGCTAATAAGCGCAACAAAAAAGTGTCCACTTGACGTAATTAATGTGCAAGAAGATCCCATTCTATCATCATCCTTCATACCCATTAATCCCAACAAAGGTGTCATTCATGTGTCTACTGATCTCAACATTTTGTTCAATGTTGACACTAACACAAGTTGTCCTCACTACTCCAATGTGTGGAGGCTTGGTGACTATGATAATAGGTCCGGCCAGTGGTTCGTGACCACCGGTGGGGTTGTGGGGAATCCTGGTGTGAAAACGGTGAGGAATTGGTTCAAGATTGAGAAGTATGAGGATGGTTATAAGTTGGTTTATTGTCCAAGTGTGTGTAGCAATTGTAAGGTTCAGTGCAAAGATATTGGGACGTACATTAATAGAAGTGGATATGAGCATCTGGCCCTTAGTAATGTTCCTTATAAAGTTCAGTTTGAACTTTATGCTTAGAAGGAATTTGTTAATCATGCAAAGTGATGAATCTGAAGATCGTTTTAACTTTTAATTAATAAAGAGTAGTTCATGATTGCTGTAATTTGTCTTTTAAATAGCCATAGGTTCTACAAGTTGGCAAGTTGAGTTAGTTGTCTTCAACTAGCTAATAGAATAAATGGATAAATAACTAGCTAGTTATTAATCCCATCATAGCCATCGGAATTTCCCACTTGCATTTCAAACTTTGGAGGGCGTAGATGACTTTGCTAGACCAGTTTCCTTGTTTATAGCAGCCATGAACAACAATAGCTCTTTTCTTTACTGCTGATGAAGAACATTCTGATATAATTTGAAGAGTTTACATTAAATGTTTGTTGTTTTTACCTTTTTTTCAAGTAAATAAAATTTGTTGTGTCCAATTTTTTTTTGTTTTCTTAGAAAATTAATCTTTTAACTGCCATTTTGTTTTGTAAAAAAACGATAAATTATTTCAAATATGCTTACTTAAAATTCTTAAATCTAATAAACCGTTAATTTTTTTTCAAAATTGGGGAGATTTCGCCACAAAAAATGGTTTCCGTGCTCATCTTCATGACTATGTGGGTTATGATTAAGTAATAGTTGAATTATTCACTAATGAAAAAGAAATAAGTAGAAAATGTAGCGTGTGCTCACAAAGAACACCTTTCTCTTATTTTTTAGATTCTCCCAACACACCTAGATAAATACCCTCACAATTATTTATTTTTATTTAGATTTTTCAAACATAATAATACCTAGAAAACAATTCACGTTATATTTTGTTTCTTAATAGAAACACTTTGTTAGTGTTATAGAAATTAATAACCTTATTTCTCTTTAGAAAAAATATATTTAACTAATTGTTTATGATAGGTTATCAACCAACTAATCAGCTGAATTATTTTGTTTAATTTTGATTTATTTGATTCTATATGATGTGGTACCTCAAGAATTTCTTCATAAATTGTTACCCTTTTAATTCATTGAATATGAATATAAATATACTCCACCCTTTCTTAAATATAATATAAGAGGTAATTTTCTTTTCCAATAAATATAAGATGTAACATGCAAAATTTAAATAACAAATGCTTGTTTCCTTTTTATTATGTCCTTTATATTAGTTGATGCAAGGAAGATAGAGAAAATGTGTATAGTAACAATAACATTCATACCTTTCTGACCAAAAAAAAAAAACAATAACATTCATACCCTTCTTATTTTGTAACAGTAACATTCATACCCTTCTTTGTTTTTAGCCGGCTCTCGAGGGCTAACTCGTTTAAAGCCCACGGCCTGATCATGCTAGTCCATTCATACTCGCTTCTTCGTCTTTAGCCTCCAAAATCAAATCTCGGCCATCCTTGGGCTCGGGTTTAACAGAATTATGTCCGCATTCCCAGCTTTACATCCATAGAGCCTATATCCGACATATATTCAACATGTTAATTTTGAAAGTTTTTTTTTTAAAAAGCTACAAACAAAATCGCCAAATTATTTTTAGTTTTCTATTTTGGCTTCTAATCTGAAAACTCAAATCCACTTCAAATGGGATACAAACATGGTCATATTCCATACTCATAATAAATATGAGTAAGTGGTTTTCAATCACATTATATGGACTTTTCAAATTTATTTTAATGGTCTTGATTCAAGTTATTTTATTTTAATGTATTTTTTAAAAAATATTTTCACAAATAAAAAAAATGAAGTTCATCTTAAAACTGTAATTTCTTAAAAAAACTAAATTTATCTTTGAAAAAGTGGTCATATAATAATTTTAATTATGAAACATTTATAACAAATTTCAGATGATTCAGATTTCATTTCAAACAAATAAAAATGTTGTACCATAACATAATGAACACTGAATGAAGACCTGGCTATTGATATATTGTATTAGAAGTTATTTTCACAATGAAAAAGAAATACCCTAATCATTTGGAATTTTGTTCCAGCTCGAAACCCCTGAATTATTATAAGTCGGCTTAGTTAAATAAAATGAAATAACCAAATGACATCAACAATAATTTTCTGCATGTTTGGGCTTCTTTGGGCTGTCTGAACTTGGACTGAACTTGACTAAATCGATCCTTCTAAATTGCCATTTACCGGTTAATCCTATAATTCAATTAACTGTTCTCAAGTGCTTTATTCGGAGATCATCAAAGCAAATATCCATTCATTCATGTTACATCAAATTAGGATTTATTGCTGAAAGAGCTACTTTATTCTCTTCCACATGAAGCTCTACTAACACAAAATTGCAAGTTCAGATAGGTGGAGAAAACGGGGGAGGAAAAGCGTATACGTATCTTCTTCGTACATGAACCAAGGATCCAAGCTTGTGAGTTAATTAACGAAAGGATCCAAGCTTTCAAATAAACTATGTACGTTTCATTCATCAATGCATAAGAAAATGCAAGCACATTGACGAGTGCATAAAGGATGACAATTAGGCAATATAATGGTGCAAATAAACAACACTACACATGAGAGGAATAGAATGTGATAAACTTTCATGTCATAACATAGAAAGTAATGTGGAAAATTATTTCAGTCACCCAAGCATTTCTTAGTCCACCAATATCAACTCATTTTTAAGAAAGATAATAAAGACCTAGAACGTGTTTGTACATAAATTTACAAACGTCATTTGACATATAAAACCAAGGGTAAAATTACAATGTTGTAAAAGATCAATACATGAACATCATAAACTTTCCCACTAGAAAGCTTGTCAATATAAAGTTGAGATTCTGAAGGGGGGATACTCTATCAATAGCTATCACCCATGACCTCATCACATGATTGGAGAATTAACCATAGAGATCTTGTATTGATGTCCAAGAAATTGGGAGAAAGGATGATAGAAGAAAAAGGAAATTATGGGAACTCATAAGGGTCTGTTTGGTACGAGGGGAGAGTAAATGGACGTAGGGAAAATTTTTGTAATATGAATTTACAAAAATTTAAGAAATGAGCTTGCGAATTCTAAATCAATATTTTTCACTCTTTTATTTTACATTTTGACTTTCTTAAAATATTACAACCCACTTTTACAATATTTAAAATTTCATTTTATAAAAATTTTCCTTCCCTTTCCCTCCAAATTTCTGTTTGATATGTGGAGAGGGGAGGGAAAATTTTTGTGACATGAATTTATAAAAATTTGAGAAGTAGAGATGAAATTTTTAAATTAATATACATTTAGCTTTTATATTTAACCTCTAATCTTTATTAAAATATCAAAATCCCACTTTTTCAATATTTAAAATGGGTTAATATAACTTTTGGTCCTATAGTTTGCCTCAATTTTGGTTTTAGTCCCTAGAGTTTAAAACAAGAGGTTTTGGTCCCTCAAGTTTGATCTGTTAGCACAGTTAGTCCCTGTAGTTTCACAGGGACTTGAATATGAGTTAACGGTGTTAAATTTGTTGACGTGTCGCTAACAGTGTTAAATATGATAACATGGCTAGATGATTAGGAAAGATGATTTGACAAAATAAAAGATAAAGTTAAAATTGAAAAGAAAAAAAACTCCCTCACCAGTCACCACACACCCACCCTCACCCACCCGTGACCCCTCCCCTTCCCAACATCTACTTCACTTCCTCCCCATGACTCACCTCCACCCACAGCCAACAGCCACGCCGGCGAAGGCTCACCGCCGGCCACCACCGGCGCCGGCGTAACCGCCATCTCCAACATCAAAACCACTGTGACAGTGCCGCCGTGGTGGGCGCCGCCGCCACCGACCCTCTTCTCACCTCCCCTACAAAACCCCAGCCTAAGAAGAAAGTAAAGAGAAAAAAGTGAATGTATGAATGCAGCATAAAAAAGATCGAAACTTGGCATACCCCAAGATGGGTTTGAGTCAATACAGTACTTAGGCCTTTAAGTTTGTAATGCAGTGTGGGTGTGAGAATATAGAGAAGGTGTATGAGAATTAGATAAATAAGAGATAGAATAAGAAGAATAAGAAGAGAGAAGAGTGAGAGAAGAGAGAATTTAGGAGGAAGAGAACAAGAGAAGAGAGTAGGAGAAGACAACACAATATTATGCTTATTATTCAAATCATCAAAGTCTACATAGCAAATAGTTGAGGAAACCTAAACCTAAATATTAATGATAGAATACTTTAGAATATAAATCATACTTAATGCTAATTGATAACAATAAATGCAAAATTAAAATAGAACAATCTAGAAATACTAATTCCTAATATGATAATCTTGAAATCTCTTTGTCATCTTTCTGATTCTTTTGTGATTCTCATCAACTAATAATTTCTTAAATATCATATCCCATCATTTCTCCCCTGCTTGAAAAACTCGACTCCCGACGAGTTGATAGAGATGTATAAGCCTGAATTATCAAAGTGGTTTCTTGACCTAGGAATCCCTTCCAACAAGTGAGGTACTTGAAGATGAAACCATTGCAAGTAGCTTGATAGCAATTAAACTCTGGAAAACCTTTCCAATAGATGAGATAATAAAAGAGAAACCCGAGCAGAGAGTGAGCAACTTGTAAAAACTTCAATGTGGAACTTTGATTTGGAAGTCCTTTCCAACATGTGAGGGTACCAAAAGAGAGAACCCTTGATAAAGTAGCTAGTTTTATCAGTATGAGTATTTGAAAATCTTTTCCAACAAACAAGGTACTGTTGGAGTGACTTGTTCAACAAAGAAGCATTGGATTTGACAAATGAAGCTTTAATTTGATAATTTTGCATTCTCATAGTCCCAATTAAGGAAAGATCTATCTTCATTGGTTTGGAGTAATTGAAGTATTCACCAAAAATAAATTCTTCCCAGTTGAAATCAACATGATTAGTGTTACCAATCATATGAGTAATTTGATCCTTAGTGGTTAAAATCTGAGAATGATCCACCTTAGTTGAAATAGTGTCTGATAGTGTTTGTTCTGAAAGAAGTTCTGGTAGAGTAACCTCACGAGTGATTTCCACCGTTGAAGAGAACTCTTTTAGTTCTAAAGGAGAATCTTCTAGCTCTGTTTTCTGTTGTGGAATAAGTTCTGTTAGAGAAACCTCATTAGCATGAGTGATTTCCACAGTTGAAGAGAACTCTTCTAGTTCTAAAGGAGAATCTTCTACTTTTGTTGTCTGTTGTGGAATAAATTTTGGTAGAGTAACCTCATTAGCATGAGTGATTTCCACAGTTGAAGAGAACTCTTCTAGTTCTAAAGGAGAATCTTCTACTTTTGTTGTCTGTTGTGGAATAAATTCTGGTAGAGTAACCTCATTAGCATGAGTGATTTCCACAGTTGAAGAGAACTCTTCTAGTTCTAAAGGAGAATCTTCTACTACCTCAGTTGACTTAGTTGCTTGGTTTATTTGACTCCTCCCCTGAATGTAAGGATTTCTCATACATTGGCGAATAGTCTCCAAGACATCCATTATCATAGAATGTTCTTGTTCAAATTCTTCATTGTACACTCCATTAGCCTTATTACATTTCTCAATAAACTCGAGGCGTTGAAATATAGCCACATGCATATCTAAATCATTGGAGCGTTCTTCCACCCATATATAATTTTTGTCAACTTGAAACTCATTTGGGTAGAAGTTAATGTTATCATCATAGCATTCTTCATCAATATAATACTCTTCTTCATCATATTTTTCATAATCATAATGAGTATTATATTCATATATGGTATCATATTCAAAAGGATGTCCTAATGATGTATATTTCTTGAAACTCATTGGTGTAACAAGGTAACGTGCTTTTTAGGTTTAAAGGTGAGTCTCTAACTTATATAAGGTTCCCAAGTTGCATCCACCAAAAAAGGTGAAAACCCTACTTAACAAGTTTAACCTTCAGGGACTAGCCTCAGAGATTATTCTTGCTAAATAAGTAACAACTTGAGCGAGACCTTCACAGAAACCTCAGAGGGAAACCCTTCAGGGAATCTGTTAGAAATCTCTACTATCTTAGGGCAAATGTGACCCGGGTATAGGGCCAAATTTTGGAGAGATAAAAGGCTTATAGATGACTAAAACAAAAAAAAACATAAATTGAAAAAAAAAATTACGCTTTTTTTCCACAATTTTTTTTCTTTTTTTGTTTTTCTTTTTTTTTCTCTCTTTTTTTGGCTTTCTTTTCTTTTTTCCTTTTTTTTTCTTTTTCCCTTTTTTTGCTTTTTCTCTCTCCTTTTTCTCTCTCGCAACAATAGAAAAAAAACTACTACAAACAAACAAAAAAATAATCAAACTCTCTTTTTTTCTTTTTAAATAAAAATAAGATAACACTAGTAGAAAGAGAAAAATACGGTAGAATTCCTTCCAAGTGAAATTTTTTTTGAATGATGATCTTGACGAACGGTAGTTAGTTGACGACGATGAGGGAATTTGAGCAACAGAAAGGATGTGAAACAAGGCTCTGGTACCAATTGATGCAGAATGAGTATGAGAATAAAGACGGTGTATGAGAGTTTAGAAGTAGAAGTAGAATAAGAAGAGAGAAGAGTGAGAGAAGAGAGAATTTAGGAGGAAGAGAACAAGAGAAGAGAGTAGGAGAAGACAACACAATATTATGCTTATTATTCAAATCATCAAAGTCTACATAGCAAATAGTTGAGGAAACCTAAACCTAAATATTAATGATAGAATACTTTAGAATATAAATCATACTTAATGCTAATTAATAACAATAAATGCAAAATTAAAATAGAACAATCTAGAAATACTAATTCCTAATATGATAATCTTCAAATCTCTTTGTCATCTTTCTGATTCTTTTGTGATTCTCATCAACTAATAATTTCTTAAATATCATATCCCATCATTTCTCCCCTACTTGAAAAACTCGACTCCCGACGAGTTGATAGAGATGTATAAGCCTGAATTATCAAAGTGGTTTCTTGACCTAGGAATCCCTTCCAACAAGTGAGGTACTTGAAGATGAAACCATTGCAAGTAGCTTGATAGCAATTAAACTCTGGAAAACCTTTCCAATAGATGAGATAATAAAAGAGAAACCCGAGCAGAGAGTGAGCAACTTGTAAAAACTTCAATGTGGAACTTTGATTTGGAAGTCCTTTCCAACATGTGAGGGTACCAAAAGAGAGAACCCTTGATAAAGTAGCTAGTTTTATCAGTATGAGTATTTGAAAATCCTTTCCAACAAACAAGGTATTGTTGGAGTGACTTGTTCAACAAAGAAGCATTGGATTTGACAAATGAAGCTTTAATTTGATAATTTTGCATTCTCATAGTCCCAGTTAAGGAAAGATCTATCTTCATTGGTTTGGAGTAATTGAAGTATTCACCAGAAATAAACTCTTCCCAATTGAAATCAACATGATTAGTGTTACCAATCATATGAGTAATTTGATCCTTAGTGGTTAAAATCTGAGAATGATCCACCTTAGTTGAAATAGTGTCTGATAGTGTTTGTTCTGAAAGAAGTTCTGGTAGAGTAACCTCACGAGTGATTTCCACCGTTGAAGAGAACTCTTTTAGTTCTAAAGGAGAATCTTCTAGCTCTGTTTTCTGTTGTGGAATAAGTTCTGTTAGAGAAACCTCATTAGCATGAGTGATTTCCACAGTTGAAGAGAACTCTTTTAGTTCTAAAGGAGAATCTTCTACTTTTGTTGTCTGTTGTGGAATAAATTTTGGTAGAGTAACCTCATTAGCATGAGTGATTTCCACAGTTGAAGAGAACTCTTCTAGTTCTAAAGGAGAATCTTCTACTTTTGTTGTCTGTTGTGGAATAAATTCTGGTAGAGTAACCTCATTAGCATGAGTGATTTCCACAGTTGAAGAGAACTCTTCTAGTTCTAAAGGAGAATCTTCTACTACCTCAGTTGACTTAGTTGCTTGGTTTATTTGACTCCTCCCCTGAATGTAAGGATTTCTCATACATTGGCGAATAGTCTCCAAGACATCCAATATCATAGAATGTTCTTGTTCAAATTCTTCATTGTACACTCCATTAGCCTTATTACATTTCTCAATAAACTCGAGGCGTTGAAATATAGCCACATGCATATCTAAATCATTGGAGCGTTCTTCCACCCATATATAATTTTTGTCAACTTGAAACTCATTTGGGTAGAAGTTAATGTTATCATCATAGCATTCTTCATCAATATAATACTCTTCTTCATCATATTTTTCATAATCATAATGAGTATTATATTCATATATGGTATCATATTCAAAAGGATGTCCTAATGATGTATATTTCTTGAAACTCATTGGTGTAACAAGGTAACGTGCTTTTTAGGTTTAAAGGTGAGTCTCTAACTTATATAAGGTTCCCAAGTTACATCCACCAAAAAAGGTGAAAACCCTACTTAACAAGTTTAACCTTCAGGGACTAGCCTCAGAGATTATTCTTGCTAAATAAGTAACAACTTGAGCGAGACCTTCACAGAAACCTCAGAGGGAAACCCTTCAGGGAATCTGTTAGAAATCTCTACTATCTTAGGGCAAATGTGACCCGGGTATAGGGCCAAATTTTGGAGAGATAAAAGGCTTATAGATGACTAAAACAAAAAAAAAACATAAATTGAAAAAAAAAATTACGCTTTTTTTCCACAATTTTTTTTCTTTTTTTGTTTTTCTTTTTTTTTCTCTCTTTTTTTTTGGCTTTCTTTTCTTTTCTCCTTTTTTTTTCTTTTTCCCTTTTTTTGCTTTTTCTCTCTCCTTTTTCTCTCTCGCAACAATAGAAAAAAAAACTACTACAAACAAACAAAAAAATAATCAAACTCTCTTTTTTTCTTTTTAAATAAAAATAAGATAACACTAGTAGAAAGAGAAAAATACGGTAGAATTCCTTCCAAGTGAAAATTTTTTTGAATGATGATCTTGACGAACGGTAGTTAGTTGACGGCGATGAGGGAATTTGAGCAACAGAAAGGATGTGAAACAAGGCTCTGGTACCAATTGATGCAGAATGAGTATGAGAATAAAGACGGTGTATGAGAGTTTAGAAGTAGAAGTAGAATAAGAAGAGAGAAGAGTGAGAGAAGAGAGAATTTAGGAGGAAGAGAACAAGAGAAGAGAGTAGGAGAAGACAACACAATATTATGCTTATTATTCAAATCATCAAAGTCTACATAGCAAATAGTTGAGGAACTATATATAGGCCTCAACCTAAACCTAAATATTAATGATAGAATACTCTAGAATATAAATCATACTTAATGCTAATTGATAACAATAAATGCAAAATTAAAATAGAACAATGTAGAAATACTAATTCCTAATATGATAATCTTCAAGTCTCTTTGTCATCTTTCTGATTCTTTTGTGATTTGTAACAACCACAATTTTAAACCCTTTTTACGTCATTTTTATCACAAATTTTTTTTACATACATACTAACTATGTTAGAAAATAAATTTAATCATTAATTAATAATACTAACATAGTTAGAACAAAAATCAACTTAATTCACTAAAATAATTATACTGCTAACTATGTTAGAAAAACAATTTACCTATAAGGAAGACTAACATAGTTAAAAAGGATTAATATTATATTCTAAAATGATTTCTAATGACTAACTAACCATGATAGAAAAATTAAATACCTAAATTATATATCTAGTTATCATGGTTAGAAAAGATTATTACTAAATTCCTAGACTTTATTTAGTGCCTATCCATGATAGAAAAATTAAATGCCTAAATTATATATATATAACCATCATGGTTAGAAAAAGAATACAACTAAATTTTGAAACAAATTCAATATAACTAACTCCATTTAGTACATGTTTCAAATATCAAATAAGTTTCAACCACTCAGCTAAGTATATGTGTTTTAATGAAATAATCAACTAATAATATCTTCTAAATAATAAAACTACATCAAGCATGCATAAATCAAATTTAATATGAAGTTCCTAATGTGGCAATAACTCGCGTCAATATCTCACTATAGTGAGTAGCCCCCGGATCCTTCCCTTGATTTCCTACTTCGCTTCTTACTCCTGTAAAATAATAAAACGTGGGGTAGACCCAGAATCGCAACTACAACCACTTGCTTACGTGCATGTGCATGCCAGCAAGGTGGTGTGTGTCAATATCGTGTATAGTGGTGTGTGGTGCTTACAGTGTTGCATGTACATTTAATAGAACTTATTGCAAGTTTAAAACAAATACCAACTCTCAGCAGTACATATATATCCTCATTCATAGACCACAATAGGTAACAACACAAAGCAATATTACACATGTAAAATCCATAACAAATCATAAATAATACTACACCGCAAAGTCCAACATCAATAATATTCACAAATACACCAATAATGTTACAGTTCAATAGGGACTCACAACTCTAGGTTGATTTACCCTCGCTTGAACCGGGGGCGCTCTCCCCAATAACGTTTTTCTCTTTTTAGTCCCTGTGGTATAACAGTTCAATAGGGACTCACGACTCAAAAGCCGATATACCCTCGCTTGAACGAAACATAAAAGTTCAATAGGGACTCACGACTCAATGGTCGATATACCCTCGTTTGAACGGTTCAATAGGGACTCACGACTCGAAGATCGATGTACCCTCGCTTGAACAAAATATATTGGTTCAATAGGGACTCACGGCTCGATGGCCGATGTACCCTCGCTTGAATCGGGCGCCATACACAAAAATATTTTTATTCATTTTAGGCCTTATGGACCAACAGGGTACCTCATCCCGGGATGACATAATTATATTATTATTTTATTCGGTTTATGAAACGATTCAAAATTTCAACCAGAGTATTCAATAATCATCACATCATCAGTAATAACATGTTTATCATCTAACCTACATGCTCACTAACATACACATACACGCAAACAAGTAGAAGTAGTTAACTGGTAACTTGAATTTATTTTAAACCAATCAAGCATGATACTTTGCCTACTTAACTGCTACCTAAAATATTTATAGTATGATCACTAAACAATAAAGTAAAACATAAATGTACGCTGACTCATAACTACCTATTTTCACTCCTTTAATTTCATAATGTAAAAGTTTCTTTTTACTGCTCTTTGTTATTATTATTTCACTATCATTATTATTATTTTATTATAACTATTATTATTTCACCCAATATCACAATTCTTCCATCTTTGCAGACAAGGTTATTCCACTTATACAACATACATGCGTGTGTATATGATTGCTCACACCTATCTTTTCTACAATTGAATTTTCTTTGAGGATACTTTGCATGGACGCTTAAATTTATTTTATATTGATTAAGTCATATATAGACCATACTGTTTTACACCAAGAAATTAGAATTCCAGCCCTACGACAAGCTTTAGAAGATCACCTATATCATTACAAGTGCCCCTCATTCAAGCACCATTTGAAACACTAAAGTTTAGACTAACTCCAACCAAATAAAAGAGTCAATATTGATTTTAGAGAGACCTAAACTCAACACCCAATCTAATTTCAGCCGAACATGAGTTAAGCAAAAAGAGGGGAGGCTGGAAAGTACGCTCACCGGAGAAGAAGATGATGCCGACGGTGGCAATTACAAGAGACGGCTCAGCGGCGCGGAATACGGTGGTGTCAACTCCCTCATGACCAGACCTTAATACCCACCACGGATATCAAAGGCGACGGGAAGACGACTACGTATCTTCCACGTTGAGCAGCGGCCGAAACCGATAGCGAACCAGCTCCCTCTCACGACCAACTTTCCTTCACCGGCGTCGGCAACCTTGACTGGAGCGGCAGATGGTGGTTGGGGTGAAGACGAAAACAGAGGAGGTATAGTGATATATAAGAGGATGCATTGGTGATGGTGGGATATTGATGAAAAATGTTTATGGAGGAAGGGAATGAAGTAAGGAAGAAGTTTGATGATGAAGAAAAAGATGTTGGTGTGTATGCGGCTAGAACGAGAAAGAGAGAAGGAGAGAAAGAGAGGTATTTAAGGAAAGGGAAAATTAGGGTTTATAGCCTAACATAAACTATAAAATAGGTCCATGAATTCTATGAAAGAGGAAATAGGTTTTTAATAGGATGGGAATACTAATGGGTTTGCTAAAAGAATCATTATATATTATTAAAGAGAGAGGAATATATTTTATTGATATTTTTATTGGAAACTTAAATTAACAACATTGAAATCATCTTGAATTAATCATATCATTATGAATTACCTAAAATCAACAATATGAATATATCATCGATGCTAAATTACCTAACCTTTTAACTTATTAATATTTTATTTCCTATTTTCCATCATTAAACATAAATTACTTTAAATTTTCTAACTCATTAAATTTACCATTATCATATTTTATTTTAATCCAAATTCTAGGATGCTACAATCTTCTAGATGAAAGTTCTAAAATAATGAATTTAATGTTCATAAATATTCTCAATTTAATATCAAACTAATTACTCTCAGTAATTTATAATGAAAATCAAATCTAAACAAATTTCCTAAAAATATATTAAAATTTCTAAATTCATTTGCAAAATTATTTTTCAGATATTTATTTATTTATATATAAAAAAATCTAGGATGTTACATGATTCCCATCAACTAATAATTTCTTAAATATCATATCCCATCAGTTTGTTCATTGGTGCGTGGCTTATCTCTTATGGCTTCACAGCAGCCATTACAATCTAATCTCAACCTTTTCAACTTGTCTTTTTTATCTTTCATTAACTCCAAATCCTACTGTGTATGATGCAAAACGAAACAAAAATAGCTCCAGAAGAAGAAGAAGAAATTTTGAGGTGTTTCTGAAGTTAAACAAATCCGGCAAAGATGCCGACGGTGGCGGTGGCGGAGCCGTGGTTTTGGCGTTGGAGTTGGCAGTAGAGGCGGCGCAGGTTACGCCGGCGCCTGTGGTGGCCGGCGGTGAGCCTCCGCCGCCGGCGTGGCTGTTGGCGGTGGGGGGAGGGGAGTCATGGGGAGGAAGTGATGTAAATGTTGGGAAGGGGGAGTGGTCACGGGTGAGGGTGGGTGTGTGGTGTGGGAGTTTTTTTTTCCTTTTCAATTTTAACTTTATCTTTTATTTTGCCACATCATCTTTCCTAATCATCTAGCCATGTCATCATATTTAACACTGTTAGCGACACGTCACCAAATTTAAAACCGTTAATTCATATTCAAGTCCTTGTGAAATTACAGGGACTAACTGTGCTAACGGATCAAACTTGAGGGACCAAAACCTCTTGTTTTAAACTCCAGGGACTAAAACCAAAATTGAGGCAAACTATAAGGACCAAAAGTTATGTTAACCCTTTAAAAATTCATCTTATAAAAATTTTCCTTCTCCTCCCGTCCCCTCTAAATCCCTCGTATCAAATAGGGTAAAGGGCAAGAAAGATCATCCAACATGTGAGGAGTTTGACAAGAATGGCCAAAGTGAGAGTTGAATGATCCATTATTGCCCAAAAGCCACTATTGAGCTGATTTGCATCCAAATTTATCATTAGTTGAACTCCCTCTAGTCCTAAATATAGAATCTATTTGAGGAGATGAATTTAGTCCTAAATATAAGACCTATTTCTTAATTTTACCAAAATTTCCCCAAATTATCTTTATGAATGCTCTCCAATAATAAACAAAGAAGAGAGAAAGTGTGAGGTAAAGGTAGATTGATAGGATATATAATATTTACGACTTGAAGGAGTAATAACTTGTGTTCAAAGAACAGGAACATTAAAATAATTAACCAGAGTCTATGAACTTTGCAAGCTCATATCTCCCGGAAATGTGCCATGAACTAAATAGAAACTACATATCTCATCCAATAAAATAACAAATATATATAATTCAGTTTATTTAATCCAGTTATGCAGAATTGACAGCAACCATGTAGGGAAGGGAGAGCAGAGGAATGCGACAGAAGATGCTAATGAACAGATTTGAAAATGGTGAAAAGGATTGGGTTGAGAACATGTTAATGAAACAATAATTTCCCTTGAGATTCAGCTGAGTATTTTCCTAGCCTCTATGAAGATAGAGCCTCTATTTGATCAAACACAATCTCTAACTTATTTGCATTCCTCACGCACAATCAATCTAGGTATTGGGACTATCAAAAGTTATTTTGCTTTAGAAAATCTAGTACATTCTAATTAACAAGTGATATATCAACTAGAAATGCCTCACGTTCAATCACTCAAATCGTGAAGTTTGAATCGCAGAGAGTTCTTTTCCCTTCATTTTGTAATTTCAAAATTTGCCTATGAAAAAATACACACAACACATATCGAGGATGAGGAATTTCAGAATTCTTACAACTTAACCATAAAAATCACAACATTTCCACTCTAATCATGCATTCAATTCCATACACCAATTAATTAATCCATAATGCATCTTTTCGGAATTCACTTGGATGATATGTAGCTTCCTCCACTGATATATGGTGCTCTTGGTATACCAGTGAATTCCTCAACCACAGCTCTGAAATTGGATGTGACCGTCCTCAACAATGTCACGGGTGCATGGCGTGACACTCTCAAACGTTTCTTTGGGTGCAAGACTTATTCATTAAGTTCTTCCCAATCCTGTGGTTGGTGTACTATCTGCCACGAGTTGCTATCAACGTGACTTGTTATGGGGTCCACGAATAGGATACATGCTGAGTTATTTAGCTGCTTGTGGACATGAAGATCAATATGAAATTGATCCCTTCCACTTTTCATCTCTTGTCCGTTGCTCTTGATCAAAACCTTCACATGATTCCATCTATAGACTTTGGGGAGTTCAGCCATGTAAATCATACTTTGCAGATCACATACGTATACATGGTCCACAGATCAAAAGAAATATCTTTTTTGGTGCCATTGATATGCACATGGAATATGCAATTGGAGAGAAATCCTAATCATCTTTAACAAGAATCCATAAGAAAATTGTTGGAAACACGTCATGAACCCAAAATGACACATAGCTTCCCCTGCCATAATTGTGGAGACTTTCTTGCAATATTTCTCCAGGAAAAATAAAAATTTCTTTTCCAAGGCTGCAAGTTGAGTGCCTAGCAGAAGCATATTTCCAAAAGATGATAAATAAAAGGTAAAAACATATAATTACATATACATAGAGGGAGGAGGGATGATAAAGCAATTATGCAACGCAGTGTAAACAATATTGCTCATCAGTGACAATGAGCACATAAACTTTCAAGTCATAATAGAGTAAAATGGTCAACCCAATTTTAGTCCCTACTTGATGAGAGTGGTGAGGAAGGGAATATATTAGACAATCTTACCTATGCTTTATACATAGTGATTGATTCAAACCCACGAGTCATAATAGAGTAATAAGGACAACAAATATATGAAAACAATTTCATATATGAAGACTTAGACATGTGTACATAAACAATTTCTTTCCGATGTATAAAAAAAAGAGTAACGAGGACAACAATTTCACTCAGCCAAGATTTCGCCGTCCATAAGTATGAACCCTTTATACAAATATATGAAGACTTAGACATGTTTACATAACTATGCAAAAAAGTTGTTTGACATCTCAAATCAAAGATAACAATACAATGATCTAAAGATGAATATATGAGCATCATCACATGATTCCTTGTAGAAGCGTGACAGTATAAAGTTGAGGTTCTAGAAAGGGAACAGGTATTTGGCTACTATCAACTACAGGGTCGTGTTGGCAGAGAAATTGAAATCATTAGCCCTTTAAGACTGCAAAGAATGAATCCGCAGAGGATGATATGACTCTGGACAATTGAACACACATAGGGATCTAGTAATGATGTCCAAGAATGGGAATACTTATGAGTTATGATAGAAGAAAAGGAAACTATGGCCTAGGGAAATCATGAGAGTATATTGGGCAAGGAAATATATCATCATGAGAATTGAATGTTCCATTATCATTGCAATAAAGGCATACTTCAAGTTATTTGTTTCCCATCGAAAAACTTAGTGAAGTCCACTTCCGAGCTGTATAAGGGATAAAAAACAATGAACTAAACATATATAATTGCTGCCAAAATCTTAAGTAAAAACTAAATGGGGAAGTATCCTTAGTTTTATATGGCAATAACTAAAGCGGTCATACTTCAGTAAAAAAGTGGCAAAGAATTCCAAATATAAAACTAGAAGAACCAAGAGACATTTCAATTGTAATAGGAAATGATAAAAAAGTGACCTTGAGAAATCATATTTAGTGCTTGTACCTGACCTCTTTTACTACAGAATAACCGAGCCAAATCTTCTACATAACTCACTCTCTGATGTTTCAAGAATGGTGCTTTTTTGCATCTTTCTCTTACGTTTTTGATCTGTAACTGTGTCCACTTTCTTTCTCTTGGGGTAGCATTGATATCCATTTTTGAGTGAAAAATACCATTCATCATCATAAATTATTTCTATACCAAGAGTTACTAACAATTGTTTATCCCTTGTCGCCACAATGATCCGGCTTCCTTCCCCAAACTGATTACAATCTCTAACTACTTGTAGCTGATCCAATTTTGTATCACCATCAAGAATTACAAGAATCTTCCTCTGTGGGAACCCTGGTTTTACTATCAAATTCTGGAAATGATCCCATGTGCAACCATCGCCTCTGGCAATTTCATTGACACTATAAAAATACCATAAATCTTCAAAATGACGTGCAACAGAATTACACACAGCATGTGCTATTGTTGATCTATGAGTTCCCCCGTAAATTCCTAACATTTTGGCTTCCTCATTAGATCCAACATCCATAAGTGAGATTATGTCTTGTACCCGGGACTCAAGGTTCACTGCATGATCCAGATTGGGTAAAGGAAACTTATTGATATTGGCTGAGACTTCCTTAATGGTCTTTCTAATAATATCATACCCATCGTCCATTGCTTTCCTGACGAATTTAGAATAGATTCACTTTTGAGTCAAGCAAAAAATTTATGATACAATACTTTTAACAATAAATCTATTCTGCTCCCCTCCGCAAACATGTGTTTTCCAATAACAATTAATAGCTCTCTTAATATTAATAATTTAAAATGGAAATGGTGTAAAATTATTCAAAAAGTTTAAAATAACATTGAACTCACACAAATGATAAGTTATAAATTAAATGATGATGTATTGCAACTTTTGTTCTTAAATATAAGATCTATTTACCTAATTTATTTTGATTGAGGATATTAGTTAAATTAGTCAAAATTATTTGATATTACCAAAACAATATAATCACCTATCTTATTCATACTCTCTCCTTTTTACTTGTTTATTATTGAACAACATCATCAGTAGGGATGAATTAGGAAAAATGTGAGGTAAAATTAGAAAATTATTTTATATTTAAGAACAAACTCAGTTTCCAGAAAGTTAAATTATATTTAGGAACCGAAGGGGTAATTCAAAAAATTTTGTGCATGAAAGTAATAATTAATGCCCAAAAAGGTGAATAACTAGGGAAAAAGGTGAGGAGATACTTGTGAAAGATAGAGTAATCGCCTCTTGACATGTCAACTGCATTAGAAAAAGCCAACCTCCATTTCTGCAACTGTTCTTTGTTGTGTTTGAATCTCCTCCCAAGTCTACCAAATAGTGTTTCTTCATAAATATTTTTTTGCGGCTCAAATTGCAGTTGTCGAAATTTTCCATAATTTGCGAAAGATTGCATCTCAAATTGCAACGTGTCTGGAAATATTGGATAGAAGTTTCGACATTCCATCTCAAGGCATTCAAGAATGGTTGCAAGACCATTCAAACAAGAAGGGGAGGATGCATAGCTTTTAGAAATAACTATGATAGCTGTTCTTGATTCTTGTATTGCTTTCAATTGTTCCCCACTAGTCTTCACTAATTCATCATTAAGGAAGGCATGGATTCCCCGTTGGCACATAGAATTGTAGAGATGACTAACCAAATCTGAGCATTCATAATCACCTGAATAACTCAAAAACACATCATAAGTCCATCTGGATGGTAATACCACTCGCTTTGCCTTGAGATCTTCTTCCCTTGATAAAAGTTCATTTGGGTCTTTTTCCTTCTCATCCAATGCAGAATTCCATTCATGACCATAGACTATTTTGATACCTTGACTTACTAGCAACTGTTTATTCCTAGTCGCCACAATGATCCTGCTTCCTTCTCCAAAACGATCACATCCTCTAACTGCTCGTAGCTGATTTAATTCGCTAACACCATCAAGAATTATAAGATTCTTCCTCTGTGGGAACCAGGGTTGTATTATCAAATTTTGGAAATCATCCCAT
This sequence comes from Mimosa pudica, assembly GCA_029929735.1. NCBI lineage: Eukaryota > Viridiplantae > Streptophyta > Magnoliopsida > Fabales > Fabaceae > Mimosa > Mimosa pudica. The sequence goes on along the minus strand of JAKELP010000023.1, from coordinate 11,771,965 downwards.
GTGGAATCATAGCCCCTGGCTATTTCCCAAACATCATCAAAGTACCACAAATCTTCAAAATGAAGAGCAATAGATCTGCATATAGCACGTGCCATTGTTGATATGTCAAATCCACAAATTCCTATCATTTTGACTCCCTCATTTGACCAAACATCCACATGTGAAATCACTTCTTCTACTTGGGATTTAAGTTGTCTCTCTAGTAAACCACCCTGAATATGAATGCATAAAGGAAATGAATAAATCCTTGAACCAACTTCCTCGGTGACTGATCTAATAACAACCTGGTCTTCTATTCCAATCTTCACCAATCTAAAAGAAATTCACTTTTTAGTATAACCAAAAAGCATTGTATACTAATTTTGAAAATAAAATCTTTGATGTTCGCCAAAATATATAAATATTTCTCTCAATACCAATTACTTCCTTCAATCCTAAATACTCCCTCTGGTTCTAAATATAAGACCCAGTTGATTTTTTTGGAGATGTTAAGGTTACAAAACATGTTATTAAATTATGACATATTTGATATATTTTTATTTTAAACATTATTTTATAGGTTAAATAAACTAGTTTAAGAGGAAAAATTAGCTAAAACAATTTATAATTGACTTATTTTGTTTTTTAGGATTTTCTAAAAAAGTCAACTCGGTCTTATATTTAGGACCGAAGGGAGTATAAAATATAAAACCTAGTTAATTTTTTTGAAAAATCTTTAAAAGCAAAATAAGTTTATTATAAATTGATTTACCCAATTTTTTTTCCTTTAAACTAGTTTATTTGACCTATAAACTAATGGATAATCTAAAAATATATCAAATATGTCATAATTTAATAAAATATTTCACCACCAAATTCACTGCAAAAAAAGTCTACTAGATTTTATATTTAGGACTCGAGGGAGTAATAGCATTCTTAATTGGCAAAAAAATAGCAATGCTAACATAAACAACTAAAATGGAAATGGTGTCAATATTTAAAATACATTAAATTCAGTAACATACATTTAAAAAGGAGTAGAAACTAATTAGGTTGAATATCATTTTGGAAAATGAACAATCACCAAGGTTCAATTCATATAACAAACAATAAATGGTGTCACATTTGCTTAAGAACAATTAAAAAATATCATTTTAGTAAACACTATCAAATTTTGCCTAACTGCAATTGGTCAATGATGTAGCCAATAATACCTTGTAAATAGGGATGAGAATAGCTTAGATCAGTCCAAACCTGGCCCAGAATAGACCTGGCCTATGTTGTTGAGAGAAGACCTAACCTCGACCTATAGCCTATTAGAGGTTATTTTTAAGACCTGAGCTTGGATTACTCTAGCTATATCTATTATGAGGCCTAGCTAGTGGCCAACAATGAGAGGTGTACAGAGGTGAATAATGGGTGTCATCATTTGAATGAAAAAATTAGAGATTGAGAGGTAATATAGAAACCATAGGATAGCTGATATTAATGTAATTTCATATTGAGAAATAGTAACAAATAATATCAACTAATTATATTAAGGTGAAGGTTCAATTTTAATACATAACTATTGACCAAGGAACAAAAATAGTACATAACTATTGAAAAGGTCACAAATGATCTTCAACTCTTGGATATGAGATCAAAAATGATATTTCATTAATATGACAATAAGATTACCCTTGAAAAGTCCAAAATTACCTTATAAAAATATAAAACTAAACACAACCACAACTGTGCATGACCAAAATGCCCTTATAAGGAGTTGTCTGCGTATAAGGGTGGTCACCACCACACATCATCAGCTCCTCTTCAAATCCCCCCTCCTCAGTCACACATCATCAGAGTTTGAAGTTGCAAGGGTGGTGGGGAAGATGTATTTAGTTTTATTTTTTATATGGTCATTTTGGACTTTTCATGTGTAATCTTATTGTCATATTAGTGAAATATCATTTTTGATCTCATGCCCAAGAATTGAGGATCATTTGTGACCTTTTCAATAGTTATATACTATTTTTGTTCCTTGACCAATAGTTATGTATCAAAATTGGGTCTTCACTCATTATAATAATATAATGTTTGGAAAGTACACTTTTAGTCCTTTTTTGTTCCCTTATGTTTGCATCAAGTTTCAATTTAGTCCTTTATGTTTGGAAAGTACACTTTTAGTCCTTTTTTGTTAACACCGTTAGTTTAACTTAACGGAAAATGCTAACTTAAAAATTTTAAATGGTTATTTAATACTGAAAATATGTTTAGGTTAAAATATTTGAGTGTAATTATTATTATATTTTCAAAATTTACCATTTTTTATCCCAGTTTAATTGTAAAATTATCATTTAAAATTGTTAAGTTAGTATTTTCCGTTAAGTTAAACTAACGGTGTTAACAAAAAAGGATTACAAGTATACTTTCTAAATATAAAGGACTAAATTGAAACTTGATGCAAACATAAGGGTCCAAAAGTATACTTTAGTCTTAAGAAAAATATTATATAACTATTTAACAGGTCAGACTGACATGCTAATAGGTTTTTTTTTCAAGCATGAGCCTGACCTGTTCAGCAAAATAGGCAAAAAAGAAAAGCGCCTAGACCTGCATTTGACCTTTAATAGTGCAGGCCACAGGTGTCTCATAGTCGGGCTAGCCTATTCTTACTCCTACTTGTAAACACTTGACAACTATCTAATGAAAATTAGGAAAAATTTTACTAAAATTGATTAATCTGGAATCTTCTTCCCTATTGTATAAATATATGACTAAGTTCAGGAATAAAGTTGAACACTTTTGAGATTATTTTTCAATATTTACTACAATATTCTTTTATATAAAGATCAAAATGTTAACAAGTCACACCATGAGTTAGAGTAACTCATTTTGGTAAAACAAAAGACTTGTAGTAAATCATAAAGAGTTAACTTCACAGATTTTGTGCAATGTATTAAATTGCGACATATGAATGATATTTAATGAAAAGCCCAAAAATATGAATAACTACGGGAAGTCGGAAAATGGTAAGGACATACCTAGGACCAATATTGAAAATTCTATTTGAGATGTCAACAGCATCAAACAGAGCCAGCCTCCATTTTTGCACCTGTTCTTTATTGTATTTGAATCTCTTTTCAAGCGCATTAAATAATTTTCCACAAACCCCTGTTTGATGTTTCAGCTCTAATGGCTCCACGTCATAAAATATTGGACAAATGAATCGGCATTCTGTTCTAAAGCACTCAAGTATGGTTACAAGGCTATTCAAACAGGACGGTGAGGATTTATAGTATTTGGAGATGACTATGATAGCTGTCCTTGATTCTTTTATTGCTTTAGATTCTTCCCCACTACTAGTCTTCGCTAACTCATCATTAACGAAGGCATGGATCCCCTGTTGGCATAGAGAATTGTAGAGCAGGCTAACAAAACTTGAGCATTCATAATCACCTCCATAACTCAAAAGCACATCATAAGTCCATCTGGATGGCATCGCTCGCTTTGCCTTAAGATCTTCTTCTTTCTTTGGTATAGGCTGTGCCTCATGATTGACCACACTTGGAGCTAGGTCTTCACAAGTACATCAAAATGTTATTATTTCTAGATAGAAATTTTGATTTGCAGTTGTTAGTTTTGAACAAGTCACAACATTCATATAAGTGTGTGATAGAAAAAAAAACATTAAAACTTATCATATTTTTAAGATAAACTTAATTTAGAGATCCTTGTAGTTTCATTTATATATGAATGAGGTCCTAAAGCTATTTTGTCTTTCTTTATTAGGTCTTTTTAGTTTCTGCCTTAAAATTTGTTAGTCCCTCCACATCTTTAAATAAGTTAAATAGGGATCAAATGGTGTGAAGAATTCTCTAGGTAGGACCAATGCAGCAAACGGCTAAATTATTTTGATAACTTAGACTGTGACTAAACATTTATGTGGGAAAAAGTTCTTCACATGGATCTGTAGAGTTCAACTATTAAAATAATCTAGTTGTTAGACATAATGAAGCAGAAAATACAAATTTTACTAAGCGATTTTGAAGTAAAAAAAAAATCTAGTAGCAGAAAATACAAATTAAAGACCAAAGAAAAAGTCTACAAACCTAATGCAATACCAGATTAAATGTTGTGAATTGACTGAATAAAATTCTTTACATGAATATTATTGAGTAAAATTTTGAGGCTGAATGCATATTCAAATACAATGCATACTCAAATACAACAAAGTAAAGGTTTCTTTGATATTTTTCTGTCCATGTTTACACACAGAACGAAAATAAAAATGGCACAGTAGGATTATAGGAGGGGTTTAGTCTATACTTTGGAAACAATATCAAATTGCATTTGTTAACAACCTGTGAACGATACAGTGATCTTTGTCATAGATTAATTTAATAAATCTATAGAATATAAAGTATCTCAATATTAAGTTTGAAACTGTATTTGATAACACATAAAACAGCTTGTCTTAAAATGTATTGCTTGGAAATGACGAAACAACAATAACTTAAACTAAATTCAATGGAAAGGAGGGATGAGAAAAACGATGAATTGCTTGTGGTGATCTTGATTTAAAAGATTTCATTGAACTTGAATCCTTACTCATACCGGCCACCATGTTCTTTTCAATCTTGTGGTAGGCGGACTTGTCAACAATGGATAGTAAGCGAGGAATATATTTTTTATCAATGAAATTAGTTTCCAGGGTTATTTTAAATAAGCTAAAACACATTTATTACAAATAACTAGCTTAACTAACTTTTTTGATCTCAGTAAACTAATTGTCTAACTTATATTTAGGACCAGAGAGTACCATAAGTAAGCGCAAAAACAAACCTTGGTATAGCGTGTCGTCTTCTAGTTCTTCCAAATCTTGTGGTTGTACTCTTTGCCACAAGTTGCTATCAGCGTATATTGTTCTAGGGTTCATGAATTGGATAGTTTCTGGGTTATTTTGTTGCTTGTAGACGTGAAGGGCAAAATGAAATTGATCCCTTCCACTTGTATTGCTCTTGATGGAAACCTTCACATGATTCCATGTATATCCACGGGGGAGTTCAGCCTTGTGAATCATACTTTGTAGATCCCAAATATATAAATGGCCGATCTTCATTGCTGATAGCAAAAGCCACTCAGAGGTAATATCTAGCTTGGTGTCATTGACATGGACCAAGAATGTACAACTGGAGAGAAAATCTTGACCATCTTTGACAAGAATCCATAGAAAAATTGTAGGGAACACATCACGAACCCAAAAAGACACATAGCTTCCTGTACTATAATTGTGGAGATTCTCTGGGAATTTTCTTCCAGGCAAAATAAAGTTTCTTTTCCCAGGCTGGAAGTTGAGTGCCTAGCACAATTTCATAATATGAAAAATAATGGTAAATAAAATGTACAAACAAATAATTATGTATACCAAGAGGGATGGAGGGAGGAAACCTGATGAAATATTTTGTTTCTAGATGACCGAGTCAATAACATGCAACATACTGCACTGAGTTTTTCCAAGTTTGGTGGCAACTCCTCAATATGTTGCAGTCGCTTGCAATCATCTAGTAGAAGATATCTCAAATGGAGACATTCTTTGATGCATGCTGGAATGGTTGTGATATTATTGAAACTCAGATCTAAGCGGATCATATTAGTGAAGTAAGGAAGGCAAAGAGCAACAGATTCATCTGATAAATTGCATTTTGAGAAACAAAAATGTTCCAATTTCAAAGATAGTGCATTGCAATCGAAGTTTTTTTCTTCTCCTCCCTCACACATCTTGAAATGTGTCATTACTTCTGAAAAATTTGCATTCAGAGCCCAAAGGTTTGGCAGTAGACGTATGGTAGTTGGCAGTTGCTCGAGAAAAGGACATTCCTCCATGTTTAAGGTTTCAAGTCCGACAAGATTGCAAATTGAAGATGGTAATGTAATAATGGATGTCCTGCCTAAGTCAAGTGTTTGCATATATAACATCTCCACTGCTATATCTGGGAAACTATAGAGACTTGAACAGCCAAAGAGGTTGAGTCGCTCAAGAGATGGCAAGCTAAGGTGAGGAGGCAAAATCTCCAAGTTATGACATCGCATTGCACTCAATTCCTTCAGTTTATTTAAACATCCAACTGAATGATGGATTTCTACCAAATTTGTACAACCATCAAGCCACAGTTCTCTTAAATTAGAAACTCCAGATAAATCTGGGATTTGTTCCAGAAGTTTGCAATTTCTAAAATTGATGCGGCTTAAATTGAAAAACTTCTGCAAAATATATAGTAAAGTTAGACAAATAAGCCATGAAGAAACACATTATGTGTTAGATATTTATGTATACCGACCTTTGTGAATGGTTGGACTACATCAAAATAACAATTGGACAAGTCAAGATGAATAAGTTCTGTTGAGCAACTATTATATGGAAAAAACGTGAAAGGATACCCTTCCCATTTCAACCACTTTAAACTATTTGGGAGAAGTGTGGGACACCTAGAAAAGCTGGCATTTTTTATCACAAGCATTTTAAGATTCTTCATCCTCATGAATGCCTTCCCACTCCATTGGATTTGTGCTCCATTACATTTAGGTAAGTCTTCAGGTAGATCAAGAAATATGACTTCAACTTTGTTGGTTCCGTTTCAAAAATGAGAAAACAAATATATTTCAAAACTTAGTCATTGAAAAATCATATTGCAATATTTCACATGAGACATAATTAATATGGTGATCTTACTGTGTTTTGCTGTAAAACATGAAGAATATCTTTGTAGAACCATAACCTAGTCCGTTTGCCAGGTTCATTTGGTGATTCTTGACGAACAATCTCCTTACCCATATCTTCTATTAAGTCATGCATTAAAACACGATCTCCTTCAACTTTTACGAGAGATTTATCAATCAGAACCCTAATAGCATGTTCCAATTGGGTTCCATATAAACATAACAACATGTCCTTGACTTCTCCTAATTCCTCACCTTTGAAAAAGCAAGCCAAGTCTAGGAAAATTTTTTTCTCAATTTCTGCTAATGAATCATAGCTTGATTTAACAATAACTCCCATAATTTTTTCTTCTGGAACTCTTTTATATTGATCCAATGCAGAGTGCCATACATTGACTCCTTTCCCACGTAAGTTAGAACCGATCACTTCTAAAGCTAGTGGGAAACCACAACAATAAAGTATTGCACGCTTAGAAACCTCCATGAAGTCAGACTCCACAGTCTCGGTTTTAAAGGCATACCAACTTAGCAATTGAAGAGATTCATCGCTATTTAATTCCCTGACATCATAAATGTTGTGGACATCATGACTTACTAACAACTGTTTATTCCTTGTCGTTATGACAACTCTGCTTCCTGGACCAAACCAATCACAACTTCCAGTCAGTGCTTCTAATTGTTCCAATTCATCTACATCATCGAGAATCAAAAGAATTTTCTTGTGACCAAGCCTACGTTTTATTATTTGTATTCCTTCAAAATAATTATCCAGCTTGAGATCCCTCTGCATGACTATTTTCTCAAGTAACATCTCTTGAAGATATGCCAAACCGTTGGCCTTTTTTTTAGACTTTTCTCTAATGTTAGAAAGAAAACATAGGCCTTCAAAATGATCAGCAATCGAATTATACAAGGCTCTTGAAATTGTTGATTTGCCTATCCCACCAGCTCCAATGATTCCTACCATTTTACTTTCTTCAGTAGACCATAGATCTAAAAGTGAGATCACTTCTTTTACCCGAGACACAAGCCCAACGGGATAACTAGCGATGTGCAAGGGGTTGTGGTTATGATTAATCCTAGCTGACACTTCATTGATGATCTTTGCCGTATATTCTTGTTCATTTGCAATCCTGTGAAATTGAAAAAAAAAACTATTTAAAAATATTAATCAAATAAAAAATTATATGGCATGCCTAAGTTAACCTTTGTTCTCTTCCCTATTGACATTGTAAAGTAAAAAAATCAAGTATATAGTTGTGATTCTGTGGATTTCAACCCCAACTATTTTGGTAGAAGGAAAAAAAACTCGATCCCCGTTATCAAGAAAAATAATATTTTATATAAACTAATTACATAGATGGAATGATTAATAGAGCATCTCTGCGTTGAACCGAAAGGATAGGAGATGCGTGTACAATAAGAACCTATTCTGTTAAGGATTATAAAAATAATTTTCTTGAAGCCTTTATGCTTACTATTTAAGATGGAGATTCGTTAACAACAAAATTTTAATTTAGGCATGTCTTATAGGTCTTAGAAGGGCTTGGGATGAAAATAATAAAAAGGTCTGCTTGCGAAATGATTATGCACATGCAATCAAAGTTATCAAGGATAGCAATAATGATCTTCACGAGAACTATAATTTAATTCATGAGTCATTGTATATGCTGAAGAGAGATTGGTAAGGTTGATATTGAACATGTTTACAGATATAATAACATGGAAGTTAAACGTTCTTTAAAGATGTCATCAGGTTTTTATTTAGTTCCTTTATCGGATATTTATTTATTTACTACTTGTAGCATAACATAATTATTAGTCCTTTACTTTGTATATAAAAAAAGAGCCTGTTCTGTTAGGACTTTGGGGCAAAAATAAACACACACAAAAATAGGATTGAAGAGCATTCATTTTCACCTTGGATTTCTATGCTTATCATACAAATTTGTAATTTGGACTTAATCAAAGACCGAATAATCTGGCCAGTTTACTATAAGAATGTTGGTAGAATACAACTCAACTAGTTAAAACACCACTCTTGTCTTAAATATAAGATTTAATTGACTTTTTTTGGGATATTAAGAAAGCAAAATATATTACTACATATTTGATATTTTGGTATATCATATATTGGTTTATAAGTAAAATAAACTAATTTGGATATAAAAAAAATCAACTAATTCAATATATAAATGACTTATTTAGTTTTCTTAGAATTTTTCAAAAAAAAAACTAGGTTTTATGTTTAGTAATAGAGGAGAGGAGGAAGTAAAATTTAAGAAAGGAAATAACAGGGAAAAGAGTGTATAAAAACACAAAAGAGTGGATAAAAACATACTTGGATTTGAAATGACAGCCTTTCAAGTTAGCAGCTTGGGACAGAGCCAACCTCCACTTTTCTACTCTCTCTTTCTTGTCCACAAATCTTTCCTCTAATCTAGCCAAGGCTGTTGCATAGCTTCCTCTGGGACGCCTCAACTCTGATGGATCAACATAATAAAACACTGGATATACTAACCTACCTTCCTCTTTGAAACACTCAAGAATCTTTTCAAGTTCTTGCAGGCAGAAAGTGGAGCTAGCATAGTTCTCGGAGAAAACTATGATAGCTATCCTTGATTCTTCTATGGCTTTGAGAAGTGTTTGTGTAATTTCTTCTCCACTTCTAATGCACTCATCATCAATGAAGACATGGATTCCTCTTTGGCGCAGAGAGTCACGAAGAAAGCCTACGAAGCCCAAGCGAGTGTCTTCACCATGGAAACTAAGGAACACATCGTACTTCCACTTGTAAATGATACAAGAAGTCATTACTAGAAGTTTAGCAGACTCAGACTCGCAGAATAAAGCAAACAAGAGAGATGTCTTTGAAGGGTTGACTGGGAAGTTCTGGGTTAAGAGGTTATCATTCCTTCATTTGTGATATAGTGACTGTGTTGTCCCCATCCACCGACTAATAAAGACTTTGTGTTTGTAAGTTTGTTGACTGAGCAGACTTCCCAATCAATAATTGAACACAATACAAATCTTCCACGAAGCTTCTCCATTATATCATAGCTTTTGTAAAAGGGAAAAATTATGATAAAAAATAAAGGGATGTTCCACGAAGACACAAAAATGATACATAACTACTGGCCAATAAACAAAAATAGTACATAACTATTTCAAGGTACACAAATGATTCTCAACTATTGGGCATAGGATGAAAAATGATATTTTCACTAATATGACAATAAGATTAGACATAAATATCCAAAATGTCCTTATAAATTAAATAAATTAACTTTAACCGAGCGGCGATTAATTTATAAGGGCATTTGAAACTTTTCATGTCTAAACTTATTGTCATATTAGTGAAAATATCATTCTTGATCACATGGTAAAAGTTGGTATCATTTTTGTACCTTGAAATAGTTATGTACTATTTTTGTTCGTTGGCCAATAGTTATGTATCATTTTTGGGTCTTCGCCCAAAAATAAAATATACCCTTATTTTCAAGTAACTATTACACGTCACAATAAAATATACCCTTATTTTCAAGTAACTATTACACGTCACAAACATACTAGTGAAATGCGGGTCCAAAGAGGGGTTATTAGTAATTACATAGATGATCTATTTCTGTTTTTCTCAGTGGATATTGTCCTTCCTATTCTCTCTAAAATGGTTGAAAGATTTTTTTCAGTGGACAAGCCAAAATTCCAAAATCGTTCAATAAGTCTGTAATTATGACTGTCACTTGATCTCTAAAGTATTTGCTAATAGACTAAATGTAATTTCTAAATTAAGGTGTCACCAAAAGAGATTTTAATTTGTTCCAAACAGAAATATTTAGGACAAACATTATAATAGCTAGGAAACAATTCACGTTTTATTTAATTTCTTAATAGAAACACTTTCTTGTATTATAAATATTAATAATCTTTTTTCTCTTTAGAGACAATATATTTATAAATTGTTTAAGATAGGTCATCAGCTAATTAATTAATAATATAATAAGCTGAATTATTATGTTTTGATTTATCAAATTCTATATGTAGTACCTCAAGAATTCTTCATAAATTATTACCCATTTAAATCAATGAATATATATATATATATACACACACACACACACTCCATCTGGTGCAAAATATAAGAGGTAATTTTTTTCCAATATATAAGCCGATACAATAATCCAACTGAAATCATGACTACATTTACAGTCACAGATCAAGGATTTTGGGCTTTAACAAGTCAAGCTTATATAGGCCCACTACAAAAGAATTGGGTGTTTTACCAAGTGCATCCCTTGAGAGGTCAAGCTTCTAAATGTCACGTGGATTTCACTTTTTACGAAATATTTTTCCTCTTCCAAACATTTGTTGCAAAACAAAAACATAATGGTATTAAGTAAATAAAAATATGATACAAATTATGTTTGAATACCAAGTATTATCAACTTTAAAATTCAATATTTTATACACATACATAGGGAATAAAACCAACTATAATAAGCTTAGAATTTCATTGTCTACACACCACAATAAGATAAATTTTCATCATAACAATTTGATAAATTATTCTATAAAGTCTGTAAACCATAATTAAATAAACAATTAAATAAGGTCCACATAAAACAAGTAAATAAGCTACTTATGAAGTAATAAATAAAAAATAAAAAATGTGAAAGCAACAAACTACATTAAATATTAAGAATCAATGTCATTGTCATTTTCTACTCCATTATAACTATCATTAACATCAAGGTTATTCGATTGTGATTCACTATGAGTATGCTCTTCTTATATTGTAAAAATAACAATTTTTTCCTACTTCTTGTTTTTTATATGTATTGAAAGGAAATTTTAAAGGCGGGCCTCAATGGGCCGGCTCCTAAGGGCTAGCATGTTTAAGCCCCCGACCTGAAAAACTAGTATGTTTAGACCCCTCTTCCTTTTTTGGTCTCTAAAATCAAATCTTAGACTTCTCAGGGCCCAGGTTTAAGAGGGTTCATCTACCAAACCCTAGTATCATTGTTCGCTACTCTCTTCTCTTCGTGGACCTCACAGTATCTTCCTCACTCTCTATTTCTCTTCAACTTCCTCATTCTCTCGCCGTCCTCCTTTGTTGGCCAAGGATGCCATTTCAAGAGACCTGAATTCTCGGCTATACAATCATAAAACTTATATTCATCTAACATTAAGCATGTTAAATTTGAAATATTTCTATTTAACAACTAAAATTTTTACTAGTTTCCTATTTTATCTTATAATCTAAAAACTCAAAATCCCGTTCACATGGGATACAAACAGGATCATATACCATAGTCATCATAAATATAAATAAGTAGTTTCCAATTATAATCTAAACTTTTCAAATTTATTTTAATGGTCCAAATCCAAAATATTTTATTTTAGTATATTCAATAATTTTTTTTTTTAACAAAATAAAAATTAAAAATAAAGTTTATCTTAGAACTATCATTTTCTTAACAAAATAAATCAATCTTTGAAAAATGTAGTCATATAATAATTTTAATTATTTATTATTCATATCAAATTTTAGATGGTTCGGATTTTCTTTCAACAGTAAGAAATTCTTTATCATAACATAACGGACAATGAATAAGGAACTAGCTATTAATTTATTGTATTAGAAATTATTTTTCATAACAAAAACTAAATGCAGTAAACATTTGGAATTTTAGGCCAGCTCGAAGTTCCTAGATTATTATAAATATGCTTAGTTAAATGAAATAAAATAATTAAATAGCAGCAACAATAATTTTCTGAATGTTTGGGCTTCTTTGGGCTGATCTGAACTTGACCGAACTTGACGAAATCAATCCTCCTAAATTACGATTTACCAATTACTCCAATAATCTCGTTACTAAAATTTCAACTATTTTGAATATCTATTTCTCTATTAATTACAGAATAAAGAGGTTTTCAAATAAAAATAAAAAAATAAATATTAACATAAAAATGGAAAGCTATAAAAAATGCAATTCATTATTGGTACTTTGTTTGATACAATACTTTCATGTTTTTTTTTAGATTCAATGCAAGTGTTGATTGATACCTAAATATAAAATGTAGTTTCCTAAACAAATAAAACAACAACAATTTCAGCTACATGGATCATACGGCGTCATTGTGCTCTATTAACCAACTCTTCGGGTATATTATTCACCAATAAAATTACCGAGTAGTGTTAAAAAAAATACACCTTGTCCTAACTTTGAGCAATATTTGTTAAAAAAAATCTGAGCAGAACATGTACTAATTAACTTTTCTATAGTATCACATTGACATATATATTTTGGTTCGGACAAATTTTTAGGACCAAAACGGCTGAAAACACTCTGCCACTAAAAAATTTCAAAAGACGTGTAATATTACAATATATAGAGAGAGGAGATGCAAATGTTAAATCCTAGCAAAGAGCACTAACTCCAATGAGTGATTCATCGGTAAGTAGGGTTCTTCACATCAGCACACTAAAGTTCAATCCTGAATTATCACTTCCTTGCTCAAATTTCCTGCAAACATGATAAGTTTATCATAAAGAATTAGAATTAGTCTCTTGCTACATGATGAATCTCGATAGTATCTAATAATAAGAATAAGAGTCTATTTAAAACTTTCATGAAAACATGTTTATCATGTGCATCTCTACAGTAATGCCATCTAAAGATGAAAATAAAAATCTAATTCAAGCTTTAATAATAATGATAATGATATAAGCCTTGACACTTAATAGTTAATACAGTTTTAGGCTAGCTTAAAAGGGTACGTCGTCAAGGTGGTTAATCTCAAATCAGCCTAAGCCACCTGAACTACTGGTCTTAGTTCTAAATACTTTTATGTAGGAGAGCAAAAGCAAAATTCCATTCATTTATTCTTTACAAATGAATTAGGATCCATTACTCTCAAAGCTAATGGACTCTATTTGACACAGCACAGTGAATCGAGATATACAAGTTGTTACTTCAAAATGGGCTAATACAAAAATAGAAACACTAAGTATGTGGGCATTAAAAATAAATAAGAAAATAATACTCCCTCCGGTCCTAAATATAAGACCTAATTGAGGGGATGAGTTTAGTCCTAATATAAGACCTATTTCTAACTTCTAACAATTTTTTCCCAAAATATACTTATCAATGTCCCCTAATGGTAGACAAGAGGAGAGGGAGGGTGGAGTCATTGTTCCCTAATGGTAGACAAGAAGAGAGGGAGTGTGGGGGTGAAGGTGGATAGTTAGGGTATATTGGTAATATAATGTCATTTTAACTAACTTAACTAACATCCTTAATCTAATCAAATTAGGTAAATAGGTCTTATATTTAGGACCGGAGGTAGTAATAAAGAACGAAGTTGCAAGAACATCTTCCTATTTGTATTGCACCAAGCAATGATGAGGTTACATTTACCATCATCTCACCTCATAACTACTCGTATGCAATGTAAATTGAACAAATTAAACCCCATTTTCATCAAAGCAGCTATAGATCAGTTTATGGATCAATACAAGTAAAAGCTAACCCATTGATGGATGATAAAGAAATCGTGCAAACCAGCGTAAACAATACTGATCATCAGTGGCAATGAGCACGTAAACTTTCAAGTCATAACAGAGTAATGATGACAAAAAATTCTGTCACCCAAGATTTCTTAATCCATAGGTATGAACCCATCTATAAAATGATATGAAGACTTCGACGTGTACATAACATTGCAAAAAGTTCTTTTACATCTCAAATCAAAGATGAAAATACAGTGATCTAAAGATGAATATATGAACATCATCGCAAGATTTCTTGCAGAAGCGTGGCAGTATACAATTGAGGTTCTAGAGAGGGAAAACATATTTGGCTGCTAACATCTACAGCATCACCACACGAGTGGACAAACTTATTTGTTTCCCTCTTTCAACATGCTCATGAGCGTGGGGTCAAAAAAATTATTACAGTTGTAATAACATGCTTTCACTGAGAATGTATATAATTGCTGCCATAATGAGAAGTAAAAGTTAAAAAGGGGAAGTATGCTTAATAATATATATGTCAATAATTTAAGCATTCATACTTTGGGAAAAAGTTATAAAATTCCAAATCTAAAACTAGAATAACCAAGTGAAATTTCAATTGTAAAAAAACTTAAGATTGTCTATGAGAATTTCAAGCTGAAATAAAGAACAATTAATCTGATATGAAACAAAAGGGAAAGACACTCACACACCAAAATTTAATGGATGAACGATTTGATATAGGGTGAAGATTAATATATTGATTCAAAACAGAGGAAACAGAGACGAATTGAGGGGGAAATCTGGATAGCAACAGAAAAGTGAGGGGGAAAGAAAGGAAGACAGAGCTAGAACCTGAGAGATATGAGGGGAAAACAACACAGATTTAGATGGGAAAGAGAGGGAGACAGAGCAGAGCTTGGGGAAGGAGACAAATAGAGCTCACAACAAGAAGCAAAATTCAACTTCACAACTTTCTAAAAATAATAGTATAAACTATTGCTACTTGCTTTTTTTTAATAGAAGCAAAATGATATTACTTAATAACACTCATACAAAAGCATTTAAAGTTACACAACTCAACTAGATAGTCTGGGAGTGATTCTAATTAAAACTAGAGAAAAAGGATAATTGAGTTGTATTGCTACTTGCTTAGCTAGTACTGGCCAAAACAGAATTGGGGTTCAATTTCTTTTTCTATAGTTATCCATATTTCATCAACAGTCCTTCATCAAAGAAATAATTACAGAATAATTAGGGAAGCAAAAACTTGCCTTGAGAACTCATAGTACTTGTACCTGACCTCTTCCTCTACACAGAATAATCAAGCCAAATCTTCTACTAACTCCCTCTGATGTATCAAGAATAGCACTTATGTTTCCCTCTTTCTCTTGTGTCTTTGAGCTGTCAGTGTGTCTTCTCTCTTTCTCTTGGGGTGACATTGATCTCCTCTGTTGAATGCACAATACAGTTCATCATCATAAATTATTTCTATACCAAGACTTACTAACAATTGTTTATCCCACGTAACCACAATGATCCGGCTCCCTTTCCCAAACTCATCACATTCTCTAACTGCTTGTAGCTGATCCAACTCTGTATCACCATCAAGAATTACAAGAATCTTCCTCTGTGAGAACCTGGGATTTATTATCATATTCTGGAAATCATCCCATGTGCAATCATCGCCTCTGGCAATTTCATTATCACCGAAAAAATACCATAAATCTTCAAAATGACGTGCAACAGAATTACACACAGCAGGTGCTATTGTTGAACTATGAGTTCCCCCGTAAATTCCTAATATTTTGGCTTCCTCATTAGATCCAACATCCATAAGTGAGATTATGTCTTGTACACGGGACTCAAGGTTCACTGCATGATCCAGATTGGGTAAAGGAAACTTATTGATATTGGCAGAGACTTCCTTGATGGCGTTTCCAATAATAACTTCGCTATACCCACCATGGCCATGGTCCATTGCTTTCCTGACCAATTTAGAATAGATTCACTTTTTAGTCAAACAAAAAATTTATTTCTGATAAAAAAAATAATGATGGTTTTAACAATACATCTATTCTGCTCCCCCGCAAACATATGTTTCCCAATAACAATTAATAGCACTCTTACCATTAAGAATTTAAAATAGAAATGGTGTAAAATTATTCAAAAATCTTAAAATAACATTTACACAGATGATAAGTTATAAATTCAATGATAATGTAATACAACCTTTGTTCCTAAATATAAAACCTATGTAACTAATTATCAGTAGTGATGATTTAGGGAAAATGTGAGGAAAAATTAAAAAATTATTTTATACATCTAAAACAAGTTTATCTTCCCAAACAGATCTAACTACTCCCTCCGGTCCTAAATATAAGACCTAATTAACTATTTTAGAAAATCCTAAAAAAGCAAAATAAGTTAATTATAAATTGATGATTTACCTAATTTTTCCCTTAAACTGGTATATTTTGCCTATAAACTAATGAATAATCTAAAAATATATCAAATATGTTATAATTTAATAACCTATTTCGCAACCTTAATCTCTAAAAAAAAGTCATCTAGATCTTATATTTAGGACCGGAGGTAGTATATTAAAGTGAGATATGAAAGTGATAAATAAATTAATGCCCAAAAAGTGAATAATTAAGGAAAAAAGGTGAGGAATACTTGCAAAAGCGAAAGTAATAGAAAAAGCCAATCTCCATTTCTGCACTTGTTCTTTGTTGTGTTTCAATCTCCTCTCAAGCCTACCAAATACTGCTTCTTCATAATTCTTTGTTGAATGTAGCAGCTCAAATTGCCACATGTCTTGAAATATTGGATAAATGATTCGACATTCCATTCTAAAGCACTCAAGAATAGTTGCAAGACCATTCAAACAAGAAGGGGAGCATGCATAGTTTTTGGAGATAACTATAATAGCTGCCCTTGATTCTTGTATTGCTTTCAATGGCTCCCCAGCAGTCTTCACTAATTCATCATTAACGAAGGCATGGATTCCCCGTTGGCACATGGAATTGTACAGATGACTAACCAAACCTAAGCATTCATAATCACCTGAATAACTCAAAAACACATCATAAGTCCATCTGGATGGCAATACAACTCGCATTGAATTGAGATCTTCTTCCCTTGATAAAAATTCATTTAGGTCTTTTTCCTTCTCATCCAATGCAGAATTCCATTCATGGCCGTATATTATTTTGATACCTTGACTTACTAACAATTTTGTATTCCTAGTAGCCACAATGACCTTGCTTCCTTCTCCAAACTGATCACATTCTCTAACTGTTCGTAGCTGATTCAATTCGATAACTCCATCAAGTATTATAAGAATCTTCCTCTGTGGGAACCAAGGTTGTATTATCAAATTCTGGAAATCATCCCATGTGGAATCATAGCCCCTGGCTATTTCCCAATTACCATCAAAGTACCACAAATCTTCAAAATGATGTGCAATAGATTCGCATACAGCTCGTGCCATTGTTGTTATGCCGTTTCCACAAATTCCGACCATTTTGACTTCCTCATTTGACCAAACATCCACATGTGCAATAACTTGTTCTACCAGGGATTCAAGTCTCTCTGAGCCATCCTGGATGCTTAAAGGAAATGTATTTATCCTTAAACTGACTTCCCAGATGACTGAACTAATAACATCATGGTCTTGTGCTCCGTTCTTCTTCACCAATCTAGAAGAAATTCACTTTTTAGTCTAACCAAAAAACATCGTATACTAGTTTTGAAAACAAAATCTACGATGGTCGCCAAAATATAAAAACATTTATCCCAGTACCAATCAATAGCATTCTTATTTGGCAAACAAAAATAGCAATGCTAATTAACATAAACAACTAAAATGAAAAGGGAGTAAAAATTTAAAATTCGTTAAATTTAGTCACATACATTCAAAAAAGCATAGAAACTAATTGGGTTGAATATCATTTTGGCCAATGAACAATTAACAAGAATCAATTCATACAACAAACAATTAACGGTGTCACCTTTGCTTTTAAGAATAAATAAAAATTACTCCCTCCGGTCCTAAATATAAGACCTAATTGACTTTTTCTTAAAAAATTTTAAAAAAACAAAATAAGTTAAATATAAATTGATTTACCTAATTTTTTCCCTTAAACTAGTTTATTTTACCTATAAACTAATGGATAATCTAAAAATATATCAAATATGTCATCATTCAATAACCTATTTCGCAACCTTAATCTCTCCAAAAACAAATCAATTAGGTCCTATATTTAGGACCGGAGGTAGTACCATTTTGTTCAGCACCGTCAAATTTTACTTAACTAAAATTGGCCAATGACGTAGCTAATACTTCGTGGGTGAGAATAGGTAAGGTCGGTCTAGACCTGAATCATAGTAGACTTGGCCTATGTTGTTGAAAGGAGGTTTGAGCTTAGCCTGTAGCTTATGAGAGGTCATTTTTCAGACTTGAGCCTGAACTACACTGACTATTGGCGTGTTAATAGGTCTGGCCAACAATGTGAGGTTTAGAGAGGTGAATGATGGGTGACATCGTTTGAATGAAGAGGTTTAGAGATTGAGAGGTAATATAGAAAGGGTTAAAGATCAAATTTGCCCCTGAAGTTTTTTTTTATCAAATTTGCCCTTGAAGTATACAAAATGGATCAAATTTACCCCCACATACTACATGTAATGCCACATCATGCTTCATGTCAAAAGTGAATCCACCTCATCATCTTCTCCAATCCCTCCCCCTCTCTCTCCACCACCTACCTCCACGCCTTGTGCCCCCACCATTGCCCCCCGAATCAAAACCCAAACCTCTACCATATCCAAATGATGATGCACACACCAAACACGGCCTTCACCATCCCCTCTCTCCCTCCCGCTTGTCATTGAAACTAATAATCACACAAATGTTTGTAATTTCAGTAGCAGCAAGAGAAGATGCATGGTGACGAGGATGATGATAACATTCTCAAAGTATGTACGATGAAAATGGTGATATCCTGCTACAACTACGAAGCATGGAGATTCTGGCCATGTTTGGTGTGTGCATCATCATTTGGATATGGTAGAGATTTGGGGGGCAATGGTGGGGGCACAGGTGTGGAGGGAGGATAGAGGAGGTGGTGGAGAGAGAGGGGGAGGGATTGGAGAAGATGATGAGGTGGACTCACTTTTGATATGGAGTATGATGTGACATTACATGTAGGATGTGGGGTAAATTTGATCATTTTATATATTGCAAGGGCAAATTTGATCCCAAAAATACTTTAGGGATAAATTTGATCCTGACCTAAAACTTCCGGGGAAAATTTGATCTTTAACCCAATATAGGAACCATTATAATTGTAATTTTATATTAAGAATTACTAACAAATAATATCAACTGATTATAATTATTATATACTATTATATTTAAGAAAAATATTATTTAACCATTTAATTAACAAGTCATGATTACACACTATAGATTGTTCTTTCCAAGTCTGACTCTGGCCAATTTAGCAAAAAAGGACCCCAAAAAATTAGGCATGCATCTGAGCTTTAATGGTTCAGGTCATAGGCTCTTGATAGTTGAGTTTTGCTATTTTCACCCCTACTTGTAAGCATGTGGCAACTATCTAACAACAATTAGGAAAAATTCAACAGTGTTAGCCAAAACGATACTTTTTAAATGTTCTTAGACAAAGTTGATCCGCTTATTTTTTGTTGTGCATTGATACTTAGGTAATTCTTCATTAACCAAAGTGGTATTTAACCCAACCTAATCCTTCAAACTTTTAATATATTTCACTAAAACACTGTTCATGAACTCACAAAACACTGTTCATGACAGTGCTATGAACAGTGTTTTTGGTGGATAACTTTTCTATTATATATTGATAAATATTCATAGAAAATTTAAGCAGCGGGTCTTATAATCTTCATCTTGTGTTTTCCTTCTTGAAAGTGTGATCTCCATTTTCAATTGGGAATGTATCAATGGATTGATTTGTGTTTCACAATAAATATATATATATTGAAAGTGAGGATGCACAAGAGGGGGGGTGAATTGTGCTACAAAATAAAACTTAGAAAATTAAGATGCACAACACTTTTATACTGGTTCGGTCCAAACTCTTGACCTACGTCCAGTTCTCAATCTCCCAGATTGAGTTCCACTAATCCACAGGTTTTACAGCGGGTTCACCTGCAACCTTTACAACCACAAGTTTTACGGGCTCACTTGCAACCTTACAACCTAACTCGCTCCCCCTTACTACTTGTAAGGGTTCAACCTTTAAACAAGGATTTTCTAACTTAGTTCACTCAATGAACAGATAATGTTACTCACTTAAGTACAATAAAAGCTCTCAATAAATGAAGAGACTTAAATACAAGAGGTACAAGAAGACTAGAGAATAACTCTCGAATACAATAAGTGCTCTCTTGCTTTCTGGGTAGTATGAGCTTTGAATGCTTGAATGATTTTACAGATTGTGTTCTGTGCAATTCTTAGGTTCTTCATAAATGTTGAAGTAATTCCTTATATATCATCTTCTCATACTCCTCATGCTTGGTAGGTAACAATGCCGTTTGAATATTGCCGTTAAACCCTTGTTACCGTTGGAACCATAAATGCTCCATTAATGCTCAGCAGGGTTGACTTGCTTTATCTCTGAAAAGCAACTCTGACAACTCTGTTCTGACAAAAAGCATTCTGACTTCTGGGCATATGTACGTTCTGTCTCTTGTACTCTTACTGAAGGATGATCATCGTTCATCCGGAAGCGGCAATCTTGCTCTGCAAGTGTTAGTCTCAGAATCCCAGTGCCAAGAGTATTTGCATCCGGAAGTAAAACTAAGTTCTGCACATAATTGTTAGTCCCACAGAGTAGTATATATATAATCAAGTGCAGTAAGGACCATATATGCTGTGGGAAGCGTGTTTGCTATGGGAAGCAATATTAGTTAGACTAGGTTCTGACTTAGCATGTTATTGACTTCCGCTGTGGGACGTATTCTTCATCCGTGAGCGTTAGTCACGTTATTTTACTCTAAGTCTTCCGGAAGCGATTTTGCATCCGGTTGTGTCCTAACTTAGGATTTAATCTTAGTCTAATTCTTCCTAAGTGACTTAGTGTGTCATTTACTCACGCTATAGGATGTGGAGTATAACAGTCAGCGTGAGTCACGTTGTTTTACTCTAAGCCTTCCGGAAGTGATTTTGCATCCGGTTGTGTCCTAACTTAGTCTTCATCAAGGTTCAATATACTAACAACCTAGACTAGGTTCAGACTTAGTGTCTCACTTGCTTCCGCTATGGGATGTGTGGTTCATCCGCAAGCGCTAGTTCTAATCCATTCGGAAGTAATTCTGCATCCGGTTGTGACTTAACTTAGGATTCACTTTTAACCTAATTCTTCCTATGTGATCAACTAGTTCTTTCATATTTTAGTCTTCATCAAAACTTAAGATTCTAACATTCTCCCCCTTTTTGATGATGACAAACTAAGTTAACTAATGAATTCATACTTAAAGGCAGATAATTAAATAATACACAGATATGAATCCAAAAGCGAACTTCATTAATATGTAAATCAACTACATGTATAAGCAACAAAAATAGTAAGCAGATTTACAAGTATGACAGATAACTCTTATATATGAACAATGAAAGAACAACATGTT
This sequence comes from Mimosa pudica, assembly GCA_029929735.1. NCBI lineage: Eukaryota > Viridiplantae > Streptophyta > Magnoliopsida > Fabales > Fabaceae > Mimosa > Mimosa pudica. The sequence goes on along the minus strand of JAKELP010000023.1, from coordinate 11,750,094 downwards.
GTGCTATGCATGAGAGACTGGGTTTTAAAGTTTGTGTCTTTTGTTCCTCTCTCTCTGGTTCTGCTCATGCTCCTCATCCATCTTGGCCCACATCTCAGTCATATGCTGTTGGTCGATCTGGGCAACAATCTGTTGAAGCTCCCTCTCCTCATTGGCTTTTCTGAGTCTTTCCGTTTCAAGGGATTCAACAATGGCTTTCTTCACACTAGCCTCATCTAAACCAAAGGACCTTCCAAGCTCTGTATCTCCGATGAGGATGGATCCGTGAGGGAGATGGACAGCTTTAACCTTGACATTCCAGGCAGGGTAATCAGGGTCTTGAGGTTGGCTTGACTTAGCTTTCCCTTTTCCCTTCCCTTTCCCTTTCCCTTTCTCTTGAAGATTTATGGCCTGAGCCCTTTCAGCATCTAGAACGAAGAGTTGCTCATATGTGAGTCTGTCTGTTCTACCATAGCGTTCAAACTCTTCTGGTGTCATGTCTTCCACCTCAAGCTTGACAAACACTTCTGGTGGGACTTCCTGAGGTTGCTCTTGGGTGGAGGACTGAGGCTCAGAAGCTTCCCCTTGCAGTGGCACCCTTTCAGTCTCAATATCTTCAGGAGCAACAATGGACTCCTCTTCACTGTCTATGGATGCACTAGGAGAGGAAGCGACCTTCTTTTTAGCTAGAGTTTTAATCCTTGACTTACTGAAGCTGATTGGAGGAGGGACAGGGGTTGGCGCAGAGGGAGGGATTGGCTTGGCGATCACTACCACTGGCGGATCTGGCCTCTTGAACCCATACTTCATACACAGCTCTTCAATTAGATTGGGTGCAGGCGCAGAGGGAAGTGCAGGCTCAGCAGGTGGTGTCACCTCAGGTTGATCAGCCAGCACCATCTCAAGGTTGGTCTCACTGCTGGCAGACTGCTGTTGGCTCATGAAGCAAATGGCTTCATCACGGATTAGCCTTTCTGCTTGGCCCATATGCTTCATGTCCATGGCCCTTCAGAGAGCAGCAACAATGTCCTCATCGAGTCATAGGGATGACTGTCTTAGCATGTCTCTCCCCCTTTTGGCATCATCAAAGAGGGCGAGGGCCAGGGAGGAGGGTGAGGAGGGAATGGTGGGAGGAGGCTCAGGGCCATATCTGGGTGGTGAAGGTGGGGGTGAGGAAGTGTGGTGAAGGTGGTCGTGATAGTTTGAGGGGGGTGAATCGGTAGGTGAAGGAGAGTTATGGGATGAGTGAGAGTGGCTAGGGGATTGAGAGGGGCTAGGTGATGGAGAGGTTCTGGGGGAGTTTGAGTGGCTAGAGTTGTTGGAGTGGCTGGGGGAGTTTGATGGAGAGTTGTGGGGTGAGGGTGAGTGGTGAGGGGAATCTTGGTGAGTAGGGGAGTCAGGTCGTGGGGGTGGAGGAGGTGGAGGTGGAGAAGGAGGAGGTGGAGGAGGTGGAGGAGGGTGAGGTGGGGCTCCTAGGTGGGCAAGGATAATACCTAGTGTTGCTTCAATTCCATCAAGGCGATCTTCCAATCGCTCGATCCTCATACTCTGACTTCGGAAGGCGGCATCACATTCCTCACGAAGAGGAGTCATCAACTGATCCGGTAGCCTAAACAGGATCTCCTGCTTCACTTCTTCAATGAACGCCTTCTGAGCAGCAGTCACTCTTGGAGCACGAGTGCTGCTGGGACCAGCCTGGTGGGAGTCTGCTTCTTGATCCCCTGCTCCAGATGCAGATGGACCAGAGGTGTGAGAGACACTCCCAGCCTGAGACCCAGACTGAGTTGCCTTCACAGGCTTGATGTAGTGGACCCTCATTTTGCCCAAGTTCATCGACCTCATGGGCAAGCACTTCTTGTTGTCGGCTTCCTCTGTTGATTTGATGTTGAAACTCTCCAGGAGGAAGGCGATGAACTGAGGATAGGGAAGAGATGTGTTCCCCTTGTTCTTACTTTCTACCCATCGGAAAAGCTCAAGGGAGATCAGTTGCCCAGGGTTGATAGGCTGCATGGTAAGGAATCTGGCTAGCCACGGGTTGTCCAGTTGGGTGAACCCGTTGAAGTTACCACCCTTGTGCGTCATAATTCTAGAGTAGATATACTGGAGCACCCTCTGTGTGTAGGGCATACCTGAGACCTTCTTTCCACTAGTCCCATAAGCAAGCTCTAATTCTGCTTGGTCCAGGCGCTCAGGGAAGGACCACTGGTTCATCTCTTCATCAGTGACCCCCAGGAAGCGATTGATGGTTCTCCAGTTAAACTTAATGCTTCTTCCCCTAATGGTGGCCTTGAAGTCAATCCGACCAATTGCAGTCTTGTTCTTGCTGATAATCTTATTCTTGGCTTTTGCTGTCAGAGATTCATAGAACACCCTCAGCACTTGCACATTGTACTCATTCTGAATCCCCAACCAAGTCATGTATTTCTCAGATACTCAGTGAGGTCATAACCCAAATCTGCCAATTTCTTCAAATCAACATAGATGCCATTGTTGAGATAAGGGTTTCTGTTCTCAAAATTCTGGGAAACAGCTTCCAGCGGCCCAGACTTATACTCAGTATAGTCGTCCTCTTGAACCCTCTGGCGTTTGGAAGGCTGTTCTTCAGCAAACTGAACTCGCTTCTCCTTCCCTTTCCCAGATTTTCCAGATTTTTTAGATTTCTTCGAGGAGGAACCTTTCTGGTGATGGGGGTTTGATTCGCTTGAACCGGCCATTTCTGTGAGGTTTGTGTGTGTAGGAAGGAGGAGTTGCAGAGGTGATGAAGTAGATGAAGATGATGAAGAACACTCTAGAACAGGCGAGAGAGTTCAGAGAGTTTGGGCGAAAATGTGTGATGAATGATGAATGAATACCCCTATTTATGCAATGTGATGTTTTTGATGCGAAGAGTCATGATGGCAGATTATGGAAAACACACACTTTTATGGGAAAACGTGAACATTTAAAATTGAAACAGCGCACCTGATGCCACGTGTCATTTCTGATTGTCAGAGAAGGCACAGCTGTTGTCAGAGAAGGTGAAACGTTTCTGAGGTGACGTGTCCTTTTTCCCAGCACTTGCGCTTCCGGTTGCTGAACGCCAAGAGCAAGCGTCAGCATCCATGCTGAGTAGAAGAGAGTGCTTCCGGAAGTGAAATCGCTTCCGGAAGTGATCCACTTAAGATTTAACATTAACATACTGGGGGACCTGCAAAACTAAAGATTGGCACTCCGATGCCTAAGTTAGTACAGTTTACAGGTTTTAACAATTAAGCACAGGTTTATTCTGAAGATTAAACTTCATTTGGGTTTACCATTCCCAAATTTCCTCTTATGAATGTAAATTGGTCAACCTCCTGTAGCAACCAACCCACATACGGTACATACTCAGTTATCACATTACCACAAGATCGATAATCAAACAACCAGCCAACAGAGACAGTTAATACAGAAATCCAACAAATCAGACGTTCAAATAACTACAAACAAATGCGGAAGCTGATGCAGCCTAGTCAAATGGCAATATATATATCCCTATAAGATCACCTCCGGCCTACTTACTGCATCAGTATGGCCGGACGGCCCCTTCCCCTTCCTCTCTACCTCCATCTGTGCATGATCACCTGAAAAAATAAAGGGAATGGGGTGAGACAAAACAATGTCTCAGTAATCACTACTTAACTCACTGTGAGACTCAGATGTGAGGTAGCAGAGTGTCTACAGGGTACCACAGTTTTCAAAACCTACATAAACCACGCAATACATACATATATATATATATATATATATATATATATATATATATATATACAGAACAGATACATCCATCTCTCAATAGACAAAAATAAACGTGTGTGACACTGTGCCCGGTCTACAATCCGAAAAGCATAAAAAGGGACCACTCTAATCAATGTGAAAATCCCTGGTTCCTTGACAATCTCAGGAACCCATACAATGAACCTATCGATTTGAGCAAATCGATAGGTTACATCGGCCGACGGTACTAATAATCAGTGTCATGCAACATACAAAAGATTTATATAGATATGTGCATATATATATATAAAGTACAGTTTATTTAGAAAGGCACCCTATAGCCCACGTTTGAATATAAAATAATTTGAACACATTTCATTTATATAAATAAGTAGAAGAGGATTTTAAAAATCCTCAACTACCTTCACCCTCAGTATCACAGTCAGTTAAGCGTAATTACCTGCACAACTTAGTAGCACTAGATATACACAGCTAACGTCGTCCTCAAGCTTCACTCGGGTCTCTGCCATCTACAATCATGCGATGAGCTGCTGATGGTCAAGACACAATATCAGTGACTTTGACCACCAATTCAACTAATTTAAACAATTATTGAAGTAATGATTACTTCCCATATAAAAATAATCTATATCCTTTAGATCTCTATAATTCCCTAAACCAATTACTTATAACTCCTACAATAGGGTTAAGGGTCAAATCTAGCACTCTACTATGGCCAAAAGGTCACCCAGCATAAACAACTATTGGATGGTTCAAAAGTAGCACACATCTATTAAAAAATGGCTCAAAAGTAGCATTTCCGTCAACTTTAACTGGTTTGACCGTTAAGTTTGACCCGAGCATGCCACGTCACCCGCCACGTCACCCCAATTTTGCCACGTCAACCGCCACGTCACCCAATGGGCCCACTTACTACCCATTATTGGGTGACTTGGCGGGTGAGGTGGCAGATGACGTGGCATAAGTGGGTGTCGTGGCGAGTAACGTGGCATGCTCGGGTCAAACTTAACGGTCAAACCAGTTAAAGTTGACGGAAATGCTACTTTTGAGCCATTTTTGAATAGATGTGTGCTACTTTTGAGCCATTTTTGAATAGATGTGTGCTACTTTTGAGCCATCCAATAGTTGTTTATACTGGGTGACCTTTTGGCCATAGTAGAGTGCTAGATTTGACCCTTAACCCCCTACAATATTAAACCTTACCATTTCTCCTAACTCTTGTAAAATTAACTAACAATGTTAAAATCTACTAAAAGCACTTCATTACATCAATTTGACTACTAAAAAAGACTTTCCTATCTTCCATACCTTCCATTACCTTTCCAACATACACTTACATGATCAATTCCCCTTTTCTTCAACATTTTAACTTCCAAACTTACTTACAAACACCAATTCAACTAAAATCAACACTCCAACATCATAATATAACCTCAACAAGCGTTGATTAACCACTAATTCATTTAAATCATCTTTCATTAACAAAATCCCACTTCAAAGAGTAATAAAACGTTCCACAAATTCCCAAAATATTTCCCAACTTCAACAAACTTAAATACTTTGCAAGAATCTTCAATTAACCCTTTAAATATTCAAAAACTCTTGTTTAAAGCTCCAAAGGTTTAATTATGACTCAAATCTTCACTTTAAAGAACCATAACCCTTACCAAAAATTTCCAAATGTTCATTCTCCTTTAAAAATTCAATTGCTCCAAGAATACTCAAATTCAATGCCTCAATATATCAATATTAAAGCATCCACATTCCGAAAATTTTAGTACAATCAAAACTCTAACTTTAAAGTGAAATGTGTGGCTGTCACCCAAGAGGGGGGGGGTGAATTGGGTGAGGGAATAAAAACTTAAAACTCTTTTTCGAAAGACTGCTTGTGCTCGGTGATGATGATAATAAATAATGCTATGCACAAGTCAGTATATTATGTGATGCAAAATAGAATGATTAAATATAAATTTATGCACACACAAATTTATCCTGGTTCGGTCACTCAGACCTACATCCAGTCCCCAGGCTACACCTGAGATTTCCAATCCACTATTCTTGTTTAAACCGGGCACAAGAGAAGCCTTTACACTTTAGGTTTTACGAACGCGGGTTCACCTAACAACCCACAGGTTTTGCTAACGGCTAACCTGCAAACCTAACTGCAAGTTTTACGGGATCACTTGCAACCTTTACAACCGCAAGTTTTGCGGGCTCACTTGCAACCTATACAGCTCCCCCTCACACCTAGAAGGGTTCAGTCTTTACATACAATGATTTAACAATGATTACAATACTGTTCTTCAAGCGACAAGCATTAGAACAGGTTTGATAGGATGTTCACTCTATGAACTGATTGTGCTAAACACTTAAGCTCAACTAAGTGGGTTCACTCAATGAACAGATTATGTTACTCACTTAGGTACAATAATTGCTCTCAACAAATTCTCTCTAAGAATATTACAACTTAAGATCAGAGAGTAGAAGGATATTTCAGATAGTAGGCTTGAGCTTCTTCATTCTATTTCTCTTGCTTATCAAAACTCCTCAAGCTCACTTTAGAAATGAAGAATATCTCCTTTTATACCAGCCTCTGATTATCAACCGTTGGAGAGGCAATAAGGCCGTTTGAATATAGCCGTTGGGGCCTTGTTTACGTTGTCCTCATTAATGCACAGCAGAGTTGACTTTGCTTTATCTGAAAAGGTGCTCTGACCAGCTGTTCTGTCAACACTGTTCTGACAACACTGTTCTGGCAAAAGTCGTTCTGACATCTATACACTGTACGGTCTGACTCTTGCTTGTTGTCAGATGAGGACTTCGTTCCTCAAGCATAAGTTCAGGATGCTAAGAGACTTACTATCGGAAGCTCTCTTGCTATCTGAAGTGAAGCTCGTGGACTCTATCATTCTGCTTGCTATCACATAGAGGAACTTCGTCTTCCAAGCACTTGTCCATGAATGATAAGAGTGCTTTGCTATTGGATGCTCTCTTGCTATTAGAAGCTTTCTTATGGACTCTGACTCTTGTGGGTAGTATGAGCTTTGACAGCTTGAATGAATCTTCAGATTATGTTCTCCTTATCTCTCATACTCCTCATGCTTGGTAGGTAACAATGTTGTTTGAATATCTGTTAACCTCTTGTTACCGTTGGGAAGTACATCTTCTTAAACGCTCCATTAAAGCTTAGCAGGGTTGACTTGCTTTATCTCTGAAAAGCAATTCTAACCACTCTGCTCTGACAACATCATACTGACTTCTGAGCATATGTACTTCTGACTCTTGTAATCCTGCTGACGGATGATCATCGTGCATCGTTCATTGTTCATCCGGAAGCGGCAGTCTTGCTCTGCAAGAGTTAGTCTCTGAATCTCAGTGCCAAGAGTATCTTTCATCCGGAAGCTCATTTCCATCCGGAAGTACAACCAAGTTCTGCACATACTTGTTAGTCCAACAGAGTAATATATATAATCAAGTATAGTAGGAACTATACATGCTGTGGGAAGCTTGTTTGCTATGGGGAGTAGTCTTACTTAGACTATGTTTTGACTTAGTGTATTATTTACTTTGAACGTTAGTCCTCTTAGTCTATGATGTATCCGGAAGCACTTTTACATCCGGAAGTGAAACTACTGGATGAAGGATTTTGTTTACTAATACTCACTCTCGCTCAGTGTCCTTCAATCCAACAGTCAGCGCTAGTCACTACGCTATCGGATGCACTTTCACTTGACGAGGTAAACTCACTGACGCTTAGGGTTATATCTATTCTATCAGTCTGCGCCAGTCAAAATCTATCAGGAAGCCATTTCACTTGATGTGGCTTTTTCACTGACGCTTGGGGTTATTTTATTTTATCAGCCTGCGTCAGTCTAAATCTAACAGGAAGCAAATTCACATCCGGTTGAATCTTAGCTTAGTCTTAAGGTTTTTGTATATCTAGTTCTTATGGACTAAGTTATTTCCCTCGTGAATTACTTGCTCTCGCTGGGGGATTAGTCATTCATCCGCGAACGCTAGTCCTAGTCTATCCGGAAGTAAATCCCGCATCCGGTTGTGATTCCGCTGTGGGATGAGTCTTTCATCCGTGAGCGCTAGTCTTAATTCATCCGGAAGTGAACTTGCATTCGCAAGTGATCTAACTTAGGATTCTAACCATGTCATCTAATCCTTCCTAAGTGTTGATTATGTTCTTTTAAGTACTAGACCATATCATACCTTAGTCACCATCAAAACTTAAGATTCTAACATAAAGAATACCTACATATTCACCAAAAATTCCTAAGTAATTTCCGACTTTAACAAACATTAATTGCTTACACAAATCTTCAATTGACCTCTAAATAATCACTATTGTAGCTTGTAAATCCCAAAAGTCCCAATTTTTACAAAACCCTAACTCAAAAGAGGAAGTTTTTTGCGAAAAATCAACCACACAAGAGGCTAGAGGCTTACAAAGTGCAAGAATGGAGGAAGAAGAGGTTGGCCGTCGTCGGCCGCCGCGTAACTCGCCGTAGAACGGCCACTACGTGGTTGGCCGAGCTGAAAGAGAAAGAGGAGCTGAGGAAAAGATGCCATGAAGTTGAAAAAGGAAGAACAATGTATGAAGCTACAAGAAAAATCGAACCTTTACCCATAAACTCGCCTTTCACGTCGCCGGAAAACGAGCCGCCGCCGCCGGAATTCGCTTCACGCGTCGGAAAGAGGGGAGGAATGAAAAGAATACACACCCACAGATCGAACACGCACTTGACAACTCTAAAGAAAGGAAGATGCAATAAAATGAAATGGTTGGGGCTTTTGGAGAGTGGAGGCCGAATGGGTATGTGTGTGGGTAGAAGAGAAATGAAATTGGTGAGGGAGGAGGGAAGGGTGTCGGCTTTGTTGAAGAAGAAAGGGTTAAGGCAGCGTTTGGTTGGCACTTTCTTGTAATGGTTTGTATAACTTATACCGGAAATTACCATAATGTTCTCTTTTAATTTAAATCCACTAAAACTAGCCTTCATTCTCCTTAACTTTAAAAATATTTTGGATTCCATTATACTCTCATATTTTTAATTCTTCAATTGTTTAATTAATCATTTAAACACTTATTATTCCAAACCTCCCAAAATATCCAAAAAATCACCAAAAATTCTAAAAACTCCAAAAATTTCTAATTTTTCCATTTATTATTTCCTAAAATATTCTCTAATCTTGTATTAAATTTTCAGGATGTTACAACAGCTGGCATATTCTCTTTTTTGTATTTATAGTATTCTCAAATCTGTTATTTTTTATCTTGTCATAAAATTGATTAAAATGATTAAGATTTTTCGTATTTCTTCCTGATGAGTAAATTAAAGTTGTAGGTCCGAGGAAGTAGACCCATGCTGCTTCATCTTCAGTTGCTAAAATTCTGTTCATTTCTTGGAAAATTATATGGTGGTCTTGAGACCTTACTCTGGATACTGTTTCCATAAATTCTTCATTATCTTCAATATCTTCTTTGGCTTCTACTTGATGTTCAAAAGGCTTTCTTGCAGTTCCTAATCTAATCAAATTTATAGGATGATAAAATTTATCTAGGGTTACTTGAGCTATTGTCGAATAACATCTGATAAATACCATATGTTGGGTTACAATTCCAAAATAAGTCTTTACAGCTCTTTTTAAAGGCTCTGGTAATTCTGAAATTTCTTTCAAACTTGGTGATGGATAAATAGACTGGATTAAACCGTGCTGATACAAGGCTTTGACAACATTGGAGGGTGTTCCTTGATGTATAATTGCTTTATTGAAGGCGTAATGGGATATATATTTGATTTTTTGAGATTTAAAGGTGAAATGGTTAAGATTATAGATAAGCTTCTTGAAATAGCTAATGGCTTTGATTTTTACAGATGGATAATTTATAGGGTAAGGGACCTAATCCGCCCCCGAAGTAACCACCAAGGAGCGCTGAGCACCCTGAACTAACAACAGGCCCGTATCTGCACTCCAAGTAACCAAGGTGTTTAAAAACTACCCCGGTTTGACGGTCAACAACGTTTGACCGTTAGTATGCATATGTGGACACCACGTGGAGACCTGTTTTGCCACCCGGCGCCTTGTCATCGCCACGTAGGATAAGTTAATGTGGGTCCCACATTAAATAAAAAAAAATTCTCCCCCCCTCCCGCCTCCCTTCCCAGCCCCCCCACCACCCGCCCCACCCCCCTTCACCTCCCTCCCTCACTTCACCACCCCGCCCCACCTCCCCCCCACCACCCGCCCCACCCCCCTTCACCTCCTTCCCTCACTTCACCACCCCGCCCCACCTCCCCTTCACCACCAGCCCCACCCCCCCTCCACCTCCCCCCACCACCAGCCCCACCCCCCCTCCACCCCGCCCCACCTCCCCCCTACCACCAGCCCCACTCCGCGACTGGGACTCTCTCGCACCCCGGCGAGAAACACTTCATCACCCACGTCCTCTCCTTCTTCGCCGCCTCCGACGACATCGTCCTCGAGAAGGGGGAGGTGGGGCGTGTGGTGGGGCGTGTGGTGAAGGGAGGGAGGGAGGTGAAGGAGGTGGGGCGGGTGGTGGTGGGGAGGTAGAGGGGGTGGGGCGGATGGTGGTGGGGAGGTGGAGGGGGGTGGGGCTGGTGGTGGGGGGAGGTGGGGCGGGGTGGTGAAGTGAGGGAGGGAGGTGAAGGGGGGTGGGGCGGGTGGTGGGGGGGAGGTGCACGGGGGGTGGGGCTGGTGGTGGGGGGGAGGTGGGGCGGGGTGGTGAAGTGAGGGAGGGAGGTGAAGGGGGGTGGGGCGGGTGGTGGGGCAGGGTGGTGAAGTGAGGGAGGGAGGTGAAGACGGGTGGGGCGGGTGGTGGGGGGGAGGTGCAAGGGGGTAGGGCTGGTGGTGGGGGGGCTGGGAAGGGAGGTGGGGGGGTGGGGGGGCTGTGGGTGGGAGGTGAAGAGGGGGGGAGAATTTTTTTTTTTATTTAATGTGGAACCCACATTAACTTATCCTACGTGGCGATGACAAGGCGTCGGGTGGCAAAACAGGTCTCCACGTGGCATCCACATATGCATACTAACGGTCAAACGTTGTTGACCATCAAACCGGGGTAGTTTTTAAACACCTTGGTTACTTGGAGTGCAGATACGGGCCTGTTGTTAGTTCAGGGTGCTCAGCGCTCCTTGGTGGTTACTTCGGGGGCAGATTAGGTCCCTTACCCTAATTTATACAGATGCTTCAGAAAATTATTGGGGAGCAGCTTTATATCATGAGAATAATGAAGGAAAAGAACTGATTACTAAATACTCAAGTGGAAAGTTTAACGAGTCTCAATCTAGGTATCATTCAAATTGGAAAGAATTTTTAGCAATTGTTAAAGCAGTAGAAAAATTTGAATTGTTTATTGTTAATACTAGATTTACTATTAGAACTGATAATACTCAAGTAAGGCATTGATTAGATAAAGGAATCAAGACAAATAAATTATGTAATAAAATCTTGATTAAATGGCCGTGTGATATGGCATATTACAACTATGAAATTGAATATATTTAAGGTCAAAAAAATCTGATTGATGACTTTTTGAGCAGATGGAAACAGGAAGACCTGTAACTCAGTCATGTAATGAGACTATTGAGGAAATGAGAAATTTAATTGAGCAGATTAATATGAGGTTCCAAGTTGTGGAACTAAATATGAATTTAATGCTCAGTCCAATAAATGGAAATTTTACTAAGATCTTTAACCAGTTAGACACACTCGTTGATAGAATGGGGAAGTTGGAAGAAGAAGTAAGTCGTATAAAGGGACATGTAAATACAGGTATGGAAGAAAGAGAAGACCCAAACAAAGCAGGAAAAGAATTAACACAAAAATAACCCATTTACTCTAGATTATGAAAAGCCAGGCCCAAGAAAAAGAAAAAGAAACTCATGATGAAAATCAGCTATTAAACATACAGACCAGTAAACCCTCATCTTCTAAGAAGAACACAACCGAATTACCCACCAATAGCTAGCCCAATTTTTAAACTTTCAGAAAATTTTGCATATTTCAAGAAGCTTATCTATAATCTTAACCATTTCACCTTTAAATCTCAAGAAATCAAATATATATCCCATTACGCCTTCAATAAAGCAATTATACATCAAGGAACACCCTCCAATGTTATCAAAGCCTTGTATCAGCACGGTTTAATCCAATCTATTTATCCATCACCAAGTTTGGAAGAAATTTCAAAATTACCAGAGCCTTTAAAAAATGCTATAAAGACTTATTTTGGAATTATAACCCAACATATGGTATTTATCAGATGTTATTCGACAATAGCTGAAGTAACCCCAGATAAATTTTATCATCCTATAAATTTGATTAGATTAGGAACTACAAGAAAGCCTTTTGAACATCAAGTAGAAGCCAAAGAAGATATTGAAGATAATGAAGAATTTATGGAAACAGTATCCAGAGTAAGGTCTCAAGATCACCATATAATTTTCCAAGAAATGAACAGAATTTTAGCAACTGAAGATGAAGCAGCATGGGTCTACTTCCTCGGACCTACAACTTTAATTTACTCATGAGGAAGAAATACGAAAAATCTTAATCATTTTAATCAATTTTATGACAAGATAAAAAATAACAGATTTGAGAATACTAGCTATAAATACAAAAAAGAGAATATGTCAAATAGCAAACATGCTGCACTGAGATGAAACACGCTGCACTGAATTTTTCCAAGTATTTTGTTTTTAGAAGAATCCAGAATTTATACTAATATTTATACTTTAATGTTCAGCCTTCATACTTTGAGCTCCAAATAGCAAACTAATAATCCATCATCCTTCTTGGACAAAAAAGAAATAATCGGCATAGTAATTAATGAATCTACAAGTATAAATAGTTAGGTATTTAACAAAAAAAAGTTCGGTAAAAAATAATGCCAATATAACACAAGAAAATATACTAAAAGGAATTCATCCTGAAAACTGATGGTAATTTAAATTATCAACTTAAAATTATTTAAAAGTTACATAAAGATTTATTTAATTGAACTATGGCCGGTTATAGGCCGATTTTGGAAAATCTCGTCCTACGTGTGACACCGATTCACCAATTTTAACCTAAGCGAAACACTTCAAAAAAAAAAAACAACGAATATTTTGATATCTTAAAAATGAAGTAAGCAATGCCGCACAGGATCATATCTTCTATTCAAAAGCTGAAATTGACTTTATAGGCAAATTCCCGAATGGCTTCCGATATTCCATTCCCCTGTTCACCAAAGAAATACATTGTCTGCTTCGGCTTTGGCCTATTTAACGAATTACAAATGATCAAATGCACCAAAGGTGGTGAATACAGTGATTTGACAAAGTACATGGATTTCTCTTCTTGGCCAACGTAAAATTACAAGAGTTGGATTTAGTGTCTTGTGCTTCGATTTCTCTTTCACTCCTTGTAACCTATTTTCACCTGAATAATTATAATTCACAATAAGTTGTAATACGTCCACAAATGCGAGGATTTGGCATTTTCCATTAGACCATAACCCATACCATGCAATCCCAAAGAAGCCTCCACTTACAAAGCCTTCATGCTATTGCTTTATATAGCCTTGATCGAACAGACTCCAAATTTGATCCCTCCTTAATACTGCAAAACCATCAAAGTCAGGAGGAAACTGCAGAGATGTGGTATCCAACATGCAAAACTAAAACTAAACTACGTGTAAAGTGGAAATTTCTGCTAGTGTAATTTTTCCAAAATATAAGAACAAAATAATGTGCTAAAGCTACTCAGTGGTCCAATGTACAAGTCGACAAAGCAGTCTATTTTTTTTAGTATGGCACCCCATATAGTAGTGTAATTTCTAGTAGTGTACTTTTTCAAAAATATAATTACATAATAATGTGCTAAAGCAGCTACCCAATGATCAATATGCAAGTATACTAATTCATCCTTTGTATTTGTCGTATGGCATCCCATAGTAGCTTGGATTTTATTTCCCTCCCATTTTTTTATAAAGGCTTCATTTTCAGATTACAAGTCTCAACTATCAAGAAAAGAATACTGACTTGGGATTCTACTAAAAAACCAGACAACGGAGCCTATTGATTACCCAAGACATTCAAATTAACGATATGCATGAGAATTAAGCATACAAAAAGTCAAACATTTACTAGTTCATTTAATTAAAACTGAAATTCAAAGATACAAAATCACAAAGTTAAGAAAAAATTATGCTTGAGCATCTGACAATGATCTGATCCACTCAGCTTCCACAGTTAAAAGATGCAAAGTGAGAGGCTCACCAGTACATAGTGCCTCCATCAGGGCCAGACTTCGTGTAGATCCAATCTGGCGCAGTATTTTCAAGAAAATTAATTTGCTCTTCAGCTTCTCCTGTAAAGAAGACCAAATTAGTTACTTGCCATAGTTAAGACATTAAGATGCAATTAGAAACTACTTGAGTTATGGTCATAATCAATACATACTCATCTCAACAAAATCTAAATTGTTTGTTATTATCTTGTGCAGGAGCTCCTCTTTTGTAATTGGAGAGCATTTTATGGAACAGAATATAGAATATATCACATCAACAAGGCCAATCAACAATGAAGGCTGTTGCTGCCAGGATGTTGAACAGCCTTGTGTCTGATTCGTATTCTCATGAGAAAAATCAATGCACTTAGCCACCTGTATTGGGAAACTAAATATGAGCCAACAACAGAATATATAACAACAAATAACTCATAAATGAAATGTAACATTTTCCAGAGAACTAAATGGAAGAAAAAATTTGGTATAATTTCATAAAAAAGGAGAATAATTTGGGGTAAAGAGCAATAACTTGATCAAACCATGGCCTCTATGACAAGCTACCAAAGTTACTTACATTCTTAAAATTTCAAAGTGTATACATGCCTAAGATGAATATAATGGAGATGCATGTATCTTTAGAAATTAGTTAAAGAAAAAGAGAGGGATCCCTCCCCCAAAAGGTTGTTTGGAAATAAAAATTCATGCATACATGTATTGAGTATGAATGTGCAAGATACATCAACCTCTAAAGAAGAGTTAAGTAATAGTAGTTATAAAAAGTTCAAAAGTACGCACAGTACATTTTGCTCCATTGAATTCATGGTTTTACTGTATATAGTGCCAAAAAATGAGCACTATATAAACAGAAAATGTCAAAAATTATAGTAAAACAAAGAAATAATGAAACTGCCCCATTTTCTATATAATTATAAAAAGGATCAACCCAGTTCAAGTCTCCACTTGGTATGGGTGGTAAAGAGGGGAATACACTAGGCAGCCTTATCCTTTCTTTCATGCAGAGAGGCTGTTTCAAACCCCTGATTTCAAACCCCGCGGAAAGCGGGCTTATCGCGTCCAAGCTGACCCTTCTTTCTTTATTATTATAAAGGACAAAAATCTAAATGTTTATTAATGCTAGCATGTTTAGAATGAACCTCAATCTTGTTTCAATATGAAGACGATCAACTCAAACAATACTGAACTGCATTTTATTATTTTAATTTCCTGACCCAGAAAACTTAAATATGAACCATGATGGAGATTCAAAATGAACAAAATACCAGCATCATCGAACAACACAAAAAAAGGAATACATGCTTGTTCAGAAATATCTAGAAAGGAGTCGAGAAATTTTTTAAAAAAAGTCTCATCAGCAACTTTTATGTTGCATGTCAAAAAAGCAATGGTTTGCATCAAATTATGAATGATTTCTAAAAGCACGCCATGCCTAGAAGAATTCAAAATAAGAAGCAGGGTCAGAAGGCATACCTTCTGGGAAAGAACAGAATTAGAAACGTTAGAATCCTCAGTGCATGCTTGACTAACATCAGGTATGTTATCAAAAGCATCTCTATTTGATTCTAACTTGTCAACATCATAATCCTCTTCACGTGAAAAAAGAACTCTTTTTGCTTGCTTATTGCTTGAAATTGAATTCTGGGTGGTCATATTCTCAAATTTAACATCCGTGGATGGGGCAATCTTGAGATGAGAGTTTTCATAACTACCACATCTAACAGACTGTGGAGAGCAAATCAGACGAATTGGTGTATTAACAACGCTGCATTGTAAACCCATGGAACATGATTCAATCTTCTGTTCTTTTTCCATATCCAGATCAGATTTAAAATATGTAGTAGCTTTTTCCTGACATTCACTGTCACCGTCACCGTCACCTCCTTCACTATCTAAGCAATCACTGTCACTGTCACCTACACCTCCTTCATTGTTCAAGCAATCACTGTCACCGCCACTGCCACTGCCACCTTCACCTCCATCATTATCTAAGCAATCACTATCACTGCCACAGTCAACTTGACCTCCTTCATTATCTAAGAAATCACTGTCACTCTCATCTTTACATCCTTCATAATCTAAGCAACCGGATGAATGATGTGAATGAGCAATTTGGCTTATTATGACATTATTTTCTGTTTCTGACACAACATTCTTCCTTGAGAAATGCCTTCTAAGAGGATATGGCTGGCAATCCTGTGATAGCTGCTGATTTTGATCAGTTGATGGTGAGAGTATTGTTGAAGGATCTACAGGCAAGTCCTCATAAGTCAACCTATCAGCTGTTTGTTGAAAAGGCTCCGGTAGTGTAGCTTCTGGGATATCAGCATTCTTGTCCACAAAAGTAAAGAAAAATGTTAAAAGAAGATTGATTAACTTGTTTTAAATCATGAACACACTAGATGAAAATCAAACCCTCTAGGTTTATGTTTTAAGAGATAGACAACCTACTTAGAAGAACAGCTATTATAGCTCAAGCAAGACAAAATTAGCAGAACCCTCTAGATTTATGTTTAAAACTTATGCTCCACTCGGTGAATTATAGGAAAGAAACCCCCTTTTCCTTTCAAATAAAAATCAAGAAACTCCTCCAGTCCACAATAGACAATATATTTTTGGTTTAACCACTTCAAGTGAACAAAAACATTTAAGTTGAATGGTAGAAATGACGGTAAATATGTTAAGAATTTATAAAGCTTTCCAAATATTCCCTTGACAAAAGTCAATAATATATTAAATTATTGCATAATTTTTAGTTTGATTGTATAGAAGGGCAAAATATGGAAACAAATATTAAATGCTCTGTATATACAATCAAACAGGACTTATCATTTTGGACCAAGCCAAGATAAGAAAAAATGACTTATATTGTGGACTGCATAAGTATATAATACCTATAACAATATATCTATTGTTCCCCTGTAGTAAATACATACACTTTTTTATCTTAGGACATAAGAAACGTGTCTCATTCCATGCTATATTATTTACCAATCTAGCCCATGATCCTGAGAATTTAAATTGATATTTACATAGAAACAGATAACATATGTTTGACCACTGGAGCGAACCAAAACTATTGCTAAGGCTCACATGACAGCTTTAGACACAACAAATACAATACACTATAACAACACAATATTAGAGCGATACCTCTGGATGCGCATTGAAGTACTCAAGTAGCCTAGAACCAAAAAGTTTCTGGAGTGCCATAAAAGTATTTTCACAGGAGTCTCCTAGCAAAACCTCGTATACCAAGGTGATCTTTAAGTCAGGCTTCATACACAAGCTTCTCTTGTCATGTATCAATACCTTCTCTATATGTATGGCTTCAGGAAGTATATACTTCATCTGTGCAAGATCCGTGTACAAGAATTTTCTGTGATGATAAAACAGCAGTAGCAAAACATTGCAACCATGAGAACTGAAATTCGAAAGAGAAATTCAGGAAAGGATATAACCCAAACCCATCAAAGAGACCCATTAATGATCTCAGGAACACTAATAAATAAAACGAAGCAGACGATAAATACTCACTTAGTTCTTAAATATAATACTTAGTTGACATTTTACGAAAACCTCGAGAGAGCTAAATATTGTTACTTATTAAAAATTGATCTATCAGAATTTTTCACTAAACCAGTTTATTTGACTTATAAGCTAACATAATCTAACAATTCACAAAATAGGTTTATCAACTGGCTCATTTAGATTCCTTAACTTCTCCAAAAAGGAAAATAAAGTCAGCTAGGTATTATATTTTTTTGGTAAGAGCTAGGCATTATATTTAAAAAAGAGGAAGTAACACTAAAATAGCAGAAAAGTTTGTAGCTATGAATTACTACCTTTTAGCGAGAACTTCAACCTGGGAACAAACATTGTGAAAGGTTGAAGATTTTTTACAAAGACGAAGCAACCTCAGTGAGCAACACATATGATCAAATAACTCAGCTAAACCCTTGTATCTGAAATCTCAAGAAAATTCAACAAACAAACAAAAATAATCTCAATATCCAATCCAATCACACAGACAATGAGGAAAAAAAATACCAAACAAATAATTACTCCCTATAAAAAAAAACGTTCAAAAGCGCAGCCAATTAGGCACTAACGTTCCAGGAAGGTGGGTGGGTCCCACATAGGGTTTGTTTGGTAAAAATTGCTCACAAGTCTTCTCGGAAGTGTGGGAAGCGATGGATTTATGAGGTCCATGAAGGATCTTTGAACACTTGAAATCCAAAGTTGTCTGTTTCCTTTCTTCCATTATCTAACGCAACACAGTACACAAAAAAACAATAATTGAAGAATATAATTAAGCGCTGCGAAACATTTCACAGAATTCACGAAAACACTGCATTGTTATGATAACATACATTCGCTAAAAGCAAGATTGAGTGAGCTAGAATTCACCGGAATTTGCAGTTGCAGAATTGGAATGGAAGATTGAGTGAGTGAGCTAGGTTTTGGAGAATTGAATGAATGGGAGGGAAAAGTTAAACGTCGTCGTTTTAGCTTCCAGAGGATATGACCGTTGTAGGAACTTTCACTGTATTTGAGGGCCATGATTGGGCCTTGTCTTAAAATGGGCCTTTATCCTAAGCCCATACATGGCAAGTTTTGTAGGAATGAAAATAAAGCTCAAGTTTGTTATAGATTTATAGGGGTAATTAATTTGAAGTCTCATCCAACACCATAATGATAATATAGAGAAGATCTCATAAAATGGTGAAATTAAAATTAGGTTTCAGAATTATCTTCTTGACCTAATTTTAGAGGAGGTCAAAAGTGTCTTCTTGACCTCTCTTGGGATACTACTTTAATTTTGTCATTTTGTGGGACATTTTCTATATTATGTGTGTTGGGTAAGACCTCAAATTAACTACTTCTTAGTCATATTACTCACTTGAAAAATATATTATTAAATATGAAAAATCCTTTTTATGCATGGAATCATGATAACATTAAAAGTCAAAATAATAAATGTTTGGTTTCCATTTTTTCTCTAATTTATAAATATAATAGGGAGAGAGGATTGTATTGTATATAATGAATGATCTACTCCACTATATTTTCCTAGTGCTTGTAAAATGATTAATTGCCTCATTTAAGATTGACTAGACTGAGTGCTGAGTAGTAGTAGTACTCCCTTCACTTCATAAGAGCTCAAAACTTGAATGGTTTTGATCAAAAATATAAGAGTATGCCCTTACATTCTTTCATCATTTAATGTTTATTTTCATATTTTATCTTTAACTCTCTTTTTATTTAATAATGCTCACATATTTCTCTCTCTTAATAGTATTATAATAAATAGGGGCAAAATTGGAAAAATAATTAATTTCAGACATTCACTAACTTTAATATGTTTTCGTAATATGCGTCGTGTTTTGGTAAATTAACTTTTATATTAAGGACAAAGGGGAGTATTAAATATGTGTAGGCTCACTCACAAGAATGACTAACTCTTCTAGTAGACTCATAATTTCCTTTCTTTTTAAGAGAAACAAATTTGAGTCTTTTTGTTAGGATAACACAAAACTCCTATTTTCATATTCATATTTAGGAACAATCGATTTTTGGGATCTTGTGCAGCAAACACACCATAATATTGGAATGGTTAAAAACAAAAAGAAAGGAACAAAACGTGAATCGACTGCTTTGCATGGAAGTTTAGTTGCATATATATAAATGTAGGGTAATACACTAATACTCATACCCCTTTAATCAGAATTAGTCAGTTGTCAATATGCGTTGAATTATTGGGCGGTATTTAACAAACAAATATAACCAATAGACTAGTATAGTTTGAGAAAAAAATATAAGAGATATTACTCTTATATACTCCCTCCGGTCCCTAATGTAAGAGCCCAAAATTTGAATGATTTTGGTCCATAATGTAAGAGCTCACCCCATATTCTCTCCTCATGTAATGCATTTTTTCCTACTTTACCCCTAACTCTCTTTCATATTATTAATACTTATGTATTTCTCTATCTTAAAAGTACCATAATAAATATGGGCAATTTTGGAAAAGAAGCATTAACTCCAGACACCCAACTAACATTCACATGTTTTCTTAAGAAGCGTTTTTTTTACGGCTAACTCTTACATTAGGGACCGGAGGGAGTATTACTTATTTCCTAAGAATTAATATTCACATAAGGTATAGATGATCCATTTTCGCTCAAGAAGTAACAGCTGTGCATTGACTATTCGAAAGTAAAGTAACATGAGAATCATATTTAACTTGAAAATGTCAAAATCATAGTAAATTTACCCAACCTTGTAAAACGTTAACTTTGACTTACTGATGTTAACATTGTTGTATGTGAACATGTAGATGCATGTTATCATATAAATGTCCATTTTAATCATGGAAGTAATCACCTATGTGTGCTTTTACCCCGAAACTAATATTCACATGGAATAAAGGTTTGAACAAATTTTGTACGAGTTGGATGCTTTCATGCAAAACTACTACTTCTCCTATTGTTTATTTCAAGGGAAAAAATAGACCTTAAAATGATGGCATATCCACAGTGGACCTTAAAAGTAGAATTTAACAATCAAAGTCGACATATTAAATGGCATTGGGTAAATATTTTGTGATTTGAACATACACTTCAGAAGAAAATATGTTCCTAAAATTATTTATGAATACTCAGGGCAAAAAATGGACCTTCTACCTATTCACATATTACATGAAATCATGTTGGATGTGCTCTATCGGATAATAAATATACGCACCCTTCCCATAAAGAATTCAAACATTGGCTTGTCATTTTACAAGTGAAGTGAGTAGTCCCTTCATCAAATTCATCTCCCACCTAATACGACCGATAAATTTCAATTTCGTTTTACGCAAAAACAAATTTGAGCCTTTTTATTAGGATTTTGTATCCTAATAACACAAAGAGTCCTCTTAAGTTAATTTATGGGAAGGGTGAATCGAGAGAGAATTAGTGAAAAAATAGATGACAAACATATAGAATTTATTGGGTATAAAATGAAAAAACACATCAAATATAAATACTATTTCAAACTTCAACCTCTTATAAAATATTTTTCTTATATCTTGAATTAGAGTATGTATGAGTATATAAATGCTAAATCTGTTACAAGTACTCAAATAAATCATTTTTATTGTTTTTCTGTTCCTGTCACTCATCTCAAGTTTCAACTCAATTTAGATTCAGAACATCCTTTTTTTTCAATCGCATTTACTTCTCATTCGGTAATTTGAACTCTTTAACTACTTGATCTATTATTTGGGGTCATCGTCTCTCTAAATTGTATATTTCATCAGTTCATGTCACTGATAATGAAGGATTAAATCATTGACTCATCAAAGCTGGATAGGAAAAATGAGATTTCTTCTTTCCACGAAATTTATCTTTGTTTTCATGATTTTAATGATATTTAGTTGATGTTTGTGTCTGGCTTAACCTAATGCTTTTTAGCCTTAGGTGAAGCATGAGCATTATATTATTTTCTCAGTTCAAATTAAATTTCAACGGTCTCAAAATGAAATTGGTTACCCAAATCTTATTTAGTAATTTTTATCACTTTTATTTCTCCCTTTTGATTTCCTAATTTAACTAATGCGACCTATTACATTTTTTCTTTCACCAATGACATGTCCATTACTATAGTAGTGTGGGAGAATTTATAGGTATATGTATATGTGTGCGCTTTAATAACGAACAATAACAAAACAACAAGTGTTAATTTTTTAAATATCTAGAAAACTTAATTTTATCAATCACAAGTGTCCATATGAAAATTTATAAATGTTGATTTACATATAAGAGATGACATCAAATTTACAAGTGTTTTAAGGTGGATTCTGTATGTACACATACACATTTTAATAATAGATACTCCATCTCGTCCGTAATAAGAGTCTCACCGTCAAAACATGTTTTTTAAGAAGACATGTAAAAGTTGTTAGGTGTATGAAGTGGTTGTTTTTTTTTCAAATTTTCCAATTTATTATGACACTATTAATAGAGAAAAATATGTAAACATTGATAAATATGAAAGAAACTTAAGCATAATGTAGAGAAAACACAATAAATAATAAGTGAATCTGATAAGGTGAACTCCTTTATTTTGTACCAAAATCATTCAAATTTTGACTCTAATGTTACTGAAGGGAGTAATAGCCAAGTAGCAACATTGATTAAAATATATTTAGCCTACTAATCAACAATTTGTGATCAAACTCTTCTTAATACTACCAGGTTCAATCCTACGTACACAATATCTGGCCACCATATAACTAGTATGTCCATAATGCATAACCTAATACCTAATTAAATACCAATAATTACTTTTTTTCTTTTTTTATTTCTCTTTCCATATTGTAAGGCAAGATATATTTCAATCACATCAAATACCCAATTTAAGCAGGGACTGAACCACTGATCTTATTTAAGGTGACTGAGTTCCTTATAATTGAACCAAACACTTTACTTGTAATTACTTGTTCCTTCTCATATTAATAAAAAAAACGGTATCGATATATGCTTACCTGCAAATTAAAGATACACAATCCGCATCATGTATACTTACATACGCATATACAAATATGCATGCATTCTCCTCTCCTTTTATAAGAAACAAAATTGATTTTTAAGAGCTTTCTCACTTGGGCCTTATATCCCATGTTATAAAGCCTCTAATTGCATGTTTGTTTGGTGTGAAGTCCCAATAATTAGCATAACTCAAAACTTGAATTCAATACCTCTATTAAGCGATGAAGTGACGTAACTACTATATTGACTGCACTTGGTTATGGATGAATTTTTTTAATAGAGATATAAGTGTTTTCATATAACATAAAAACATTGGAGCACTATCTAATGTATTTATTATTACATTATTCACATTATGTCTATTTCATACAGAGAAGCAGCCAAGTTAATTAATTAGCAGCTTAACCTTGTTAATCATATAATACATACACATGTATATAAAGTTGTAACACAATGTATTTACAAAAAAGTTAACTAACTTTTCCTAGTAAAAAATAAATCTAATTTTAATTAGGACAAAGCTTACATCAAATTGATTGTATTCATTAGTCCATGTTTTATAGTCACATTTGTTATTCTATTATTATTAGTTATCAAAATGTGTATGTGCACTTAAAAATTAGGAAAGTATTTCGATAAAGTTTATATAGCATCATACTTACATTAGATTCTTTGTATCCACTACATTAAATTCTCCAATTAAGTAATTACATAAAACAATGAATTATATGTTTTTCATTTGGATTTATTGGAACATCATGGTAAATCTAATTCAAAAATAAGAAAGCATGTGGCTACTTGTGAAGGTGTAGAAATTTCCGAAAGCAAATATAATAATGAAATTAAGTACTCCCCAAGTCTTTTTCTATAAGATTCAAATTTGTGAATATGGTATTCTAGAAATATAAGCTTCACTTTAATTTTGTCTAAATGTTTATTACATTTCTCAATTTAACCCATTGTTCATCTTTCTCCATACATTATTTTTCTTCTTTATCACATTTTATTTTCCAAACTCCCACTCTCTATCCTACATGAGTGAGGTTTTTAACTAATTTCATCAATAATAGTTTTTTATAATAACAAATAAATTATTTGAAGCAATGTGTACTTTCCAAGGCAATAACTTGAGCACATTGATCTTGTTTTGGAGGTAAGGTTGAGATGCCTAGTTGTTCCCAATTCAGATGGGGCGCAGGCGCGGCCACTAACTAACTTGACCTCACCTCATTAATAATAATCATAACCCAACCAAATTCATCAGTACAATGCATCTCTCTTTAATTTCCATCCCTCAAGGCAACACGCACACCTAAAAGAAGAAGATGAAGAAATAACGGACGAAGCAGATGTGGGTCCCAAAAATGATGATATCCACGTGGCAACCTCGTCAACCACTCGTCGCTGATCTCTTTGGCCCCCACTGTCCAACTGTACATGTCGTCATGAATTCCACGCGTCGAGAAGCCAGTGGTATCCACTTTTATTGGGAGCCCATACCTCATAGACATACGTCGTTTAGCTTCAATGCAACGGAACGGTCTTCATCTAAAGGGTAACGTCACGTGCATTCAACAACCGCCACGTCACCTCCACCACCTCCTTCCCTCCTTTAAATGGAAAAGACTATGTGGTCGTCTTTAATACTTTATACGACTAAGCTAGTTGATTTTATTGAAAGATCAAGGAAAATAATCAAGTTGTCTAATCATAATACATTTTTTAAATATTATTAGATAATATGTTATTATATAAGTTACACATATTTTTTATTGAAAAAAATTAAAGTAATCAATTTATAAATAGCTAATTTAGCTTTTTTTAGAATTTTTTAAAAACATCACAATGAAATCTTCTATGTAAGAACAGAAGTAACATATAGAATAGTTTATAAAAATATATGGGTTAACATAATTTTGATTGCCTCAATCTTCTTTAAGTCCTTAAAGTTTTAAACAAGATTTTAGTCAATTACATTTGATTTTGTTTAAAAATTGGTCCATATATATTGGCAAAAATATGAAAAACCATATATTTGCTTTTGAAATGATGAAAATCTCTTTATGTTCTTTATTATTTAAAAGGGCAAGCAGAAGTACTAATGACTTGAAACTATAAGTGAGATCAATTGAATCCGGAACTTCCCACTTATCCCTTAAATGTCATACCACTTGGCTTAAAAGGCCCCTGTTAACACCTCTTGTTCAAAACAAAATCCAAAGTAATGATAATCTTTAGGAACAATTATATATTTATATTAACTAATGTGCGTATATATGTGTGTATGTGTATATATATTTGAAAATAGTTCCAGATAGAAATGTGTTGACATTATAAAATTATTTATAGTTATTTTTCCTCAAAACTAATTTATTCAAGTTTAAATTTAATGTACATTAATTTCCTTATACCAATCATAAGTTCATAACAAACATGGTAAGTTGTATATATTATATACATTTTTTATTTTTATTTTTGACTAAAGTATGTTTTCGGTCTCTTAACTTTAGAAAAAGTCATGTATTAGTCTCTTAATTTTGAAAAATATGCTTTTGGTACCTTAATTTTGGACAAAGTCATGTTTTAGTCCTTCAACTTTGAAAAATATGTTTTTGGTCCATTAACTTTGGACAGTGATATTTTTAGTTCTTTCAAAAAAAAGCTAATGTATGTTTTTGGTATCTTCTATTTTCAAAATTAAGGGATTAAAACATGATTTTGTGCAAAGTTAAGAGACCAAATCATACTTTAGCATTTTATTTTTTATAATGAAAATGAATTGGCGAAATTCAAGTTTGGTATTATAATGTGTTATAAGACGCAGAACTTCTTTTTTGAAAAAAAATTAGTGAAGACTGGAAGTTAACCTATTACGAAAACGATAGAATAGCTAAATCTTAAAAGGAAAACATGTGCTATGACTTCAAAATTAATTTTGAATAAAAAAATTATATTATTAACAAAAAATAGCCTGCTAATGAATTCAACGCAGGCCCCACGTCCTTATCATCTATCATTATATGATCATTAGATTCTAATTTTGTAGAGGTCAAGCTCATAAAATATGAGAGGATTGTAAGGATATTTTCGGCTTATGAAAACAACCCCAAGATTTAATTAAATAAACTTCTACGAAATTCTTAAGAAAATGTATGATTAAAATTTAATTTGTATGGACAATTGCACTTAATAATTACTCCCTCCGTTCCTAAATATAAGAAAACTTTGACTTTTTTGGAGATTCCTAATAAAACAAAATGAACAATTTAATCATAACATATTTTAAATATTATTAGATCATATGTAAGTTCATAGGTCAAATAAACTAGTTTAGTGAACAAATTTGGGAAAATCAATTTTTAATTACCCTATTTAGTTTTCTTAGGATTCTCTAAAAATGTCAACTTGCTCTTATATTTAAAAACGGAGGGAGTATATCACAAGAGATTTAATACTAGATAGATCTATTGATAATTACACTAGGTATTAAAAACTATTTCAATTGTTTGTTGTTCATAATGGTTATTAACAAACTCTTTGGAATTTCTCTGAAATTGAATCTCTTATTTGGGACAAGTGCACTACTGTCCCAAATATGAACTAGTGTGTAATAAAAATATAAGCGTATCTGCAAGCATTACCTTACTTTTTATATTAAGTGTCAACTCTTCATAATACATTGGTCGTCACCGTCCATCTAGGATATAGCTTAAGTAGTTGTGTGAAGGGACACGTGGCAAGGGCACGTGGACGTACAAGCATCCATGGACGGTGGGATTTTGTCAATATGGTCCCTCCAAGTTGTTTTGCAAATCATGTAACCTTTTTCATTGTGTTACTGCTCCATCCAAATCAACCCCAATCATCCGACCAAATCATCAATACACCTAAACTCAAAGATTGAAAAGGAACAATTTTTTAAATTTCTTATTTTAAGCCTTTTTTTTTGTTGAAAATAATAGATCGAAAAAGTACTGAGTTGGCGGGTACTGTTTTCGCCAGCATATCTCCACACGATGTTGTCTCTGTTTGTGAGGTGTGCCCAAACAATAATAACATCTGATTCCCATAGCGAATATTGTCGCTTCACTCTACAATTCAAACTAGCAATCTTTGTCCTCTCTTTTTCCAAGTTCTGTGTCACATATTTATGTATATCTTTCTTTTATACACATTCATGTATGTATGTAGTATATCTAAATACACATATTCAGAGTAATTATATACTCCATCCGTTTTTTATTATATGAACACTTTGACTTGTTTGAAGAAATTAAATATGTAAAATTAATCAATTTAAAATGTATATTTATTTCTACCCTTAATATTAATTCACTTTACTTGTTTATTAGTGTATAATACAAGTACTAGGAATAAACATTATAATTAAGTGATTTATTTGGCTTCCTTAATCTCCAAAGAAAAACCAAAGTGATTTTATATTTAGTAGTAGAGGAGGTAGTACAAGTTCAGGTTAAATTTTTTGTAAAAATTAAGAAAAATAAATGAACAATTTAATGATAATGTATTTTGCTTATTATTATATATTTTAATTTATAAATCACATAAACTAATTAAGAGGAAGTGTACAATCACATATATTTATAAATAAGTTACTTTTTTATACTTTTTTAAAGAAGTCAAATGAGTCCATATATTCAAGAAAAGAGGTACATATGCACATGTCAACTCTTTTCACACGCGTTACCCAATCAAATTAACTTCGTGAACATCCTTACGCGGCCATGAAATGAATATTTTAAACAAACAATTGGTACTGAATTGATGCCTCTGTGCGAGTTGAGTTACGTGTTATTAGCATTATTAAAGAGAATCACTGTTTTCAAAAGTGCTTTTGATGTCCTTAATGCTAAGAGATTTAAGTGGAACCAATCAATCATATTCTTTTGGATGATTTGAAAATCTCCACTTTAAAAATTTATGATCACTTGTCCATAGACAAATAAGTCAGTTTTCAAAAGGGTTTCTTTGGCTGGATTTAAAAAAAAAGTGACTTATTTTTAAGGTGACTTATTTTTAAGCCAGTTTAAAAATAAATCATATTGTGTAATGAAATTTATTATATTTGGATGAGCGTAAATTTAAAAAGTGACTTATAAGTGACTTAATTTTCATAAGTTAATTTGTGTGTATTTGGATTAGTTGTGATTTGATGTGTAAAATGAGTGAAGTTACGAGATCCACGTTATAATAAGCTTCTTTTAAACTAAACATTAGCTACTTTTCTCTATAAGTCGCTAGTGCAGTATGTTGCCCATGGAATTGTAAAATAAGGAGTACATTGTAAAACAATCAAACCACGCGGAATGGCGAATATAACGTCAAAGAATATGAGATAATAGATGCATATGGTAAACAATTAAATTGACAGTGAGATGGATATTCATCTTTCACTTTGTAATTCGACTTGTTTGTAATATTGAAAAGACGAGGGAATGACATATATAATACTAAGGTTAGGGTGAGCCATTAATCGTGTTTGTCATACTTAAATTTGGGCAGAATTGAATCTTTTTCAAACTATCTTGGATTATGCTATGCTACTCTTTTCTTACATTTCCAGGGGGGAAAATCATCATTAGTCATACCCGATGGCTTAAGGCCAGCCTATATATTGTGACAGAAATATGCATGTACTAATGTTACTATATTATAGTTGGGTGGCATTGTTCATGCATGTTTCAACACTTCCATAGAAACATATGTAAACAATAAGAACTGCTAGATAGCCTTGCTACTACTCTCCTATTTGAAAACTTCCTCAAGAAGGTATAGAATCAAACATTGACACATGATATAATCTATTAAAGTTTTACATAAATATTAAGAAATTAAATTAAAACTAGTTAATGCTTAATAATTTTACATATTGAAGACCATAATAAAAAAATATCTTCTATTCAATGGAAACTTTGTGTGCTCGGCCACAGTACACATGAACTTAACCCGTCGAAAAGTTTATCTATCATGAAACAAAAATTATCATGTGTTATCCAGTGTATAATATTCTTGGTGATATCATATGTGTGTGTGTGGTTAGGTTGAGAGGATATTTTGAAAGAACGGCAATGAGATCTTGAAGTGTGTGGGAGGAAGAAGGGCCGTGTGTAATGACATAGCCATGAACAGTAAGCATCAAACACTTTGGAATGGCAACGACAGCTCTCTCTCTCTGTATATATAGAGAGAGAGAGGGAAGGAGGGAGAGAGGGGGATTTCATGAAGCTTGCTAGAGCTTTGACATTCCTTCACATCACTTTCCTCCTTCGACTATGACACGTCGTCCCTTGTATATTTGTCCCCATCATTCTAAAATGTCAGTGTATATCGTCAAACACACACACACGGATCCACATTCGGTGCCTATCCTATAGATATGCAAATTTTGCCTATCCCACTTGTGCACAATAAAAGGAACTATTAGTGGAGTTTTAATAATAATTAATTATTATTTTGGGAACTTGTGCACAATTGTAGGAATCATTAGTCGAGTTTAATAATAATTAATTATTATTTTAGGAACCACTAGTGCATATTTTTAGGAACCACTAATGCACAACTATAGAAACCACTAATACACTTTTAATTCCAAATAACTACATCATTCAATTTTTGATGGATTAAATTCTCTCCTGGTTCTCTACATATATTTTAACCCTTTAGATTCCCATATACCCCACCACACACACCTTCTTCTTCACAAAATCTTTTTTTTTTATAGAATTCAGGAATATAATGGAAGATGATCTTAAACTTGAAATTGGGAAAGAGTTCGAAAGTTTGGAAGAAGCTTGGAACTTTTAGAATGAATATGGAAGAAAAGTAGGCTTTAGAGTTAGGAAGTTTAATGGGACAAAGAGCAAAAATGATGGTTCAATTATCAAATATGAATATCAAATATGACATAAAACAACTAATAAAGATGGATGGAAACTGAAAAGGTAATCAAATTTTCCATATTGAAAATAATTAAATGGTATTGAAAATGTTATAGTGGTTGTAGTTCCTATAATTGTGCATTGTGCATTGGTAGTTCCTATAATTCTGCACTAGTGGGTTCCTATTATTGTGCACAAGTGGGATAGACAAAATTTGCCTATCTATAGGATAGGCACCGAATGTGAACCCACACAAACACAAATATCTCTAATTTTACACACATATGCCTACACACTCATATTGATTTTTTTAGTTGCCTCCACCTTATAATGCCCATCACTTTCTCTTCCCCTTTTCTTAGCTTACATGCAAGCTTTTTCTTGAGCACTATGATTATTTAATTATTAGTTGAATCTTATAAATTTACCCACTACGTATAAACATGCATGCATCCCCCATCAAAATATTGCTGTATATCGTTAATTTGTCTGCAGTGAGTGGTACTCCACGTACATTTATCGGAAGTAAAAATTATATTATACGGAAATCCCAGATAAAGAAATCAACCTCATGCCAAGAAAGAAAGAAAGTACAGAAATCAATCATATATATGTACCAACAATTTAAAATATATGCAAATTAAAATGTCAGAGTAATATGTAAATACATGATAATATATGTACATAGGACCTTTATCAATTACTGCCTCTAGGAAAACTAATATAATTATTTGGGTAAAGTAATGATATTAAGAGTATATTATCTCTAAGTATATATATGTATTTTTTTGCACAAACTAAATTATTTTAAATATAATTTTTTATTTAATATAATGATATACATGCACATGCGTCTTTAATGTTTTAAATTAGGCAACTGTGTACTATATTAAATATATAGTAGGAAGTATTTAATTAGCTTTTTATCTGCAACTTTCATATGTGATTTTCCTTAATCTAAATTTAGTTAATATTTAGTAATGGTATATATTTATCCCTTTAGATTTGTATAAGAGAGGGTGGAAGAAGTTCTTTTTCCCTTTTTTGAAAAGCTTGAAGTTCTTTTTCTAATGAATAAAGTGCTATAGATTTTACCTTCATTAAAAGCAACTTAGGATTGTCATTCTATAACATACACGTGAACAAATGAAACTTTATTAGGCTCCTTGCATTTATTTTTATAATTTCTTTTGCTTCTCCACATAATTATATAAAAAAATTTGTACAATCTTTTGAATAAAAAAATCTAAATTATCATATCTTATGCGCGCGGGCTCAGTCATTGCATAAGAAAAATATATATTCAAATAAGTTACTCCCTAATTATATTTACAAACTAGTGAGAATAATTTTTTTTGGTTTTATATATATTTATGAGGCATGCTATTAAATTTTTCTCATAAATATCCTCATTTATCCTATGAGAAATTTTCTGATAATATCATTATAACTACAAACTAGAATTCATAGTTTCGAAACATAATTCAAATTGTTAAGAATTAAAATATTTGTTCCATATTTAATACTCCTTCCGGTCCTAAATATAAGAACTAGTTGACTTTTTTGGAGAGATTAAGATTGTGAAATAGACTATTAAATTATGACATAGTATTTGACAACTTTTTGGATCATCCATTAGTTTATATGTCAAATAAACTAGTTCAAGGGAAAAGATTAGGTAAATCAATTTATAATTAACTTATTTTGTTTTTTTAGGATTTTTCAAAAAAGTCAATTAGGTCTTATATTTAGGATCGGAGATAGTATATAGTTATATCCATATATTAAACTTAATTACCCAGCACAGGCGTACAAGCACCCACATTTTTATATAGATGCCGCATGTAACAACCACATTTTTAATACCTTTTTACAACATTTTTATCACAATAATTTTTGTTTTGCAAAATGTAAATACTCTATATTGTAAAGTTCCACATCGGTTGGGGAGGAGAACGAAATGTGCTATATATAGGTCTGGATACTTCCTCCTCTGCACGTGTTTTAAAGCCATGAGAGTGAAGATTCCCCAAAGCGGACAATTTCGGGAGCGAGGCGCTGGGATGTTACACCGCATTTATTATTAATTTACATATATTTATTTGGGAAAAAGATAAATAAAGTCCTCTGAATATGTAAAAGGACAATCAAGACCGCTAAATTTCTAAAAGGACATTAAATTAACTACTGCAGCATCCTCATTAACAATATGCATATTTAACCATTGCATTATCCACATTCACAACTAGAGCTTAGCAATTAATCACAACAACATTCTCATTAACCACAACAACACATCCATATTCTCATTAACCAATAGATCGTTCTTAATTTATCATATGTGAACTTGGTTATCTTTTTGGATATTTAGCAACTTTGCTTACTTTAATTTTACATATTTAGAGGACTTTATTTATCTTTTTCCTATTTATTTCTTACTAATTTTATTAACAAGATCATGTACATCAAGTAAACACATTAAAATTATGATTATGTACATAAATTAAAAGCATTGAAAGGAGTAGGGCATGTGAGACCAGAAATACTGAAACCGAACCCCAATTGTTGGAACCCTATCATCGCAACAAGAAAATTAATTGCAGGCTATTAATTTCATGAATACATTCTTTTCGAAGTTTGGGTATAATATAAATATTTTGCCTCGTAACTCTCTATGCTCAATGTCGGACATTGTGTGTGGTTGTAATCCTTTATTAATGGGCGAAGGAATAATTAAGAAGAATCACGAATGTTATTTGAGAGGAAAATAAAAATCAAATCCTAAATTCCTACTTCTTTTGTTTTATTGCCATGGCAATTCCTAATTCATCAGAGGGTACAACTTAAGTTAAAAAGGAAAACTGGCGTGAGTTGTAAAACAAAGCCCGACCTCTCTAATTTAATATCATCACTCATCTTATATCATACCATATGTTAGGTTGCCATAAAAATATATGCTATTTTGTTCCATATTCTAACTTTAGCGTCGTTAGATTCTTGTTGGGAAGAGAGAAAGAAGAGATATATATGTGTGTGAAAAATTTATAAATGTAAGCCCAATGGGGCGTAGACCAGCTGGTAAGAAATGAGAAGGTAAGACACCGCGTACCCACCAGGTCATGAGTTCAAAGTTCGAACCCTTGGGAAGTCGTCACCCCCAAAATGGGGAATTTCTGTGGCGACTTCGGATTAGTCGGTTTCCAAAAGGGGCCGAAAACCGAAGACCCTAAACAAAAAAAATTATATAAATGTAGAGAGAGTGAAATGAAGAAGAGTGGTGTTAAAAAGTACTATCTTTTTTTTTTGGTAAAAAGACAAGTACAAATAAAAAATAAAATTCACATATATATTATTTGAGATCATTGTTTTTTTTAAAAAAATTATCCTTCTATTAATATGATATTTTCAAATGTTAGACACCACATCCATTTCATATTTTTCATTCATCATGAAACATCGTGCATGATAATAAAAAATGAAAGTTGTTATTCAAGTCATCAAGTGAATAGGGAACCATGAATAATTTAGGATACTTCTCATCATCATACTCCCTCTGTCCAAAATGCATGTAAGATGTATTAGTACTGTTCTTACTTCTCTTTCACATAATTTAACGTGTACGCATCATCTTTTCTTTTAACATGACTCTTTTCTCTCGTTTATATCATTATTCCCCTACGTTCTATTTCCGATATTTTTGGAAACAAATTTTTGTTCCCAATATAATCATCATCTTTAACTAACTTTAATTAACTAATTTTTGGTAACTCATTGTTCGTTTAATTTCACCTTGCAATTATGGGACAAAGAGAGTATAATTTTATGATTTAAAGTTGTTATAAATAGTTTTGAACTTTTAATCTTTTAGTTTTTTAATTTACTATATAAACATTTTATACCATTATTTTTATTGTAAAAATCAATAATGAGGCTTGATATGGTTGATCAAAAAACATAATGAGACTTGATATGGGAATGACAAGTGTTCTATTTCCATATCGCAATCACTGGGATGCTATCAAACAGTCAGTCAATTCATCTCTTTCCACGTCGACATATATATACGAGAGCAATTGGTTTTGCTCCGAGTGCTTAGATTTTTGGGAAATTAACATGAGGAACCTCACAAAGAATTTAATACTAGAAATGTCTCATAAACTCCCCATTTTAATATATTCTAAATACTTAAAGACCATTTTGCCCCTCATAGTATAAACATACAAAAGTAACAAATAACAAGTTGATGAGCAACAAATAACGAGGTAATGATCTAGTGTGACAATGTAATGGGTTGTCAATAACAAGCTCATGAGCAGGTCTAACAAGTTCATAAGTAACTCTCTGACGAGTTAATGAACAAGAAATAACACGTAATAAGCTAGTGTGACAATGTAATGAGCACGAGTAACAAGCTCATGAGTAGGGAAGAAAGGAAATAAGGGGTAAAATGTTCTTTTGGTATTTGGAGTTTATTCAAGTAAGGTCCCTGGGGCCCCTACTTTAATATGAGAAGTATATGAGACTTTTCTAGTATTAAGTCCCTTGTGAGGAACCTCATTTTAATTTTCCCTAAATTTTTTATGTAGGAAAAACATAATTTATTTATTTTTTAAATATCGTTTGCTTATGTTCAATGATGAATGTTTGAGGTTTTTTTTTAATTTGAATGCTCACTTATTTTTCATTTCATTAGTCACCTATTATTGGATTTGGGGTTTGATTACTTATTATTGCTACATCATTAATTACTACATGATTGTTTTCTAGGTTAAACACCTCATCAAGTAATGTGGCGCAATGTGACAATATTAATTGACTAATCCAGACTTGAGGGGTATGGTAGTAGTGCTTCCTACTTATGTATAGTGTTATCTCTTCTTCCAATATAAGTATTATCTGATATTCAAACATTCGTTCTCATCCTTATGGATGGTGAACTCTCTTATCAGTTTAACCAACGACTCATTTATTATTACATGTGATCTTTATGCAATGTAGATTATATTTATACATTCACTTACTCTCTTTTTAACAGAGTTACAACGATCTCCTAAAAACAATTAAAGTTAGTTAAGAAGTAGTAAGTAGATAAGAAATATAATTGTGTTTTAAAAAATACTCTTATCTATGAAAGAATAAGACACAGAGAAATAATGAAAATGAAAGAAAGAGAATGTACAAGGTAAATGATATGAGAAAAAAAGTAATGAAAGAAAATAAAATAAAATGCAATGATTAAGGGAAATATTGAAAAGAAAGTGTATTCCTTTTAAACAAGACTTTATATTTCAAAAGAAAATTATTTATGAAAATGGATCTTATGTTATAAAACGGATGAATGAAGTATAAAAAAATTAGGCCAAATGATGAAATATAATATACAGATTTTCTAAAAGAAGAGATTTCATTTAATGAAACTTCTTAATTAGAACTTTTATTTTTGTTTTCCTTAAAATATATGTATAGTACTTCTTCTTTTGGTCTTAACTCTTAAATATAAACATAAAACGTATTTATTTAATTAGAGGAGACCATTGAAACTAAATGAAACTTATAAAACATGTGACTTGATTTCTTTTAAACTTCCGAATAAGATTACATCGTGTACCAATTTAATGACTCAAACAATTAGTTTTCGTCAAAACATTTCCCCATAATGGAAATAACATAAAATGAAAAAAATATTATATTTATGGCTAACATTCATTAATAAGCTAAGTTATATATTTATAGTTGGATGGAGGGAATATTTGTTCCCTTTATAAGATAACTTCAATAAATATATCATGTTTGCTTTTATAGGATAGGATCTGTGATGTTTAAAAGTTTTTTAACTTCTTATTTTACCCTAATTAATTTAATATACAAAATTACTTATGCCACTATTGAATTAATTGTTCTTTTCATTCCAAGTTCTCTCTATACGCTATACTCACCCACTCTTCCCATAAGCGAAGGCATTATTTTTGAAAGTCAAACTATGCCTTATATATTTTTTCAAACTTTACCGATTTTAACTAACATTTTGAACTCCATATTCAAGATAATCCTATGATCCTATCCTATAAATAAAAATGGAGGAGGGAGTATCAGTTATAGAATGTTATAATTATCATTGTATCCATTACCATTATTAAAGCCAACTAAATAGTATAAATCTTATAAAACAAAAGTTATTCCTCTCCACTTGCAATAGATAAAATAGTAATGCGTACGTTCTAAATCTCTCTATGATACTTGTTACATTAGCAGAAATTGATGTTTATTCTTCATATCATATACTTTTGATGACAATAATGAATTGTAAATTCGACAAATAAATAAAATATGATCATCCAATGATTGAGAACTCAAAGTTCAAATTGCATAAATTTATATTCAAAATATATAGAGCAAAAAAGCATCCAATGATTTTTATGATTATCCCTTCAAGGGAAACTTAATTTTTAGGAGACGAAAAAAGGTTTTGCATATATATAAGGTTGTCAAACTCGTGAGTTCAAGTAAACTCGTGGAGACAAGGTAAACTCGGATCGGTAGACTCGAATCGTAAACTCGTAAGAGTTTACATTTATCAAAAAACATGTATTTCTTTTATATAATTAAATAAAAATACAAAAATAATAATAAATTGACTTGAATTTATTTTAAATACAAATAGTAGATTTAAATATATCAATATTTATATTATATCAACCTCAATAGATAAATTTCCATAAAATCCATATTTAAATTCATTGAATTTTGTCAATTAAAAATAATTTAAATGAGTTCAGTAACAAGTTAACACAATTTTCTATAAGGTAGAAACGTAAAAACGGTGAATTCACAATGTAAACACGTAAGTTTCTACCGAAATTTTAAATACTGAAAATTTAGGTGACTCATGATACGTTTTGTTTAGGTAGTGTCGTAAAAACGGTAAAATCGAAGAGTCAACTCGCGAGTTTGACAACAATGCATATATATATGATTTCACAATTTCATGACATCTCACCAATCATATAAATAAGTTCAATGAATGTGTCCTTCATACGCAAATTTACATATGAATCTCATGTTTTAATGTTCTTCACCAACAAAATATTCACCCACACACACAAATACAACTTTGCACAAATCTTCTATGGATCAGCCCGAGGATTCACGAACAACTATTTTGTCACCAACTCATAGAATTATAATTTCATCATTTTTAATACCACTATCCAATAAGCAACTTGCATTAATATTTTTGTGCAGCCTAATTAACTATATTATTAATGTTTCTCAAACCTTGCTAGAAGGCAACAATGTGGTCATAAAGCACTCATCACGAGCATGACGAAATAATAATATTCTTGGCAAAAGAGAAGAACCAGAGGAAGAAAACACAAAGAAAATAGTAAATTATCATTATTAACATTTTTTATTTTTATAAAATAATAGGATTATTAAAAATAAAAATGGTGGAAAAAGAGGAGTTGAATTGGGCGCCATTAAAACGCAATTATGAATATTAAATTAAATTAAATTAATATAAAGTGTGCTAAGGCTAAGACCATTTCTATGAGATGTGTTGGAGGTGAGTGTTATATATATGTAAAGACAAAGCAATATCTTAATGTTGCCTATAATAATTAAATATAATTCCATTTTTGTTTCTACACAAGACTCTTCTCTTCTTTCTTTCTTTCTTTCTTTCAATTTTCTCTCTCTTTCTCTTCCTGTATTCTTCTCTGTGAAGTTATTCATTAGAATCACATTTTTGAATTTTGCTTTCTCTATCTTTACCTTCAAGACCACACTGCTTCTGGGTTTCTCTCAAAATTCAAGCTTTCATTGATTTCTGAGTCCAATTAGTTTTTGGAGTTTTGTGCTGAATTGTTACATCTGTGTTGTTGATGGTAAGACTCAAAGTGTGAATTTTTTCTTATGGGTTTTTTTTTCAATAAAAAAATCTGCTTTTTTTATGTTTAACAAGTGAGAAATTAGAAGTTCAGAAGAGATTGATTGAAGTGTAGAAAGTTCTTTGAAAGACATGTTCTTTTTGCTTTTTTGAGGGACTTTTTCTTGATTACTTTGTAAAATTAGCTTAACCCAGTTCAGGCTATGAAATAATAGTATGAATTCTTGGGAAAGTGAATTTTGTTTTCTTTTATTATCTATTGGTGGATTTTGAAT
This sequence comes from Mimosa pudica, assembly GCA_029929735.1. Classification (NCBI taxonomy): domain Eukaryota; kingdom Viridiplantae; phylum Streptophyta; class Magnoliopsida; order Fabales; family Fabaceae; genus Mimosa; species Mimosa pudica. The sequence goes on along the minus strand of JAKELP010000023.1, from coordinate 11,712,449 downwards.
ATTTTTTTCTTTTTTTTTCACTTGATTGGAGCATTTTCCACTTTTGTTAGAGTTGGTTTTGGTGGTCCATCCTTGTTTCCAATCTTTCTTGCATCATCTATTAGCTGGATTTATTTAAAGCTGTCAAGTTACCTATTGCTTCATATATGAGTGTGAGAAAAAGAAATATATATAAAAGAATGCAAATATTCCTTGGCGTTTCTGCAATTGTTGCTTGTATATATTTATTTGGCAATCCTTTACTCACAATTCTTGGTGTTTGCTGAATCTTATTTATTGAAAGTTATGATCTAACTTCTCATTCTGTGTTTCTTTGCAATCAATCTTGTTTCTTGTCATTGATACTTTGTTTTTTGTTTCCAAGTGTAATGGGGTGTACAGGGAATTTTTCACGAGTTTTCTTGGTTTTCTTAGCTTGATAGAAACTTTTGAGGCCTTTTCTTTTGTCATCACAATAAAGCTCTGACACAGACACCACCTGTCATATCTCATGCCTTTCCTGTGATATACTTGCTTTTAGATGTATTTCTTTCACAAGCTCAAGTCTCTACCTGTGAATTCTTTTCTGCAGAGCTTACTAGAACTTTGACCCTACTAGTCAGCCATAGGGGAAAGGGACAAGGTTAGTTTGATTAATCTTTGGTTCCTATCTTCAATCAAGGGATTATATATATGAAACTTTTCCACTTTCAGAAAAGTGGACAAAGAAGAAAGAATTATTAATGTAAATTGTTGATTAAAATATATGTAATGTTGGAGATTATTATTTTAAAATAGTAAGGATATTTCTAGTGCTAATTATCTGTAGTGTTTCTTGTGAGTAACCTACTACCACTTCTTTGCTGGTTGACATTTAGTTTGTTAATGGCTTTTGTATGGTTGACCACTCAGCTTTCTTGCATGAGCTCCCTTCACTCTTTGAACTTTATTAAAACAAAGCATCATATTTGACACTGGAATATATTCACAAGAGTGTTATCCCCTATTCTTTATTCATACAATTTTGCTTTTAGTTTCGGGAAGCTAATCCATAAAAATACTCATTGTATATGCTGAAACAGAAGACTGTTGGAGGTGATTCACTTTGTTTTAATTGTATCAGCAGGTACAGTGAACATTCAAACATGGGTTGCTTTGCGTCAACACCAAAAGATTCTGGTGGAAATAGAAGAAGGCCGGGAAGTATTGGAGAAGTTTCAGTTTATGTTCCTGGTCTAAGAATTCCCAAACCTGTTGATTTTGCCCAGTCACTTGGTGATTATTTGTCCAAGAATATAGTTGAGCGTCTATCTGCCCTCAGAACTCGTATAGTTGTAATGGCAGGTCAAGAAGGTCCTACCATTACGAGGACAAAAAGAAAAAGTGCCACCCAACATGGTAAGTTTTAATATAAGATATGAAATCGTTTCATAATTAATATGTAGCTCAAATTTATTGATGTATCAGAAGATTTTATCTTTAGGAGGTTCAACGTTGTCAGATCTTCAGCAAGCTCTAGAGGACTATCTTCCTGTTCTTTTGGGATTAGTTAAAGATGGTAAAAACCTGATTTAGTCCTTATTTATTTGATGTATGCTCATTCTAGGACAAGTCCTAATCATTATTGATGATGTTTATTAGCAGGGAACCATCTACAATATAAAGTACAATTTGTATGGATTAATCAGGAGGATGAAGCAGAGGTAACTCTGAACTCATAGATAAATGAATGAAATTCATGGTGCGGTTTGACAGTTAAGCTTTTTACTCAAGATTGCTGATCTTTTCTCATGTTCAATCCCCCTCCCTCTGTGTGATTCAATCTTTGCAGGAAACAGCTATGTCTAACTCTTGGTATGAAGTGTTGTCAGTTTTGCACTTGATGGCAACACTTTTGTTATCACAGGCTAATTTATTGCTTCTTCCAAGAACTTCTTCTGATGGTTATCAGCCAAAAGTATCAGAAGGTTGGAAATATATCAACATTTTCTGTGCAGACTAGTGCATTTTTATGTTTTTATGGCTTTCTTTGATACCAAGTAACTGGCACTTTTTGGTGCCAAGACACCATGAGTCGATCATGCCCCTGCTTAACCCAATAAATGAGTTTTTTTCCCCTTTCTGTTTAAAATTTATCGGATCATGTTCAAAATTACTTCTCTATCTGAAAGTAACATACTGCTAACAGTTACGTAATCTTCTCTTTTATAATGCATTTTGTCTATTACATGGAAATTCTTGGTCTGAGATTGAAAATTTTCTTTTGGTTCTTAATGGCAGAAAGCAGACGAGCTTCTGTTGATATATTCTTAAAGGCAGCTGGATATCTGGACTGTGCTGTCAAACATGTTCTTCCACAATTGCCTGCAGAGCTCAGGTTGGTACTGATTTATTGTGCAAGAAAGATTAGGAAACACTTTGATAATCTTAAGAACCATCTTTATTGTAGTGATTAGTATTAATATTCTGACTATTGGTTCTAATCTTATAGGAGAAACTTACCAGTAGATCTTGCAGAAGGAGTTCTTCGAGCACTCTGTCTACAAGCATTAGGACAGGTATCAGCACATGCTTTTGGAACGATGAAATCAGTTTTTTATCTCATGTAGTCCTCACAGATGCTCAAATTAGAATATTTTACAGACAATTTAGAACATTATGAACCAAATCCCCTCCCCCCTCTCATTTGTTGAATGATAGTAATATAAATATAATATTCCCAGTCTCTTATCACGGTTCCTTTTGTTTGATTCTGAAGTTCTGAATAGCTGGATATCTATACTTACCCTAAAACATGTAACTCGGAATTTTTTTTTTACTTCATCATGAGAGCGTTTTGTACTTTTGATTTCTCAATGAAGATGGAAGTGAAAAGTGAAAACTATTCCTCAGCGGATTAACTTTGTTACCAGATTAAATACAACTTTCAAATGTAGCTGATATGCTAATTTCTCAAAATGATGGGTGATATTATCTTTTGTTAATTTAAATTTCCATTGTTGACGAATTATTTGGATCAAGGTGTGATGTCTCCCTTTTATAATTTGTGTTTGTTCACACCATAAGATTTTAGATAAGTAGCTCATCCTTTTGTGGGTGACTTTTCCTTTGTACATGGTACAAATATCAAATGGAGTACTGGAGAAGGGGAAGTATTGAGTGTATAATTCTTTTTCTCCTTTCTATGTTGGGTGTACACTTGCTCATTACTTCTGTAATTTGTTTAGGGTGTTGATATCCAGCTTGGAATGGCAATTGATAGTACCAAAGCCACTCTAGCTGTGAAGCGCAGACTTGCATGTGAGATGGTGAAATATTGGCAGCAGGTATTAATGTCAAAATTTTCTATATAGCATTTACTATATAGTTATGTTCAATCTGAGGCATATATCAATCATTTTGCCTTGTGGGTTTTGGCTGGTAAATGTGACTAAAAATTTTGAAAGTGGTGCTTTAATTCAATAAGTACATCTGGTGTGAACTTTAATGGTAGAGTTTGTTCTGCATCCATTTGTATGCCTTCACTGCCGGAGTGACTGCTGAATTTATTTGCATATAAACTATCAAAATTTTATGATCCTGTATAAATTTTTGGAAGGTATACGAATGTTTAAACACTTCAAAAACCTAAATTTTTGGAAAGTGATCCTTTATGTGATAAATATCCGAATTTATATAATTGATTCTTACTATACTTTGAGTAACTTCGCAATTGATAATTTAAATATTTAATTACTCTTTTTTAAATGGGATCTTCCACCTTGTTTTCCTTGATTCTGCTTTTCTACCATCCATTCCCTGAGACAAATAATTGTTCATTCTACATTGATCTTTGTTGTTTGTGTTTGTGTGTTCTTTAGTGCTTAAAAATAGGTAAATCAGAATATAGAATACATTATCTTGTTTGGTGATCATTCTACATTGTTTATTGTTCAGGCTCAAGATAACATTATGAATCTTCCTTTAGCAAATGGTTGGGGTGAAAAACATCGTCTATATGTGAAATGGAAGTATGTTGAAGCAAAGGTATACAATTGTTATTCACGTTTGGTTATTTGCATTTTGCCGTTTTTGGGTGAACTAGAAGTATGTTCTCTGAAATGGATTTGATTTTAGGATTTACCTTCTTGCTGTTTAATACCATGTCTTACAATAAAGTAATATGTAATTTTTCAGAGATAATAGTACGAGTAATAAGACAAAGATGTAGAAATCTGCTGATTGATCAAGAATTTAGCGTAAATAATAGAAAAGTGCTGTTGAAATCGTAAATTGGATCAAATAGTCATCTACGTCTCAAACTACGAAGACACTGGCTAGAGGGAAATCAGTCTATAAAGTTTGAAAACTGAGTCATCGAAACTTAGAATGAGTAGCTATTTTATTTCACACTGACAGATTTTTTAGTGAACAAAGCTCTATTTGTCAGCACTCTAAAGTAGAGGGGTGGCATAATTAGTCTTAAATTATGTGAGAATGAGTATGTAAGATACAGTCAACACAAATAAGCGATGTGAAGTTGTTCATATTTTGTTTATTTCTTCAATAGGCTGCAGCATATTATTATCATGGCTTGATTCTTGACGAAGGAAACACGGAGAAATCTCATGGGATGGCTGTAGCTGCTCTTCAAGCAGCAGATGAGTATTTCAAAGAAAGTAAGAGGCTGTGTGAAACTTTCAATGCAGCGCCTCCATTATCAAGGTTTCTTCTGTTCAGATTTTATATTATATACAACTTTCCCAGAGTCTTAGATTCCCAAACCAACAGTTAATTTATGAGTCACGTCTTTTCAGATCATGGGCTGGCAGCTCTAGTTATTCCCGTGATTAATGATATTTAGTAATATAAACAGGGAATAATGGAGCCTCAGACAACACACCGTTTTTTTCAAATAAGTTTTTCTATTTCAATATGATTAATCATCTTCAAATCATTAATGAGTAATATGAGACAAGCCTATTGAGTGCAGAATTTGTAGTTATAATGTATAATTTCCAATGGTATTTCCACTTCGTTTTCTTCCTTGGTTTTGGAAGTTAGGGGATAATTAATGTTAGTTGAGTCTGACTCCTTGACATTCATCACTGAAGATCTTAAAAATGCATTATACAAGCATCATTCACATTGGCCATTGTTTTCTTTATGTGCTGAGCTTTAGTTCATATAAATAGTTGAAGGTCATAAACTTGTACAACTCGCCTAACTATAAGTCTTGTGCAGAAATCCACCAGTTTGGGGAACCATGAAGTATCTGTCAGAAAAAATTCCCAAGGATACTTCAAGCAAGGTTCGAATCAACCGCGATCTATATTCTCATGAGAGGTACACTTTTCTGGATTCCATTGATAAGTCGTCGCTTATGCAGCTCCTTTGTCCGGATTGGTTGATGAATAAAACCATGATAACCAAGTCATAATAATGTTATCTTTTTGTGTTTTGTACTACAGAATTATGGAGACAGCACCAACATTGCCTGATTTTGCATTGGCCTTGAAACCAGATGAATATCTGCTTCCTCAGGTGGATCCATCTTGGAAAGGGGAGAACATAAAAGGAGGACAAAGTGGCCCCAATAGTCTCAAGGTTGATAGTAGATAAGGAACCTCCAAAATTTGCATATTTTGAAGATCCAGAGTTTGACAACTTAAAGCTCAAAAGGGTGATTTTCAGTCACTGTCAATAGAAAAAAAAATATTTTCTTGGTCTATCTTTACCTTGTGCCTTTTTCCTCCCCCCTTAATATATGAAAAATGCCCAACAACAACACAGAGAAGGGGGGAGAGAGGGATTTGAGTGGTGTCTATAATGTCATTGGTATGGTTCAGGGAAAAGAGGGTTCATTGCCATTACTTAAATAATGTTATTGCTATTTGTTTCAAAGTAAAGAGTGTCAAATGCTCAATTTGGTAAAATCAAAGTTTGTACAAGTAATTGTGTGGGAAGGAAATTGACTTGAGCTGAAAGGAATGAATTATTTCATTTCGCCAATTCACATAACTGAATTTTTTTTATCTATCCCCCTCCTTCCCCATATTCCCACATATCCCATCAGCTTGTAACTTGTTTCATTCAATATTTACATTTTTGTTTTGCTTCCCTCTTTGATTTAACTGTCTTCTTTCTTCTAACTGAATAATGACAAAGTTTGGTCTGTGACTAAAATCAATATCATGATCAAGCATACTTTTGAAATTTTGAAATAATTATGTATATTAGGTGGATATTTTAAGTTTTAATAAAAATAGTGTAAGCCATAATTTGATAATTGTTTTAGATAGCCTTAATCCATCTTGCAATCATCCAATGTTGGACTTGATCTTAATACTTCCCCATGTTCTAATTAAATACTCCCTCTTGTCCTAAATATAAGACCTATATAGGGAGATGAATTCAGTCCTAAATCTAAAGCCTATTTCTAATTCTTATAAGCTTTTCTCCAAATTATCCTTCTCAATGCTCCCCAATATTGGACAATAAGAGATAAATGGTGAAGGTAAAGGTAGATGGTTAGGGTATGTTGGTAAGATTATATTATTTTAACTAAACTAACCAACATCTTTAATGTAATCAAATTAGGTACATAGGTCTTATATTTAGAACTGGATGAAGTATAAGATTTAGTTTTTTTTTTTGGGGGAAAATCCTAAATAAATCATTTATAAATTGATTTATTTGAATTTTATTCTCTAAACTAGTTTGTTTGACTTATAAATTATAGTATAATTTGATAAGATGACACATGATTGCTTATTTAATCCTTTCAAAAAAGAAGTCAACTAAATTTTATAGGGGGAAGGTTCATTTATGATGCATAACTATTGTCCTATGATCAACAATAGTATATAACTATTTCAAGGTTTAACAATGAAACCCAATTCTTATCATGTGATCAATAATGAGATTTTCCTTCATATGACAATAAGATTAAACGTGAAAAGTCCAAAATGTTTGGACTTTTCACGTCCAAAATGTTTGGACTTTTCACGTCCAAAATGTTTCGACTTTTCACATTTAATCTTATTGACATATTAAGGAAAATCTCATTGTTGATCTCATTGTAAAAGTTAGGTATTGTTGTTAAACATTGAAATAGTTATATACTATTGTTGATCCTAGGACAATAGTTATGTTTCATAAATGGACCTTCGCCCAATTTTATATTAAGAACTGGAAGGATTATTTACAAAATTCTAATTAAAAGTTCATATAAAAACATAGAAAAATTACGTAAAATTAAAAACATTTATTCTTTCAAGTTTTTTTTATAAAAAAAATACTACCTCCGGTCCTAAATATAAGACCTCATTGACTTTTTTTTTGAGAAGTTAAGGTTGCGAAATAGGCTATTAAATCATGACATATTTGATATGTTTTTAGATTATACATTAGTTTATAGGTAAAATAAACTAATTTAAGGGAAAAAATTAGGTAAATCAATTTATAATTAACTTATTTTGCTTTTTTATAGGATTTTCTAAAAAATTCATTTAGGTCTTATATTTAGGACCGGAGGGAGTATTATAAAACAATACTATTAAATGATGAAAGTGAAAGCATATTAAATCATATGGACAAGTATTTACTGTTTTGTTCTTGTTTTCTCAAAAGTAGGGCTGTACAAAAATGGGTTTGATAGAAAGTTAGGTATATACCCGAAGTTCTATCATAACAATTTTTGGGCTAACTTTTTTGGCCAGAAACATGACCCGGTCATGTAACTACCACAAAATAACCCTTTTACATATTTAGCTTAGATCAATATTAGGTGTGACATGTCCTACGGTTTGCAAGACATGTCCAGTTGGTCCTTATTCCTTTTAATCATAAAAAACAATTAAAAATAATGAAACAAATCAAAAATAAAATAAATTGGGAAAAAATTAACCAAATACTCTTATACACACACACATATGTATATGTGTGTGTCTATATATATAAGCGATGATACTAATATATAAGATATATTTATATTAGTCTGATACCATGTTAGAAATAATCATATCAGAATTCTCTCAAAAGTTTTTTAATCATATACTTGAAATAATGTGGTGTTGGCGAGATTGTGTATTATTCTATATTAACATCTCTCAAGTTTTTTATATAGATTAGTTAAATTGAAAAATGGACATTAGATTATTATTAAGTGTTCAAATATATTGTAATACAGGTTTTGATTTTTGAAATCAATGGAAAAAAATGAAGAATAATGAGGAAATTAAAAACTGAGACATTCTCCAATTGACGAGGAGGATGTTGTGTGTCTTCTAAGAGTGATGAGCTGCAAATTGGTTCTGAATATTTTTATTGGTTTCTTTATTTCAGTTAAAGAGGGGAGGGGAGCATCTATACCTCTCACAAGCATTGAATTAATATTTATTATATCTTAATATATTTTGCTTTGAGCTGGATACACTTATCCTACAGTTTTTTCTCCCATGAAAACTATAGTCATTATCCCACTTAAAGCAGTCACGACCACAATAAAGGAAGAAATCTGAGTAAAAACTCTCTCCAAAATTTTTTTTTTGAAGGTCTCATCTCTTTCGGCACTTTCTTCTAGAACCTTTAGGTTGGTCAATCACACCTTCTCCTTTCAACATTTCTAACTGTAAAAAAAGTACATATCAATCTTATATACTAGAATTTAACACTTATTGAAACCAAATCAGAGGGAGATAACAATTTCCAACCATACACATGTATTGCTATTTTTGTAATTTCTCAATCTATTTCATAGCAGCCAGCATCAAAAGGTAAAAGAATTCAGCAACAATCATTTAAGGAACAAAAACATGGCTCAAACACACATATGCTTTGTTAAGTCTGAATTTATTCAGTCAAATGTAGCCTAACAATGACAACCAATACATAGAATGAAGCCTTGCATTCTCCTCAGTTTTAACAACTTTTAACACATTCATTTTCTATGATATAGAACAGAATTTATTCTTACATTAATTCACAAAATCAGCATCACAACACCACCAAGTTTTAAGTTCCATAAAACTATATTCATGCAAAGCAACTCCTCCCTAACTTCCCAAAATGGTTCAACTATATCGAATCAAGTTTAGAAAAATTAGTAGCACATACAGTAAAAAAGATTAGATCTTTACTTAAGCAATTAACTTCATTCCTTCCTAATTCTAAGCTGCCATATCAGTGGAAAATGCTTAGAAAATTTTTGGTTTTGCATGCAACAACACCACTACAGCCCAAAACCTTAAATAAGACATGCACACTGGTTTTTGCAGCACTATTACATAGGGGTGCACAAATAACGGACAGGACCGGGCCACCTATATGCCCTGGTCCTGTCCCAAATAATTTTCGGGCCGGAAATTTTGACCCGAAGCCCGGTCATGTCCTGTTTGGCCTGACACCGAGATCGGGCCGGACATGACCATAGGGCATCATGACGGACCATGATGGTCATGCCTAGCGCAAAATGAGAGAAATCCAATCGCAATTTCAAACAGAACAAATATAATCATTAATAACAATTGAAAAACATCAATGCAAAGGATTACAAATATTTCAATTTTATAAATCTAGAATCTTTTACTTATCCTCTCACATGAAAGCTCTTCAAGCTTGAAGCATAAAGAAAGGGCAGACTCATCATATCTAGAGTTAAACTCAATTTTAATCAAAAGAATGCATGCAACAAGGTTCCAATATTTGATTTTTGAGACGTAGATGATATGTCGAGGACCAACTAAATCTAAAAGTTTAAGCTGTTAAATGAAGAATGAAAAAGTTGTCATTACATTGACCGCTCTGCTGGATGAACAAACAATGAGAGAAAATGAGAGTTGAGAAGAAGCAAGACAAGTGAAAGGAAGACGGCGAGGAAGAAGTCAAATGACATTCCTAATTTTTTTTACCATGTGCATTTTAGGCTTGACATATTAATAAATAATAAAAATATTTATAAAATATTAATAAATAATCGGGTCGGGCCGCCCGATTGGTCATGGGGTATATGCCCTGGTCCTATCCTACCCGATGGCCGGGCCAGTCATGTCCTAGTTGGATTGGTCCTGGGCCACATCGTGACGGACCATTTTTGGTATAAGACCGGGTCGGGCCGTGGCGGACCAATCGAGCCACCGAGCTTTTGTTCACCCCTACTATTACACATATAAGATTTCCAAAACAGCAAAATTCACAACATTTGCATTACAACAAAACTCAATCCATCACAACATCACAACATCACATATCAATCTTATATATAGAGATGTTATGAAGACATGGTAACAAGTTATTATAGAGATATTGTAAAGCTTAATTATCAAGGGAATTGATTCATAGATTATTATAGAACGGCTAAAGTATGTTTATGGTTCCTTAACTTTGAAGAAAATCATGTTTTGGTCCTTTAACTTTGAAAAATGTGTTTTTGTCCTAAATTTTGAATAAAATCATTTTTTAGTCTTTTAACTTTGAAAAGTTTGTTTTTAGTCCTTTTAAATTCAGTTTAAGTATGTTTTTGGTCCCTTAAATTTGCATAAAGTCATGTTTTAGTCCCATGAGTTAGAAAAGGAAGGGATTGAAAACATACTTTATCCTTTTTAGAAATGACTAAAAGCATCATTTTGTCCAAAGTTAAGAAGGGGCAAAAAACACAGTTTTCAAAGTTAAGGGACAAAAACACACTTTCTCCAAAATCAAGGGACCAAAAACACACTTTTTAAAATTAAAGGACCAAAATATGAATTTCTCTAAAGATAAGGGACTAAAAACATACTTTAGCCTTATAGAATTGTTATGAAGCCATGGGAACAATATATTTTTATAGATGTTATTGCAATATTTTTCTTCTATTTTGGTTGATGAGCTCAATATAATTAATATGTAATTTCGTTTTATCTTAATATATTGTTTATAAAAAAAAGAATTATTATTTGTTAGACGTCCTTATTATTTTTTCTCCCTGTAATCTTTGCCACAGCATCAATTTATACTTTGCCACAGCGTAATTAAGTAAAAAAGGGACAAGGTACAAGAGAATAAAAATTTGATAAAAGAAGGATTGTTTTGCGTTAGTCATATTAAAAAAAACTAATAACATGGTTGGATAACAAACCATTTTGACTAGATAATATAATGATATTAGACGATAATTTGGGAAATATTCTTTGAGTCAACATTCGAGTGTTATCTTGGTGATGAAGCAAATGTTAGTTCCACATGGTTACATACTCTTACCATGTTCAAATCAACATGAGAAAAAAGAGAGAAAGTTTTTTTATAAAAAAATTTATTAACTCTTATGTCCTGTAGTTCTCTATGTTATGAAAATTTTTACTCCATCTGATCCTAATTATAAGTCGCCTTTGACTTTTTTGGAAAATCCTAGAAAAGGAAAATAAGTTAATTATAAATTGTTTTACATATTTTTTCCATTTTACGAGTTTACTTTACCTTAATCTCTCCAAAAAAAAGTCAAAGGCGACTTATAATTAGGACTGGAGGGAATAATTTGTTAGTTGTAGTGAGGATTTATCTCACCACAAACGAAAACTTAAAGTAACCATTGAGAACAATGCTTGTGTTTATAAATGTACTAATTATTATATTCATATAAATTATATTTCTATTACTTCTATAATTTTTTTTAAAAAAAAATCTATTGTAGGGTTGGGAAAACTAGCCAATCTCATTCCAGCTCCAAAAAAAAAACACATGCATTGTAAATGAGCCTGTCACTCTTATGGCCGAAGGTCTGAAACAATAGGGCATGTAGTTCTGAAGGCTAGCCCATTAAAGTTCTTTTATTAATTGTAACTGTTCATATAATACCGATGCTAATATTGATTTTAATGGTTGACGATGATGCAAATATTAATTTAGTTTTTAAATACAATTTCAAAAATGAAAAATTGATTTTAGATCATAATTCATTCATTTGAAATTTGGATTATAATCTAATTAATTTTATGTATTACTCCCTCGTGTCCTAAATTTAAGATATATTTACCTAATTAAATTAGATTAAGGATGTTGGTTAAGTTGATTGATTTGACATTTTTTTCTCAAAATACTCCAATCATATATAACTTACATCACCCCTCCCTCTCTTACTTGATTACCATTGAGGGATCAATGGAGATGATTTTTGGGAAAAATAGACACAAGTTAGTAATATGTCTTATATTTAGAATCGATGGGAGTACTATTTTTAATACACACATGATAAGAGAATATTATTATACACATATAACTTGTCATGTTATAATTTGTTCTTGGTATGGTTTATATAATTGTGGACAATATTTTACCAATGTTTAAGACTTAGTGATCATGTAAATGTGGATTTGGTACTCTAATTCGCGTTTACAGCCTAATTTTGATAATATTGAAATCTTAAAAGTACAAAATTTGTCATTTGAACTTTATCTCTTTACAAAAATGTGAAAACAACTTTTTGTTAAAAAGACCTGATGCCTGCATATGACTTTAGAGACCATGGTGCAAAACATGGTTTGCTTTTTGGAAGTCAAACCTGAACAGAAATGCATATGGCATCTTGTCTCTACACCAAACCCTCCTATTGAGACTCCATTGGATTTAATACCCCAAATTGTTCCCTTCTTATCACAGAAATGTTATACTACACTTTATTTTTGGAGATCACTTATGAACTGAACTGAATGATCATAACCAAAATTTACCTTTAAAAAAGAGCATCCTAAAACTTGAGTAAAACAAATATGTCCCATCACAGTAAAGACAGATTGCTGCTTTTCCCTAATAGAACTAATGAAATTTCGGTCAGACCATATTCATTTCTTGACCAGAACATAGAGAGCAACACGATTGCTGCGATAATCAGGATGCCATAGAGTTTGATCCACACGCCCAATTCTAAATTTTTTCATTGCTGCTTCAAAGAAGTACTCAAGAATGGCATCTGAAAATCATCATATGTTGGTTCATAAGTCAATACTATGCTTGGCATTATGAATGGGGGTGATGAAAAAAAAAACACAAGAAGAAATAAGCTCTTTTACTGTTTCTTAGTTCCCCAGCCAAGAATATTGTTGTTTGGGGTCCAGAGAGTCGTTCTAGTGTCACTAGCAAATCCAGAACAGCATTCTCACTATATACCACATCAGATCCTAGCACTGAAGAGAACGAATTCAGAATGAAATCTGAATAAGTGAATCTCATGATTATCCAAAAAACATAAAAAAAACCCTATTTTTATCATATATTCACCTTCATAAAGTTGATGATGCCCCCCCAAAAAAATTTCTAACGGAAACATTTGAATGATATTATAAGCTAATAATATTATCCTAACCTCAGAAAAACAGTTCAATGTACAGGAAAAAAAATTAGTCCGATTTAGATCCTTTGATATTAATTATGGTAGTGAGTAGTGACAGTTAGGTATAAAAGACAACAAATTGAACCAAAAATAAAAATCAGAGATATTGATATAATCCATAATGAAGAGCGATATGAATTACGCCATTTTCTAAACTATTATCTTGTATACTACTTGTAAAATGATGTGACCAAGGGTTATTACCATAATCAGGTGCAGGTTCAGTGAGGTCTGGGTCCGGATCTTCACCCCAAATGAGTTCTAACGCTGTTGCAGTACCACGCATGTCCACATGCTTCATGTTAGTCTCAATGTTTTTACGAAGAAGCCTCAGTCTATCAGGCAAATCAGTAAGAATGACTTGACCACCCAGAAGAGCTGCAATAAAACTGAAGAGAAAATAAGAGCATATCTTTTGGTAGCCGGTCTGATAATCAGGACATTAGTGTGGAAGCTCAAAACTCTAGCATTTCAAATAATTGCCTGCATTTAAGCATTCATATTCTCATTTAGTATTGCTCCTTGAATTTTCTACCATACATCATAGATTAGTTTAAGAAATATCTAACTTGCAGATTAGTCCTTCAAATATTACAGACAGCCATTTCCCAAGGGAACAAAATAGAATTCTCTCGTACAGAACACATGATATCATATTATGGACACAAGAGTGATCAATTAAAGGTGTCCACTTTTTGGTTATTTAGATTAAGGAAAAAATGATTCTAAAACTAAACTTCCAGATACCCTTTCTAAAACATTAATCCTTGTTTGCTAAAAATTAAACTTGATGTATACATGGATATGTCAACTGAACTAATTAAAAAAATAGTCAACTCAGTTCTAGTTCCTACTTGGTGAGAGTACTGGGGAAAGGAATATACTCCCTCCGTTCCTAAATATAAGATCACTTAAAGGAGGAGAGCTTATTCCTAAATATAAGATCACTTGCTAATTTGAATTAAGTTTTCCCCAAATTACCCCTATATTCCCTTCACCCACCCAAAAGATAGTGGTTTGAAGAAAGTGAGGGGTATTTTGGAAATTTCATGTAATTCTAACTCATTGGAAGTCTTTCTTAATTTCCAAATTTGTGATCTTATATTTAGGAACGGAGATAGTACTAGGCAGCCCAACCCTGCTTTTTGCAAAGTAGTTGATTCGAACCCATCACCTCAAACCGCACACACGGCAAGCAAGCTTACAATTGAGCTAAACCGAGTTGAATTAGTTTGGATGGTAGGTATGTGAAATTTGATGAAAACAATGTAAAAGTAATGGGTTTTGAAGTGTTGTTAATCTTACCCAACCAAACCACAACCAGATCCCAATTCAACAATCTTCTTGCCTTGAAGAGCAAGCATGCGTGAATCAACAGAATGCTCAAGGAACTTGCCCAACACAACTCCACTGTCCCACATCACCGATCCAGTCACCCCAGGCGTACCCTTAAGTGAAAAGTTTCAAAAGTCTCAATAGAAGTTTCAAAATTGCAAGTATATACTCCCTCTGTCTAAATATAAGACATATTTACCTAATAATGTTAGTTAAATTAATTAAAATGACATGATATTACCAATATACCCTATCTATACACCTTCACCTCCACACTCCCCTCTTCTTGTCTACCATAGGGAGCATGAACTTCACTCTCCTTCTTCTTTTCTTGTCTATTATTAGGGGCATTGATAAAGATATTTTGGGAAAAAGTTCGTAAAAGTTAGAAATATGTCTTATATTTAGAACCGGAGGGAGTATGTGAGAATAGAGAAAAGGGAAGATAGATACCAAGGAAGAAGGGGACTGGAGAATGGAGAGAGAGTGGCCACAGGAGTCAAGGCGGAGGATGAGGGAGGATTGGGAGACGAAGGCGTTGGGTTTGGAGAGAGTGGGCTGTTGGATGGACCACAGCAGCATGGTCTCCTCCGCACACGATTCCTCCCCTTCACCCAATGCCCTCACCTTCCCTCCGTACGAACCCATGCTCACCATCTCTTCTTCTTCATCAATACCCATCTTCTTCTTCTTCCACTTCTGCCTTCCTTCGTTCGGGAGAGTTAAGAATGAATGAGTGAATGAACCTTCCTTTAAACATGGGAGAACGAAGGAACCTGGGATTTAATTCCCATTCCTTGTCAAAACACACACAAATTCATTTCATTTTTAGGGTGTAAAACAGTGTTGCAAACACTGCAAGAACCGCGGGACCACCTTTGGACCGGTTCAACTATTCACTTCATATTTCAGCTTTTAAGGATTATTAGTTTGAGAGTCGGATCTTTGAACCATCCGACTGGCTTTCCCTTTTAACTTTTACAATATTGTTTTTTTTTATAAACTTTACAACATTGTTTTAAAATGTAACATCTAAAAAATTTAATACAAGATTAGGGTCCTAATAAATAATAAATAAAAAATTAGAAATTATGAGAGTTTTGAGGAATTTAGAATAACTTTGGAGGTTTAGAGGATTAGTTACTTAATTTAATTGATTGAATGATTTAGAAAATTTAATTGTCATTCAAATTGTGGGAAACTAATCAAAGAACTTTCATTATCAACTCTATAAAGATAAAAAGGAATATCTCAAATTGTGAGAGAATATCTCAAAATGAGAATATTTGCCTCTTTTCTTTTCTCTTTTTCTTTTCTTTCTTTATTTCTCTTTCTTTTTCTTACCTCACAAAACTGACCGTGAGCCGTTGACCAAAGAATCTTTGTATACTAATAGCAAAACCTTTTAGTATCATCTTGGAATATTCCATAATGTGAGAGAAGCCGATCAACCATGTAAAGCTCTAGACTCATTTTACTATTCATGAGCCAGATTCCTTTCTCCCAATCTACCTATGGCTCTATGCATTTCAAATCACTCTCAGAATAAGAATTCAGTTTGAAAAGGGGGCGGGCTTATTTTTGAAAAGATGCTTATTGAAATTGAAATTTGAATTTTGAAATTTCCCTCTTATTGAGGTCTTAAATACCTTATTACATACATATATCATCTCAAATGGACATTTGTAGATAACGGCATATTTTGTAGAGCTCTACTTCTTCTCCAATTCTCTGATAAAATAAATTAGCCCAATCTTCCTAATTGTGAATTCTTCCGTGCAACGCACGAGAGTTTTTTCTCATTAGAAATGAAAAGAGAAATAGACCCCATTCGGTAAAAAGTTATTTGTGTGACACGTTTTTTTCTTTTTATAAACAAATAACAACTAAACAACTACTGTATCTAACTTAAGATTAGAGTTTACAAAATGATCAATAAAAGAACTATCAATATTCAGCTGCTCTCTAATGAAATCTGGTTGTTCTTTATGACTCCTGAAATCAAATTCTAAATTCTGAGCACTCAAAACTAATAAATCAGCAACAAAATTATTATCTCTATGTAGAGCCGGTAATATGGGTTGGTCCGCGGGTTATGGGTTGGCCTGTCCCAACCCATGGGCCAGATGGGCAGGGTCAGAACGACCCGTTTCAAATGGGATGAAATTTGGCCAACCCTAACCCGGCCTGCAGGGTTACAGGGTCAACCCGTCTAACCCATCACTTTTAAAAAAATTCTACACAAAAAATATATGAGCGACCTAGTCACTCACTGCTCATGTGATAAGGTGATGCGATGCATATAAAAAATATGAAAATAATAAATTCTAATAATATTAACACCGACTAAAAATTATCATAAATAAAACAAGTCTAGCCAAATTCAATCAAATAATACAAGTCTAGTGCACCAAAAATACAACATACAAAGGTCAAATAAAGAACACTAAAACCTCATCATTAGGCAATCAAAACTTCAATAACTTCCTCCTCCTCAACTCCATTTGTCACAAACAAAAAAAATAAGGAAGAAATTTATAAGGAGAACAAACATTTTAGAGATCGAAGAAATTGAGAGTTGATGAAATTGTTTGGGGAACGAAAGGATTGGAGAGGGATTTAGAAGTAAAACAAATGGTTTAGAGAGGAAGAACAAAGTGTTAAGGTTTGAGGGAGGAGTAGCCGACAAGTTTGGTGTATAGTAAGGGGTTAGAGTTTGCTTAATATGTATATAATTATTTTTTAAAAATTGAAAAATAAAAAAGCAGGGTTGGCCCGTCAACCCGCCGGGCTAACCCATGTTAACCCGCGGGTTGAATGGGCTGGGCCATAACGGCCCGTTTAAAATGGGCTGAGATTTTACCAACCCTAACCCTGTCCAAACCCGCGGGTTGCTGAGCTTAACCCGTGGGTTCGACCCATATTCCCGGCTCTATCTCTATGGCATAAAATCAGCTCCACCATCCACGGCCTCTAAAAAAAGGCCTGAATCTCTTTCAACAAATTTAGATCATGGTGCTGCTCCGGAATATCAGACAAAACTAAATCAATAAATTCTTTGCAATCACTTTCAACCAATAACTCCTCAAAGCCAAACTCCCAAGCTTTCTTGAAAGCCCACATAATTCCCCATGCTTTTGCTGTAATTACAGACCCTTGCCCAACACGGACTTGGAAAGCATAGAAAAAAGCCCTAATGTGATTTCTAAGAACTCCGTCACAGGTACAAACACGTGAATTAAGACTCCTCGATCCATCCACATTAAATTTCATCATGCCAACCGGCGGTGGACGCCATAAACTATGCTCATGGATCCTCCTAACATTATTAAGCTGAAATAATCCCCAACATAAGCATTCATGGCTACGCGCTAGAATACTCTCCACACTCCAAACATTTCTATTAAATACAAAATCATTTCTACATAACCAAATCATCTTACAAAGAACTGCAAACCAAAGCTTCAATTCAAATTCTTGCACCATATCTTTTCTATCCAAACACCACGCAACCCATTCATAAACTTCAGAAAAACTAAAGAAAGAAGATAATAAGCTTACAAGAATTATCTTCCTCCATATTTTTGCACTAGTAGAATAGTCACGAAGAATATGGATGAGAGATTCCTGCTCCACCTCACAAATACCACACATAGTCGTATTATAAAGGCCCCTCTTGTGTCTCAACTCATTAGTTTTAACTCTATCATGCAAACATAACCAAAGAAAAACTCTATAACTAAAACAAAAAAAAACAATAGTTGTCGTATTGCTTCATTCCACATGTTGCTTTGAGCTCCTTATCAACCTGAGTCAAATTGTAAAAAAATATAAATGCAACAATTGGACAAGAATATAGAATAATGAATATAATTGATAACAAAGCATAAATAGAATATAATTACCACTTATTGTCGTTTTCTCTTTGCATTATTTTCAAAACAACTTTTACGACTACCTTTGACACAAGATACACCCACTTTTTTCTTCAATCCTCTTACTATGATTTTATCTCTATCATCATTTGCCGTTGTCACTTATATCTTCTTGATGTGGATTAGAGGAACTTGTGCTCAATATTTTATCAACTTCAACAGATAATTCTACAAACTTTTTTGTTAAAAAAGTTGTAGCATCATTAGATTCAGCAGCCTTACTTGATAGCTCAATAGCAACCCGACCTAACTCCTTGAAACGATTTGTGACATCTATTATTGCTTGTTCAATTTGAGTTGCTTGAGCAATAGAGACTTTTCTTTGAGATGACAATTTATGTTTACTCTGAGGAGTAGCTAAATCATTATGTTCTTTCTCAAAAGATGTAACTGCATATTTTCCATTTTCTTGTCGACCTATCACCATTTGAGCCAAACAACCCGTTCTCAATTCTTTACGAGCCCTTACTTGATTGCCGTCATTCAATTTTTTAAACCCTTCTTTACAACACACCAATTTTCGAGATATCACCGTCTTATGGTCTATTTTGCTTTTATTTACCCATTCTTTTCTGATACTAAATCCAACCAATCCCGCATATGTATTATAGAAGTTGTATGCATGTTCTTCACTTTCAAACTCCATACCCAAATATGGGGCTATGTCTGTTTCATCTACTTTTTGTTCTGCAAAATATTCATTTGATAACAAAATAATAAGAAATGAGATACTATTAAAATTAAGCACAAGAAAATTTAGTACATGACCAAAACAAAAGGCAAGCGAAAGCTATACCCGCCATGTTATTGGAGTAATCCGAAGAAAGAAATCTTCTGCATCATCAGAGAATGGATTCATAAAGTCAACAAACTTTGGATTCATAAAGTCAGCAAAGAAGAAAACATTGACTACAGTCGTAATTGCATGAATTTAGCTTGGATAAAATTAAAGGCATCTTCACTCTAATTATTCAGCCTGGATCTTCAAACCCCACAATCATGATAAATTGAAAGAGGGATGCAAATGGTGACAAGAAAACTCAAATTATGCTGCTATGGCTGCACATACTTGATCATACAATGAATTTACAAGCAGTGCTAGATAACAAAGCATGTTTAATTAGGTTGAAGGAAATGTTTTAAGAAGAAGGTAAAGGGATACATAGAGAATCAATCACTCATAGAGAATCAATCACACAGAGAAATAGACACTATTAAAGGCACAAAGATTTCTTTTCAGAAAGACATCTGAGACTCCCTATTATCTACACTTGAATGGTACTCTTTCCGTTCCTAAATATAAGATCACTCTGAGGAAGTGGATAAGTTCCTAAATATAAGATAACTTCCTATTTTATCTCAAGTTTTGCCCAAACTACCCTTATACTCACTCTTTTCATTGAAAACCCCTCCTCCTTTTAAAGTTAGGTAATTGAGGGGATTTTGGGAAGATTATGTAATTTTATTGTCTTCCTTAATCTCTCCAAATTAACCAAAGTGATTTTATATTTAGGAACGGAGGGAGTATAAAACAAGACACATCATACAGATTTCTTTTCAAAATGTTTGTTCTACCAAAACATAGTGTCAAGTCACGCCTATCACATTTAGAAATTAGAACAAATATATCCCGGGATCGTTTGATTGTTAGAAATCAAAGAAAGTGGCTTGAAAATAATTGAAAAGTTAAGGGGTAATATGGCCATTTACATATATCACGGGTTCACAAACTTTACTTTCTCATCATTACCTCTACTTTCCATCTCTTACCCTTTCTATTTCTAATTCTTTACTTTCTTTCTTGCAACCAAAACATACTATAAGGATGTTGAGACCAAAGAAAAGAAAAGGGAATGACCATGACAAAGTAACAGAAAGTGGGTATGATTGAAATGTGAAGCCACAGAATAATTTCTAAAATTACATACATACAAGCAGAAGTGCAGAACGATGATCAGTTGGCTTATCAAAAAACATGGCTTCAAATAAACCTTATATCTAAGCAGGGAAAAGGGACAATGTAATTAACCTTATAAAAAACTTGGCTTCAAATTATAACCTTATAAAAAAGAACACATCATAAAGAAACATCGATGACAACCTATAGACAAACTGAACACATCAATATACTACAAGAAAGGTAATTTGTGGGTACAAGCTTGTGCCATAGCAATAAAAATCCAAAGAAGAGGACGAACCTGAGGAGGGCTTAGCGGTGGCCGACGAGACAGGAAGGAGAGTGCCGAACTGAGGATGGAGGTCGTTTTTTTTTTTCAGTTGGGAATGGGAATAGTTTTTTTTTTCTTAGGAAGTTGGGAATAGGGTTTGGGAATGATATGGTGGAGAAATGAGGTGGAGGAGAGAGAAAATAAAGAGATGCTAATGTGTGTTAAGTTGCAATGTGTAAAATTTTGATTAGAGAAATAGAGGTAAGTTTTTTCCTATTATTTATTTCATTTTTATGTTATTTTTTATCACGAGATTGAGTAATTTGTTTTAACTCATCTACATTAGACATTAACACATTAACATTAAAGTGGAATCAAAGATGGGTGAATAGAGTCTTATTGGTATGATAAAATTATTTATAATACAAAAGTTTCCTAAAGATAATAAACTTTTTCTACAAATTTATCTGATATGATTCTCTAATAACTTAATTCCCTAATATAATAAATTCATAATTATGATTAAGATTCTACTAATATAAAATAGTAGGAAATAACAATATTTTTTTATGAGAATAACAATACTAATTTTCTAATTCTTACACTCTCCCTCAAATTGGACTATGGACTAACTTGCTCACAAATCTTCATCTTCAATGAGATTTTTTTTTCCATGGACGTGGGGAATGCTCTTCAACACGATCAACCATCTTCATCGATGCAAGATTCTTTTTGAACAAATGAGGTAGAGTTTTTCTGTTGAACCTGCATGTCCTTCAACATATCAATTATTTGAGCTAATTACTCATTATTGACAAATGTAATTGTCTGTAGGGATGCCTCTAAATCATTCTCTTAAAGCACTTGTTTTGCTTTATGATTGCCTTTATAAGGCTTCCAGTTTGCGGTTCCCCATGAATTTCCCAACGGTTGTGTGTGACCCTCTTTCTTACAATGATCACAATATGACTTTCTAGGTTTAGTAACCAAATCTGATCTATGGATTCGAAAACACAAATAGGATGATGAAAGTCGTGACCTTATCTCGAATGAATAGAGAACACTCAAAATCTAGGGGCTATGGATGTTTACGGTTTGAGTTAAAGAGTACTATTTACTGGTTTTGTGAATGGTTTTGAGGAGACTAAACAGAGGGGGGAGGAAACCTTTTTAGGGTTAAGTTTACCTGGGATCAAACTAAACTTTAACCTACCTCTAGTACTATGTGGATATAAGTATTATTTCATTGATATAATATAATATTTATAATGATGTACATTTTCTCAGCAGGTGAATATAAGTATTATTTCATTAGCACGTGCTTAGGCAGCACCTGCTCATGTACATTTTCTCAAGCACCAGTTGAAGTACATTTTCTCTATCAATACATATCCCTTTACTCAAAATATAATATTTATAAACCAAGCGTGATTGGTGTAGTGGTTACCTCACTTCACCGCTTAACCAGAGGTCTCGAGTTCGAGCTCTGGGAATGCAGCCTGCCCCTTGGCCAGCACTTTACCCTTAAGTGGAGGCCCCGGTGCGGATCTGGATTAGTCTGAGCCCGTTGAGTTCCCCGTGACATTGGGGCTGGCCCAGGATACCGGATTAAAAACTCAAAAAAAATATAATATTTATAACACAAAATTTCCTAAAAGATAATAAACTTTTCATACAAGTTCACCTAATAGAATAAAGCTTAATTGAGGTTGTGGTGGTGTTCACCAACAAATCAAATCAGTCAAAACTTCATCAATACAATAACTTGATGCAATATAGGCATTCTAGCTTTATCAAGTCATCCTCCACTCATACATGGGACTGATCGTCTGATTCTTTATCAGTAACTAGTTACAAGATACTCCCTCCCGTCCTAAATATAAGACCTAGTTGACTTTTTTGAAAAATCCTAAAAAAAAACAAAATAAGTTAATTATAAATTGATTTATCTATTTTGTTCTCTTACACTAGTTTGTTTTACAGCTAATGGATAATCTAAAATTATATCAAATATGTCATGATTTAATAACCTATTTTGCAACCTTAATCTCTCCAAAAAAAAGTCAATTATGTCTTATATTTAAGACCAGATGTAGTACATTAGTAACCCATCTCACCACCAAAGCACATGCCCAGAAGACATTAAAATCGATTAAAAACTAAAAAGTTAGAAACATTTTGAGTCCTAATATCTATAACAAGGAAAATATTTGCTTATTAAGTTCCTCTGAAATTGTATCTTCCAAATTTAATGTGCATTTTTAGCATAAACTCTCGAACTGTCTCTGAAATGTTTGCTTCTGCTATATAAACTCTCAATGTGTTCCTTCTCTTTTAGCATACTCTTGCTGTCGAGCTCCCTCACCAATGCATTGAATGTGCGCTTCATAGGAACTAACTGCTGCGAAATCAAATCCTCGAAGTACTTGCAAGCAAGCTCAAGTTTTCCACTTTTACATAGACCAACTATCAAAAGTGAATAAGTTGCCAAATCAAGACTCACGTCATTTCTAAACATGTTGTCTAACAGAAACATCAGCACCTTCATTCTCTTCTTTTCCAGGCACATCTTCAGCAATGGATGATAAGTAGAGACGTTTGGCTTAATCGACTTCTCTTCCATTTCCTTGAGCAACCTAAGAGCAATCTCCTCCTGTGAGAGTAAACAAGCAATAGATATCATAGTATTATGTGTCCAAACATCTTGGAGAACCCCTTGCTCTGGCATGTCATCGAACAGATCAAGTGCATCTTTAAGCCTCCCAGCTCGACCAAGAGTAGTCATCAATGAAGAATAAAATTGGGAATCAGGTACACACCCATTGCTCTTCATTGTCTCATAAAGATCCATAACTTCAGATAATTGCCCAGCCTTCCCTAACGCATGCATGTAAATTGTGTAAGTTATGACACTAGGTGACAAACCCTTTTCTCTCATCTCTTCCAAAACTTCTCTCACTCTGCGGAAATCCCTCTCTCTGCAATATGATTCAATTATACTAGTGTATGTAACAACGCATGGGTGAAATCCATGCTCCTTCATATCATCTATTGCTTTATAGGCTTGGTCAAGTTTTCTAGCTTTACAAAACCTATGAATCAGGATATTGAATGTCGAAGAATCTGGAGAAACTGTATGCTTAAACTCCAAAAGAACTTTGTGGGCATGCTCAACACTATTTCCTTTCACCAATGAGTCCAAGAGTGCATTCAATGTTGCTATGTCCTTGTTTACACCAAACCGCTCCATATTTTGGAATGCTTCCACAGCTTCTTCAAACTTTCCCGCCTTGGAAAGCCTCCTTACTATCTTAATCATTGTATCACATGTCACATGCCCTTCAAGTCGATGCATTTCCTCAACTAGATTCCACACAAGATCAAATTTCTTCGCCTTGCCCAAAATATCAATCATGAAATTATACAATTCTGGAGAATGCACATAAGCTGTCTTTGTTTTAGCCCATATGAAAAACCCCAAAGCCCGAATCCAGTCATTGCTAAATCTATTCAAGATCTTCTGAACCAAATTCTGAGATGCCAGAAAATCATACTTTTCTAGGGACTCAGTGACTTTCTCTGGAGAAGGATATGGTTCTTTAAGAACTCTACTGATTGCAGTAACATCATTTTCTTCCTTGCTCTCCATAGAAGAAACTCCCATCGTTCGGGTTTGACCATTAAGCATATGAGCATCAACCCAATCAGCAAGTGCAGGTATAACAAAGTCTTCGTCTTCATCAGAATCCACACTTTCAGAGGACTGAGGGTCAAGTGACTTGACCCAAACTGGAAGTTCTGGTGACTCAGGAGACTGCTGAGAATTAACCATGGTACAAAGTGTGTTGTTGTACAAGAAGCAGAACAACTCATTACTATTGGCAAGCCTTTGAGTTAGACGATGGTGAATGACTTTCACGATTTGCAACTTAGATAGCATTTTTAGCAAAGCCTGAAGTCTTCTACAAAAAATAATAAAACCAAGCCTTAAACACCGTTTAGATTATGTCATGGAAACCCTCCCTAGTGAATCCTTTGGGAATCAAAAGTGTGCTAATATTTTCGATTATGCTTTACAACCTGTTTCAAAGAATAAGCACAAAGACAAGTACAATTACAGATATTTAAAAGTAATATAAAAGGTGGAGATCATTTACAAAAACACAGCTTAATTTTCTCTCTGCATACAATAATTATTTTTCTTGCTTTAGAAGCAATCAGGGAAGTGAGGGACTCATGACAAAAAAAGAAAGATGTGTGGCATTGTGCCAGTGCATAAGTAAAGACCATACTGCACTTCAAAGGAAAAAACATGTATCCCCAAATTCAAAGTAAAACTATCACCAATTTCACATATGCTGCATTAATTGATTTTGATTGATTGATTCAATCAATTATTAATTGATTGACTCAATTAATTAGATTAGTTGACTAATTAGAATTTTATTTTAATGGGTAGGATTATTTTGTTTATTATATTTTATTATTAGGGTTAGGACCTATATAACCTAACATAGGGTTTCATATTTTGCAGTCTTTAATTTGATCGATATGAATTGAGTTTTGTGTTGTGACTTGTGAAGGCCGATGACCGGTCTCCTTCCCTAACCTTCCCTTCTTCTCTTTGAACCCTCTTTCTATGTTTCTTCTTCTTGAAACCCTCTGATTTCTGTTCTTCTTCCCTTCTACCCTAAATTCTTTATTATAGAATATTAATTCTATAACACAACTTGCCAGCAAGACCGAAAATATTTTATAAACGACAATAACACAACCAAGGGAAGAAAATGTCAGCTCTCCCCAAACATTATTTATACTACCAAAATGATACAGGATTTGGCGTGAGCTTATACGAAGTAACTATAATTTGAAGTGGAAACCAGAAAAAAATGTTGAGAGAATTGCATTCAAGTCCCAAGAAAAAGAATTAATATCAACCAAGTCCCATGACCTGTCAATGATAAGTGAAAATGCCAATGTTACAAGTGAAAATGCCAAAGTTCAAGTTCGATATTTATTCTCTCCCTTGGGACATAAATGCAATTCTCCCAAAAATGTTTCACAAACTCTTCTATAAATGTATTTAACTAATGCGCTACCAAAAGAAAATTTCTTTTCCAAACTCAGTATTCCAACAAAGAGCAGCAGCAGCAACAACCAAGGAACAAAGGAAGCAGGTATATGAAGAGGAAATACTTAAACAAACAGCCCAATGGCAACAACATGGAAGGAACACAAAGTACAAAAATAAAACAGGGTGTAGGTCATATTATATCTCATGTATATAAAAGTAAAGTAGCTAGTGTGCCCTTTTGATAAGTGTTCACTTGCCATATAGGTCAAGTGTCCTTTCATCATTCCTCAGAGCTCCTTATGCCCACTAACTCCATCATACCATCTAACTTGTCATGCCCATTAACTCCATCATACCCACTAAATTCTCATGCCCACTAACTCCATAATTCCTGGTAACATCTCATGCCCACTAAAAATCAAAGTTGGCACAAAAATTGGCAAGCTAAAACAGAGTTAGCAACCAATAATAGGAACCAAATTTTCTTAAACCTTTGAAAATAAAAGCAAAATAGTGCATCCCAGAAACAGTAGAAAACATATATGCACCATTCAAACCATATTGCATTCTTTTATATTCATGATAACCGTTTAATTCTTCAGCATTTAAGTAATTATATTCCTTAAAGAGAGAGTGAGAGGGAGAGAATCATGTAAAGTAACAGTGAGCCACTGACTTGAAAAAAGAAGCAACTTAGCTACACAAAAGGGTTTTATTTGATTAGACCTATATATCATCATCTGTTTTATTTATTGAACTCCAAATACATAGCTAATTAGAAAGTAAAAGAGGAACTTCACTTGCTTGAAGATTCATGCTGTAACATAAGCCGAAGATTAAATATGAACAGAAGGCATATTATTCACCAGAAATCAAAGGGAAACGATAAATAAGAGGGAAAAACAAACGGATGAAAGGAATGAGGAGGCTTGCCTATTGCAATTGATAGCCTTTGTCCCCGTGTTTAGGGTTTGGGGATTTGAAGAAAAGTACTCAGTGAAAAGGAGAGAGTTTTGGGGTCTGTTTGATTCTGTTCTAGTTTTTCAGTTTTTAAAAATTGTTCTACAAATCATTTTTTAGGAACAAGTTTTGAAAACAAAAGAACAAAAAACATGTTTGGTTAACTGTTTTCTAAAAACAGTTTTTTAAACAAAAAAAGCAAAAAAAATTGTTTAGCTGATTGTTTTCTAGAATAAGTTTTCGAGAGAAAAAATCTGGATAATTATTTTAAAAAAAATTAAAAAGGAAAAATAATTCTATTTTTAAATTATATCAAACTTATTTCACATATATTAAGAAACCTCGAACATCATCACCTCTTTATTAGAAATATAAGGGTTTTTCATTTTTATCATGTTGACATTATTTTGAATATTATAATTATTTAATTAATACAGTTTGATAAAAAAGATGTGAACCCCTTAAATTCAAAATCTGGACAGAAAATTCAATTGAACAATTTCCTCAAATCAGTTCGCACACAAATCAGATTTTGAAAAAAAAAAATGTAAGCTGATCAAAACTTCAAACAGATCTAAAACTTCAAACTGAGCATTCATAAGCCAAATCTGAACTGAAAAATGTACACAAGTCTATTCTACCATGTTCAATTGGTTCAGCTCAAAGCAAGACACACACTCTTAGCAGTAAACTCTACCCAGCAACTAAAACAGCAAAAATATATCAACATAACAGTGACAAGGAGTGCAAACACGTGGCAACAAATCCGGACAGTCATGCAGTTACAGGATGAATGCTGAACCTAAGCTTTACCCTTATCCTCAATTTACTATCCTGATAATGTGTGCTTCTGTTTATTTACACAGATTAAAATTACCAAGATATTCAAAGAGCTAGAGATTATTAGTTCATTAAAAAATATCACCATAAAGAATTGCCTCACTGTCAGGTGCAGCTACATCAAATTTGTGAAATAAGATTTTAACATGTACAGAACACATGAAAATACCTGAATACCTTGTTGTGGCTGGGCAACAGCAACAGCTATCCAACAACTAGGACCAAAATCTTTCCAAAAGGCACCTGCAGAAATGTGACTGATAAAGATAATAACCATTAACACAACAATTGAATGCAGCTTTTGACACCTACAAGTTAGTTGAAGTTACAAAATGATCAATGACTACTTAGAAGATCAATTGCTCAATGGCAGTGAAGAAATGAGGGTTAAACTGACAAGTTAGTTTAAGTTACAAAATGAACAATGACCTGTGATTGGTTACAAATGAGGGTTAAATTGACAATTTCAAATTGAATCAAACAATAGAGATGCAATTCACAATAAAAGAAAATGAACAGAGATACATACAGTTGAAGACCTGAAATTAAAAACTGAACATTTTTCTTAAAAGACTTGCCTTTACACATATGGGCCACAGGAAATGACTTTAAGCAGTGAAACTATACACAGAAAAAGGAAACAAGCAGTAACAAGAATCCACGCCATATAGAAATGTCCAAGGAATTATAATTGATTATTCTTATTATCACATTGTAAGACAGTATAAAGATACAAAACAATAATAAAGTAATCTGATTGCTAAAATGCATAAAATAACAATAAAGTAATCTGATTCCTGAGTTCATTTCAAACATATCCAAACATGTGAAGGAAACACAGATTAAAATACACATATCTAAACATATGCTTCCGGATTTCCTCCCCAGGGCAAATAACGAAGATTCACAATTATAAAAAAACAACAAAAAGCATCACCATCGTTTGTTATAAGATTCACAAATCAACAAAACCCTAGATGGAATTCGCAGTCACCAAAGTCTCTCTCGTTCACCATTGAAGAAGAAGGGATTTACCTTTTCAGGTGGAATAGAAGGAGAGGGTCAGATTTGAGCGAAGAGAAGAAGTGAACGTCTAACTGAGAGAAAGAGAGAAAAACAACAAAGTGAAGAGGCTATAGCTATAGGCTGTTTTCTTTCTCTAAAAGACTTATTTTAAAAGTGAAAAAAATGATTAATGGGGGAAATATCATTCTGGCACATAAACAATTTTGAAAGGGTTTGGCCAAAGAACAATAAAAATAGTTCATTTTGGACAATGAGTTACATAAAAATACCAAAATAACCCTTAAGACATAATTAAAATAATTTTTGAAAATGTGGATCCCAAGGTTATTTTGGTATTTTCAAGTAGTCCATTGGCCAAACTGAACCATTTTTATTGTTCTTTGACCAGAATGAGTCTTTCTATTGTTCTTTGGCCAATTTAACCCTTTCAAAATTGTTTATTGGTCAAAATTATATTTAACTCATGATTAAATGACAAATAAAATACTTTGGATATCAAATGGTGTTCAAATCTCAAGAAGCGCTTTCATTTGGAGAGGGGACAACCTTATATATGTGGGCAACATTCTTACCCCTCGAGTATGGATTAAATTGGGCGGTCATTAACAAAAAAAAATTCTAAAAGAACAAATCAGGTACAAGGAGGAATTTGAGATTTTGAAATATCGTCAAAGGGTGGGTGGTGTTTTTGGGGCGTGATGTGGATGGTGTGTATGGTGGTTCTCATTGTTTCGATCTCTCATATGTGGGAAGGATGGTGATGGCGACAAAGGGCTTTTGTGATTCATGGTCTAGGGTTTTGGTTGGAGTCCGATGCATGGTTAATGATGAAGGCAAAGAGACAGAAGAATCGTTGGTATTTTGGAGAGCCTTTGGAAAGAAAGAAGTGTTGCATATGTTAAAGTGATACAAGATATGTATGATGGGTTATTGACTAATTGACTAATATTATAACACCGAGAGGTGAAACAAAAGACTTTCTTATAAGGAATGACTTATATCAAGGATCATCTCTAAGTCCATATTTATTTAACTTAGTGGTAGACGCTTTGACCAAGAGTATCAAAGAAATGGTTCCTATGTGCATGATTTTCGATGATGATATATAGTACTTTTGGCATAATCAAGAGAAGACATTAATGCTAAATTAGAGATATGGACAAACACTTTAAAGTCGAAGGGATTCCGTCTAAGTAGGTGTAAGACAAAATAGATGTATTGCAATTTTGCAAACAAATTTAGAGACGATTTGAATGTTAAACTAGTATATTAAATAATCTCTCAAGTGACGAAATTTAAATACTTGGGATCTATTATAGGACAAGATGATGAAATTGATAATAATATCAATCATAGAATCCAAACTGAGTGGTGTATTAGAGGGAAGCTATTGAGGTTTCTGTGGTAAGAAAGTACCTCATAAGGTAAAAGTAAAGTATCGCAGTGATATAAGACCAACAACATTATATCGTAGTGAATGTTGAGTTGTGAATGGACAATATGAACGTAATATTAGGGTGGCTGAAATGAGGATATTGAGACAGATGTGTGTTCGTAAAAGAAAATAGAAGATTCAAAATGACAATATACTAGAACGAGTTGGAGTTGCCCAATTACTGAGAAAATGGTAAAAAATCGTTTGAGATAATTTGGACATATCCAAAGAAAGCCAATAGATGTACCACTGAGAAGAGTGAACCAAACAAATTAGAGTTTGATTATAAGTGGAAGAGGTAGACCAAGCAGAACGATCGAGGAATTTATAGAACGAAACCTACTGATGAATAATATACTCTCTCTGATCCTAAATATAAG
This sequence comes from Mimosa pudica, assembly GCA_029929735.1. Classification (NCBI taxonomy): domain Eukaryota; kingdom Viridiplantae; phylum Streptophyta; class Magnoliopsida; order Fabales; family Fabaceae; genus Mimosa; species Mimosa pudica. Next base: position 11,681,975 of record JAKELP010000023.1, on the reverse strand, counting down.
ATCTAGTTGACTTTTTTGAAAAATCTTAAAAAAGCAAAATAATTTAATTATAGATTGATTTATGTAATTTTTTCCCTTAAACTAGTTTATTTAACCTATAAACTAATGACAAATCTAAAAATATATCAAATATGTCATAATTTAATAAAATATTTTGTAAACTTAACATCTTTAAAAAAGTCAATTAGGTCTTATATTTAGGATCAGAGGGAGTACTTAAAGAGTCAATTACTTATAGAACATAATGACGTCGTATGATCCATGTATCCAATCTCACATAGTGGAATAAGATTTTGTTGTTGTTAAATTAAGAATTAAAGATAAGCCTAATGGCGAATTTGCCTTTTAACTTTTGTTTTACCATGCGGAAAACCAAATTCCCAAGGCTTCTCCACACTCTTGTATTCTATAAACAAAATAGTCCCCGGAAACATTTTACATACAACGAGATGATAAAATAAAAAAATAGAGCTCAACCTAGTCATATTTGACAACACCATATAAATCTTGGAACAAACCACTCTTGACATAACTGAGTGAAGAATACTCAGCAAAAAAAGTGGCAAAAAAATGGTGAGATGTTTCAGTTTCAGCTGGATTCATGATCATAGCGCCTCGTTAGGCGAATTTCAAAGCCATTCACTAAGCGAGCAGAAGGGAAGAAGGACATCCTATCTTCCTTCTCTTGTGTCCATCTGATCAAAAAACCCAAATCATCAACTATTATTAACACTGATGGATAACACAATCATTAAGAATTAGAACCTTTTTAAGTGGAAAAGGCTAGTTACCTATATGTAGTTACAAAGTAATGGAGAAAAAGAGCAATTTGAAGGCGAGCCAACTCTGCTCCAGGACAGAATCTAGCACCTCCTCCAAATGGTGCATAGAATGGACTACTTCTCCAGTTCCTCTTTTCCTTCATAGACAGACCATAGGAGTTAGAATAGTAAGCTAAAGAATGTCAAACTATGTACAAAGGGTTTGTTTTAATTAACGTTTATAAAAATGACTTTTATTCCAATTGATTCTTGAAAAACTGAATTTATGATAAAATTCAATCAGTATAACAGGTTTTATTTTGGATAGGTCTTTATATAAAAAGTCAGTTTCACTAAAGTATATTTGGATAATATATTCAAAGGTCAACTTCAGAAAAATGAAATTTGAAAAAATGTCAAAAGTTAGAATGAAGAAAAAGTTGTTTCAAGTCTAAAGTGGCTTTTAGGAAAAAGCTCATTTGTTTCTTTCACTATCCCAAACATATTTTCTTTCATCCAACCAACTTGTTTTGTCCTAAGTTCAGTTTTAGCCTATACCTAATCATATCTAAAATATGTTCCAAGTATGTTCCCTTGTACATTTCTTAGAGTTCAAGGAATGAGTATATTGATCGGGCAGCTGCATGAAGCCATCAAAGGAGTATGTCAACTTACCTCATTTCCAGTTTCCATCCATCTCCATGGATTGAAGTCTGAAGCTCCTTTGTACACATTCTCATCCAAATGAACTGCTGAAAGAAATGGAACCACAAAGCAACCCTTGGGCACCACAAAATCTGCTCAAAAACAGATACACAGAAAAAACTCAAATGTTTTATTCACTAGATGAAGTGGTGTTGGGTCTGATTCAAGGGAAATGAAGGTAAATTGTCTGTCTTATTTTATAACTTTCACATATATATCTAATATAAGTTAAGTGATAATATCAATCCATCACTGATATAATTCATAATATGGGTTGTATACCTTGGTAGTTAACCTCTTCTTTTGCTTCTCTCAATAACCAAATTGCGATACCCCCAAGTCTCAATGTTTCATCAATTACCTGTCAGTTGAAGATAGCATAATATTTTATATAACATAACATTTAAGAGATGAGTCTTCTAACAAAACTTGTCTTATTTTGAAAACCAATACAGCATCAAAAATACTTACACATTGAGTGAATGGCATTGCTTTATAATCTTGCCAGGTAAGCATTTCTCCTCCTCCAGAACTACTCCTCACAGATTCATGCTCATCCTATTCAAGAAACCAACTTATAAGAACAATAAAATGGAAAAAAGAATATGACCTTAATTCTATTTGGTATGAGGGATTTGGAGGGGAGGGAAAGGAAAACTTTTGTAAGTTGAATTTTTAAATATTGAAGAAGTGAGGTTGTAATATTTTACGATATACTCCCTCCGTTCCTAAATATAGGACCTAGATGACTTTTTTGAAAAATCCTAAAAAAACAAAAAATAAGTTTATTATAAATTGATTTACCTAATTTTTTCTCTTAAACTAGTTTATTTTACTTATAAGCTAATGGATAATCTAAAAAGATATCAAATATGTCATCATTTAATAACCTATTTCGCAACCTTAATCTTTCCAAAAAAAAGTTATCTAGGTCTTATATTTAGGAACGGAGGGAGTATAATATGTAAAAGAAAACAGTTATAGGTATTAATTTAGAATTTTCAACTTCACTTCTCAAATTCTTGTAAATTCATATCACAAAAATTTTCCCTCCCCTCCCTCGTACCAAAGGAAAATATTTTTAATAAGTTAACTAGTCCTCATATACCAGTATCTGTTTCAAGGCTTTAGGGCAATGGGTGAGGAAATAGACAGCAAAGAGCATTGTTTTGGTGGTAGTTTCATTCCCTGCAAAGAGAAGATTGATGATGAAGTCTGCAACTGCATCATCTGGTAATCTTTCTTCCTCCAGCAGCCTTCCAAGAACACCATTGCTAATAGCTCCCGGACTTTGTTGCCTGTGTAACTCTATTATCATGTTTATCTTGCTTATGATTTTCTCCCTTGCCTGATAAAAAACAAAGATTGTTACTTCCAACATCCTAGAGTGCTTTTCCAATAGTACTTTGTATCCTAAAGTGATTTTGTTGCATTCAACTCCCTAGATTATTTTGCATTAAAATTATCGTTACGGGTGTTCATGGGACGAGATGGGAACGGGACACCCCTATCCCATGTCCCGTCCCAAAAAAGGTTCAAGATAAAGTTTCCGACCCATGACCCGTTCCGTTCCGAACTTTGTCCTGTCCTAATCAGGAATGGAACAGATCAGACCGGGATGGGAAAAGCCCGAAATGTTTTTTGAATTATTTTAATAAAATATCAACATGTAAAAAAAAATATAACACTTTTGTTTATAAAAAACCAAGAAATTAGTTCAATATTACCTCTATAATACATCTTATATAACATAATAAACTAAAAATTATTTAAAAGCACAAACATATATACTCGAGATAGAAAGGGATCGGGACAACCCCGTCCTGTGTCCCAAATATTAATTTTGTCCTATCCCAAAAATTTTTCGAGACGAGAATTTCCTGTCCCAAAAGCCACGGGACATGACCGGATGAGTGGGACGGATTGAGACGGAAAAATTTGCACATCCCTATTTATTGTTACCGAGTAAATACTTTAAGGAAAAATTGCAACAAAAGTTTATGACAATGAATGCATCAAAAACTACTTTATGATAATAATGAGTGCTACTATAAAAATACTTTAAAGTGTTGAATGCAACTTAACCCTATTACCTCTTAAGTTAAAATTGCAAAGGGAAAATCTCATTAATATCTTAGGTTTCCCTCATTGGATAACTTCATTATACTACTTCTAAATGTAAGCAGTACGGCATCTATGACTCAGATAAGAATTGAATTAGCTATTGGTACCTTCATAGCAGTGTGGTATGTAAAACCTGGCATGTTGATGGGAAAAGATAAACAACCATCAACAAAGTCAGAAAACAATTGAGCCATTTCATTGACTTGAGATTCGCTTGAAACTCCTAATAATTGATTAACCGTTAAATTTATAGCCACCTGCAGCAAATTTTACAGAGATTAATTGATCTGATTCATATGCAAATACTACCTTACTAGTTATATTCAAGATTATACACATGTTCAACTTCATGAACTGCGAGAAACTTACCTTCCTGCAAACATCTTGGAGGAGGATGACTTGATTGTTCTTGAAATTGCCAAGAGTTTGAAGCATGACGTTCTGAATATCATTCAAGAAATGGAAATTAAGCTTCTCTAAGCGCATCAAGTTGGAGGCAATCCCATGAAGCTTCCTTTGCTGTTCCCCTTGCACAGTGATCACACCATTTTTACCAACCAAATCTCTAAATGATTTCGGGTAACTCGACTGAAATAGTTTTCCTTCGTTTTGCATGACAAACCGGTTAAAGCTTGGATCAGCTGACACCACCGCCCATTTCCCAAATAGACTGCAAGAAAATATTTTACCATACCTATGCAAAAGGATCAAACTTTCATCAAACACAATGGTTTGTCACAAAAATTCCAAGTATTTTGGTAGAAACTAATAGCCTTCCTCAGTTTGTTGCTAAAAAATATGATTATTTAAAAGAATGGTTTTGTCTGAATGGTTGTTCATCATCCTTGTTAATGAAGTATTTCTCAATTGAAACTGCTTCAATTGTTACAATAGAAGCCTCTTTTCTTGCAAAGGAAGCAAGTACCTTTGAACCATTTCTTCAACAAATTGAGGAGGATGAGAACTTGCAACTGCATTGTACCAATTGATGCTGTCACCAATCAAAGGCCACCCTCTTCTTCCTGGAGGCAACGGACGTATCTCTGACTTTTTCAACTTGGATTGTATTAGTTTTGATACAATTAGAGTGATCAAAAGTGCCAAAAATGTCACTGACAATAGCTCTGAATGATTTTCTCTCATTCTCTTTAGAAACCAAAGGAGGGACAATAGATAATCACAGGTCCACCTGTAGCAAGAGGCAAATTTATTTCAAATAACAAGACAAACATGATAATTGGTTAAGTATTACAAAAAGAAGAATAAATAAAGCAATATGAAAACGAAGGTTTGATATGCGGTTATGCTAGGTTGACCTTGTGAAGATCTGATGGGGCCACCTAAACTTGTTTCTTTTAAACGAGTACATGGTTCACAGAATCTATTATTTAAAGAAAGTTTGAACATAGAACGAGTTAATAAATTATAAGTCATAAAAAATTGAATTGGCAAGTGGGAACATCATTAAAATCTCAAATTAGAAAGTGGCTAATCGTTCATTCCGTTTGCAAATATTCCTTCCAACAAACATGGTACAATTCATAAACTATGACTAGCTCTTTCTTCTTCTCTCAATGAAAACCCTTGCAAAAATAGCATCTATTTAAGCTAAGTAATATAAGAGCAAGATATGTTATAACATAAACTAAAGCAGAAAAATCAGGAAGTGCAACTAAGAAACATTCGCTAGAATAATAATTCAAAGTCACTGACCAACGAAACATGGCATTTTCTTGTGATTCTGGAAATAAAGTACACTATACATATAAACACAGACAAAGCATCTAATTCTGCTGGATCATCCTCTGACCTGAAATCTCAGCTAAAATTGGATGTGTGTGTGTGTGTGTGTGTGTGTCAGTAGAGAGAGACCTATAGATACAGTATTTATATTTATAGTCTAAGAATATAGGACTGTGGAAGGTACAAAATAGAGCTTTTTGGGAAGGTGCATTTAATGGTTTCTGGTGGCACAAAATGAGGAAGCATGTTGATCATCCACTAGCTGCAGAGATGCTCATCAATTATAAAAGATAATAGATTCAAGTTTGACTTTTCCTCTTTACGCCAGTTAGTTTATAACTTCATTTATAGACAATTCATTGATTATTTTGCCACGTTCATGGAATCAGCAATGACGTTTTTATTCATGAGAAAACAATTGGAAAAAAATGTCAAGGTGTGAATTGAAGTCTTTTTTCTAGAAGTTTTCCATTTTTGGAACAGCGTTATTATTTCCAAGTTTTTTTCTTTCTTTTTTTTTTGGGTAGAATGTCCCCCAAAAGATTCAAATCCTAATAATGTTGTCTTACCCATTGAAGAGCTAAAATTGATCGTTAAAAATATTAGAGACAAAATTTCTTTATTTTTTTTATTTCCCAAGGACGACTACTCACATGTCAAATGAAATTAATCTCTTGTTGTTCTTAAATCCCTTGTAAGTAGACAATTGACTTGTGAATTTTCGCTCTTTCAAAAAAAGTTAGGGATCAAACTTCAACCACTTGCTTAAGGGGATGAAAGTACTTACCACTCACATCAACCCATCAAGTTTTGGCACTGATTATTTTTACACTTTTAGGGTCTATTTGGTACGAGGGGAGGGGAGGGAATGGGCGGAGCAAAAATTTCTTTATTTTTTATTATTTCCCAAGGACGACTACTCACATGTCAAATGAGATTAATCTCTTGTTGTTCTTAAATCCCTTGTAAGTAGACAATTGACTTGTGAATTTTTGCTCTTTCAAAAAAAGTTAGGGATCAAACTTCAACCACTTGCTTAAGGGGATGAAAGTACTTACCACTCACACCAACCCATCAAGTTTTGACACTGATTATTTTTACACTTTTAGGGTCTATTTGATACGAGGGGAGGGGAGAGAATGGGCGGAGCGAAATTTTTTGTAACATGAATTTATAAAAATTCGAGAAGTGGCGTTGAAAATTCTAAATTAATATATATAACTCTTATATTTAATATCTCATCATTATTAAAATATCACAACCCACTTCCTCAATATTTAAAAATTTATCTTACAAAATTTTTTCTTCCCCTCCCCCCCAAATCCGTTGTACCAAGAGAAACATTAAGGGTCTGTTTGGTTGCATGAATGAAAGTGGAGAAATAGAAAGTGAAAGGGGTAAAGATGGAAAGTAGGGGTAAATTAAGTAATGATTAAAAATAAAGTGTGTGGGACCCAAAAAAAGTGGGAGATAGAGAGAAAAAACTTGTGGGCCCCATGATATATGTATATTACAAAAATACCCCCTACTTTCTCAACTTTCCAATTCTTTGAGATTTTTTCAAGCAACCAAACAAGCCATAAACCTTAACAACCTTTCAAGGCAGCATTGTTTTGAGTGAATACATTTTAAAAGTAAGTTTATAATTTAAACCTTGAATAAATTTATATATATGAGCATAACATGAGTAATGATTGGAGGTTAACGCCACTCGAGGCCTTTATAAGGATGGAAGACCTAAATCAGATGTATTCCTAGCTAGCTACATTGTAGTCACATTTATTCTTGTATGCACATATAAATCAATTAATATCCACTAAAAACATTGTTGGTAAGTGCATTGTTGTCAAACTCGCGAGTTGACTCTCCGATTTTACCGTTTTTACGACACTATCTAAACAAAACGAGTCACGAGTCACCTAAATCTTCAATCTTTGAAAATTCGGTAGAAACTTACGTGTTTACATTATGAATTCACCGTTTTTACGTTTATACCTTACAGAAAATTGAGTCAACTTGCTAATAATCTCATTTTAATTATTTTTAATTGACAAAATTCAATGAATTTAAATATGGATTTCATAGAAATTTATCTATTGAGGTTGATATAATATAAATATTGATATATTTAAATCTACTATATGTATTTAAAATAAATTCAAGTCAATTTATTATTATTATTGTATTCTTATTTAATTATATAAAAGAAATACATGTTTTTTTATAATTGTAAATTCTTATGAGTTTACGATTTGAGTCTACCGATTCGAGTTTACCTTATCTCCACGAGTTTACTTAAACTCACGAGTTTGATAACCTTGGGTAAGTGGAATTTAGATTCAGCCATATGTTCTATTTTCTATACATAATCCAATAATAAATTGAGTTTATAATCTGACCTTTGAAAATCAAATCTATTATCAAAGATCACATAGTTTGACGCTGGATGTTTTCAGAAATTATATAACGCTCATATTATTACAATTAATATTAAAAAAGATTTAGGAATTTTGATTTTATACTATTCATGAATAAAGTATCTTCACAACATCCAAAATATCATGTTATAGCTTTTCAAAAAATTGATTTATTTGTTGAACAAAAAAATAACTTGAATTTGGAGCTTCAAACGTATACGAAAAACCATTAATAATTTAATTGAAATAGATTCAATTCTTTTCATTAAAAGTTGAGAGTTTGGCTCATCTGAATCAACCCGTCCCGTGTCCCGTCCCGTCCCGAACCTTGTCCCGTCTCGATCGGGAACGAGACGAGATCGGGACGGGCCGGGACGGAAAAATCCCGAGAAAAAAATTTTGAAATTTTTGTATTCAAAGTATCTACTTGTAAAATAATATGACACTTTAGTTCAATATTACTTTAAAATACATCTTATATAACATAATAAGGTCAAATTCTATTATTACCGTATTTTTCATAAAAAATTGTCATGTATATTTAAACATATACATACATTTTTTTAAAAAATATATATATAAAAACACATATTTATATATTCGGGACAGAAAGAGATCGGGACGACCTCGTCCCATGTCCCGTCCCGTCCCGAAGAGGAATTTTGTCCCGTCCTGAAACTTTTTGGGACAGAAATTCCCCATCCCGAAATGCCTAGGGACGGGACAGGCGGGACGAGACGGGAAATTGTTGGATACCCCTAGCTAGGAGAATCATCCCCAATGGGGCATACAATAATTATATGTGACCTACTAGCTAATATCATATCTTAGATAAACTGCATGAATAAAGAAATAGGAACTTTGGCAGTTACATCTCATTTAAATTATCTGAGGAAATTTCAAATTTTTGGATCAATTGTTACTTTGATCAACTTTCAGTCAGAATTTGATTGTTGCATTTCTTATTTGAATAAACTTTAATTTTACCACTATAGTTCATAAAGCATAAAACAACAACAACAACCCTAAGCAAAAAACATTACACATAAATTTGATATATTTTTTCAATTTTGACGTGATTTGGTTCATTTTCATTTTGGATATACTATAAATAGTAAATGATATGGCATTTCATATTCATGTATAAAAATTATCATTGTACATGTGTGTTAATATAATAACTTCGCATGTGTTTATAATCTACCCCAAATTCGGATAAAGAAGGAGGGTTGTGCTAAGATTCGACGCCAACCTAAAATCATATCGAATTCCATGAATATTGATCAATGATAGTGACTTCATATGTTCTAGCCTTCTAGGTAGCTGACCCTATATTGTGAGACAAAATTTTGTTGTTGATGTTGTTTATTATTTTGAATTATGCAAAGTTCAGTTGTGTTGGGTCTTCGGGCTCACTAGGTTTAGGGCAAGACCCCCAGACTCAAAAATATTTTACAAAAATACTTATAATTCACCCACTAATAAGAGCGTGATTCGAACCCATAATCGCCTAGTTATGAGTTTAACTCATTCACCATCTAGATGAACCTTTTGTTGGCTATCAATGATGTTGTTTTTTTATTCTTAGAGCCTTCGGTATGCGGCCCCCTTTGGGGAACCGACTAATCCGAAGTCTAAGTCAGGATTCCCCATTTTAGGGTGACGACTTCCCAAGGGTTCGAACCCATGACCTGGCGGGTACGCGGTGACCTCCCCCTTTCTTACCAGCTGGTCTACGCCCTTGGGCAAGGTGATGTTGTTTTTAATTATATGACAAAACCTTTAGATCATAATCGCTCACGGTAAAGCCCGCTTTTACTTTTTAGGTGAAATCATAATGTTGCAACGTCTAAAGCTAATAATTTTATGGGAAATGAAAACTTTGGATTATTATTTTATGGAGCCACAAAAAGGATTAGTCAACGCAGTACAATTGAATCCTTATTTTCAGGCTTCTTTTCGGGAACCAGTGTCCTTAAAGCCATGCACTTAATTGCTCGTATTAATATATACTATGGATTTTATATAATTGTTGAGCCTCATATGTTGGGCGCATCATACAATCCACAAATTAAATTTATATATTATATATACCAACAACAACCAACCTAGCAATAGTATGGATAAAATTTAAAATTTAACATATTTCACATTTGAATATTAAATAATCTAAAAAAGGGATTCGGTGTAAAGTAATATTTTTTTATGATGAAAAAATTGTATAAATAAACTCAGGAAAATGTACTATGTCAAACAGAAAATAATTAAGGCTTGAAAAATCATTTCTCATTGTACTGAAGCTAACACATCTCACATAGCTTAATTTAGGGGAAGCACTATGAGGGCGCAAGGAATAGATCAATTATCTGATAACCCAAAATACCCAAAATTCCGATTACAATTTGTCAGGATCATGCAATGACAAGTTTGAATGAAATCACGATGAATTTAAACTTCTCACTTACTAATGGGACTTCTTGACATCTAATTTACTATCTTCCATGACAAAAAAAACTACTATACTTACTTTAACAGTTATATACTTATATTCCCTTTGCTTCTAATATAAATATAAGAGATAATATGACAATTTTTTTGGTATGAAATATAAGAGGTAACAAGTAATAAACATTAATTGATTCTTCATTATATACCATGGAAGTATTCTTACTAAAATCTTTATAGTTTTGGTCATGATATTTAAACTACTCAAATAATGATATATAATATATATTAACAAAAAGTAAAAATCAAACCAAACGTGGTTGGTGTAGTGGTTTTCTCACTTCATCGCTTAACCAGAGGTCTTGAGTTTGAGCTGATGCGAATTTGAATTAGTCTAAGCCCATTGAGTTTCCCATACATTGAGGCTGGCTCAGGATATATACCGGATTAAAAACTCAAGAAAAAAAGTAAAAATCAAATTAAAAAATACATATTTTCCATTTCTACCCTTTTATATGAAATAATGAAAATATTAAATTTACATATAATAAATTTAATCCAACATGTTTTATTAGCATGCATAAAAAGGTTGACTACCTCTTATAATTCTTTAGTTAGTAATGTTGAAACAAGGTATTAGTACACATCAATTGATTATTCATTATATACCATGAAAAAATTAAAGTACTCTTACTAAAAACTTTATAGTTTCGGTCATGATATTTAAGCTACTCAAATGATGATAGTATATTAACATTTTTCTAGAAACAGATTTGAACTAATAAAAAAAAAACAGAATTTGGGATGTAATGTGAAATGGTACTTAATTCTGTACTACACAATTGAAATAGAGTGGGATATCGAATCAGAATCTCATATTATATATTGAATCAAGGATGTCTTTTTTTTTTTGAGTGAAAAATAAAGATGTCTTATTGGTGACGAGGAATATATAACACGTTTCCTTGTAAAAAGGCACCATATTAATTTAAGAAACAAGCATCTTATTTATTTATTGATCAATTTATGGTTATTGTGTGTGTGTGTGTGTGTGTGTGATGCTAGAGTAATCTTTAAGAATCACCCTAGAGCTGTCATCCTCAATCTTGAATTGTTTATGTAAGATAATTTGGGAAGTTATCCGTATCTTCGTTTGATGGATTAATTCTAAAAGTTGTTGGGAATTTGATGTAGTTGTGTCATAAAGAATAAGACCCTCATAAGATTTTGTGGGATTCCAAGTTATAATTAGTGAACTTGAATTAATAATGAGTCAAATATGGAACTAAACGTGTACAATATATATACTCTCTTAAAAAAAACAAGTGAATGTTACTTGATTGTCTGTAGTTAATGTTTTTTCTAATATTGCTCACATTTATTATGATACTTTTAAGAAAGAGAAATACATAAGAATTAATAAATATGGAAGTGAGTTCAAGTTAAAGTAAGAAAAACGCATTAAATGAAGAGAAAATGTGAGATGAGTTCTTACATTTTAGACCAACATCATTTAAATTTTGAACTCTTATAGTACAGAACGGAAGGAGTAGAATCGAAGGGAGCATCTTTTATTAGAAAATATTTGTGGAATATGAATTTCAAGTTTTAAAACAAATAATGTTACATAAAATACCAACTAATAATAGACTGATTTGTGAACGATGGCTTTATTTAAACTAAATTAAAATTGCTAATTTTTTTATTGATAAGCTTAATGCATTTGATGACATTCATGCTAGAAAGGAACCGCTACTCTTCTTTATAGTCATTGTTAGAATACTTAAGTTTTGAGTTTTGAGGATAACCAAATAATGTTTGGAAATGACTTAGAAATGAATATTGTATAAATGCATCTGAGTTATCCTAAGTCATAAGCCCAACTTGATCAAAGAGTCTTAATAAATTAATCAAAGTGTCCAAGTATCAATCGATCATGATAAGGTTAGAGTGATATATGAATGAAGCTAAGATCATGACTTTTATTGTTAAAAGATTTAGAGTTCCCATCTTTTAATAACGTCTTATCATAACAACTTTTAGGAGGGTTGTAGCAATACTAATAAGTGTCTGATTTGCACAGGAAAACAGAAACTATGAGCCATCTTTTTTGTTTTTGCTCATGGGCACATAAATGCTGATTTGGTAGTAGATCTTGCTTCTCACCGGATAATGAGGAAAAATTTGATTTTACTCAATGGTTACAACACTGCCTTCTGAAATTGAAACTGACTGAATGAGAAAAAGCATTGATGGCTACAACACTGGCCGATTTGGAAGGGCAAAAATGCTTTTTTGTATGATCATAGACCAACTGACTCAATGTATTAACTATTAAACATGTAGGTAATCTAGTTGCTGAGTACTGGGAAGCAAATGGTTTATCTACTGATTTATCTTATCTTTTAAGATCTCAAACAATCAAGAGACAAGGGCAAAATGGAAAATGCCGATCCTTGGAGCACTAAAGTTCAACATTGATACTGCTTTTGATGAACAAAAAGAAAAAGCTGCCATTGCATTTTTAGTACGAGATGAACAGGGCTGGATGTCAGATGGTGATGCAAAAATAATCCAAGCTCACTCAGCTTTAGAAGCAGAATACCATGCCATGGATGCTGGAATCAAATTTGCTACAGAAAATGACATAGAAAATGTAACTTTTGAATCAGACAACCAACAATTAATAATTAACATGCTAACTAAGCACAATACCATTCCTGATTGAAGATGTGACTTCATTGTGGACCATATCTTTACATCAGGATCTTTGATAAGGAACCATCAATTTTTATGGATTCCTAGGAAGGCTAATGAAACTGCAGATTGGATTTCAAAGGCCGTTCTAAAGAGGTCTTGCCCTCAGTATTGGAGCACCAGACCTCCTCCTCAATTGGAATTGTTGCTGTTTAGCGACAAGGATGATGCTGATTTTGATGATGGCGGATAGGAACTTTCTACTAATGTACTAGTGTTATCATTGTATAATGAAAGTTACTTTTTTCTTTGGCAAAAAAAGAGACTCTTTGATCCTAGAATAATCGAATACTCCCTCTCCTCCTAAATATAAGATCACTTTCAAATTTTAATTTGTTCCTGAATATAAACAACTTTATAATTTTTCCCAACATTTTTCCAAATAAACCCTAATAATAGTTATCTATAATAAATAGGCAAGAGAGGAAGAGGGAGAATAAAGACATATGGTTAGATTAGATTAATAATATGCTAATAATTTAACTAACATAACTAGCATTCTTAATACAATCAAATTAGGGAAATTGTCTTATATTTAGAAACGGAAAGAGTATCATGAAAGGACTTCTAAGGAATTCAGCTATCCTGGAAGATGACCTTAATCCACTTGGTCAATTAAAGAGAGTTCATCAATTATCGATGCCATGTGATCAACCATGAAAACATTAAGATACATATGAGCTATAACCCGAAGAAATATTAAAGATAATTGGCCAGAGTTAGAATGAGCATGCTTTGCACTTGATCAAGGAATATATTTTATTAATCTCTTTGATAAGTTATTCAGGGTAAATTTGATCTAAGAGTTTGTGGTAAATTTGAGCATTTTAAATGTATTACCTCTGTGTCCCATATATAAGATCTTAGCCGTAAACAAAACTCTTCTCATGAAAACAAGCAAAACTAATTAAATGTGTTTGGACTTTGGAATATACATGTTTTTAAAATATAATACATTATTTATGATGGTGTTATTAAGAGAGAGAAATATATGAGCAATAATGAATATGAAAGAGACTTAAGGTCAAAATAGAAAAAAAAGAGTTAAATGAAGAAAGTTAAATGAAGAGAGTGCAAGATGAGCTTTTATATTTCTTAGATTAAACCAATTCAAAATTTGAGTTGATATAATAAGAAGCGGAAATCACATTAAAATGGAACTCTATCTATATCTATTTCAATGAATTAGTTGAAATCAATTATATTTCTATCTCTAAATGAATTATAAATGAAAAGTCAACACAAATGGACACTTTACAATGTCAACTCACTTCACTACGTGACGCATTAAAGTTCATAACTACTCAATCAGCAGTAGATTGCCCTACTCAGTTTCCTTTGTTTTTGGTTATTGCAAGATTATCGCATGTAAAAATAATACATAACCACTGTAAGGTCCACTAGAGTTTTAATTTCCTACTAGAGGAAATTAAAACTATGCTACACTTCTTTGTATGTTACTATTATGTTAATTAATGCGAAATACTTTTACATAAAAAAAAGTGAAAAGTCAACACAATCCCTTGAACAATCACTATTGTTATTAATTAACAAAATGTCTTACATTATGCTTTGACATTAAATTTGGGAAAAACATTAATGATGTGATGTAAGTATCACCTATTTAAAAAATACTCTCAAGATTATGACGTTAACAATATTAGTATATTACACGTTACACTGGTATTTACAAGTATAATAATACTCAGTCTTGAATCTTGATATAAAATAATTTGATTTAATCAAATTAATGATAGATGTTACTCAGTTTAGTTATTATAACATGATTTTTCTAAATAATACCATAATAATCTCATTATCTCCACCTCTCTCTTTTATCTGATTATTGCTGAAGAGGTACTAACTTCGGTCCTAAATATAAGACCTAGATGACTTTTTTTTGGAGAGGTTAATGTTGCAAAATACTCTATTAAATCATGACATATTTGATATATTTTTAGATTATCCATTAGTTTATAAGTAAAATAAACTAGTTTAAGGGAAAAAAGCAGGAAAATCAATTTTATAATTAACTTATTTTACTTTTTTTTAGATTTTTCAAAAAAGTCAATTAGGTCTTATATTTAGGACCGGATGGAGTATTATTTTTGGACTGATTGCAGAGGAAATATCAATGTGTAACTATGAAGAAGTTTTAAAAATTTTAAAATTAAATTAAAGATTAAAGTAATTGTTTAACTAGGTCTTATATATATTGAGTAGTGAATGGAGTATCACTCTCTTCAAAAATTATATCAAAAGCATGCAGGCCAGGGAGTTAGAATGACCTAAAAACCCTATAGCTATAGGTGTATATACATTTTGTTGGTAAGGAGTATATCATGCATAGGACGTGTCAAATTAATTAATACTCCCTCCGGTCCCTAATATAAGAGCTCAAAATTTAAATGATTTTGGTCTCTAATGTAAGAGTTCATCTCACATTCTCTCCTCATTTAATGTGTTTTTTCCTGCTTTGCCCCTAATCCTCTTTCATATTTATTAATGCTTATGTATTTCTCTCTTTAAAGTATCATAATAAATATGAGCAATATTAGAAAAGAAGCATTAACTCCAGACACCCAACTAACTTTCATATGTTTTTTTAAGAAGCGTTTTTTGGCGGCTAACTCTTATATTAGATATTAGGATCATAGGGTGTACTTGTTGGCGTCCCCTAAATCTGGGCCGACTAATCAATTTATATTGCTCCAGTTATTGCAGGAAAGATAAAACGAAAAAAAAAATATCGCACCAGTTAGTCTTCCACGAAACTTTTTTTAAGTCCTTCCGTTATTATATATATCTGTTGGGACAATGATTGGTGACGTTTTCTTTATTTAAGTTAAGTATTAATATTATGTTGTTTGGAACCACTTACAATATGCCGTATTTTGTTTTAGTAATAATCTAAGTATTAGAACAGCTTCGTGATTTTATATGTTAAAATGATAATCATAATGACAAAAATCGCTTTTGATATTCCTTGCTTCTCACGAAGATACAGCAACTTGTAATTCTTTTTTAAAGTCCCTTCCTTACTAATTATTTGATTTATTTAAGGTGGTGCATTTGTTTCTAAATACTCCCTCCTAGTCATAAAAATAAGGTTAGTTTGACTTTTTTGTTGTTGTGACGAAAATTAAAACCAGTAAATTATATTTTTGGAAAGATAAAAAAAGACCATACCGCTAAATTATAACATATATCACATATAACTAAATTATATGTTAATTTATGAGTAGAATACATTAGTTTTGAGGAAAAATGTAACTTAAGACATTTTAAAGTAATTAATTTTTTATCTTTAATTTTTCAACATTTTCCCTAATTAACCCCATCAATACTCTTCACTAATAATCAATTAAGTGGGGATGACAAGAATAAAGGTAAATGGTCATGGTGTTTTGATAAAATTATGTGATTTTATGTAACAAATTAATTAATATTTTTAAAGTAATCATATTACTTAAATATAACTAAAAATTTAGCATCGGAGGGAGAGTACAGAGTAATTTACAGTTTCTTATTAGTAAACGAAAATGCAATAAATGACCTGGTATAGTTTGTAAAGATTTGATTCCTAAGTCCTAACTCACATAAAAGAAGTTTAAGAAATGTTTAAATCAATTATTGAATAAAATATTAATTCAGAAAAATATTGATTAAAAGATCCTTTTCAATAATTTCATACATTATTCTCTTTGATGTCCAACTACTTTATTTTAGAGATTTGTTTTACATATCCTTCATTGGCATATTAGTGTCCTTCCTTGAATGTATCTGTAACACTTCAAGCAATTTTATGCTTTATTCTGTTTAATAAATAGTGTTAGGAATCTTCCATACTCACTTTTTTTAAAGAAAAAGACAAAGCAATGAACAATGAATGAACCTGGTGAGAACGGGAAAAATGAGTGAATGAATTAACTAATGACAATGAGAATTATTGGATAGTTCAGCATATAATTGGAAAGCTGTTATATTGTTTCTTAATATCCACATAATTCAAAACAATATTAAACGTTATCAATTCTGAAAATAAATAGTATTATCCATAAATTATAAATAATCTATCTTGTCACAATTGTTTTCCTTACTATAATAGACAAATAAATAACAAAGTAAACGTGAATCCCAACCTTGTTCAGACCACTTGTGTCCAACCCAACATAAAAGCATTGATCTGGGAACAACTTTTTTTCCTTGATCACTTCGACAAATTGTAAAAAGACACAAAGTTGAACTAAAAGCTTAATGATAAACCATTTGATTGGTCACATTTTCAAATCTCCAATCCATGATTGGTTACATCATTATGAACTGTGGTCAACTTGTGATTTTGTTGTTTTTGTCACTGAACATGATGGTACAATCACAGTTATTTCCAGATGAAAGAGCTTCTCTGTTGCTTTTGAGGGATTCCTTAACTTCTCCTTCTATTGATTTACATGGCAATTGGACAGGACCACCTTGTTTAGACAATTTAAGTAGATGGAAAGGTATCATTTGTTTTAATTGGCATGTTGTTCAGATTGGTCTTGATAGTTTTGAGCTTAGTGGCTATTTGCCTCCTTCTTTCCCTCAGAACATAACATTCTTGACTCAACTTAACCTCAGAAACAATTTAATTTCCGGGACTCTTCCAAATCTCACCAACTTGGTGTTCTTGGAACATGTTTTGCTTTCATATAATCACTTCAATGAATCAATTCCATTGGAATATGTTGGATTGCCTAGTCTCAAAGAATTGGAGCTGCAAGGGAATAACTTAGATGGTCAAATACCAGTTTTTGATCAAGCTTCATTGATTAGTTTCAATGTTTCATATAACCATCTAGAAGGACCAATTCCTCAAACTTCTGTGCTGCAGAAATTTCCAAAAAGCTCTTTTGATAATAATACTGATCTCTGTGGGAAGCCATTGGATGTTTTGTGTCCTCCTTCTCCAGCACCAGCTCCATGCCCAGAAGCACCCACAAGAAACAAGAGACTTCCAGTATGGATTATTGCTTTGCTTATTACAGCACCTGCACTGGTTTTTGTTCTGCTTACTATTGTTTTCTTCTTGGTCTGCAATAAAAGGGTTCAATCAAAAGAAACAACCAGAAATGAATATGCTGAAGGTAACTATATTTAGTACATGTTATTTACTTGCATCAACTTTCAGTGTATGTTTTGGGAAATTAGTAGTAAAGACAAGGGAACTAAATCTAATGAAAAGAGTCATAAAAAAATTAATGGTCAAAGATGCACCCAATAGCATGGTAACCTCTAAAAGGTGCACCTACTAGCATAGTAATTTTAAGGGTGCAAATTTGACACTTATAATTTAAATGAGACATCTAGCAGCAAGGTAATTTGTAAAAAGGGCATCCAATAGCATGGGAAAACTTAACATTAATGGAAGAAAAACCAAATTTGCCCCATTTTAAGTTTAAAGTGTCAAATTTGTTTCCTCAAAATTACCATGCTACTAGGTGCACCTTTTAGAAATTACCATACTATTGGACGTACATTTGCTCAAAATTAATCACATTGCAGGATTTAAATAAAAGATCCACTTCCCATATATTCTTTTCCATTCAGAAATAACATAGATTTAAGTGAAATTTCAGAAGGTTAGACAGAGGAAATGTTTAGAAATGACTTGTAGCTTCTCCTTCACATTTTGAAACAGGGCATGGTTTTGGAGCATGGGCAAAAAATATGATGTCATATTCATTGAGCAATGAAGATCCTGAAAGGATAGGAAAATTGGAAATTTATAGTAAGGATTACCCAATTTTTGACTTGGATGATTTATTGAGGGCATCAGCAGAAATGCTAGGCAAGGGAAACTTAGGCATCACATTTAAAGCAACACTTGAAACTGGTGCTGTGGTTGCTGTTAAAAGACTTGATCAAACAAATGGATTTGTCAAGAAGGAGATATTCCTCCAGCATATGCAATTGCAAGCAAGGTTGAAGCATGAAAATCTGGTTGAAATTATATCTTTCTTTTACTCAGAGGAGCAGAAGATGGTGGTTTATGAGTTTGTCCCCAGTTTATCTTTGTTTGAGCTACTTCATGGTTAGTCTGCTTCTTACGTATCATTATCTCTTAAATGAAAATTGATGGGTAACTAGGTATATGATGAACCTTAACCAAAAACAAATTGTTGAGATGGAAAAACTTGCCCAATTGAATAGCCCATTATGCATACTATTCTACCAATGTGGGACTTGCTATCCCATACTACTTATTAGCCTTCATCAATTGGATAAATGCCCATTTTTGTTGATGGTTTTGAAGAGGGATACCCATGAAATGTTTTGATTGGAAGATAGTTGGGTGATGTGCAACCATTGGGGCTACCAATTAATGTGGGATAGGTTCGAGTGCCCATCCTAAAAATGGCAGGATGATAACCAAGCGTGGTTGGTGTAGTGGTTACCTCACTTCACCGCTTAACCAGAGGTCTCGAGTTCGAGCTCTGGGAATGCAGCCTGCCCCTTGGCCAGCACTTTACCCTTAAGTGGAGGCCCCGGTGCGGATCTGGATTAGTCTGAGCCCGTTGAGTTCCCCGTGACATTGGGGCTGGCCCAGGATACCGGATTAAAAACTCAAAAAAATGGCAGGATGATGATGCCTATTTATTTTGGACCATATAAATCTAAAATAGACGGTTCAGATTGAAAATCTTAAAGTTTTCAAATTTTTTAATTTTGTACCAATCAAAATGACTTTTATGTAAAAATCATATACTTTAAAATATTAAATCTAGACCGTTTATTTTAGATCTGGATGGTCCAGAGTAGATAGTCAAAACCTCACCACCTTTAAGATGGGCACCGAAACCAATCCTCAATTAATGGAGATTTTGTAGTATAAGATACCAAGTCACACATTGAGTAGAATGAGACGCTCAATAGATATTTAAATGAGGTTGTTCTTCCAAGTTCCAACTAAACAACTAACTTTTAAGTACAGTTTCCAAACCAACTTAATTATAAAAAAAAACAAGATTGAATGCTAATATTCCAAATGTGCAAATGCTAGATAGTAGAGTACTTAGAAGAACTCCACTTGATTGGTCCACAAGGCTGGCTATTATCAAAGGCATAGCAAGAGGTCTAGCTTTCCTTCATCATTCTTTCCCTTCACATAAGGTCCCCCATGCCAACCTAAGAACATCCAATGTTCTCATTCATCAAGATGCTCAAGGCTACCATACCAAGCTCACAGACTTTGGCTTCTTACCATTGCTTTCTGCTAAAAAATCTGCAGAAAAGCTAGCCATAAGCAAGTCACCTGAATTTGTCCAAGGCAAGAAGCTGACACATAAAGCTGATGTATATTGCTTTGGAATCATAATTCTTGAGGTAATAACTGGGAAAGTTCCTGGTGAAAGCCTTGGTGAGATTGAAGAAACTACACATGATATTTCTGAATGGGTAAGAACGATTGTAAACAATGATTGGTCCACAGACATACTTGATGCAGAGATATTAGCAGCAAGAGAAGGGCATGGTGCTATGTTTGAGCTTACAGAGATAGCTCTACAATGTACTGATATAACACCTAAGAGAAGGCCCAAAATGAATGAAGTTTTGGTGAGAATAGAAGAGATAGAGCAAATGAAATCAGAGAATGAGTGATACAGATTATGTCATTAATAGATCATGTAAATCACATTTAAGCTGACCATTTTTTTAAAACAATATTCCCTCCCTCAGAGAAGAAATGTTTGTATGAGGGGTTACAAGCTAGGATGTAGAAGTTTGTATTGAACACAGTAACAATATTCGCTTCTTTCTTCATAGATTTAAGATTAGAACTTGTCATGGTTATGATCTCAAGAATTTTTCAATTGTCCTTGTATAGTTCCCACTGGCTATAAGTACATCCTGCTTTCGGCATTTTATTTAATTGGTGACGATCATGGTTTCATTGAAGGACAAAATCTTATGTGACACAAAGTGAGAAAAAGAGGTACTCCCTCCGGTCCTAAATATAAGACCTAGTTGACTTTTTTGGAAAATCCTAAAACAACAAAATAAGTTAATTATAAATTGATTTACCTAATTTTTTCTCTTAGAATAGTTTGTTTTACCTATAAACTAATGGATAATTTAAAAATATATCAAATGTGTCATGATTTAATAGCCTATTTCACAACCTTAACCTCTCCAAAAAAAGTCAACTAAATCTTATACTTAGGACCGGAGGTAGTAATATTTTTTATAGCGTTCCAAGAACCATTCAATACGAAAGTCTAAAAGCCTAAGAAGTCATCCATTTAGAAATCCTAAAATCCCTCCAAGGTTTTCAACAAACTTTGAGCTTAAGTTGGGTGATATCAGATATGGATTATTCCATGGGTAACATGTGTGGAATTAAATGTAACACTTGTTAGAGCACCCCCAAAGCTACTATGGTATGGAGGAGTCCATCGGAGCTTTAAAATGACAAATTCGGCCCAAATGCATTGTATAACGGGTCAAGAGAGTTCCAAAAAGAGATCAAACTATATTCAAGGCCGAATGGGTGTCCGTCAAAAAATCAATCATCATGAATACACCATCAATTTGTTAGGGTTTTCTTTTATTCTAGAGTATCATACAGTCACCCATATTAAGGCTATGCATACATTGTACTAACGGAATAGGCTTGAATGAATCGACAAGACTTATGTTTTCTGTTGAATTTTGTTTGCATCTTGGTATTCTTATAACTTATAAGAATAATACTTGACTCTATCAAGGCCTAATCATTCTTGTGATATCTTTATGGTTAAGGTTGTAAAAGACATGTTTTTTTTAAGGTCCTACCTTCGATCACATATAATTGTGGATAGCCACGTAAGAGATGGAAACCCTCCCTCCTATTTATAAATGATCTGGTCCACTTAATATATCAATTTTTATTTTGAAGCAAATATAACTATATGAGATTATGTTTTACCTGGATAGCCACGTAAGAGATGGAAACCCTCCCTCCTATTTATGAATGATCTGGTCCACTTAGTATATCAATTTTTATTTTGAAGCAAATATAACTATATGAGATTATGTTTTACCACATGTCTATCACAGGAAAAAAAACATAAAGAATAGGGAAAAAGAAATAGCCTATTAATTCAACAAAAATGGGACAAGAGCGAGCTTATTAATGCATTCATGCAATATAATCATTCTGTTTATTATATTTGGCGGTGCTTTATATTGGTTGTTAGGCCTAAAACCAGTTCCCCTTGACACCGACCAATTATATATAATGATAGGCAGAGTTATTGGAATTGGAAAACTGTGAGAGGGGTTGGACTATCCTTGAAGTTGAAGATTTCGTCTTTTGGAAAAGTCACTTAGTAGGGATATCACTCATTTATATTAATGATGTTAACAGAAAATGACTAAAAATGTGCTTTCAAAATATAAATGATTAAATTGAAACAAATGCGAATATAAGAGATTTAAATTATACTTTAACATATATTTAATTATTTTAATTTCATTCTTGTATGGTCTGCGGCTTGTCTCAATAATATAATTAAAGATATCATTTGAATAGAAGAAAATTTTAAAGTCTTATCTCAAACATTTAGGATGGGATAAAAGTAGGACTGGCCATTGTACATCCCCGCTTTAGTTCGTGTCCCAACTATTTATGTTCTTACAAGTATAATTTGATACTTTTAAAGATATATCATATAACCACTATTTTGTGTCTATATATATATGTTGCTTTAAAATATATTATTATGATTTTTATGTACATAATTAATACAAAATATATGAAATATATCAGACTTAAGTACACTCATATATCTAATACTCCCTCCAGTCCTAAATATAAGACCTAATTGACTTTTCTGGAAAATCCTTAAAAAATAAAACAAGTTAATTATAAATTGATTTAGCTAATTTATTCCCTTAAACTAGTTTATTTTACCTATAAACTAATGGATAATCTAAAAATATATCAAATATGTTATCATTTAATAACCTATTTCGCAACCTTAATCTCTCCAAAAAAAAAGTCAATTTGGTCCTATATTTAGGACCGGAGGTAGTATTAGTATTTTATCACCAAAATTTTAATATTTTTATCAACAATAAAACTAATTCCTTATTATAAAATCACTTTCAAATTTTTGAGTAAATCAAAAAAGGTAGTTAAGTTTATTATTATCACATAATATTATCAAATCACCCTAACCATATAACATTTATCCCCACTTTCTCTCTCTTATTTGTTTTACTATTGATGAGCATTTTTAAGGTTAATTTGGGAAAAAGTTTGGAACAGTTATAAATTAGTTTTATAATTAGAACCAAATTGAATTTAAAAGTAATTTTACATTTAGGTCCAGAGGGAGTATATTTTACATTCACAATTTTTATATATATTATTTGATATAATGTATTAAAATTCTATGAGTAAATCGGAAAATTAGAAGTGTCATTTTTTGGCCAGAAAATTGGAAATCTTTGTTGCACGTTTGAGTAGGTGTATACATTTAATCTCATTCTACAGTCAACAAATGGAGGAGCATGAACCTAATTACAAAGCTGAGGAATGCCTCCAATTCATGGACAGCTAACCAGCAGTAAATCTCCCAAATAGCCCTTTCCTACTTCTCCAACATTTCCAATCACCCTCTAGTAAAGGTTATTTCCAAATTGTCCAAGAGCTGTTTGATATTCCAATGCCATATATGCATGGAAGGTGAGGATTCTCAGAAACTACTCATTCAGAGGTAAAACATGTTGCTTTCTACTTTCTAAAGGATATCTCGCCAGGTCTAGATGGCTATCATGCATATTTCTATACAAGAAATTGGAGCTTGGTGGCTGATGATGTTTATAGAATGGCTTGTTCAGTTTGGGAGTTAAAATTTGCTTGAGGGCTGTGAACAAAATTAATGCGGTCATGATTCTTAAATGTGATCACACCCAGGATTTTAAGGATTTTCTACCCATCAACCTGAGTAATGTGTCATACAACAAGATCTTCTAAAAAAATTGTCTAACTTGAGACCATCATGGATAAATTGATCGATTCACTCTCACTAGTGTGTTCCTAAAAGGAGACTCATTTCAAATAATATTTTGCACATTGTTGACTCCCTACACCAAATCCACTCCTCCTGAATACACCAGAAAAAATTGGTAGCCTTTAAGATTTATTTTTCAAAGGCTTTGATATATTATCATGGGAAAATTCAGTGGCTGTTTTGCAACAAATGCATTTTCCTCGGAAAATCATATACCTCATCTATCGGTACTTCTCTACAATCCAATACAACTTCTTGTATTGGATATAAATAGAGGCATAAGGCAAGGATATCCTATCTCCCCCTATCTTTTCATCATAGCTCAAATGTGCTATCTTATTTCATACAAAAATATGAATAAGTCTGTCATTGGAAATGGATAAAAAATTGTCGAAATGCACTAGTTATCATCCACCTTCTTTATGCTAATAACTCCTCATGGAAGGTAATTACTCCTCTCAATTTGCTGTGGTCAAAGACATATTAGACTCTTTTTGCTCCAGGACAAAGCAACAGATAATAAAGAAGTCAAAATTCACAATAATCTTCAGCCACAATACAACTCATGAAGAATGAGTTGAGTTATCACAAATCTTAGAGGTGCGTTTATGTCCTCCAGATTAGGGAAGTATTTGGGAACAAACAATGACCGGGGAGAAGGAATAATGAAATTGTAAGAAAATGATTCACCCTTGGTAAATTTTAGCTCAAATGAGTGTTTGGGGTCTGAATATAATTATTCAGAATTATTGAGTTAAGTGTAATTTACCAAATTTTGTTTAATTTCAAATTTAAATGAAAAGTTGTGACTTTCTATTTAATGGGATAGGTATTGTTTCACAGAAAGTCTATAAATATGGGTTAGGTAGAAACAAGTTAATTAACAAAAACAGTTTATGCCCCATTTCATAGATTTCTCTCCTAAAACCTTTTTGTTTTAATCTTTCTTTCAAGTGCTTTTACAGTATACAAAATAAGAGTCTAAACTTGTGATTCTTATAGTGTGAAAGGCGTCTATATAAAGTGTTTGTTCTGCCTTTATTCAAGTATTCCTAAATACTTCATTTTTCATTTTCCAACAGTGGTATCAGAGCCGATATGTTTCTTGAGACCGTTTATGTTAGAATCAACCCACACAATAGAACACACTGAAAATGAAAGGATTAGAAAACAGGACTGGGTTTCCCAAAATACATATAATTAGGACATGAAGATAGTCCCAATGTGCAAAGAACGAAAAAAAATGACGAAAATGGACTATAAGAACGCGAAAAACGGACACCGGGCAGCAGAGGTACGACGTACTAAAAGGCCTCCATCCTCTTCCTTTATGCATTGATGTGTGTGTGTGTGTTAGGAAGAAACTAAAAACCCAAGGACCCCTTGCTCTTGCGGCACACCACCTCCTCTTTTCCTGCGTGAATTCTCTTGTGTTTAGACTTTAGGGTTGAAGGAATTAAAACCAGCCTCTCTTTCCTATGTGTGTTGCGCGTATATATATAATAATAATTTTGTTGCTCTCTTCCCTCTTTTTCTCAAAAATATGTGTGTGAATCTTTCTCTCATTTTGACTGCGTAAATATATCTTTTATCTCTCTTATCTTTTGTCTCAGTTTGCTTAAATATCTCCTGACCGTTTATATGCATGTAAAATAGCTCTCTTATTTGTTAGCAGTTATATGCATGTAAATATATCTGTTTTCTCAAAGAAAACAAATAAAAAATGACCAAAATACCCCTAGTAGATTGTATTGCAAGTAATTAAACTTAATATTTTCCAATTCTTTTCAAGCTAGCATGCACATTTATAAACCTCAATAATGAATTAAAATGTCAATTAAATCCCATAAATTAGGCACAAATGCACATGCTAGACTATGTAAATATATGTCTGATCAAAAGGCTAGGTCCGATGTGAGGTCATCAGGGTCTGGGTGACCTGCTGGAGATTAGCGGTGACACCCTAGACAAAACGTCGTCTTAGAAAACGGGATTGAGTCTCCCAAAGTACACAGAATTATGACATGAAAATAGTCCCAATGTGCATTAGAACAAAAAAAACATGAAAATGGACTATAGATAGTCTTATTTAGACAAATAATACTACTAGTTTCTATATTGCTAATACTGACTTCATGTTTACTTTGAAAGATTATGCCCTTCTACAACCTTCCTCTCAAATACAACCTCCTCATATGGAATTACACCATAGAGCTCTGCCAATTGATTTAGTGTTATAAGTACACCATATTATTTCAGTTAACTAGCTTTGTCTTTTAGTTGTGACTGCCCTAAATTATCTCTTGCACATAATTTATTCCATTGTCCAAGCAACTTGGTGGGCCCTACTCAACGTAGGAGCATACTGGGCTCCTTCAAGGACTAGCTTCTTGTGATTTTTTGGAATAAAGTAATCCAAGGAGTAGCTACCGTTTCCCCCCATGAGTTGATGAGTGTAGGTGTACCTGAGGCAAATTATATGGTCATTTTTGTACCTTTGCCTTTAGATTTATGGGTGAAAGTGCAAAAATGATACTCCCTCCGTTCCTAAATATAAGATCACTTTTTAATTTGACTCAAGTTTTCCCCAAATTACCCCTATACTTCCTTCACCCAAAAAATAGTGGTTTGAAGAAGGTGAGAGGATATTAAACTTAGGTGAGGAATATTTTGGAAATTTCATATAATCCTAACACATTGGAATGTCTTCCTTAATCTCTCCAAATTTGTTAAAGTGATCTTATATTTAGGAACCTCGACAGTACTAAACTTTACCCAAAATTGCGTTTCAAATACTAAAGTTTCGCGAGGAGCAAAAATAGTACCAATTTGGGCTCCAGGTGCAAATATAATATTTTCACTTGAGGGAAATAAAATTTGGATACAAAAAGACTCTTATGCCCCTCATTTAATTTTTTATTTAATGATAGAGGAATGGGGGTATAAGAGTCTTTTCATATATAAATTTTATTTTCGTCAAGTAAAATAATTATATTTGCACCTGGACCCCAAGTTGGGTACTCTTTTTGCACACCGGAAAACTTAAATATTAGAAACGCAATTTTGAGTAAAGTTTGATATCATTTTTGCACCTTCACCTAGATTTAAGTATAATATATGATTTTAAAATATAATTGATTAGTGTATGTGTTTAAAAAATTAATTACTTATATTTTGGATCGGATGGGATGGAATTCATAATAGGAAAAAACAACATTTTGATAAAAAATTTGCAAAATATTGGATGTCGTCATTAATTACTACTTGGCCCTCCAATCTTTTTTTTCACTTGGATCAGCTAATACAATAGATCTACCTCTTTTAAATTAGAAGGATATATCTGAAATTTAGGCTAATCCAAATCAAGTTGGGCATGAACACAAGGGTGGGAAAGGTCTACCACCAAATATTTAACCCTTTAGTATCACCAGAGCTCAAATTCAAGATCTCAAGTTAGTTTTAGTTAGTACAACTCCATAACAATTGAAAAGTGTGTTTTTGCACTCCAATATTTAATATGATCTATTAAAAACTCGCAAAACTCGCAAACCTCTCAATTGAATTAATTTTTTTTGGCTTGGACTGGGCCGAAACCAGTTGAGCTCGGCCGAATCATTTTGCCTCATTGATGTGTCACTTTATTTCAGGTTAATAGTGATTCTACTCAAGTATAGAGAAACTTTAGAGTTAGAGATACCCTTGATTTCTTACACAGACAAAATGGCGCCTCACTTTCTAGAACTTTTTAGTGCCCTTAAAACTAAAACTTGTTTGATTTTTCGGAAAAGAGCTACAATTTTAAAGTTAATAATTATCTATTATTTTCTTAAAAATAAAAATAATAAAATTACTTTTATTATCAAATATTGAGAAATATTGGTGTGAAGAGTGAAAGAGAGCACAAAGCTAATTAGATAAGCACTAAAAACCGGTGGCAGATAAGAACCACAACCGCATTATATTGCAGATGAGTTCAAAAAGACGACTGGAAGAACAGCAGTTTTGGATTTTACCCTTTTATATTCTTCAGAAAAAATAAAATAAATGATTAATATATAATGTTATGAAGAAAACAGGCAAGAGAGTACATATTTTTAAGCGAGTAGACAACACATATGACCACGTACGTGTCTTTTTCTCAGCATTCTCCCAAACAGGTGTCTCACCCTTCACCAACCTCACTTTAGCTCATATAAGCTTACACACACCACTTTTCTGCCATGCACACAAATACCCATTTCTCTTTAACTTAAGGTTCCTCCATTTTCACAATCACCTTAAGGAAAAGCTTTCTAAAGAAGGAAGAGAGAGAGAAAAAAGAATTATGGCAACACGTGCATATGCGTTTGGAAGGGTAGATGAAGCAACACATCCTGACTCCATGAGAGCCACCGTGGCTGAGTTTGTGTCAACTTGTATGTTTGTCTTCATCGGAGAAGGCTCCATCCTAGCACTCAGTATGTGTCATTTAATTTAATTCAATTTAATTTGTAGTAATGATTTTATATATTCAAATTGTGTGATGATTTTAATTTATTATGGAATTTTTGTTGGCATGCAGACAAGATCTATAGTACTGATCCTGGGTCGTCGGCTGGAGAGCTGCTGGCGGTAGCCATGGCGCATGCATTTGGGTTGTTCGCCGCCATAGCGGCGAGCATGCATGTGTCCGGTGGGCATGTGAACCCG
The DNA here is from genome assembly GCA_029929735.1 of Mimosa pudica. NCBI lineage: Eukaryota > Viridiplantae > Streptophyta > Magnoliopsida > Fabales > Fabaceae > Mimosa > Mimosa pudica. Next base: position 11,653,295 of record JAKELP010000023.1, on the reverse strand, counting down.
GCGGTGACATTCGGAGCTCTTCTCGGTGGAAGGATATCGGTTGTACGAGCTGTGTACTACTGGGTGGCTCAACTCCTTGGTGCCATTGTTGCCGCTCTGTTACTCAGGCTTGTCACCAATAACATGGTATATCAACCTTAGAACAAAGTTGAATGCGTCCTGTATTTTACACGAAGAGATATGCTTATTTAAGAACGGGAAATCTGCTCCGGATAAAATTAAAATTATAAAATCATTTTAACTAATTAGAATAACATGATTAACTTTGTTATAAAAAAAAAGAATAACATGATTAACTATTGGATTAACAACATTAACTACTCAAAATATTAACTATTCAATTGATGGGATTTTGAAATTCAACTCTCATTTATATGAGATTTCACCTTTTAAAACATTGAAACCTTAAACGTCTATAAGAAACATTTTTGCAATTAAGTTTCTTTTACTAATTTTAAATAAATCAGCTTCATATGTAAAAACAAAGTTAATTTTTTTTATTTCATGGAAAACACTTTACAAGTACAGGAAATTTAATAGTGTGTGTGTATATATATGTGCTTGCATCATGTTCAATTTAATCTTTTATATTTGCATCATATGTTTCATTTAGATTCATTCATTTAGTTTAAAAATACACTCATAATAATTTTTATAATATTATGAGTTCCAGGTAACCCATAATGTTAATTCAACAATTTGATTGCTGTATTCAACATTTACATGACTTGATTAGATATTAAATCTTTACTATAATCCTATTTACATTAAAACATTTGCCATTTTTATAAGCTTTTACTTATAGAATAACATGTTGATTTGTTGTACTAGTGTCACAATTTTCCATAACAAAAATGACATAATTCAAACTCAAATCTCTAAACTGAAAGCATATTCAAACACAAAAAATAAACACATATTGTAGCCAACTAAATAAAATAAAAACATTTCTCATATGTTGCCATGTGTACTTTCAGAGACCAGCTTCTTTCACCCTGGCAATAGGGGAGGGTGCAATGCACGCGCTTATATTTGAGATAGTGATGACATTCGGCCTTATGTACACCGTTTACGGCACTGCCATTGACCCAAAGAGAGGCACAAATGGAGCACTGGCCCCACTTGCGATTGGGCTCATAGTTGGGGCTTACATCCTCGTTGGTGGGCCTTTCGATGGGGCCTGCATGAACCCAGCTAGGGCCTTTGGGCCTTCTTTAGTGGGCTGGAGGTGGCACTACCACTGGATCTACTGGGTCGGCCCACTCATTGGAGCTGGCATTGCAGCCCTTGTCTATGAATATGTGGTCATCCCCACTGAGCCACCTCATCCTCACCAACCTCTTGCTCCTGAAGATTACTGAGACTCACTAGCTAGTCTTTCCACTACTGCACCTATAATAATGTAATTTATATTTCTTCTTTATTTTATTTACCACTGTGTTTTGATTTTACTGAGTTTTTCCTTTTTTTTTTCTGGGTTTGTGTATGCATTTTTTCTTGGGCTGTTGTGTCGGGTGTGAAGTGGTTATCCTATGTTTTATGCATATTAATTAAATAAAATGTGATCTTGTAGTGCGTGTGTCACTTTTATGTGGATATGATATGTAGTTTCTTGCCTATTTCCTCTTTCAGTAATATTGCACAACTAGACTAATATCGCGGTGAAGTTAGTATTAATAAAAGGGTTAAGGGTCAAATCTAGCACTCTACTATTGTCAAAAGTTCACCCAACATAAACAGGAATTTGATGGCTCAATTGTAGTACATATCTATTCGAAAATGACTCAAATCTAGCATTTCCGTCAATTTTAACGGGTTTAACCGTTAAGTTTGACCCGATCATGTTACGACAGCTGCCACATATTGGGTGACGTGGCAGGTGACGTGGCCTAACTGGGTGACATGGCAGGTGACATTGCATGACCGGGTCAAATTTAACGGTCACACCCGTTAAAATTGACAGAAATGCTAGATTTGAGACATTTTTGAATAGATGTGTGCTACATTTGAGCCATCAAATTCTTGTTCATGTTGGGTGAACTTTTGGCAATAATAGAGTGCTAAACCCTTAACCCTAAATAAAAAAATGTTTGCAAAATTGTCACTTTATAAAAAATAAGTGACATTTTTAATAATAGATACGTTAAAGAAAAGTAATTGTTATACAATAATAGAGCCTCTCTATGAAAGTCAATTTTTTCTAAAAAAAATTATAACCGTTTGAATTGTTTTATAGTAATCTATTATTAGAATATAAGTTTTGATGATGACTGATTTGGTTGCTGATGAGGTTGATAACGTTACAGATTGATTGATGATGATATTGATAAGTTTGATAGTGTATCGCAGAAAATATTGTGTTATAATTCAGAGCTATAAGTAGTATTGATTTCGTTACAAGTATATGCATTGCGTTACATCTGCACAATTATGGAAATTCAATGTTCTGTTTATTTATCGTTACAATTTTACATGATGCGTTAAGTGGGATAGTGAATTTTGACTTAAAATGGTTATTTAATAAAGTCATAATAAATAACGATATATATGGGTGCATAACGTTACAACATATCAGAACAGGTTTTAACTTAAGAAGATTTAAGTTTGATATGTTTTGTATCGTTATAAATGGATAGCTAATATTACATCTCTGTCTATGTGTATTTTGAATTATCAAGTGATCATGGAGATATATCGTAACATTCTGAGCTATAACGTTATAGCTATCTGAAGTCATGAAAATAACGCTGCATCTTGTTCTATCTCATTATATCTTCACTAATGTCTAACCGAGCTTACAGGTACATAACGTTACAAGTTAACGTTACAAGTAAAGTAGTAACGTTACTAATGTCTATTTTATTTAACAATATCTTTTAGATTTAATTAAATGCTTTATTAATTTTTGAAATGTTTGAGCAACAACAAAGTCTTATCCCACTAAGTTGGATCGGCTACATGGACCATACAGTGTCTTCTATCTCTTTTTAGTCTTCTACCATCAATCAAATAGCTTAGCATTATTTGTGTGTTTATTAGTTTATATCATTGGTCTTCTAGCTCTCTCTGATCAGGTTTCATGGGCATGAGAAGAGAATTTTGAATGGATAATATCACACTTATTAAGAGCCCATAAGAGTACATTGTTTTGGGCTTTTAATTGGGAATTTCATTGATAAACTCCATAATTTCACAGATTTTCATCTCTATTTTCCTCTAGTTCACACTCTTTTTGATGATACATAGACAACAAAACACACAAATACCAATAGAAAGTGATGCAAATAGGAAATCATTCATTTGTGTGAAATTTGGAGTTTAATGATTGTATATGTGAGACATAGAAACTCTTCAACCCTCTTTCTAGCTTGTGTAGGAAGAGGTAGACAGGTGTTAGAAGCTCTATGAAACCCAAGTGCTACAACAAAAGAGGAAAAAGGAGCAAGGAAAAGCCAATTTTCAATCTTAGGGAAGCTGCACGCCAGTGGCGCACCAACTGGCGAGCCGCTGGCGAGCCACAAAGCCAACTGGCAAGCCAGCGGCATGTAGTCTCTGGAATCTCGCCAGTGGCACGCCAGCTGGCGAGCAACTGGCGAGAGCACGTCACTGCTGCGCGTTTTAGCCAAAAATTCTCAGCATATAAAAGGGAAAACTTAGGGCATTTTAAGGAGATTTGGAAAACTCGATTTGGCACACCTCTAGGGCACTTTTGAGAGGCTTGAAGAGCTTGAAGAACATTGGGATCTCTTGGGAATCAAGTGGGGAAGCTTGGAGAGATTTGGGTATTCCTCATTTGTGGTTGTAATTTCTTCTCCCTATTCTTCACCACTCTTCAATGCACTCTTTCATAGTTTTAGGGTTTGTTTTATTTGCATTTATGTGTAACTAAAACCCTAATCTAGGGTTGTTATGAACCTATTTATGGATTGAACCATCTACTCTCTCTTTCTTTAAGTAATTAATGAAGTATATGTGTAGTTTTTATCTTGCTCTCTATTTATTTTAAGTGCTTGATCACCACTTAATTAGTTAAATGAAATATGACTTGGGAAAGTGTATTTTGTTTTAGAACTTGGATAAGAACATGTTAGACTTGAAGTTTATGGTTTTAAATGGAAGGTTTGTTGATAACATAGGGATATAGTTATTAACTTAACATAGTCATAATTAGGGTGGTTAAGGAAAAGAGCTACCATTTATTGTGACAAGAGATTGTGCAATAAATGCTAGCATAAATTTGATCTTGACTTGGGAAAACTTTTTCAAATGATTTTGAACCCTAGACTTGCACATATTTTCATTTAATCACTTAAAGAAAAGAGAGAAACCTTGGTTCATGAAGTAAATAGGGGATTAGCAACCCTAGGCCTTAATTATCATTGTTAAATCGTGTTTGAACTCCAACTCTTTTTACACTTATTTTCCAAACTCTTTTCTTAATTGAACAACAACTCTCAATATGTTTTTGCTTAAGGTAATTGGGCATGCAATTAGTGCTAATCACTTTGTTTAAACTATAATCTCTGCGGAACGACACTTTTTTCTATACTACACTTGACGACCCGTATGCTTACGGAAGCGCACCAAATCCGCGTTAAGTCAATGGCGCCGTTGCCGGGGATTGTAGTTTAAGCAAAAGTTTATTCTCTTGTGTTGATTAGCTTGATTGTGTGATTAATTGCTTTTAAGTAACCTCTTTTCTTATCTTGTGGTAACTTGGTGTTTGGGTGTTTCTAGCTACCTTCGGTGTTAGAAATATCTTTACCTTGGTTGCCTTGCTATTTTCACTTTTGTTTATTGTGATACGTGTGATCTAGTGGTGCTTGTAGGTACTCTTTTCTTAGTGTATGCAAAACATTGAGTTTGGAGACTTGGAAGTAGTACTTGAAGGGTTAGTGGATCTTGAGCAAGAGGTTGAGGTTGAAACTACAGTTATGGCGGAGGATGAGTATGATCGTGCTACAGTTAATGATTTTGCTACTCGGAACATGGGAGGAACTCAATCTTGCATTCGAATTCCGGATGTGCAAGCAAGGAACTTTGAGATCAAGCCGGTGATGATCACAATGCTTCAAATGCATGGGATGTTTCATGGTCTTTACAATGAGGATGCCAACAAACACTTGATGTATTTCTTGGAAGTATGTGATTCATTCAAGCAGAATGGGGTTCCAGCTGATGTTCTTCGACTGCGTTTGTTCCCTTTCTCTCTGCAAGGAAAGGCTAGGGAGTGGTTCAACAACTTACCGGAAGGGTCTATTTCCTCTTGGAATGAGCTTGAAGCTAAGTTCCGGGCTCGGTTTTTCTCTGATGACAAATCTGTTGAGGCTAGGGACGAGTTCTTGAGTTTCAGGCAACATGATGATGAGACTCTCTATGCTGCTTGGGAGAGGTATAAGATGTTGATGAAGCAATGTCCTAATCATGGAGTGGACAAGTGGGTAATTGTTCAAATTTTCTGCACTCGCCTTAATCCTCAATCTAAGGCAATGGTCGACTCTATGACAAATGGTGGATATCGGAATGTGCCAGTGAATGAAGTATTCCGGTTGTTAGATCAGCTATCGGCCAACAATTCTCAAGGGACAGATAGGAGGATTCCTCATTCTTCCATTGCTCCTAAGGAGGATACTGCTACTGCCCAGTTTGCTTCTATGCTATCTGCACTCAACAAGCGGTTTGATGTCTTGGAGACTCAGATTAGAAAGAGTAATACTCAAGAGGTGCAAGCAATTCAGTCCACTCCGGTTGTTTGTGAACAGTGTTATGATGTGCACCTACCGGATCATTGTCCTCTCTACGCCACTCCAGAATCTGTGAATTATATGGGAAGAGGACAGAATTCTCAGAACAATCCTTACTCTCAGACTTACAATCCGGGGTGGAGAAATCATCCCAACTTTTCCTGGAACCAAGGGCAAAATGTGAATGCATCATCATCTTCTGGTGCAAAGCCCTCTTACCCACCTGGTTTTCATAATCAACCTAGACAAATCCCTCCTAAGGAGGAAGAATCCAAGGTGGAGAAAATGTTTGCTCAAATCATAGCCGGACAAGAAGCACAAAGGGTGTATAATGCTAAAAATGATGCCAAAACGGCCAGTCATGAGACTTCTATCCGGAACATTGAAATACAAATAGGCCAACTCGCCTCTCAAATGAATGCCTCACAAAGAGGAACCCTACCGAGTGACACCATTCCTAATCCAAGAAGGGATGGGAAGGAAGAGTGTAAGGCAATCAACTTGAGGAGTGGAAAGCAACTTCCTGATATTCCTCAAGCTAGTGGGGTGGAAAAAGATGTTCAAGATGAGGTTGTTATTGATGCTAGTGAAAAAGAACCTCTTGTTGCTAATGATGGTGGAAAGAAGGACGATCAAGTCAAAGAGGCTACCAATGATGTGGTTGAAGAGCAAGTGGGTAATCCGAATGGTAGTGATGACAAGAAAAAGACCAAGGTCTCACCATCCAAGTATTTGCCACCACCACCATTCCCTCAAAGGCTTAAAAAGAATCAAGAGGACAAACAATTCCGGCAATTTATTGACATGTTCAAGCAACTCCATGTGAATATTCCTTTTGCCAAAGCTCTTGAGCAAATGCCTAAGTATGCAAAGTTTATGAAGGATGTGTTGACTAAGAAGAGGCGCTTTAATGAGTTTGAAACCGTTGCCGTGACAAAGAGTTTCACCGATGTGATCAAGCCACTACCTCCAAAGTTAAAGGATCCTGGGAGCATTTCTATCCCTTGTCACATAGGGGATAAGTTCTTGGGTAAGAGTTTGTGCGATTTGGGTGCTAGTGTCAACTTGATGCCATCTTCCATCTTTAACACTTTGGGGTTGGGAGAAGCTCGCCCGACTACTGTCACTCTCCAACTTGCCGATAGGAGTATCTCTTATCCCCGAGGGATTATTGAGGATGTGCTAGTGAAGGTGGATAAGTTCATTTTTCCGGCCGATTCCATTGTCTTAGATTTTGAAGCGGATAAGGAGATGCCTATGCTCTTAGGGAGACCTTTCTTAGCAACTGCTAGAACTTTGATTGATGTTGAAAAAGGTGAGTTAACTTTGAGGGTAGCCGATGAGGAAGTCACTTTTAACATGAGCCAATTGATGAGAACTCCACTTGCACGCGAAGACTGTTTCTCCATTGATGTGATTGATCATGTGGTTCAAGAAGAGTTTGATTCGTCTTGTGTTAGTGATCCAGTTGAAGCAGCTTTGGTGGGCGTGAATATTGAACATTTTGAAGTGGAAGATTGTATGGCTATCATGGATGCATCATTACGCTTTCCTAAGTCTTATTCTCAATTTGAGACTCTTGACACTGCTTCAAGCGATAGACCTAGACTCCAACCCTCTCTAGTAGAGCCACCCTCTTTGGAGTTGAAGCCGTTGCCATCTCATTTGCGATATGTATTCTTGGGTTCGAATGAAACACTTCCGGTTATCATTGCTTCTGACTTGACTTCTCAACAAGAGGAGAAACTAGTGGAGGTGTTGAAAGCTCACAAAAGGGCCATTGGGTGGACAATTGCCGATATCAAAGGCATTAGTCCGTCGATGTGTATGCATAAGATTTTGCTTGAGGATGATCATAAGACTTCAATTGAGCATCAGAGAAGGCTCAATCCGAACATGAAGGAGGTTGTGAAGAAGGAAATTCTCAAGTGGCTTGATGCGGGTATCATTTACCCAATCTCTGATAGCTCATGGGTGAGCCCAGTTCAATGCGTGCCCAAGAAGGGTGGCATGACTGTAGTGGCTAACACCCAGAATGAGCTCATTCCTACTCGGACTGTTACTGGATGGAGGGTATGTATGGACTACCGCAAGTTGAATACTGCGACTAGGAAAGATCATTTTCCTCTCCCTTTTATTGATCAGATGCTTGACAAGTTAGCGGGTAGAGAGTACTTCTGCTTCCTGGATGGGTATTCGGGTTATAATCAGATTGTTATTGCTCCGGAAGACCAGGAGAAAACCACCTTCACATGCCCTTATGGTACTTTTGCTTTCAAACGCATGCCCTTTGGGTTGTGCAATGCTCCAGCTACATTTCAGCGTTGCATGATGGCTATCTTTGCAGATATGATTGAGCACACCATGGAGGTGTTTATGGATGACTTCACGGTGTTTGGTGACTCTTATGATGAGTGTCTATGCCACTTGGCACAAGTGTTGAAAAGGTGTGAGGAAACCAATCTTGTTCTTAATTGGGAAAAATGTCACTTCATGGTAAAGGAAGGAATTGTTTTGGGCCATAGAGTCTCAAAGAGTGGCCTAGAGGTTGACAAGGCCAAGATTTCAGTTATTGAGCAACTTCCTCCACCCATCAATGCTAAGGGTGTGAGGAGTTTTTTAGGTCATGCCGGCTTCTACCGTCGCTTCATTAAAGATTTCTCCAAGATAACTAAGCCTCTTTGTGCTTTACTTGAGAAGGATGTTGTGTTTGATTTCAATGATGCTTGCTTGAAGGCATTTGAGGAGTTGAAACAACGCTTAGTCACTGCTCCAATTATTGTCGCTCCGGATTGGTCTCTTCCATTTATTCTCATGTGTGATGCTAGTGATTATGCTATGGGAGCCGTTTTGGGACAGAAAAGGGAAAAGCTCTTCCATCCGATTTACTATGCAAGCAAGACTCTAGATAGTGCTCAAGAGAACTACACCACCACCGAAAAGGAGCTTTTAGCTGTTGTGTATGCTTTTGGAAAATTTAGATCTTACTTAATTGGTTCGAAGGTGGTAGTCCACACTGATCATTCAGCTCTGCGGTACTTGTTTAGTAAGAAAGATTCCAAGGCAAGGTTGATCCGATGGGTTTTGCTACTTCAAGAGTTTGATTTGGAGATTGTTGATAGGAAAGGTTGTGAGAACCAAGTTGCGGATCATCTATCTCGATTGAGTACTGATGCTCAGGGTGATGAGGGCTCTGCAATCCATGAGGTGTTTCCCGATGAGCAGTTATTTATGGTGATGGTTACAGAAGTACCTTGGTATGCAGACATTGTGAATTTTCTGGTTAGTGAGATTGTGCCCGAAGACTTGAATCATCATCAGAAGAAGAAGTTCCTTCATGATGTTAAGTATTACCATTGGGAGGAACCATTCTTGTTTCGTTATTGTGCCGATCAGGTGATACGCCGATGTATACCGGAATGTGAGCAGTGGGAGATTCTCTCTTGTTGTCATGCTTCTGAGTATGGGGGTCATTTTGGTGGAAACAAGACTGCTGCAAAGGTGTTACAATCAGGTTTCTTTTGGCCTACTCTCTTCAAGGATGCTCAAGGTTTTGCTATGAGCTGTGACCGATGCCAAAGGTTGGGAAATCTTTCTATGAGGGATGAGATGCCTCTCAATAATATGCTTGAGGTGGAGATATTTGATGTTTGGGGGATTGACTTCATGGGACCATTCCCTAATTCCTTCAATAACCAATATATCTTGGTAGCAGTGGACTATGTATCCAAGTGGGTTGAAGCAACCGCTACTCCAGTTAGTGATGCTAAAACGGTGATTAAGTTCCTTAGGAAGAATATTTTCAACCGTTTTGGAGCACCGAGGGCTATTGTTAGTGATGGAGGCACTCATTTTTGTAATCAAAAATTTCGTGCTCTTTTGGAGAAGTATGGGGTGAGTCATAGGGTAGCTCTAGCTTACCATCCTCAAACCAACGGTCAAGCCGAGGTTTCTAACCGGGAAATTAAGAAAATCCTTGAGAAGACTGTGAATACTACTAGGAAGGATTGGGCAATGAAACTTGATGATGCCTTGTGGGCTTACCGTACTGCCTATAAGACTCCGATTGGTATGTCGCCATATCGGCTAGTCTTTGGTAAGGCCTGCCACCTTCCCGTGGAAATTGAGCATAGTGCATTTTGGGCTATCAAGAAGCTAAATTTTGATGAGAGTGTTGTGGGTGCTAAAAGGCTATTGCAATTGAATGAGTTAGAAGAGTTCCGCTACCATGCTTATGACAGTGCTATGAGCTACAAGGAAAGAACTAAGAGGTGGCATGATCGGCACATCAAGCCGAAGACTTTTGAGCCGGGGCAACAAGTCCTATTGTACAACTCTAAGTTGAAGCTTTTCCCGGGCAAGCTCAAGTCTAAGTGGTCTGGTCCGTTCATAGTGGTGAAAGCTTATGACAAGGGTCAAGTGGAACTTGAAGGCAAGAGTGGGGAGAAGTTTAAGGTTAATGGACACCGGATCAAGCATTATTGGGGTGGTGAGATTGATCGCCAAGCTACCTCAATTTCAGTCCCTCAGTCCACATGATACTGCCAACAGTCGAGCTAAGGACTATAAACTAAGCGCTTCTTGGGAGGCAACCCAAGTTCTTAACTCTAATCCTTCATTTTGATATTTTACCTAACTTTAGGTTGTTTTTGGTAGTTTTGGTCTTGTTTCTCTTGTGTGTAGGGAGAAAGGTCCTCACTGATACTTGAACCACCACCTGATGGGGAGAGCTGGAGCTTACGTTTTGGAGGGCAGGAGGAGGTCTACAAGGGGGAGTAGATCTAAATTTCAAACTTCATGCAATTTTGAGCATCATTTTTGGTTATTGCATGGAAACATCTTGATGAACTGAAATCTGGTGTTAATGTGCCACTTGACCAATTTGAACTTGATGAGCTGAATTGTGATGGAATGAATGCTTGTTTGTGTAGCAATAATGTTTGGTATTTTTGTGAGTACTTGTGGTTGTGAGAATTAAGTAGCATGTGATTGAATCTATGTCTGTGGTATTTGGACTTTGCGTTGATTTGTTGAAAGCATGTCTCCTTGGCGTACTAAAAGCACCTTGCATTGTCTAGTAAATGAAAAGTCTGTTATGTGATGAAATTCCTGTGATTATGTGCTGCTTGTTTGATTTTTGGGATATGGCATGGAGTGTTAGTGATTATTGGTTATGTCATGTGATTGAGGGTTAGTGTCAAAATGTGGTCTTTTTAGGTCCAAAGTCAAGTGGGGGTTTGATATGATGTTTTTGATTGATCATAGGGATGATTTAAGGGTTTATAAGCAAGTTGAAATAGGCATAGGGCATGTTGGAAAAATTCTGCAGACAGCCTGTTTCTGCTGATAAATTCTCGCCAGTCTGCTCGCCAGTGGCGAGCAGCTGCGAGCAAAGTCGCCATGCCTCTGGAAACTCGCCAGTCGCTCGCCACTTGGCGAGCGGCTGGCGAGCCTTAATAAAAAAAAAAAAAACACCAAAAAAAAAAAAACCTAACCTAACCTTCCCTCCCACTTCACTTCCCAGCCGTCACCTCCCTCCCCTCTCTGAACACCCAATGTCGCCTCCCTCCCCCTCCACGTCACCTTCATCCTCCGCCCACACCCAAACCCACATCCGCCACCACCCATCACCACCACTAGTCTTCTCTCTCTCTTTCTCACGTCTCTTCCCTCTCTGACCAACACCACCCCACTTCCTCGACGGCCGCCACATTCCGCCGCTGTGAGCGCCGCCAAGCTCGCCGGCCCCATCTCCTCTTCCCCACGTCACCACCACTCCTTTTCTCTCCCTCTTTCTCACGTCGCCGGCGGCACCCCCTCACCGCCGTCCCTCACTGTCACGTCCCACTTCTCTTCACTCATTCGTGATTTTTGCCTAGTTCACTCCACTTAGGTAATGCTCTTCACTCTTTCTCTCTTTTTGGTCTTATGAGTAGAGTAAGGTAGTGTTAAAGTGAGTTAGTTTAGTTCGATTTGAATAACACTGAGAACTGTTGTTTTGAGAAGGGAAATTCTGAGAGTGAAGATGAGATTTAGTTTTTTTAATTTGTGTTGTTTTGATGAGAGGAGACGTGCTGCTACATGTCATGGGTTCGCTATGTTAATTGAGAGTTTGAGCTGAGAAAAGGAACTGATTTCAAGGGCCTAGGTAGATTGGTTTAGGTGGTGACACTCTTGTTGGGAAATGAACTTTGAAACAAGACATGACTAGGGCATTTTTGATTTTGGGAGTGGGGAGTTTGAGGTGTAATTGGCTTAATTGGATCCATGAAAGTTTAATTAGCATTGAAAGTGAGCTATACTCTATTTACATCTTTGAGGGTTGTTTTGGTTTACCCTTGAGCATTTTGAAAGGCATTTTGCACATAATAATTTTACCATACTTTGAATAAAGTGTAAAGATCACTTTCAATGCTAATGAAAACCATTTTGGAGATTCTATATTACCTCAATTTCTGCACTGGCTGGTTGATTGGTTTAGGCCTAGTTGGGGGACTTGTAGAGAAGTTTGCGGCTTAGTATAGTTTGAGTTTGGGGGAATTAGTGATGAGGCCTTTCTCCATAGGTTTTCTTTCTTAAGCACTTTTTTAGGTTAGGTAGTCCCTTTTCTAGGATTGAACTTAGCTTATTCATAGGTTAGTATTTGAGTTTGTTTGTGCTAAATGTTGTTGTGTGCTTGTTTGTTTGTTTTGATAATCACACAGATCATGCCAGTCAGAAGCACTAGGTCATCCACCAAGGGGGTAGAGAAACAAAAAGGCAAAAGAGTTGCCTCATCTGAGAAAGGCAAAGGTAAACAGCCTGTTGATCCTGCACCATCAACAAGTGAGAATCCGACATCTGGTAAGCCTGAAAAGAAGAGAGGGTTGTGGCAAGAGAAGGCCTACCCAGAAACAAATAGGTGTGGCTTTCATGCCTTGGCTATTGGGGTGCATGGGCTGCACCGGCTGTTGGTGCCTCGACAGGTGGGGAATCTTGAGTGGGTGGAGCACTACTATGGCGCGAATTTGTTGTGGAGATCCCGGAGTAGGGTTTACCACCCAAACACAGGAGTAGCCATCAACTCCTTCCTCACAAGTGAGAGCATCCGACATTTCTATGACTTACCGGAGTTGGATGATTGTGCATATGCAGCGAACTATTTTGACTTTAATGACCAGCTCTTGGAAGACATACAGAACACCATAGTAGTACCTGGGGCAAGAGGTTGGTTCCACAAAAGAGGACCTCAGTTCTATTTGCTTAAGTCTAGCCTGAATCCGGATGCTCTTACATGGCTCCATTTCATATCAACTAATGTCCAACCAACAACACACACGAGCGACTTAACAAAGGAGCAGGCGTTGCTCATCCATCTATTCATGACCGCTCAAAGAGTTAAGGTTGAGAACATTATTCACTCTAGCCTCACTGCAGCATGTGTCTCAGGTCGTCAGGATGCAGCACTCATATGGGCCATTTGATATCAGATAGTTTTCTCCAAGGAGGGATGCCTGACCCCGCGTGGCGCAGACCATTCTTACCCCTGAACCCATGTGATTACCACTTTCTCAGGCGCTTCCCCATGCCCCATATGCTTCCACCTGCTACTCCAGTGGTGGTCCCTGCGGACCCTGTGCAGGGAGTTGACCCCATCCATCAGCTAGCCGCAGACCTTGCAGCCTTCCGCACACGTTTTGATCATTTTGAGGTTAGGCATGATTTACAAATGGAGTTTATAGTTGCTGGCTTGAGAGAGCTGGGAGTGCAGGCTCCATTTAATGAAGTGGATACAGATAATGCTGCAACTGAAGGGGAGACAGAGCAGGACGATGGGGATGATGAGGGGACTGGCGATAGTTCCGATGATGGTGACAGTGGAGATGATTCGGATAGCATGGTGGAATGACTGTGCTTGATCTGTGTGATTAACTGTTGTGCCTGTTGTTGTTGTTGCTTGTTGTTTTACTTATTAGCTAGGTAGTGTGTTTGTCGTGTAGGTGATTAGTTGTAACCTAACTATGACTTTTGCTACTGGTTGTTCATGTTACTTGACCTTGTGAATGCATGCTAAATCTTCTCCTACATATGTTGGTTGTGTGCCTTGTGCTTGCACTTTTCTTTGTCTGCATCACAGTGAGGACACTGTTTGATTTGAGTTTGGGGGAGGGTTGCTAAGCACTTGTGAAACTTTTTGGACATTGAATAAATTCTTTTTGGTAAATAATAAGTGCACAGGGTATAGTTTTTGTTTTGGATGATGAAATTGTGAGATTTGCATACCATGCTTAAGTTGTTGCTTTTAGTTTTTGATGAGTGGGCTATAAGTTCTCTTGAAATCTGTTAGAAAGTTCAATGATTACAACTAGTTGAATAACTGTGGGGTTTATGGAAAAATAGATATGTATGCATTGCATAACATGAGTTGTTGCATTAAGGCAAGTCTTTACCTGATTCTAATGAGTAATTTGCGCACATTAGAGGTTAGGGTGTCTTTGGAAGGGTTTGAGGAAGGAAGATTTGCAATAACCCAAATATATGCATCTGTTTTCATTTGAAAATTTCAAATTCCTTTTGGAAAACTTTAACATTTTTCACAAATTGCGCTTAACTTTGAAAAGTGATTGAGGCAGTTCTTAAATGCGATTGAGCCTTTCAAGCCATCCTTGATGATATCTATCTCATTTGCACCCTTTTTGAGCCTTATAAAGAAAAACATGTGAAATTTCTTTTTGAAACCCACATCGGACTTAACCCTTATAGCCCGAAAAACCATGAACTACCTGAATCTTGAGATAATGTACATTTCATTAGTAGTGAGGATTAGTACGGTTGTAAAGGTGTGTAAATGTAAGTGCATTGTGAGAAGGGAAATATTAGTTGTGAAAGAAAAGTTTGTACTCCTAAGTCAAGAAATGCAAAAAAAAAAAAAAGAGAAAAAGTTGAAAAAGAAGAAAATGAGTATGAAAAAGGAAATGAATGAATGAATGATGCAATGAGACTAGGAGTACAAAGAATCAACTTGAGATAAGTTTGGGGGAATTTTGAGCTTTTTGAAAGAACATTTTGTGTATGAGTGAATAAAATGGAATGTTAGTTATCTCAAGACCTTTGAACTCCTTTTCCCATTCTTTCAAATAGCTAGTCACTTAACCCCTTAGCCCCATTACAAGCCTTGAAAAGTCCTCTTAATTTTGAAGTTATGTGCTAAAAGTTTAAAATTGAGAAGAGTGAAGAAAGGAATGAGAAATTTGAAAAATGACAGCATATTCATGATTTGAGGTTATTGCAAAAGGACCAGAGAACTTGGAAGAATTCTCCTAATCTCATCACACACACACCTACTCATTGAATCTTGAAAAACTTGTTTTAATGTAGCAAAACATTTATCCTTGCATACATCCTATGTTTTCCATACATCACATAGTGATGGCAACATATGAGAACAAGTATTTCAATCAAAGTAAAGTGAGCTTATAGTCAACTCCATAATCTTTTTGAAAATTTGCTTGAGGACAAGCAAGAACTTAAGTTTGGGGGAGTGATAAACTCCATAATTTCACAGATTTTCATCTCTATTTTCCTCTAGTTCACACTCTTTTTGATGATACATAGACAACAAAACACACAAATACCAATAGAAAGTGATGCAAATAGGAAATCATTCATTTGTGTGAAATTTGGAGTTTAATGATTGTATATGTGAGACATAGAAACTCTTCAACCCTCTTTCTAGCTTGTGTAGGAAGAGGTGGACAGGTGTTAGAAGCTCTATGAAACCCAAGTGCTACAACAAAAGAGGAAAAAGGAGCAAGGAAAAGCCAATTTTCAATCTTAGGGAAGCTGCACGCCAGTGGCGCGCCAACTGGCGAGCCGCTGGCGAGCCACAAAGCCAACTGGCAAGCCAACGGCATGTAGTCTCTGGAATCTCGCCAGTGGCACGCCAGCTGGCGAGCAACTGGCGAGAGCACGTCACTGCTGCGCGTTTTAGCCAAAAATTCTCAGCATATAAAAGGAAAACTTAGGGCATTTTAAGGAGATTTGGAAAACTCGATTTGGCACACCTCTAGGGCACTTTTGAGAGGCTTGAAGAGCTTGAAGAACATTGGGATCTCTTGGGAATCAAGTGGGGAAGCTTGGAGAGATTTGGGTATTCCTCATTTGTGGTTGTAATTTCTTCTCCCTATTCTTCACCACTCTTCAATGCACTCTTTCATAGTTTTAGGGTTTGTTTTATTTGCATTTATGTGTAACTAAAACCCTAATCTAGGGTTGTTATGAACCTATTTATGGATTGAACCATCTACTCTCTCTTTCTTTAAGTAATTAATGAAGTATATGTGTAGTTTTTATCTTGCTCTCTATTTATTTTAAGTGCTTGATCACCACTTAATTAGTTAAATGAAATATGACTTGGGAAAGTGTATTTTGTTTTAGAACTTGGATAAGAACATGTTAGACTTGAAGTTTATGGTTTTAAATGGAAGGTTTGTTGATAACATAGGGATATAGTTATTAACTTAACATAGTCATAATTAGGGTGGTTAAGGAAAAGAGCTACCATTTATTGTGACAAGAGATTGTGCAATAAATGCTAGCATAAATTTGATCTTGACTTGGGAAAGCTTTTTCAAATGATTTTGAACCCTAGACTTGCACATATTTTCATTTAATCACTTAAAGAAAAGAGAGAAACCTTGGTTCATGAAGTAAATAGGGGATTAGCAACCCTAGGCCTTAATTATCATTGTTAAATCGTGTTTGAACTCCAACTCTTTTTACACTTATTTTCCAAACTCTTTTCTTAATTGAACAACAACTCTCAATATGTTTTTGCTTAAGGTAATTGGGCATGCAATTAGTGCTAATCACTTTGTTTAAACTATAATCTCTGCGGAACGACACTTTTTTCTATACTACACTTGACGACCCGTATGCTTACGGAAGCGCACCAAATCCGCGTTAAGTCATTCATCAACACAAAGATAGCCCATTTAGTCTAATGGAGAGCAAATGAAAGGGGCACACAGCCATTGACAAAAGAAGATATATATACATAATTCATTCATCTCACCAGGGGCGGCAGCAAGCAACAATCAACACTACCTCACCCTTAAAAGAGAGCACCCTTAAGCGAGAATCACTAGAGGCTTTGGTGGTGTTTGTTGGAGAATCCCATTGCGTCACCTTCATCTTTTCCAGCAGTACAGGTGCAGCCACGAAGAGAAGGAGAAAAAGAAATGTTGGGAGAAAGATTTGAGGTTTGGAGAAGAGATGCTTTGGGACTTCAAGATTGCTTGGTGTTTCTTCTCTTTCCCTCTCCTTTCTTTCTAATTCTTCTTGTTCAAACTCTGAAATTCGTGGTATTGTTACGACCATTTTTAATTTCAGTTATGAGTAGCTAGTATTTGGTTTAGGATTATTTTAACTCATTTCATGAAATGAGATTTATTGAGGACCTCTTTTAGTTTTTAATGAATTTCATGCGTGGTTTTTATCTTACTCTTTTCTTACTTCAAGTGCTTAATCACCACTTGCTTAGTTAAATGGAATATGACTTGAGAAAGTATATTTGTTTTAGAACTTGGATAAAAACATGTTAGACTTGAAGTTTATGGTTTTAAATGGATGGTTTGTTGGTAACATAGAAATATATTTATCGACCTAACATTGTCACTAAAGGGTTGGTTTTAGCGTAGAACTTGTATAAATTGTAGCAAGAGATTGTGCAATCAATACAAGTAGAAAATTGCTGATAAAAAAAAATACAAGTAAAAATTTTAACTTGACTTGAGAAAGTTTTTTCAAATGCCTATGAACCTTAGACAAACACATGTTTTCATTAAAAAACTAATTGAGAGAGTTTTAATTATATTTCATGAAATGGAATTGTGATAAATAATTCTAGACTTCCCATTTCTTGATTGTAAGTGTTAGTTTAGTATTAGTTAAATTATGTTCAATTTAGTTAGTTTAGTATAAGTTAAATTATGTTCTCTCATTCTCCACACCAAAAATTGAGTTTTATGCCTTTCATCATTTAACCTGCCCTAACTATGTATGTCCCACTTTTTTAAACAAATAATTTAAATTTAAGAAAAAATGCTTAATTATTATAAGGGCTAGATACCAAATCAGCCAAGGAAGTATACCTAGAATTTCAACCTCACCCTAAAAGTATTTTCAGTCTCAATTGATCCCCGGAAGTATAAATTTGAAGTAGTGTTACCCTGAAAGTTTAAATTTGAACCAGTGTCACCCTGGAAGTTGTTCAGTCACAATAAAGCCCCATAAATATAGCAAGTTTCGCTAATTTCCCCCATCTAAAAGGTGTTTTTTCTATCCTCAGGATTTGATATGTCACTTTGTCCACGTTTTTGCTCCATGCGTAACTATCATGTTTCCATATTCTTTCCTTGATCTTTTTTTGCCTTTGCAATTCTAGATTGTTTTTTGCTTCAAACTTCTAGGGTGACATTGGTTTAAAATTTAATCTTCAAGGAAACTTTTCTTCAAATTTACACTTTCAGAGCTTAATTGATACTGAGAAAACTTCCATTGTGACATTGGTTCAAATTCAAACTTTCAGGGTAACTTTGCTTCAAATTAAAACTTCTGGAACTTAATTGAGATTGAAAACATTCTCCGATAAAAATTTGGATTTCGGGTATACTTTTGGGTTGGATTTGGTTCTTAACCATGATTATAATTAAATATGAAAAATATTTTCTTATATATATTAAGTAGTTAAGAACGATCTGACAATAAGTAGACTTCAATTTTTTACCGTAAGCGTATGGACCATTTCCGGTCTTTACCGTAATCTACGGGTCACCATTAACTTATTTGCCATTTTCGGTTTTTACCTTAAGCGTCTAGGTCATTAAATTAGCAGTATAAAAGTTATTGTTCCCACAGAAACTAAGGCAAAAGAGAATTAATTATTACAATTATGTATCAATTTGTTTGAGTAAAAATATTTCAGTTCTGGAATTCTAAAATAACTAAATTGAAAATAATTTTAATCAAAACTAAACTAACACTTAAATTCAAGAAAACGGAATTCTAGGGTTATTTATCACCATTCCATTTCATTAAACATAATTAAAACCCTCCCAATTAGTTTGTTAATGAAAACATGTGTTTGAGTAAGGTTTATAGGCATTTGAAAAAGCTTTCTCAAGTTAAGTTCAAATTTCTACTTGTATTAATTGTGCAATATCTTGTTACAATTAATACAAGTTCTACTCCAAAACCAACCATTTAATGATAATGTTAAGTCAATAACTATATCTCTATATTATCAACAAAACTATCCATTTAAAACCATAAACTTTAAGTGTAACATGTTTTTATAAACAAAATATACTTTCTCAAGTCAAATTCCATTTATTTGAGTGGTGTGATCAAGCACTTGAAGCGAGAAAAAAACAAGAAAAAAAAACCACAAATGAAATTCATTAAAAACTAAAAGAGGTCTTAACTAAATCTAAATCCATGAAATGGGTCAAAATGATCCAATAAAAAACTAGCTACTCATTCCAGCAATAGCCGGCCAAAAGCAGAATCTAGAGCAAGAGAAAAGAGATAAGATACGTAATCTTATTCTTCTTCCCTTCCTTACTTGAATCGACATCTCTGGTCAAAGGGCAAAATGGGATTACAGTTAATGCTCAAATTCTTCGCTTCTCTCACCACACAGTGATGCTTGGCGGCATTCGGCAGTGGCTTCGGCGATGGTGACGGCAACTCCGAACTTCTACCAACTCCCTTTACAATCCTCTCGCCCTCCCGTGAAGGTGATGGACCGAAATCAAAGGCTTATCTCTTCCTCTCTCCCTCATTCTCGCTGCCAAACTCCAAGACGGCCTGATGATGATGAATAGTGTAGCCACCAACCTCTCTTCCCACGTGTCTTACTCTTTTTAGTTTAGGTCTTGGGCTTTTTTTTCTCATAGCAAAATTCCACATTTTGCTAACAGCAACTCATATGAGAATGAAAATAAACGAAAAGTAATAATGATTAATAATTAGTAATTAGTAATTAGTATTAGTAATTAGTAAAAAACAAAACACCATAGCCTTTGACCGGATCTGCTTCATCCTCTCCTTTTTCTTTTATAAAATTCTAAATTTATTCTATCGCCTAATTTTGTTTTTTATCAGAATATCGCCTAATAAACATCTAGTTCTATTTAAATGAAAATTATTTATAAGATACCCTAAATAATGCAACTATTTTTTATCCCATCAAAATCTCAACAAATTCCTACAAATTTGTAAAAATGACTCCCCATGTATACCGAAATACATATCAAATATAATACAAATGATGAGTCATTAGTAGACTTCTCGGATTGGTCTCCAGCGGTGCAACATGTTATTGCGGAATATATTGTTTACCTTTTGAAACCCTTTCCCTTAATATAAGGTTAGTGATTGGTGTAACATCCTAGATTTTTTTAAAATATAAAATAAATTAATAAATACCTTAAATTTAATCTTGCAAATAAATTTAGAAAGTTTAATTAACATATTTTTAGGGAATTTGTTAGGATTTTATTTCCATTATAGGTGAAAGAAAATACTTAGTATTTGATTTTTTGTTTAGTAATAATTAGGAATGTTCATTATTTAGGAAATTTTATTTAGAATGTTATAAAATACTAGAGTTTAAATCGAAATAAATTATGATAATGATAAATTTAAGGAAATAGAAACTAGGGAAAAATTTATATTTAATGCATTAAATTAGGAATCATAAAGCTGTTATTAATAAATCAAAAAGTTAAATGACTTGTGCAATTCCAATATATTAATACTACTAATTTAAGATATTGTGACATCAATCACATCATTAATTCATAATGATATAATTAATTGAGGATATTTCAATGTTGTCAATTTAATTTTCCAAATAAATAGAAGTCAATAAAAGATACTTCTCTCTATAAAATAATAAATAAATAAATACATGCTAAACTTATAGACAATTTTGTTAATGACCTTTTAAACCTAAAACCCTAACATCTCATTCCATATAAGCCTAATTCTCTCTCTCACATAAAAAAAATGTCGTACCCTTTCCCACAAAGTTATATCATGTTCATCATAATTTCCTCCTTTCTCAATTTGATAGTATTACAAATCAAGTGGGCTTGTCTTGTAATTTTCATGTTGGACCTTTAACCCTAGATTTTCCCTCTCACATATATTCTCTCCCTCTCTCTCTCTCTTTTCTAGCCGCATAGACACACCAATAATGAAACAGTGTCATCTATGTCTTCTCCCTTCATCAACAACTCAACTCTTCTTTCCTCAATCACCACCAAGCCATCATCATCATCATCTTCCCAAATTCCCAAATTCTACCTCTTACTCCTCTTGATTCCTCACTCCCAGCGGTCCCCAACTCAAACACTACTACCCTTCTCTTTCCTCTGTTGCGTCGAGGAGCATCGGCGGTACTTGAATGGCGACAGCAAGGCACGATGGGAAAGTCGTCGTCCGGTGTACGAGTTCATTTTTGAGCAGTCATTGTTGACAGTGACAGAGGCGGTTTCCGGCGACGGTGACCTCTGTTCCCTCATACAAGACCGACTCCAAACTCGGTGAGTGATATTTCTCGTCTTTCTTTTCTCTTCTCTTGCTGGCCATATTTCAGTGAGTCCACGGGAGGGAATTGATTCTAATTTTGGGGGTGTTAATGTTCTTAAACTCATATCCCAAATTAATGAAGGATAGCCTTCAAGCTTTGTTGTTTTGAGCGTATAAGACAAAGAGCCGAGTCTAAGCCTCATAGATTTGATGTAGTTTTCTGAGTTCTTGGGCTGACCTTGTTGATTTTTACATTATGTACACAATTGGTCTTTAATGACAAAAATTTAAAGTGATGATGTTAAAAAAAATGCATTTAATGGAGATATAGAGTTTGGTTTATGGAATTGCTTTTAAGTGTTCAAAATTTGAAACTAAGGGTATGCTTGGATGAGAGGAAAATGAGAGAGGAAGGAAAATGGGGAGGGAAAATAGGGCAGGGGAGAACATTTTCCCCTGCTTGTTAGGAGAGAAAATGGGAGAGGAAGAAAAATGGGGAAGGAAAATAGTGTCACAACATTGATCCTATAATGCATAACTGGATTAGCTGCAAGGTAAGTTGCACCAATGTTGTCACAACATAGTGTAGGTGGTTTGTAAAGGGTGACACCAATTTCACCTAACAAATTTTGAAGCCAAATGAGATCACATGTAGCAAGGGCAAGTGACTTGTATTCAGCTTCAGTGGATGATTTAGATACTGTCGGTTGCTTTCTAGAGCTCCAAGAAATGAGATTTGGACCATAAAAGACACAATAACCCCCTGTGGACCTTCGATCATCAATATCACCAGCCTAATCAGCATCTGAGTAAGCCAATAATTCTTCAGGACATTCAAAATCAGTATAGGCAACCAAGGAGGAAGAAGAGCCTGGACGCAAGACCATTGCATAATCAATTGTATCAGATAGATAGCGAAGAATTCTTTTAACTGCTGTCCAGTGAGAATCAAGAGGATTGTGTAAATATTGACAAACTTTGTTCACAGCATATGAGATATCTGGTCTAGTAAATGATAAATATTGTAAACTCCCAACAACACTTCTGAAATATTCACCATTACACAACGAAGAGCCATCCACAGCAGATAATTTTGTTTTAGAAGACATAGGTGTGGATTCAGAATTGCACTGAAGCATGTGTGTCCGTTGTAACAAATCTAAGGTGTACTTCTTTTGAGAAAGAAACAAGCCTTCCTTAGTAAAATGACATTCAATGCCCAAGAAGTAACTCAATTGACCAAGATCTTTGACTGGAAAATGGCAGGATAAAGAAGAAATAAAATTTTGAACAACACAATTGTTTGATCCTATGAGCAAAATACCATCCACATACACCAAAAGATACAGAACAGAGGAGGAAATATGCTTCAAAATAATGATGTATCTGATTTGCAAGAGATAAACCCCATACGAGATAAGCATGCACTTAATTTTGAAAACCAAGCACGAGGAGCCTGCTTCAAGCCATAAATTGATCTCTGCAGTTTGCACACATAGTTAGGAAAATCCTTATTTTTAAAACCAGGTGGTTGAGTCATGTATATATTTCATTAAGATCGCCATGAAGAAAAGCATTTTGAATATCAATTTGTCTAATACTCCAACCAAAATTGACAGCCATGGAGAGTAGAAGACGAATAGTAGCAGGCTTGATGACAGGGGAAAATGTTTCATGATAGTCAATACCTGAGGCTTGATGAAAACCTTTAGCAACTAGACGAGCTTTATACCGATTGAGGGTACCATCAGAGTTGAATTTCTTGCGCAGGATCCATTTACAGCCGAGCACATTCTGGTGAGGTGAAGGAGGCACTAAAGTCCAAGTATGATTTTTCACCAAAGCATTAAGTTCGTCAGCCATGGCTTGACGCCATTCAGGGAATTTTAGAGCTTGAGTGATGGAGGTAGGAGCATCAGGAGGTGTATTAGAAATGGTGGCAGCATGAGCACGTGGAGGAGGCCAGGGAATTGTACCATCAGTAAAAAATTTTGGTTTAAGGGAGTGGGTTTGGGCACGAGTAAGAGGACGTGAAAGAGTGTGAGGAGGGGAAGGCGGATCTGAAACAAGAAGGGAGTGAATACCTTGGTCATGTACAGTGAGTGATGGTGAAGGAGTGGGTGATGACGTGTGAGATAAGGGGGGAGAGGGGGCACTAGAAGAAGACACGGGTAGGATTAATGAAGGCAAAGAGGAAGGAGTTTTGGAAGTGGGTTGTGGTAAACATGGGCTAGGAGTGTTAAATAAGGAAGTAGACCTTGGAGAATTTGTGGGTTGAGGGTTATTAGTATTAGGATTGGACTGGACGTGAGAAATATGTGGAAGGAAAACAAAATCAGAATTATTAATATGAAGAGTATGATTGTTGGGCTGATTAAGAGTAGTGGGCCATAAATCATCGGATGGAAAAATGGATTCACTAAAAACCACATTTCTATTAATAAAAATTTTGCTAGTTTTTGGTTCAAAACACAAATATCCATGATAATAAGGAGCATACCCCACGAAGATACATCTTGTGGATCTTGGTTCCAGTTTATTTTTAGTGTATGGACGCATGTGTGGCCAACATTCACAACCAAATGTTTTAAGAAATGAATAATATGGAGGATGATTAAAAAGAAGTTGATATGGTGATTTAAAATTAAGTGAGGCAGAAGGCAAGCGATTAATAAGATATACTGCAGTAGAAAAAGCATTGTCCAGAATTTAGTAGGAAGAGAGGAATGGTGAAGTAATGCAAGGCCAGATTCAACTATATGTCGATGTTTCCTCTCTACAGTGCCATTTTGAGCATGAGAATATGGACAAGTGATCCTGTGTATGATGCCACTTTCTTGTAGAAATTTGTGAAGAGACTGAAACTCACCTCCCCCATCAGTTTGGAGGAATTTAATTTTAGTATTAAATAAATTCTCAACAGTTTTTTTAAAGAGAGAAAATGCATGAACAACATCAGATTTTAATTTCAAGGGATAAAACCAGGTAAATTTTGTAAAATCATCTACAAATGAAACATAATAACGATAACCAGCCAAAGATAAAATGGGGGCTGGACCCCAAACATCACTAAATACAAGAAAAAGAGGGTGAGGGGAACGATGAGATGAAGGAGGATGAGGGAGTACATGAGATTTTGATTGATGACAAGCAGAACAGGAAATAGACAGAGAATATTTAGCCAACACATGACGAACAACACGATAAGCTGGATGTCCAAGACGAGCATGCCAATGATCAACTGAGGTTTTGACTCCATAGTTAGCTGATGGTGAAGAGCTTTGAATGGGATAAAGAAAATCCTTAGTGGGGCATTGAAGAAGAACTTTCTTAGTGTATAATTCCTTAAGGACATAATGAGAGGAATAATATTCAAAGTAAACAGAATTGTCAAGACAAAATCTAGAGACTGAGAAAAGATTTTTGGAAAGTTGAGGAATATGAAGAAGATTATTTAATTTAAACTTATGTGAAGTAGTGGAAAAATGACCAGAACCTTGATTAGCAATAGGAATAGTGGAACCATCACTCACTGTAACTTGTTCACGACCATGGTAGGGTTCAGAGTGTAAATTGAGGTGGGAATAATCATTGGTCATGTGATTTGTTGCTCCAGTGTCAAAGTACCAAGAATTGTCAAGGACAGAGGAATATGTGGAGTAATTGGATTGTATAAGAGAAGGTGGTGGGGAGGGCTGGTAGGATTGTGTATAGCGATCAAAACAAGAACGGGCAATGTGGCCAATTTTGTGGCATATTTGACAGCGAGGTGACTTGGTAAAATCAGAACGGGCTGAGTGAACAGTAGAAGAAATTGGTGGAGTAAGAGTAGAAGAAGTAGTAGAAGAGGAGCTCATGGTTGAAAAAAAAAATAAGGCTCATGATACCATAATGAAGCTCATAGCCATGAATAATGCAAAGAGATCAAAGATGAAATTGGAAAAACCATTTCATTGATTCAGTAAAGCATACGTACAGTGCTGTATATAATATATATATAGTGAGCAATACATGTAACCCTAAATTAGATTGTGGGCTTTAGTAGTATTGGGCTTCACAATTTGTTCTTCTTGGGCTTCTGCATATTTATTCTAACAGATGCTATTTAATTTTTGACTCTGTAAATTTATAAAATAAAAATAAAAGTTTGCTTTTCTAGGATTACACTAAAATAATGCATGTTGAAAATAAAGACGACATGTTAGATTGAGAATGTAAGATTATTTGCTATTTGAATAGATTAGAACCTAGGAATGATGTATAATGAACTGTTATGAATTAGTCACTAGTTTAATGTATAATTTAGTGAAATGTACTTTTGTAAAAGTGAGGGAAAATTTTAATTGGTTCATTAATTGGAAAGGAGTGTTAGATGCTAATATTTGTTATTTATAAAGTTAAGGGTTATCTTAAGACAACTGAGTTAGAATTAGACTTAAATAAATTATGTTTTGGTGTAGAAAATGTTAGTGTAATCTTGGAAAAGGATAGGAATGATTTGTTATTGGGTTTCCGAGATTAAAAGTTGGTAGGATGAAACTGCTTGAGGTCTAAAAGACTTAATATGGGTCACTTAATCTAGCAGTGTAGTTATAATTTAGCACCTAGATTACAATTAGTGGGTTTGGAAGGGACATAGTTCCCTAGTTATGAATTACGTCACTTGATTAGTGGTTAATTATTTGTATGTGGTGTAATATTGCTTGTAGAGATCTATTGTTGAGGCTTGAGCACTTGGGAGCTTACGGTAGCTTTTGGTTTAAATGCATGGAGGTAACTACTTCACTTGTCTGCATGTGTGTATGTTAGTAAGCATATAAGTTAGATGATAAAAATGTGACTGTTTTTTATGTCATGGTTGTTGTGTGCTTTGATTGGATATGTGAATTGGTTGTGGACACCAGTTAATATAATTATAATTATGTCATTCCAGAATGAGGGTCCCTTGCCCGTATAACAGGGACTAAAATGAATATAAAGAAAAACGTTATTGGGGAGAGCGCCCCCGGTTCAAGCGACGGTATATCGACCATCGAGTCGTGAGTCCCTATTGAACTGTAATATTACCGGTGTATTTGTGTGGTGATTATTGTTTGTATTGTGATTATTATTTGTGCTGTGATTATTGGTTTGATATTATGTTTAACTGTGCGATAAATTAGCTGTTGATTATATATGAGAAATGTTGTCTGGTGTGATTATCTTGTATAGTTTGCAAATGACTATTGGTTGCTAAAATATATGCTATTAAATAAAAGCTTGCAATCTAGATAGGTTGAATGTTCATGCAACACTGCATGCAGCTGTTAATGTCTTGGAATTCATACTTTTTAGCATGTCTTGGAGATTTGATATATATTTTAGAGCCTAAACTATAGGAATGATGCATTATACTTTTGGTTGCACACTTATTCCTCATTTTTGTCAAAGCTGTTATTTTGCAAGGTATTTTTTGTATTAGGGAATTGAAGACAAGCATTGGAGAAGTTAAAGATGATTGAGGAGCATGTTTGGAGCATTCTATTTGCTTGGAAAGAAATCAATTTTCATCGAAACAGAATTGAGCCACGGCATGATTCTATGTGTAAATTCTGTGCCGCGGCCCAATTCGAATTTCAGCCACCAGAGAAAAACCATGCCGCGGCACAGTTTTCTACCACTGTTTTGTGCCGCGGCACAATCGCGAACAGAAACTACCAAAACACACAACACTGAGTTTTAGGGTTTAGAAGGCCAAAAACGCATGAGACTCTCGATTCTTGACTTCTTGGAGCACTTGGGAGTATTTGGCTATGCTAGGACTTGCTTTTTGGTGGGGATTGAGCTAGGGTTTGGAGTTGCAAAGAGATTTGGACTTCCTTTCTTGGTTTTTCTTCTCCTTTTTCATTCTCTACTCTTGTTCATGTTTGTGTTAATGTATATTCTCATGGATTTGTTGAACATGAGTGGCTAAATACTTTTATTCTAGGATTATTTTGAACCCTTTTATGGAATTAACTCTTGATTTTTCCTCTCCTTTTGTGATTAATGTTATATATGTGTTTATTTCACTCTAGCCCTAATGCTTCTAAATGCTTGATCACCATTTAGTTTATTTGTTCATGTGACTTATGACTTGAGAGAGCTAGGTTAAGTGTAGAACTTGAGTGAAATAGTGTAAGAACTTGAAGTTTGCATGACAAATGAATGGTTTTGTTGATAAGATAGAGATATACTTATTGACCTTGCAAAGCCACATTAGGGTTGACGTTTTAAAAATTGGGTTTTATTAATTGTAACAAGAGATTGAGCGATTAATGGAATTAAACACTTGTTATTGACTCGACGGAGCGTTTACAAGTACATTTGAACTCTAGGTTAGCACATATATAACTATTAAAAGCAATTGTGAGAGGAAACTATTTTAAGGTTAGGAAATACAAGGGGATAAATAATCTTAGAACCCATTTCATGCTTGAAGTCAATGAATCACTTGTTTATAGTTTTTCTTATTTATTTTTATGGTTACCCTTCACATATTGATATTTGAATCACTCAAATTGGGCAAGAGTGCGATAATCATTACTTGACCGGGTTTTGGAACCAAATTCTCGTGGGAACGATACTCTACTTATCACTTTATTACTTGGCGCGACCCGTGCACTTGCGGTGCGAACAGCAGCACACACCACTATACACAACTTTAACACACACCACCTTGCCGGCATACACATGCACGTAGTGCAAAAATGTGCATAGACAAGTAGTTGTTAGTTACGACATCAGGGTCTACCCCTCGTGGTTGAACACTTTACTGATGGTGGAGCCCACGTATGGAAAATGCCTGTTTAACTCGGCCTAACAGAGAGGTTACTTTGGCCCCATTTTTGTTTTCAATGTATGGTTTTGCCCCATTTTTGTTTAAAGTGTACAGTTTTGCCCCCTTAAATTTACCAGTGTTATAGTTGCTCATTTTTAAATTTACGATGGTTATTTTTGCACTTTTGCCCATTAACTTATATCTTTTGAAAATTAAGAAAAGTCGTTTTTCTAACTATGTTAGCTATTATATTAACTTCAATTATTTTTCTAACATAGTTAGACTTCAAACTATTTTTAATTAAGGGTTTAAAAAAATAGAGTAGAAAAATGGTCATATAATTGTGGTTGTTACAATTGGGACTCAAAATTTGGGTTGGGACCTTACTTTTGACCTAATTTAAGCTAGAAGTCAGGTTAAATGAAAGAAAATGGGTTTTGGGTCAAAAGAGTATGAAAATTGCAGCTGAAAAAAAAAATAATTAGCGCCTTCACCACCCTCCGCCTCCCTCAAGTGAAAGCACAATTAAGAGTAGTCTCTCCTCAGCTTATATTTGTTTGCTCATTACATGTCCGCCACCCAGTGAATGCACGGTGAACGACTTTGACTCCTTTGTTTCGCTTCAGTCCAGCTAATTTGAGTTTATATCTTTATGCTTTTGGGTTCAAATTAAAAATTAGGGTAATGACTCTAGTTTTGCCTTCAAGTAATCATCGTGGACCACTGCGCACCCTAAATTAACAACATACCCTAATTTGCCCTTCAAGTAACCAAAAATGGTCCAATTTTACCCTCAGCTGACGGTCAATGACGTTTGACCGTTAAAAAATTTCGCAAATTAGAGCTTGTTGTTAATTTTAACGGTCAAACGTCATTGACCGTCAGGTGAGGGTAAAATTTGACTTTGATTACTTGAAGGACAAATTAGAGCATGTTGTTAATTTAGGGTGCTCAGTGCTCCGCGGTGGTTACTTGAAGGGCAAATTAAGGTCATTACCCTAAAAATTATTTACCAAGGATTGCAACAAAGTTGCGATCCTAAAGC
The DNA here is from genome assembly GCA_029929735.1 of Mimosa pudica. NCBI lineage: Eukaryota > Viridiplantae > Streptophyta > Magnoliopsida > Fabales > Fabaceae > Mimosa > Mimosa pudica. The sequence goes on along the minus strand of JAKELP010000023.1, from coordinate 11,624,131 downwards.
GTCTCACATGGAGTTATTAACTAATTACCTAAGCAAATTAAATTAATGTGAGAAAGCAATTAAATCATGGGTTTCAAAGAATATCTAGATTACTAAATTAAACTACCATGTTTTTGTGATTTTTTTATTTATTTGGTAGAAAATAAAGACTAAGGATGAATAAAATGATAATGATGAGATGCTATCTTGAACTAGGGATAACATGCAACAACAATATCTTCAAACTTTTAGGGAATCAAGAGGCAAATAGCTAAACTCATTCAAGCGAACACGATTGATCATTTCAAAGGAATATATATGTTAATCAAAATGTTAGTCAACCTGAAATAGAAAAATTGGTTACTTGTAAAATTTAAACTACTCACACTCTTGTGATTGCATTAGCTCAATAGTATGGTTTTTTTAAGTGAGATTAATTAATGGGATTACTATTGCACTTAGAAACTCAACATTAATAAATCTCAAACCAAACAAGGTAACTAATTCAAATGACATAATCAAACCAAGGTAATTGGACTAAATCACCACACATAGAGATAGCCAATAAAATCAACAAAAACTCATTGAGAAAAATATCAAATGAAGAATATATAGAACAAAACTAGATCCAAATGCAAAAACAAAAGAAATTCAACAACCACTTAGTCTAGAGCTTCAACAAATGATGTTCGAATAATCAAAATACTCAATAACACAAATGGAATTCGAAACTACATAATTGAAACTAAATAACTTCCCTAAAGTAGCTTCAACAGTTTCTACACGTCATCCCATCATCCAAGAGAGCATCGATGATGATTAGTTCCTCATATTGAAGGAAAAGACATCCAAGTATCGCTACTACTCAATATCCATGGTGGGTGGATGACGGTTTGTGGAGCAGAAGAATGAATTGGAGGAAGAATGGAGAGAATGGGGTGGTATGGATGATAAGAGGAGGTAGAAAGGAGTGTATGGTTACCGTGGAGAAACGAGGTGTATGCTTATACACGTAGATCAAGTTATTTTTCTTTTTTGTTTTTTTAACTAAAATAGCATTTGAGTCTTTGAATAGCAATAGAAACACCAGTTAGTGTCCTAATATGCACAATTAAATATAAAAATGCAAAACTCCAACATTACGAACTCTCACTCCAAATACACTTAATTTCCAGTATAATACACCAAATGACATGCTATTTTCTCATATTTAGTGACATATAAAACTCTATATATATCATGTACAATCATTGAATGACAAATCCTTGGATTTGTTTAGTTTTAATATGCTGAATTTGAGACAATTAAGATGATAGAGATGCAATTTTTATCCAATTGTGCTTAATTAATATCTAAACCTTTTATGTATGATGACCCCCATCTTTTAATTATACTTGACAAATATTTTGGTTATATTTAGTCATTGATAGAAAACTAAAGGGATTTGATATTGGAAATAATATTTTTGAGTTTGATTAAATAGGACAAGAAGTTTATGAATTAAAATTTAAAAACAACAAGTCAAATTGGTGATTCATGTATTAGCATATCTTGCAATTGGTTTAAATGGTTTCCTTTTATCATTGACCTTTGACCAGGCCCACACTTTTAAGTGTGTAAGTAAGGAACTGCATTGTTTGGAAAGTTTTGGGCTTGGACATAAAAGAAAAGGAAGAAAAGTCCAATATGAAGAGATTCAGCTGTAGGGAGAATTATGAGGCTTTAAAAATAATTAACTTGGGCTCTTTAGGGGGCCAAGTGAATGAAAAAGAAGAAGAAAGCAAGGAGGGGTGAGTTGCTGAATAAAACAAGAGAAATAAAGGAAAGAAAGTGGGACACGTGGAAAGAGTTGGAGAAAGGAAAGAAAAAGGAAAGGATTATCATCATCATCATGTAAATTTTGGGGTGAGGGGCGCCAAACAGCAGAGGAAGGAAAAGAGGAGAGAGAACCAACGTGTACTGAGGAAAAGGGGCGAACAATGTTTCAATATTTATTCCCCATTTTCCCTCTTACATGCTTATTTCGTCACCTCGTTTCTACATTTCTTCAATGAATCTCACACACCCATCCATTTTTGGTGCCCTTTTCTCCATGAGTAACAACTAAACCCCTAATTCTTGATCGTGGGATCAAAGAAAGGAGTTTTAATCTTCACTAAGGGGAGTTGTAGTTTTAATCCCTCTTCCTTTCTTACATTTATGCTTTTCTAGGGTTCTAGGAGTATATTTGAGATGTTTGGTTGAATACTTCATATACTATATGTTGTATTAGGGATTGAAATTACTTTATGTTGTTATTGTCATTTTGTTCTTGTTAAATACTTGACTTGGTTCTATTTAACTTTGAGATTAATGAAATTTATGGGTCCATGATTTTGTTTTATCTTGGTGAAAATTTTGGTCTAGCACAAGGTCGTTTGACTTGTGGAATTGTGAGTTAAGTTATTTGCATTCATGAAATGAAAATATGATTTATTGACTATGTTGTGGCATTGGACATAAAACTTGATTAGTTTCAATTTATTATTCGGGTGACCATTAATAAATTAAAACTAAAAGATTAATTTTGAGTAATTGTGGTGTGACCCAAATTGTGGATTATAAGTACTTTATAATCAATTAGTCATTTGGTTTAGAGTTTAGTCAACTTAGATTAATTTAATTAATGCTTGGGGTTTCGACATTAATTAAGTTAAGTTAAGTTATGCTTACCCTAGAGCGGTCTCTCTAGCATCCAATTTGAAAGCTAACAATATGAAAACTCCTTGAAAAATCTTTTGAAGTGAGGATTCTTGAGCTCCAATCCATCAAGAATATTATTATCCATTTTACTTCTACCCCATTCTTTTTTAATAAAAACACCAAAAATATTTATTTTCTTTGTATCCTTCACTCTCATCTTCAAAAATCAACAATATATATTTTCTTTACCCAAGTCCATCTTACATTGCATTTAGTTTACTAGGATAGTAAGATTAAACAATATTCCTTGTGAACGACTCAAATTGCACCCAATTGCTACACTCTTGCATCCGATATAAATATCTTTTCCAATTGATCCAAGAGCGATATACGACGACAGTCAATTCATCGACCTTTTCCGAATCAATACTAGCGACTTAAAAGAGGAAGAAGATGAGGAAATAATTCAAATGACACTTAAACTAATTAATAACATTCAATTCATAATTTCCGCCAATTAATCAACTTCCAGAGCTAAGTTCTACTACGGTCTACTAAATGTTTAATTAGTATTAATAGGACTGATCTTGCATCTTTAATATGTTTAAAAACTCTGTTTAGCATAGTAAAATCGTACAAATATTTCAGTTTGTCAACTCTTCCACACTTAAATCTTAGTTCTCCCAAACAAACACAAGTTTGAAAATCTTGGAAATACAATGACAAGCAAGACAACAATGAGAATTCCAACATGCTACATAAGTACGGACCAATGTAATTTGACAACGCTCAATCAACAAACAATGTGGAAAGAACAATGCTAACAATGACTAACAATGATTGTAATGAATGCAATGGGTGTGTGTAGAATAGAAAGTCATTCAAGGATAAGTGTTTCACATATCTCACCATATTGGGTTCATTTCTACTTGCTCAATCTACTTTGAAAACATTTTACCATAAACTTGTGAGAACTATAGGATCTCCACTAAAACACATGTGCAATGCATCAAAAGGGTTTTGATGGTTGTAGTTGTGGAATGAGAATGAAAAATGAATGGTGTTATGCATGCTCAACCATTCATTTACAACTTGAAGCACCAATTGCAACTTGTCAAAATACCATGCATGTCTTATTTTGTTCATTTTCTTTTCAATTTATTTCTTCTTTTTCCCGCTCTTTTTGTATTATTGCTTTCTCTATAATGACACATGCTTTGTTACAACATAGCTATGACATTTTTATTTTAAAAAGCAATGAAGCAATTTTTCTATGTACGAAAAACAATGCAATGACATCAAGTAAATGACTCAATGGGGTGGAAAATGGAAAGTGTAAGGAGAAAAGAAAGTAGGAAAACTTATAAGAAAATAGCACACTATTTTATTTATTGTAAGTTCTATCACGAGTTATTACCCCACACTAAAAGTCTAGATCTATTCATACCCAACTAATTTACAATTACTACAAGTCTTCTAACTAGAGGCTTTATTTTTTTATGATAAAACTAATGTCTATACTTCCATGAGTCTTCGTAGAGAGGGGTAAGAAGAAGAGATGAATGATGAAAGAAAGTAGGAGAAAAGTATGATACTTAGTAAGAATAAATTCTTACTTTTGCAATATTATAAAAAAACTCTAATAATTTCTTTTTCTCGGATTTTTGGTGCTCTTATTTGTTACCATTATACCTATGTATAGTAGTTCTTTAACTCGACTTCTGATTAGGATCATTTACTCCTGCGCAATTATTTATTTTTCTTTCCCTATAAGTTAAAGTAATTTTTATATTTCAAACTTTTTCTCCAACTCAGCCTTGTTGTTATTGCCTAATCAATATCCTTCTAGCCTATTCCAAATGTATTTCTATCTGATCACCCTAGTTAGGAAATTAAGTCATCCTCATATGTATGTATTTTCTCTGAAGCCGACTTAACCACTGAATAAAAATTTTCACACCTTGACAAATCTATGGATTTGCAATGTTTTATATGCTAAATTTAAGACAATTAAGATAATAGAGATGCAATTTTGTCTAATTGTGCTTAATTATTATTAAAGATTATTATGTGTAATGACTCCCAATCTTAATTATATTTGACAAATATTTTGGTTATATTTTGGAAGTCATTGATGAAAATTAAGGAGTATTTGATTGATTTCAATTTGTTCTTAAACCATAGCACATGAGAGCACCTTGGGCTTGATTAAAGACAAGAAGCAAAAGGTCAAAGCAACATGATAAGATTGAAGCATTGTGAGCAAGACAAATTTCGGCTTTGACAACTAAATGACTCAATTGAATAAGAAGAAAAGGAAGGTGCATGGGACATTCTCCATTTGCTTAAATGGATCCAGAAAAGACAAAGGGAATTGGATGGGAATTGAAATATCAAATATGAGAGGAGGGTCCTGGAGCTGAAAGGAGAGACAGAGGCGGCGAATGAATAAAAGAAGAGAAGGGAAGGGAGGGCAGGGAAGGCGTGCATAATGGAGAGGAGTAGGGAGGTGCCGAAATTCATTTCTTCACTTCTCTTACCATCTTCATTTCATTTTATCACTTTTCCCTCTATCCCAACCATGTTTTCTCTTAATCTCCTCCTTGTTGGTGCTTCTCTCATGGAAGGTAACTAAACATTTTTTGCTCTTGGGAATGTTTTGTTATGGCTTGAGCTCTCATGCTAAATAGGGGAGTCTTGTTATTTTTCATTTCTCTTATATTTATGATATTCCTAGGTTTAGGTTTATCATGTATATTTTGAGATTTGGATTGTGTTCTTTACTTGAGTTTATTTGTGATTTTGGTTTGCAATGAGGGATTTGGACTCATCAATATATAGAGTTCTATATATGTTCATTTGCATTTTCATTTATCTCTTGCTATTTATGTATGCTTATGATAAATAGGTTGATTTATATGGATTGCAATTGAACCTAAACCATTACTAGCCATTAATCACACTCTAAGGTATTTAATAACACTTAATTAAATGGGTTCATGAGATTAGGTGTTAGACTTGCCGGTTGGTGAGGTTTGGTATTTTAGAAAACTTAGAGAAACTCAAAGTGAACCTATTAATTGCTTGAGTAATATTGGACTTCAATCCTTTGGTTTTATTTTATTATGTGGGGTTCCAATAGTGAATTAAAATCATAGAATTAATTAAGTGGCGATTCGGGGATCCGGTCGTAAGATTAATAGTTCATTGCAAGTAATAGGTCCACTAGCACTAAAGAGCTTAACAATGCTAATTGGATGAGGTTTCAACAACTAGGTATTGGACTCATGGGTCAATGAGGTTTGGCAAATTAGGAATTAGTGCATTAAACTTCCCAAAAATATTTAGAAAGCTATGATAATCATTGAAATTCATTTCCAACAGCATTTCACTTCCATTCCACCCTTTTTTTTCCCAAAAATACCAAAAATATTTATTTGTTTTGCATCCTTCATTCACTCTTTAAAAAATCAACAAAAATATTTTTCTTTACCCAAATTCATCTTGCATTGCATTTAATTTACTAGCTAGGATAGTTAGGCTAAATAGGGCTCCTTACAAACGACTCAGATTGCACCCTATTGCTACACCCTTACATCCGATTTATAAATTTCTTTTGCAATTAACCCAAGGGAGATATAGACGACGGTCGGTTCACACCTCATCTCTATTTATGTATTTATGCATGGTTTGTTTACATCATCACATACATGTACTTTTGCACTTCTATTACACCACTACAGGCATCTAATGTGCCTGCATATTTATTACAAGTTGTTGATATCCCACTACCGCCCTAAAATATTACCTTTATCCTCCACATGTATGGATATAAGTATTTATGTTTATCTCAATATGCAGCTCACTATTCATTTGTACAAAATATCATGGCTGACGAAGTGCATTTATGTATTAACTAAAAGAATCATGCAAAATCTTAATTGCCTCCAAGTCATAGTGTACCTATATGGTTATTTATTATAATGCACACACTACTCTTTATTGCAATTTATTTTGAAAGATGTACCTATATATATATATATATACTCTCTCTCAGATCTATGTTTTTGTATTCTAATAATAATTTAATATTATTATTATTAATCTAGGATATTACAGAAAGAGTATTTAGGGTTTAGTATTTGGGATTATGAGTTATGAAATGAAGACCTTTATCATGTTTCATTTCACTAAATCTAACAAGTTTTGACAAAGAATGCAAACAAGTTATAGACAAGGGCATCCAAGTTCTAAACTCTAGTTTATATAAGTAGCACTAAATCTAGGAAAACATAAATACCAAGAGAAAGGAGGTGGAAAGGAACACGTCCCTTTGAAGATGGGCTCATTAAATTGTCATGGGACCTTATTTCAATTATTTTTCTTATCAGTGATCTAGATTAATTTTCCCAAAATATGAATAATGATATGTCATCTAAGTTCAATGTTGATAAAAATCTATGTCAAATAAAATTAAATTCTTTTAAACTAGAAAAATATCAATATAAATTGAATATGTGTAATATTTGAAATGACAATAGGGTCACCTGAGTTTTGCAAATGAATCACTCCTATATATTTTAACAGTTATGTTTCTGCATCAACACACATCCATATAAGTTGAAAGATCGAAATGATGTTAAAATATATAGGAGTGATTCATTTGGATATATATGTATTGTATGTAAAAGATTTTTTGGTCGAATAATTAAAGATGGAGAAAAATGTCGTAATAAAACATAAATTTGAAGATTATATATGGTGAGAGGATAAGTGTAATGACTCAACTAGTCCTGCCAATCGTACCGTCTGGCTTCACTCCTTCCTATGTCTTATTTTTACGTACCTCTCCTCGTCCTCCTTCATCATAATATATTATACATATCAGTCATAATGTCCTCCTTCATCATAATATATTATACATATCAGTCATAATATCACTCCTTCATAATATATATCTTCTTCTAGCGTAAAACACTAACGTACTTGCCATATTTACATAATATCTACATAAGGCTGAACTCGCATTCTCTTATCAATTTAGACTTAAACGTTGTATCTAATATCAGTCGGTTGAGCAAGGTAATATGGCTTTAACTATATATATATATATATATATATATATATATATATATATATATATATATATAACAAATTGGCCTCTCAAATATTCCTATATATTTTAGATACTACTCCCTCGATTCCTAAATATAATTTAATTGATATTTATAGAAAAAATTGTTTATTAATTGATTTACATTAACAAAATATACAAAATTATAGATTATTATTAGAACAAAAATAACATTATGTAGAACATATAAGCAACTCTTTGAATGGAATAAAATCTATTACAGTTTGTTGTTGTATTCTTATATTTCGTTACATTTACACACACACACTATTAATATTCTTATACATATTCTTATAATTTTATGATATTTCCTCTTACATAGACTATATAAATAACATATTTTCTATAACGTAAACATATGTAATATATTTTCTCAACATCTCAATTTATTCAAATCTTTTTTGCTTATAATCAGGAGATTTTCAACTTCGTCCAAATTCTCCAAGCTATAGACGAAGTAATGCATCCATGCATATCATCAATAAAAACAATTCAAAAGTTGACATACATATTCATTCTCATCCTATATCTGAAATTTGGGATTTAATATTTTATATGCCGACATCATTCACATCCACATCCTCCCCCAAAAGTATTACTATATATGTTGGAATGCGTTTTAAATTTATTTTTCTTCTTATCCATATTTAATTATATAGATAACGAGATACGTGGAAGGGCTATCAGCTTATAAATTCGGCCTATCAGCTAGGAGGAGTTAATTAATTTTGTGAATATTTGTGTGTATCAAATTTTAGTTTTCTAAAATTCAAATTAAAAATTAGTTTTTTAAAACTCCTCTTTTAACTTTATTGCATATATCTCTTGCAATCAATCATCAATTATCATATTAATAGAGCGTATGTTAACAATTTTTGTTGTTCAAAAATATCACATTAAAATGTAATTTATGTATAGGTAAACCTTTTGTTTTATTATATATTCTTGTGACTAATTGAAAAAGTTTTGAGGACGTAGCGTACATGGTAAATGTTAAGAATCGGGAAATTGTTTGCACAATATTATCACGCCAAAATGTTGAAACCTATGGTTATTTAACCCAAAAAAGGGTTTTGTCATAAGTTTATAACTCTGTGCAATATATCTAATTAAAAAGATAAAAGAAAAAAATTAACTTGTTGGTTACCATCTTAACTGAAAATCCAAGAACATAATCACGAAGAGAATATTCTTAAATTTTGATCTAATCGATCAGGATTAACAACAAACTACTTATGCTCATCGATCCTCCGTTTTGATATACACACAGTTTCTTCTAAGATTTAAAATCGAAGAACATTATTACATTTTAAGAGCTTGTTAGCTTCTACAATAATAGATACGCGTGTAGTTATAAGTAGTTAAATACCATTAATTTCAAAAGTTAACTCTGTATTTGTTTTTTCCCCTTAGACTTTTATACTATAATATAAAAAAAAAGCTTTATAAATAAGCCTCGATCGGGAGAGGGGCCTGTATATTTATATCAAATGTTCTACTCGCATTAAAGGAACATATGGATCTTTTTCCACATAGAATCTACGACAACAATAACATTATCATAAAATATGTGCGCATATCAATGCATGAGCTAGCTTGCACGTATATGTGTATAAAAAACTTGCATTTACATATCCTGATATTTAACCATTTTTGCCGGAGCCCACTTGATACAGTTAGAGAAACCAGGATAAGATATGCATGCATTTCTTTATGAAACAACAGCAACTTGAAGTTTTTGGAGATAAGAAAAAACGATCAGTTTTAAATATTAATTTTGAACAAATAGAGCATAAAAAAATAGATAATAAGTGTGAAACAAATAGAATATAAATATAAAATGAAACAGGATAAATCATTCCCTTAAATTTGAGAAATACCAAATCACATCCCATGGAGGAATATGAAATGTGTATCTTAATAAGTATTCATTAGTTTATCATAAAGATTTTTAACTTGATCTTAATGATCTTCAAGTTACCATTAATAATTCCCAACTCCAATTTTTTCTTTAGGGATTGATTAGAGATAATAAAGGGGCTCCCAATTTCAACATAGGAAGTTTCAACCTAATCATATAGATTTTCATGTATATGTTAACAATTCAAAACTCCAACATTTCCCATTAAGAATTAACAAGATATATTAGAAAATTTCTTTATACATGCTAGTTTTTTCAAGTTTAACATAGGGATTTTCAATATGATTATAATGATTTAGTAATTAATATATGCAAATGTCAGACATTTAAGATTTCTTCCCATGGGCATTTATGTCTTTTAATAATATATGCAAATCTTCACATTTCTTCCAATGGGTAAATTTCAGATTTCTCAAATTTAAGGGATGTTTTTTTCTATTTGAAGGGGATTTTTCCAATAAATAAAAGCAACTTTTTTAAAATTATGTTTTTCTTTGAAAAATATACAGAAAGAAAATAAGAAAACATATATATATGTATGATAATATTTTTTGTACTGAAATTTTATGACAAAATTCAAACATTTAATAAAGATAGACGTGAACGTGATATATAACATAGTATAGTAAGAGAAAGCTTTTAATTTATTCTTTAGAAAGTAGAAAGAAAGAAATAAGAAAATATATAGTTATGGTAATAATAAAGCGGTTAACAAAGATAGACATGCATGATAACGTAAGTAAGGCCACAAGAACCATCTGATCTAGGAAACATGTCCTTCCCTTAGGGACCAAGTAAACGGTAGTATATACATCACAGAAATTTCTCTATAAATATTGCTCCTCTATACCTCCCTTCTCTTCATAGCTCCTACGTTTATCTTCATATCTTCCTAAACTCTAAAATCCCCGTCCCAAGCTTTCTTGATCTTCCTCTTCTTCATAAGCTTGATCGAGGTGTTGGGGTTTTAGTTGCATATATACGCAAAAAACAACACTTAAAATGTTATACCTATATCAGAAACATATTATGGCATGCAAAGTCATTGCACCATGTTTTGTTAGAGGACTACTTGCCTTATTCTTCATCTTTCTGCTTTTGAATGCTTCCTCCTCCTCTGGCGCTCGCTTGCTTACTTATCACAGAAGACAACTTGTTGAAAATGGACTTGGTCGCACTCCTCCCATGGGGTAATAATCATTTAAATTCATCTCAAAATATTACTCTCTTCATATATATCCATCTTATCTCTTCTTTGAATTCCATGTTAGCAGTGAAAGTTAATTATATAGTAGTATATGAATTTCAACAATAATGACACTGATAATATTTATCTCTTAATCGTTGTGTGCCAATCATGTTTTGATATAACATACACTCATAATTTTCTATGCCACGTACGTAGAATGACAAGTTCTAATTGAGGCATTTGTCTTCATATATATAAAAGGTTTTTTAATTGAAAGAAGTATAAATCAAACCTCTCTTGTTTTTTAAATATGGATTTCACCGATCTATGACTTTTTTTGCCAAAAAACACTATTATGATGAATGTGGGACACTTGTCTCATATGTATATTGCATATTATTTAACCACCGAAAAGTTTAACATAGGGTTGTTCGTTTTTTTGCGAAATTAATTCATTCCTTGCATTGAAAATTCCGTGTATATTTACATATGTAGGTAATTTGACTTTAGTTATATCATTTACTTATATAATAAATATTAATGACTTTATACATGTCCTCCTATGTTTTCTAAAATGCAACTATACTTCTTGATAAACTAATTTCTTATAGTCCTCGTATAATTTAGACTTTGCGTATCACGATTTTTTATTTTACCATCAAGCTTGATTAAATGATATAAGAAATTTGTTCTTGACTAATGAAAAATATCGATGCTTTTATATGCAAATGACAAATAATGATTAATGGTAGCAGATGGAATAGCTGGAACCACTTTCAGTGTGATATTAATGAGGAAATGGTTCGAGAAACAGGTAACTTATTTTGCACAGTTATTTGTATTTACTTGAAAAATATCTCAGTTTTGAAAAATCTTCTTTAGAGAACATCAAATTCAGTTTCATTATATGTTTTCCAATTACAGCTGATGCAATGGTGTCAACCGGCCTGGCGGATTTAGGGTATCAATATATCAATTTAGGTATCAAACTACAATTTGTTAAATAATAATGAATTATAAATTTTAATAATCTGAAATGTCAATACAACGTTCTTCATGATAGGAGAACACACTATTTCTAACTATTCTATTATTTTTTCTTTCAGATGATTGCTGGGCTGAGTTTAATCGAGATTCCCAAGTAAAGATAATTCGACATACACAATATTAATATAGGATTTTATTTTAGTTATTTAATTAAAAATGGCTTTGTTATATTCATGTATTTGTTAATTCATTTATAATCTAAAGCGAAAAATCATTTGAAATTGTGGCAGGGAAATATGGTTCCTAAAGCTTCCAAATTTCCATCAGGAATTAAGGGTTTAGCTAATTATGTTCACAGCAAAGGGTTGAAGTTGGGAATTTATTCTGATGCGGGGTATACACATCTTGACCCAAGAGTAGCTTTGATTCATTTTTTCATAAAATTAAAGTTTATCATCTATATAAAATGACATAACGCATAATTATTGGTTTCTTGAATAATTTCTTGCAGAAATCAAACATGCAGTAAGCAGATGCCTGGATCATTAGGACATGAAGAGCAAGATGCAAAAACATTTGCTTCTTGGGTATAAATACAACACTACCCCTTATATATTACACATTTTGCTTCAAACTTATTTGACTCTTGGTGTAAACTCTTGTATCAAATGTGATTATTTATAATATTCTAATGTTTTTCAGGGTGTTGACTTCTTGAAGTATGACAATTGTGAAAATCTTGAGATAAGCCCAAGAGAGAGGTGTGTGTGTAGCCTCTAAATCTTGGTTAACTCCTTATCATCACCATTTTTTAATATATAGCACCTGTTACTTATAGTTAATTAGACCGTATGTTGTTTTTCTGAAAATAAATCTCAACCATTCACATGAAACTGCTCCTTGTTGCGACCTCTTAAGATATGCAATCAATATTAATCATTTAGGAAAGTAATATCGATCAATTAATATAAGAAACAAATTAGATTGAGGTCTTATATTTTATTTAGTACTTCTAGATCTCCAACAAGCTATTATATCAAGGATAGGAGGTAATATATTCATCTGTAAGACTGTAACTAACATGCATACACATAGGTACCCAAAAATGTCTCAAGCTTTATCAAACTCTGGAAGGGGAATCTTCTTCTCTATGTGTGAATGGTTAGTCCTCATATATATCCTGAATATTGATGAGTGCTTTATCTTTCTGATTACTTATAGTTTAGTACTAGAATGTGCGCGTGCACACACATATATATTACTCATAATGAACTGGTTTATGTGCATACAGGGGACAACAAGACCCAGAACTATGGGCCAAAACTGTAGGGAATAGCTGGAGAACAACAGGAGATATTGAAGATACATGGGAGAGGTGTGTATATTTATAGCATCAACTTTAATGAATATTTAATCATTATTACCACATCAGACATTAATAAATTCTATCAATCACTAATTATATAATTAATTTGAATTTGAATTACTTTATTTTGCAGTATGACAACCATTGCCGATGCAAATGACAAATGGGCATCTTATGCTGGCCCTGGAGGATGGAATGGTAAATAACTTTGCTTTTTCAAGATAATTTTAGTATTTCATTTATTAAATCAGGGGGAGGTGCCTCTCCTTTCTCTTTTCCCCATTTCCATTAAAAATATTATTTTTGAAGTCTTATTTTCTTTCGTTTGACCTTATCATTAGATTCTAGATAATATTGGTGACATTTTGATATCTTATGGACAAAAAATGGTTCAATTTTCAGTTTTATATGATTTTTAAAATATTCAGTAATTTAAATTTAAAAATAAGTACAAAATATTAAGTAATAATATTTGAATAATCATATAAAATCGTAAAAAAACATTTTTGTGGATTAGATACCAAAATGTCACAAATTTCATGTAGAACTTAATGGTAAAATTAAACAAAAATGTAACCCAAAAATATTTTTTAGGAAATAGAGAGAAATAGAGAGAGATGAAATGGAGAGGCCCCTCTCCCATTCAATCGTTAAAGAATTGATATTTGACATTATATATTTCCTGCAAATGTGGGATTACAGATCCTGATATGTTGGAGGTTGGAAATGGAGGAATGACAACTGAAGAATATCGTTCCCATTATAGCATTTGGGCATTGGCTAAGGTATGTATCCTGCCCATGAGACACAAGAAATGGCTAACTTCAAAATATTAAATATTACAAGCGTACAATATATTTTGTGAAAGATAGAAACATTGTTATTTATGTGTGTAATTATGTTTATACGTATACACACACATGCGCAGGCTCCGTTGTTGGTTGGTTGTGATGTTAGGGCAATAGATTCCACGACATTCGAACTGCTATCCAATAAGGAAGTCATAGCAGTCAATCAAGGTAAGACTCCTTAATCCATACCTCTTCCCTATGATCCTCAATTTCCTCATACGTTAATTTGTCTCCGTTATACAAACCGAAAGAGGATAAATCTCTAAGACTTGTGTGTGTATAAATATATATCTTGTTATATTGCAGACAGCCTAGGAGTTCAAGGAAGAAAGGTGAAAAGTGATTCTGGTTTGGAGGTAACTAACAACATCCTACTTCCAATCCATTTTATTATCATGTAATGGATTTACAGGGCTGAACACACACACACACACACACACAAAAAAGCATAGAGATCATATTTGAACAGTCTAGATATGATAAGCTTAGGTGCTCATCACTTTTGTTGATCGACCATTCAAACAAAGTCTTTCAAAATAGATAATGTTCTCCCTCGCGTGCGTGCTGGACAGTTATAGTTCGTTCTCACATCAAATTAGATATACCTATGTATGAACAAATATGGCAACTTAAATTTCTCAAACATATGACCTGTTATTAATTGAGGAAGGAAAAATGTTATTGTGTGGTAGGTATGGGCTGGTCCTCTTAGTGGTAACAGAGTGACAATGATTCTGTGGAATAGAAGTCCATCAAAAGCATCTGTGAGTGCTTCTTGGTCTGATATTGGATTAGATCCACAAAAAACTGTAGATGCTCGAGATCTTTGGGAGGTAAAGGAGCTCATAATTTCAATTCCATGACTTCATAAATGATTTCTATATAATAAGAATGTTAATTAACGATTAACGATGTGATTAATTTTTCTATGAATATTATTGTTGCAGCACACAACCCAATCATCAGTTTCCGGACAAATTTCTGCTGATTTGGATTCACATGCTTGCAAGATGTATGTTCTTTCTCCCAAGAATTGAGTTCCAAGAGGAAGAAGAGGCAGGAGATACAGATACCATTTTGAGTTGAAGAGAAGAAAATGGGATGCGGTGAACTGATTTTCTACAATAATAAATTAATATGACGCATAGAAATATTACTTGAATAAGACTCCAGTTTATCATAGTTTTTTTTTCTTTATATTATTAATTTGTAGTTTTTAGGTGAAGCATGGAATGTATCCTTTTTCAGTTCAATACATTAATAAATGATTCCAAATAATGTTTTTCTATTTTCAGAATTTTCAGCATTGAATTGTAATTTCAATTCTCTTTATGAAAGAATATAAGGATGAAATTAGGCTTCTTTCTGGTTTAATATTAATCAAGTTGATTCGGAATGTTTCATCTAAACCTAAGTAGAAGTTCACGTTTGCGCACTGATCAAACCTAATTGAAAGCAAAGAGTTTATATAGAGTTACATCAAAAGAGAGAAGAATTAAGGAGGAAAATATGAAACAATCCAATTCAGTTGCGAAGGACTGTATCAAGGTACTTGATCAAAAAAAATCAAGGTAAAAAAATTAAGTTGCTAAGGATTGTGTGGGCTTTTTAAGCCCAAGACCTGCAACTGTTTAGTTTTTCTTCTTGGGCCTAGGCCCAGTTCAGTTACTTGAAAAAAGAGGAAATAAATGTAATTCCAATTATTAATTAACATATTACACGACTTACCTTATACATGTGAGTGGACATATACTATCCAATTAACTCAGGGGATTTGCAGTTTAGTCCCTGGTAAGGGAAATTAATACTGAAAGGTCACAATACATTCCAAAATAATTATAAAGTCCCAGGGGCCCTTTCCTGCAATTGTTTGCTTAACTTCAATGACCATTTTGCCCTCATTAAAGATGGTTGTCATCTCACTAGTCCCTACAGGGGGACTATGCTTTCATCTTATGAGGGCAAAATGGTCATTGAAGATAAGCAAACAATTACAAGAAAGGGCCCCTGGGACTTTATAATTATTTTGGAATGTATTGGGACCTTCCAGTATTAATTTCCCTTACCAGGGACTAAACTGCAAATTTCCCATTAACTTATGGCCTCAGTTCAAAAAAAATTAACTTAATGTCTGGTTGGAACGACTTTTGTTTTTTAAAAATCAAATTAACTTGGCCCAAGTCTTTCCTACCTTCATAAGGATTATTTATATATCTTCCAAATTACTTTAGTATAGCTCATTATTCCGATTTCCATTAGGATGATACTATAATTTCAGTGTGTGATTTTATAACTAAACAGTGTGAGATTCTCCCGAAGCTAGCTTATAGCCATGTCCATGTGATTTAACCTATTAGTCGCCTTTTAGGTCAATCAAAAAATTCTAAACTCAAATCCACTAAGTTACTAGTGGCGAGTATTAGGTCTTTTCCACAATTCAAGTTTATTCTAGCAAATTCTAGGCTACTTTTGTCACGCAAATTAAAAGCAATGAGAGGTTGATTTTATGTTTAACAAACTACAATTTAAAGCTAAAAAGAGTAGTAATAACGAATGAAAGAGTTATGAAATGAGTTTAGGAACTACCTCCCTCTCCAAGTACTTAGTGCCTTTGATGAATTAGGCTTCATAACCTTGTCACACTTAATTAACCTAGTTAAATACTTAAGACTTCTTTAATCAAAGAAGTCTACAAGTATTTAACTAACTTAACTAAGCCTAAAACTCTTACCTAGCTTAACACATACCTAAAGCAACACTAAGTACTAAATCTAGCACTTAGGAAAAACATTCACTCCAATTTAACATACATAAGCTATCTCGCAACATATGTCTCAAAGGAACTACAAAGATTAGCAAAGGTTTTCATGTGTTAGACTGTTAGGCAAAGAAAGAGAGGTTTTCAAGCTACAATCATGTAGAACACCTCAAATCAAGGTGTTCTAACCTATACAAGCCTAGATCTAGGACATACATAGGCAAAAATGTAAAACTAGCTTGAAACCTAAAAGAGAAAATTACAAGATCATGAAGCCAAATGTGTGTACTTCAAGCACTTTTCCTTGGAGAGGAGAGGAGAAGAAGCTTAGCCGTGCATAACCATGGAGAATGTGAGAAGGAATGAAGAAATTGAGGCCAATTTCATGGAGGAATGGTGGTTAAGTTTCGTTTTGGTGAGGTGAGAGAAGAGAGAAAAATGGAAGATGAAGAAGATGGACATAAAGTGGTCAACGGTTAATGAAGCTAGGAGATATTTATGTGAGTGTTTAGATTAGTTAATGAGGTGTTAAATGATGCTAATGGGCTGTCAAGGAGGGTATTAGGTCGGCCAAGATTGTATTTTTATGTGTATGTGGGTGTTAATGGCCAAGAGGTGTCATAAGGTGGAAGGAAGGGTATTTTTGGTATTTGGTGAAAAGTGAGGATGAATGTGGTCTTGAATTGGCCTAGATGCATTTCCAAAGCTCCCACCTTTTTCTCCAATTGATTGTGCTTCCAAAGATGCCCTTAATGAGGCCTTCAACATCTCCAAATTTGAATTTGAAAGTGGAGCCAAAATTACCCCTTTTAGTAACATCAAAATCCCTTCTTTTTGACAAATGAGGTGATTTTTGTCTTATGCCTTTGCCTTTCCCTCCAAGCCAAATCCTTGCACTCCAAGCTATCCCAAAGGGTTGTGGGGCCACGTGGGACCCCCCTACATGTAGAAAAGCACAGAATAGTCAAAATGACCAAAATACCCTTGGTTACTTAAAATGCAAATAATAAGGCTAATATTCTCCAATTAATTCCAATAAGCATGCGCAATAAAATATACCAAAAAATGATCAAATATATCAATTAAATCAAGCTAATTTTTTTTTTTTGGCCAAATTAAATCAAGCTAATTAAACTCAATTGCACATGCTTAAAGACATAAAATTCGGTCTAATCACCATGTCGGAGAAACAACAAGAAGATGACGTTGCAGAAACTTGAGCGAAGCTGAAAATGGAAAAACCATAGAGAAAGACAATAAGACAAAGCTTTTTTTACCTGTACACAAAGACAAAGCTGATACTGATGAAGAAGGAGGCGATGACGTATGCAAAACACCGACAAGAGCAGAAAATCAGATATGTATAGCAAGTTGTCCACCTGCATCAAGGAAGAAACGACCAACTTTGTATTCTCACTCATTTAAAACTTTGACTGCTGACTTTGTATAATCATCGATACTCATCAATTAATTGAAGATATATATAATACTACTTCACTAGATTGATGCTTCATTCGTCTCGTGCGAAGAGAAACATGCATATCAAAGTTCTAATCTTTTCTCGTGACGAATGTGCTCTTAATAATTAACTATTGTTTTGTATCCGAACACTTAATACATACTCATTTCATGGGTTATAGTATCTTTTTTCAACATAAACGTCTCTTCTATGAATATAAATTTAGACCCTAATAAATTTAGGATGCATTTATAAACACGGTAATATTAAAAAAAGTTTTATTTCATTATTTTTAAGTAACTTTGAAATATGGTCAAAAAAAGTAACTTTGAACCGTTTTCTTGAATTAATAATATTAAATAATTTTAGTGTAACTATGGGCCGGCTTATTATAATTTGTAAATTAATAGAATTTAAGTAAAAAATGAATGCTTTTAAGTAATATTTTAATATATGAGATTGATTGTTAGTTGGCTCCTTATGATAATTAAGGAGTAGAGAAAGTATATCTTTCTATATGAATATGATTAGTTGGTTACAATGATATAACACTTTATTCGATCATGTTCATAAATCAACTTTAGTTAATTTTCACATAACAATAGGTGAAAGTTGTAGCATTAAATGTCATTTTGCTTATAGATTTTTATCTTGCCGTCATTTAAGAATGTATCGGGAGAGTTACACACCCAACACCAATATTAATGATTTCTCTCTTATATTATACACTTACTAGTGATAAACTAGTAACACTCATATAAATTGATGAAGAATTAGAGTTATGATCAATTTTGGGAGAGTTGAATTTTAGAACGAAGATTATAATGACACGTGTTACAAAGTGTACCTAGATGGCTATGTTGCACTGCCTTTTATAGCCTTTGGGCTCTCTGTGATTGGGTTTGTATTATTGTGCCATTATATTCAGTTTACCATGTACTACCATATACTATATATATGGAGTGTTGGGATATTATGGTGGAGGAGGAGACCTTTTTTAATAAGACTTTTTTAGAAGTATGCTTTAATAAAAGTTAGATTGTGTGATGAGATTCATGTTTACATTTGTAATGATAGAAGTGACTTTTTCAATCTTACTTTTAGAAATATATTTAGATTATTATTTTGAAAAGTAAGTTCAAATAATAAATTATTAAAAAACACCCAATTTGGGATATCACAATGGAGGAAAAACTTTTTTCAATCTGACTTTTTTAGAAGTATGCTTTTAAAGTCAGACTGTGTAATGTGATTTATTTTCGGATTTGTAATTATAGTAGTGACTTTAATTTCTCAATCTGACTTTTAGAAATATGTTTAGATGATTATTTTTAAAAGTAAATTCAAATGAGAGATCATTAAAAAGAACACCCAATTTAGGGGGGAATCCGACAAATTAAATATTTAAACCAATCACAACACCCAATTTAAATGATAGAAATTAAAGCTATTTAGATCCAATATCAGGAGTTACAAATATATATTTGAAAATAATTTATTATTGAAAAGTAAAAAATGAAATAACCATTGACTCTTTTGAAATAATCGACTGAAATTTGGGACTGTAAAGAACATACAAAGTCATAAAATATAAAAATAACAAGAAACATAAAACAAAAAGGCGTGGGACCCATCATTTATACATTCACATACTCTCTTCAACCATGAAGAATGCTGGAGTACAAAAGCTAGAAATTGTGGTTTCTTGGCTAAAGTTACTTCTAGGTAAATGCCCGTCATTTCAATCTTGATCCCCAAACATGAAAAAAACATAAAAATAGCTTTCATGGCTGTAACACCCCATTTTCCAAATAATGGATAAAAAGGAATTTATTTACAGTTTTAGGATGTCATGAGTACACTAAAATTCATTGTTAATAAATGAATGAGAATAATTATATTTTTAAGTAATCAATATGCCTATTCTGTTTAGAAATTAAAGAAAATGGTTAGAGATTATATTATTGATTGAACTTTTTATAAAAAAAAAATAAAACCACTTTGTGGTCTAAACATTATTTTGGTGAAAGAAAATATATGGAATCATGTAAGGAGTCAATATTATTCATCTTTGATTAAGTGGAAAATAAGAAAGTGAATAAAAAGTAAAAGGAGGGGCAAAAAGGGTAAAGATGCATTTGGCAAACCAATTAAAATGCTTCACTTTTCTTCTCTTCTCTCCGGGATGCATCTGGACTCTTCTTCTTCGAAAAAAAAAATATAGAGATAGCTAGAAGCTTCAAGGATTTAGGAAGAGGAGAGCATATATATATATATACATGTCACCGTTCGTTTAGAGGGAGTTTTTTTTCGTTTTCCCTCAGTTTCCAAAATTTTCTTTTGGGCTTCAAATTTGCCATGTACATATTCTTCCATTGTGTAGACTGACGAGAGGAATTTGAGAGGTTGCTACGTTATGCCATTTCCGTTTTGTTATTCATCTCATAAACAACAATTTGGTGGGCTTCCATAAGGTGTGCTTGTGATTATTCAAGCTTGGGTATGTTGCTATTAGTGAGTACTACAATCTGAGGTATTTCTTTGTTCCCTTTGGTTTTAGATTACTATAGTATAAATGTGTAAATGTTGTTTCTTCTTGTCTGATATGATTTGTTGGTGTTGTTTGGGGAGTTTTGTGTCTATGGTTATTTTTATTTCATGATTGGAATTTTGATGCACATAAGGTGTAACATCCTGAAAATTTAATACATGATCAAGGAGTGTTTTGGGAAATAATAAATGGAGAAATTGGGAATTTTGGAGCTTTTAGGAATTTTTGGTGATTTTTAGGACATTTTGAAAATTTTGAGTAATAAATGTGCATATAATTAATTAAGAAATTGAAGAGTTTGAAATATGAGGGAATGGTAAAACCCAAAATATTTTGAAAGTTAAGGAGATTGGAGGCTGATTTAAGTGGTTTTAAAATTAAAAGAGTACACTATGACAAGTTTGGACTACAAATTATCATATACCATCTTTATTTCACCTAACCAAACACACCCTTCCTCCTTCCTCAACATAAATCGGCCGCCCCCCCCCCAAAGCTTCATCATCATCAACATCACCACCAACCTTCCTCTCCCACTCATCATCACCATCGCACCTTTCCTCTCCAAACCCAAACATCTTCATCACCATCATCGAACCATCTCCCACTCCTCTCTAATCTTCGATTTCTCAACCCCACCTCTGTCTCCCTTCGATCTCCACGTTCTCCGGCCACTTGCAGCAGCACCGACGGCCAGAAGAAAGAGATGACGTGGTCCTTAGGTGACCTCCCTCCTTCCATTTTCAGTTTCAATCTCTTCCCCGCTCCAAAATTTCTTCATCATTCTTACTCCCTTCGGTGTCTTCGATTTCCGGCGAACCCACGACAGTTAACGACGGAACTATGGTAAAGATTCGACCTTGTCTTATATTTTCGCGATTTATGTTTCTATTCTAAGTTAGTTTCTTATTTTTCCCTTCCACTCTGGTTGTTGTTCGTTCTCCTATGGCAGTGGACATTCTCCGACAAGTTTCTGACCACCAGTAGGCTCCGTTCAGCCATGCCACCTTAGGGTCAGTTTATGGTGAGCCTACTCTTTCATTTCCTACCTATTTTCCTTCGTTTTTTTTGTGAGTCCAGCGGGGAGGCCGAGTTTAGGGCTTTGATGGTTGATGAATTTCTAAGGCATTTGGGGTTTCAAACTTTGAATTAGTTATGGTAAAAGCTTGTTGAGTTATAAAATGCCTTCACATGTTGATTTTCATTGGAAGTGATTTGTTCATACTTGCCCTGTTAGTTGTTTTGCTTTGGCCGATTAATTTTTGGGGGAAAATGGAAGAAATTCTAATTGACTATTGGATAAACAATTTTCTGCTCATGGTTGGAGTTATTGGTTTATTTGGTTTTGTTTAGGTTTCCTTTGGCTTAGGAGTACGGAAGTGATAATATACAAATTTGGATGTATATGTGGATTTTGGAATTTATATTCCTTCCCTTTTTACTGTTAGTGTCCTGTTTGTTTTGTTTAAATGATGGTGAAACATTAAGACATATAATTGAGTGTTTGTTCTAAATTAGTGAAAAATGGAATTCATAGTTCAATCCAAAGAGTTTATGATTTCATTTGGTTTTGAGTGTATTCAAGGTGTTTGTGAAAATGTCTAAGAGAAGCAATACTTTTTGCTATGCCTTGGAATGTTCTGTTTTGACTGTTGATGCTGTTTACAAGCTTTCTCTTTAACTTCATGATTAAATCTGAATTTAAATGGTAATGGGAGGTTAAGATTAATTATATAAAAGGTTATTTAGAATTCAAGAACTATAAAAGAGTAATTTTAATCTTGTGTTATTGGAGTGTATTAATGTATGTCTTGGTGCTTGTATGTTGTTGATTTGGATGCCTTGTGTCCACCTCTTGATGGGCTGAATATATTTTTGATGTGTTGAATTTGATCCTTAGCTATTAAAATTGTTATTTGTATATGCTATGTGAATAAGTGTGGTGGTACTTGAGAATGCATGTGATAGTATGATTTTCTTCTCATCACCCAAATACTAATAAGTGATGTTGAATGAACATGGAATAATAATTATATTATTCTGGTCTCTTTGCGGATTTAGTTGGAAAGTAATTTTGAGGATACTAAAAATATGATGAAGTTGGTGGTGTTGTATGTATGATTTATGTTGATATGTGAAGTGTTATTCTTGAAGGGTAAAGTGCCTACCTTGTAATTTGAATTTGATGTGCCTTCTTTGCTTAATTGCTAATGAATTTGTATATTAAAGTAAAGCTAGAATGTGAATAATGAAAGTAATGTTTCCTAATAAACTAAATTGATTTAATATAAGTAATAAGAGATTGGGTAGTAATTGAGATCGAGAGCGACGATAAGTAACATAAATAAGGATAGTTGCTCACTTTATTGCTTGGAATGGAAATAGGAGAATACACTTGGAAGGAAGAATTTACAAGGAATGGTAAGAAAAGACAACATAATGCTAAGGGCGACAGGTAATCACACTTAACCTTGCTATAACATTGAGGGTGACGTTAGCTGGGATTTTCAAAATCCCTTTTCACCCTCCATATACATATTGTCTTTGAAAAAGGTATTTTTATATAAAACAGGCTATCGGGTGCCTTTCAAACACGATTATTTTCATATAAAGAAATTTGAACACTATATATATATTATCCTGTCTGGTGGTGGCCATTGATCTGAAATGGCGTGAAAGGTATATAGGAATAATGTTCAGGTTGTGGTTTGAGATGTCATGAGGATAGAATAAGAAGTTAGTTATTGAATGGAGATTTTGAAAGTTATGTTGTGGAAAACATAAGATGTGATGATTGAGATATTGAATGAGTTTGTGATATTGAACAAAATTGTCAGGGAGATATTGATATTGTGATATTGAATGGAACTTTAGTTGAAAAGTTGAATATGGTGAGCATTGCATGACACTGCTATTTATGTACCATCGCGCGATGATAACTGTCGATTGGCCAATCGACAGTTATTTGTACTGAGGATCCTTTTCAGATTGATTGGATCGGGGTTCATAGGTCGACTTATTGAGAGAAGTGACCTACGGTTGTTTTGGCATTGAAGAGCCCAACCGCCCCTACGGTTGTTTGGCATTGAAGAGTCCAACCGTTCCCGTTCTGTAATGGAAACAGAATTGGGGTTCCCTCTCTGGAGATTGCCAGAGAGGGAAATTGTCCCCTCATTATGGAGAGGGACACAGTGTCAAATCATATAGAGAAGATTAGATGCTTGAATGCCCCGTGATGGCACAATGCATCTATAGGTGAGTGTGAGAGTTGTGGTGATAGTATCATTAGATTGGAGATTTGGGATATGATATTTGGTTAATGGGAAATTGATGGAGGGACTTGGACTTGACATGTATATATATATTATTGGTTTTAAAATATGGTACCCTTTAGACGCCCTTACTACCGCACATCTCACTGTTATAGTGAGTTAAGCGGTGATTACTGGGACAAATTGTCTCATCCCACGATTACTGACATTTTTGCAGGTATTCATGCACAGGCGCAAGCATCAGGAAAGGGAATTAGGTAGTAGAGGCTATATAATTTATTTAGAGTTGTATATTGCCAATTTGTATAGCCCTGCATCTGCTTCCGCATGTATATATATATTTATTGTTAAATATCGACTAGTTCTGTTTATTAACCATGTTAGGCAAATTCTTTCTAACATGGTTAGCAATAAATTATCCATGATAGCAGCTGTGCTGTATTAGTTTATTCTTTTCTATCATGGATAATATTTCAATCATTAGGATATTCTTTTTCTAACTATGATAGAGATATTGATATTATTGAAATTCCTTTTTCTATCATAGTTAGTAAAGATATTATTGAATTAAAAGAGATGTCACAGGTTAATTAGAAATTTAGTAACAATATGTTACAACTTGGTTATCAGTATTTGGTATACGATAACCTAGGACTGTGTTGCATTGCATGTAGATTGGCAATATACATTCTTAGTATTCCCTTCCTTATGTGCATGAATATCTGTCCTTTTGAGAGGAATATCACTCATCCCGTGGTGGGGAGAGAGTGATAAGAGAAATTGAATAGGTATTGTGGAGAGATTGAGATGAACATAGAAAGAATAACGAAACGATATTGATATGTATAAGAATTTAGGAAGAATGACGAAATAAGGATGCTTCTCTGGGGTCTCGAATATAGTTATGTGCCGGCCATAATCATAGTCGAGGCATCATGAGATCCCTTATTGGTTTTAAGGGATTAAGCTAATTTGAGGAATAACATTTAATAATGAATGTTAAGTGAAATATGAATTTTTGACATTTTTCCTTGATTGTTTTGCTTGTACTTCAAAGTATAGGGTTAATTGATAAATTGACTTGTTTTGTTTAATTGTTTTTAATTGATATCTGGTTACAATTGTTTGATTTGTAGTCTCCAATTTGATGAGGGTCATTTGTTAATAGTCGATGAATTTAAAATAATATAACTCTGTGAAATTGATGAATATTTGATAGCACATTTTTGTAAAGGATTGTATTTAAACTGTGTTCATGAAGAATTATTTTGATATGAAAATTTGTTTCTATTCCTAGTATTGCAACGTTTTGGTTGCAAGTTGTTTATGAGGATGTGATTTGTAGTTATAATTGTATTTCGACTTTGTTTTGATGGAAATTATTTCTTTTGTTAATTGAGTGGAAAAGATATTGAAGTATGAAATTTGGTGAAATTGCTTTGATGCAATGTGACTTATATGATATGTGATGGTAAGTGCATTGAACTGCAATACCTTGAGCTGATTTAGCAACTTAAAATAGAAAGTTATGAAGTTGTACTTTGATAAGGATAAGCAGCAAGAATTGAAATGATGAATTATAAGGAATATTACAAACTGAACTAGAATTGGGAAATAAGATTTGTAAAGGCTAAAGAAAATGATTGTATAAATAAATAAAGGAACTCTTAAATGACTATAGATATACATTGAATTATGATTGAGTTAGTTGAGATCGCTGATTTTTGTTGGTTTGAGACCTAAATTGATTTTTAGTTTGAGTGAATTTTTGTTGGTGAAATTGTACATTGTAGTGATAGATATGAATTGATTTCATTTTTAGTGAATTTTTGTTGGTTGATTGTCAGGATATGGATGTATTTGGATTGATTATTGCTTTATGCATATGTGATAATGCTATTACAGTTAGCTTGGTATTAGCACGTGAGGATTATTTTAAGGAAGCATTATGGATTCTAAATGGTAACATTGCATGAGTCATTCTCTTGAGCTGTGAATCTAATTGGGTTTGGACGAATAAGAGTTAGTTTGGATAAATTCATATGAGATGTTTAAAGTTAAGTATTAAGACTCACTCATTTAATTAAGAATCATGCATTCGGCTTAAATGATAAATAGAGTAGTTGGGAAAACTTGAAATTGTTTGTAGAAACTAATATAGAGTAAATATGATTGAAATCAATTTTTGATCTCTATGAATTTTAAATACACTGTTTTGTTTGGTACTTAATGTTAAGGGTTTGGATTGGTCCTGATTCATTGAAAACTTTGTTCTGTATGTTAGTAAATGTAAGGGGATTAATTGATGTTTAAATTGGTGATTCAAATTAATTATTTTGTGTCTCAAGATTCTAGATAAACATTAGAATTTGTATAGATAGTTTTAACTTGTAGAAGTGTTAGGTTGCAAGTAAAGGTTTGATGAGGAAATTTTGTTATTCATGGTAATGAAACAACAAGTTTTATTGATTACTAGGAGAGCCCAAACTTTATGTTTTGATAAGGGAGAATTTATAGTTTAGAGTTTAAGTTTGTATTCTCTTTTATGTCTAGAGACTGATAAATACTTAGGTGATGGTTAAAGAGTGAGAGTGATGGTTCACGTGTATTGGTAGTTAATAGAGTTGTTTGATTGTGGTTTGATCATCAATGGAGGTTTATTATTGAAATTGTGTTGATGGCTTAAGGTTTGATTTAAGTATTAAGGAATGCAAGGGGCTAATTGGTTACGCACTTGAAGGTCAACTTTCGGATTTGTATCATTGTAGCCTTGAAGATTTTGTTTTTGGCCGACTGGAATTAAGAAGAATGAATAGTTTTCTTTGCATTAGGATTTTAATTGGTTGAAGAACTTGTTGAATGAGTGTTTGCATATTTTCTACAGTCTCCGTTATCAAGGCTGAATTTAATTTTAGGAGAAAGAGATGCTGGTAAAGTGTTGAGAGTAGATTTATGCAATTGTATGTGAACTTGGGAGAAATGTTTGAAATTGTGAAGCTTGTTTGTTAGGAATTATGTAAGGTGGATTCAAAATCTGTTAAGGGTCAAAGAATTGGTTTCAATGATCTAGGTTGCTGAAGGAAAAGGCTTAAATATACATTAATTTGGTTGGAAGGGAACGCAAATAGAGTAGTGTTTTTCCGTTTTATGCAGTGAAATTGATCTTACTATGACTTGTGTATTGTGATTTTTGACAGATTTGTCCATCAATCTGTTAGTATGACAGAATCAATTGGGATTTTGAAAGGAATTTTGGTTATAATCCTAGTTTTCCTGCGTAGTGCTTCTAACCCTGTTCAAAAGGCTATATACATTCAATTCAGTTTGACTTGAATACACCTCTTTTGGAATCCCTAAAGGAACTTGAGAATGTGTGCTAGTGTCCGTAAAACCACCTTTATCATAAGAAAACAATGTTCATACCTTACACTTGTAGGAAATTTCGGTAAGCAAGCTCATATAGGATATTCACACTCCTTTTGAACCCTCAATATCATTCCAATATGTCACATGGATGACACACATGGTAATGAATCCTCAGTGCCAATGACTTCAATATTTCCAAATTATATCCAAAATCCCCTTTCTCTCACTCAAACTAGGATTATCAGTGGAGGAAACTGTCCCTTTCTTTGTATTTAATGATAATTTCTACTAATTACGAGGACGAAATTAATTAAGAGGGGTAGAATTGTAACATCCTGAAAATTTAATACATGATCAAGGAGTGTTTTGGGAAATAATAAATGGAGAAATTGGGAATTTTGGAACTTTTAGGAATTTTTGGTGATTTTTAGGACATTTTGAAAATTTTGAGTAATAAATGTGCATATAATTAATTAAGAAATTGAAGAGTTTGAAATATGAGGGAATGGTAAAACCCAAAATATTTTGAAAGTTAAGGAGATTGGAGGCTGATTTAAGTGGTTTTAAAATTAAAAGAGTACACTATGACAAGTTTGGACTACAAATTATCATATACCATCTTTATTTCACCTAACCAAACACACCCTTCCTCCTTCCTCAACATAAATCGGCCGCCCCCCCCCAAAAGCTTCATCATCATCAACATCACCACCAACCTTCCTCTCCCACTCATCATCACCATCGCACCTTTCCTCTCCCAACCCAAACATCTTCATCACCATCATCGAACCATCTCCCACTCCTCTCTAATCTTCGATTTCTCAACCCCACCTCTGTCTCCCTTCGATCTCCACGTTCTTCGGCCACTTGCAGCAGCACCGACGGCCAGAAGAAAGAGATGACGTGGTCCTTAGGTGACCTCCCTCCTTCCATTTTCAGTTTCAATCTCTTCCCCGCTCCAAAATTTCTTCATCATTCTTACTCCCTTCGGTGTCTTCGATTTCCGGCGAACCCACGACAGTTAACGACGGAACTATGGTAAAGATTCGACCTTGTCTTATATTTTCGCGATTTATGTTTCTATTCTAAGTTAGTTTCTTATTTTTCCCTTCCACTCTGGTTGTTGTTCGTTCTCCTATGGCAGTGGACATTCTCCGGCAAGTTTCTGACCACCAGTAGGCTCCGTTCAGCCATGCCACCTTAGGGTCAGTTTATGGTGAGCCTACTCTTTCATTTCCTACCTATTTTCCTTCGTTTTTTTTTGTGAGTCCAGCGGGGAGGCCGAGTTTAGGGCTTTGATGGTTGATGAATTTCTAAGGCATTTGGGATTTCAAACTTTGAATTAGTTATGGTAAAAGCTTGTTGAGTTATAAAATGCCTTCACATGTTGATTTTCATTGGAAGTGATTTGTTCATACTTGCCCTGTTAGTTGTTTTGCTTTGGCCGATTAATTTTTGGGGGAAAATGGAAGAAATTCTAATTGACTATTGGATAAACAATTTTCTGCTCATGGTTGGAGTTATTGGTTTATTTGGTTTTGTTTAGGTTTCCTTTGGCTTAGGAGTACGGAAGTGATAATATACAAATTTGGATGTATATGTGGATTTTGGAATTTATGTTCCTTCCCTTTTTACTGTTAGTGTCCTGTTTGTTTTGATTAATGATGGTGAAACATTAAGACATATAATTGAGTGTTTGTTCTAAATTAGTGAAAAATGGAATTCATAGTTCAATCCAAAGAGTTTATGATTTCATTTGGTTTTGAGTGTATTCAAGGTGTTTGTGAAAATGTCTAAGAGAAGCAATACTTTTTGCTATGCCTTGGAATGTTCTGTTTTGACTGTTGATGCTGTTTACAAGCTTTCTCTTTAACTTCATGATTAAATCTGAATTTAAATGGTAATGGGAGGTTAAGATTAATTATATAAAAGGTTATTTAGAATTCAAGAACTATAAAAGAGTAATTTTAATCTTGTGTTATTGAAGTGTATTAATGTATGTCTTGGTGCTTGTATGTTGTTGATTTGGATGCCTTGTGTCCACCTCTTGATGAGCTGAATATATTTTTGATGTGTTGAATTTGATCCTTAGCTATTAAAATTGTTATTTGTATATGCTATGTGAATAAGTGTGGTGGTACTTGAGAATGCATGTGATAGTATGATTTTCTTCTCATCACCCAAATACTAATAAGTGATGTTGAATGAACATGGAATAATAATTATATTATTCTTGTCTTTTTGCGGATTTAGTTGGAAAGTAATTTTGAGGATACTAAAAATATGATGAAGTTGGTGGTGTTGTATGTATGATTTATGTTGATATGTGAAGTGTTATTCTTGAAGGGTAAAGTGCCTACCTTGTAATTTGAATTTGATGTGCCTTCTTTGCTTAATTGCTAATGAATTTGTATATTAAAGTAAAGCTAGAATGTGAATAATGAAAGTAATGTTTCCTAATAAACTAAATTGATTTAATATAAGTAATAAGAGATTGGGTAGTAATTGAGATCGAGAGCGACGATAAGTAACATAAATAAGGATAGTTGCTCACTTTATTGCTTGGAATGGAAATAGGAGAATACACTTGGAAGGAAGAATCTACAAGGAATGGTAAGAAAAGACAACATAATGCTAAGGGCGACAGGTAATCACACTTAACCTTGCTATAACATTGAGGGTGACGTTAGCTGGGATTTTCAAAATCCCTTTTCACCCTCCATATACATATTGTCTTTGAAAAAGGTATTTTTATATAAAACAGGCTATCGGGTGCCTTTCAAACACGATTATTTTCATATAAAGAAATTTGAACACTATATATATATTATCCTGTCTGGTGGTGGCCATTGATCTGAAATGGCGTGAAAGGTATATAGGAATAATGTTCAGGTTGTGGTTTGAGATGTCATGAGGATAGAATAAGAAGTTAGTTATTGAATGGAGATTTTGAAAGTTATGTTGTGGAAAACATAAGATGTGATGATTGAGATATTGAATGAGTTTGTGATATTGAACAGAATTGTCAGGGAGATATTGATATTGTGATATTGAATGGAACTTTAGTTGAAAAGTTGAATATGGTGAGCATTGCATGACACTGCTATTTATGTACCATCGCGCGATGATAACTGTCGATTGGCCAATCGACAATTATTTGTACTGAGGATCCTTTTCAGATTGATTGGATCGGGGTTCATAGGTCGACTTATTGAGAGAAGTGACCTACGGTTGTTTTGGCATTGAAGAGCCCAACCGCCCCTACGGTTGTTTGGCATTGAAGAGTCCAACCGTTCCCGTTCCGTAATGGAAACAGAATTGGGGTTCCCTCTTTGGAGATTGCCAGAGAGGGAAATTGTCCCCTCATTATGGAGAGGGACACAGTGTCAAATCATATAGAGAAGATTAGATGCTTGAATGCCCCGTGATGGCACAATGCATCTATAGGTGAGTGTGAGAGTTGTGGTGATAGTATCATTAGATTGGAGATTTGCGATATGATATTTGGTTAATGGGAAATTGATGGAGGGACTTGGACTTGACATGTATATATATATTATTGGTTTTAAAATATGGTACCCTTTAGACGCCCTTACTACCGCACATCTCACTGTTATAGTGAGTAAAGCGGTGATTACTGGGACAAATTGTCTCATCCCACGATTACTGACATTTTTGCAGGTATTCATGCACAGGCGCAAGCATCAGGAAAGGGAATTAGGTAGTAGAGGCTATATAATTTATTTAGAGTTGTATATTGCCAATTTGTATAGGCCTGCATCTGCTTCCGCATGTATATATATATTTATTGTTAAATATCGACTAGTTCTGTTTATTAACTATGTTAGGCAAATTCTTTCTAACATGGTTAGCAATAAATTATCCATGATAGCAGCTGTGCTGTATTAGTTTATTCTTTTCTATCATGGATAATATTTCAATCATTAGGATATTCTTTTTCTAACTATGATAGAGATATTGATATTATTGAAATTCCTTTTTCTATCATAGTTAGTAAAGATATTATTGAATTAAAAGAGATGTCACAGGTTAATTAGAAATTTAGTAACAATATGTTACATAAGGTGTTTGTAAAAATGTGGAGAAAGAACTTGGTGGAGTTATGATTGTTGAGGGCCATAATTTTGAAAGTTCACATGTTAGAATCTAGACACACAAACATACACATACATATTATTGATTGTTTTTGCTGGATGATTGGATACTCTGTTTTGTTTGCTTGGATAATGTTAATTATAGGTATTGAGATTGACTGAAGGGGGAGATATAATTTATAATCATAGGGATGGATTTATTTGGTTTGGTTAACTTTGAAATAGAGGACTTTTGTGGCTTATATGAAATAGAGTAGTAAAAAAAAGAGAGAGAGAAGATGATTAAGTTAACGATGATTGAATTTGGGTGTTCATGTTTGGCTTAAATAGGATTATAGGAAGTTAGTGCTTAAGAATTTGTGCAAAAGTAATCAATTGGATGAGAAGATTAAAAGTGATAGAAGTCTTGTTGGCCTATGCCTTGGAATGTAAAGCATGGTTATGGGTCAAATGGAAACTAGAAAATGCATTTGTTTTTAGGTGTCGTTGCTTAAGGATTACAAGATTGTTGTACATAGTATTTACTTGTAGCAGATTTGGATGGTGGACCTTAGATATTTGTTTAGTTATTAAAATTTAGGTCTCATGGAGAATTGAAATGTGCAAAGGCTTTACTCGAAACTTGCTTGAGAGACTTCAGTGAGAAAAAAAAAATATTAAGATTAGGTTTGGAGTATGCTTTAAGTACAAATTGTATATTATTGCTTGAGGATAAATGAGGATCTGAAAATAGATTTGTGATAGAAGATTAGGCTTACTAAACACTAAGGTTCAAAAATTTTGAATATATCATATATTAATTAGAAGCTACAACTAAATGAAGAGTGATGAAAGTTTATTTTGTTGGCCAGTCATATCGATATGTAGAAAGGAGTTTTAAGAATCTGAAGTAAGATCAAGTTGTCAGACAATAGGTTGGGAGCTTTGCAATAATTGTTTATCATATTTTTCATGAAATACTCATTGTAGATGTGTCTTGAAAGTAATCTTAGAGCAAAGGTACTCTTAGTAATTTAATTCATGTATGATGATGCATGATGGAAAAAAAAATGTAATGGATGGATATTTAAATTGGGTGGTGGCTGGAATGAAATTGTTACATGTGTAATTGTAATTTTTATTAACATAAATTGTTATAACCGAATCAGTTTTGGGGGTAGTGAGGAGAGTACTTGCTTTGGCTGAATATTTCATATTGGACATTGAATTTATGATGCTGATTCTAGGGAACCTATACAATGAATATATTTTGTTTTATGTCATATCAAATGAATTGATTAAAGGCTTTATTCTTTGGTCTGTTGCCATTATTGGGTTGCATTTGGCTAAATGGATTATGGACCTAAAGAGGTTCGAACAAGTAGTTAGACGATGGTTTGAGATTAGGATAAAGTCAAATTGTGGTATGATATGCTGCATAATGTTTTTAAGAATTTTGTACTCCTTAGCTTTGTTTCCTCCTGGCATGGGTGGTGGGAGATGGGTTGCCAACCAATTTATATTTTCTTTGTTCTATGGTTAAAGATATTGATGTGGAATTTCATACTGAGGTATTTTATTATAAACTATTTGATAAAGAATTATCGTTTTCCCAGAATATTTGTTATTGTTATTGGTATATTGGCATCAAGCATGCTTCAAAACATTTTGACGTCATACGGACGATGAGATTTGATATCTGATTTTAAATTGATTTATTTATTACTATATAAACGTTTATTTTTGAGGAACTAGACACAAAGCGCTTGTTTCGTGACTTCGTGTCACGCTTGTTTCATGGCTTTGCCACGCTTGTTTCGTGACTTCGTGTCACGCTTGTTTCGTGGTTTTGCCACGCTTGGTTATTTACCCTCGTGTGACTGTGTGTCCACGCTTGTTTCGTAGTCTCGAGCTACGCTGGTTTTTTCGTGGCCTTCGGGCTGCGTTTGACTTGTAGATTTCGAGTTGCGCTTGTTTCGTGGCCTCTGTACTGCGCTTGTTATTCGCTGCGTGTCAGTTCCTCTATAGAAAACAAGTTTTTGATAAATATGAGCTTCCATATTTACTTTGTAAACCTTGAGAGAGATTACTTTTATGATGCTGATTTTGCCCTTTTGGGTTTTATTCTCAAATACAAGTATGGTTATAAACTACTGAGGCTTCTATATTTCAAATCTTTATTTATTAATCTATTTTTGGGAATTTTTAATACGAAGTCAGTGTAACGAAATTGCAAATATTTATATAATATTTTGTATTTCAGATTGAAGAATGTGGAACAACTCTTCGTGCTTTAAGACAAAGGAAGGTATAATTAGCTTTATAAAGAAAACTGTTTCTTATTATTATTGTAAATAATAATACTTATCTATACATTCAATTACTTGTGTATTTATCTTTGTATGCATTAAGACGAAAATGATAAATGTTCAGAATATTGGTTAGTGGAAATGACTTACGAAGTTTAGATACCTTAAACTTCGTGCCGGTCACGCTATAGAATTTTAGGGCGTGACATTTTGGTATCAGAGCTTAGATTTGAATATGCACTGGGAGTTGTTTGTATCCACTTACTGAACTTGAACAAAATATTTATTTTCATTTAAGGAGTGGTGATAAGAGTAAGGATGAATTTAGTGAGTTGACAATGTGTGTTTGCTTTAGAGCATGTGTTAAGCAATGAAATGAAATTGTTGATTGTTAAATGATTGCATTTGCCAAGTCATGAGATCTTGTGATTGATAAACTATATTGTATTATATAAAACTTGATTGCAGACTCTATGTGATGTGATTCTATTTGGGTGTTCATAAATGATTATTGAGGATTGCTTTTGTTAAGCTATAATTTGTGATTGGGTTAATTATTTGAAAAGTTATAGGGTGATTGGTAATAATTGTCTGAATGAGTGAGTAATAACTTGACTTTTGTAGATTCAAATTTCTTTCAATTTCGAGGACGAAATTATTTAAGGGGGAGAGAATTGTAACATCCCATTTTCCAAATAATGGATAAAAAGGAATTTATTTACAGTTTTAGGATGTCATGAGTACACTAAAATTCATTGTTAATAAATGAATGAGAATAATTATATTTTTAAGTAATCAATATGCCTATTCTGTTTAGAAATTAAAGAAAATGGTTAGAGATTATATTATTGATTGAACTTTTTATAAAAAAAAAAATAAAACCACTTTGTGGTCTAAACATTATTTTGGTGAAAGAAAATATATGGAATCATGTAAGGAGTCAATATTATTCATCTTTGATTAAGTGGAAAATAAGAAAGTGAATAAAAAGTAAAAGGAGGGGCAAAAAGGGTAAAGATGCATTTGGCAAACCAATTAAAATGCTTCACTTTTCTTCTCTTCTCTCCGGGATGCATCTGGACTCTTCTTCTTCGAAAAAAAAAATATAGAGATAGCTAGAAGCTTCAAGGATTTAGGAAGAGGAGAGCATATATATATATACATGTCACCGTTCGTTTAGAGGGAGTTTTTTTTCGTTTTCCCTCAGTTTCCAAAATTTTCTTTTGGGCTTCAAATTTGCCATGTACATATTCTTCCATTGTGTAGACTGACGAGAGGAATTTGAGAGGTTGCTACGTTATGCCATTTCCGTTTTGTTATTCATCTCATAAACAACAATTTGGTGGGTTTCCATAAGGTGTGCTTGTGATTATTCAAGCTTGGGTATGTTGCTATTAGTGAGTACTACAATCTGAGGTATTTCTTTGTTCCCTTTGGTTTTAGATTACTATAGTATAAATGTGTAAATGTTGTTTCTTCTTGTCTGATATGATTTGTTGGTGTTGTTTGGGGAGTTTTGTGTCTATGGTTATTTTTATTTCATGATTGGAATTTTGATGCACATAAGGTGTTTGTAAAAATGTGGAGAAAGAACTTGGTGGAGTTATGATTGTTGAGGGCCATAATTTTGAAAGTTCACATGTTAGAATCTAGACACACAAACATACACATACATATTATTGATTGTTTTTGCTGGATGATTGGATACTCTGTTTTGTTTGCTTGGATAATGTTAATTATAGGTATTGAGATTGACTGAAGGGGGAGATATAATTTATAATCATAGGGATGGATTTATTTGGTTTGGTTAACTTTGAAATAGAGGACTTTTGAGGCTTATATGAAATAGAGTAGTAAAAAAAGAGAGAGAGAAGATGATTAAGTTAACGATGATTGAATTTGGGTGTTCATGTTTGGCTTAAATAGGATTATAGGAAGTTAGTGCTTAAGGATTTGTGCAAAAGTAATCAATTGGATGAGAAGATTAAAAGTGATAGAAGTCTTGTTGGCCTATGCCTTGGAATGTAAAGCATGGTTATGGGTCAAATGGAAACTAGAAAATTCATTTGTTTTTAGGTGTCGTTGCTTAAAGATTACAAGATTGTTGTACATAGTATTTACTTGTAGCAGATTTGGATGGTGGACCTTAGATATTTGTTTAGTTATTAAAATTTAGGTCTCATGGAGAATTGAAATGTGCAAAGGCTTTACTCGAAACTTGCTTGAGAGACTTCAGTGAGAAAAAAAAAATTATTAAGATTAGGTTTGGAGTATGCTTTAAGTACAAATTGTATATTATTGCTTGAGGATAAATGAGGATCTGAAAATAGATTTGTGATAGAAGATTAGGCTTACTAAACACTAAGGTTCAAAAATTTTGAATATATCATATATTAATTAGAAGCTACAACTAAATGAAGAGTGATGAAAGTTTATTTTGTTGGCCAGTCATATCGATATGTAGAAAGGAGTTTTAAGAATCTGAAGTAAGATCAAGTTGTCAGACAATAGGTTGGGAGCTTTGCAATAATTGTTTATCATATTTTTCATGAAATACTCATTGTAGATGTGTCTTGAAAGTAATCTTAGAGCAAAGGTACTCTTAGTAATTTAATTCATGTATGATGATGCATGATGGAAAAAAAAATGTAATGGATGGATATTTAAATTGGGT
The DNA here is from genome assembly GCA_029929735.1 of Mimosa pudica. NCBI lineage: Eukaryota > Viridiplantae > Streptophyta > Magnoliopsida > Fabales > Fabaceae > Mimosa > Mimosa pudica. The sequence continues at coordinate 11,587,539 of JAKELP010000023.1, read as the reverse complement.
GGTGGCTGGAATGAAATTGTTACATGTGTAATTGTAATTTTTATTAACATAAATTGTTATAACCGAATCAGTTTTGGGGGTAGTGAGGAGAGTACTTGCTTTGGCTGAATATTTCATATTGGACATTGAATTTATGATGCTGATTCTAGGGAACCTATACAATGAATATATTTTGTTTTATGTCATATCAAATGAATTGATTAAAGGCTTTATTCTTTGGTCTGTTGCCATTATTGGGTTGCATTTGGCTAAATGGATTATGGACCTAAAGAGGTTCGAACAAGTAGTTAGACGATGGTTTGAGATTAGGATAAAGTCAAATTGTGGTCTGATATGCTGCATAATGTTTTTAAGAATTTTGTACTCCTTAGCTTTGTTTCCTCCTGGCATGGGTGGTGGGAGATGGGTTGCCAACCAATTTATATTTTCTTTGTTCTATGGTTAAAGATATTGATGTGGAATTTCATACTGAGGTATTTTATTATAAACTATTTGATAAAGAATTATCGTTTTCCCAGAATATTTGTTATTGTTATTGGTATATTGGCATCAAGCATGCTTCAAAACATTTTGACGTCATACGGACGATGAGATTTGATATCTGATTTTAAATTGATTTATTTATTACTATATAAACGTTTATTTTTGAGGAACTAGACACAAAGCGCTTGTTTCGTGACTTCGTGTCACGCTTGTTTCATGGCTTTGCCACGCTTGTTTCGTGACTTCGTGTCACGCTTGTTTCGTGGTTTTGCCACGCTTGGTTATTTACCCTCGTGTGACTGTGTGTCCACGCTTGTTTCGTAGTCTCGAGCTACGCTGGTTTTTTCGTGGCCTTCGGGCTGCGTTTGACTTGTAGATTTCGAGTTGCGCTTGTTTCGTGGCCTCTGTACTGCGCTTGTTATTCGCTGCGTGTCAGTTCCTCTATAGAAAACAAGTTTTTGATAAATATGAGCTTCCATATTTACTTTGTAAACCTTGAGAGAGATTACTTTTATGATGCTGATTTTGCCCTTTTGGGTTTTATTCTCAAATACAAGTATGGTTATAAACTACTGAGGCTTCTATATTTCAAATCTTTATTTATTAATCTATTTTTGGGAATTTTTAATACGAAGTCAGTGTAACGAAATTGCAAATATTTATATAATATTTTGTATTTCAGATTGAAGAATGTGGAACAACTCTTCGTGCTTTAAGACAAAGGAAGGTATAATTAGCTTTATAAAGAAAACTGTTTCTTATTATTATTGTAAATAATAATACTTATCTATACATTCAATTACTTGTGTATTTATCTTTGTATGCATTAAGACGAAAATGATAAATGTTCAGAATATTGGTTAGTGGAAATGACTTACGAAGTTTAGATACCTTAAACTTCGTGCCGGTCACGCTATAGAATTTTAGGGCGTGACATTTTGGTATCAGAGCTTAGATTTGAATATGCACTGGGAGTTGTTTGTATCCACTTACTGAACTTGAACAAAATATTTATTTTCATTTAAGGAGTGGTGATAAGAGTAAGGATGAATTTAGTGAGTTGACAATGTGTGTTTGCTTTAGAGCATGTGTTAAGCAATGAAATGAAATTGTTGATTGTTAAATGATTGCATTTGCCAAGTCATGAGATCTTGTGATTGATAAACTATATTGTATTATATAAAACTTGATTGCAGACTCTATGTGATGTGATTCTATTTGGGTGTTCATAAATGATTATTGAGGATTGCTTTTGTTAAGCTATAATTTGTGATTGGGTTAATTATTTGAAAAGTTATAGGGTGATTGGTAATAATTGTCTGAATGAGTGAGTAATAACTTGACTTTTGTAGATTCAAATTTCTTTCAATTTCGAGGACGAAATTATTTAAGGGGGAGAGAATTGTAACATCCCATTTTCCAAATAATGGATAAAAAGGAATTTATTTACAGTTTTAGGATGTCATGAGTACACTAAAATTCATTGTTAATAAATGAATGAGAATAATTATATTTTTAAGTAATCAATATGCCTATTCTGTTTAGAAATTAAAGAAAATGGTTAGAGATTATATTATTGATTGAACTTTTTATAAAAAAAAAAATAAAACCACTTTGTGGTCTAAACATTATTTTGGTGAAAGAAAATATATGGAATCATGTAAGGAGTCAATATTATTCATCTTTGATTAAGTGGAAAATAAGAAAGTGAATAAAAAGTAAAAGGAGGGGCAAAAAGGGTAAAGATGCATTTGGCAAACCAATTAAAATGCTTCACTTTTCTTCTCTTCTCTCCGGGATGCATCTGGACTCTTCTTCTTCGAAAAAAAAAATATAGAGATAGCTAGAAGCTTCAAGGATTTAGGAAGAGGAGAGCATATATATATATACATGTCACCGTTCGTTTAGAGGGAGTTTTTTTTCGTTTTCCCTCAGTTTCCAAAATTTTCTTTTGGGCTTCAAATTTGCCATGTACATATTCTTCCATTGTGTAGACTGACGAGAGGAATTTGAGAGGTTGCTACGTTATGCCATTTCCGTTTTGTTATTCATCTCATAAACAACAATTTGGTGGGTTTCCATAAGGTGTGCTTGTGATTATTCAAGCTTGGGTATGTTGCTATTAGTGAGTACTACAATCTGAGGTATTTCTTTGTTCCCTTTGGTTTTAGATTACTATAGTATAAATGTGTAAATGTTGTTTCTTCTTGTCTGATATGATTTGTTGGTGTTGTTTGGGGAGTTTTGTGTCTATGGTTATTTTTATTTCATGATTGGAATTTTGATGCACATAAGGTGTTTGTAAAAATGTGGAGAAAGAACTTGGTGGAGTTATGATTGTTGAGGGCCATAATTTTGAAAGTTCACATGTTAGAATCTAGACACACAAACATACACATACATATTATTGATTGTTTTTGCTGGATGATTGGATACTCTGTTTTGTTTGCTTGGATAATGTTAATTATAGGTATTGAGATTGACTGAAGGGGGAGATATAATTTATAATCATAGGGATGGATTTATTTGGTTTGGTTAACTTTGAAATAGAGGACTTTTGAGGCTTATATGAAATAGAGTAGTAAAAAAAGAGAGAGAGAAGATGATTAAGTTAACGATGATTGAATTTGGGTGTTCATGTTTGGCTTAAATAGGATTATAGGAAGTTAGTGCTTAAGGATTTGTGCAAAAGTAATCAATTGGATGAGAAGATTAAAAGTGATAGAAGTCTTGTTGGCCTATGCCTTGGAATGTAAAGCATGGTTATGGGTCAAATGGAAACTAGAAAATTCATTTGTTTTTAGGTGTCGTTGCTTAAAGATTACAAGATTGTTGTACATAGTATTTACTTGTAGCAGATTTGGATGGTGGACCTTAGATATTTGTTTAGTTATTAAAATTTAGGTCTCATGGAGAATTGAAATGTGCAAAGGCTTTACTCGAAACTTGCTTGAGAGACTTCAGTGAGAAAAAAAAAATTATTAAGATTAGGTTTGGAGTATGCTTTAAGTACAAATTGTATATTATTGCTTGAGGATAAATGAGGATCTGAAAATAGATTTGTGATAGAAGATTAGGCTTACTAAACACTAAGGTTCAAAAATTTTGAATATATCATATATTAATTAGAAGCTACAACTAAATGAAGAGTGATGAAAGTTTATTTTGTTGGCCAGTCATATCGATATGTAGAAAGGAGTTTTAAGAATCTGAAGTAAGATCAAGTTGTCAGACAATAGGTTGGGAGCTTTGCAATAATTGTTTATCATATTTTTCATGAAATACTCATTGTAGATGTGTCTTGAAAGTAATCTTAGAGCAAAGGTACTCTTAGTAATTTAATTCATGTATGATGATGCATGATGGAAAAAAAAATGTAATGGATGGATATTTAAATTGGGTGGTGGCTGGAATGAAATTGTTACATGTGTAATTGTAATTTTTATTAACATAAATTGTTATAACCGAATCAGTTTTGGGGGTAGTGAGGAGAGTACTTGCTTTGGCTGAATATTTCATATTGGACATTGAATTTATGATGCTGATTCTAGGGAACCTATACAATGAATATATTTTGTTTTATGTCATATCAAATGAATTGATTAAAGGCTTTATTCTTTGGTCTGTTGCCATTATTGGGTTGCATTTGGCTAAATGGATTATGGACCTAAAGAGGTTCGAACAAGTAGTTAGACGATGGTTTGAGATTAGGATAAAGTCAAATTGTGGTATGATATGCTGCATAATGTTTTTAAGAATTTTGTACTCCTTAGCTTTGTTTCCTCCTGGCATGGGTGGTGGGATATGGGTTGCCAACCAATTTATATTTTCTTTGTTCTATGGTTAAAGATATTGATGTGGAATTTCATACTGAGGTATTTTATTATAAACTATTTGATAAAGAATTATCGTTTTCCCAGAATATTTGTTATTGTTATTGGTATATTGGCATCAAGCATGCTTCAAAACATTTTGACGTCATACGGACGATGAGATTTGATATCTGATTTTAAATTGATTTATTTATTACTATATAAACGTTTATTTTTGAGGAACTAGACACAAAGCGCTTGTTTCGTGACTTCGTGTCACGCTTGTTTCGTGGCTTTGCCACGCTTGTTTCGTGACTTCGTGTCACGCTTGTTTCGTGGTTTTGCCACGCTTGGTTATTTACCCTCGTGTGACTGTGTGTCCACGCTTGTTTCGTAGTCTCGAGCTACGCTGGTTTTTCGTGGCCTTCGGGCTGCGTTTGACTTGTAGATTTCGAGCTGCGCTTGTTTCGTGGCCTCTGTGCTGCGCTTGTTATTCGCTGCGTGTCAGTTCCTCTATAGAAAACAAGTTTTTGATAAATATGAGCTTCCATATTTACTTTGTAAACCTTGAGAGAGATTACTTTTATGATGCTGATTTTGCCCTTTTGGGTTTTATTCTCAAATACAAGTATGGTTATAAACTACTGAGGCTTCTATATTTCAAATCTTTATTTATTAATCTATTTTTGGGAATTTTTAATACGAAGTCAGTGTAACGAAATTGCAAATATTTATATAATATTTTGTATTCCAGATTGAAGAATGTGGAACAACTCTTCGTGCTTTAAGACAAAGGAAGGTATAATTAGCTTTATAAAGAAAACTGTTTCTTATTATTATTGTAAATAATAATACTTATCTATACATTCAATTACTTGTGTATTTATCTTTGTATGCATTAAGACGAAAATGATAAATGTTCAGAATATTGGTTAGTGGAAATGGCTTACGAAGTTTAGATACCTTAAACTTCATGCCGGTCACGCTATAGAATTTTAGGGCGTGACAATGGCCTAGCTGGGCTTTGTACATTCACATTCATTATGTAGCGCTACATTTCCCCCATAAAAAAAGATAATGTAATGACCAAGATTATAATGTGTGTGCCAAGGTTTTAAAACCCGAGCCGGACGTCGAGCCGGAAAACTGAGCGGGTCATGGTTGAAACGGTTGAAACGGTTGGACCGTTCGGTCGAACCGGTGACGTAATAATTTAATGAAAATTAAATATATAAATATTGTTAATACTTAATAACTTAATATAATTAGGATGAAGATATTTTTTTAATCAAGTTCATTTTTTTTCTGTTGATATATTTTTTTTTTGCAGTTGTCAATTTCTGGCCGGGTCAAAAGCGGGTCAAAAGCGGTTCAACCCGGGTCAACCCCGGGTCAACAGCGGTCGACCCGGGTCAACTCCGGGTCGAACCGGGTCGCACAGTAAAACGGCCCGATCAAGGGGATCGGGCCGTTTTAGCCACCGGCCGACGGTCCGACCGGTCGGACCGTCCGGCTCGGTCCGGCTTTTAAAAGCTTGGTGTGTGCTTAATTTAATTGAAACCATATATCATTTCCATTTTCCTGATAATTTTTACTTGTTACTGTGGCTTAGATGATATTTTCCCAAATATAATCGGGCAAAACGTTGACATAATAATTAACTATTTCACTTCTAATATAAATAATAAATGACTATTTCGTGATGCGAAAATGATATCCAACTTTCTGACCCAGTGTAAATGATAAACCATTAGGAGTTGTGTTATTTTATAGTTATGTACAACCTTGTTGGTAGCAGAGAGTGCTACACAGACACTGTATCTACTAACGGTGTTGGCGCCACTCCGGCAGCGACTCTCTCTCTCCCTCCCTCCCTCTCTCTCTCTCTCTCTCTCTGAAACAACTAATAAGCTTGAGTCTTAATTGAGAGGGGCAAAAGAGTATTTTATTTTGGAAAATAATATCAACAAAGTTATATATAACTAAAAAATAACATATAGCACCAGTTTAGAAAGTTGCATATTATTTCTGCATCACGAAATAGTTATTTATTATTAATGTCAGAAGTGAAATAGTTTATTATTATATCAATGTTTATGCCCAATATAATTTAGGAGGTATTGACCAAAATAAATAAATAAAGGGTGCGTCTTCCTTTTTTAATTTTGAAATCAAAATATTTTCTTTCTTTAGTCCCAACCTGGTCTCCTCCACTTCGGTCCTTTTGACCATACGAATGAAAGAAGAGAAAGCCTCGTATTTGTGAGTTTTTAATTAATGTGTTAAATTGAGGTTTATAACATAATAAAGATGCAATATTGGTTCATTTATTTTCAATTAGATATATAGACCCTTCAATGATAATTAGCTTAGCAGTTCGATTAATAGGCAATTAGCAAAATAATGTATGTCAATTGTTGTTAATTTGATGAAGCACACAACCAATCACACACACACACACATATATATCTCAATTTCTAGATAAATTGAATTACATATATAAAAAGAAGATAGGATGGAAAGAAATTAAAGAACTACCATTTAAAGCTCCCAAGCTCAAGACATCTTCAACCCTTCCTCAACATCAATGTAGAAGCATATTTATTGAGGTTCTTGAATCTAACTTCATGTCTTTTGAGTTGGTGGAAGTCGAGTTAAGATGTGGGAAATGGATTTAGGATAAAACAAATATGATTAAGCAGAAACCAAGGAATAGAATCATGATGTAACCCGTGGCGAACACCTTACCGTTGCCTTGCTGCGGCAAACCAGCAGAAAGGGACAATTCTTCCTTTGTTTCTAATAATATTTTTGAAACAAAATCATTTCTTTCTTTAGTCCCAATTCGGTCTCTATTTCGGTCTTTGTGGCCCTACAAATGAAAGAAGAGATCAGAAAGAAGAGGAACAAATGGTCCTTAATCCTATAAACAAACATCAATATATAACTATTTCAATTAATTCAAATCTTAAGCTAATTTTCAATGAAAGCTCTAGCGGATCAATTACACACAAATGGACTAATATTCCATCTTTATGATGTTAGTACTCTCAAGTTAACACATAAAACATATATAAATATAAGGATTTGTCAAATTTAATTTTTATATTTTAAATAATTTAATTTTTCTATAAAAATGAAAGAAAGATAATATCATAATTTCACTTCTCATAACAATGAGATATTCATTTCAAAGTCAATAAATTATAAATTTTAAATTTGAATTGTTTCTAAATTTGAACAATTTAGACATCATCATTAGGGCTGTTCAAAGATTTCCCGTCCCGCCCTGTCCCGGTCGTCCCGTTCCGGCCCGTGGACTTTTGGGACGGGGATTTCCAGTCCCGAATTTTTCGGGACGGGACAAAAACGGGCCGGGACAAAAAACACTTCGGGACGGGACGGGACTCGGGATACGGTAGTCCCGTTCCTGTCCCGTCCCGGATGTATTTATATTTAAAAAAAACAAAACATAACTCAAAAACTAATTACTCTACACTTCTACAGTCTACACTCAGTCTACTCGCTTCCTGCGCCCTGCCTCACTTCACACAAAAACCATAACTTAAAAACCTCACTTCCTCTCTACTTGCAATCGTTGGCCGTGGTCACCACAACCGCCGTCTCAGCCCGTCTCAGCCACCGTCTCACCAAAACATATTACCCTCTTCCTCTCTCGCTCTCTCGCTCTTCATCTCACCCTCCGTCTTCCTCACTTGTAATTTGCATTTTTCATTTTTCATTTCAACCGCCGTCTCACTCTGACCAAAGATCAGTCGTCGTGTGTCTTCTCTAAGGTATGCCTCGCGATATTCATTTTTCAGTCATGGTTCTTCTTCTCTTGCTATTTTCAGTCTTAAACTTGCTATGACCTTGAGCTTCATCGTGTCTTCTCTTTCGCTTTAAACAGCTTAAGGGCTTCTTTAGAACACCTACAAGTTTCAATTTTTCATTTTGTTTATCTTTTTTATGGAGGTTGGTTTCCATTTCTCTTTCTTGCCCTCAATTTTTTCATGTTTTTGCTTTCCCAAGTTCTGATTTTTAATGATTGGATATAATCCTTGATGTTTTTTGTAGAACCCCTTTTGAGTTTTATGCCTTTTAGTTTGAATTATGTTTGGAATTGTCTGATTAGGGTTTTGTTGCTACCTGAAATTTATTAACCAAACCCTTATGTTATCAGTTGCTGAAGCAATGTGTTATGTGTTGTTTTATCTAGATAATTTATTTGCTTTGAGCTCGTGCATAGTTTTTTAAGAAAGGGTATGTTTGATTTTGGAAAATGGTTCTCACAGTCTTAAACCCCACCTTTATTTTGTAGGTGGGGTTTATTGTTTTTGGTTATTTATTGTAGAGTTATAGTCTGCAAGTGTTATTCATTTGTAAAGATGTTACCTTTATGAATTTGGGTTCTTTGTTCCTTAACAATTGGTTGTATCTATCTATTAATTTGGCTCATGGAAGCTATGAGTTCATCATGTTTACTTTCAATTCTAGTTTTGTTGATTTTCAATTCTAGTTTAATTCTGTTCTCATTTCTAGTTTAATTCTGTTCTCATTCTTGCATGTTAAACTGGAATTTTGAGAATCATGGAGCTTCAAAATCTTGAATCAGATTTGATATGTGTTAACTATGTATTTTAATTCCTTCTAGGATGGTGATTGAGGGCCATATTGAAGTAAATGAAGAAGTAGAAACTCAAGAAAGCAAGGCCACAAGTCAAACTTCTGAACAAAAAGAAGTTGGGGAAAATACAAACAAGGACAAAGGGAAAGAACAGGTTGAAACAGAGCAAAACTAAGGTTGGTGTTGTAAAACTAAGGTTTTCTGATAGTAGTTACCAACGAGTAGGATCACATGCGTGTTGTTGTTGTGTAAATTCATGACATAATTTGGGTTGTAATTAATTTTCATTTGATTTGGTATTTCTCATGCGGCCATCTATGATGTATCATTCCTTGTAATTCAGATCTGCCAATGAGGCATCCATTTTCTGTAGCAAATTGTTAGCTGAGAGAAGTTTGTTTTTGTTGAGGTTGGTGTTTTTATTGTTGTTGCGGATTATGACATTAGGCCTTTACTGGACAATGCATTGCTTGATAGTAACTTGAGTGAAGTTTTAATATTTAGCCCTTTACTGGTTAAGGTAGGTGCTTTTGCTGTTAAGGGTAGTTATGACATTAGCCCTTTACTTGACAATCCATTATTTGACATGAAAAAAATGAATGATTGTCTGTTTATTTGATGATGCAGGCAGCAGGCATGCAGCCAGAAATCTTGTTGAGGCTGGAATTTGGATAATACAACAAGAATCTTTTGAATTTGTTAAATGTAATTGAATCATCTTGATGTAATATTTTTTTGTTGTGATTCTGTTACTCAAGAGGAGAAATTCCTGAAATGTAATTCAGCATAGCTGCAGGATGCTATAATATGATGACTCTTTCAAATTCCTTAAAATGCATTCAAATTGGCTTAGAAGCAGGTCTGAAGGAGTTTTTTTGTTTCTTGCACAAATCGGGAATGTCCCGATCCCGTCCCTGTCCCGTCCCGTCCCGATCGGGTCGGGACAGTGACCGGGACGGGACGGGACATGGGACAGGATCGCCGTCCCGGCCTACTTTCGGGACGGAACACGGGACAGGGCTGTCCCGGTCCTGTCCCGTCCCGTGAACACCCCTAATCATCATCACAATGATGAGAAAGTGTTTTCTCATCATTGTGATGAGCATGAAATGTCCACCTCAAAAATTAGACTTTTTTTTGGAAAGAAAAATATCACTCTTTTTATTACTGTATTTATTAAAATCCAAAGTACGTAGAAACTGAGAAGGGAAACAAAAAGAAACAATTAGCACACAAGTCCCCAAAATTTTGGGGTCATCCAACATCAGCCATATGTGAGACGGGAGAAGAAGACCTAAGATCTCCTGTGGACTCTTGAACATCCTAAGTCAGAATATTAGATAAATGAGGTAATGGTACATGAACCCACCTGATTGGACACAACTCTTTACAAGCTTTAGCTGCTAGGTTATCAGAGGTTATATGGGAAATAAACGAAGCACCCAATTGTAGATGCTAAGCGTTTAAGGATCTCTTGCAAAATACCGCTGCTTTGCCATTCACACAAGTCTAGCAGTCTTGATTCAATACTTTGTTGAAACTTTAGGGAGTTAGCTTAAAAAAGAAATTATCATATCCCATATCAATGACTATCATTAAGGCTCTTTTAAGTGTCAAAGTTTCATTAATCAAGGCTAATAGATATAATCTTGCCTATAAATCCCCATTTAAAGTTTGCAAACTCGTCCCTCCAAAACAAGCCAATCCATTAGTTTTTCATTCATTTATGAACGGAAATATAGTTGAAATTTTCTTTTATAAACTAACAGAAAACTACACCTTGAAGCAGTAAAATTGAATATGATTTGCTTTATAAATAATATGGTGACCGTATTACAACTAAGAAAATAATTCATCATAAACCTTTCTTTGTTAAAAAACAAAGAGAGCATAAAATTATTGTAATTCATTAGTTTTATATAAGAAAAAACCTAAAGGAGTTGTGCTAAACCTAAGCATTTCAAAATTCAAATAGATGCCAGACACAGAACTCAGGGAGAGGATATAAATATTAAAATCATTATTAAACTCATCAATTGACTACCTAAGGGTGCTTTGCTAAACTTTGTTATTAAACTCATCAATTGACAACCTAATTTTACCATTTTTACGGCTATAACTAACTAAAACATATTACAAGTCACTTATTTTAAATCTCATGTTAATTTTTTTATTTGTAATTCGATTGTACCGGAAACACACATTTAGTAATAAATGTATATTATTGAAAGTTTGCAATCTTTGCCGTGTTTTACATTCTTTTCAGAGATTGCCAAAATTAACGAGTTTGACTACATTAAGGCTAAATGCCTAAATCTATTATCACAAAACATACTAAAGAGTTTACTATATCAATATATGGAGGAACTATGATAAATACCCATCTAGAATGTGTGTTATCTAGTCTATATTTAGTTTCTTTAGTTAATTTGACCGAAGTAAAATATAATTTATTTATTCCAGGTAAATCAAAACATTAGATTGTGTTCTTATATACTCCTCTAGTCCTATTTATAGGGCAGAGAGAAAGTCGTTTTTTATTTTATATATAAGCCAATTTATTATAAATGTACAAGTTCACCCTTCATTTATTTTATGTTAACTTTGTTGTTATGTTGTATAGTGGATATTAAAATGAGTAGAATTGGGAATTTGTTAGTTTTTGGAGAAAAGTTAATAATGATTAAGGTTTTCATTGTCTTGACTCCATAAATTTTCATTCTCAAACTATTTATAGTTCCCTATGAATAGGACTTGAAGAGTACCACTTTTCCTAAACGGATGTGTAAGATTCACCTGATCATCAATGTAAAAAGCTCTACTTGTTACAGTAATGAATGGTGCTTGGGTAATATTTTTTAATAGAAAATTGTGATTAATAGTTGTGGTTGATTGATTTGCATTTTAAAGCTTAATTCGTAACATTTCTTGGAAACAAATTTCATGCACAAGAGATTATGGAATGAATTTGAATATTTTTTTTGTGATTTTGTTTTGTAATGATAGTGCAGTTTTTAGTGACCATATTTGAATTTATACATACATTTTTTCTAAAAAACAATTACACTTGAAAGTAATTTAATTATAAACATTTTTCTCAAACTAATAAATTTTTAATAGAAAAATTAAATATCAAAATACTACTACCACCGGTCCTAAATATAGGACCTAATTGACTTTTTTTTTAGAGACTAGGTTGCGAAATAGGTTATTAAATGATGACATATTTGATATATTTTTAGATTATCCATTAGTTTATAGGTAAAATAAACTAGTTTAAGGGAAAAAATTAGTTAAATCAATTTATAATTAACTTATTTTGCTTTTTTAAGGATTTTTTAGAAAAAGTCAATTAGGTCTTATATTTAAGACCGGAGGGAGTAGTATTTTACTATAAAACTCCAATGTAGAAGAATATAATAGTCATAGGCTGAGCCGAATCCTTTGAGTTTGCAGTAAATTTTAGCATGGTCATATACATTAAATAAGTTAATTTTACTCCTTTATAGATGGAAATCTAATTAGAACCTTCCTTTTAATAAACCAAAAGTAAAGCAGCGTAGCAGTAAAATTTAATTGATTTATTTTGAAAAATATTGTAACCTTATGCCAACTATGTAAATAAAATAATAATAATAATAAACCTTCTTTTCTAAAAAAAAAAAGAGTGGATGAAATTATTGCAATTCATAACTTTATTCTAAAAAAACTAAGGGGTTGTGCCGAATCTATCATCACCTCCAAAATCACTCACGAAGATGATAAAAACATTGAAACACATCATTTATTTATTTATTTGGAAAAAGGAGAGCAGAAAACTCCGGGAGCTGTACTGAATCTATAATTACAAAGCATATACTAAGGAGATTAATATATCAATATATTGAAAAAATTTGATAGATACCCGTGTAGAATGTGTGTTTTCTAATGTCTATCAAGGTTCTTTAGTTAATTTAATCGAGGCAGAATACATATTTATTGATTCGATGTAAATTAAATTTAAGAAATTAGATTGTGCTCTTATATACCAATTTTCCTAAATCGATGTGTAAGAATTACCTGGTCAATTTAAAAAGCTGTACTTGTTGTAGTAATGATAAATGATTTAAGCTTGCATATGAAATATAGTCGTATAATTACCAATAGAATCAATTACCACATGAAGAAAGCAATTGCTCAACATGATGCCCCCAGATACTAAATAATTGCATATTTATGTAATAGAAGAAAGAAAAAAAGAAAAGTCTCAGAATTCACCGTACTTAATTAATGCATAGAAAAATTATAACGAGAAGTAGATATTACTATTGTTGCTTTTTTGGAAAAAGAATGTAAGTTATTCTTAAAGTTAAAAATTGTCACTAGCTTGTACATTTGTGTGTAGATTTGTGTTTGGTCTCGCTCTCCTTCCTACTGCTCATAATATTGATGTTAGTAATTCTCTTCTTCATCTTCCTTCTTCCATAATCTCTACAAAAAATTGTTCCTTCATGGTTTCCTGTCAAACATAATTATTAGTTAAAAAAAAGTGAAATATGATACTTATTGATAGATTCAAGTTTATAGGAGTCTACATATGGTACTTAAATACGGACCAATAATCCATCTTATCTTAAACATATAACTCATTTAGATAATTAAGTTAGACTAAAAAAATTAATTAAGCTAGTAAATATCATATGATTTTTTAAAAATCTTGACCATCTTGTGTAAATAGGAAAAATTTCTCAAAAAAGATTTGGAAAAAGAGTAACAAAATTATAAAACAGATCTTAATTAACATACACACACACACACACACACACACACATACATACATACATACATACATACATACATACATACATACATACATACATATATAGTCAAAAATCAAATAAGTTATAAATTAAACAAAGTGGGGGAGTACTGTATTCTTCTATATATGCTATTGAAGTGCCCTTAACCAACAAAACATGTGGAAGTGGTTGAACGAATAGAGTGATTGGATGGGAGTATGATATATAGGCAACAGATACAGAATGAATTGAATAATGAATATAGTGGAAAATATAATTTAAAATATAAAATACATATGATATGTAATAGATTAATGCAATGTTATTGTTTGTACTTGATATTTATAGATGAATGATAGGAAATATATACCTAATTCATTGCGTTAATTAAGCCGTCTCCCAAATAGCTGAAGTCAGGAAATACAGAAGCACCCAAAAGACCCAAATTTTGTAACAATAAAATGCTCCCTGTTACAAAATAAAATAGATAAATAAGTTATAAATACAAGTTGACAAACCAGAAAACATATGATATGACACAAAAATTACCTTGGGAGCAGAGGAGAATAGAGGATTTGTAGAACCCGGAAAACCCGAAGATTTGGTATTAGAAAGGCCAACATCATAAACCATAGTTTCATCAGGATGAAACAACCCAAAATTCCTCTCGGAAGTGGGTCCAGGTTTCAAATCTTCATTGAACAATGCAAACAAATATACTTCCAACCCCGTTTTCATCATAGGCGTCCCTTCATTCCTCATTTGCCTTCTCAACAAATTCCCATTGTAAGTAGCCGCATTCTCTAATCCCGCGCCTGTTTCAGCCGTATCCCCCTTCGATGGCCACCCCGTTTCCGCCACCTTCACTTCAATCCCCTCAAAACCCAGATTCTTTATTGCAAACACTACAGCATCCACCATGGCATATAACATGTTGTCATAGTGTAAATTTGTTACTGGGTCCACTATTCCTTGTGCAGGCTTGAATAGGACATATTCTAACGGGATTTGTGATGATGCATCTTTGTATGCAAAATATGGGTATGCGTTTATGTAAAATGGGGATTTGGTTTTAGATAAAAAGGTTAAGAATTGGGTCATGATTCCTGAGATTTCGCTTTTGAAGTTTCCGCTAGAAGGTGGGTATGATTTGTCAAGGACTGCGAGGGAACTTGGGGATGTGACCAAAATGTTTGTGTTGGCTCCTAGTTGAGTGATTGCATTGTGGATGTTGACTGCCGCTGGGACAAGGTATTGAATGAGTGTTGAGCCATCCCCTGTGAATAGTTCGTTTCCTACGTGGATTGTTGTGATTTTTGTTTGAGGAATGAAGGGTTTGATTCGGCTGTTCACCCATTGGACTGCTTGTTGGGGATTTCCCAGCTGTTGGAGGATTTGGTTTTCTACAGTGACACTGAGTTCAATGTTGGAATTTGCAAAGGCTGATAGTACCTGAGGATTTGTGTCGTAGATTCTTGCTTTTGTTATCTTTAAGGATTTCAAGAGTTCAACCACTTTTGGTGGTGGGGGCAAGTTGTCAGCCACTTGGCCATAGTTAATCCCAAACGAATCCACTCCAAGTAAGAATCCTATATAGAACAAGCAGTGTATGTTCAATACAATTAATAATACTTCTAAATACAAATCTAGTTGGCTTTTTTCATGATAGATTAGTAAAGCAAAATGAGCCAATGAATCATTATGTTGTATTTTGTGTATTTTTATATTATATGTTAGCATATACATCAAATAAAATAGTTTTATAGAAAAATACAGATAAAACAATTTATAAATAACTAAATTAAATTTTTTAGCTAGGATTTTAATTTCTGGAAAAGAGTCAACTGCATCCTATATTCAAGTAGCTAGGGAGTACTAAGTATGATCTCAAACTTACACATCATATCATAGTTTTAATTTTGTCATATGGAAAGTAAGCAAAAGAGTAGCGTGTAGAAACCAAAATCAAGCAAACTTTATGCATGCAGAGAAAAAAAGAACAAAAAGGATACCTGACGAGAGGAAAAGAGCGAGAAAGGCATAGCCAATGGTCATTCTTCTGGCAAATGCTGCCATTGTGACACTTTGAGATTGAAGAGTTGTTAAATGGAGAGACAGAGAGAAATATTTCAGGCGGATGAATTCCTTTCTTGCTAAAAATTTTGGAGGCAGAAGGGTTTGAAGGTAACAGGACTATTTATTTACTTCGTTTTTGAGGGCTTGCCTTGCACTAATAGGATTTCTGCCTCGACCTCTCATGCTCTTATTTCCTAAAAGTAGTTTTTGGAATGACTTTAGAAACTTTTAGTTTCCTAAAATAGCATACTCTTTTCTCACCCAAGCTCCGATTTTTTTATAATATTTTAATTAACATAAATACCCTTTTGAACCAATTCCTTAGAGCAAAAGGAAGTGAAATCACCCTTCGACAGATTTAATATTTTAGGCAAGTTACTGGGGCAGGATCCCTAAAATTGAGGTAATTTTAAATTATTAGTTGACATAATAATGAGTGATTATGTATAGATAGATATATGGTTAGTTTATGTTATATAATTGTGTATATATATTAATTAGTCTCATCACTTGACACACGAATGGGATAACCTTGGGATGCACATATTATAATAATGATGCACCATATTGATTAATGTAATGTACTTTCTTAAATTCTTAATTGTAGAAGACTATTTTAACATCAAAGTTTAATTAGGTAAAAATAGAGAATTAAGTCCTTTAGATGTAACATGCTGCAGGTATCTAAAATTAATGTTTAATGATTATCTAAAAGTTGTTTAAACTAAGTCAGGTTAATTTTCTAGTGATAATGTTTTGTTTCTTACATAAAAATTTCTCATTTTAATTTTTCTAGTAAAGTATATATTCTCAACCAAAAGTTTCTTATGGCTGCACAGAAAAAAAAAACTGGGAGGGAGAAGGGCACGCATTACAAATTGAGAATAACCTTTAATTTTATATTTAAAATTTTACATTAACATTTTTATACAATTATGTAAGTCTTGCTTTAATATTTAATATGAGTATCCTTTTTGTTGTTGAAGAACGTCATTAATTGTGTTTTCTATGTTGAGGAAATTTTTTTTTGAAGAACCGAATCCGGAAAATATTCTATGAAGGCTTAATCAATTATAGAATTTCTTAATCAGATTTCACTTGTGAATGACTGAATTAATGAAAAGAAATTTTATAATTAAGTTAACATATGTCATTCAGGAGAATAGGTGAATCACACAAGAAAGGCCCAAAGATATGTTTTGGAAAATGATTCTGGTCCAGCTTTATCTTCACGTTAATCTAGTTATGACCAAGATTGAATAAACAAAATTGATCAAATTCAACTTTTGGATATCACTTTCTATATTTGATGTAAAATCTATTTAGAGACGAAATGTGCAGTTTCTAAATCAAATCAGTGAGGTCGATCCGGCACTTAGAAAGTCCTTTCGACTTTTGATAAGCTCAAGTTCAATCACTAAATATAATCTTCAAATAGTGTGAATATTTTGTAGAAATAATAATATTTTCTTTTGGTGGATTAAGAACATCCTCCATTAATTTACTATCCATAATTCGCTCGTTACATCTCCTCCTAGTCCTATAAGTATTAGGACTTTGGGAGAAAATTTTGTCCACCATGGGTATTATATACTTATATAAAAGGACTCAAATTTCACGTGTGCGCGCAGATTAAGTTGTTACACTCTCTCTTATTCTATACGTGGATAATATCTACTTTTCATAGGTTACCTGGTTTTATTTATACAATAGTTAAAAAATAAAATAAGAAAGTAGGTTTAAAGTCCTACTTTTATAAAATTTATTTGTCATAAATACATGAATCTGAATATTGTGGCCCTTTTATTTATAAAACATTGCAAAATACCGGTGTTTTCCTATTTATATGTAAAAACAATCAGGTTCTTCAAGTTAACAAATTTCTGAAAATGGGATGTTTTTCAACTTTTTTTTTTATTTTTTTCAAAATAAAAGCGGAAACATGCCTGCGGGGTGCGGTTTCATGTTGAGAGGGAATTTAGAAGACTTGAAAAGAAAAGCCACATCTATTTGGGGCCAAGAGTTAAGAAGAGAGAAAGAGAGAATCAGTGGCTGGGGCGCCATATAGAGAAGAACTATTCACGACATTGCATTGAAAGTTTCTATAAACTGAGGTTTATAATATTAACTGAATTTGAATTTTTTTAATTTAATTCACAAAAATAAAAATACAATTTTTTTTTAAAAAAAAGTTTCTTATGCTTAATATGCATAGTTTGGTCGATATATTTGTATTAACACTGCTCATTTTCAAGTAGTTTGAGATAAAATGAAAAGAAGAAAGAAAAGAACGTTGAAAAAAAATGAATGACGAAGAATAAGGCGTCTCTAATAAAGAAATATGGCCAGTTTTTATTCGTAATTGTGTAATTCTTTTTTGTTATTACATGTCATTTCTCTTTGTAGGTCATCTCAACCATATTCCTTTTATATTCATTATACTTCATCATTTAGTCTATTTAACATTACAAGCCTAAAAGTTTTCTTCATTTTTCGGTGTTCCAAATTAGTGGAGACTTTGAGAATTATTACAAATTTATACTTAATTGCATGTTGAGTATGTTGAGAGAAAACCCCTTGTAAGGATTCTGTGAAACACTAAATTACACACACACACAAGCTTGAGTGTGCTCACATGTGGTATTTGATTTTCATTTGCTTGGATGATGTTCACCTTATATACCTTGAACATATTTTATACCAACTTGATAAGTTGATTAGGTTAGACCTTTATCATTGTGAGTCTATACATTATATAGAAGTATTAAGTGTAGGGGAATAATTGTACATGATAGATATTTATTTGTTTTTAGGTCACTATTAATCAGGAGTTAGTTTGTAGATCAATTGACCAACCGTAATGTCCAATTGATTATATACCTACAAATAATACTCGTAATCGTAAATTTATAACTCATTCACTTAATTTAGTAAGTCTAAAAATGTTAATTAAATTAGTATATATAATATGCTTTTCCTAAATATCTTGACCATCTTTTTATCAATTGGAAAAAACTAACAAAATGATATGAAAAAAGACTAATTTTTTTTTTAAAACATACAGATCTTACATCTGCAACAAAAATCAACTCCTACAGAGTCCAACTCCATTTCCATATCAAGGAGTCCAATTCCACCATACCGAATAGATCCTAAATGGTTCTGCACTTATTTGCTGAAAGATGGAATATATTGAAGATCACATCCAATATCTTTTATTAGTGCAGTTTTTAGAGACCTTATTTGAATTTATACATACATTTTTTTCAGTAAAACAATTTCACATGAAAATAATTTAATTATAAAACGTCCTTTTTTCTCAAACCTAAAAAATCTTTAATAGAAAAATTAAATATCAAAATATAGTATATAAAACTCCAATTTAAAAGAATATAATAGTCATTGGCTGAGCCGAATCCTTTGAGTTTGCTGTAAATTTAAGCATGGTCATGTAATATAAATAAGTTGTTTTCACTGCTTTATATATATGGAAATAAAATTAAAATCTTCCTTGTAATAAACCAAAATTAAAGCAGCGTGGCATAAAATTTAATTGATTTATAATTATTTTGAAAAATCTAGAAACCATAAGCCAACTATGTGAATAAAATAATAATAAACCTTCTTTCCTATAAAAAAAACTAAGGGGTTGTGCACTTGTGCTGAATCTATCATCACTCAAAAAATCAAATAGATGCTCGACACAAAACTTAGGGAGCTGATAAAAATATTGAAATTCATTATTTATTTATTAATATATTGGGATAAAAAGAACAGAAAACTCCGGGAGCTGTACTGAATCTATGAATGATAGATTCATTACAAAGCATATACTAAGGAAATTAAATATCAATATATTCCGAAACTATGATAGATACCCGTGTAGAATGTGTATTTTCTAATTTCAACCAAGGTTCTTTAGTTAATTTAACTGAGGCAGAATATATTATTTATTGATTCGGTGTAAATTAAATTTAAGACGTTAGATTGTGTTCTTATATACCAATTTTCCTTAATCGACGTGTAAGATTTTCCTGGTATATTAAAAAAGCTCTACTTGTTGCAGTAATGATAAATGATTGAAGCTTGTATTATCATGAAACATGTAGTCGTATAATTACCAATAGGATCAATTACTACATGAAGAAAGCAATTGCTCAACATAGGCAGTTAGGCATAATGCCCCCTGATAACATTTAAGTAATAGAAGAAAGAAAAAGAAAGTCTCAGAATTCTTCAAACACAATTAATGCATACAAAAATGATAAAGAGGAGTAAATAATATTATTGTTGGTTTTTTTTAAAAAAAAGAATGATATGTTATTCTTAAAACTAAAAATTGGCACTAGCTTGTACATTTGTGTGTAGATTTGTGTTTTGGTCACATTCTCTTTTCTACTGCTCATAATACTGATGTTATTAATTCTCTTCTTCTTCATCTTCCATAAACTCTACAAAAAAGTTGTTCCCTCGTAGTTTCCTGTAAAATATAACTATTTGTTAAAAAAGAGTGAAATATGATACTTATTTATACATACTCTACGTAGTTTATAGGAAGATATATACATATGATACTTATTATCACAATGATGAGTATATTGGTTTAAGTAAATGCTTAAACTAACTCTTACACTCTCATATTTCAATTGTTCACATAAATCTATCTAGTGTAAAATAAATTATATATTGAACAAAGTGGGGGGAGTATTGTATTCTTCTATATATGCTATTGAATTTCCCTTAACCAACAAAACTTGGAAGTGATTGTACGAATAGAGTGATTGGATGTGGGTATGATATATATTCAAACAATACAGAATATAATGAATTGGAATATAGTGGAAAATATAATTCAAAATAGAAAATACATATGATATGTAATAGAATAATGCAGTGTTATTATTTGTACTTGATATTTATAGATGAATAATAGGAAATATTTACCTTACCTAATTCATTGTGTTAATGAAGCCGTTTCCCAGAGCTGAAGTCAGGAAATATAGAAGCACCCAGAAGACCCAAATTTTGTAACAAGAAAATGTTCCCTATTATAAAAAAATAAAATAGATATGTAAGTCATAAATACAAGTTCACAAGCCAGAAAACATATGACACAGGCACGTTAAAATTACCTTGGGAGCAGAGGAGAAAAAAGGATTTGAAGACCCCGAAGAACCCGGAAAACCCGAAGATTTGGTATTAGAAAGGCCAACGTCATAAACCATAGTTTCATCAGGATGAAACAACCCAAAATTCCTCTCGGAAGTGGGTCCAGGTTTCAAATCTTCATTGAACAATGCAAACAAATACACTTCCAACCCCGTTTTCATCATAGGCGTCCCTTCATTCCTCATTTGCCTCCTCACCAAATTCCCATTGTAAGTAGCCGCATTCTCTAATCCCGCGCCTGTTTCAGCCGTATCTCCCTTGGATGGCCACCCCGTTTCCGCCACCTTCACTTCAATCCCCTCAAAACCAAGATTCTTTATTGCAAACACCACAGCATCCACCATGGCACACTACTACAAATTGTCCCTCTACCAGCGCACCTTAGAGGGTCCTTTACATGCGCTTTAAGCGCGTGTACAGGTAAGAATCTCTACATGCGCTTAAAGCGCATGTAGAGGCCTTATCTCTACATGCGCTTTAAGCGCATGTATAGAAATGTGCATCAATTAAAATTCACTAAAACAATGACTAGAAAAGGATTTAAGTATTTAGAGATAAAATATAAAATGAACTTAGGTGAAGAGCTCAAAAATATATGGAAACACCTTTTACACGCGCTTTAAGCGCATGTAAACGCACAATCACCCTTTACATGCGCTTTAAACGCATGTAAAGGAACTACTGAAGTGCAAAACATGGAGTCATGCATAAGAGGTCCTCCTCAGACCTCATAAGGTGTCCCTGCTTGTGGACTTAGTGTTTCAAGGCTCCATTACCACTTTTGGGTGCTATAGAATTGGTGAAACACCCTTTACATGCGCTTTAAGCGCATGTAGAGGCTCTACATGCGCTTAAAGCGCATGTAAAGACTTGTTCTTCAATGGAATTCACTATAACATTGTCAAGCACAAGATTTGAGCATTTTGAGATGAAGTATTGAAACAAAATTTAGTTGAAAAGCACCAAATCATATGAAAATCCATATAATTAAATGGACATGTAATTAATAGTAAATTAGAAATTATGAGAGTTTTGTGAAATTTAAGATACTTTAAAAGTTTAGGGAGATTAATTGTCTAACTTAGTTAATTGAATGATTTATAAAGTTTAATTATGATTTAAATTGAGGGAGACCAATTAGAGAATTTTATTATCAACTTCATGAAGATAAAAGGAAATATCCCAATTTGAAAAAGAATATCCTAAATTGAGAAAGAATATTCCTTCTCCTATTACTTTTTCCTTTTCTTTCTTCTTTTTCTCTCTTTTCTTTTTTCTCTTTTTCTTCTTCTCCTTCCTTATTTCCTCACCAAACATGTCCTCCCCAACTCTCAAAGCAAAACCCACGGCCCCTCCTCCTCCCAAACAACTTCCACTTTCATTCTACTCCTTCCTCCCCTTCATCCATTTTATTCTTCTTCCAAGCTTGTAAATCACGTGGGATTGCTTCATCCCCACTGTTCTTGTACAGTTCCTTCGTTCTCCACCTTCCCTCCGTTGGCTCCTTCATTCTCCGGTGTGCGTGGCGGCGGTCGGCGGCGAGTTGAAGGTGAGTCTTCCGTTTTGGTTGTTTTTCAAGCCATTCTTTCCTTCCAACTTCATTTTTTTTCTCATTTTCTCTCCCTCGGGATGTTTGTTTCGGCTAGAAACTTTTGTGGCCGTTTTTCCGGCGAGATTCACGGGGGTTTTCCGGCGAGTTTCCCCTTCTCTTCAATTTGGAACTACGTAAGTAATTTTACTCTTGATTCCTTAGATTTGTGTTCTTCAAAAGTTAGGGTTTTGGGTGATTTTCGAAATTGTGGGAGCTTTGGCTGTTTTGAGCATTCCATTGGGATCTTCTAAGTGTAATAAGAATTTCTAATGGTGTGGGGTTTGTATCTTTCAAAAGATTTGGGATTTGTCTTAATTAGAAGCTTAAACAAGTTGGAAATCATGATGTATTTTGAAGTTTATTCTGAATTTTGAGAATTCTAAAATTATATATTGGATATGAGGTATCTAATTTGAGTGTTCTTGGAGGCAATTGAGTTTTCTTGAAGCTTTTAGTTATTTTGAAATTTTTGTAGGTATTTAGGGATTCTTTAAAATTTAGGGTTTGGTGATATGTGAGTTATTATACAAATTAGTGGTTGCTAAATGCTTATTAAGGTTATATAATGACATTTGTGTGGTGGATTTGATGGGATTGGTGTTTAGGAAAAGATTGGTGAACAAAGTGTTGAATAAAATGGAAATTGACTATGGAAGTGTTGTTTGGAGTTAGTTGGTGGATAAGATACACTCAAGAATGTTACATAATGGGGATAACATGATTGATTTGATTAAATTTGATCATATGAGTTATAAGTGTTAGAAAAAGTTTGAATTGGGTAGGTTTTGTAGGGGATTTCAAAATGGTACCTACACAAACTGTCACGCCGTTATGTCTCAATAATTCTGTTTTCTCTGTTATCTCTCCCTCACTTGCAAGTTGATTTGCTTATTAGTTAGGTACATGGATGGGGTTTCAATTATATATCTGTTTGCTATTTACTTCGAAAACTAGTTTGAGTTTGTAGTTTTGTTAGATTATTCAATCGTTGGCTTGGCTTTAGATTGATTTTAAACTTGATCACATATTGGCTTTATTACAGAATATTCTGATTTTTGTATTATTAGGTGGACTGAATGTTTTTTGAATTTAATTGGTTACATGTGTGAACTATCTGATTACTATGCTGAATGATGAAGCGGCTGAGTTTATAAATTGGTTTAATGTGATGATTAAGTTTTTACTTTAAGGTGTCATTTTTGTTGGTTTATTGTATTTGATTTCTTCGTTTTTGTTTTGGTCAGGCTTTTGTATCAGCAGAGTCAAAGAACAGGTTGTTACTTTTGACTTTCATCATTGCTGTTTCTCTAATTTGTGGAGCTTACTTTGTTGGTGACACATCCATTGCAAAGGAGTATAAAGGGGTATGTGTATTTAATTTCATAGTCTCAAGAGTTATGACATTACACTGTGAGAAAAAAGTGTGTTATAAATGATTTTATTGAATTATTTGATGATAGCTCATTCTTTCTCCTTGTATAGCAACCAAAATTGAATTTTACTCTTGAAGACCTGTTGGACCAGCTTTATATCTGCAGTTTTGCCTTGGCTTATTGCTGAATATCAATTAATTTTAAACCACCCAAAAAATTAAGTCTACATTAGGCTATATTGCAATATGTTTTTTCTGAAGTCTATCATGCAGTCAATGGCCTATTTTTATAGTGGACAAAAAGTTCTATATTTTAGGCTGAGTTTGTTTTACCATGGTTAAATTTCAGTTGACCTTGCATTTCTTTTGTATTCTTCAGAATATTGAGTTTGGAATAATTTTGGACATTATGTTTGCAGAAATTAGCACAATGGGGTCTAATTCGTGCTGATCAGAATACTATACCCACTGGATGCGAGGTTTGTCTGTTTTCAGGGAATGAAATTGTTCGCTCCGCAAGTGCACGGGTCGCGCCAAGTAATAAAGTAATAAGTAGAGTATCGTTCCCACGAGGATTTGGTTCCAAAACCCGGTCAAGTAATGATTATCGCACTCTCGCTCAATTGAGTGATCCAAATGTTGAGAGTGAAGTGTAACTATGTAAAAAATAAGAAAAACTATAAACAAGTGATTCTCCAACTTTAAGGATAAATTGGGACTTAAGATTATTTATCCCCCTTGTATTTCCTAACCTTAAAATGGTCTCCTCTCACAATTGCTTTTAATAGCTATATAATTGCTAACCTAGGGTTCTAGAATACTTGTAAACGCTCCGTCGAGTCAAGAACAAGTTTTTAATTCCATTAATCATGCAATCTCTTGTCACAATTAATAAAACCCAATTTCTAAGTTTCAACCCTAATGTGGCTATGTGAGGCTAATAAGTATATGTCTATCTTATTAACAAAACCATTCATTTGTCATGCAAACTTCAAGTTCTCACACTATTCCACTCAAGTTCTACACTTGACCTAGCTCTCTCAAGTCATAAGTCAAATGAACAAATCAACTAAATGGTGATCAAGCATTTAGAAGCATTAGGGCTAGAGTAGAATAAACACATATATAACATTAATCACAAAAGGAGAGGAAAAATCAAGAGTTAATCCATACAAGGGTTCAAAACAATCCTAAAACAAAGTGTTTAGCTATTCATGTTCAACAAACCCAAAGGGAAAGATACAATAATGGTCATAAACATTGAACAAAAGTAAGGGAAGGAGAATGGAGAAGAAGAACCAAGATGTAATGCCCAAATCTCTTCAAAACTTCAAACCCCAACTCAATCTCCACCAAGATCCATGCCCTAGCACACCACAAAGCTCCCCAAGAAGTCCAAGAAGTGAAGAATCCCGAGCTCCCTCTGTTTTGCCTCTTTTAAACCCTAAATTTCGAGTGAGAATGGTGTAAAACGCAAAGTTTCATTTTTTCACAGGTTCGCTGTTCGTTCGCTGATGGCTAACGTTCAGCGAACCCCATTTTCACAGGTTTGCTTTGCGTTCGCGAAATGCGAACCTCCAGCGAAGAATTTGGCGGAGAGGGTGCATTTTTGGGGAGATTCGCTGTCCGTTCGCTGAGAGCAAATGTCCAGCGAACCCCTGTTTCCCTTTTCTCTTCTTCTCTTCTTCATTGCTTCCATTCTTTTGGTGTTCATATACATGTCCATTTGTTCCTACCCACATTAACTAGAAAGGGGTGGTGAGCTCCTCAACACATATATATCAAAAATTAAGCAATTTCAACTCATAATCTAAAGCACATGTATTTCTTATCATTTTTTCTTTACCATATGAGTATTGCTATATTTCTATCTATTTATTTACCAAAAACATGTGATAAATCAGGAAATTCAGATGAAATGTGTGTGCAATTATGGAGTTTATCACTCCCCCAAACTTGAGTCCTTGCTTGTCCTCAAGCAATTTAGAAATCTTTATGATTTGACCATATGTTTCCCCTAGTTTGATTTAATTACTTATCCTCACATGTTGCTCTCTTAATTGAGTCTTAGAAAGTATGGGCTATATGTAACGATGTATGCATCTCAATTTTAAAACAAACTGTCCAAGATCTTTGAACTGGTGTGTGTGTGTTGGAGTTAGGAGAGACTATCCAGATTTTAATCCAGCCACTTGCAATAATTCAATGCATGTATAAAGTTTCATTTTCAAATTTCTCCACTTTTTTCTTCATACTTCTCCATTTTCAACTTGTGGCACATAAATTCAAAATCAAGAGGGCTTTTAAAGCTTGTAATGGGGTTAGGGTTCAAGTGTTTAGCTAATTGAAAGAATGAGATAAAGGAATTCAAATATCTTGAGATAAATGAATACATTTCATTAGATTCACTCACACACAGAATTTCCTTCCAAGAAGCTTAAAATTCCCCCAAACTTATCTCAAATTGATTCTTTGTACTCCTAGTCTTATTACAACAATTTTTTTTTTTCATACTTATTTTCTTCTTTTCTACTTTTCCTTTCTTTTTTTTTCATTCATTCATTCCTTATTCTTTTTTTTTGACTTAGGAGTACAAACTTTTCTTTCTCAATCAATATTTCCCTTTTCACAATGTTCTTACATTTACACAACTTTGACAACTCTACAAATCCTCACTACCAATGAAATGTCAATTATCTCAAGATTCAGGTAGTTCGTGGTTTTTCGGGCTGTAAGGGTTAAGTCCAATGTGGGTTTCAAAAAGAAATTTCACATGGTTTTTCATTATAAGGCCCAAAAAAGGGTGCAAATGAGATAGAAATTATCAAGGATGGCTTGAAAGGCTCAATCGCATTTAAGAACTGCCTCAATCATCTTTTCAAATTATGTGCCATAAGTTAAAAACGATGAAGTTTTCCAAAAAGAATTTTGAAATTATCAAATGAAAGAGAATACATGCATAGGATTATTACAGGTTTCCTTCACAAAATCCATCAAATAACTCTAACTCCATTAGTGCTTAGGTTGTTCAATAGAAACATGGAAACATTTGCTTTAACATTGACATATAGATATACTTTTCATAGGTCACTTAGTCAAGCAACACCTTTCTATCATTAGATTTTCATACATCTTTTCAAGAAAACTCATGGTCAAATTGATTCAAAAAATGCAACAACTCCAGTTTGGGATAAGAGTTCACACATTCACCAATCAAAAACATCAAAAACAATTTCCCGTGCACTTATTATTCACAAGCAAAAATTATTTGAATTCTCGAAAAGTTTCAAAATGAGCAAAGGAATATCTCCCTCCCCCAAACTTAAATCAAACAGTGTCCTAACTGTTGAATAAGATAAAGAAAGGAACAAACATGGAACAAGCATAAAGCTCACATGCAGTGAAACATGAACCAAGGAGTACTCATGGAATAAGGAAGCATGCACAAATAGGTTGATAAGTGAGTCATCATACAAAAGATTGAACTTGCACACATGATATTAGATCTCCAAAAAGTGGCTATCAGGAGTCTCACACCACAAAAAAATGAACCATCAGTAGTTCATTGTCAAAGAGACTATGAAAAGGTGGAGGTGTGTTGGTTTAGAGAGGACATGAAGAAGACAAAGTATTTTAGGAAGTTGTTTGACTGTTGATGTGTAAGAAGGAAGGGGTGTAAAAAGGATAATTGGGATGATTAGTGGAGTTCTAAAAAAATATGGATAAGAAAGTGTGCTAGAGACTATGGAGAAAAATGAGAGGGAGGAAGGTCGATGGTTAGAGAAGAAGAGAAAGTGTCTGGTGAATGGAGAGGATTAAAGTTTGATTATTTATTTAATGTATTAGATTTTTTTAATATATTTTTTTTAAAAAAATAATACATGACGGTACGCTATTGGTTGGCTGACAGCCAACCCATAGCGAACTGCCACTGCATAGATTCTGCAGAAACTGCAGAATTCTGCAGAATTTTTTTTTTCCTTTTTTTTTCTCACCACACAAGCAGCAAAGTAATTCTCTCACACACACATTTATTTCAGTCACATACCAAAGCCACAAAACACCTCATACACACCACCAAACTCAATTGAAAGCCAAAATCAAGCTAAAATATATCACATTCACACATAGGCATTCAAAGGCATCAAAAAGCTCAAGTCCTCAACTTATAGTAATCAACACCAGAATTTTCCCATAGGTTCAAGATTCATTCATCAATCAAAATGCACACATGCAATATAGATTAGGTAAGACAAAATCTACACATAACTGACACATAGCCATCCAAAGCATATTAAAATCAAGATTCATAGCACGTCAGCTCCTAATTACAACTCACTTACAAACACATCATGAAGGTCACTTCACAACAAATAGGTAAACATCTAATAACAATTCAGCTCATGGGATTCAAATAGACCAACAGATATAAACTAACACCACAGATCCAGTTCAGCAAAATAGTTCCAAGCAATTAACCACAATAATGCTCGAAATTGAATCCAAGATGAGGTTTAAGATGTACTCCCCTTTGTAGACCTCTTCTTGCCTTCCAAAACTGTAAGCTCTCGCACTCCCCATCAGAAGCAATCCAAGTATCAGGAGAAACTTTCCTTCCTACAAAATAAAAATAAAAAAAACAAGTGCAAATCTACCAACAAAATGAAAATGACATAAAACAAGAGAATAAGTTAAAACTTGGGTTGCCTCCCAAGAAGCGCTAAATTTATAGTCTTCAGCCAGACTTTCCAACACTTCTTGCTAATCATAGGTATCAAAAACAAAGACCACCTTGTTTTCATTTCTCTTCAAAAGACAAGGTTTCAGCAAAAATGGGCATTCATATAAGAAACATGATTCAATATAATACTTGGTAGGCTCTAATTCAAATACCTCAAAATTTTCATCACTAGCCCCCAAATATTTTGAAAACCCAATAAAATCCATTGGACTCTCATTAGTAAGAGTCAAAAAATCACAAGGAGGATTTTGAACATGACTTGTAGGGATTTCTACTTGCTCACAACAATAAGGATTAGGCTCCAAACTTGGAACCTCAATTGCACAATCAATATTGTTCTCTCCCTCTTCAATTTTCAACTCGCTATCACCTTCAAAATTTTCACTAACCCTTGATAACACATCATCACTTCTCATGACCAATTCTCCATTTGAAACCATATTTTCTTCACAAGAGTCATTCAACATATCAATAGACCAACCTTTTTGCATTACAGACTCAAGTTGAGAAGTTAGTTCACCTACCTTGATTGCTAAATTATCAAGAGCTAATGTTTGTTCACTCAATTTTTCATCATCCCTAACTCTATACTCATTTTCATTATCAATATAACGCTGAAGCATTTCCTCTATTCTTGACATCCTCTCATGACTGGAACTAGATTCATCTAGACTATTGGATGATATTTGACATTGTGGTGAATATGAAGGGAAAGAATAATTTGGATCCCAAGACAATGAATGTTCATGATTCCAACTAAGGTTTAAAGAATTATCATGCAAATTAGCTTGAACCTTAGCAAAATCATCCTCTACATAATCCATGGTTGAAAAATGGGGGCATTGCTCATTATAATGATTACCTCCACAATGATTACAACAAATGTACTCATATTGAGTTTGAAAAGCATTAGGGTCGAAACAAGATGTTGAATAACCATTATCATGTTCAAATCCATCATTTGCCCCATTAGTCCACCAAGGATACTCCATACACAAAGTTCTAAAAAAAAATTAACAAACACAAATACACACAAAGAGAACAAATATACACATGAACACAAGAACAGAAAAGAAAATCTAAAAAGAAACACAAGAACAAATATATACAAACTCAAGCTGAAGCTACTAGTGCTATAATCAAGATTGACCAAGGACGGTTTTGGGACACAAATCCCCGACAACAGCGCCAAAAACTTGTTCGCTCCGCAAGTGCACGGGTCGCGCCAAGTAATAAAGTAATAAGTAGAGTATCGTTCCCACGAGGATTTGGTTCCAAAACCCGGTCAAGTAATGATTATCGCACTCTCGCTCAATTGAGTGATCCAAATGTTGAGAGTGAAGTGTAACTATGTAAAAAATAAGAAAAACTATAAACAAGTGATTCTCCAACTTCAAGGATAAATTGGGACTTAAGATTATTTATCTCCCTTGTATTTCCTAACCTTAAAATGGTCTCCTCTCACAATTGCTTTTAATAGCTATATAATTGCTAACCTAGGGTTCTAGAATACTTGTAAACGCTCCGTCGAGTCAAGAACAAGTGTTTAATTCCATTAATCATGCAATCTCTTGTCACAATTAATAAAACCCAATTTCTAAGTTTCAACCCTAATGTGGCTATGTGAGGCTAATAAGTATATGTCTATCTTATTAACAAAACCATTCATTTGTCATGCAAACTTCAAGTTCTCACACTATTCCACTCAAGTTCTACACTTGACCTAGCTCTCTCAAGTCATAAGTCAAATGAACAAATCAACTAAATGGTGATCAAGCATTTAGAAGCATTAGGGCTAGAGTAGAATAAACACATATATAACATTAATCACAAAAGGAGAGGAAAAATCAAGAGTTAATCCATACAAGGGTTCAAAACAATCCTAAAACAAAGTGTTTAGCTATTCATGTTCAACAAACCCAAAGGGAAAGATACAATAATGGTCATAAACATTGAACAAAAGTAAGGGAAGGAGAATGGAGAAGAAGAACCAAGATGTAAAGCCCAAATCTCTTCAAAACTTCAAACCCCAACTCAATCTCCACCAAGATCCATGCCCTAGCACACCACAAAGCTCCCCAAGAAGTCCAAGAAGTGAAGAATCTCCCTCTGTTTTGCCTCTTTTAAACCCTAAATTTCGAGTGAGAATGGTGAAAAACGCAAAGTTTCATTTTTTCGCAGGTTCGCTGTTCGTTCGCTGATGGCTAACGTTCAGCGAACCCCATTTTCACAGGTTCGCTATGCGTTCGCGAAATGCGAACCTCCAGCGAAGAATTTGGCAGAGAGGGTGCATTTTTGGGGCAGATTCGTTGTCCGTTCGCTGAGAGCTAATGTCCAGCGAACCCCTGTTTCCCTTTTCTCTTCTTCTCTTCTTCATTGCTTCCATTCTTTTGGTGTTCATATACATGTCCATTTGTTCCTACCCACATTAACTAGAAAGGGGTGGTGAGCTCCTCAACACATATATATCAAAAATTAAGCAATTTCAACTCATAATCTAAAGCACATGTATTTCTTATCATTTTTTCTTTACCATATGAGTATTGCTATATTTCTATCTATTTATTTACCAAAAACATGTGATAAATCAGGAAATTCAGATGAAATGTGTGTGCAATTATGGAGTTTATCAGAAATCCTTCTGGAATGATTTGTAACTTGACTTCAAATTTGGTTCTAATTCTCTCTCTCCACAGAGTCAATGCAGACCTTCTGGAACTGAGGCTTTGCCTGAAGGAATAGTTGTTAAAACATCTGACTTGGAATTGCGACCATTATGGGATTCAAATGTAAATAATGTATGTGAAGTGAGTGCTTTGTGCCAACCCCAAGTTTATTTGTGTGCTTCATTAAGCCAAAACATCTAACTTGGAATTGCAACCAGTCTGGCTTTTACTTCAAGCTGCTTAATTGTAGTCTGATTTTAAATTTGGTAATTGATTTATGGAATGAGTAGTATTATAGTTTTTTTATAGTGGGTACTTTATACTCATCATTTTACTCCTTATCATTACAGAAAAGGAAGTATCGTGATGGAGATCAAGATCCAAACGATGCAAGTGACCACAAAAAATGCAAGGTAACGAGAGATTAGTGTTGCATGATTATCATAATTTTACTCCTTATATTTGTCTCTTTATCTTTTATAATTTTGCTCTCTTCTTTTGCATATCTTCTTCATTATTTGATATTTAATGGACCTTCTGCAAATTATTATTTTTATTGCAGCATAGGAGCTCAAAAATTGATAAGTTGGGTACAACTTGAGGTATTTCACTATAAATGCAAGATTTATTTGATTTTTTCTGTTATCCACGCTCTCTAATCTTTCCGTAGAGTGATCTTTTACATAGGATGAATCTTGACAAAGTTGAGGAAGTGAATATTTATTACTTTGTTCTGAATCGTTTCTTGTTTTGTCAATATTTTAGTCTAGATTAACTTGTGAACAACTATGATGCACATAGTTCTTTTTGCTGATGTATATATAAAAAATGAATCATACATTGTTATTGTTTTGATATTGATATATAATTCATTTTTGAAGATGTTAAGTAATTGACTTTTTCTGGTAAATTCTTTTGATATAATGCTAGTTGGTTCTATGAACTACAGCTAGTATTTGTGGTTATATTGGGAAATAATGTAAATTTATAATAATTTTTTTTTAAAAAAAACATTCTATACATGCGCTTAGAGCGCATGTAGAGGTATGTACCTCTACATGCGCTTTAAGCGCATGTAGAGGTATAGAGGTACATACCTCTACATGCGCTTTAAGCGCATGTATAGCCCCCCTCTACATGCGCTTTTTAAAAGCGCATGTAGAGCCTTTACTAGCGCCCCCTCTACATGCGCTTTATAAGCACATGTAAAGGCCAAAATAAGCGCATGTAAATGGGGTAATTTGTAGTAGTGGCATATAACATGTTGTCATAGTGTAAATTTGTTACTGGGTCCACTATTCCTTGGGCAGGCTTGAATAGGACATATTCTAACGGGACTTGTGATGATGCATCTTTGTATGCAAAATATGGGTATGCGTTTATGTAAAATGGGGATTTGGTTTTGGATAAAAAGGTTAAGAATTGGGTCATGATTCCTGAGATTTCGCTTTTGAAGCTTCCGCTAGAAGGTGGGTATGATTTGTCAAGGACTGCGAGGGAACTTGGGGATGTGACCAAAATGTTTGTGTTGGCTCCTAGTTGAGTGATTGCATTGTGGATGTTGACTGCCGCTGGGACAAGGTATTGAATGAGTGTTGAGCCATCCCCTGTGAATAGTTCGTTTCCTACGTGGATTGTTGTGATTTTTGTTTGAGGAATGAAGGGTTTGATTCGGCTGTTCACCCATTGGACTGCTTGTTGGGGATTTCCCAGCTGTTGGAGGATTTGGTTTTCTACTGTGACACTGAGTTCAATGTTGGAATTTGCAAAGGCTGACAGTACCTGAGGATTTGTGTCGTAGATTCTTGCTTTTGTTATCTTTAAGGATTTCAAGAGTTCAACCACTTTTGGTGGTGGGGGCAAGTTGTCAGCCACTTGGCCATAGTTAATCCCAAAGGAATCCACTCCAAGTAAGAATCCTGTAGTGAACAAGCAGTGTTTAGTGAACAAGCAGGCAGTGTTTAATACGGTTAATAATGCTACTAAATACAAATCTAGTTGACTTTTTCAAGGAAGATTAGTAAAGCAAAACGAGCAAATGAATCTTTAATTTATATATGGATGTTTCTTGTGCATTATATAATATGTTAGTTTATAAATCAAATAAAATAGTTTTAGAGAAAAATACAGATTAAACAATTTATAAATAACTAAATTAAAATTTTTAACTAGAATTTTAATTTCTGAAAAAGAGTCAACTATATCCTATATATATTCAAGTAGAGAGTAAGAAAAGAGTAGAGAGTCAACTACACATCAGATTCCTTCTAATTTTGTCTTAAGGAAAGTAAGAAAAAGATTATAGAGTAGAGAGTAGAAACTAAGTATGATCTCAAATTACACATCATATCAGAGTTCTAATTTTGTCTTATATATGGAAAGTAAGTAAGAAAAACAGTAGCGTGTAGAAACCAAAATCAAGCAAAATATATGCATGCAGAGAAAAAACGAACAAAAAGGATACCTGACGAGAGGAAAAGAGCGAGAAAGGCATAACCTATGGCCATTCTTTTGGCACATGTTGCCATTGTGACACGTTGAGATGGAAGAGCTGTTAAATGGAGAGATGAAGAGAGAAATATTTTAGGCGGATGAATTCCTTTCTTGCAAAAATATTTTGGAGGCAGAAGGGTTTGAAGGTAAGGAGACTATTTATTTACTTTCTTTTTGAGGGCTTGCCTTGCACCAATAGGATTGCTGCCTCGACCTCTCATGCTCTTATTTCCTTTTTCTCTTATTTCCTAAAAGTATTTGTTGGAATGATTTTAGAAACCTTTAGTTTCCTAAAATAGCGTACTCTTTTCTCATACAAGCTCCAATCATTTTATTTCATTTTAATTAACATAAATACCCTTTTGAACCAATTCCTTAGAGCAAAAGGAAAAGAAATCACCATTAGACAGGTTTGATATTTTAGGCAAGTTATTGTGGCAGGACGTCACCCAAAAATTGAGGTAAGTTCAAATTTTTATTGACCTAATGATGAGTGATCATGTAGATTCTGTTATATATATAATTGTGTATTATATACTGATTAGTCTCACCTGACACCCAAGTGTAGATACTCTTAAGATACACATATTATAATAATATTGATATTGATGCACCATATTGATTCATTTAATGTACTATCTTAAATTATTAATTGTATTCTTATTTGTAGAAAATTATTTTAACATCAAAATTTAGGTAAAAATTGAGGATTAAGTCCTTTAGATGTCACAAGGTATCTTAAATTTATGTCATTCATTTTTTTGAATTGATGTTTAATGATTATCTAAAATTTGTTTGACACTAAGTCAGGTTAATTTTTCTAGTGAAATGTTGTATTTTTTACATAAAATAGTTCTCAATATAATTATATTTTTCTAGAAAATTATATATTCTCAACCAAAATTTTCTTATGGCTGAACAGAAAAAAAAACAGCGAGGGGGAAGGGCATGAATTACAAATTGTGAATAACCTTTAATTTTATATTTTATATTAATATTTTTATACAATTAAGAAAGTCTTGCTTTAATATTTAATACGAGTATCTTTGTTGTTGTTGAACAATGTCATTAATTGTGTTTCCTATATTGAGGAAATTGTTTTGTGAAGAACCGAATCCGGAAAATATCTTATGAAGGCTTAATCAATTATTGAATTTCTTCATCAGATTTCACTGTGAATGACTGAATTTATAAAAAACATGCTATAATTAATTAAAAATACGTCATTCAGGAGAATAGGTGAATCACACAAGAAAGACCCATAAATATGTTTTGGAAATGATTCTGGTCCAGCACTTTCTTCACATCAATCTAGTTATGACCAAGATTGAATAAACAAATTAAGATTGATTGAATTCAACATTTGGATATCACTTTCTAAATTTGATGTAAAATCTATTTAGAGACGAAATGTGCAGATTCTTTTTGATATTCTCCTTCCTTTTTGATATTCGAAATGTGCAGATTCTAAATCAAATCAGCGAGTCGATCCGGCATTTAAAAAGTCCTTTTGACTTTTGATAAATAGTTTGACAATTTTGTAGAAATAATAATATTTGATTTTGGTGGATTAAGAACATCCTCCATTAATTTACTATCCTTCATTACATCTCCTCCTAGTCCTATAAGTATAAGGGACTTGAAAGAAAATCGTGTCCACCATGTGTATCCTATATCTTATATAAAAGGACTCAAATTTCACACGTGTAGCGTGCATATTAAATAAGTTGTTATACTCCCTCTTATTCTATCGGTTGATAATGATAATATCTACTTTCATAGGTTACCTGGTACTATTTAAACAATAATAATTTAAAAAATAAAATAAGAAAATAGGTGAAAAGTCCTATTTTTATAAAATTTATTGGTCATAACTACATGAACTAGGCGCGGGTTCACTTATTAATCATTTAATTTATATCTTAAAAGCTAACTTTGTAGAATTTTTATTTAGTTTTACCATGATATCTCTACCCTCTTGTCATGTGGGACTAAATGCTAGCTATTTTGAATAGGGGTTAGATAGTTGGACTGTGAATTTGCAACATTCACCATGGCTAGAGATTGAACCTTCAATCACTTGTTTAAGGGACAATAGTACTTAACACAAATGTTAACCCGCTAGGTTCCTTCATTGGAGTTTTTTGAAGCAAAGACAATATTTATATCCATCACTTAAAAAACAGCCAAACACAAATAATCAACCACACCACACTTTATAGTCCCTTGCAAATATAAGACCACAAACAACAACAAAAGAGTGAAATACCAACTTTTGAGACTTTGAGTTATGCATAACAAAGATAAAAGTAAGTAAAATTCCAAATGGGGATTAAATGGGCTCAAAATCCATCAGCATGAATAGAAACACACACCTGCCCATGTTCTTCTGCAACCAAAAAACAAACCCATAAGTATAAAAAACCATTACTTTTCTTTTTTCTTTTTTGGTAACAAACGGGGGCAAAGCCCAAGGACTACATACTAACTCGCCTAGGGATAGAATATCCCTTCCTATCCTCTCGCAGAATCCCTTCAACCTCAGGAGGAGGTGTGTTCAAGATTTTTTTGTCCCTTTGTAGTTTGCTTCCCAGTTTTGACAACAAATTTGCACACCTATTTGCTTCTCTAAAAACATGCTCGAATGAAATTTTCCAATCCCTGTGTATTAATTCACTGATGTGATTAATCAGATCACCTTCATCATCATTGCTATTGTTGGTCTTGATCAGATTTACTAATTCCTGAGCATCACATTCAATCTCCACCTGTTAGAATCCCATTTCCCATACCATACTTAAGTTTTCATACAAGGCTTGTGCCTTGGCTTCTATAGTACCTGCAGCATATAGTTCAATGAAAATGCTTTAATCCACTCTCCCTGATCTCCTCTAATCGCACCTCCTCCTCCTGCTTCATTTTGAGATCTCCAACAGCCATCCGTATTGATCTTGCACCAGCCTTCCCTTGTGGGTTTCAAATATACTTCCACAATTTGCTCTTGAGGAGGTTGTAGTTGGTCTCCTCCCCACTTCATTCTGTAGTGAGACAGATATTTCAGAATCTCTGCACTTTGGTCTTTGGGGGTTACAAAGTTAGGATCATGGACCAACTTATTCCTCCAAGTCCATAGGAACCAAACTTGAGGAGTCTGTTCAAAGAAAATGTAAAATAAATTTAGTCTATCAGAAATATACAGTTGAAAATGAAACAAAATTGTAGTTAGAGAATTCTAGTTTGATAATTTATATTGTAATCAGTAATTGATTTTAATAATTAAAAAGAATAGTCAATTAAGGAAAGAAATATACCTTTCCGTGGCAACAAAATCATATGCATAGGATATTGTAGTTCATTTATTTTAAAAATTAAATACTATAAGAAATTAGATCAAAGAATCAGTTGACCAATTCTAAATCCGAATGTAGTTATAAACCTTCATTAGCCATGGAACTAAAATGATTGAAGTCTGAAAATAGCAATATAAATGGGAACTGCAATGCCAATATCAATAAATTTGGTAAATTAATTTTAAAAACAAATCATAGATGACCAAAACCCCAAATCTGAAAGTAAACTCTATAAAGTTGGGAAAAAATGATTACCAAATGTCGAAGAAACGGAATTTGTGCAGTGATGACTGAAATTATTGTACGCATTAAAGAATAATGAAGAATCCAATCCTTAATTGAACATTTGTGATTCTCTTGCTTGAAAACCGCTGTTGTCGTCGATGGGATCTTGGCGGCATTGCGGGAAACAAATATTCTTCGATCAATCTTTAGTGGCAGTTTTCCCAGTATCCCTTTGATAGTTCTCCTCATTATTTCTTTGAAGGGGATGGACATAAATTGGTTTGCTTTGTCACATTTGGCAGAAAACCATTGGAAGGAAGAGCTTTTTGGGTATATCTGCTGAAGACTTATTGTTTTTGGTGAAGGAGACAGGGCATTTTTTTTTTACCCTTGGGAAACAGGGTGAGAAGGTGGGAGAGAAGGGAAATAAAATGGGAAGAACGGGAAGAAACCATAGTAAGGGTGGAAAGTGGGAACATGGTAGTTATTAATGTATTGGGTAGTTAGTGGGTTGTTGCAGAAATTTTGGAAAGGTGGTTAAAAGTAAATAAAACAGATGGCAGATAAAGGGAGAGACATGTGTCAAGCAGAGAGCATACCAGAGGTCCTGTTATTATATAAAGATAGATCTGGATATAGCTCGTGGCGCTTTCTATTTATAAAACACTGCAAAATACCGGTATTTTTTTTATATGTAAAAACAATCAGGTTCTTCAAGTTAATGAAATTTTTTAAAATGGGATGCTTTTCAACTTCTTTTTCTTTTGTTTTATAAAAGCGGAAACATGTCTTCGATTTAATGAGAGTCTAGTAGTGGGATCGTAATGAAGTTTGGAAGCCTCCGGAAGAGGGGTGGTTGTAAGTAAATATTGATGGATCATTTAATAATGGAGTGGGGCCAGTGGAGGACTGATACATGATGTTAATGGGGTGTTCAAAGTAGGGTTCTTGTTTAAAGGAATGTTTACTACAAGTCTGAGAGCGGAGTTATGGGGAGTGATGCTTGGGTTAAGGCTAGCATGGGAGAACAATATTTCACATTTGGTGTTAGAGACTGACGCTACTGAGGTTACAAGGTTGATTGGGCTTGCTAATTTTGAAGAGCATAATGATAAGGATGTTATTATGGAGATCCAGAATATGTTAGCAAGGGACTGGGATGTGAGAGTTGTTCATATATCTCGTAGTGCTAATAAGGCTGCTGATTTAATGACTAAGGCTGCTCTTATGAATTTTCCGGGTTATTTACCAATGCTTCACCCTTCAGATGAGCTTGAGGGAGTTTTGATGCAGGATTTGTTAGCATACAAATCATGTAGTTAGTTTTATTGAAAGGTTTTCTCTCCTATATGTATCCAAAAAAAAGAAGGAACTAGAAGAATTGAAAAGAAAAGGCACAACTATTTTGGGCCAAGAGTTCAGAAGAGAGAGTTAGTGTCTGGGGCATTATGTAGAGAAGAACTATCTCTTACATTGCATTCAAAGTTTCAATAAACTGAATTATAATAATATTATTAACTGAATTTGAATTTTTTATTAATTTAATTCACAAAAATAAAATTACAATATTTTAAAAACAAAATTAAACGTTTCTTATGCTTAATATGTATAGTTTGGTCTATATTTGTATTAACTCTGCTCCTTTCCAAGTAGTTTGAGAAAAAATGAAATGAAGATAGAAAAGAACGTTGAAAAAAATGAACGGTGAAGAATAAGGCATCTCGAATAAAGAAATATGGCTAGTTTTTATTTGTAATTGTGCAAATTAAAATATGGCTAGTTTTTATTTGTAAATAGAATCTGATCGATTAATCTAATAAAAAAAAAGAATCTGATTGATTAAATTGTGCAAATTTGAGCTTTATTTCAAAGTATTGATCAACATTTAGTTTGATAGCTTAATTAGTGCTTCAGAGAGCATTAGTTAGGTGAAGAACTCGGTTGAATCCAAGCTTATCTTGCAATTCTAGGGTAGGATTGAAAGTTTGTTAGTGAGATAGAGATATGATCTAACCAAGTTTTGTGAAATTAAAGTGAATTGTTTAAAGAGACTAATTGAAATAATATGTGATAAGAGATTATCATTATTAATTTCAATTAAAGTTTAAATAGGCTTGAGAGAGCTATTTAAATAAAGAGACTTCACACAACAACACAATAGAAATTAATAAGCATTAAGGAAAGGGAAAATTGGTATTATGAAATACACGTGGATAAATAGGTTTAACATTTTCTTTCTTGTATAAACTAAATTTTAAAAAATATTCTCTTATTTTTATTGCAAACCTATCACTTACTTTTTACCCAAAGCTAATTTTGATTATAATTTATTCAATGAACATGCTTAAACCTAGTCTCTGTTGAAACGACACTCCTACTTTTTACTATACTATTTAAACTTGACCCGTGCTCTTGCGGTTGCGGTTGCAAAATTACGAACAATAATAACTCCACGCGAAAAATTTGGGATAGCTTCCTTGTTGCAATCTTTGGTAATTAAGTTTGCATTTGAACCTCAAAAGTGAAAATTATAAGACTCAAATCAATGCATACGGGGGGTATTTATTACCACTATTTCGATTTTAATACAATTATAACCATCCCACTAGTGAAGGTAGTTTGGGGAAGGAATAGCTCATGGCGATACCACCTGGGAGACAAAGGAAAAGATGAGGCATGAATACCCTATTAGGATTTTTTAGTACTAGTTACTATGATGTCGATCTTATCCTATTATCAACAAATTTTAGAATAAACAATGTTAGTGAACAAGGGAAGAGTAAGTTTCAAGGACTCTATTGTGCAAATTTAGAAAGACTCAAAGCACTCTTTAATTTTATTTTATTTGTACAATATCTAATTTTATGAAACCATGCATATATTGTTTCCATTTTCCAATTATATTTTCTTTCATTTAAAGCATATGAATAAATTTATGTTATTTTCATTTAAAACGCTATATTTCTTTTAATTTATATTAATTTCAAATTTATTCTACTAGTTTTTTATCCATTAAATTTCAATATATAATTATAAAATTTTTTACTAAAAAATTTATTATATTGAAATTAACTTACGAATTTCAAGGCAAATAAAAAAACGAAAAATTTTCCCCCAGCTAATTAGTATTTGATAAAAGGGCAAATGTGCAAAAATATGACTAAACTTTACCCTAAGTTGCATTTCTATGACTAAAGTTTCGCAAGGAGCAAAAATACCACTAAACTTGGGATCGAGGTGCAAAACTATGATTTCCGTCAAATATGATGGTGTTGACCGTTAGTCTTCGACATGTAGGATGCTGAGTGTGCAATAATGACCATGTGACATGCTAAATAGTGTGGGGCCCACATATAAAAAAAACAATTTCCTCCCTCCCTCTTCATCCCTTCCAAACACACCCTTACCTCCCATCAGATCAGGAATTGATTTCAATAACAGAAGGAACCCCATTGTGGGCCCCACATAAACCTATTCAGCATGCCACATGGTCATTATTGCACACTCAGCATCCTACATGTCGAAGACTAACGGTTAACACCGTCATATTTGACGGAAATCATAGTTTTGCACCTCAATCCCAAGTTTGGTGGTATTTTTGCTCCTTGCGAAACTTTAGTCATAGAAATGCAACTTAGAGTAAAGTTTAATCATATTTTTGCACATTTACCCTTGATAAAATAATATGAAAGGCTAAATTCATGGAAAAAAAATATGAAGGGCTACTATTCCTGTATCTCACAAGTCATGGATAATGAAACATCACATCATGTGGCCTAGGTCTATTGCAACCTAATCCTCCCACTTGAGATTTCCTTGAAGTTTGTAAAAGAAATGGGTCATGTCTTGTGCTGACATCATATGTCTATCGTCCCGTAGGAATTCGGGTAGTTCATAATAAACTAAAGGATTAAGGTCCAAAAAATATACTAAACTTTGCCCTTAAACTTTTTTAATACTAAAGTTTCGCGAGGTGTAAAAATAGTACTCAACTTGGGGTTCAGGTGCAAATATAATATGTTCACTTAAGGGAAATAAAATTTAGATATGAAAAGATTCTCATGCCCCTCATTAAAATTCCCCTCATTAAATAAAAATTTAATGAGGGAGAATGTGGGCATGAAAGTATTTTCATATCTAAATTTTATTTCCCTTAAGTGAAAATACTATATTTGCACCTGCACCCAAGTTGGATACTATTTTTTGCGCCTCGCAAAACAGTATTACAAACGCATTTGGGTAAAGTTAAAGTTTAATATCGTTTTTACACCTTCACCGTAAATTAAATGAAGAAAATTCTACAAATAAGTTAAAAGTAATTACACAAATGCTTTAATACTATTCATTCAAATAGTAAACCCTTTATTATAAATATAAGATCATTTTATCTAATTTAATTATATTAACAATATCAGTTAAGTAAACTTTTATCATGTGATATTATTAGGTCACCCAAACTATATATATATATATATATATATATATATATATATATATATATATATATATATATATTCATCTGAATTCTCCCTCCCTTGTTTGTTTGAAAAGGATTATAGTTGTTGATTTAGGAAAAAATGAGAACAATAAGAAATTATTCTTGTATTTAGAAACAAATTAAAAAGTTAAAAACAGTCTAATATTTATATTTAAGAGGGATACATATTGTTCATGATGCACTTTGATTATATTAAGAAGTTGTTCACATCATTAAACTCCGTTGATCATAAATATAAGACCTATTTGAGAATATATATTTGGTCACAAATATAAGACATCTTTTTTATTGTTCCTAAAATTTTCCCAAATTATCCCTACTTTTAATCTTTAACAATAAACAAATAAATGAGAGAGAGTGTAGATATAGGTAGATGGCGAGAATACATTAGTAATATAATGTGATTTAACTAACCCACCTAATATCATTATTGATCTAATCAAATTTGATGAATAGACCTTATATTTAGGAGTGGAAGGAGTAATTTATACATAACTCACCTCTTTCTATTCCATTATCTACATTTGTACTCCCTCCGGTCCTTATTATAAGTCATTAACCACTCATTTCTCACATGCCAAGGAATGGTAATTGGACTTAAAATTCATATTAAATTTGCTATTTTTTCCAACTTCACCCTTCATTAAATGAGGTGTTTCACATTTTCAATTTTGAATCTCCATTAATAACAAGGGTAAAGTGGGAAAAACATTTAATGCGGCAGTTGGTGCATTATATTAAAAACAAAAAATTGTAGGTAGTTAGTCACTTATAATAAGAATTAGAGGAAATATTTTAGTTGAAAAAAATGAACCATTTTTTATTTATCATCCTTGAGAAACGATACAAGCGTTTATCTCACCACCGTACCCTTTCCCATTTGATCTCAATAAAAGTCGTATTAATCTCACAAAAAATTGTAAAAATATTGACTTCATTCTTCTTAAAAGCATATACAATAAATTAAATATAAATATTGAAATATTCAATCATTTTTCATAAAAAAACCATTGTCGATTTCTATTTTAAAACTTTACATATATTTATAATAATGGTGATTTAATTTTTTTTATCTTTTAATCAATATACATAGACTCTTCAAGCATTTTGGGTTCTTCTAATACAAAGAAATAAATATTCAATTGATTCATAAATATAAAATATTTTTATTAAGAATGTTAATTATGTTTAGTTAAAATTAGATGACAATATCAAAGCCCCTAACTACTTACTTTTATTCTCACCGTCCCTCTATCCCTTGCTTTCTTGTCTTATATGGAAAATCACCAATAGAGATAGTTTAAGAAAAAATTGTTAACAAAAGGTCTTATGTTTCACTTTTTTAAATATATATCTTATATTTAGAATGAAAGGAATACTTAATAGGAGAAATTGTGCAAAAATATCTAAATTAATTTTTACATCAGCAAGTTTAAGATTTATTGATATGTTAAGGAAAAATTGTGCAACAAAATAAAACAGCTAAATTTTTTTCATTAATAGATGTACAACTATACAAAATATTATATGATTATTAGAAATCACAATGGGATTATTATTAAAAAATTTAAGTAAATATATCAATATTTATATTTAATTAAAAGAATTTTTGACTGAAATAAAAGCGAATTTGATTGAGATCAAGTGCAAAAGGATTATGTACACTTACATCGTTTCGCGTAAATGACAAATAAAACATAATTTTACTTTTTCAATTAAAATATACAAATGATTGATGATGCAATAGGGAGAGATGTAAGAAATGATGGAAATTTGTGAGCTTTTATTTTACATCATAATTTATCTAGGTCACATGAACTTTAAATATAGTATTTGACTACATAGTTTTAATTGTGTATGATTTGAATAATATAGTATTCTTATATAGCATTGAAGCAAAAAAAGCCAAATTTTATTTTTCTTGTTGGTTCATTAGTTTTTACTACCTCCGGTCTTAAATATAAGACCTAATTGACTTTTTTTGGAGAGATTAATAGGTTATCAAATCATGAAATATTTGATATCTTTTTAGATTATCCATTAGCTTATAGGTAAAATAAACTAGTGTAAGAGAAAAAATTAGGTAAATCAATTTATAATTAACTTATTTTGCTTTTTTTTTAGAATTTTTCAAAAAAGTCAACTAGGTCCTATATTTAGGACCGGAGGGAGTATTTACAAATAAGACAATAAGCATGTCGTGCTTTTGTTATGTTTTGTGAGTTGTACTATTCATGATTTATTTATAGTGTCGTTCCTCGGACAATGGTGAGTGTGTATTATCTTAAATAGATATTTTCAAGTGTGTATTATTAATGTTCACAAAAAATAGATAAACACTACCACAAAATGAGTCATTTAAGCCACCTCATTTAGACCACATATGTAATACTCCCTCCGGTCCTAAATATAGGACCTAGATAACTTTTTTTGGGGAGATTAAGGAAGGCTTAATTTTAGATGTCTTTCCAATAATACCCCTCCTTAATTAGTTCAATTACTTATTAGCCTTTCCACTATCAAAAAGGAGTTGTTATGGATAAGAAGGGTAATTTAGGAAAAATGTGACTAAAAATATAATAAGGTCTTATATTTAGGACCAAAATGAAGTTTCTATCTAGGTCCTATATTTAGGACCGGAGGGAGTA
This sequence comes from Mimosa pudica, assembly GCA_029929735.1. NCBI lineage: Eukaryota > Viridiplantae > Streptophyta > Magnoliopsida > Fabales > Fabaceae > Mimosa > Mimosa pudica. Next base: position 11,543,010 of record JAKELP010000023.1, on the reverse strand, counting down.
TATGGTTTAGAAAATATGAGTGGGGCATATTTGTAAATATTAGAACTTGTTTGGACCACTTTTTTTAATCAACTTAATTAATATTATTAATAATTAATTTAATCAAATTATGTAAATAAGTATTATATTTATGACCCTTATATTTGACACATTAGTAGGAAATAATATAATAAACATGACAAAGATAGCATTTCTTATTTATACAAACATAACAAATCGATTGGCTCCAGGGCGAAAAAACTAATCGATTGGGATGGTGATCTATATATTATTGTCGAGACCAATCAGAAATACTCTCTCAAATGATTTTTTTATTGACAAAAACTCAAGCATGAAACAATAAATGCCAATTTCACTATAACCAAGGCATGGTGGTTTATTCAGTTAAAAAAGAGGCGTAGTGGCTTATAGTTAGCATTTCTAGGTCAACACATTCAGGTTTGTGATCAAATTACAAGTCATGACATCAGTTCATGGCAATTTTATTGTTCATATTCAGTGTATAACAAGAAAGAGGTAAATATATAGCAGATTGAAGTTCAATTTGACGCATTTTTTTAAACAAAATGTTTGTGTGAATGAGTGAGAGAAAGGGTATATATATATATATATATATATATATATATATATATATATATATATATATATATATATATATATATATTAGGTCCTAAGGATCAGTTATAAAGGCCCATCCCTTGGAAGAACACCCAGCCGTACGCTCTTCTCTATAAATACCACGCAACTCCTTTCATCCATATTCATGTTCACAACATTTCTTTCCAAACCAAAGTCCCAAGCAAGCGCTATATAAATTATTCTTCTTCTTTACAATCCTTGAGGTACTTGAGTCTCGCTACACAAATGGCAATTCTTCAAGTCTGTGCAAAGAAAATAATCATTGCAGGGTTTGCCTTCTGCTTCATGTTCTTGCTATTGAATGCTTCCTCCTCCTTTGGTGCTCGCTTGTTAAACACTGACACAAACATTCCAACACAACACCGAAAGCTAAGAAGACAACTTGTTGAAAATGGACTTGGTCGCACTCCTCCAATGGGGTAATTAAATCACTCATCACTCCCACCTTTAAATTAAATTTGTCTATCATCATTATTTGGTCCTAAATATAGGATTTATCAACATTATTAAGTTATATTAAATATATTAGTTAAACCAATTAATATTACATGTAGTTTTTAAAAGATATTTTATCTTTCTTAATTCACTCCCTACCACTTTTACTTTATTATTTTTTATAGAGTATTAATAAGGGAAAATGAAATTGACTAATATTACTTGATGGATACCTTTTTTTTCATCCTCTAAGGGCTCCTGGTAAATTAGGTCTTTATGAGACATAAACAGTGTAACTCGTTTCTCAAACGCTTTATAATGCATCAGGTTTCCTCATATGATATTATTTAAATTCTTTGGAACCTTTAAATGATCAAAGATGATGTGTGTGATATATGTATATATAATGTATTATTATTGATTTCAGATGGAATAGTTGGAACCATTTTCAGTGTGACATTAACGAGGATATGATTCGAGAAACAGGTATAAGTATTTTTAATATATAAATTTCTTATTCAAAACTAAAGCAATTAATCATAATTAATTATATTTAATATATTTATGTACCAAATTATTACAGCTGATGCAATGGTATCGACTGGACTTGCTGCTTTGGGGTACCAATATATCAATTTAGGTCAGTTAATACAATTTAATTTGTTCGGCGACTAACTCAGCCAACATATATTATTTTTAATTTTAACAATTTAATATTATTTTTCTTGGATTTAAGATGACTGCTGGGCTGAACTTGATCGAGACTCCGAGGTATATGTAACGTACTTTTTCACTTCTGTTTTACCTTTCTTACAACTTAAAATAATATTATTATATTTACTTTTTTATTTGCTTAAAATCTGAATAAAAGAATTAAATTGTGGCAGGGAAATATGGTTCCTAAAGCTTCAAAATTCCCATCAGGAATTAAGGCGCTAGCTGACTATGTTCACAGCAAGGGATTGAAGCTGGGAATTTATTCTGATGCTGGGTATCATCAATATAGTAACCCTATAGCTGTTTTATGATCCTAAAATATTATGGTCATGTATAATTATTGATCCCTTGAATATTTCAGGAATCAAACATGCAGTAAGCAAATGCCTGGATCATTAGGACATGAGGAGCAAGATGCAAAAACTTTTGCTTCCTGGGTATACATACATTTTGCTAGCTTCAAAAGCATGTACATCATTTTTAATATTAACTTGTCTTATTAAATTATTCTTACATTCATCTCTCGTGTCTTAAATGTTTTGCAGGGCATTGATTTCTTGAAATACGATAACTGCGAGAATCTTAATATAAGCCCAAAAGACAGGTAGCCTTCAATAAGTCGCTAAACTTTGTTAAATAATTACAATCTAAAACTCGGAGACTAACTGTACAACAAAAATTACTTTGATTATGACCACATATATTTGTATGTATTTATATGTATATACAGATACCCAAAAATGTCACAAGCTTTATTAAACTCTGGAAGGCCAATTTTCTTCTCCATGTGTGAATGGTGAGTTGTCCACGTAGGATCTCATTTATTTAATTTAAACTATAGAATGAGCGATACTCGTAATGTTGAGGAGCTTATTATTTTATAGGGGACAAGAAGACCCACAGCTTTGGGCCCAAAATGTAGGGAATAGTTGGAGAACAACGGGGGATATTGAAGATAAATGGGAAAGGTATGGCTAAACCGTAACAAATTAAATGATTATTCTATGTATTAGTATTTGTTATTAGCATTTAAAATTTAATTATCAATATATTCATGATGAGAAGTAATAATAATATGAACTACTTTGTTGCCAGTATGACAAATATTGCAGATTCAAATGACAAATTGGCATCTTATGCTGGACCTGGGGGTTGGAATGGTAATTCAATATAGTTCACTTAGCTTGTTAATCGCTTTAATTTTTAATTGTCATTACTTACTTGATTAAATATAAAATTAAGACTTAACATATAGCCCTGAAAATGTGGGAACAGATCCAGATATGTTAGAAGTTGGAAATGGAGGAATGACCACAGAAGAATATCGTTCCCATTATAGCATTTGGGCATTAGCTAAGGTATATACCATCGCAAAACATGAACAAATCGAATACTACTAGACCTTAAGATATATGTCCGGAAATAATTTAAGAAGTTATTGGTTCTAATTTGTGTGCATGTGTATGTATTTGTAGGCTCCTTTGTTGATTGGTTGTGACGTCAGAGCAATGGATAACACAACATACGAACTACTATCCAATAAGGAAGTTATTGATGTCAACCAAGGCATAACTTATATATAACAACTATCTTCTCTACGTACCTTTGATTCTTTATAACAAAAAAAGAGTCAAAAAAATTAATGCAAAACATTCTTTTGGTGTTGACAGACAACTTAGGAGTTCAAGGCAAGAAGGTGAAAAGCGAAGACAATTTAGAAGTAATCTCTTCTTTTCCATCCTTTTCATGATGAAGCACGTTTTGTAGCTTTATGAAACAAAACGTGTCACATATATTTTAAATTTTATGTCAATATAGACACATACATATTCCTTTATTTCTAATTTGGTTCAATTGTAAGCTTTACTTTCTAATTAAAAGACAAAAAAACATGGTAGGTATGGGCCGGTCCTCTTAGTGACAACAGAGTGGTAGTGATTTTGTGGAACAGAAGTTCATCAAAAGCAACTGTGAATGCTTCTTTTACTGATATTGGATTTGATCCACAAAAGGTTGTAGATGCTCGAGATTTATGGGAGGTGAGATACATATATGGTTCAAGTTAGTTATTATCATCATTATTATTTCAATTAAAGAGACTCAACTTATAGTAGCCATATTAAAGAATTTTTGTTATTTTTCCTTGAATGTATGATCAGCATTTTACACAAACATCGGTTTCGGGACAAATATCTGTAGAACTGGATTCACATGCTTCCAAGATGTATGTTCTCACACCCAATTAGCGTCCAAGAGAAGGCAGCTATCATTCAGGGATTCCCAGGCAGAAGAAGATAATTACAAAACAAAATCATTTACAATAAAAATGATTTATAGATATACTTGAATAAGGTAGACTATCATATGTATTGTTTGCTGATGGAATGCGTATTATTATGATTGGAGCATTGAATTGTTGTTGATTGTAATACAAATAAAATATTAATGATGAATATTTCTGAGTAGTGTTTATCAATTAATTCATGTTTTCCTATATTACATAAAGCCCTTTCTTTCTCCTCTTCCTTCGAAGAGAACTTTTCCCTCAAGATAAATGCAAGTTAATAAATGACAAAATTAACACAAATTGAGATGTTAAATTGGGAGATCAAATAAATTTTTAAGTGACAAAGTTTAAACACTTGGGATAAATTATATGCCATGATGGTGAAATTAATGACGATGTCAATCATAAAATCCAAACTGGGTGGTGTAAGTGGAGGAAAGCTAATGTGGTTTTTTGTGATAGGAAAGTACCTCATAAGGTTAAAAGAAAGTTTTATCACACTTTATATCGACATTATTATATGGTAGTGAATGTTGGATTGTGAGGGGACAACATGAACATAAAATGATGGTAGGCGAAATGAGGATGTTTAGATAGATGTGTCATACTATGACTATATTAAGTCAATAAATATATCTTTATGTTATTGACAAATCATCCATTTAAAACTTTTCAAGTTCAACATGTTTTTACTCAAGTTTTAAAACAAAATATACTTTGTCAAGTCCTATTTCATTTAACAAAGCAAATGGTGGTAAAACACTTGAAGAAAGTAAAAAGCAAGATAAAAGCACACAGGATATTCATTAGTAACTTCAAAAGAGAGAAGAATCAAGATTCAATCCATAAATAGTTTTATAGCATCCCTAGAATAGGGTTTTAGTTACATGTAAATAAAACAAAACCTAAAACTGTTGAGGAGTTTATTGAATTAAAATAGAAAAGAGTGGAGAAGAATTACAACTACAAATGAAGAAAACTCAAATCTCTTCAAGCTTTCTCACTTGAATTTCAAGATTTTCTAAGCTCTTGAAGACCCTCAAATCATGTCTGAAGGGTTCCCTTGAAAATGCTCTAATCTTTCCTTTTATGTGCTGTAAGTTCTAGTGAAACATGTAGTAACAGAGATGGCTCAATGGCAGAGAGCATCCACGAGAAGGCAAAGAAGACAGCATTGGCGCGCTAGTAGCTCGCCGGCAGCTCAAAGCAAAATTCACTACTTTTTTTTCCGTCTTACTCCTTTTACTTCCTTGTTGTATATTTTGGTTTGTTCTAGCTTTTATATTTGTCCAGTTCGTCTTACACAAGATAGAAAGAGGGTTGATGATTTTTCAAATCTCAAATATATAAACATTTAGCTCTAAATTTCAGACAAATACTTTCATTTCATTTTGTGTTCATTTCATTTCTATTTATATTTGTGTGTGTTTATCACATACTTACTGTCAAAATTCATGTACAACTAAGGGGAATGTGAATGAAATGTGTGAACTTACGGAGTTTATCAATCATGCCTTGTTTTAAGCCTTCGTAAACTATCAAACACGCTTCTCTAAAAATTGTGAATGCTAGGAGAAGAGGCTTTTGCTAATAAATCTCCACAGAAATCCTAGTATAATATCATTTATATATCATAGATAGATGTTGATCATTCAATCTTGATAATCTTGCCAATCATATTTCCTGTAACTCCTAATGCTTCAACACTATAGAAGTCAACAATTAAGTAAATCTAGAATTCTAACCCACACTACAATCCTTCTCTTGGCATCCGCTTTCCACAGGTTAAAATTCATTTGCCACTTTTGTACCGAAAAATAGTGATAATCAATCATCTATGGCCTTTCTTTAAAAGAATGATCTCTGTCAGCTCTATTGGAAAAAGACACTACATAATAATCATTACTAAGAGGCATCATTTTCATTGGCTGCTATGGCTTCCAAATCCTCTTTACCCTTTCAATATTGACGACCCTAATAATTTATTAATTAATGAGTTCAGCTAAGGCTTATACCATACCTAGTATTGATCCGTCATTACAACCATATCTAGATATTTCCCCCTCGTCCTCTACTCTTCATTCAAACCCACTTTGTTTACCTCCTCCCCTTGTACACTACTCTTCTGTTATTATATGAGGTGATTTAGTCCAATTGGTTATTCTGGTTGTCACTTTAGCGATTTATTTTGCTTGATTATGTTAATGTTGAATTTTTAAGCGTGTAAGTAATATCATTAATTAATCTAACCTAAAGAAACTATGCTATTCATCTAATATATCTAATATAATCACATGAATGTAATTAGGTAAAGTTCTATGAGTATGTGGCTCTGATTATAAGCTAATCTTTATTAATTAGTTATTGGATCCGAAGTGTATTGAGTTATTTGGATGAGACGTCAATCATTTTATCTATTTCAACTAATTTCCAGTTATTGTTATATTATAATTAACCTACTTGGTCTATTGAGTTTGAGTGGTGTCTTTAGTTGACCTATTTCTTTAATATGGATATTTGTATCTGCTTGTATGAATCTTTTCCCATTTACCTCTTAATTTCCTAAGAGTGTGAAAAATATGTTCTTCCCATATCTTATCTCTAACTAAGAGAGCATCCCATCATTTACATTCCTTTCATTATTCACTTTCATCTTTTTATATAAAAAAATACCAACAAGTTAAAAAAAAGTAGCTTCGTTTCCTAAAATGATAAATCCATGTTTATTGATTTTTCATGTGTTTAGTTAACTTAGGTTGGTTTATTGTGCTATTGAGAGACGATCTAGGCACTACAAGAAAATGGGACGCTAGTCGCGCATGAAACAGGTACATAGCCACGTTTAAATTAGTGACAAAATAGGTTTGTCACGTTTAATGCAAACGCGAGTTAAACTGTTGTAGCAAACATCCTGTCGCGTGTCAGAGATGAAAGAAACGCGACATACCTCAAAGCTGCAGGGAATATAATATTAGTTCATTTGTCGCGTATGAAATGGCTGAAACGCGACAATCTTAAACGCGGCAAACTTATTTTCATGAGAGGGCGTGCGCCCATATGCGACAAAATTAAACATACACGGCATAATACATTGTGAGGGAAGTTCTAATTTGTTTTTCAGTGCAGTGGCGGGAACTGCAAATTTTCAACCAAATCTAATTTTTCTTTTATTTTGTTGCATCTAAAATGTATTTATTTTAATATGTATATTTTTTAGGGGTCCTTTTTTGCAATTTGGCACTTTAATGTGTGACTAAATAGTAAAAGAGTCTTTTCTCCCAAATTTAGCTAGCTAAATGTTTAAAGCAACCTACAAAATTAAAGAACAAAATTAGCTTAATTGATATAATAATAGACTAAAAACATTAAGTAGTAGAGTAAAGAAAGTTAAAGAAGAGTAGATGAAATAAGTGCATATTTAATAAAGTGTGCAAATGCAAGTAGGCCATGACAAAATAATATAGGAATGTAAGTGAATAATTAATGATAGTGGGTAGGAAGAAAGATGAAGATGGTGAAAGAAATAAATGAAGTGAGGTGAAATGTGGAGATTTTGAAAGTGAGTTTATGCAAGGGGGTGCTGGCGGGAAATTTGTAATTTCATATATATATATATATATATATATATATATATATATATATATATATATATATATATATATATATATATATATATATATATATATATATATATATATGTCGCGCATGGCTAAGCGCGACATATATGAGGCTGTTTTATATATGTCACACATGGGAGTTTGGAAAAAATTCAATTTGTTATACTATATGTCGCGCATATGGCCATAAGTGTCATTGAATTGAAAATCATTAATTTTGTCGCGTATAGTAAAAGAAATAAAAACAAGCAGTTGGTGATCATTCAGGCGGCAAGGTCTCACTACGCTCTGATGATTATGATATGACTTGAACAGGTTACCATATAATGGCTATTTAAATGGGCCTACATTTGAGGACATGTCTGAGGCAGATAAGCAATTAAGGTGGAAGTTAATGAAAGGTTGGTGTCCAATCTTTGATCAGGATTATTAGATATTATTATTAGATATGTGTAATTAAGTGTCTCATTTATGAATTATTGTACAAAACTTATATTAAAAAAAGTGTTTAAATGCATGTGTCGCGCATAAAGTTTACTTTGCTGTATTTTTTTGATTTCTCAAGGGTATCCCACCCGCGTGTCAAGTGGGACTAATCCTTTGTTGTTCTGAAGTCCCATGTAGGGGGTAGACAGCTGGCCTGTGAATTTGCTCCATTCGCAAGGGCTGGGGATCGAACCCCCAACCACTTGTTTAAGGGACGAGAGTACTTACCACTCACGCCAACCCGCCTTCATTACGTGACAAACTATTAAAACAACGAAAGAAATGAATATATATATATATATATATATATATATATATATATATATATATATATTGTTGTCGCGCATATACAACAACGAAATGTGACAACAATTTAAAAATATTATTTTCCCACACTTTTTGTCGCGTTTGGGAAAAGAAAATGCGATAAACGTTGTTTTTTTGTCACCCTGCCACCATGCGCGACAATCCTGACGCGACTAGCGTCCCTTTTTCTTGTAGTGAGGATTGCATGTTTATAGTCCATTCTCGGTTAATAAATATTTTACATTTGAACTATACGGTGAATTTAGAAAGACTCGTATTAATGTTTAATTTATTTTATTTGTAAATATTTAATTGTATGGAATCCTTGCACATATTGTTGCCATTTTTCAATTATATAAAAGTTTCTTTAAAAGCATAATAAATAATTTGTTATTTTCATATAAAAACACTTTATTTCTTTTATTTTACATTAATTTCAAATTTATTATATTGAAATTAATTTACAAATTTCAAAGCAAGTAAAAAACGAAACTTTTTCCCTAGCTAATTAATATTTGATAAAATAATATGAAAGGCTAAATTCATCGAAAAAATATGAAGGACCACTATTCCTATATCTCACAAGTCATGGATAATGAAACATCACATCATGAGGTCTAGGTCTACTGCGACCTAATCCTCCCACTTCAGTTTTCCTTGAAGTTTGGAAAAGAAATGGGTTATATATTGTGCTGACATCATATGTCTATCGACCCCTGGGGATTCCGGTAGTTCATAGTAAACTAAATGAAGAAAATTTTACAAATTACCCAATTAGACAAAGGGAAAATTAATTTGAGGTCCCCCACAAGGAACTTTTTAATACTAAAAAAGTCTCAAAAGTTGAAAATATTAATGTAGGGTCCCAAGGGACCTCACTTTAATATACTTGAAAAGTGAAAAGACAGTTTTGCCCCTCCTCCTTCTTCTTCCCCACTCCTCCTCCCCTCCCCCGCCGCCGCCGCCTCCAGACCGCCGCCGCCGCACCCCCGCCGCCGCCGCCGTTGGGGTGTGGCCGGGGAAGACGATTGTATGAGTGCGGCGGCGGCGGCGGGGGAGGGGAGGAGGAGTGGGGAAGAAGGAGGAGGAGGGGCAAAACTATCTTTTCACTTTTCAAGTATATTAAAGTGAGGTCCCTTGGGACCCCACATTAATATTTTCAACTTTTGGGACTTTTCTATTATTAAGTCCCTTGTGGGGACCTCAAAATAATTTTCCCTTAGACAAATGCTATAATACTATTCATCCAAATAGTACAATCTCTCCATTTATAAAGATAAATAATTTTATCTGATTTAAGTAAATTAAAGTTGTTAGTTGAGTATAATAAAAAAAAGTTGTTAGTTGAGTTAATTATTAATTGTTTAGTTTTTTCCCAACTCTCTCTCCCTCGTTGTTTATTATTGATAAGAATAAGAAAGGTTGATTTGTGAAAATGTTGAGAACAATTAGAAAGTAATCTTATATTTAAAAATAAGTTAAAATTTAAAAGTAGTCTAATATTTATATTTCAAAAGAATACATACAGTTGCACTTTGATTACATTAAGTTGGCATAATCACACCAATATACTCCCTTGAATCCTAAATATAAGACTTAATTGAAGAAATGTAGTATTTGGTCATAAATATAAAACATCTTTCTTATTGTTCCTAACTTTTTCTCAAATTATCCCCAATTATACTTTTTAATAATAAACAAACAAATGAGGGAGTGTGTGGATAAAGGTAGATGGTGAAGATGCTTTGGTAATATATTTGATTTAACTAACTTACCTAATATAATTAATCTAATTAAATTCGGTGAATAAATCTTATATTTAAGACTAAAGGGAATAACTTTATACATATCTTACTTGTTTCTGTCCCATCACCTGCATTTGTATTTTAGTTGGAAAAATGTTAACCAATTTTCATTTGTCATCCATGAAAAACGATGCAAGTGCCTCCCCAAAATCTTCCTTTTCCATTTGATCTCAATAAAATTCTCATTTATCTCACAAAAACAATTGTAGAAATATTGTCTTCATTCTTCTTAAAGGCACTTACAATAAATTAAATATATGAATTAACTTAAATATAAATATTGAAATATAAAGTATTCACTCATTTTTCATAAGAAACCATTGTGGATTTCTATTAATCATGCAAATTCCTATAAAAATTTACTTATATTTATGATGGTGGTTTAATTCTTTTATCCTTAAACCAAATACATAGACTCTTCAAGCATTTTGGGTTCATCTAATAATACCAAATTAGACTCAATTGGTTCCTGAATATAAGACATTCTTAACAAAATGTTGAGGTAATATACATTAAAAAAATGTTTTCGAGTGTTAGCCGAATCGTATAAAATGTTAAAAACCTATGCGTAGAAACAATATTTCAAGGTGTTCAATACACTTTAATCTAAAGATAATTTCAAAGTGGATAAATGGATAATCATTTGTATATTTTTTAATTAAAACATAAAACAGCTAAATAAGAGATTGGAAAGAGGAGAATATTATCATGATTTAAAGGTAAACTATTGAAATAAACTGTTATTGGGATTCTTTGAATCTCACTGTTGTTTTAAAATGTTTTTACAGATAAGCCGGGAGAAGTTAATTCCGAGGGAAGCTCTAGGAAGGTAGGAAGGATGCTTGTTAGGCCCGAAGCTCAATAGTGATATATATTTGTATATGTTAGTTGTTGTATATATTTTTATACAAGTTCATAACTTGTGATGTATATAGGTATAGGCTATCACCTGCGATAGCCGAATTATATTTATATAAAATAGTAATAGTTATACTTGAATATGTTAAGTATTTAGTTACATTAGATAGTACAGGTGTATAAAATAAAACTAAGTAGTGACTACTAATTTAGCTATTTAATGAATTTATAATCCGCTGCAACTTTCAAGAAACAATTATAATTTCATAAATTGTTTAGAAGCCCAAGTTTATGTTGGAAATTCTTTTAATGTAGTTTTAAAAATAGAAAAGTTTTAATTTATTCATATTTTTGGGCTTCTAACATTAGAAAGTGGTTATAAATTGATTAGAAGGCTATAAATATAGTTGAAAAAGTTAGGATTTTATATTTGGTATCAGAGCAAGGATTCTGGCATAAGATAGCTAGAATACCTTACTCGTATAGACATAGTTATGAATGACAATGGAACACCTTCAGTAAACTTTAGGAAACATCATGATAGTAATAGGTGGTGAGGAAGTAGAAGTGTGTTTTGTGGAGAACCAAATGACTATGAGTGTTAAGTCAAGTTGACATGATGTAAGATTTTATATAGTTGGAATTTAATAGACTATACCAGTTAGTTAGGCATTATAGAGTTTGGATGACAAAATAGTGATTTGATGATCATGTGAGTTTAGAAATCAGGAATTCCAAAAATCATTTAGTTGATAGAATAAATTTTGAATAGTTCCTTGTTCATTGATGATGGAATAGATGATCGAGTGATTTTAGAAGAACTTAGTTAAACTTTGAATGAAATGGAGAATAAGAGATGTATTATTAGGAAATGAGGTTGAAATCATGGATTATTTGCTTATTTGAGGAAAAATATTTGAATACACATATTAAAGGTATGGAATTCAAATTTAAGGTATTTGATTATATAGTTGAGAGTAATTTGATAGTAATGTACTATAGGATTATGAGGTTGCAAGGGCCTAGAAGTATTCTTATAGAGTTATTAGCCAAGGGAATTCTGAATTTGACTGGTAGATAAGTTTGTAAAATATTGTTGAAGTTAGAAGTAGATATGAGAGATGGATAAGAGTTTAGGAGAAGATTGACGGAATGAGGATTTTTCTTTGGGGTCTTGAGTATAATTATGATCCGGACATAATCATAATCAAGGCATCATTGAAAAAAAAAAACCTTATGAGTCAAAAGGGTTTAGAGAGACTTGAAAGTAGTGAGAGATAGTTAATGTGTATTAAAGTAGGGAATATTATGATTACTTGTGATGCTTTTGTTCTATGGTAGAAGGTAAAACTAAATTAAAGAAAGAAAAGAAAAGTTGAGTGAAGGGTATAAAGAGAACCTAATCAAACTAAGTTATAATAAGTGTTATTTGTATATTTAGTGAGGGGTATGATGGGAAGCTAAGATGTTCACTTAAAAAATTTTGCAAATTGATTATGATTGTTTTCTTGTGCTGTGTGACTTGTTTGATCCATGTGATTTTACTTGATTGAATAATTGAAGTTTGATGATATGATGTTTAAATTTTGAGCACAAAGTGTGAGAAATTGTTTGTTGCTTTGTGTTTGAGCTGCTACAGTATTGTAAGTTCTAAAACAGTAGGGTAATTCCTTTAATTTCGAGGACGAAATTATTTAAGGGGGAGAGAATTGTAACACCCCAATTTTCAAACTAGGAATAATAAAGAATTAATTAAGGTTTTAGGATATCATTTAGGAATTAGAAAGCCTTTAAAAATAAATAAAAGAGAATAGTTATATTTTTAAGAAATTAATATACCTACTTTCTTTAGAAATTAAAGAAATAATAGTCAGAGACTAAATTATTCATTGGAAATTTTATGGAGAATACTTAGAAGTCTTAACACCATTTTGATGAAAGGAAATATATGAACTTATGTCAAGAATTATTTCTATAACTTATCTTTGATTAAGCTGAAAATGAGAAAGTAAGTATAAGTTATTGGAGGGACAGGAAGGTAATTTAGCAAGGGCACCATTTTAACATCACCTAACTTAATCTATGTTGACAAACACACTCTTCTCCCTCTCCAAAAACGCAGCCCCCCTCCTCTCTTCTTTTCCCTTTCAATTCTTCATCTTTCAAGGTTGATTCATGACAATTTTCGGCCCCAATCTCACATGCAACCACGGATTTAGCTTCAGGTGACCTTCCTCTCCATTTCTATACCAAATTTCATTCGTTTTTCGTGAGTTGAGATGGGAGGCCGAGTTGGGGTTTGAGTTTTAGGTTGTATAAATGATTTAGAAAGAAGTTAAACTTCTATTTTAATGTTTGAGAGAGAGGTTTTTGTTGTTAATTTGAAGATTTAAGGTGTTTGGTGAAGTTGTGTAAAAACCCTAATTTTTGGAGCATCAAATCCGTGGCTTTAGGGGTGTTTGGGGTTTGAAATCTTCAATTTGTTGTTATATTAGTTCATTTGAACGATAAGATAGTATTGCATGTTTGATTGATTAAAGTTTTGTTGATTTACAAGTTTTAGTGTTTTCCTTTCTCTATGATTGAACCTAATTTTTGATAAGAGTATTGGAGGTTGATGTCTTTAGTTAATTAAATGATGTTTTGAAATTGTTGGGAAAGAGTATTGACAATGGGGAAGTTAAAAATTAATGTTTTAATATCATTGCACACAAGGTGTTTGTTAAAATGTCTAAAAGAAACTTTTGGCATGTAGTGGAAGTTTTTCTTTCATTTGGGTATGGTTTTACATTGCCTATGATTTGAGAAAATGAAAGCAACCTTATGTTGATTATTTTGTTGATATTGTGACTCTTGATCTTGTTTATGGTGATTTGTGTGTTGCATGTGAAGTTTTAATGGTTGATATATAGCTTATTGATTTCTAATTCAGATTTAAGGTTCTAAAAAAATGAATATGGAAGTTTTAGGATTTTAATTAGTCATATTGCTGCTGTATGTTAAGATTTCTTTGAAATTATGTGGGAAGGTTTATAGTATTTGCCTTGTTTAATTTGGATTTTCGGTATGTGTGTGTGTGTTTGTTGAAGTAAATAGTTATGCATGTTTTAATAATATATTGAGGTAGTTGGGATGGTGAGATCACATGTTTTGCTTGTGAGTTTTCTGCCATGTTGCTGCAGTAGCTAAATGAAGTTAGTAAGAAATGGGAAATCGTTGCCTTATGGTAGGTGTGTCTCTATTTTAAACTAGGATAAAAAAAAAAGAAGAATGATGATGAATGTTTGTTGTTTCTAAGCTAATTGGGACTCTTGTTGTTGTATGTATTGGCCGAACTACTTGTTACCATGTGAGATGCTTTGATTATTGTTTTACTTGGAGAATTCTAAAGCATGTTTTAACTTGTCAAATATACTTGTGTTTGGTGTTGTTGGTTAATAAATTAACTTGCATGGCTTGATAACGTATTTGATTATGCAAGATTTAATTCTTTAGATTTAATTCTTGAAAGAAATTGAATTGGAAAGCATAGTTGGATATCTTAAAATTTCAGGGAAATCAATTGTTAGTCAAAACTGATTTGTTTGTGTCAATGTGAATTGATATTTTTGTTATTATACATGGTGTAAAGTGCTATGTTAGTTTTAGTGGAAATGATTAGTACATATATATTATTATTATAAGTTGTATGTTAAAGGTACAATGCTTTTGTTTTCTTTTCTTCATTGACCGAATTGAAAATTATAGTTGTCCAAATAGTTTAATGGTTATTAAAGTCTAAAAGGATAGTTTACAAGTAATATGAAACAAGAATAGTAATTAGTAGAAGAAGGTATGAAAGTTTCATGTAGTCATGCTTACTATTTTGCAATGTTAGATTTACAAAGGGAGTAGTTGTTGGACTCTAAATCTTGGTGTAGTGAAAGTTGATTTGTTTTGTAACAACAACTTGATTTTGATTAGGATTGTTAACGATAGTTAGACTAAACAAGAATAAAAATATTCCTTAAAATAGTGTAAAATGAGAAAGGGTTGGGTAGTAATATAGATTTGAGAGACGTTGCTTATTATATAGAATAGTTATTTATAGTCATTATTATTATGTAATGATAGGAAAAGGTAGAAGGCAAGTGTTTGAGAAGCAGCAAGAAGGAAAGGAGAAGTATTAGTAAAGTGAAGGACAGGTAACAGTTTAATTCAATAGCAATAAGCGCGCATGAATATTTTTTTTAAAGCATGATAATGTTGATCCTAAGAGGAAAGAGGTATATTTATCTCAGATAGATAAATAAGAAAGTAGAGTACTCTAGGCATCAGGTGGGTCGCTCCCCCTATGCCAAACATTTTCAGAAACCCTGCAGGTAAAGAATACCTCCATTAATTAACGAACATATCGTTAAAAATGGTTGGTATAGTGAGGCAGGTTCCAATAAGAGATTGGAAAGAGGCAGGTTCCAATAAGAGATTGGAAAGAGGCAGGTTCCAATAAGAGATTGGAAAGAGGAGAATATTATCATGATTTAAAGGTAAACTATTGAAATAAACTGTTATTGGGATTCTTTGAATCTCACTGTTGTTTTAAAATGTTTTTACAGATAAGCCGGGAGAAGTTAATTCCGAGGGAAGCTCTAGGAAGGTAGGAAGGATGCTTGTTAGGCCCGAAGCTCAATAGTGATATATATTTGTATATGTTAGTTGTTGTATATATTTTTATACAAGTTCATAACTTGTGATGTATATAGGTATAGGCTATCACCTGCGATAGCCGAATTATATTTATATAAAATAGTAATAGTTATACTTGAATATGTTAAGTATTTAGTTACATTAGATAGTACAGGTGTATAAAATAAAACTAAGTAGTGACTACTAATTTAGCTATTTAATGAATTTATAATCCGCTGCAACTTTCAAGAAACAATTATAATTTCATAAATTGTTTAGAAGCCCAAGTTTATGTTGGAAATTCTTTTAATGTAGTTTTAAAAATAGAAAAGTTTTAATTTATTCATATTTTTGGGCTTCTAACATTAGAAAGTGGTTATAAATTGATTAGAAGGCTATAAATATAGTTGAAAAAGTTAGGATTTTATATTTGGTATCAGAGCAAGGATTCTGGCATAAGATAGCTAGAATACCTTACTCGTATAGACATAGTTATGAATGACAATGGAACACCTTCAGTAAACTTTAGGAAACATCATGATAGTAATAGGTGGTGAGGAAGTAGAAGTGTGTTTTGTGGAGAACCAAATGACTATGAGTGTTAAGTCAAGTTGACATGATGTAAGATTTTATATAGTTGGAATTTAATAGACTATACCAGTTAGTTAGGCATTATAGAGTTTGGATGACAAAATAGTGATTTGATGATCATGTGAGTTTAGAAATCAGGAATTCCAAAAATCATTTAGTTGATAGAATAAATTTTGAATAGTTCCTTGTTCATTGATGATGGAATAGATGATCGAGTGATTTTAGAAGAACTTAGTTAAACTTTGAATGAAATGGAGAATAAGAGATGTATTATTAGGAAATGAGGTTGAAATCATGGATTATTTGCTTATTTGAGGAAAAATATTTGAATACACATATTAAAGGTATGGAATTCAAATTTAAGGTATTTGATTATATAGTTGAGAGTAATTTGATAGTAATGTACTATAGGATTATGAGGTTGCAAGGGCCTAGAAGTATTCTTATAGAGTTATTAGCCAAGGGAATTCTGAATTTGACTGGTAGATAAGTTTGTAAAATATTGTTGAAGTTAGAAGTAGATATGAGAGATGGATAAGAGTTTAGGAGAAGATTGACGGAATGAGGATTTTTCTTTGGGGTCTTGAGTATAATTATGATCCGGACATAATCATAATCAAGGCATCATTGAAAAAAAAAAACCTTATGAGTCAAAAGGGTTTAGAGAGACTTGAAAGTAGTGAGAGATAGTTAATGTGTATTAAAGTAGGGAATATTATGATTACTTGTGATGCTTTTGTTCTATGGTAGAAGGTAAAACTAAATTAAAGAAAGAAAAGAAAAGTTGAGTGAAGGGTATAAAGAGAACCTAATCAAACTAAGTTATAATAAGTGTTATTTGTATATTTAGTGAGGGGTATGATGGGAAGCTAAGATGTTCACTTAAAAAATTTTGCAAATTGATTATGATTGTTTTCTTGTGCTGTGTGACTTGTTTGATCCATGTGATTTTACTTGATTGAATAATTGAAGTTTGATGATATGATGTTTAAATTTTGAGCACAAAGTGTGAGAAATTGTTTGTTGCTTTGTGTTTGAGCTGCTACAGTATTGTAAGTTCTAAAACAGTAGGGTAATTCCTTTAATTTCGAGGACGAAATTATTTAAGGGGGAGAGAATTGTAACACCCCAATTTTCAAACTAGGAATAATAAAGAATTAATTAAGGTTTTAGGATATCATTTAGGAATTAGAAAGCCTTTAAAAATAAATAAAAGAGAATAGTTATATTTTTAAGAAATTAATATACCTACTTTCTTTAGAAATTAAAGAAATAATAGTCAGAGACTAAATTATTCATTGGAAATTTTATGGAGAATACTTAGAAGTCTTAACACCATTTTGATGAAAGGAAATATATGAACTTATGTCAAGAATTATTTCTATAACTTATCTTTGATTAAGCTGAAAATGAGAAAGTAAGTATAAGTTATTGGAGGGACAGGAAGGTAATTTAGCAAGGGCACCATTTTAACATCACCTAACTTAATCTATGTTGACAAACACACTCTTCTCCCTCTCCAAAAACGCAGCCCCCCTCCTCTCTTCTTTTCCCTTTCAATTCTTCATCTTTCAAGGTTGATTCATGACAATTTTCGGCCCCAATCTCACATGCAACCACGGATTTAGCTTCAGGTGACCTTCCTCTCCATTTCTATACCAAATTTCATTCGTTTTTCGTGAGTTGAGATGGGAGGCCGAGTTGGGGTTTGAGTTTTAGGTTGTATAAATGATTTAGAAAGAAGTTAAACTTCTATTTTAATGTTTGAGAGAGAGGTTTTTGTTGTTAATTTGAAGATTTAAGGTGTTTGGTGAAGTTGTGTAAAAACCCTAATTTTTGGAGCATCAAATCCGTGGCTTTAGGGGTGTTTGGGGTTTGAAATCTTCAATTTGTTGTTATATTAGTTCATTTGAACGATAAGATAGTATTGCATGTTTGATTGATTAAAGTTTTGTTGATTTACAAGTTTTAGTGTTTTCCTTTCTCTATGATTGAACCTAATTTTTGATAAGAGTATTGGAGGTTGATGTCTTTAGTTAATTAAATGATGTTTTGAAATTGTTGGGAAAGAGTATTGACAATGGGGAAGTTAAAAATTAATGTTTTAATATCATTGCACACAAGGTGTTTGTTAAAATGTCTAAAAGAAACTTTTGGCATGTAGTGGAAGTTTTTCTTTCATTTGGGTATGGTTTTACATTGCCTATGATTTGAGAAAATGAAAGCAACCTTATGTTGATTATTTTGTTGATATTGTGACTCTTGATCTTGTTTATGGTGATTTGTGTGTTGCATGTGAAGTTTTAATGGTTGATATATAGCTTATTGATTTCTAATTCAGATTTAAGGTTCTAAAAAAATGAATATGGAAGTTTTAGGATTTTAATTAGTCATATTGCTGCTGTATGTTAAGATTTCTTTGAAATTATGTGGGAAGGTTTATAGTATTTGCCTTGTTTAATTTGGATTTTCGGTATGTGTGTGTGTGTTTGTTGAAGTAAATAGTTATGCATGTTTTAATAATATATTGAGGTAGTTGGGATGGTGAGATCACATGTTTTGCTTGTGAGTTTTCTGCCATGTTGCTGCAGTAGCTAAATGAAGTTAGTAAGAAATGGGAAATCGTTGCCTTATGGTAGGTGTGTCTCTATTTTAAACTAGGATAAAAAAAAAAGAAGAATGATGATGAATGTTTGTTGTTTCTAAGCTAATTGGGACTCTTGTTGTTGTATGTATTGGCCGAACTACTTGTTACCATGTGAGATGCTTTGATTATTGTTTTACTTGGAGAATTCTAAAGCATGTTTTAACTTGTCAAATATACTTGTGTTTGGTGTTGTTGGTTAATAAATTAACTTGCATGGCTTGATAACGTATTTGATTATGCAAGATTTAATTCTTTAGATTTAATTCTTGAAAGAAATTGAATTGGAAAGCATAGTTGGATATCTTAAAATTTCAGGGAAATCAATTGTTAGTCAAAACTGATTTGTTTGTGTCAATGTGAATTGATATTTTTGTTATTATACATGGTGTAAAGTGCTATGTTAGTTTTAGTGGAAATGATTAGTACATATATATTATTATTATAAGTTGTATGTTAAAGGTACAATGCTTTTGTTTTCTTTTCTTCATTGACCGAATTGAAAATTATAGTTGTCCAAATAGTTTAATGGTTATTAAAGTCTAAAAGGATAGTTTACAAGTAATATGAAACAAGAATAGTAATTAGTAGAAGAAGGTATGAAAGTTTCATGTAGTCATGCTTACTATTTTGCAATGTTAGATTTACAAAGGGAGTAGTTGTTGGACTCTAAATCTTGGTGTAGTGAAAGTTGGTTTGTTTTGTAACAACAACTTGATTTTGATTAGGATTGTTAACGATAGTTAGACTAAACAAGAATAAAAATATTCCTTAAAATAGTGTAAAATGAGAAAGGGTTGGGTAGTAATATAGATTTGAGAGACGTTGCTTATTATATAGAATAGTTATTTATAGTCATTATTATTATGTAATGATAGGAAAAGGTAGAAGGCAAGTGTTTGAGAAGCAGCAAGAAGGAAAGGAGAAGTATTAGTAAAGTGAAGGACAGGTAACAGTTTAATTCAATAGCAATAAGCGCGCATGAATATTTTTTTTAAAGCATGATAATGTTGATCCTAAGAGGAAAGAGGTATATTTATCTCAGATAGATAAATAAGAAAGTAGAGTACTCTAGGCATCAGGTGGGTCGCTCCCCCTATGCCAAACATTTTCAGAAACCCTGCAGGTAAAGAATACCTCCATTAATTAACGAACATATCGTTAAAAATGGTTGGTATAGTGAGGCAGGTTCCAATAAGAGATTGGAAAGAGGCAGGTTCCAATAAGAGATTGGAAAGAGGCAGGTTCCAATAAGAGATTGGAAAGAGGAGAATATTATCATGATTTAAAGGTAAACTATTGAAATAAACTGTTATTGGGATTCTTTGAATCTCACTGTTGTTTTAAAATGTTTTTACAGATAAGCCGGGAGAAGTTAATTCCGAGGGAAGCTCTAGGAAGGTAGGAAGGATGCTTGTTAGGCCCGAAGCTCAATAGTGATATATATTTGTATATGTTAGTTGTTGTATATATTTTTATACAAGTTCATAACTTGTGATGTATATAGGTATAGGCTATCACCTGCGATAGCCGAATTATATTTATATAAAATAGTAATAGTTATACTTGAATATGTTAAGTATTTAGTTACATTAGATAGTACAGGTGTATAAAATAAAACTAAGTAGTGACTACTAATTTAGCTATTTAATGAATTTATAATCCGCTGCAACTTTCAAGAAACAATTATAATTTCATAAATTGTTTAGAAGCCCAAGTTTATGTTGGAAATTCTTTTAATGTAGTTTTAAAAATAGAAAAGTTTTAATTTATTCATATTTTTGGGCTTCTAACATTAGAAAGTGGTTATAAATTGATTAGAAGGCTATAAATATAGTTGAAAAAGTTAGGATTTTATAAGACGGCACTTGCCAGCGCCGGATTTCGCCACTTTGCGGCGTTTCCAAACGCTGGAAAGACACTACAGCGTTTATTTTATACGCAGGCGAATGAAGCTTCGGGACGTTACTTTCTGACGTTTTTATAAACGCCGTAGAGTTAAGGAAAACGCGGATACGCTTACCAACGAAACTTGCCGGCGAAAATGAACGCCGGGGAATTAATATTATTTTATTATTAACTTGCCGGCGTTTATAAATGCCGGCAAAATAATATTATTTAATTGTTCACTTGCCGGCGTTTATAAAATCCGGTAAGTGTTTTTTTATATTAAAAAAAATGCATCAATTTTAACCATTTTAATGGTTAAAATTAATGCGAGAAATACCCAATTACTATTAGCCTATCTAAAAAATAAGAGCATTATATTGGGCAGAAAAATAAGAAAAAAAATTATTCACAAAGACAAAATATATTTCAAAATAAATAGTCTTTTTCAATATAATTAGAAATAATAAAATAACTGGCCAAAAAATTAGAAATAATAAATTAGGGCTTATATGTAAAAAATAAAACATAATGGAAAAATAGAAATAAAACCATAATTGTAAAAATAAATGACAAAAACTTCAAAAAAATTAATGTTCTTTTTTCAAAACTGTAGGCAAAAGAGAAGGAAAACCGGAGTAGAGAGAAGAAGAGAGAAGAGAAGAGGAGAAACAAATATGAATAAGGGAAGACCAGTATTTATAGGTGAAGTTCGCTACTTTCCGGCGTTTGTAAACGCGACCACGTATATTATATTATTTTTAATTTTAATATAACTACATACCGGCGTTTACAAACGCCGGTAAGTGAATTATATTATTTTAAACATCAATTAAAAAATGCCGGCGTTTCAAAACGCCGGTATGCGTATATTATATTATTTTTAATATAACTACATACCAGCGTTTACAAACGCCGGTAAGTGAATTATATTATTTTAACCAATCAATTTAATACATGTCGGCGTTTTAAAATGCCGGTATGTTTTCCATTTTATTTTAATTGTAAAACATACCGGCATTTACAAACGCCGGTATGTTTTCCATTTTATTTTGCACTTCCTTTTTTGTTTACTTTACACTTTCCGGCGCTTATAAACGCCGACAAGTTTAACACAAACAAAAAATAAAAAAAATGGTGTCCCCGCCTCGCTTGCCGGCGTTTGTGGTCATGCTTTTCGGCGTTCGGCTACAAATGCCGCAATGTAAAATGCGTTCCGGCGTTTTTGGGAAAAACGCCGGAACGCAAACGCTGGAAAGTAGCGAATTTTTTGTAGTGTCACCAAGTGGGATTAAAACTGAGTTTCCCCTTTTTCTTCTTGCACCATTAGTTTTTATTGGGTAAAGGTGCAAAAATGAGTCCAAACTATTACGCCAGGAGCACGTAGTGGTAACAAGTATTTCCTGACTCAATTCTGGGACTGAAGAATAAAAATCAGTGCAATATAGGTAACGCCGTTTAGTTTGACCGATGTTGACCGTTAAAAGATGACATGGCGGCTGTAACAAAAAAAAAGATGACATGGCGGGGGAAATAAATTTTTTCTGACGTGGCGTATTTATGTGGCAATTTTTTGATGACGTGGCGTGCTTATGTGGTAATTATTACTGATGTGGCGCGCTTATGTGACAACTTTTTGCGAACGTGGCGTGCTTATGTGGCGTGTAACGTCAGCAAAAATTTATTTCCCCTCGCCACGTCAGCTTTTAACGGTCAATGTCGGTCAAACTAATCGGAGTTACCTATATTGCACCATTATTTATTCTTCAGTCCCAGAATTGAGTCGGAAATACTTGTTACCCCTACGTGCTCCTGGTGTAATAGTTTGAACCCATTTTTGCACATTTACCCGTTTTTATTTACAAATAAGACAATAAGGATGTCATGTTTTTAATATCTTTGGTGAGTTAGTTGTACTACTCATGATTTATTGAAAATGTTGTTTCCTCGGACAATTTTGTGTGTCTATATATATATATATATATATATATATATATATATATATATATATATATATATATATTTATTAAATAGACATTTTTCAAGGAAAATATAAGCACTTGAAATTAACTTATATAATTACACGCATTAAAAGGAAATAAATATTCCTGATATTATATAATACTTCCTCTTTTCCTAAATATTATACCTAATTTGGGAGGTGGATTTGTACCTAAATATAAGATCTATTTCTAAAATTTTATCAATTTTTCTCAATTTAACCTTATCAATGTTCTCAAAAATAAACAAATAAAAGAGGAATGGTGATGCACTAGAGTATATTGATAATATCAAGTTATTTTAACCAACTTAACTAACATTATTGATCTAATCAAATTAGGTAAATAAGTTATTGCAGGGAGTATACTTGACATATTAGTGTGCAATAATAATATAATAAACATGACAAAGATAGGAATTCTTACACACACACACATGCATAGGTAATCAACTGATGTGGCGCGCTTATGTGACAACTTTTTGCGAACGTGGCGTGCTTATGTGGCGTGCAACGTCAGCAAAAATTTATTTCCCCCCGCCACGTCAGCTTTTAACGGTCAATGTCGGTCAAACTAATCGGAGTTACCTATATTGCACCAATATTTATTCTTCAGTCCCAGAATTGAGCCGGAAATACTTGTTACCCCTACGTGCTCCTGGTGTAATAGTTTGAACCCATTTTTGCACATTTACCCGTTTTTATTTACAAATAAGACAACAAGGATGTCATGTTTTTAATATCTTTGGTGAGTTAGTTGTACTACTCATGATTTATTGAAAATGTTGTTTCCTTGGACAATTTTGTGTGCCTATATATATATATATATATATATATATATATATATATATATATATATATATATATATATATATATATATATATATTTATTAAATAGACATTTTTCAAGGAAAATATAAGCACTTGAAATTAACTTATATAATTACACGCATTAAAAGGAAATAAATATTCCTGATATTATATAATACTTCCTCTTTTCCTAAATATTATACCTAATTTGGGAGGTGGATTTGATCCTAAATATAAGATCTATTTCTAAAATTTTATCAATTTTTCTCAATTTAACCTTATCAATGTTCTCAAAAATAAACAAATAAAAGAGGAATGGTGATGCACTAGAGTATATTGATAATATCAAGTTATTTTAACCAACTTAACTAACATTATTGATCTAATCAAATTAGGTAAATAAGTTATTGCAGGGAGTATACTTGACATATTAGTGTGCAATAATAATATAATAAACATGACAAAGATAGGAATTCTTACACACACACACATGCATAGGTAATCAACTGATGTGGCGCGCTTATGTGACAACTTTTTGCGAACGTGGCGTGCTTATGTGGCGTGCAACGTCAGCAAAAATTTATTTCCCCCCGCCACGTCAGCTTTTAACGGTCAATGTCGGTCAAACTAATCGGAGTTACCTATATTGCACCAATATTTATTCTTCAGTCCCAGAATTGAGCCGGAAATACTTGTTACCCCTACGTGCTCCTGGTGTAATAGTTTGAACCCATTTTTGCACATTTACCCGTTTTTATTTACAAATAAGACAACAAGGATGTCATGTTTTTAATATCTTTGGTGAGTTAGTTGTACTACTCATGATTTATTGAAAATGTTGTTTCCTTGGACAATTTTGTGTGCATATATATATATATATATATATATATATATATATATATATATATATTTATTAAATAGACATTTTTCAAGGAAAATATAAGCACTTGAAATTAACTTATATAATTACACGCATTAAAAGGAAATAAATATTCCTGATATTATATAATATTTCCTCTTTTCCTAAATATTATACCTAATTTGGGAGGTGGATTTGATCCTAAATATAAGATCTATTTCTAAAATTTTATCAATTTTTCTCAATTTAACCTTATCAATGTTCTCAAAAATAAACAAATAAAAGAGGAATGGTGAGGGTAAAGATAGATGCACTAGAGTATATTGATAATATCAAGTTATTTTAACCAACTTAACTAACATTATTGATCTAATCAAATTAGGTAAATAAGTTATTGCAGGGAGTATACTTGACATATTAGTGTGCAATAATAATATAATAAACGTGACAAAGATAGGAATTCTTACACACACACACATGCATAGGTAATCAACTGATGTGGCGCGCTTATGTGACAACTTTTTGCGAACGTGGTGCTTATGTGGCGTGCAACGTCAGTAAAAATTTATTTCCCCCCGCCACGTCAGCTTTTAACGGTCAATGTCGGTCAAACTAATCGGAGTTACCTATATTGCACCAATATTTATTCTTCAGTCCCAGAATTGAGCCGGAAATACTTGTTACCCCTACGTGCTCCTGGTGTAATAGTTTGAACCCATTTTTGCACATTTACCCGTTTTTATTTACAAATAAGACAACAAGGATGTCATGTTTTTAATATCTTTGGTGAGTTAGTTGTACTACTCATGATTTATTGAAAATGTTGTTTCCTTGGACAATTTTGTGTGCATATATATATATATATATATATATATATATATATATATTAAATAGACATTTTTCAAGGAAAATATAAGCACTTGAAATTAACTTATATAATTACACGCATTAAAAGGAAATAAATATTCCTGATATTATATAATACTTCCTCTTTTCCTAAATATTATACCTAATTTGGGAGGTGGATTTGATCCTAAATATAAGATCTATTTCTAAAATTTTATCAATTTTTCTCAATTTAACCTTATCAATGTTCTCAAAAATAAACAAATAAAAGAGGAATGGTGAGGGTAAAGATAGATGCACTAGAGTATATTGATAATATCAAGTTATTTTAACCAACTTAACTAACATTATTGATCTAATCAAATTAGGTAAATAAGTTATTGCAGGGAGTATACTTGACATATTAGTGTGCAATAATAATATAATAAACATGACAAAGATAGGAATTCTTACACACACACACATGCATAGGTAATCAATTGGCTTTTGGGGGGGGGGGGGACTAATGGATTGGGTGGTGAGCTACTCCCTCCGATCCATCCTTATTATAAGTCACCAACTATTTTTTCTCATATACAAATAAAATTGGTTAAATGCATTTAATTTGTCCTAAAATTCAAATAATTTCCAATACTACCCCCAATAATTACACTTATTTCCAAAACTATATTAACTAATAAGGTTAAAGGTCAATTTGGCCACCAAACAATTTTGGATGTACCAAATTGGCCTATAAACAATTTTCGGTCTCAATCTGGCCACTACACAATATAAAAGGCTCATTCTGGCTTACACCATTAAATATGGCTTAACACTGTTAAATAAAAAGCCCATGTGTCCAATGTAGATGCCAAGTCAGACTCCTATATGCACATGTGTTTAGTGTCTACTTTTTTTTTTTAAAAAAGGTTAAAGTTCATCTTCTCCATCTCTCCTCCACTGTTCAATCTTTCTGAAAGCCTCATCATCTTTTCATGGAGAAAAAAACCTGGAACGCTACTGGTGAATGAGAAAGACAAGGTGGTCGAACTAAGAGATTTAACGGTGATTGAAGGCTTTGGGTCGAGGAGGGTGGAGAATAAATTTGAGAACAAAATCTGAGAACAACGAAGATGACGAGATCAGATCCCACAATTTGTTTTACATTCCCTTGCCATGAACGTGAAACCCACATAAACTTATCCCAAATACAAATTAAATAACGAGATTCTTACAAACTAGAGATTGGTATACCTTGTGTATATCAATGCAAGGACGGAATTGAACAGAGCATTGAATGACATATCTAGATTTCCCTATGAAGTACAAAATTTAAAAATAAAGAAAAAGATGGGTGAGAATGAAACAAGTACTAAAGAGTATAGAGAAAGGGGAAAAGAAATGGAAGAAATCCCACTTGAGGAGGGGAAAAATCCGCGCTTGTTTTGGGGAAAAAGTTGAAATATTGAGAAAGGATTGGGGGTATTTGAGAAGAGTGGAAGTTGAAGTTAGAGAGAGCATGAGCATTCTTAGCGTTCTTTCACTGCTAAGCGTTCCATTTTTTTTATCATAAAAAATGATGAGTCTTTCGGAAAGATTGAACAGTGTGAGGAGGGATGGAGAAGATGATGATGTGGCACAAGATTTGATATGGATGATGAGGTGTCTGACTTGGCATCTACACTGGACACATGGGCTTTTTATTTAACGGTGTTAAGCCATATTTAACGGCGTAGGCCAGAATGAGCCTTTTATATTGTTTAGTGGCCAGATTGAGACCGAAAATGTTAGAATCTTAAGTTTTGATGAAGACTAAAATATGAAAGAACAAGAAAAATTAGGTTAATATAGAACCACAAGTAAGAGTACAATCGGATGTGGATTTACTTCCGGATGGACTAGAACTAGCGCTCGCGGATGAATGTCTCATCAACCAAGAAATACACCAAGTCATAACTCAGTCTAGGAACATTAGGTGTATATTATCCTTGAGACTAAGTTAGGATACAACCGGATGTGGATTTGCTTCCGGATGCTTAATGACTAGCGCTGCCTGTTGGGTTAGGTTACACCGAGCGTCAGTGAGTATAACACTAAGCCATAACTCAACGTCCAGTAGGAGTACTTCCGGATGTGAAATTGCTTCCGGAAGTACGAGAACTTCATAAGACTAAATGAACTCCCACTGCATGTGATTATGTGCTATTATTGTTAAGACTAACGTTCAAGTGCAGTACACTGAGTGATGTTGCTTCCGGATGTGGATTTGCTTCCGCAAGCAATCAGAATGTCAGAACGTTTAGCAAGAGCAGAGCAGTGCAGTGTCAGAGTGTTTTTTGGCAGAGCAGAGTTGTCAGAACTGCTTTTCAGAGATAAAGCAAAGTCAACCATGCTGAGCATTAATGGAGCATTAAATGAGCCAACGGTAACTTGGGATAAACAGCTATATTCAAACGGCTATGCCACCTACCAAGAGTGAGAATACTTGAAGACATATATAAGGAAGTTCATCTTCATTTATGAAGATAACTTTGATAACTTGGAGAAATCACAAAATCTAGAGAGAAAAACCGAGAATACTCTTCAAGCATTCAAAGCTGCCCAGAAAGCAAGAGAGCATTTAACACATTGAGAGTTCTGTTCATCTACCTATCATGTACTCTTTGTAGTTAAGTCTCTTCATTCATTAAGAGCATTCATTTGTACTTAAGTGTGTAACATTATTTGTTCTTTGAGAGAACTAAGTTTAGAAAATCCTTTATTTGTAAAGGTTGAACCCTTACAGGTTGTGAGGGGGAGTGTGTCAGTAAGGTTGCAAGTGAACCTGGTGTAAAACTTGTGGTTGTAAGGTTGCAAGTGAACCCGTTCTAAAACTTGCGGGTTGTAAAGGTTCCAGGTGAACCCGTTTGTAAAACCTGGGGATAGTGGAACTCAACCTGGGTGGTTGAGAACTGGACGTAGGTCAGGTAGACCGAACCAGTATAAAACCTTGTGTTTTTATTGTTTGATTTTTATTTGGCAGCACAATTCACCCCCCCTCTTGTGCATCCACCTCTTTCAGAAAATTGTTTATAGGCCAATTTGGTACATCCAAAATTGTTTGGTGGCCAAATTGACCTTTAACCCTAACTATTATTCTCGCCTACTACCTCTATTAAATATGAGTATATATGGAAAGAAAATAATTAATCTACATTGAAAACTATGAAGTAACTTATAAAAAAGATCAGACCATGAAAAATTGGTAGATAATGACTTATATTAAGGAGTATAGGGAATATATATTATTGTGGAGGCCAACCAGAAATACTCTCTTAAATGTTTTTTTTTTTTTGTTCACACAGACTCAAGCATGAAACAATCAATGCCAATTTCACTATAACCAAGGCGTGGTGGTTTATTAAGTTAAAAAAGAGGCGTAGTGGCTTGTAGTAAGCGTTTCTAGGTCAACACTGTCAGATTTGTTATCAAATTGAAAGTCATGACATCAGCTCATTGCAATTTTATGGTTCATATTCAGTGTATAACAAGAAAGGGGCAAAGATGTATTTGACGCATTTTTTTAAGCAAAATGTTTGTGTGAGTGAGTGAGAGGGGGTGTCTCTCTCTCTCTCTCTCGAGAGAGAGGGGGGGTGTCTCTCTCTCTCTCGAGAGAGAGAGAGAGGGGGTGTGTGTCTCTCTCTCTCTCTCTCTCCCTCTCTCCCTCTCTCTCTCTCTCTATAGTTAAGTCCCTACGAAGGATCAGCAAAAGGGCCCATCCCTTAGAAGAAAACCTTGCGATACGCTCTTCTCTATAAATACCATACAACTGCTTTCATCCATATTCATGTCTCACACCATATCTTTCCAAACCTAACTTCCAAGCTCTATACCTTATTCTTCTATCCAATACTTGAGGTACTTAGTCTCTTGTGTTTACAAAAAAAACCACTGATCAGCATCCATTTTATCAGACACACAAATGGCAATTCTTCAAGTCTGTGCAAGGAGAATGGTCACTGCAGGGTTTGCCTTCTGCTTCATGTTTTTGCTATTGAATGCTTCCTCCTCCTTTGGTGCTCGCTTGTTGAACACTGACACAAACATTCCAACACAACACCGAAAGCTCAGAAGACAACTTGTTGAAAATGGACTTGGTCGCACTCCTCCCATGGGGTAATTAAATCACTCATTACTCCCACCTTTAAATTTGTGCATCATCATTTGGTCCTAAATATGGATTTATTAACATTATTAAGTTATATTAAATATATTAGTTAAATCAATTAATATTACATGTATTTTTTAAAATTTCAAGATAACCTTTCTTAATTCACCCCCTCCCTTTTTTACTTTATTATTGTTGATAGAGTATTAATAAGGGAAAATGAAATTGACCAAAAATTACTTAATGAATACCATTTTTTCATCCTCTAAGGGCTCCTGGTAAATTAGGTCTTTATGCGACATAAACAGTGTAACTCGATTCTCAAACGCTTTATAATGCATCAGGTTTCCTCATATGACATTATTTAATACTCTTTGGAACCTTTACATAATCAAAGATGATGTGTGTGATATATGTATATATAATACATTATTATTGATTTCAGATGGAATAGTTGGAACCATTTTCAGTGTGACATTAACGAGGAGATGATTCGAGAAACAGGTATAATTATTTTTAATATATAAATTTCTTATTCACAATTAAAGTAATTAATCATAATTAATTATATTTAATAAACTTATGTATCAAATTACTACAGCTGATGCAATCGTATCGACTGGACTTGATGCTTTGGGGTACCAATATATCAATTTAGGTCAGTTAATACAATTTAATTTGTTCGGTGATTAAATCAGCAAACATACATTATTTTTACTTTTAAGAATTTAATATTATTTTTCTTGGATTTTAGATGACTGCTGGGCTGAACTTGATCGAGACTCTGAGGTATATGTAATAACTTTTTCACTTCTGTTTTTCCTTTCTTACAACTTAAACTTAAATACTACCTCCGGTCCTAAATATAGGACCTAGATGACTTTTTTTTTAGAGGTTAAGGTTGCAAAATAGTTTATTAAATCATGACATATTTGATATATTTTTAGATCATCCATTAGTTTATAAGTAAAATAAACTAGTTTAAGGGAAAAAAATTAGGTAAATCAATTTATAATTAACTTATTTTGCTTTTTTTAAGGATTTTTCAAAAAAGTCAATTAGGTCTTATATTTAGGACCGGAGGGAGTAATATTATTACAATTACTATTTTATTTGCTTAAAATCTGAATAAAAGAATGAAATTGTGGCAGGGAAATATGGTTCCTAAAGCTTCAAAATTCCCATCAGGAATTAAGGCGCTAGCTGAGTATGTTCACAGCAAGGGATTGAAGCTGGGAATTTATTCTGATGCTGGGTATCATCGACATCGTAAAATATTATGATCATAAAATATTATGGTGATGTATAATTATTGATTCCTCGAATAATTTTTCTGCAGGAATCAAACATGCAGTAAGCAAATGCCTGGATCATTAGGACATGAGGAGCAAGATGCAAAAACTTTTGCTTCCTGGGTATACATACATCATTTTTAATATTACTTGTGATATCAAATTATTCTTGCATACATCTCTCGTGTTTAAAATGTTTCGCAGGGCATTGATTTCTTGAAATATGATAACTGCGAGAATCTTAATATAAGCCCAAAAGACAGGTAGCCTTCAATAAGTCGCTAAACTTTGTTAAATAATTACAATCTAAAAATCCGAGACTAACTGTACAACAAAAATTACTTTGATTATGACCACATATATTTGTATGTATTTATATGTATATACAGGTACCCGAAAATGTCACAAGCTTTATTAAACTCTGGAAGGCCAATTTTCTTCTCCATGTGTGAATGGTGAGTTGTCCACGTAGGATCTCATTTATTTAAACCAATAGAATGAGCGATACTCATAATGATGAGCTTATTTTCTTATAGGGGACAAGAAGACCCACAGCTTTGGGCCCAAAATGTAGGGAATAGTTGGAGAACAACAGGGGATATTGAAGATAAATGGTAAAGGTATGGCTAAACCGTAACAAATTCAATGATTTCTATGTATTATATTGTATTAGCATTATAAAATTTAATTATCGATATATTCATGGATGAGGAGTAATGATAATATGAACTACTTTGTTGCCAGTATGACAAATATTGCAGATTCAAATGACAAATTGGCATCTTATGCTGGACCTGGGGGTTGGAATGGTAATTCAATATAGTTCACTTAGCTTGTTAATCACTTTAATTTTTAATTGTCATTAATTACTTGATTATATATAAAATTAACATATATACAATGAAAATGTGGGAACAGATCCAGATATGTTAGAAGTTGGAAATGGGGGAATGACCACCGAAGAATATCGTTCCCATTATAGCATTTGGGCATTAGCTAAGGTATATAACATCACAAAACATGAACAAATCGAATATTACTAGACATTAAGATATATGAACAAAAGTCGAATATTACTGGACATTAAGATATATGTCCGAAAATAATTTAAGCTATTAGTTCTAATGTGTGTGCATGTGTGTGTATTTGTAGGCTCCTTTGTTGATTGGTTGCGACGTTAGAGCAATGGATAACACAACATATGAACTACTATCCAATAAGGAAGTTATTGATGTCAACCAAGGCATGACTTATATATAACAACTATCTTCTCTAGTCTACACACCTTTATTTCCTTATAACAAAAAGAGACTCAAAAATTTAATGCAAAACATTCTTTTGGTGTGACAGACAACTTAGGAGTACAAGGCAAGAAGGTGAAAAGCGAAAACGATTTAGAAGTAAACTCTTCTTTTCCATCATCTTTTTTCAGGATGAAGCACGTTTTGTAGCTTTATGAAACAAAATGTGTCACCATATGTTTTAAATTTTATGTAAATATAGACACATACATATTCCTTTTTTTCTAATTTGGTTCAATTGTAAGCTTTAATTTCTAATTAAAAGACAAAAAACATGGTAGGTATGGGCTGGTCCTCTTAGTGACAACAGAGTGACAGTTATTTTGTGGAACAGAAGTTTATCAAAAGCAACTGTGAATGCTTCTTTTACTGATATTGGACTAGATCCACAAAAGGTTGTAGATGTTCGAGATTTATGGGAGGTGAGAGATTACATATATGGTTCAAGTTAATTAGTATCATCATTATTATTTCAATTTAAAGAGACTTAACTTGTAGTAGTTTTAATGAATTTTTGTTATTTTCCCTTGAATGTATGATCAGCATTTTACGCAAACATCGGTTTCTGGACAAATATCTGTAGAACTGGATTCACATGCTTCCAAGATGTATGTTCTCACACCCAATTAGCCTCCAAGAGATGGCAGTGTTTATGCTAGCTTTCATTCAGGGGTTCCTAGGCAGAAGAAGACAATTACAAATGAAGTTCATTTTACAATAAAAATGATTTATAGATATACTTGAATAAGGTAGACAATCATATGTACTGTTTGCTGATGAAATTTCTTATTATTATAATTGGAGCATTGAATTGTATTGTTGATTGTAATACAAAAGATTAATGATGATTATTTCTGAGTAGTATTTTTCAATTAATTCATCTTTTCCTATATTACATAATACCCTTTCTTTCCCCTCTTCCCTTGAAGAGAACTTTTCCTTCTAGGTAATTCCAAGTTATTTAATGACAAAATTAACACAAATTGGAGTAAATTATACGAGTTTTCCATCTTTCATGACATAAAACAATCAATGGGCTCAAAAGTACAAGTTAATTAGTCACCATTCAATGGGCGTTCAAGGAGAAAAATAAGCTTAGAATTGATTTTATAATAAGAAATATCCATATATAAGGAAACTATTGAATACGAAAGTCACTTACAAGAGGTTATTTTGTCTTTATTTGTTTTTCTCTGAGTATTGAAGCAGAGATCTTGAATGTCTATTTTCAGATGCAATAAAATTTGAAATATTTCTCAATTTTCCATGATCCGAGTACTTTCAATGTTCAGTTCGCTAGAAGAAATATGGATATGAACTTGTGAATTGTAAGATGTTTGACCATGATTTATTGATTAGTAAAACGACAAGAGAATAAAGATGACTTTTCGGTCAATCCTTATAGTTTATCATCATGGAAATATAGATTGATTGAGTTAAAAATTGAGTTGCTCATAGAGCAGATACATAATTAAATCAAATTTGTTTAGATTTCATAGATATCTATCCCAAGTGTAAATAACAGAGAAACTTCAGATCCAACAATTTAAATGTTGATTGTTGTGTCATTTATATTAACAAAATTTGACTACATAGTAGAAACAGTAACTAAACATAAAATAACAAAATAAAAGTGAACCTTAAAGCGAACATATAAACATTTCCCATTGCATTTTCTAAACACACATGAAACTGAATATGATTTCTCAATGAATCTCATGGATCAAGAATATTGTATGTCAACAAATAAAGGTATAATGCAGCAATTTATTTAATGTTTTCTAAGCACCTAGAGAATGTACAGCTTTGCAACGATATTCTTCATGATCTAACTCTAACCATCAACAACAAATATATGCATCACTCTGTTGTTCATGTGGTCAATATCTCTCACGCTCCCGCATCTTGTCAACAAACTTCCAGCCCTTTTCTTCTATGTGACGCTTCTTTTCTTCAAATTTCTCGGTCATCTTCTTCCTCAAATCAAGCATCTTTTCCCGTGTCCCCATTTTCCTTCGCCTCGAATCATCCCTCTCAACGGGGTGGGATACTTGTTCCACGTTCCTTGTTAGCTGGCGATCTTCAAAGTTCTGGTCACTACATTCATGGGATTTATCATCCTCCAACAAAGGCGTTGTCAAATCATCTAAACTTCTGGTTCTTGGTATGCTAGTGGAGCTGGATGGAACTATTAAAGAATCTGCTGATTTCCTACATGGCTCTTGTCTAGATTCAATGCTATCTGGACTTTTCTGTTTGGGTTCTGAACTATCACCTGTACTTTCCACAGGCTGAGGAGGGACATCACTTGAAGTAGAAGTCTCCTTTCTGGATTCTTGGTTAACCCATTTGAATGGAGCCACCTCCAGCGGTACCCAATCATCTTTTTCAGCAAGCATCCATGAAACGCTTATGCTTTCACAATTCGGAACCACTAGAGTTTCCCGAATCAGTACCTGCAAATGCAACAGCGTATAAGGTTTCATCCATGAAGTAGGACGTGGCAAGAGCAAAACATGTACACACCCTGAATATAAACAAAATGAAAATTGAACAGAGATATTTAACTCGGAATCCTGCCATAGTTTATTAATTATAAATAAAATGGGAAGTTCTATCATACCTTAAATCGATTGATCAGGAACAAAGCCAAGTGTCCAGTAGTTATCTTGTGATCACCAATAGAGGACTCCAAGTTAAATTCTATGTCGGGCATAAATGTGAAACTATACCACAACTGATCAGAGGGAGGAGGTTTTAGTTGTAGACGCAGCGTTCCCCTGAGTGACGTTACTCCTATTGTCAAAGAGAAAGGAACCTTTCGCCAAGAAACAATTGTGGGGAAAAAGTTAGAACAAGAAAAAAACTAATTCTCCATATTTGATACTACAAAAGCCAATAAAAAAAATTAACGTGAATGAACTCATTATGACTCAAACAGGCATGTTAAACACCATATTTGATTGGAAAGAACAAAAGCTTGCTGAACTATCATCACATAACAGGGTTGAACAGATCAAGCAGATGCTGCATGCAAATTAACTAATTTGAGAGGGAAAAGGAGAGAGAAGAGTAGAGCCATTTTGGACAGTCAAATGATAATGTTAAGAGTTTTGACTTTTGACTATAATATACCTAAAGCGTTATTTTAAGGTCTGCGAGGTAGATGACAAAGTAATACATAGCTAGGGTTCTGAGAAGTATAATATACACATTGACACCTCTACTCTAATTATACTAGACATAGCACCACAAAATACATTTACAGCATATACAACAGATAGAGAGTAACGGAATTAGCATATCTAGCATAATAACTAATATTTAGCTGTATAACTCAACCATAACTATCTTTCCTGTAATGCTCCAACTTTATAGTCTTAAACTATACAAAATTAGCCCCTCTTGGAATTTTCTTTTTTCTACAAATCGTACTGTTAGACTTGATATATTGCTCTGTTGCATGAAATACCTTTTTGTTTCTCCTTACACTGTGGAGTAGTTTAAAATATTTGGAAATAATGTTGGGTTTCTTTGAGAAGAGTCGGGTTTGAGAGGTTAAGGTTTCAAATTTTCTTTTATTCTCTCTTCTGATCAATAATTTTTGTTCCTTGAAAGAAAACAAGAGAATGACGGGAGTAAGGATGGAACAAATTAAAAGACAGTACCTGTGAAACTTGTCTGGCAATAGAATTCACCAACGATTTCCACCTAGATCCATAGGTTGAACCAGATGTAGCGCTCTTAACATTCTTAGAAATATCTGCAGAGGAAAAATATATGGAACAAATTCACACTGTCAAACTACATATTTTATTCCATGCTGGCTCTCTCAGAAACTAGATTAGAAAGAGAGGAGAAAAGGATGACTAGGAACAGCTGAAGCCCCCTGCAGCACACAAAAAAACAAAACTCCATAGCAAAAGCCACAAAATTATCTTTTCCATTAAAAAAATGTAACCTAAACAAGCACCAAAGTTAAGGATGAGTGGAGTTTGAACTTGGAAAACAGTGTTTTGTATAAAAAAAAAAAAGATGAGTTGAAACTTCAAGGAGAAAAAACCACGTATATACAGCTCTTATTTTCTATTACAATTTGCAGTAAAAAAAATTTACTAAGATGATTGAATAAATAATCATATGTAGCCACAACGATATAAGTTAAAACATCCACTGGGGGCTGTACTTAAATACTGAACACCATGATGAAAATGATGAAGAGCATAGTGAATTTCATAATTTGCACATTTCCTTGCTGAATATCAAGAAAACTAGACCTAGAACCTTGGAACCAACATATCAGATCCAAATAAACCAAATTTAGTCGCATGAAAAGGATTTCATCAAGCTACCGCTCTGGTTAGTATATATTAGTCCACATTTTCATGGAAAAACTATATCCAAGATTCAAGAAAATTGACAGGCCATCAAATGAATAGAAAATACATTGTGGAGAAAGTTCTATAAAGACCCATACTAACCAGTATTAAACTCATCATCTCCTTTTGGTTCTTGTAAATCACCCATTCCATCTGAAAGATTTAAATGCTTTCCAAAATCCTCAAGTCCTTGAAGAAGATCTGATGAGACATCTACAGCATCAGGAGAGTCTGGATCTGAGTTCTCTGCCCCTGAAGCATTATCTAGTTCACCAACTTCAAGCCTTGTCTCAATATCTAATAATGCACCGCCAGAGTATTCAATGTCAACTTCAAAGCCCCATACCTCACTCATTTCCATAGGAAGAACTCTCATCCCAACAATACAAGGTGGAAGGCTTCCAGTACGGAAGCCCGTACAGATGATCTCACCAACATAACTGGGAGTTCTCAAAGAGGACAATGCGTTCTGCGAACCAGTACAAAAGCCAACATCTATCTTAGTAAAACAATAAGAAATAAATCTTTAAAAATAAAATTGCAAAGATCATAACTCTAACATTTCTAAAGTGTTAAGCTTGATAAACATTTTTTGGCATAACTTAGATTAAAAAATAATACAAAATGCAAGTGCTGAATGAAAAAAGTGTCAGATTCAATGGCTGTTTGCTCCAGGGATAAAATATCCTTTACTGATGCTTCCAAGAAGAATGAGCAGCTGATCAATTACAACAACAAAGCCTTATACCATTAGGTGGGGACAACGAAATGGACCACACGACACTATTGTGTTCTATAAAAGTTCATATCTTTAGATAAACTATCAATCAAAAAAGTTCTGCTCAACAACTTCAACGAAGTAACTTATCAATTAAACAAACAAACAAATAGAAAATGCCAAAGAGATTGATACTTAAATAAGACCGATAATGCCATAAAGATCTAATACTTTATCAAGACCATCTCTATCTCTGCCAAACATACATCAACTAAATATCACATAAAATAGCATCACCTAGGAAAATATTAAACCTGAATTTTTGCTTGGATGAATCCTTTCAGCTTATCATTATTTCTGGCATCGAAAAATAATCGAGAAATCAACAAATTCCAACATAATGTTCCCTCATCTATACCAAACTTCTCATCAGAATCAACTTCAGAGTTGATAGAACCATGACTCTGGCTTCCTGAACGAGATACCGTAGATGATGACAGTGGAGAATTGTCTTCCATAAATTGCTTAATATTCCTTGACATTGATACATTCTTCATTGAGATGTCTGCATCTTGAGAAGCACGAAGCTTTTCAGTGTTTTTTCTTTCATCACGTCCTGATAACGCAGACCAGGATGATTTATTATCCAAACCAACTCTGGAAGACTTTTTTGCAATTTTTTTCAGAAATTTTTGAACCTTGGAGGAAGCACCATCAGGTTTGATAGCCCTATTCACCAACTCAACACTAGACCCTACCGTCGGCTTCAAATAAGTATTATATTCGGCAGTCAGAGATGCCAGATAACTATGGAAATCTTCATGCAGATGAGCAAACCATTCAACCTTCTCTTTTTCATCACAAGAAGCTAAACGTAGTGCCTTACACCACGCTTCTTTATCCCAGGAAGTTTCAAGATACACATAAAAGGATTTTCTTCCATTGTATATTGCAGAGGTTCTGCTTTCCACTTTAATGGGAAACTTTTTTGCCCTGCAAGATCCACACCAATCAGTTAAGAAATTAGAACACATATCCTCTATAAATTTACAATTGAAAATGGGAGATAAATCATATCCCTGTCATCAAACTCATAACACCTATAACTAGATCTATGACCAGAATATTAAGGTAACTAACAGGTAAGCAGACAAATGGTAGAAGTCATTTCACCATCAAAAATTAAGCACCAAATGAAGTTTCAAGAGAGTCCCATTTCCAAGATGTGTCGATAGAAAATCATTTGCCAAACCAAAATGATATTCACAAAATTTATCCTACTAAAAAGAAGAAAAGCTCCTGGAATTAATTCTACAAGGAAAACTATCCTCCAAAGTTTAGCATAATTAATTGCAAAACAGGTTTTATAAATTGAGGTTCTATTCGAGGATGACTGCAGCACATGTATTATTCGTTTGGTTAATATACATTTAACAATTGACAGTTTATCGTCAGCAAAAGACATAAGCAAAAAGCCATGGAAAGAACTTCACAATTTTTCATAGACAGTTTAGGTTCATGACGGTATCATTCATTGTTCCAAATTTCTTCACATTTTATATCAGCATATAATTTTCCTGAGGACAAGTGAGGATTTCAGTTAAAAATAAAAATAATATATATGGAAAGCATTCATAT
This sequence comes from Mimosa pudica, assembly GCA_029929735.1. Lineage (NCBI taxonomy): Eukaryota > Viridiplantae > Streptophyta > Magnoliopsida > Fabales > Fabaceae > Mimosa > Mimosa pudica. The sequence goes on along the minus strand of JAKELP010000023.1, from coordinate 11,504,105 downwards.
CCCCCAAAGGCCCAAAAAGACAAAAGTATTGTACTTAAGTGAAAAGTAAGCGCATCATGTCAACCATATTTCAAATGAAGAATACCACCAAATAAAATGAGGCATCAATATCACAATACCATTTTTTCGAAGGTAGGTTTGTAGATGAAACAGCTTCCACTTTGCAACCCTTCAACTGAATTAGTGTGCGCAAACCATCAGGGTCTGTCAGAATCAGCGATTGCCTCTTAATTTTTCCATGTTTTCTCACAGGAGAAACTTCCAAGATTTCTTTTTTCCTTCTTTTATCTTTTGACAGTTTGTCCGGTGGGGTATCTGGAATTTTGTCACATTCTAGAACCCAGATCACACCCTGAAAGATAAAGTAAACGATTACATTACAAAAGCATGATTTCAAATATATTCCTACTGTATGGTTATATGCTGAAGAATTTCATAAGCAAAAGTAATACAACAACAACAACAACGTCTTATCCCACAATGCGGGGTCAGCTACATGGATCATACGTAACCTTTCAATACTGCATGGTATACAATAATGACATAGGAATGGTTGTCTATTGTTGGAAAAATTATCTGTCACTTGAAAACAGAAGTTTATGACTTCCATGTTAATTAACAAAAAGATTCAAATTACATGGTCACTCAATCCAAAGAAAAAAAAAAACACCTTTCATAGAGAAGAAATTTACAAAAGACATGATAGTTATAGTGCACCAAACTTAACTCACTCAAGTCAATCCTCAGTCATCAAAAGAAAGATTAGCACAAACATTATACTCCATTGGGTCAAGAATTGATTATTTGCTTCCAAATCAGTTAAAGAAAAAAATTATATAATAAAATAAAAACCTAAACACATAATCCCTCTTCAAAATTCACCTTTTCAGCAATTAAATTAATCCCAACTGGGTCAAGAAAAAAGACAACCCAGATTTAATTTTTAATCTTTCTTTCAACAACTGATCATCCATTTACAGACAAACACAAAACAACAAAAAAAAAAAACGAATCTTCATAAAAAAAGAGAGAAAAACAAAAACAAAACCTGTTTACTCTCTGCGAAAGTTAAGGATTGATTGAGATCAATCTCTTCCGTAGCATCACGTAATTTCGATTTCAATTTGGATTTGGATACTACAATGGCTTCGTCTTGTTTAGCCTTAGCGCTGAGCCTTTTGAGAATGAAGAAGGCTAAGAGAGCTTGAAGAGCAATAACGGCCATGACGCCAAGAAGAAATCCAAGAAGAATTAAACCTAAGACTAAACCCATTTTTGAGTTTTGAATGCGTGGAATTTGAGAAGCTCTTAGAGAAAGAAAGAAAGAAAGAAAGAAAGAGAACAAAATTGGAATTAGTGTGAGAGTGAAGAAGACAAGGAAAAGGAAATTTCGAAATTGGAAATTGGAATGAGGTTCTGAAAGTGGCTTTCACTGTTTGTTATAGGACACGAATACAATATTCCTCAGAGAAACAGGAATGAATGATGAAGAAAGAAAGCGCGTTAAGGTTAAACTAAACTAAACACAACATTGGGACTTGTAAAAACTTGCCTTATTTTCATCTGGCTAGACCTTTCCTGAACCTAATAATGTATACAATAAATAATACTAACTAATTAACTCAACGGTCAATCCAATATTTCAAACTATTTTTCTTCCTTTTACATTTATGAAGTCTCAATTTTTGATAAAAAAAGATTAGGAAAGGGGCTTGCTCTTTTTTTTCCTTTTCACACATATAGTTTCTCCACTTTCACTTTGATCTGTTTGGTTGTGGGAAAGTGTCCCAAAGAATTAGAAATAGAAAGTGATATGACTCTTATGACCTGTTTGGTGGATCAAAATCGATTTTGGCTCAAATTCAGCTCAAAATCGATTTTGAACCATCAAAATCGTTTTTAAGCGAGGACAATGGTGTAATTGCTCCATCTCAGAAATAATCAGACAACTTTTTACAGAGTGGATTCATATCACTTTCTATTTCTAATTTTTTGAGACACTTTCCCACAATCAAACGAGCCCTTAAACACTGACGAGATTGGAATTAGTGAATTACAACTAAATAGTAGTCCATAGAAATCAAACACTTGATAGGATGATCAAATGTCTAGCTCTATTGATGTTTAAACATATGTTTAATTGTCAACTTATAAATCTAAAATAAAATATTTAAATTTGATTTTAACTTTTTCATTCAAATACTTTTGACTAAATGAAGTATAGATCATTTAAAAGAAATTTAGGCAATATTTTTAAACTTTTGGATCCCATATTTTCTTGACCAATATTTCAATTTTTTTCCATTTGATATAGGGGGGTCAAGAAATGTGTGAACATGGTTTGTATAATATTTTTGTTAACGATTTTAAGTTAGAAAACAATAGAGTGAAAGTAACGTTCACCTGTTTTTGTTTTTTCCCCTTACAGTTCAACGAATTCGTAGCTAATCGCAATAAGCTTTCTGGTTTTTGTTTTGGGCCAAAAGATACTGAGCTCGCTGCTAAATTTAAAAGCCCAACTCTGATATAAGTGAAAGTTACTCCAAGGACCAAATAATATCCTAAACTATTGTAAGGTATACTTTGAAATCGTCATTAATAGACTCGTATGACTTGGACCTGATTAATGATCCAAGTGACTCCCAAGATGGAGAAGACATATGTATGATGCGCAATTTTTATTGCCGAACTATATTATAGGAAGGACAAAAGTTGTTAGGAAAGGGTGTGCCTCAAGTTCTTATCTCCTCTCTCTTGGACTCTCATTTCCCATTTCCTCTTTTGTGCATTTCCTTCCTTGTACTGTGTGCTATGTTAGATTCAATGTTGAAGTGAGCCATCTATCCATATTTATATAATCCAACATCATTTTTTTAGTATTTACATATTATATTATATTGTAGAGTTTCCTGAGCCTCAATCATAAATATTCTTTAGTTTTTATCATAATATTTTGAATTTGTAGAACTTCAGACGTACCTATAATCCGACTGACTCTCTCGGTACCTACGCGTAAACAATTGAGATCCCGATTATGTACTTACGGCAAAAGCATTGTAGACAAGAGACTAGAGATTAAAGAGAAGATTAGAAGGAAGTTTTGTTTTCTATGGAAAATATATTGAAAAATCATAACTTTCCACATACCATAGTTTCATTTATAAAGTAGGGGAATAACCATGTCATTGAAATTCAAATTACAAAGGGAAAATACTTATTTTATCTCATATCTCTCTATAATTACAAGTTAAATCCAATTGAGGATCTTACCCACTAAGGGTGAACTTAGTATTTTCCTATAGAATCAAAAAAATAGGAAAATTTGTTTGTGGTTCTTTACATTCAAAAGGTTCTCTGTTCTAATAAAAAAAAGGTTATCTGTTCAAATCATCTCATTATCACATGCATTGTCACGAAAGATTTTTTTTTAATCATCAAGTTTTGACTTCAACATATGAAATTGTTGATTCCAATATATAGTGGTCAATATAAAGTTAGTTTAAAATGTATGAATAGAAAAACAGGTGTATTGTGCAAGACATATCATACAACTCTTAACTTCTTAAGTTTTGTTCTATTTACATTTTTCTTTTAAAGAATGTAATGTGGCAGTTAATGCTTGTAGAGGAGTAAACCCGATCGGGTGGGATCATAAGTACATCATCACTCTTATTTAGTTTTGAGTCTACGGGAGTTCTTGTGCATTCTTCTCCCCCCCTTTGCAATGTGATGGAAACAGCTAACATGAACTAGTTGGAGTGCAATTTATGATCACATGTTTCCTTTTTAGTTTTTGTAAGCATGCTGTGTTTCGTTTGTTTGCATTCATGCACGTTGTTGGTAGTTTGAAACAATATATGCTGATAATGATAATTAATAATAAGTAATGCTTTAAATTTTTCAAATAATTTGTTCATTGAAAAATGAAAGAAAATAGTTTTTTCAATCATTTTGAGATCAGCCTATGTTTTTCTCTTTCAAGTATCCCATAGGACGTAATTATGTTCACTGTTAAGTACCGAATTGAATGTGAGTACATATCTATAAGGATTCAAACATTAATTTGTGACATAATCATATACTAGCCTCGTCCACTACTTTCAAACCCATAAGTTAAATAAGGAAACCTTTGTTATACAAAAAATTTTGAATAAGTTTGGTCTCCTAACATATGGGTTTTAAGAGCACTCTTTGCATATTACCACCAACAAAATCCTCAAATATAGACACTATTTGAACTTCCAACTTTGTGATTATCACTCAGCCTCTTTACTTACTAGACCAATCTTTAACAATTAGTATGTGTTGATCAAATAGAATGATGCAATACTTGGATGGGTTGAGCATAAAGTTTATGCAACTACACTATTGCAAGTTAACCTGGCTGGAGAAGTGGGGCCTGACTTTATGGGCCGCAGGATACGTATGCAGACCGGTAATATACCTCTATGGCACTGTTGATGAAGATCTTCCCTGTATCTGTGCTACAAATTTTTGGGCTTTGGCCTCTTTTTACAAAGCAAATGGTAGCGAATTTTTATTGACAAAGTAAGTAGTCTTTTATTAGTTTTTGGTAATATAAAAAGAAGCGGGAATTTTGAGCTCATGGAACCCAATTCATCTAAACTTTTTGTTATGAAAGAAAACTAGAAGTGGGATTTTGGTTATTACCGTTTAATGAGAGATAGTTACTGAGTTTTTGTGGAGTTTTATGCTTACATTCCTGCTAATTGAATTAATCAACTATTATTAGGGTCTGTTTGAATTTAGTTTCTGAAGAATAACTAATGGGAAAATAATTTTTTTAGAATAGTTTTGAAGTAGAATAGCTTTTCTGGAAAATAACTTATGATAAAATGAGAGTGTTTGGATAAAGTGTCAGTAAAATAGCTTTTTGAAAGTCAAATTACCAAAAAAGACAATTTTGATAAAAACAAATATTTCAAATATTTAAATGACCATTTTATCATTGTTAGCAAAAATATCAAAAATACTACAAAATTTACAATAAAAATATAAACAATACAATATTCACAACAAATAAATTTTTAATTGGTAAAAACATAAACAATACAATAAACAACAAAAATAGGAGAAACCTCTAGAAATCGGGAGCATCTTCATTCATTTTTCTGGTGGCTTTTTCATTTTTTTCATTCCCTGTTGAGTTCGCTGTGTTGGGGAATCTTTAAAAAAAAATAAAGAATAAGTTGGAATGTGGGTGAGGAACTCTATTGATCCATTCTTTCATATGCTATTTGCTGCCTGATATGTGTAGGGGTGGAGATTTAGCTTTATTTTTGTGTGTGTGTGGCTGTTCATATTAAAGTGGGGGAGAGGCCGAAGAATTGCTCATAACAAATGCTGAGGTGATCAACTAGCTTGACGAACAGAATAGCCTTCAAAAGTGCTGAGAAGAGTGACGAGAATGAGAGGAAAGTGAAAGGGTAATTTTGGGTGAGAAATTGTCTGACAAGGGGAATGACTCTCGGCACCCTTTTTGGGTGTGAAAAGTAAGAAAAAATAGATTTTGGGTTTTGTGTTCGAAAATGAGGTTTTGAATACAAAATAGTTTTTCCAATTTTTTTGAGTGTTTGAGAGGAATTGTTTGAAACCTAGGTTTGGTTTCACAAAAACCATTCTAAAAGTTATCCAAACAGGCCCTTAGTGTTTGATAGCGCCATATATTCAAAGAGAAAATAGTGGGACTGAAATTGGTAAGAAAACATGGTTCTTTCTGTGAAACATGTAGTATAACTATCTGAGGAGATGATTTAGATCTTAAATATATGATATTATTCTATTTTTACCTTTTCTTTTCAAATTTACTTTCACTGATGCTGCTCAATTATAATATGCTGCTCAATTATAATAAGTAAAAAACAAGAAAAGAAGTTAAAGAATATTAGAGTATATACAAATGTCATGTCATATCAATTTAACTAACATCTTGAAACATAATCAAATTCGGTAAATAATATATTATATATTTAAGACAGGAGGAAATAATATTTTTTGAAAGGTAAATAAGAGATACAACTCATACAAGTGATAAAAGAAAATCTTTCGTAAGAAGATGATGAAAGATAACAGAATTAATTGAGAATTAAATTGGTTAAAAAACTTTCTATTGTTTTGACGAATTCAACTTAAATCTTTAGGGAAAAGATAGGAAATACCTTAAAAATTTGAAAATCTCAAATTCAATATTTTAACCAGTTGAGTATATGTATTATATTAAATAGTTGAGTTTAGGCAGCAACAATTATAACTCACCGATATAATGTTTTGAAATTTAGAAGGTATTTTTCTATTCGTTCTTTATATCTTATAAAAAACAACTAGGCCAATTTAAAAATTAGGATCTTTTACAGCACGTGAGGGAGTATTGATTTAATACTTGTCTTCCGGTTTAGAAAATAGTTAAATCGGTCAGCGGAAATGAAATAAAAAAATGACATGCATACAAGAGAAGACAAGAAGATATATATAAACAAGACACCCCGAGCTAATGGGGTAACTGAATTAGATCGGATAAAGTTATACATTTTTTTTATCAACACTGACCTCTTTTTTTTTTTGAGTAAAGGATAGTTTTATTCATCAAATGGTAATTACAGAGGCGGGTTGCAAAGAGAAACACTGACCTCTTTTTTTTTTTGAGTTAAGGATAAAGTTATACATTTTTTTGATCAACACTGACCTCTTAACACTACAAGTCTACCACCCTGTAAAAGTTTCAAAAAAATGATTGGGATCTATATGTTTTAAATAATTTAAGGGACTGAACAGATAAAACAGAATACGACCAACCCCCAACCTCTTGTTCTTATTTGATCCCCTAAATTGATTACACTAATCTAAACTTCTAAAAAGAAATTGTTTTTTTTAAGAAAAATGTTTGTTTTATCTTTTTTCCTTTTTTTTAAAAAAAAGAGGCTAGTGATAAAGTTAGTTGAGATTCACTCTCATGACTCTGCTTATGGCTCCATTATTTTCTCCTAAGTATCTCTTTTGACACAGTTATAGCCTCTCAATTTCTTGATTTGTTTAGAGGGTGGAGTGAATGCTGAAGAAGTTGAAGTCATGTTGGTGAAGATTGAGTTGCTTCAGCCAAGAATCAGCAGCACTGTGAAGAAATGCTAGCCGTTCAGAATCAAAGGAATCAGGATTCAACCACATGTCTCCCTGCATTTTGTAAGTTGCCAATCCGAATGGCGGCACCGACATCAACCCGCCACCATCACATGTCTCCTCACCAACTAGATCCTTTTGTTTGCCACCACTGCCACCACAGCAACAACACATGGCTTTCCCTAACTCAATGTCTTCGTATTCCTTCATGCTATCTGAACACAACAATTTGAATATGCACAACATAGTACATTAAGTATTGTCATTTTAAGTAAAAATTGTAAGTTGGATTGAGACATTTTACAACTTTTTAGGTACCTTGAAAAGACGAAGATAGTGTATGGTATGTAAGGAAGCATGTCTCCAAGTCCTTTTCATTCTTCACACATGGTATGGAATATATAGGGTACCTACCAATGGTAGAGTTAGTACTTATATATAAAAATACAGACCAATTGATGATGAAACAATTGTTTAGGTGGGGTATCATATAGAAACTTTGACAATGATAAATCAACGAAACAAAATTTAGTTGTTCATGATCACACCTATAATAATTGAATCAATAACGAAGTTTAATTCGTTTTTCACCAACAATATGAGATTAACACATAGCTGAGATTAACACATTAAAACGACTATTTATATTCTCACCAAGCAACTGCCATCCAACTTGCCGGGGAAAGATCAACGCTCTTCAGGGTCAAAAGTGCTGGATAGCTTTTTGCTAATTCAGCTATCTGAAATCACAACATGTATAGTAGTCCTTACTCATCAGTAATGTAGCATTATTGTGTGTGACTATGACACAATATGCAAATCAATTTTTGTTACCACTTGAATAAGAGTAGAACATGTTACAACCTTCTCCACAAATGGAACCCTTTGATAAGGAGAAGACACCTCGGTGTACTCTAAATAGGGTTGGCCAAACCTATTCTTCTTTGACAGTGATCTATCTTGGTCACATGTTGATTCCTCAGATACAACATCCCATGATTTGCTCGAGTTATTGCTTAACGAGGGAGATAAATTTTCGCTTCCACTATCTTCACTCCATGTGTCACTTTCAATGTCGACTCCATCGCCACCCTCCTCCTTCCGATTCCTACAAAAGAGGAAGAGCCATTTCATTAGCTTGAATTTACATAGAAAATGCATATCTTTACAGAGATACATGACCAAACGAAGATACATGGCACGATAGGATGCCAACAAGTAAAATGTGTGAATGTAATTAAATGGCTGCATTCAGCGTATTGTCAACGTTTAATGTAATTTAAGACAATTTTGTCATGTTCAATGTATATAAAAGATAATACTCCTATCTTTTTCAATTATGGGTGTTTCATAAATTTTCGTATATGCAACAGTTAGTATATAATCATTATTTAATGGATTAAAGGTATTTTAATTTTATCATGTCCAATGTACTCCCTCCGGTCCCTAATATAAGAGCCCGCCGCAAAGAAAAAAACACTTCTTAAAAAACATGTGAATGTTAGTCAGATGTCTAATATTGCCCATATTTATTATGATACTTTTAAGAGAGAGAAATACATAAAAATTAATAAATAGGAAAGAGAGTTAAGGGCAAAGTAGAAAAAATGTATTGAATGAGGAGGGAGTATAAGATAGTATATCAAACATAATTATCACTTTTTCCTTTTCGTTGACCTTTTAATAATTGTCGTATCTAATTCATTTAGTATATAATAATTGGGGCTGTCACATAGTAAAATGTACCTAGAAGTCGCAAGGGATTTGTCGCCGCTGTAAATATGGATGGATGATAAATAGGGGACATAGTATTGCATCACAGTTTCACCATTTTCCAACATCACATTTGTTCCGGCACCAAATGCACTCCACTCATTGTAGCACTTCCACAAATCTTTCAATGTGAAATATTCAACTGGTTCCTTAACAAGAGGTTGCCAATGGGGATTCAGATCACCAACAGAGCTCTATATGTACATTCAATTAAAAAAAAAAATCAAACAGATCATTGACCAATTCTGCCTTGTAAAAGAATCACAAGTAAAATCAACGCATTTTTTTAATTGCAATCCTACCCATCCAGGAAAATATACATATTTAGAATAATAACCATAAGTATGCCCACATTGTAAATTGTAATGAGCTGGTTCATATTGGACATACCCAAAAATGAAAAGGAGCAAAATTACCAACATTAGTAATGGAAAGCGAAACTGAACAATGTACTGAGAAAGTTTGGAAGAAGTTTGTTCATTCGAGATAGAGAAAGTGGGACCTACAAGTGATACGTGGCACTCATAGAGTTAGAAGCCATTTACGGTTTTACCATTATTCAGAGACCAAGGCAAGATTACACTTTTCCACAGCAGAATGACAATTCAAACTTTTACCCGCAGATTTCCCCTTCCAAAATGCCAGAAATTGCACAATGTTATTTCACTTTTTAAGTAAGCGTGTGACACAGGATCAGATGCACTAAATAAATGAACATATCAATAAAAATCACACAGTTTTAAAAAAAAAAGTCTGGCTAAAGTCATATTCAATCAAAAAAGTTTCAGTTCAAAAAAAAAAATCAAAAAAGTAATCTTTTTAAAAATTAAAGGTTAATTCATTAATTAAAAAGTAGGCTAAAGTATGTTTTTGGTCCCTTAACTTTGGAGAAAGTCATGTTTTGGTCCCTTAACTTTGGAAAGTGTGTTTTTGGTCCCTAAATTTTGGACAAAGTCATCTTTTAGTCCTTTAACTTTGAAATTTGTGTTTTTAGTCATTTTAAATTCGGTTTAAGTATGTTTTTGGTTCTTAGGTTTGCACAAAGTCTTGTTTTAGTCCCTAAATTTTGGAAAGAAGAGACTAAAAACATATTTTATCATTTTTTGAAAGGACTAAAAACATCCCTTTGTCCAAAGTTAAGGGATAAAAAACACACTTTTCAAAGTTAAGGGACCAAAAACATACTTTTTCTCCAAAATTAGGGACCAAAAACACACTTTTCAAAGTTAAGGGACCAAAACATGACTTTCTCCAAAGTTAAGGGACCAAAAACATACTTTAGCCTAAAAAGTATTAGATGAGTGGAGTAAAATGAAAAGGGCAAAGAGAGTAAATGATATTCAGATCTTGATATTCAATATTCCCATATTTAAATTAATATGCATTCATAATAGGTTAATCATTTTAATAGGAAAGTATTAGAAGGTCAAAAATAAATAAATAGGAAAGTACTATTACTCAAGACAAAGAATATTCTAGATCTCGCTCACGAAATAGGACAAAAAATTTGACATTGTAAATATTTTTAGATTGCAGATTATTTGAATTTAGCAAATTGATTTTGTCACTCAATTTCGGGTTGAAATATTGAAATCAGGCATCCTCTTAAATCCCAAAGAGTTGACAAAATAATAAAAGACCCGAATCGAAATAGGACAAAGATACCAACATTGATTTATAAAAAACTAAATTAATAATTCAGTAATAAACAAAAATACTAAAACACAGTTTTACTATAAACAATGGAGTATAGAAATACTCCTATTATTTATTTTTACAACTCTCAATCCTTGATTAAGAAAAATCAATCAACTTTCTCCATCTTCTCTCCCAGATTCCGCAGATAACGCGTAAATTTCCCCCCCAAAAAAAAAAATCAGAACAAGAATTTCCCCTTCCATCCTTCTTCCTCGTCATCACACGCTAAACACAAGCACACACGAATTTTTTTATTTTTTCAACAAAAAAAATAATCAAAACGAAAACAAAACATTCTAAATAAAAAAAAAAAGAACTTTCATTCACTCACGATAGATGTGAAACCAGACATTGAAAGAAAAACAAAAAAACAAAAAAGAATACCTGAGAGAGAGTCTTGGAAGGAACCATGGGAGTGACACATTGAAGAAAGCGTTCGAAATTCGTGAGAGAGCTTCCAAAGCAGCACATCGACATGATCGAATAATAATTTCACCCAACAATGAAAACCTGACTACACACACAAAAAAAAAAACATAAACATGAAAAAAAAATCACACGAAACAAAAAAAAAAAGTAACCCCATTTCACAAAATTGATTCAGCTTCACTTGCAAGCTTACTTGAGTCAGAGAGAAACAATGGACAAGTGGAGGAAGAAGAAAGGAGGCATAATGGGATTATATATAATGAATAATGGATTGGGAGAGAGAGAGAGATTAGGAGGAAATAAATGCAGAAGAGAGAAAAGCGTAAAGTGAAGAGATGAATGAAGGAGGAGGCAGAAAGAACAAAGAGAGGGAGATTTTGGGCAACGCTCTCTGTTTTTATGTGTTTACATTTGAGTTTTGAGAGAGAGAGAATGAAGACTGTGGTCAGTTCATTTACTTGTGTTGTTTGTGAGATTTATTAATTAATTGAAACGGATTTTCGGATTTTCCTGCGGGGTGGTTTTTTGGAAAGGGAATTATTTTTTATATATATATGGTAATATTTATTGGGTCAAAGGAGTTATTATTTTATTGACTAGAAAAATGAGTTATGACTTGTGATTGACTGCAACATTATTACCATAATTTTATGATTTTTCCTTAATCAATTCTATCTTATCCATATTTCAATATTTGGGATAATTTCATTGCTATGGATTGGCCTTTAGGCTATAGGCTATGTGTTTAAGGTTTTAAATGGTTAGTTTTTATAAAAGAAGATTTTAAATTATTCACCCTTAACCAACATTGGGTATGGAGAAGCATTAAATCTCCCAAGCCAGCTGTCCCACTTTTTGAGGTGCCTACAAATCAGAGTGGGATTAGTCTCTCACTTGTCGAGTGAGAGGATACCTTGATCATGGATAAAAAAAAGGGATAGTTTGTCAATCACAAAGCAAGCAATTTTTCTTTTTATTAAACATCGCCTAGTAATTTAGAGCATATTAGTAATTGACTAATTCAAACTCAAAAGGTATTTTGCTCACATTGTTGTCCCCCTCCAAACACTTCACACAATTCCAATACATATTCTCATCATTTATGGAGTCAAAGTTCACTTACTAGGTCAACTAACTATTATTGATAAAGCAAAAAAGTTAAGTCAAGGTCTAATAGGTCATATCCCTACAAGCAATGAAGCATGATATTTATGCTACTCCCTCCGGTCCTATTTATAAGTCGCCAACCGGCCATATTGTACAAACCAAGGAATGTCGGTTAGTGGCGGTTACATCATTAAATTAGTCTTGTTTTATTTTTCATTTCTATCTTTGCCCCTCCTCACAACTATTAAATGAGTCATAATGAGACAAACAAAAGTAAATGTAGAGATCTCTTTTTTCAATGACAGGGACATATTTGGAAAACTTTAATTAATGAGTTAGTTAGTGGTAGTTGGCGACTTATATTAAGGACCAAAATTTAGTGGCGGTTGGCGACTTATAAATAGGACGGGGGAGTACTGTTTTTGATTAAATAGGTAGGAATCTCTAAATTTCACTAAAATGTGAATATAACTCTGAGTTTTGACATGTTTTTTTACCAAAGTTTTGACCATGTTAGAGATTAGAAATTGAACTAATTTCATTTGTGAAAAGTGTCCGACTCCCTTACCAATTGAATACAAAAATAAAGGATTCAGAATTGTTGATTTTAGTTCATCTGTTTTATAAGAACTTAATATGTGTTTAAAGTTTAAACATAACAACGAAAAAGAAAAACTAAATATAAAACATATCCTATCAAATCTTTATACAATTATATATGGACTAAAACTATTTTTTTGAAATTATAACAATCAAAATTGAAATTAATTTACCACTGTCTTTTGTTATTTTTCTTTTAGAGAAGTTTGTACCTCACTTGCTTAAAGCTAAAGCCAAATTTATTTTGAAGCATTAATCTATTTAAGATAATATTTTTAAATATGTAAATTAAAATATTTTAAAACTTCATCCTGTCTCAAATTCTGCTTTCAGCCATCATTTAGCTCAGACACACGCACACACAAAATCAATTGGTTGCGAGAGCTATATCAATCATGAAATAATGAGAAATCGCAATCTTCGTGCAGCGTCAAATTATTAAAGAATATGTTTGTCCTTACTAGCCTCAATCAGACATTAATTGTTTAAAATAATTCAATAGTAGTAGAGTAATTAATCAATCAACACAAAAGTTTGCAAAAACTACACAAAATTCTAAAATATGAATCAACCAATTGAGTACGGTTATGATTACTTTTATTATAACCTCTAGGAACAAATTGAGTAATTATATTAAAAAGAGGCAACCTTATTAATAAAATTTTCAATAATTTGAATTAGTTTCCTAAGCAATCACTAATGGTTTCTATTCTTGCTCTGATCTCCAGAAATAATCAATGCCTTGTATATTTTATCAAAGGCCAACAATCATAATTAATCAATTGTCGAGGGTTCGGTCTTTGTTGTTAGTATAAAGAAGTATTATATCTCCTAAGCGGTTAAGTCAATGTCCACCCTTTGAGGTACTACAAATAATGAAGGATTCATCTCCTATATGTTGGGAGAGGGATACATTGATTATTGATAAAAAATTAAAGATATTGCAAGATAATCATGCATTTATGAAAAACCTTATCAATTCATCTTAGTTTATACATCCAAGGTGAGGGATAATCTTGAAAGATGAACCGAAATAGCTCCACTGAAATCACAATCCAGAAAAATTCATCTCCATAATTATTTGTGCTTTGTTTGTTATTTTTGGAAAAAAGGTGAATAATTAATTTAAAAATATTGTAATCGAAACTGGTGATATCATTTATGAAAATAAAATCACTGTTGTACATATTAATTCATACTTTTTTATGAGTCTCGTTTTTTGAACTGATTGCGAATCGCATATTGATACTTTTTTCGAGAAGATACAAATTTTTTTCTTTACAAATATCAACAATATCGGTATATGAATAACTCTATTTTCTTGTTTTAATATATGATTAAATTAATTGTTATTAGGAATTTGGGATCTCAGTTCTTTGGCTTTCTTTGAAAATTACTCTTGCATATCTTTTTTAGACTATATATGTATACACTAAATTCAATCATCATAAAAGTAAACCGGTCCTAAGTAAACATATCAATCAGCGTTTTCTCTGAAAAATGTTATGCTAATTTTTCATTTTAATCTCCATATATATAAATACGAATCATTATATTTCCTCACTCATTTGCTTCCACCGGCCATCTTCATGAACAAAGAGTTTACGTTTCAAAAAAAGAGAAAACTTAGGTCCATTTGCTTGTGTCCATTTTATCAAGTTACCAATTAAAATTAGACATGTGTCCAACCTTTCCTACACCCACCAGGCCACCACACCCTATCTCTCCCCCTACCTTCTCTCCTATTCTCCCTCCTCAAAACTCGCACGTCTTTCTCTGTATCTCTCTCCAACCATCACTCATGACTCAACCCCATCACCTCCACAAGACCATGACCCCTGACCAGACCTCTCCGACGAAGACGGCGGCGGTGCCGTCGACAGTAGCCACAACGGAAGCCGAGATGACAGTTTATAGTCTTAGACGGCGACCACCACATCTTAGACAACGACCACCACGGTGGCTGCGGCGGCATATCACAGATTTCAAAATCACTTCCATAATCTCTTCACCAAAAAGAAAACCACTAAAAGTCAAAAGATTCAACTCCACTTACTGTAGAGTCGTACAAGATTGAGATTTGGATTTTGGGAAATTGAAGGTTAAGTGTTCTTGAAAATGAAGAATTTTGGGTATGAGAATATGGTGGTGAGTGGTGACACACTAAGTCAGCCGCCGGCGTTGTGGTTGTCGTCGGCGGTGGCGTCACCGTCGACGGCGGCGCTGCCGTCTTCATCGGCGAGATTTGGGTGGGGGTTGTGGAGGTGATGGGGTTGAGCAATTGTGGGAGGGAGGAGCAGAGAAAGCGGTGCTAGTTTGAGGAGGGAGAATAGGAGAGAAGGTACGGGGAGAGATAGGGTGTGGTGGGTGTAGGAGAGGTTGGACATATGTCTAATTTTAATTGGTAACTTGATAAAATGGACACAAGCAAATGGACCTAAGTTTTCTCCTTCAAAAAATTGTTACATTTTATTGTCTTGATTTACGCCATTCAAGTAGTTTGGAATTATAAAAAAGATAGGAGGAAGTACTATTAAATTAAAGGTGTTAACAACTTCTTTTTTGTTAGATGGAATTAATATTTGTAGAAACTTGTAAAATGAGAATGTGGGGGTAGGAAGGTATGATAAGCAAGTCGCATCGCCGCGTGTGAGAGAAGAAGCGTCGCTGTTACTCTCATTGCTTTCAGGATTTTTGGCTTCTCTCTCCTTTTCGGCCTTTCTTTGTTTGTGGCTTTTTTTCATTCAACAGATGATGTTATCCGCGTGTCCAAAGACATAATGTGTCAAACGGTGATGTGACTTTGTCACGTGTTGCTCACATGCAGTTCTTGAACTCTTTCCCTATGACTTAGTTTCAAATAGTCTCAAGAATTCCAAACGCTGTTATGCTGATGAGAGCATCTTCTGCTGCTGCTGCTGCTGCTGCGGTGACTGATAGCTCTTGTTAGAATTTGGATCAGTAATGCCACATAATCTATAGAATAATGAGTCTGGTGCCTTGGTTATCAAATCATCCCATTAAATTTATGATTAGAGTTTTTTTTAATTCTTTTAAAATCCAAAATTTATATTTTATTTGACCACGTCAATCTCCTAGTCATCTAATGATATCAACATAATTAGCACCTTTAGCGACATGTCAGCATAATTAACATCGTTAGCGACATGTCAGCATAATTAACACTGTTAACCCATATTCAAGTCCTAACTAAATTATTGGGACTAACTGTGCTAACGGAATCAAACTTGAGGGACCAAAACATCTTTTTTTAAACTACAGGGACTAAAACGAAAATTGAAGCAAAATATAGGGACCAAAATATAAATAAGAATAATATATGGGGTCAATATGCAATTTCGCAAAGTTTTTAAACGGTCAAACATCATTGACCTTCAGGTGAGGGTAAAATTGGACCACTTTGGTTACTTGAAGGAAAATTAGGGCCGTTATTAATTTTGGGTGCTTAGTGGTCCACAATAGTTACTAGGAGGGCAAATTAGAGTCATTATCATTACTTAAACTAATAGGGTGAAAATGATTGAATGTTTGAGGGTGATCTAACAATGAAATCAATAAGACGTTGGTTTTGTTCATAGTTTTAAGAAGCTCTGATTTCCAAGTCAACTGGACCATTTGAATTAACATCATTTTTCACTAAATCGTAGTGTTCATGATAGAAACTGTCATGAAAGTCATCAAGGCTAGGCGCACTATCTTTTAGTAGTGAAAAAAATGCCTCTTTGATTTCTTGTGTTGTAGGTAAGTCATAGAATCTTCAAGCTTCATAATTCTGAAAAGTGAGAAGGATGTTATTGAAATTCTACTTACCTGTGGAGCTATTTGTGTAAAATCTTTGGCACAAATTTGTTTATAGATGTCAACGAAATGGTGAAATGTCATTTGTTTGATCAATTGTAAATCAGATGTCCATTGACCATTTGAATCTTTCAATTGGGAAGTCATGTGATTCCTTCTCAAAAAATATGAAAGTATTTAGTGCTTCGGTCCCCTTGTAAATGTCAATTCACTTTTGAGCGTTGACTCTAGTAGCTCATTCACAATCATGAAGAAACACCAATTCTGATTTATCCTCAAAAAAATGTTTTTGGATCTAACGAGGGATTTTTTTTCATATCTATCAACTCAGAAACCTTATGAACTCTGGGTTCGTATTTTTTTATGAATGTTACCAATTGAGTTTTATCCATGTAACTAATGCTGATAGAGTGTATTGTAACTTGCATTGCAATTTGAAGCTTGATGGTCCTTGGAATTCATTAGTTCAACTAGAATGAAATATCTTGGAACATTCAAGGTATAAATGCCAATATGATTTAAAGTTAGGTTATTTATTGATTCTCATTGGTGCCTCTATGAAAAGGGCTATTGAATCATGATCTGAAGCGGGCATTGAAAATATATTGATTGATATTGGGAAAAGGAAAAGAGTATATATCCAATATTGATTGCAAAAGGCATGTCTACTTTTCTAGTATTAGATGACTTCCTTTGCGATTATTAGACCAAGTGAATTTTTGCCCCTTTTGTGGCAATTTAATTAACTAACAGGAGTCTATGCATTGTACAAATTCATCATTGATCTTTGGAGGCAGTGGCCTCTTGTCATTAAAATGATATTCTTGGTTTAAAGTCCCTAGTTAAAAATCAAGGTAAATTTATAGTAGGGGTTTTGCATCTAACCGATTCCAAATGAGATAGTGATTTGAAGCAAATGGTGGACCATAAACAAAACTCAAGTAATATGAAGGGTATTTTTCATTACTGATTAAGTTACAATGGCAAATATTTGATGACAAATCTAGAACTTCAACATCTAAGTTACTTTGCCTTGCTACTATTGTACTATCCCCTTATTACATGCATTAGTACCGATATAAAAAGAAATCCTAATTTATTTAATACTTGGTAAGTGGTGTCCTAAAGGATCTTGGTTTCTGACAAAAAGATGAAGTCTGGATTCATATCATTGACAAGTCACTAGCTCCGTTGAACTGCCGTGGCTTTTTTCAAACCACGGAAGTTCCAACTTAGGACTCTCATGGTGATGGTGGAAGATTTTGTTTGCCTGCTTCTTTAGCCTTTCTTTTTGCAGGAGTTTTCTTGCTTGATTCAGGAGGACCATTGGTGGCAACTTCTTTTTGGAGTCTTTAGAATGAGAAGACACAGTGCCTTGCTTGGAGGAACCATAGCTGACTCTAGTGGTGATGGTACTACATTGATACTAGACAAGTGAGGAAATAATGGGGTCTACATTAAAGTAAGTGGGAGTATCCTTGCATGAGACAAAGATAAAACCTTTCATATGAGGTTAAGTCATGTCTGGTGTGTAGGCTATTGGTCCTTGGATACAAGATGGGTAATAAAGAGGAGGGAGTTGATGAATAAGTCTCAAATTCAATTTCATACTCCTTAATGATTTTCCAACCATATTAATTTTCCTCATTCTTATGATAAGAAATAGCAAAAGATTCTGATGGAACAAAATCCTCCGCCCTATAATCCTTTCACCACTTCAATAACACAACATGAATTATGGGATTTGGGTAAGCAAGATACCATTGTTCACATCTTTTCTAAGCTAGCTCTGCAAATTGAATTAAGAGGAAGGAGTTGTTAGCTTTGTTCGCTGAAGTATTGAAAACTTTGATGCAGTCCCAAATGAAAATTTCTATCTTTGCAAGAAGAATATGGTTTGAGTAGTTAAGTTTCAACTTATTGGTAGGAGAAATTGTTGAATCATCTTGTTCTGGGCTCGAATGAGGTAAGGAATGCTTAAGAAGCTGTGAATGAGAAAGAAAAGAGGAACAACCCTCTGAGACTAATGCAATTGAAAGAATGGGGACCTTAGGTTGTATTAGGTCTTTGGTAACAAGAGTTGAGGTTGGAGTGATCTCAAAAGATGGTTCTATAGATACCATCGGCAGTAAAGTATTTAGGTTAATATCTTCTTATTTTAAAGTGTCTTGAAAGAGAAAATCCAAGTGGTCATGAGCAGGTTCCAAAGAAGGAACAACAGTTGTGTGTAAGGAAGGATGAACATTAGAGTGAAATGGTATATTCTGACCATTGTCAACATTCATTATATTAAAAATTTCATTAGTGTGGTTTGCTTCTTGAAGGACAAAGATTATTGTGCTTCTCTTCATGTGGCTCATTGAATTGAGGGAGGTTAACTGGTGGAGTTTGACCTTCATTGTCAATAAGATCATCATTTCAGAAATGTAATATATCTTCCACATGGTTTTCTACCAAAAAAAGTCTCGAGGTAGTGTCTCAAACACATGATAGTGTTGCTTGAATCGTTGAAGCCGAATCCTTGTAGATCCTTGCGTCCGGTGAGTTCTTATCCAGTCTTGCCAAATCATTTCATATTGCTTAGTAGTAAAAGTATGTACGTCTCACCAAAGAAAAAGTATGTACAAAATATGTACCATATTTCTCATAAGATCGTCTAATGACATTGCAGTCCAGTCAAAATCTGAAGTGGGGTACGAGGATATTGTTGTATTGTGTGACCAATGGGGTAAAAAGATGAACATGAACATAAAACACGTTCATATTTGCACTCCATTGTGTGAATCCTACCATTATCAAGCCTAAGCTTAATGTTTTGAACAAGTGATAGTTGAGGATCAATTTGGACCCTTACTAGAAGGTAGTTGAGATGTTTTGAATACATGGCCCCTTGAGCATCTTTCATGATATTTCCTACTACATCTCCTAATGTTTTTGCAACTTGATTAGTGTAGTAACCAAAAAACAACTCCCAGAACTGAACCAAAACTGGGAGAGCTACCAAGTGTATCAAGTTGCGAGGCATATATTTTGGGTGAGGTAGTCTATGATTAGAAGGGAGTTGTCTATTGATCATGACCCTTTTGAGATAACATACTGAAGGTCTTGTTCAGATTCAAACTTCATCGGGAAGTAATTAACAATCTTGCCTTCAATAGTGAAGTGGTGATAAAGAGACTTAAGTCTATGCAACGTAGTTTCCAGTCTTAGTTTGGAAACTTCATTAATATCAACAATAGTAGCAATGTCATAGAGCTCAAGAAATTGTCATCTTGGAAGCAAGACTGGTGGGTCTAAGCCTAAAGTGGGAGTCTTAAAAGCCAATGGATTAAATCCTGGAGGGAATTTTATAGGAATAGAAAAGGGAGGATAATTGAAAAAGTGAAAAAGCTAGAGTCAACTCTAGATGAAGAAGAGATTACTTAGAGAATGGAAAGCCAGTTGGAGAAAATGAGAATGTAGGAGTTAATGATGATAGATTTAAATTTGAGTGTGGAGAATATATAGTAAATGCACTAGGAGAGGAAATAATGCATCTATTCTCTGTCCCAGTAACTCAAAAAAGGAAAAAAGTATAAACAAATGTAGGCTGCTTCACATTTCGAATCAACCATTATCTGGTCCAACCATCAGTTTGAGCGGTTCGATCGTGTTAAACCATGACCTGAAACCTTTTTCGGCTCGCATTTCGGTCCGGCTTTTACATCACTGACTTTACATCACAAAAAACTAAAATATCTAACCAAAATAATATAAATATTTAGTGAAGAAGGATGAGCTTATACAAAGACATACATAAATGTTCAGGTGAGGTCAATCCTAAAATTAATAAGATCCACTAATAAAAATATTACCCTATGTGCTCTAAAATTAAAAAATGATTAATAATGTTGGTAAAAATGAAAATGATTAATGTTACATCAAAGTGCATTAGAGATACTTTTTATTCTTTGAAAAATTTGATGAAGAAATTATACCTCATAATAATTTTATTGAAAAAATAGAATAAATTATAGTGGATAGAGGGAAAATAACAGAAAATATCTTATAAATTTTAAAATCTCATAACAGATTTTAACAATTTAAGTATAGGTATGTACAACGGCAACTTTCCTGTTTAGAATTTTGAAATTATGGAGTTATTTCTCAGTAATTTTTGTCAAGGATAAATGAATGAAAAATATTTGTTTGATTTCCATATGTTGTATTTATTTCTATCTTGTCCTAATGAACCAGGTAGTTAGCAGGCCACATAAAATGCGAAATAAGCCCATGTAATGCTAGATGCTAGGCCCGTCAACTAAAATCAGTTTTTTCTTTGCCCAAAAGAGTTGTTTGGCATTAAACACTCTTGCTCAAAGGGTTCAAATGGGGACAAAAACTTAAATTGTCAAAGAAAACGGATAAAAATTAAAGCCATTGTTTTCCCATTAAAGTAGAAACAACTAATCTTCATCGTCACTTTACCTGAAGTCAGTTCAACATATCCAAACTTTCTGGTCCAATTGAAATTCATGGGAACTTTATATTAATTAGGTCAGCAAAGTAACCTCTCATCAGCTTCAACCAAGTCAAAATTCAACCCATTATTTCTGCACAATCTGCCTAATTAAACTCCTAAGTGTTTGCCCATGCGGATTGTGAGTTGTGACATGGTATAGAAAATTGGAATCTCTACTTGTGGATAGCAGGGTTCTAATTCTACTTATAACTTTTCATAGGTTCTAAATCTACTTATAACTTTTCATATGAGGGCTTCGTTTATATAACTCAATCTATGTGTAATCTTTGTAGTAGCACTTCTAGTGGGGGAAAAAACCCTTCTAATGTAAATGTAGTTATGGGTATGCATGGACTAGATTGGGTAAATTCTGCTAAAAAATGAGTAACAATTATATTTTTTGCTTAGAGCCTTCGGTGTCCGACTCCCTTCGGGGAACCGACTAATCCGAAGTCGCCGCCGGGATTCCTCATTTTGGGGGTGACGACTTCCCTTGGGTTCGAACCCATGTGAGTAACAATTATATTGCAGACTAAAGTCTGGCCTTACCCCGATGGTCAAAACTTATATGCGTAAATTGAGATTTTTCACATATATTATATTAGCAAAAAATACATATCATGGTTAAAAAAATAAATAATGTTGAAATATATTAGATCAAATCTATAAATATTTATTTATGTATATTTTGAATCAAATAATATGTATTTTATATAATAATATATAATAAAATATTCATATTTTAAATAAATGCCATACAACTTTTTATGTTGGGCCAAGTAGGATGCCTAGCCTTGCCCAATGACAAAGTTTGCTCAATACTGCTTTAAAATTTTAGGGCGACTTTTTTGGGTGAGATCAGGTGGGCATTCAGGATGGCTTGACGTAAAATTCACACCAAGCTTTTAAAAGCCGGATCGAGCCGGACGGTCCGACCGGTGGCTAAAACGGCCCGATCCCCTCGATCGGGCCGTTTTACTGTGCGACCCGGTTCGACCCGGAGTTGACCCGGGTCGACCGCTGTTGACCCGGGGTTGACCCGGGTTGAACCGCTTTTGACCCGCTTTTGACCCGGCCAGAAATTGACAACTGCAAAAAAAAATATATCAACAGAAAAAAAATGAACTTGATTAAAAAAATATCTTCATCCTAATTATATTAAGTTATTAAGTATTAACAATATTTATATATTTAATTTTCATTAAATTATTACGTCACCGGTTCGACCGAACGGTCCAACCGTTTCAACCGTTTCAACCATGACCCGCTCAGTTTTCCGGCTCGACGTCCGGCTCGGGTTTTAAAACCTTGATTCACACTAGTCATTTAAACCTATAAATTATCATGAGGGCATTTTTGTTTTTTTATTTTGTGCATAATATGGACATTTGTTATCTTGCTATTGTTGAGATTAAAATACGTCTGTATTTAATAATTCACCCATTAAAAATAATAAAAATTGTTGTGACAAATTATGCATGATTGCTCTGATAAGTTCAACTGTGAACTTAACCCAATAAATGTAAATATTTTAACCTAATTTTTATTTTTTACTTGTAAGGGTGATCATTGACAAAAATACATGCCTTTCCTCATGTCCAATTTCTAGGAAAAACATAAAAACTTAGTTATATATTTTTAATGTTATTAAGAACAAATAACTTTTTCTTAAAGCATATATATATAAGTGGTGGAGAGTTATATATATATATATATATATATATATATATATATATATATATATATATATATATATATATATATATATATATATATATTGTTTTTAAGGGAAACCGGTGGATCAAAAATTAATGTTTTTATCCATATACTCTTTGACTTGTTAAAACTTATTTTTTAAACTTCAACTTAATACTACTATTTGTTTTCAAATGTAGCAATAAAAAATATTGTTCCTCAAATTTTAGAAAATAAATTTATATTTTCGATGAAGTTGATGGAAAAAAGTATTGAACGATTAAAACTGAAGGAAGCATGTTGCAGGATTTTTAAGCTAAAAAATTATTTGTTAATTGAGTCGAAGTGTAAAAATGGTCGAAAAGAGGAGAATTGATTAGTAGTTCCATGGAAAAAACATAATTAAGATGATATCTCACGAGTTGTTATCCCAAGATTAAATGTTGTTATTGTAAGATCTTGGAGTTGAAATTTACAACTCGTGGGAGATCATGTTAATCATGTTTCTTTCATGGAACATCTAATTAAGACATTCAGCCATATAGGACTTATTTAAGAGCAAAGTTTCATTGGACCAATTCAAACATTGACTTACAATTGAGTTATGAGTTATAAGTTAAATCAAACAAATAAATTAATATTTTACTTTTTTAAAAAAATCTGCATGTTTTCAATGCAAAGCAATTAAATAAACAGAAAAAATAAGTTTACTAAAATCCAATGAACTCACACCTACTATACATTGACCCCAGAAAACGGCCAATGAGACAAAATCACATCCACTTCCTCTATCTTATCCTTCGTAGTTTCCACCAAAATTCTCAGCCCTACCCTCACCTCCTTTCCCATCTACGAAACGAAATGAAATAGGAGTACTACATATTCAATCACCATCTCTCCCTCCCCGCGCCCTTCTCTCTCTACATGTATATATATATCTCACACAAACAAGGGGGTCAATATAATAAGACTAAATCAGAACCAGTGACAAATCGAGATAAAACTCAAGCATATCATAATCCAGCTAGATTTAGTTCAAGAATGTATGAGGCATAAATGGAGGACTTATACACTCACAACTATATAGGAGCTTAATATATATACATATAAGATACACTCACAGCTTTTGACGTTGTCGCCAACGATATATAGGAGCTCCAATCCTCATAATTAAAGAACATAAATGGAGGACTTGCAAAAGAAGAAGAGAGCCCAACATAGCCAAGGGTCACTTGCCGGAAAAAGTCAAGAAAGGGAATACCTTATCTTCAGCCAAGGGCCGGCCGGCAAGTCATCCCTGGCTGCACTGCACTCCCTGCATCTCTTCATGCAAGTCCCTTCTTAGGAGGCTTGTATTGTTCATATGTGTATGTAATGATTTCAAGTTTTGAACTTCCCTGTATATATAGGAGAGTTTCATTTTTTCTATATAAAGATAGGCGAATGCTTTCATATGTTAATCCCAAATGTAGTAAGTGGCCTTTCTTTCAAACCAAAAGCCACCCTTCAAAAATCAGCAGCCTTTGACCTTAGACTTGCAAAGATTGTGGACCAATTCAACATTTATTTTGTGGGTATATTTTTTTAGACAAGTATGATGAAATTTAATTTTGAATGTCTTAGAATTGTCTTTTTTTGTTGACCTCAAAATTGGATTTTAAGTAATTATTTGTGACCAGAAATATATGTTGCAAAATTAAAATTAAAATCAAATCAAATATGTATCCTCCTTCAAGTTTTCGTAATCACGTCTTCATTTTCCCTATTATCAGTAATATTATTCGAATCAACGATTTCATATTACAACTATCACATTTTTCATCCCTAAAAAATGCAATTAGTGATTGTTTTTTTCTTAATAATAGCCCTTTTCATTTTGTTTTCGGATTCATTTCTGCTGTGTCAATAAATATTATATATCGTACATGGTTGAATATTTTCCACGTTATTTCACTTCTTTTCAGGACTTATTATTTTTATTTTATAATAAGGTCAAATTTCAATTTATATTAAAAGAAGTTACAATAATTAACAATCTAAAAGAAAAGTTACAATAAAAGAAAAAGGAAACAGAACAAAAGAATAAAAATCATTACATGGTAGCATTGGAGACTAGGTTGATCATGTTTGTTTTGAGGGGTGCCATTGAGTCTGCATCAAGAGAACTCTTTGTGAATGTGCTGAAGGATGACAACATGGTAACAATGTCTCGTGAAACTACATGGTTGAATTCTTTATGCTGTTCAAGTCCAACAAAAGAGGATTTTTCCTTGTGACACTACTGGAAATAAGGTCTTTCACGACCACAATATTGGGTTTTTCACGACCAGATATAGGTGGTCGTGGAATCCCGCGTCGTAAAAAAGTGTGTTTTTCATGACCACATATTTGTGGTCGTGATAGATAGGCCCTATCACGACCACAGTCATGTAACTGTGGTCGTGAAAGCCTCTTAGGAGGCACCTAGTTTAGGTGCCTCCTAAGAGGCTTTCACGACCACACTTTAATAAAGTGTGGTCGTGAAAGCCTCCCAGGAGGCTTTCACGACCACATTTGTGCAATTGTGGTCGTGATAGGTCTCCCCTATCACGACCACAATTTCCCAATTGTGGTCGTTGAAAGGTTGCTCTTTTTTTTTTATATATTTAGGGACTGCATTGTTTAGTCATCTGCACCCTTGCAGATCAATTTACAAACCACTTTCAATACAGCACCATAAATCATATATACAATACAGAATACTAGCTCAATTGCAAAAACGTATCATGCATAAATATTACCTTACTTAGACAACAAAATACAAAAGGCATAATCTAAGTTTTATATCTTTGCCTTACTACTATAAGTTCAAAATTCAGCTACAACAATCTAAGCCTATACAATTTCTGCCTCACATAGTGATTGAAAATTCTGCAAGTGCGTTTCGTACAAAGTCAATATCCTCATCTTGTTTAAACGAGTCAGTACTAAGTCCATAAAGTCCCTCCAAAAGCTGCAACATAATTAAACAATATTAAAAAAGACAAGGAAAGTACCACTTACAATTAGAAATCACTATTTTCTTGGAGATATATGTTAGAAGCGTGCATACCTTTTGGAATTTCCTCCCTTGCTTAATTTGATCTTGATATACAATATCCAGCATGTATTTGCAGACATAATATCCGCACTCTACAGAGCCCCGCTGTCTTGGACACTGATAAATCACAGACAATATCAGCAATATCATGGTAGTTCGGGTATGGCTAAAAGCAATATAAATGAAAATGAATATAAAAATTGCTTTTACCTTTACGTTTATAACATGAATCGAAGTCTGACTAGCTGTGTAATAATCAGTATCTTGAGCATCATGCCATTTTAATATTCCTCTTCAAAAGAGACAAAATCATAAAAATAATGTTATATATAGTATAAAGATATATTATTATCAACCATAAAAGTAAAAAAAAAAGAGAAACTTACTTGTGGAAGACTTTTCTGTGATCGTCGCTAATAAATCCCTCTAAAGAGTCAAACCAAAAAATCCTGAACTCTTTCGGGCAAAGTATAGCCAGAGTCCAATGTCCACTGAAAGATATAAGTGAAAATAAATGTTAATTAAACTAAGACATAACATTTAATATTGTGTAAAAGATAACTCATTACCAATTCAAAACGGGGGCGAAATAAAGAGTGCCGCAATCAAGGCCCATCTGCAGCTCGACGTAAGATTGCATCTCCCAAAAATGAGTTTTCTTACTCCTTTTAAGTATTTTCAAGGCGTTTTCATCATAAGCCAGTCTAGAAGGGCATAGAAACCGGCAAAACTTTTCCTTTGGGCACTACAAGAAAATAGGAGGCTATTCACGTGAGGTATGTGGCGCATGGGGCAAGAGTGACAAAATCGACTTTCTTTGTGGCGCATGGACATGTTTGTGCGTCACAAACTTGACACAAACGTGACACACAAACTTAAATTTAAATTTTTTGTGGCGCATGGGCTTTCTTTGTGGCGTATGGATCCATACGCCACACATGTTTGTGGCGTATGGATCCATACGCCACACATGTTTGTGGCGTATGGCTCCATACGCCACAAACATGTGTGGCGCATGGATCCATACGCCACACATGTTTGTGGCGTATGGCTCCATACGCCACAAACATGTGTGGCGCATGGCTCCATACGCCACAAACATGTGTGGCGCATGGATCCATACGCCACACATGTTTGTGGCGTATGGATTCATGCGCCACACATACCCTCCACTTTCTGTAAAAAATTTAAATTTTTTCCCGCCACTCTCCCCCACTTTCTCCCTATATAAACTTCACTTCTCTCACATTTTCTCCTCCCCACTCTCTATTTTTTCCTACTCTCTCCCCACTTTCTTTTCTCCTCTTTCTCTACTCCATTATTTTCCTCCTCTTCACTTCCATTCTTCGTATTTAATTTCTCATTTAACTAATTATCCTTAATTTTTTTTGCAGGCTCATTGTTTAAAATCTTTCACAATCTAAAGTATACACTTTATCATTCGTTAATACTTTGTTTTTTTTCTCATTCATTATAATTCAAATTCTTTTATTTCATTATAATACTAGCTTTTAATTATTTTTCCCTCTACTCCCTCTACTTCAAACACTCTCTTTCCTTCTTCCTAATTATTATCTCCTATTTTTTTATTTTTTTAAAACTGCAGCTTGCCGAGGAAGAAGCTTCCTCGGCAAGCTGCAGTTTTTTTTTATTTTCACTTCACCTTATGTGGCGCATGAGTTATGCGCTACATGATTTTGTTGCATCAAAATTATGTAGCGCATAACTCATGCGCTACACAAGTTTGTTACGCCTCGATTTGTGGCGTATGGATTTCAACGCCACAAAATTCTTTCATACGCCACATACTTCAATATTTTGCCCATTTTCATGCGTGACTAGCATCCCCATTTTTTGTAGTGGGGGTTCTTTGGCATAAACTGTGACAGTACCTATTAGACATGGCGAAATGGATTAGAACTTAAAGACTTATTACAATATTCAACTATATTGATAAAAATATGACACACTTACCAGACGGCCAAATCAAGCCAGCTTTGCTCAAGCTCTTCCATCATCAAGAACTCCTTAAACCTCTCGAGAACCTTGCAACCAAATCTTCTCCTCTATAGTGGATTGACGACTCCAGCAGGTATTAAAAGATTACGCTCAAATCCTGGTTGCATCGTCCACAGCAGATTCAGATATGGGTACTTCTCACCGTTAAAATTCTGAAAATAAGAAACACATCAACTTTACACACATATATCAACAACATTGTTAATAAATGTCAATTCATAGACAACTTTAGTACCTGTGGGAGAAGAATTGGTGGTTGAGCTTCTTGAGCAGTATCGAACACAAGCCTTTTAGGCCAAACAATAAAGCCCTTCATTGCTTGCCCTAAAGTTGTGATCTCTTTAGTACAGAATGGAACACATGTCATTTCTTGGCCCTTTATCACGGAAATGACTGTCACTTTTACTTGATCATCCCGGATAGACCTGTTATGAATGGTGGCTTGATTTGGGTACTTGAGAGCCTTAGCAACAGGGTGTAGGCAAGGCTCGTCCAGATGTAAGTAGCACTCCTCGTGGTAGTCATCAAGAGGATCAGATGCACTTGGCTCACTCATTGTTGAAGTTGTTCTTTGGGAAGCTTGAAGAGCCTCTAACTGTGATGTAAGATATTCAAACCTCATTTGCCATTGGCTCTCCCGTTCGTCCATCCGTTCGTCCACCCGTGCATTCACCATTGCATCAAGCTCCTCAGTGGACATTTTATTACGAGACACCACTCGTTTTTTGGGCCCAAAAAATTCCTTTGCCCCAACTGTCCCAGCAACTCCTACAACTCGGCTAGGGTTGTCTAATCTCCCTAGCGAAGTTGCTAGGATGTCCATTCTGGGGTCCTGCGGTGTCCAAGACCCCTGAGAAGATTGCTCCTCCAGTTCATTCTGTTACAAAAGTGAACAAACATTGATTAAGATACAATAATATCCTACGTAAGTGTTTAAATACAATTTATATAGCACTCACAATTCGGTTTGCCAACGCTTCAGCCTTGTCACTGGTATATTTTCCAGTTGGTCTCTTCCTCCGGGCCGCTGCCCATGTTACATGGCGTTGGAGGTCAGGTAAAGGTTCTAAGACAGTGGAAGATGACTCAGCTTCCATAGATTTCCGCTGCTCCTCCCACTTCTGTCGCCGCTCGGCTTCCACATAATCAGTCATCCAATCATACCCCCCACGGGACATGGTATGATTATACTCATTTTTAGCCCGGATCTCTTGTTGTTTTTTGCTTATCTCCTATGTACCACAATAATAAAATATTAATAATGCAGGTACACAGATTAAAACCAAGTAATGAACTATACATGTATAGTAGATATACCTTAAATGCTTCAGACTTCCGATATTTAACAAACTCCTTCCATTTCTCTGGTTCAATATTGGGATATGCTATACATGGATCCTCACCCATTTTAGACCCCCCGAATATGTAGTCCTTGGCCATGTTATATTTGAATTCACTAAACCTTTTTGCAATTTTTCGCCAAACGAACTCTTTAAAATCTTTGGTATCCGACACATCCCAATATTGCTGCAATGAAAAAACAAATATGATTAGTCACCACAATATCTCACAAATATGGAGTTAAAATACGAATGTACATACCAATACATCCAACCAACATTGTTGCTTAACATCGTCATTAATGTGTTTCCACTCATTTATTGTAATGTCAAGTCTGTTTCTCGCCACTATTCCAAGATAACTTGCAAATGGTTTTGCAGTTGGGCCTTTAGGCCTATTCTTTTCATTTAGTTCCAAATGGTTTTTCTTCTTATGCTCAACTGTCAGAGCAATGACTTTCGAAAGTTTGGTAGGCCCTCTTTTCTTCTTCTTCACAGGGGGTAGTGGGGCCTCCTCATAATACTCTTGCTCGCGATCGGAGTCATTTTCTGCCATTATAACCTGTGAAAGAGGAACAATTACATACATTAGCACAGAACAATTAATAATATTAGATAGATTATTAAATGAAAAACAATAACAATAATCAATACATTTTCTAACATTATGTGTTGTCGTCCCATATGTTCCATATACCCTCAGTATGATCATTCCTAACCGCACAGAAGTCATCATCATCATCATCTAACAAACTTCTTGTTGTTTTGCCTAATAATTGTATCTAATCATCATCACCATCATTTACTGTGAGAGCACAATCCATTTGATTTCTATTTTGCAAGGCAATGGAAAGCTTAACATTTGTAGGGTCTGAAACATAAAACACTTGCTTCGCATGACTTGCTAGAATAAATGGTTCATCCTTGTAGCTGACCCTATTAAGATCAACAGATATCATGCCGCTTTGGCGCTCAATCACAACTGCATTACTATGTACCCACTTACATTTAAATATGGGAACCTTGAAATGCAGTGCGTAGATGATTTCCCAAATTTCTTCAATAACCCCATAATATGTAGTTGTAGCCAATTTTGGGTTTTTGTCCCTAGAGCTAGAAAAATGGGTTGCCTCACATCAAGACAACGCCAATAAGGGAGATCAAAGAAGATTGACCTCTTCTTCCAAATGTTAGTCCACTTCTTCTTCTTCTTTCCTTTACCAAACTCCACAGTAACACGAGCAACACGACGATAAACTTCTTCACCTGTTAACGGAATTGGAGCAGATGCATGCTCAGGAAAGCCATTAAATCACTTCCTCAGTCGACGGTATGGGTGGTGGCGATCAAGAAACCTCCTATGACCGAGGTAAACAGTCTTCCTTCCATACTTGAGCTGGACTAAATTAGTGTCATCCTCACAAATTGGACATGCCTTATGTCCCTTGACACTATATCCTGAGAGATTGCCATATGCAGGTAAGTCATTTATTGTGGTAAACAACAAAGCTCGCAACTTAAATGTCTCCTTTTTGTATGCATCAAACACATCAACACCTTCATTCCACAACATCTTCAAGTCCTCGATCAACGGAGCAAGATAAACATCGATATCGTTCCCAGGCTGTTTCGGTCCCGAAATCATCATACACATCATAAGATATTTCCGTTTCGTGCACAACCAAGGTGGAAGGTTGTAAATGACAAGCAAAACTGGCCAAGCACTATGTTTGCTAGAGACACTCCCAAATGGGTTGAATCCATCTGTACAAAGGCCGAGACGGAGGTTTCTAGGATCACTAGCAAACTCTGGAAAAATTGAATCAACCTTTTTCCATTGAGGAGAGTCAGCAGGATGTCGAAGATATCTAGAATCAGAATTTCTCTGATCACAATACCACCTCAGATTCTCTGCTTCTGTTGCATTCGCGAACAATCGTCTAAACCTTGGAACTATTGGAACGTACCACATTACTTTCGAAGGTTCACCTTTTTTTGGTTTGCTTGTCTCTTCGTCGTCGTCGTCATCATCAGCACCCTTCCTCTGTTTATACCTTGGCT
This sequence comes from Mimosa pudica, assembly GCA_029929735.1. Classification (NCBI taxonomy): domain Eukaryota; kingdom Viridiplantae; phylum Streptophyta; class Magnoliopsida; order Fabales; family Fabaceae; genus Mimosa; species Mimosa pudica. The sequence continues at coordinate 11,472,850 of JAKELP010000023.1, read as the reverse complement.
CCTGACATCTGGACACACATGTAACCCTTCATATTCATTTCTATATAAAATACAATCATTGGGACAAGCATGTATCTTCTGATACTCCATACCCATCTTACTTAGCATTTTCTTGGCCTCATACATTGTCTTCGGAACCGCATTGTTATCCGGGAACATATCGCTCGAAGCTGCAAGCATTTTCGAGAAACCCGCGTCTGCCCACCCATTTTCCATCTTTATTTCTAATATTGTTAGAATGAAGGTCAGACGGCTATACTTCTTACACCCTGGAAACAAAGGTGTCTCAGCATCACCACGCACTTTGTCGTACTCGTCTGACACAACAAACGACTCCGCTGCGATATCATTTATCATGTTGTCCATGCCAACATCGCAAACATATTCATCATCATCATCATTATCGTCCACCTCCGCTGCTTTTACATGTTCCACGGTAGTTCCCAATTCCCCATGCCAAATCCACTTCCTGTATCGGCGATTGATCCCCTCACAAATAAGGTCATTCCTTATAGAGTCAAGGCTTTTGCGATCAACATTCACACACTTCACACAAGGGCACGGGTACTTTCCATTCTTACTCGGCACATTTCTTTTGGCAAATTCAATAAACTCTTCCACCCCCTTTTGATACTCTTCACTAGTTCGCAAAGCATCCATCCAAGCACGATCCATGGCTACAAGCTTTGGTTACTTAACTTTTGAATATTACCAGAACAATCCACAATCCATACACTAGCTAGCAATTTGTAGCTCTCTAATCAAGTCCATATCAACCAGCATAACATTACTAATCAAACCAGTTTATGCCTAATTTTTCCTTCAAATCAGATTTTAGAGAATGAAATAGGCCTACAAACCTCAACTAAATCAAAAATTTTATATTGTTTAGAGAATCATAAGTTTTATCATAAGAACACACAAGAATGACTAGCAATGCTTAATTGAGAAGAAAACAAAACATTCACTGAAGATTACACAAAAACACTTTATAAAGATTTGGATGCAAAATTTGCCACAATCCACTACATACCAATATCACAAGCACCACAAAGATATCATGACAGAGATCTTAACCAATTATATCACAAAAATCATAGTACAATTATTCAGTTTTACAACCAACGTTGCTAATGATAAATGATAAATCCTATACGTGTTGAAGACAGAGATATCATCTGGCTCTTTGTAACTCCATCAAAAACTATTATGTGTAATGATAATCACGGTCTGAATTTATTCACCAAAACCTCATATCACTATACACATGAAAATTATTCCTATCATGCTATCATAACCGTATATAGAAATAAAAAAAATTAAGCCAATAGTGGAAATAGGTTGGTCACTAACCAATGAGCAAATGGACGGCGGCGGAGGAGTGAGCGGCGGAGTTGAGAGGCGAGTGAGTGAAGTTGGAGAGGCGGCGGAGGGAGGAGACGGCGGAGGGAGGCGGCGGGTGTTGTTGAAGGAGGAAGGAGATGGCGAAGGGAGGCGGCGGGTGTTGTTGAAGGAGGAAGGAGACAGCGGAGGGAGGCGGCGTGTGTTGTTGAAGGAGGAAGGAGACGGCGGAGGGAGGCGGCGGGTGTTGTTGAAGGAGGAAGGAGACGGCGGAGGGAGACGGCGGCGGTGGGGAAGGAGGAGGCGGAGGTAGTGGAAACGAAGTTGTGAGAGAGAGTGAGTGAGTGAGTGAGAGAGAATGTTGAAGATGAGAGACGACCACAATAGGTTTTGGCAAAGTGAAGTGAAGGTGAGAGAGAATGTTGAAGATGAAGAGTGAATGTTGGAGGGAAATAAAAAAGGTTTTGGCGGGTAGGAGAAAAAAATTTTCCATCTTCCACGACCATAATATGGATATTGTAGTCGTGGAAGGGGACCCTTCCACGACCACACTTTATAACATTGTGGTCGTGGAAGGGACAATGTCATTATTGTGGTCGTGGAAGGTCTCTCTTCCACGACCACAGTTTTTAAAACTGTGGTCGTGGAAGGGTGCGGTCTTCGAAGGTTGAGAACCTTCCACGACCACAAATTAAAAATTGTGGTCGTGGAAGGTGCCTTTTCCACGACCACACTTCGAAATGTGGTCGTGAAAAGTCTCCGTCTGGACAGTTATTTACATGTTATGCCACCGCGTTTTTTATCAACGACCAACATTGGCTTTTTAGGTGTTACTTATGGTCGTGAAAAACCTTTTTTCTAGTAGTGTGAGCAAGGTGAGTTGATGAGCACTGTTGTGAAGATCTGTGGACAAAATAAATTAAAGGGTGCCAGAAAAGCAAGCCTGGAGAATATTGGAGGAGAGTGATCCCTGCTATGCCAAATAAATGAATGTATTTCTTGTTGCTCAAAGAAGATGTGACTTTTATGAAAAAAGGGCTAGTCTGACTTTTTTGCTTACACAAAATAACAGTCCAATCTCGGTGGAGAAGAGGCAGATGACTTGCAATGTTAGAGGAAAATGATGGTCCACTTGATGATGATAGAGATGTCCTCTGTTCAGTGACCATTTCGTGGTGGGATATTGTAAAAACCCCAATTTTTTTTATTTTAAAATACAAGTAAATAACTGGAAAGATAAATAGAATAACTTGAGAATAAACTACTAATTTTATTCATGTCATAACATAACTTTTTATAACATAAAGGAACATAAACATAAACTACAGCCTTCATATATAGAGGCTTTATTTGTTTCTCATAATTAGACTGCATAAAAACACTATTCATATGAGTTGCTCGTAGTCTCAGTTCCTATGGTAATCTCGGATGCCACAGTGTTAGAACTATCAGAGGAAGAGGATGAAGGTTCCATCACATTTAAGTTTGCTACATGATTATTATATATGTCATATAGGTCGGCATCTACTGCTTCCGGAGGGGGCTGTGGCGGGGGAAAGTCTAGTACGTTACTGAACACTTGAACATTGTATATCACCGGGAAATCTCCCATCCAGTACCACTCAAACTATCCTTATTTCAGAGATGGGCACCTGAAACATTATGACAACTACCAAATTTGAACAAATAATGTTTCAACTGCTTAATTTAATTAAGCAGAAAAAATATGTGTTTAGTCCCAAAAATGAACTTTTTATGAATAATTGCAAATGAAATATAAATTAAGGAATCTATCCTTAACATGAAAATAACTAGGGCATCCCCTAATGTGGATCCACAATTATCATATCGCACAGCTCAAATAATATTCCATATATGCATATAGCTATCACACAGCTCTTGCAATTTCCATAAAACTACCCTTTTTGTTATATATATATATATATATATATATATATATATATATATATATATATATATATATATATATATAACAGTAAATATAACAAATCACAAGTATAAAATTATATAAAAAAAATGATTCCGCATATGTGTGGTTGCATACATGTAAGGAGTAAATATATTCACACACGGGAAGCAAATATATAAAGAACATTCATGTCGTAATTTCTACGCAGTAATAGCTAATAGAATTTAACTATTTTGACAATTATTCCTATATGTGCAAAGACTCAAGATAAGGCTACTTCTAGGGAATGACATGTGTACATGTAATAAGTGGACAAATTGCAACCTCTTGTTTATGTGTCATGCCAAGAATAAAAGAAATAATAAAAAAAATACTTGATTATGATAGGAAAGACAAGACTCAAATTACTCCATCCTTGTTTTACGTGGTGCATAGACACACACATGCCCCGATGCCCGCACACAACTTTGGGTTTCTCAATATTCACCCTACTTTTTTTCCTTCTTCTTTTCTTTTTTTCGCCTAGGCCGTACTCTTTTTTTTTGGGTCTATCCTTCAGGTCTGTCTGGGCCGTACTCCTTTTCTTTTTTAAGGTTGGTCCTTCAGGTCTGCATGGGCCGTACTCTTTTTCTTTATTTTTTTTGTTTTTCTTTATGCATTCTTTCTTCGTGGGTCTCATCGATCGAATGTCTTTGATACCATGTTGAATCAGAGAAGTTTGAATAATCTGATATGTTATTTCTGTTGATAGAGATCAGATATATAATACAATGAAATCCCAATTATAGCCACTAATGTTGGGATACTGTAGATATTGCAGAATAATTACAGAGAATCAAATTGACTATTTCCTATCATTAAGACCAGGATATACTCCATCAAATCAACTATCTAATCTCTATAATTAATATAGACATATAATTACATAATTTCCACACTCCCCCTCAAGTTGGACTATAGATATCTATCATATCCAACTTGCTTACAAATTTCTTGAAATTATCTTCTGGAAGCCCCTTGGTAAGAACATCAGCAAGTTGTAACTTTGTAGGTATATAAGACAATCAAATGATTCCACCCTCCACCTTCTCCCGGATGAAATGTCGATCAACTTCAACATGTTTTATTCTTCTATGTTGGACTGGGTTTAAAGCCATACTTATAGCTGCTTTGTTATCACAGTACAACTTTAGTGGATCAATGATCTTTACTTGTGTCTCCTGAGTTACTCTTTTCAACCAAAGCCCTTCCATAATCCCTTGAGCTAATGCCCTCAATTCTGACTCAGAACTGCTTTTAGAAACAACTCTTTGCTTTTGACTTTGCCAAGTAACAAGGTTTCCCCACACAAACGTACAATATCCCAACGCTGATCTACTATCTTCTTGGTCTCATGCCCAATCAGCATCAGTGTAAATCTCTACTGGTCTTAACTCATTTTTTCTAAAAACAGTCCTTGAACAGGGGTACCCTTTAAGTAGCGAAGATTTTTGTAGGGAGTTCTAAGTGTTTCTTTTTCGGAGCATGCATATGTTGATTTGATTTATTCGATGTGGGACTTTGAGTTTCTCCACCAAGAAAGAAACCCAAAATATACATATATACAGTGAGGAGGTATATATATACACCCACTATGTGTGTGTGTATATATTATAATAGATTACTCAAAATCTAATATATAAAATAAATATATCATATATGAGGAGGTGCAACAAGTAAGGGTACAATATCTACAAAAATATAACTGAATTTATATACACAGTGATAAGACCCAAAATAACATCTTGAGAATTAATCCCATATATGTATACATGTATATAGATGGTTTCCAATACACACGCGCGCACACAACAAATGAAAAGAAATGTTTATTTAATGATTATAAGTAAGTATGTCAATATGTGCCTATGAGTGTGAAAATAGATGGGTCCCTCATGGTCATGAATACATGACTAGAGATGGAAATAGGTCAGGCCGACCTGGCTTTTAAAGCCTAGTTCGGCCTGGTCAAATTCAGGTCAGGCTCAGGCTCAGGCTTTTATTAGGCCTGTTTAATTTAACAGGTCAGGCTCAGGCTCTAAAATAAAGCCTGTTAAGCTAACAGGCCGGCCTGTTAAAAAAATAAGGGAGCCCAAGAAAACAAAACATTCAACCCAAGTATTTTCTCACTCTCACTCTCATTCATGTGTGTGTGGAGTCTCTCACTTACCTCACCATTCCTTTCACCAACAAGTCAAACACTATACCAACCAGTCAAACATTAAATAAAAACCTCACCAATCACTCAACCCACCAATCTCATTTATGTTATGCCTCTCACCTCACCATATTCACCAGCCAGTCAACCGAACACTAAACCAAAATCCTTCATCTTCTTCTTTTATTTTCGAAGAGCCAAGCCGTCAGTCCCTCGCCGAGTCGCTGTCAGCCTGCCACCGTCGCCGATTTGCGAAAATGAAGAAGACGAAGAAGATCCAAACTGCAAAGAAGAAGAAGACGAAGTCGAAGAAGATGAAGATGGAGATCTTTTATGTCAATTCTTGTTTTGAGCTGAACCAAAGATGAAAATTCCTTTCCTTCCCATTCCTATATCCTTTTCTAGGATTTTTCTATTTCTTCCTCATTCCTCTTTTCCTTGGGATATTGAGATGTAATGTAATGAAATTAAGTAGTAAATGAATTATTTATTTTGGATGGAGGTTGATTTGATTTGAATTAGTGATTTGAGACTTTGGTGGCTGAGAATAAAATTAGGCTTTTGTTGTCTCTTTGAGATATGTTGAAGGTTTGATATGCTCCGATTCTGACTTGCTTCCTATTTTTATTTTTGGCGTTTCTTTTTTTCTCCCTTGTTTTCGGTCTGTTAGGCCTGTTTGATTTCCATGCTAGGCCTTAACAGGCTCAGACCAGGCCACATGCCTGAAAATTTGATATAAAAGGCCACAGGCTAGACCTAAATTTCATTTTAAAAACCCAGGTCAGTCCTATTATGGGTGTAGCCTGACCTGACCTATTTCCACCCTTATACATGACTAATCACATGCAACAAATTGGAATAACCCCACATAGTGAAGTGGAAATAAGAAAACACTCCTCTGAAGTCATATGCTGAAAACCCAAGTTACATGCTTTGCTTTTGCAGTGCATATGTCCAATCGAGTCAAACCACCATATATTATATACAAGATATTAATAAATATAAATGGCATACACACACACACACAACTATACACATATACAAAATAGTGTAAAGGGATTACCATAAAAAATGTCTATGATCATACTAATAAAAATAAAGAAAACAAGTTATATGGACCTTTCTCTCTCTAGTGTGCAGAACACGTACATAGCATAAGTCAGAGCCATTCAGAATATACAAATAATTGCACATGGATTTAGAAGAAAGTAATTCAATGAAACATAAGAGAACAGTAAAAAGACATAAATATAAGTTGAAAAAGTAGCCAAAGCAAATTCAGTAAGGTAGACACAGTAAGAAGGATTCTTAATTTTCTGACAAATGGACGGTGACAGTAATATTTAAGAGTTTTTCTAGTTTCAGGGTGCCCCCTCTGGTACAATACTGGTCCTTGTTTATAGTACTTCAACTTAAACTATAAAAATCTAGTTATAATTATTGCAACATAAGTGTTTTATTTAATTTAGTTTATCCTGTTTGACTTCACCAAGTCAGACTCATCTTTATCTTCCTTCAGACAAAATTTTTCAGTGCTTACTCATCCTGAAAATTTTACACATCCTAATATTCAATTTTTTACCCCTTCATGTATCATTTCTTATGACCTCACTAGTGACCTCACCCTTGACTACTTTATAATATTTAATTAATTGTGGGTCTTATCCCTCCACACACACATATATTCAATTTACACTCAAATGTTAGTTGTTTCTTTAATTGATTTATTATTTTATTATTATTATTTTTAACAATCATGCCACAATACATATATATCACTAACACTTGTTATATATATATATATATATATATATATATATATATATATAAATTAAAATTTCTAGGGTGTTATATATATGAAGGTATTATAAAAGAGAAGTTGTGGGTAATAGTGGCAATAGACTTTATTGGGTTTGGTTTTCCTCCTTTATGAAGTTGTTGATTCCTAGAGAACCAAATCTCACCAATGGTTAAAATTGTTTATTGAACCACGCTAGGTTTTCTCTATTTTGAGGGTAATTGAATGGTGTTCACTGTCCAATTTGCTAAGTCACTATATGGGATCCCCATTAGGGATGGAAATAGGCCAGGCCGGCCTGCTAAAGCCTGTGGCCTGGCCTATTAGGGCCTGGTCCGGCCTGATCAAATTCAGGCCAGGCTCAGGCCCAGGCTTTTTTTTACTTATTTTAGTTAACAGGCCAGGCTCAGGCTGGAAAAAAAAGCCTATTAAGCCAACAGGCTGGCCTGTTAAGAGTTTATGTTAAAAAAAATAAAGCCCAGCCCAAGAGAAGCAAAATACTTGGTCCAAGTATTTCCTCATTCTCATCTCATTTTCGGGTGTGTCTCATTACCTCACCAACCATTCAACCACCAAACCTACTAGTCAAACATTAAATAAAATATTTAAAACACATGCTTGATTCTCTCACCTCACCAATCACCATTCAATTCACCACTCAATTCACCACCGAGTCTCTCACCTCACCAAAACTTCCATCTTTCTTCTTTTATCTATGAAGAAGAAGTAGAGTCTGTCACGGAGTAAACTGGCCAATCTGTGACCTTCGTTGAAGAAGAAGAAGAAAAGTCCAGAACTGCGAAGAAGAAGAAGAAGAAGAAGAAGAAGTCTAAGAAGATGAAGATCTTTTCTGCTGATTCTTGGTTTGAAATGTAATAAAGGAATGGAGATTTTTCCTACTTCCTCTCAATCTTTTCTGCTGAAGAAGACAGAGATGAAGACCTTCTCATTCCTATATCCTTTTCTAGGGTTTTTTCTAATTCTTCTCATTCCTCTTTTTCCTTTGATGCTGAGATGAAATGTAATGAAATTAAGTAGTAATATGGAAAGGAATGGATTATGTTTTGGAGGTAGGTTGATTTGATTTGAATTTGTAAAATGAGAATTTGGTGGTTAAAAATAAAATTAGGGTTTTGTTGAATTCCTATTTTGAATGAGTTGTGATTTCTGTTTTTTTTTCATTTGGTGTGGCCTGTTAGGCCTGTTTAATTTCCAGGCTAGGCCTGTTTAATTTCCAGGCTAGGCCTTAACAAGCTCAGGCCAGGCCACAGGCCTGAAAAAATTATTTTAAAAGGCCACAGGCCAGGCCCAAATCTCATTTTAATAATCCAGGCCAGGCCAATTATGGGTGTAGCCTGGCCTGGCCTGGACTATTCCCACCCCTAATCCCCATTAAGATCTAATGTTCAAATATCCGCAACATATTTCTCTTGAAAAAGGGCAGTGAAGAAAATATGTTCTAGAGATCATTACAGTAGCCGCCAAAGCAACATTGAGATGTCACTTGCATGTGATGATGTTGAAGAATATCAGTACTTGGTATCTCTTTATGTAACATCTTCCATAAGAAAATATTGTGCTTTAGGGTAGACTGATGGACCATAAAAATGTTCAAAACGGGTTAGTAGGATCAGACACTAGTTTATGAGTGTAGAATCTATATCCACTTTGCATTGTATATATGCTTGAGTGGTTGCCTCCCCATGATAGTTGATCCTATTGATTTGTGAAGGAAATAGGAAGATCCAAGATTTGTTGTGCATGGAGTGGTTCATAGAGCTGTGTTACAAGGCTTGTAGTCTATTGAAATGACTACAAACTTTATAGTGTGTAGAAGGAGATCAATTACTGAACATATTTGGTCAGTAGCTCGTCTTGATTGCACTTGCCACCATAATTGGTGGTTGAGATGTACAGATGAACCTGTTCCAACTTTCCACTGAAGTTGATTTAGAATGATCTTCGAGCCTTAGCTTTGCATAATACCTTCCCAAATCCATAACGAACTACAAAGAGCCTTCGCAATGCAATTTCCTTTGATATCAATATATGGGATAAATATCATTCTGGTCAATAAACAATTTTTAAAGGTTCAATTTGGTCAACGAACAATAAAAGGTTTCATTCTGACCAATGAACAATAAAGTTGGTCATTCTACCCAACACTGTTAATTATGTCGTAACACTATTAACCAATTAGACCATGTATGACAGAATAGTGCCACGTCATCTGTATATGTGGGAAAATGTGGAAAAACATTTGCATCTCATCTGGAAAACAAAAAAAAGAAACATTTGCCCTTAAATCTGTATTCCTACATTAGGAAGCAAGCTCCTCATATGAACGAACAAAGGAAATGAAGGTTTCTCATTTGAATTAAGGAAACAAGGGCTTCTCATCCCGACCCTGAATGTCACTACGTGAGAAACTTGAAGCCTGAAACTAAAAGTCATGACATCCTACTCCTCCTCATTAGCATCTTCTTGTTATGTAATGGACAAGAAGCAAAGGGTTGTGAATCTGAGAAAGAATCGTGAAGACACATATGAGGTACCAACAAGAGTTTGCGATAAACATCTATTACCTACTACAAGATGGACTTCATGGACCTACAAAAATATAGGGAGAAGGTTTTATCAATGCCCACTGCCGAGGAATGCAAGTAGCTCGTGATTTTTCATTTGTTTAGTTTTTTCAAGCTTAGCTTTTATTCACCTATTATGTTGTTGCGCCCATTGTTGTGTTTCTTTTGTCTTGTTATACTTATGCATTTGGCCTTTGATGATGAAACCTTGTTCTGTTTAGGAATTAAAAAACAGACATTTTAAACTGCCAAATGATGTTGGGAGATTGCGTTTGTTAAGCCACCTAGTTGATTGACTTTGATTTTGTTGTGCTAAAGAGGCAAGCATGTTGTTTCTAATATATACACACTTTTAAAGATCAGAACAAAAATATTGGACTAGAAAATTATGTAGCTGAATCCTGCATCTTACATGAAGTAATATGAGATGCTTTATAAGGTATTTAGTTTGTTGGTTCTTTACCTCAATAACTAGCTATAGATTTAATGGGTAAAATCTTTGAGAAACAAATCTTGAAAGAAAAGCTTCTATCTTTCTATGACTGGCTTACATGACCTACTAGTGGATGATTAACCCTTACTTGTATGTGTTTGTAGAATTAAGATATGGAGTAGCACTAGGGACAGTTAAATTGTTGAATGTTGAGAATGAGTGACAACATTTTCTATGCCTTTGAATCAGTTTATTCATTTGGATACAAGAGTAGTAGAGGCAGAAGGATTAAAATTAAGTATTCATTTTTAGAAGTGAATTCTTAATGTATTTAGTCAAGTATTTTTAGTGAAGCTGTGCAACCTTGATGGAAACATTCTACTAACCAATCAAAATAGTCGCAGTAGTTTGAATTGATAGATTGCGTGATGATCATGTGTTCCACCTCATGAAACACATCTCTTATGGCGTGAGTGTTCGCAAAATTGCAACCGCAAGAGCACGGGTCAAGTTTAGTAGTATAGTAGTAAATAGAGTGTCGTTCGCAAGAACTATGTTTAAGCAAGTTCATTGAATAAATTATAATCAAAATTAGCTTTGGGGTAAAAAGTGATATGATTAAAATAAAAATAAGAGGATATATTTCTAAAGTTAAAAACAAACACAAAAGGAAAGATCTAGGTTTATTTATCCACTTTGTACTTCATGATGCTCTATTAACCCTCCTCTAATGTCAATTACTGAATACTAAATTGATAATTGAAGTCTCAAGTATTTGAATAACTCTTTCGAGCTTACTCAAACCTTAGCTAACATTAACATGCATATTTTCATACTACATATTATGCCAACTAGCTTTATAATCAACCCACTTCAATTTTGCAAAACTTGGTTAGATCATATCTCTATCTCACTAACAATCTCTCCATTCCTCCTTGGAATTTCAAGACAAGCTTGAATCTAACTTAGTTCTTTGTCTAACTATGCTCTTCCAAGCCACAACTAAACAAACAAGCTAAGTGTTGCGCACCACTTAGTAAAAATAAAGCACAAGCTAGATTCACAACTATCATAAACATTAATTAACAAGAGAGTAGGATGTTCAAGCATCAATATATACAAAGCTTCAAAATAAACGTAGAACAATAAATTAGCTACTCATACTAAAAGTATCACCATAATCCAAAAATTAAAGAGTTCATACAAGAGGAAATAGAGAGAAATAAGAAGGGAAAAGAGAAGACCACCAATTAATTGTGAAATCTCCAGGCATATTTTTCTTCTCCAAACTCCAACTCTTACTCTCAAAATCTCTCTTGCTCACTTGCTCACTCTCCCTCACTGTGATTATTTCGCTCAAAGCTCAAGAGGGAGAGGTTAATGGAGCTGAACAGTGGCCGCCCCTTTGCAGTTCTTGAAGAAGCCGACTGAAGAGGAGTGTTTGTTTTCGAAAATGCAACAGTGGCCGCCTCCTCTGCTCAACTGAACGTGTGAACCCTTCTTTTTTTTAATGCCTTTTGTTTTCCAAATGACTTCCCAAAGTGTGCAATGTGCAGCTCTCATGTTTGCTGACCCAATATTTGTCTTAGTCCAATCAATTCAAGCCCAACTTACTCCCTCTTCCAGATTTTACTTTTGCTTTTGGGCTTTCACTCATAATTTCTACTCTTCACCTGACATGCGTTTGGAAAATAGAAAAGAATGGGTGTAGTTATAACAATAATACTAAAATCTAGACCCTCTTTTCTTTTCTTTTTCTTTGAGTCATTTTTAATTATATTTTCTAATATTCTCACAATAATTCCAAAACTAATGACCCAATTGGATATCTCATAACATCTCTATAAAAATCCATTTGATTTAGTATCTATGACTCCCTAAATATATCAAAATATATGTCAAATCTCTAAAAATTGGGTAGTCATCATTGAGTCAGCCCCTGCATTCAGAACATATTAAACAATGTTAGTCCTTACTCACATAGCTAATTCTAATACCAATTATTCAAATTCAAAAAACTATACAAACCTTCTGCATGTGAGACATGAGTGTGACTTTGCTACCATTCCCTAGTTCTAGTGAGTGTTAAAGCCATTTGATGAACCAAGTCCATGACACATTTGTCTCCTTGTCAACCACAACAATGACTAATGGGTACAATGAGTCATTTGCGTCTAATCTTATAGTAGTTAATATAACCCCCGACTCAAGTCTTTTAGAAAGGTTCCATCGAACCCAATGAATGGTTGACACCCATTCTTCTAACCAACCTATGAAGACAAAGAATAAAAACCAAGAATAAGTAACATAAGTACATAAACAACCTACAAACACAAAGGATAAAAAAACCAATGGGTAGTTGGTTGAACTAGTAAGTGGACTACAACCCCGTAAGGATGAGAACAATTGTTTGAATCCTGAGAAACATTCATTGGGAGAAGGGACAACCTTGCCCATGTGGGCAACACTTCTACCCTTCAAGTCCGGATCAAACTGGGCAGTAATTAACAAAAAAGAAGACAAAGGATAAAAACCAAGAGTTATGTTGATCTAACTAATTCTAAAATGATGAAATCAAATTATATCTTGGTAGGGAATAAGTATGCATACATTCTTCTGAATACTTGTCTCCCTTTCTCTAAAGCATCCATGTTTAGCTCCACACTAAACATCATTCCCTGAATTTGATACTCTCAGTGCATTATAATGTACCTCTAATTTGAAGAAGTCATCCCATTAGCTTCCTTCCATTGCAGTACTTATTATCTTTGTAGCCATTTTCACCTTTTCTTTGGTGACATGCAACTTGAGCTCCCTTTTTAGATCCCCTGTCATCTCTTCAGTAGGGTACCTAGGATTCTCCTGTATTCTCACCTAACAGTAATCTACCACCCACTTGTAAGTAGCCAGCGGGTTCTTAAAAATCCTAGTGCACTTGTGCTCATGATTGATAGACTTCACTTTGTAACCAAATCCTGACACTTAGCTAAGAAAAACTTCTCTCATTATTAACTACCTTCATACCAAACCCATTCATTATGGCATTATAGTCTACAACAAAATTCCATAGTGTAACCCTATCTAATAAGGTTATGCCTAAAGATAAAATAGGTCTTTCACTAGGTCCATATAGAATATCCAACCCATCTAGCCCATTCACCACTTCCTTGCTGCCCATCTCCTCTTCAACACCCCAATTTCACTTCCTTCTTACAATTCAATCTCATAATCATCAATCACACTTTCTTTGGTATTTGAACTACTTGAATCATCTCCCTTATAAGTGTCTTCGTCATTGCCCTCACAGTTTGATAAATTGTCAAACTCATTGCGAAAGTCCTGGCCAAGTCATTAATACCCTCAAACCCACAAAAATATTCATAATTAAACTCAGCTTTAATGTCTACTACATCTTCATTAATCTTACTTGGTCTTTCAAGTTCAACCTCAGCCTCACGTTCTGGTTCATGCTCAATTTCATCTACATCATTATTTGCCATGGGTTTTTCAACTTCAACATTACCACTTATAGGTTCTTGTCTTACATACCATCACTATCTTTCCCTACCAAATTTTCATTCAAGTCTAAATCTAAAGCTTTCATTTTTCTACATTTCATATATAATTTGTTTGGCCAACTCATCACTTTGCATACCTCTTCCCACACATGTCGTGACTTGATTTTAGTTGTTGAGAGGTATTCTGGAATTCTTTAAGCTCTTCCATGCCTGCATTGTGGTCCCATTGGTCCTTATGTCATCTGCCATTTAGGGAATATTGTATGTTAGTCAAGGGCCTTCATGGAAGTTAACTACTAAACTTAAAAACTAACATTAACTTCCAAATAAATAGCTTACCTACCCGAGTTGACTCCTTTGAAGCAAAAACCTTGAACGACCAATCCAAAAGCACTACCTCTGATCCTCCCTGCAAACAAAAGCCCACGCTGCCCTCTACAAATGGAAACATAGAATCCTTGAACATAACCCCTTCATCCTCCCTCGCAACAACTCAAAACCAAGGGCATCGCCATTCTTCGCGTTTGACTTCGGGTTCTTCCATCGCAAGTTCTAAACGAAATCATCTATGACCAATTTCAGTTTAGTGTTTGGTTTTTTGTGGCCTCTTTTTTTAATGAATCATTTCAGGGTTGTTAGAATCTAGATATCGATGATGTCAAATATAGATATCGATGATGTCAAATATAGATATAGATGATGTCAAATATATTACGATGAATATGATTAAGTCTTGACATCACTACCATATGTTTAAATGATAAGCAAAAAGATTGTTTTAAAGCATGATGAATCTTGAATGTTTGAATATGTATGAAGCATGCTTGCTCGTGTGACTATTAGATTAATAGCTAGTGAGCGTTGAATGTGAATGAATGAGAAGCTATAGCTTGGAATAGCTTAGGATAGCTTGGGACAACAATAGCCAATGAAGACTTAGAATAATCTGAGATGTTTATATCACTGTCACTAAGATCTTCATTGTAGCAAATCCATAGATGTACACTTAGCCTGAACTTAGATTGAACAATATTGGCATAAATGTTCCATTTTAAAAACAAATTATATTACAAATTAATATGCTAAGATTCTGATTAAAACAAAAGGGAAGTGTGAGCATAGAACTCGATGTAATGGATATAAACACATTGGTCTTAAATTTTACTTCAATTTGTGATTTTATTGCATAGTTACTTTGATTATGCGTGCGGATTGTGTTTCCATGCGGACATTATATACCTGATTCACAAAAGATAAATCTAATGATAGGTAAAATATTCTAAAAATGAGATAACTATAGGTGCATAGTTATCAACTTGAAAATATACCAGAATCACAAAAGATAAATCTAATGATAATTTATAAATTTTAGTAAATTACATAGTTATCAACTTAAAATAAAAACAAAAGGAGATCACGGGTCATTGATTATAGATGACCCAAAGTAAGAAATACAAGTCAAAATTGAGGTGAAAGTTTGAACCTCTAGTTTTGAAATTCAATAACTAAAACCTAAATCGAATTAAAATTTCAATACCAAACTCAAAAAATATCTTCCTTTTTCACAACCTTTAGTCTATATAATTTGCAAGGGTATGTTTTCCATCCTTTTTTAGCCATAATCAAAACTATTTAAAAATATTTTAGGTAGAACATAGTGGGAAAATTTAAAATGATAACAAATCAATTACTTTTTAAAAAGGTTACCTGCATTTGTTTTGTATGATTTGCAATCACACTTGAATTATTTAATTTAAATGAAATAATTTATAGATTAAATTTTAGTTGAAGGCTGATGACGATGTTTTATCCAGATTCTCCATCCGATCTAAGAAGCAATAATAACTAACCCTCCTACTTAATACATATAACTAAAAGGGTAAACCGACTTCGATCCCCACTCATTACATATAACTAAATTGTTAAATAGCATTTTAGCTAATATAATTATCTAATTATCAATTCTCACAACAAAAAATAAACGACATTAACTTTGATTAAGAGTAATTAAAAAGTACTACATCCGCTCCTAAATATAGGACCTAATTGACTTTTTTTGGAGAGATTAAGGTTGCGAAATAGGTTATTAAATGATGACATATTTGATATATTTTTAGATTATCCATTAGTTTATAGGTAAAATAAACTAGTTTAAGGGAAAAAATTAGGTAAATCAATTTATAATTAACTTATTTTGCTTTTTTAAGGATTTTTTAGAAAAAGTCAATTAAGTCTTATATTTAGAACTGGAGGGAGTATATGATTTTCGCCAATACCAGCAAATTTTGCCTAACAACGGTTAGATTGGACAATGAGCCAAATACTTGTAATACTTGTAAACAAGTAACAACTATCAACGGCAAGACAAGATGGCGATATCTCTAAACTAAGAAGCAATAATAAACCACTAACTTTGACAAAAAAACCACTAACTAAATACTACCCCTGGTCCTAAATATAAGACCTAATTGACTTTTTTTTTTTGAGAGATTAAGGTTGCGAAATAGGTTATTAAATCATAACATATTTGATATATTTTTAGATTATACATTAGTTTATAGGTAAAATAAACTAATCTAAGGAAAAATTTAGGTAAATCAATTTATAAATAAATTATTTTGCTTTTTTATAGGATTTTCTAAAAAAATCAATTAGGTCTTATATTTAGGACCAGAGAATATTTGCTAATTTCACTGCAAAATCAAATCGCATGCATCCTTTATAACTCAAACCACTTTATCAGCATATTCTTAACGTCAAACACAAGAATACATGAGAGCAAATCAATTGACAAAAAACCCCTTAATTTGTACACACATCAACACAACAAAATATAAATGTAATATAGATTACCTAACTAATTAACTTACCAGAAACAAGCTCAACACTCTTGTAACCATTATCAATGGACTCCTTCACTGCATCAACCACCAACTGAGTCTTCCTACTCAACAGCCCCCAACTCTTCTCCGGCCTCCCTCCGCCCCTCACCGCCGCCACCAATCGACCAAACTCCGCCACCATCAACACCTCCTGAGCCACCTCCGTCTCAACCCTATGCTCATTTTCATCCGGGCACAACCTCTTACCACCGCCTTCCTTGCCATAGTCGACCTGAGACGCCTCCCAAAACAACCCGTATCCTGAATTCTCGTCGAAAGGGACGATAAAATCACGGAGACGGAGGCTGCCTTTGGTGCCCAAGGCAGTGATGTCAAAGGTTAGGTAAGAGAGGAAGGAGCAGTGGAAGGTGGCTTGTTTGCCATCAGGCCAAAGTAAGGAGGCGCCACATGAGAGGTTGACCCCGGCGTCGTTGTGGACGGTGCCGGGGTGGGCCACGACGGTGGTTGGGAGGTCGTAGTCGACGGCCCAAAGTATGGCCCGGATGCAGTACCAGCCTATGTCTCCCAATGCCCCCAGGCCGTCAAGCCCTGGCTTGACCCGGATGTTGTTGGCCAGGAATTCTGGGCCTGGGTTGAAGGCCACACAGCTGTGAATCTGCTCATCACAACAAAATCACATAATATCATTAATAATGTTTACAGTTATAAATTTGTCAGGAAAAAAATACGCAAAATGCAAAATATAAGATCACTTTCTATTTTGTGTCAAAGTTTTTCTCAAATTAACCTTATAGTCATTTTAATAATAATGCAAACCAGAGTGTTTGTGGTGCGCATAACTCCAAATCCAGTCGTCAGACTCTTTACCATTGCAAAACAGATAGGATCACAGATACAGAGCATACAGATGAAGAAGAAACAGAAAATCTAATAGACAAGAGAGAGAAAGATTAGAAGGAGAAAATTCAGAAACCAAATCCACAAAAGGAAAGTTCACTCAAATTCTTCTCTGACCTCGCATTCTCTCCACCTCTGATTATATTCATGTCTCGATGCCATATTTGCAGTTCAACTGGACATTCTCTCCACCTCTGATTATATTAATCTTTTGGCCCAGTTACTTGACGAATATGATCTTTCCTCCACCGTCTCAATTTACAAGAGCCAAAACATTTTGCAATCATTCCTTTCACAAATTAAAATTATCGATTGATTCACTGTGTATTTGGGATCAGCAATTGAATCCTCAATTGACATTATGAAGACAACATTCAAGAAGAAGGGAAGAATTGAAGAAATCAAGGAGTGAGAAATTAGGGTTCATAGTCCCTTTTGTCTTTTAAATTTAAGTGAGGGATAATTTAGGAACATCGTGCCATTTTATTGTTTTTCCTTAATCTCTCCAAAATAGGGAAAATGTTCTTATATTTAGGAACGGGGGTGTATTTGATTGATGAGGTCATGTGAAAATTTTGCAAAGAAAATTTTTTTATTGAAAAAAGTTTAGGTGAGTTGGGTCTCGAGGGCTCACCAGGACCAAGGCCAGGGTAGGCTTCCCCGCTTACAGATATACTTATATAGATCACTCACCAACAAAATCATCACATTAGCGAGATTTGAACTCACAACCACATAGTTATGTTTTAAACCTTTGAGTCAAAGGAGAGAATTTTTTTACGAAACAAATCTTAAAGAATTCAGCCTTTAACCCAAATTAAAATTAAGCTTGTTTGTGGCTCTTAATTAATTAAGAAAATTAAAAAGAACGCAGCACCCTTGAATTCTTAAATTACTTATATCACCTATAGGCTATAGGTGAGGTAATTACCAATGTAGTTACTAATTTAGTCAAAATCATAAGTGATAACAGTCAAAATGTTCTATCTATAGCATTCAAGAATTCAAGTAGTTTTCCCTAGAATTTTCCAATTAATTTATATAGTAGTATAATTAATGACATATGTAAATTTCGTGATTATGACAAATGAGACTTGAAGGATATATAAATATTAAATTATAATACCATATATCACTTCATAAGTTATTAATTAAGTTATGTGGAAAAAACAAATAGTACAAACAATTAGATAGATATTGATGTTATATATGAAATGAACCATCCTCTTAAAAGTAGCTCGACTAGAGGATTAATAATAACCAACACTTAACTTTCAAAAACAAATAATAAAAATATTTGAGAACATTAATTTATATTAGATATTGGTTAAACTATATAAAATCAACTATATATTAATTAATCGCACAATATAAACCAGCACTGTCAAAATCAAATAAACTTTAAGAAGGATCTTCAATAAGGAAACGTAAATAAACGTGTGATATATTATAAAAAATAACCCTTACACTCTCACACACAAACAGACACATGTGCTCCGTCACTACCAATATTATACTTGTATTCAACATTTATTTTAAGAAAAAGGTAGACAAATCAAAATACTCTTTGGATTCAGGTTTATTTTATCGAGACATGCGAACTTTCTAACATATAATCATGTTTACACATAAATCTTAATGAATTGTTAATTACTCAGGCGGGCTTGACTTTATGGTGTCATCCTCCTTGTATTAAGCAAACTGTGTCCTACTGTCTGGGTTTGTTCTATCATTTGTTATGCTTACCGATATTATAATTTTGTATGTGGCAAATTAAAGTTTATATATGTTAATGTAAAAACTGGTATTTTACTGTACCAGCATTCGAAAAATACCACACAAAAATCAATATATATGCAGCATGTGTATTTTCTTTAAGTAACTATATATGCAAAGAAAATAATTTTTTCACCATTCATTTGACCATTTTAGATGTGTTTTTCAAAATAATGATTCAACAAAAACATTTTAATTTTTTTGTTTTGAAACTT
Source organism: Mimosa pudica (assembly GCA_029929735.1). Lineage (NCBI taxonomy): Eukaryota > Viridiplantae > Streptophyta > Magnoliopsida > Fabales > Fabaceae > Mimosa > Mimosa pudica. The sequence continues at coordinate 11,453,317 of JAKELP010000023.1, read as the reverse complement.
ATTTCCTAAATATTATCCTACAGAATTATTCTAAGAATTTGAAAATAGAGAACAAAACAAAATAAGCCCTTAGTTTCCGTTGTGTACTTACGTACGTACATGTATATATTTATATTATATGCATGCCCTTTTGAGGGATATAAATGATCTATAAGGAATCAAACATATGTTAATTCGTTGAACATAAAAGAGACATTAAGCCTTTTATCAAGTGCATGTTTTGAGTCTTTGTTCTGTATATCACACTTGCATCCACCTATATTAATACACTATATTGTAATTCTGTCAGCAACCAAAAGGGGTCAGATTATTTTATGATAAAAGGGTAAGATTATTTTATCATAATATGTTTCATGTGTTATATATTTTGCAGTTGTTCATTAAATCAACTACAATATGTGGGACGTTATGTTGTTGGCCTACTGTTTTCGATTACATCATTAGTTATGTGGAATAAAAAAACATACCCATGTTTAAGTAGTGACAACAATCAAATTAACAGAAACAACACGATATGGTAGAAAATTTCTTATCATTGGTTTATTCTTTGTCAGTTTAGAATAATTAGAACCATCCCTTGTTTATCGATTTGTTAATTGATAATTAAATAGAGAGCATCTATATTATTACACAGATAAAATGAACCCCTTTTGTCGTTTGCAACAACAACACATACAGTTTAATGATTTAGAAATAAAGAAATGTTAATCCTAACGTAACAACTACCTGGCCGTCTAAGGTTTATACATACATTTTACATGACGCATGTGTGTGTGTGTGCGCGTGTGTGTGTGGAGTATAGAAACAATTATAAGATTTTGGCCAAGTAAATTTTGAAAATAATAATGAATTCCAATAATGAAATGTGATAACCAAGTATAAGGTTATATCACAAATGAACAACATATATATACTCAAATTTTATTACAAAAAATGAGAATAAGTCTTTGTTCCTTATTGATTTGTTGCTGAAACTTTTTAATGATTATATTTTCAAAGGAGTGCATAAGGATTTTCGAAAAAATATTTGTACGAGATCACATCACAAGTGTATATCCTCTATTTTATACTGTCACTGAGGGCAGTATGTATAGTGAGTGCGTGTTTTTTTTTAAATAAGGTTCAGGTCAGCTTATATTTTGGCGTAAAACGATCTTTTTTCTTTACAAATTATATGTCATTTTTTTCCTTTTTGTATGTATGATCGAGTTTGATTTAAATTTGAGCGGATCTGAATTAAATCCTAATTGAATGACGAAGTTCTTTGAAGATAATATTTTCCCCGAGTTACAAACTCGAGAATTTATTTAATTAATTGAATTGGGACATAGGACAAACTTTATACTCCTATCCTTTTTTAGCACTCAGAGCAAAATAATTTGTATGACTCAAACATTAGTTAACGCGTATTTATAATTCATCTCTACAAAAAAAAATCGTACTACTAACAGAACAAACTAAAAACAAAGACTTTCATTTCAAAACGTAAGTTAAAGTTCATAAAGGATTGTCTATATATAGATGCTTAATTTTGGGACCTTCTATGGTATAAATTTGAATCTGTTGAACCAGATCCTTGAAACTCCCAAATTTAGGTTACCAAAGCCACCAAGTTATACCCTTATAAACCCAAAAAATATGGGTAAATAAGTCTCAATATCAACACACCTTAATTGTCTATTTCTCTACGTTCCCCATGAAACTTAAATTCAAATTTTGTATTCCTTTCGTCTCCTGTGTATATACTATATAAATCTTACCATGCCAACCTGACATGTTCTTGCATTAAATTTTGGTGCATCAAACCAACTCATCCCCAACAAATCAATCAAAAAAACAATAACAAAAATCATCAACAAAAAACCCATAAGTGAAGAAGAAAGAAACCAATTAAATTCACACTAGCTAGTAATTAATTAATTCTTGAGTATGAAGAAGAACTTACAAATTGAAGTTGACCAAAACGGTGTGTATCATTCAAAACCTCCTTCATCTTTTGTGTCCGTGGATGGTGCATCCACATGGTACCATCCATGAACTGAACTCCGTTAGCCTCACAAGCCTCCAGAATCTGGTCAACCTCCGACACGTTCATCGCCACCGGCTTCTCAAGAAGCATGTGCTTCCCCTTCTCCGCCGCCATGACCGCCCACTTCACATGCAACCCTGTCGGAAGTGGCACATAAACCGCGTCCACCTCCCCATCATCCAATACTTCCTCATAGCTTCCATATAGCCTTACCATCTCTGGTAACCCGTTATCGCTAGCAAATTTCTTTGCCTTCTCCGTTGACCTGCTCCCTATGGCCACTAAGGTGGCATTTGGGGCTTTGCTTATGGCTTTGCATAGCTTGATGGCGATTTCAGCGCAACCAATGATGCCAAAACGCACTGTCGTTTGTTGATCATTCTCCATCTTGATCAATTTTTGTGTAGTGAGAGATGCAAATGATGGAGAAATTGGAGTGAGAAGCTCTTATACCTAGTGATTGAAATATAATGCTCAATTAGTGCTAGTTGGATTGTATTGAAGTATTCAGACGTATGATATAATTAATTACATGCGGTAGGATCCCAAAAACGTGATTTTTTTATTGTATCAAATTGACCTTGCATTTATTGGGGCGCCTTTTTCGTTATATTATTTTGTGTATATACATGTGTCGCTTTCAAAAAACAATGTATATTACCTTTTTAAATTGCATAATTGATGAATATGCTTGTTTAGTGAATTTTATTTTAGGGTTTTTATATAGGCAAATGGGAGGATGAATGCATTAAGAAATTCGTAATTATTGCGCATGGAATAGTAAGCAAATAGCTGGCCCAAAAAGTAAAAAAAAAAGTGAGAAGAAGTTACTTAACCTTAGTTGACTTCTCCAAATAATAATTTTCTTAATCACGCATACGAATTAGTTAATTAAGCATAAAAGCTTCCAGAATGAACACACACACAGTCCATTTGATTTGATAGCATCATGAATTCAAAGGTTATATCACGTACTCCCTCCTCCCTCCGCTTCCTAATATAAACGCCCAAAATTTGAATGATTTTAGTCCTTAATATAAGAGTTCATCTCACATTCACTCCTTATTTAATGTGTTTTTCCTACTTTGCCCCTAACTCTCTTTCATATTTATTAATACTTATGTATTTCTCTCTCTTAAAAGTATCATAATAAATATGAGCAATATTGGAAAAGAAACATTAGTTTTAGACACTCAACTAACATTCACATGTTTTCTTAAGAAACGTTTTTTTTTTGCGGCTGACTCTTATATTAGTGACCGGATGGAGTATAACAGTATAAGGATTCAAACTTCTCCCTCATCTCCAAAATAAATGTTGGGACTGATTGGAGATATTAGTCCCTCAGAGTGATAAATTAATGTTTAAATCTTGTTAACTAAAAATTTTCACATACTGCATGAGTACTATGTCATTTTAGCTATTTATGTTCAATTAAAACACATAAACCTAACTGTATCAATATAAAAACACATATATGAAACATATTTCAATCGTAATCGGCTGACAAAAATTTATTTTACACAATTCATAATACTTTAATTTTAAGAAAAAAGTCTATTAACTTGATTTAGATTATTTTTTCTTTTTCTTTAAATTACTATTAACTGATGAGAATTTTTCACAACAATACCAATTAATTATGATAAATAAGGTTTGAGTTGTTGTAATTTGATTGAACAATATTTGAATGATATGGAAGCGTTCTTGAGTATATAAAAATTTCTCCCAATCAAACTTCAACCGGTTCAACCAAGTGATGATGCCTTATTTAATCATGATTGATGCTGATAAAAGAATTATTTTATCATTTTATATGAGAACCGGCCACCAGAGTAGGAATACATAAGGTGACTAATTAATTTTCCTCATTTTGTAATGGATAACTTCAAAAGAATAGTTTGATATATACTACCTTACAAAAAGATATGGGAACAACACCTTATGGTTATGTCAACACATATTTGCTAACAAGGTCAAGGGTCAACATAAATTAAATGCTTGATTTTAATTCCTTCAAAAAGATAATCTCAGGATAGATTTATATAATTGTAAAGTTTTATTTGGATTATTTCAAAATAATTAGTTTGAAATTCAACTTATTGAAAATATTCTTAAGTTCTTAATTAATGTAAGAACCAGTTAACAAATTTGATTGAATTATGGTAGTTAAATTAAAAAATTTATAAATATTCATTTTTTAGAAAATACCTCTTTTTTCTAAAGGGGAATTACTTAATTATTTTTGTGTTTAATTATTATTGATGAAGTATCAATATAAGTAGTTTAGAAAAGAGCAATAAATATAATTGATAAATCTGACAAAAAATCTGGACAATGCAAATCGCAACTATAAGAAAATAATGAATTAATCAGAAGATTCCACCAGTAAACTAATTTAACCACAAAATTTCAATTGGGTTCAATATTTAAGATTAAAGATTATAAATAAGAGGGTTCTAAATTTTGACAGAAATAGTATTGGATAACATACATGCATGCATATAAGAATGTGTATGTGTGTGTGTGTGTATATGAGGGGAGATTTTTTTTAATAAGAATGGGTGCGCTCGCATATGGGTGTATATGTTTTTTCTTAGTTATAGATAACAGCAGGCCCCAGATTTGGATGTCCAATCCCAACTAAACAAAATTCACAGCATGCTGCACCAAGCACAGAGCACAAGAATTCAGATATTTTTATTTGCTTCAAGATTGTCATGACTCATTTCACACACTCTTTAAATTCCCCTTTTTGAGAAACTAGCTAATACGGCAATACCCTATCAAAATGATCGAACCGAACAGAATTACTTTAAACAATTCTACACTTGGATCACTGCTGACAAATTATGTTGTAAATTGGTTGTGAAGGTAAGGTATTCAGATAGTTCAAGACAACAAGCTATGGGTTAGATAAAATGTGAAAAAATTACTAATACACGTTAAACGTAAGTAAAATGATTGTGTATTATCTTAACCAATTGTCTGGTGTTCGATCCTTGACGTTGGGTATGGAGAAACATTAAATCTCCCATGTCAGCTGTCACACCCTTTGAGGTTGCTTACAAATCCGCGGGGAATTAGTCTCTCACTTGTCGAGTGAGGTGATACCTTGATCATAGATAAAAAAATGATTGTACACTATCTTAATTTAAAGTAATGATCCATATTATTTGCCCTGGAAAAAAAGGATCTATATTTTTTGCATTTATGTATTGAAAGTTTTATGTTAACTTCTTATTAATCTTCTCAAATATTTCGAGTATTTTTTAATATTATAATTGAGAAAATACCTTATATTTTTTAGAATAAATTGGCTAAATGAGGGATGCAAGCCATAGATTTTCGATGATAAAGCCGAAATACCACTTTTAAATAAGGGATTTTGCGGTTAATTGTTGTCTATTTTAAGATGGATTCTGCTGCTAATTGGGTGGCTAACTTACTATTTCTTTACTATTTTTTCTAGTGTAGAAGTTCTATTTTATTATAACAATTACATTATTCATATGACAAATTATTTAGGGCAAAAGCGCTTATATGATAATTAACTATTTTAGTTTGGGAAAAAATAATAAATGACTGTTCCGCAGTGTATAAATAATATATAACTTTGTGTCCCTGTGTAAAAATAATAAAACCTTTGTTGGATGATAATCTATAGTTATGTGGAACCTTTCTGATATTATTTTTAAAGTGAAAATATATTTTTGCCCCTCCTAATTAAAACCTTGCTGATACTAGTTAGAATGGGAAGATGAAAGGGGAAGGAAGAATGGTCGAGTTTGAATTGTGAGGGGTAAAAATGTATTTTTACTTTAGAAAATAATATAAAAAGGTTCTACAAAACTACAAATTAACATTTAGAACGGATTTTATTATTTTTGCCCATATTGAAATAGTTAGTTGTTAGATCAACACTTTTGCCCAATAATTTATGTTTCTTCAATTTTTCTTTTTCTTATATTAGAAGCTCTCTTTTATCCTTCCATCAACAAAAACTAATGTTAATTCTTCTTTGTTTCATGTGTATTATATGTTGCCCTACTAACACTAAAAACGGGCAACTATCGCTGTAATAATTTTGTCACAAATTTCATCTTTGCTAATTAAATTAGCGATGAGATTTTAGTTCTGTTGATAATTTATTGACAGAATTTTGTCGCTAATTGTTTCAAATAATTGATAGATTAGTGACTAAATTCTGTCGATAATGTTTTGACAAAATTCTCGTCACTAATTAGCCATGAAAAATTCCATCCAAAAATTTATGGAATGTCATTTTTAATTAGTCACAGAGTATTGTCTCTGTCAGTGATCGATTTTGTAGAAAATCTGTGAGAAATTACTGACGGAATAATTCTAATCCGTCGCTAATAAGCTGATTTTAAACGTGTACTTCACATACATATGGTTTACTATATATGGCAATCTCTCATGTAAAAAAAGATGGATTAAAGAGGTTATAATAATTTGAACCTGATGGACATCCCACTAGAAAAAACATCCATCTAAAAAATTTAAATCTATTTAAAGTAAATTTTAACTTTATTGTGTACAATATTCTAATTCATTGTCACGACTCACTTGTGCATATCGCAGCGCAAAAAGTGTGTATAGGACATGAAAAGAAAAGGCAGACTCCAATGTTGTCTTTCTTTGCCGACTCCAATGTTGTCTTTCTTTGCCGCCTTTCATAAACCTTTTGCTTTATTAAAGAAGCCTCGTGTTTGCTTCTTAATAAATTTTATATGCGCACTCTCATACATACATAGATACATAAATACATAAGCCAAATACTGAATTAACTGCACCTTTTTTTTTCCTGGATCAGCTACTATACTCTCTATATTCCACTATTTGTTTTTCTTAATACACACACATGCATACACACTAATTCCTTAAAATATGATATTCCTGCTTAATTTTAAGGGTAATGGACCTAATCTGGCCCCCAAGTAAACCACCAAGGAGAGCTAAGCACCCTGAACTAACAACAGGCCCGTATCTGTACTCCAAGTAACCAAGGTGTTTAAAAACTACCCCGGTTGGACGGTCAACAACGTTTGACCGATACTATGCCTATGTGGTCGCCACGTGAAGACCTGTTTTGCCACTTGGCGCCTTGTCATTGCCACGTAGGATAAGTGTATGTGGGTCCCACATTAAATAAAAAAAAAGTTCTCCCTCCCTCTTCATCAACAAAGGCCACCCGCCCCACCCCCTTCACCTCCCTCCCCAGCCCCCCCACCACCACCCCCCTTCACCTCCCTCCCTCCCTTCACCACCCGCCCCACCCCCTTCACCTCCCTCCCTCCCTTCACCACCTGCCCCACCCCCTTCACCTCCCTCCCCAAATTTTGCTCATTAAAAATTTGAAAGAAAGAAGAGAGAAAGTGAGAGAGAGGAAATTGTAGAAAACGAGCAACCCCACTTGCCCACCGTGTTTTTTCCGAGCTTCCCATTTGGGTTTCCTGTAAAAACCGTTTCTGGGGCGGGTGGGGGGGTTAGGGAGGGAGGTGAAGGGGGTGGGGCTGGTGGTGAAGGGAGGGAGGGAGGTGAAGGAGGGTAGGGCGGGTGGTGGGGGGTGGGGCGGGTGGTGGGTGGGTGGGGGGGGGGCTGGTGGCCTTTGTTGATGAAGAGGTAGGGAGAACTTTTTTTTATTTAATGTGGGACCCACATACACTTATTCTACGTGGCGATGACAAGATGCCAAGTGGCAAAACAAGTCTTCACGTGGCGGCCATATAGGCATAGTAATGGTCAAACGTTGTTGATCGTCCAACCGGGGTAGTTTTTAAACACCTTGGTTACTTGGAGTACAGATACGAGCCTGTTGTTAGTTCAGGGTGCTCAGCGCTCCTTGATGGTTACTTGGGGGCCAGATTAGGTTCATTACCCTAATTTTAAATATAAGGCATAGATTAGGTCCATTACCCTAACGATTGGAATACTTATTTAACTATATCAATAATAATTAAAAATGGGAAATTGGGGATGAATTTCAATTTGACAAAGTAATTAGGAATTAACGCTTGACACGTGTTAAGTATGCCTTGGTTTAAAAATGAGTTTGCTTGGTTGTGTCAAATGAAAAATGTCTACATTACTTGGGAGTTGAGGTACAATTTACATGTTTATATATGTTAACATATTTTCATAGACCATGTTAATATAACATGGACCAATTGAGGAGTGGTGGAATCGCATCAAAGTGGCGAGTAAAATTTAGTTGAAACATATTTTTCCCATGCAGTACGAAGTACATGTGGTATGACAATTTTTTTTGTATAAAAAAGTATCTATACAACAACAATAACAAAGCCTTATCCCACTTAGATGGGTCGGCTACATGAATCACACAGCGCCATTGTGTACGATCAATAGTCATGCTTTTAGATAAACCTTTCATTAAAAGATCTCTTTGAATAACTTTATTAAGAAGAGTTCTCTTCGGTCTCCCTCTCCTTCTTTTATAGGGATTCCATACCATTTGATCAACTATTTGTACTGGTTCATCTAATTTTCTTATCTGAACATGTCCAAACCACCTTAAAAAAGTATCTATAATAAATATTATTATTTAATATACCAGAAATTCATCCCGATTTATATCTTGATAACAATGATATTTAAATTTAACTACAATTTGTAGAGACGCATGAAATGGATAGCAACCCCGAAATTGTGGCGTACATGTATTTAAAAATGTAAGGAATATACCCTTCATATTCTTTTTTTTTAAAAAAATATAGCTGGTGCTATCAGTGAAACTAATTTGTCCTCTTTTTTATTTTTTTAAAAAAGACAAAATGAGATTAATTAAAATGATTACATAATTCTTTTTTTTGTTAGTGTTTCCGAAACAATGGACTCATAAATAAATGAACTCATAGCATGCATCCCCGATTTTTCTTTTATCATGGGATCATACTATAATTTTTAAATTCCAAAAGTGATCACGTGAATGTATACTATTATTTAACGTGACATGTTTTCAAATTTTAGAAAAGTAAAAGTAATACTGCAGCTTCTAACTCTAGTGCCCATTTAGCATGCCTCTAGTGATGTAGAGTGATGTATTCTTCCCCAGCCTCCCAAAGAGCCAATATGCAGAAGGATCAAAGAAGAATGTGCCAAATTCAGGACAACGACAACACTGACCAGTAAAGCTGCTATCGTCAATAATAGCGGTGGGAATGGGAGGAGAGAAACTGGAAGAAAAGGCGATGAAGGAGAGCAAGAGGAGGAGAATGAAAGTGATCCCGAGAGAAGACATTTTTTATATCGTAAGAGGAAACCAAGAACGTCGTGGACCTATACCAAAAATAAATCAGCATTCCAGCAAGGGTTGATCATCCTTGTGACATCTTGTGGCTAGGGTTGTAAGAGACAAGTATTCTTTTTCACATTGATAATCCTTTTCTCTCGTCTTATCTTGTCTTCTAGCCAATCCGCCAATGTCAATCTATTATTTGGTATCAGAGCAATATGCTGCTAGATTTCAAGTTCTATCTTCTCTTTATTTTATTTGTCACTTTTGTGTTCTTGATTTTTGTCATATTTTCTCATCCACTTCCTTTGTTTCTTCACTTGTTTCTGGTATTCTTGTTTTTTTTTTCATTTTTTTCTTCTTCTCCCACCACTAAAAAAAGTGAAAAAAAAGAAAAAAAAAGGGTATTGAGAAAAAAAAAGAAAACAAGTTACAAGGACGGATCATAAAAGCAACATCTCTGGCAATGACATAACTAACTTGTTCTGTTGCAAGTGTTACTGGACGCAGTAGATAATAGTCCAATTTTTTAGCAAAATTTACTATACTTATATATATGTAATATAAGATATTACTAGTCATCCTTTCTGTAGTATTAATACAGCACAACAATAATTAAAAAAAATACAACACAACAATGTTATGTAGATACAATTTTTAGATCCTATTTTTAATTGAATACCGTAGTGGGATAAAACTTTGTTGTTGTTGCTATATATATGAGATGTTATTGTTATTCATTCTTTAGAACTAATACAACAATTAACTCAAATCGATAAAACATTCAAGTCTAAACCCAATCCCAATCATGCGTTGCATTTATATGTTGAATGTCCATGAGTATAATATAATAAAACTAACTTCTTGAGTTAGAATTTTTTAATATTTTATATCTACATATATAAGAGGTATTATAAGCTAATTTTTGACTAAATAGATGCATATCATCATGCGTTGCTCATATGATGTTATTTATTCTTTATAGGGTTAAAGTACAAAAATATCTATGTGATTGTGGTTAAGGTGCAAATTGGTATTTTTGCCTATGTTTTGAAAGGTTAAGGTTACTTTTGCTCCCCAAAAAATCGCATAAGTATTTTTGCATCTTGACCACAATCACATGAGTATTTTTGCTCCTTAGCCTTTCTATATATTATTTTATTTTATTTTTCGATAAATTATTTATAAATACTCTTAAATTTCTTTCATTTGAATGACTAAAACCAATTCTCCTGAGCATTAGCTCAATCATTAGTCTCGAACTCTATTAGATATATATTGGGCATTTTATCTCTTTCGTCTCAATTGATATGCCATAAACTCATAGTTGGTGGATCTAAATATAGATATTTTCGCTCATCATCAGCTGTGGCCAATAAAAGGGAGACCACTTGGATTATAATTCAAATATTTCTTGTTAGAAATAGTAAGTTTTGATGATAATTTAAGCATAACTTAGTCATGAAGTATGACTTAACTTAGAACAAAAATGAACTAGGGATAACCTAATAATATAGATAAGTCATTGCCTAATCGATCAGAGAGATGTAAGTCAGGATCATATGCGAATAGGGTCATATTAGGATGAGGATAGAGAAGACTTAAGTTATGAATTTCGTTGCTATTTCAATTAGGGTGCTCTATACTCGATCAGAGAGCCTGGGATATAATCAAACAAGAAATATAGTAATTATAATCTGAGCATTTGCGATTACAAGTGCATAATCGAATAGAACTTCACCCAATCGATTAGAAAGGCTTATTAATTTTTATTTGGTTTATATTCAGTTTTAAAATTCCGAAATTTTTATAACTATTTTTTTAATCTATTATATACACTAAAAGTGGTGGCAACATTCCTATTAGACCACTAGCCACAATATGATTGAACCATAGAGTTATCTAATTATTTAAAGTAAAAAAAATCAAATAGAATCAGTTTCCATTTTCTGAATTTCTTTTGTTATTAAATTTATTTCGTCTGGATTCAACTCTACAATTAGAAAATTCTTGTATCAGTATCTTTTAATGCCCTAATATAAATGAATTATGATTATTATTAATACAATAATTTGCTATAATTGGCTATTAAATTAGTAAACATTCAACGAATAATTAACGAATAACTTATTTATAAATTATTCATCAAACTAGATCTACCCATTGTTGATTGGAAACTGGAAAGTGATATTCGAAAGAAATGATGACTTAATTACAGTATTGTATGTCCAACAAATTTGTGGTACCATGCGTTGAGTATTGTCCAACAAATTGTTTATCAATGACTAAAGAATATGAACTTTCAACTTTTGATCCTCACGAACTAAATTATAATCAAATTGTTTTGGGTCGTTTACTAATGTCAATACTTGATGCGATTATACAATTTGAACAATTCAATTCAAATAAAACTCCAAAAGGATAATTAAGGGACCAAGTAATTGGTAATTGGTAAGAGCCAGTTGTTAATAGGTACATTCCAGTTGTCAACTTTTTATTTGGAAATATGAGTTCCTTACTTGGCCTTTTGGAAATTTGAGTTCCTTTTGGACATTTGGAGGTCTTTCTTTGTCATTTTCCCAGTTTTTATCGTTGTTTCCTTTTTTAGGGTGCTACATCAAATTGAAAATTCCACGCCAAATCATATGTATCAACTTGTAATTGGTCAGAGCACAAATGATGTGGTGCACTAGGTTCACACAAGAATTTCTCTCATAATAAGGAGAAATTCTTGTCTAAACTGAACTCGGTGTACCACATCATTTGTGGTTCAGCCAATAGCAACTAAACATGCAACATCTACGTGGAATATCCAATTTCACTTGGTATCCTAACAAAATTTAACTAACACTGCAAAATATTTTAAATGACATATTTTACACAAGAATTTTAAAAATTTTAAATGCATGTTTAGTTGTTATTGGGGTTCACCCAAGAATTTTTCAATTAAGAAAAGAAAAAGAAGAGTTAGCAAAAACTTCATCCCTAATTATAATTAATCGAACGTGATAGGATGAACAATATCAAACTTCAATTTTATTTATTAATTAGAAAGCTTCAATTTTTTGTCCAAAAAAAATATAAAACTTTAATTTAAATACTGAATTGAAATATTCAGTCCAGGTTTGAGAAATTAGTTAATTATCAGAAACATTTTTTTTATACATGATCAAGGTATCCCCTCACTCGACAAGTGAGAGACTAATCCCCCGCTGATTTGTAGGCACCTCAAAGGGTGGGACAGCTGGCCTGGGAGATTTAATGCTTCTCCATACCCAACGCCAGGGATCGAACCCCAGACAATTGGTTAAGGGTGAATGAGTCCTTGCCACTCAACCACACACCCCAGGTTATTATCAGAAACATTTTCGTAAGATACAGTATCAAGGTTTTTTTATATAAATCTTTATCATGATTTTAGGATAAGTAATAGTTATCGTCATCTTATTGAATGTGTAACATCTCGGATCTGGATTTTCTAAGTTCCATTTTCTAAGCTTCTCTAAGCCTCCCCTTATCCTCACCCTTCATTTCATCCAATGACTCACAAACTGACACATACAACATATCCCTCCTTCTCTCTCCTGTAACTCCCTCTCTCTCCCCCTCCCTCATATCTCTTCTCTCTCTTCACCTCTCCTCCTTCCCCAGCCTCACCACCATCGCTGGCGGTCACTCCAGCGCTTCCCCCAACTTCCACCTTCAAACACGTCACCGCCGCCGCCAATCCCCAGTCTCCATCCTCATATTCTCCCTCTCCGCCGACAACATCCTCCTCTCCGCCACCATCACCCACGCCGAAAAACTTGATTCCGTCAACAAACTCCTATTATGAATCAGAATATTCAGATTTGACATGGCGCTGTTTAAGCGGGAGAAGGCGACCTGTACGAAGACGAGTGGGAAGAAGAAGACAATGACGGTGGAGCTATTGAGGAAGGGAGATCTAAATGGTAAACTCACAGTGGAGGATGGAGGTTGAACATGTTCAATGTGAATTGAAGATAGAAAAAGGGGAGGAGGAAGGTGTGGATGGAAATCAGACTGACCTCAGAAAGCAAGGAAGATGAATAGGAAGAGGGCACAGATCACATGCGCGCCTCTACACCGCCACCGTCGAGATCGGCGCCGGAGGGGGACGATGAGGGGTAGACGGAGACGTTGGAAGGAGTGGAGGAGGGTGGGAGGTTGGAGTACGAAACTGAGGTGGGAGAGGGGTGGTCAGAGATGTTGAGGGGGAAGAGAGATGTGTCGTGGGGAGAGAAGTTCATATCTGAACAGGTGAGAGAAAAATGAATGAGCAAGTAGTTAGGAATTAGGGAGAGACATATGGTGGGGTGAGGTGTAGGAGAGTGTAAACATGTGTCTCCTTTTTTGAGCGGTTTGATCATTTTGGACGGTCATGATTGAGACGCTCAGGGAGGCTTAGAAAAAAGGCAGCTTAGAAAATCCAAATCCGTAACACCTCACCTTTTTAATACTCCCTCCGTTCCTAAATATAAGATCACTTTACCTAATTTGAAGAGATTAAGGAAAGTGGTTAAATTAGTTATAATTAGGCGATTTTCCAAAAATACCCTCTAAGTTAAAAAAAAAATTTGATTGCTGATTCCTCTCAGTTCACTCGCCTATAATCTCAAGTCTCAATACCATTTCTTTGATTTCAATTTAATTTTCTCCTCATGAGATTGTATATATTTTGTCTTGAATTGAATGTAATTGAATTTCAGATTAGAGAATGATTATAGCGCTGTGATTATTTGTGATGCCCCGGCCATCGGCACTGCCGCCGTAGACACTGTGAGGAAAACGAAGAGTGGGAGAAATCGTCGGCGGAACGGCAGTAGAGTGTGCCATCGTGTGATGCTGTACGTGCACGGTGGTGGTGAATATATTTTTGTTACCGATTTATATGGTTCCGGTGGAATTATGCACGAAAGCGATTCGGCGGAGAAAACGATGTCATCTACAAGAGATGAAGAAGATGATGCAACAGAATAGTAATATTGATAATAATAATGGTTTAAATTCGAATTCACTGAAATGAGAGTAATGTGAAGGGAATGTTGATGCTTGAGGAGTGTGTATAAGATGAAATGAAGGCATATGTGGCGGCAGAGAGGAGGTTGACGGAGTTGGAGAAGGAGATGGTAAAACCAATGAAATTTCTATTTATTAGAGGAAATGAAAAGTGAAAGTTAAAAAACAAGAGGTATGGTATGGTATGGGAGGGAGTAATTTACTTGTAAAAGGGTTGTAAGGGTAATTTGGGTAAATCTTGGGAAAAAATAGAAAGTGATCTTATTTTTAGAAAATTATCCACATTTCCAAAGTGATCTTATATTTAGGAACGGATGTAGTATTATACTATATCATTTTTATTGATTTTCAAATTTCAAATATTTCCCTATTGTGAAATACCTGAAAATACCAATAATTTAAAACTTTCCTTTTCAAAATATTTTATTTCTCAAAATTTAGTAAATCAAATCGTAATTATATGGGTTAATTAATTTTATACCATATCTACCCTTTTATTATGAGAAAATGACAAAAAAATGGCACTTGAATGTGAGTTGGACAAAATGGGGTCTCCAATTTCAACTTGGACAAATAAGGGATAGTCCATAATTTATTGTAAATGAAGTTTGTATCGATATAATGGTAGTTAACTGCGAAATATAAGTAGTTAATGAGAAGGGTGGTTAATAGCGATATAATGGTAGTTAACTGCGATTACCGAGTAACTACTCATGTATCGCAGTTAACCACAATTGTATCCCTATTAATTACTTTTTTGGAACGAAGTCACAAACTTCATTTAGGACAAATTGAGGACAATCTCTTATTTGTCTAAGTTGGAATTGGAGACCCCATTTTGTCCAACTCAAATTCAAGTGTCATTTTTTCGACATTTTCCCTTTTATTATCTATTATGTTATAAATATTATATATTTATTATTATTATTACTATTACTATGCTCTAAACAAAATATTATACTCCCTCTGGTCCTAAATATAAGACTTAATTGATTTTTTCTGGAGATGTTAAGGTTACAAAATACTCCCTCCGTTCCTAAATATAAGAGCACTTTGACTTTTTTGGAGAATCCTAAGAAAGCAAAATATGGTAATTAAAAATTGATTTTCCCAAATTTTTTCACTAAACTAGTTTATTTGACTTATGAACTTACATATGATATAATAATATTTAAGATATGTTATGATTAAATTGTTCATTTTGCTTTCTTAGAATTCTCCAAAAAAGTCAAAGTGCTCTTATATTTAGGAACGGAGGGAGTATGTTATTATATTATGATATATTTGATATATTTTTAGATTATTCATTAGTTTATAGGTTAAATAAACTAGTTTAAGGGGAAAAATTAGGTAAATCAATTTATAATCGACTTATATTTTGTTTTTTTAGGATTTTTCACAAAAGTAAACTAGGTCTTATATTTAGGATCATAGGGAGTATCTATTATTATACTATTACCATTTTCTCACTCTTTTTATATGCATGTTTTTCTCTATCTATATCTCTCAAATAATTACTCATTTCTTTTCTCATTCTCTTTTATTATGAGAAACTTTCTCATTCTCTTTGATACCTCAAATCTCTCTTTTTTATGAGAAATTGATTTTCTATTTTTTCTCTCATAAAAAAATGATTTCTATGAAAGATAAATTTTAGAGAAATTTATTAAATTTTGATTAATATTCTTATATTTTATGGTATATTTTTTATCAAAATAAAAATGGTATCAGAGTTATGTGGTTATGTATATTATTATATAGTATGTATGTTATCAAAGTTATATAGGATATAATATTCCGCGTATCACGCTTTTCTCCTTAATTATTCTACATTTATTCTTCTTTTTTTATAACATATTCTACATTTATTTTATGTAAAAACAAAATATATATATATATATATATATATATATATATATATATATATATATATATATATATATATATATATATATATATATATATATATATATATATATATATATATTTATATATATATTTGTATATATAAAAATTAAAAGCACATATAATCCGGAAATAGATCTTTTTAACAGAAACCCAGAAATAGCTCATGATCTATGAAACCACCCTAAAAACTCAACTACTTTTAAAAAAACATTTTTATTTACATTGTAAAATAAAAAAACATTGAAAACATGATATTTTATTTGTATACTAAAAAAAATTGACCATATGATATTAAAATTTTTTGTGTACTATTTTTTTGAAATGTGTTAGTTGATTAAAGTAATTTAAGTTTAATTAGTTTTTGAAAAATATAGTTAAGACTTATGTAATTGCTTCATGTTTCAATGATGTTGAATGAGGTTGCTGACTTTATGGCAAAAAAAAAACTTTAAGAGCTGTTTTGGGTTACCACTTATACTACCACACATTAGTGAATCTGCCTGGTTCTTTGCTAAAGTTTTTGCAATATGATTGTACTTTGTTCTGTAATTTTCTCCATCTCTCCTCTGTTTTTTGGGATAATGACAGAAAAATGCCATTTGAATTTTATTTGGACAAAATGGAGTCTCCAATTCCAAGTTGGACAAATAAGGGACAGTCCCCTATTTTTTCAAATGAAATGTTGGCAAAATTCCCTTTATGCCCTTCAATGAAAAAAAAAATCTTATTTCAACTCTCATTAATCGCTCCCATAATCATCACTCATAATCATTCATTCATCTCTCCTTCCCTACCTGCATGCCTTCTTCCTTGGCGGCTCCCCCTCCCCTCCCCCTCCTTGCCTTCTTCCATGGCGGCTACTCCTCCCTCCCCCTCCCTCTCCTCCTCCGCCGCCTCCTCCAAATCCCTCTTCCCCTACGCGCCTCCACCCCTTCACCACTCTCCCCCTCCCTCACCGTCCCAAGATCTAATGCTCCCACTCCAGCGCCACCCCCAAACTCCCCTCCTTTTCCATCCCCATCCCTACCCCCAGGAACTCTTCCTCCCCCTTTCCCGTTTTGCCCCTGACGAGCTCCGCAAGGGCACCAACATCCTAGTCGAAGCCCTGGAGCGGCAAGGCGTGACCAACGTCTTCGCCTACCCGGGTGGTCATCGAAATATAAGTAGTTAATGAGAAGGGTAGTTAATAGCAATATAATGGTAATTAACAGTGATTACCGAGTAACTACTCATCTATCGCAGTTAACCACTATTGTATCCCTATTAACTACTTTTTTGGAACGAAGTCACAAACTTCATTTAGCACAAATTGGGGACTATATCTTATTCGTACAAGTTGGAACTGAAGACCCCATTTTTTCCAACTCAAATTCAAGTGTCATTTTTTCGTCATTTTCCCTTTTATTATCTATTATGTTATAAATATTATATTTATGGGCGAAGGGGCAAAACTAGCCACCGTAATTTTCCAAATGGACAACTTTGGCACCCGTAAATTGGATGGTGCAAAACCTGACATTATAAAACAAAATGAGACAAATTTAGCCACGTCGTTAAGTTGAAGCTAACAGACGTGAGTGTTGGCGTGGGGCCTACCTTCATTAACCTCTAGCTTCAACTTAACGGCGTGGCTAAATTTGTCTCATTTTGTTTTATAATGTCAGGTTTTGCACCATCCAATTTACTGGGTGCCAAAGTTGTCCATTTGAAAAATTACGGTGGCTAGTTTTGCCCCTTCGCCTATATTTATTATTATTAGGGTAATGGACCTAATCTGCCCCCCAAGTAACCACCAAGGAGCGCTGAGCACCCTGAACTAACAACAGGCCCGTATCTAGACTCCAAGTAACCAAGGTGTTTAAAAACTACCCCGGTTGGACGGTCAACAATGTTTGACCGTTACTATGCCTATGTGGCTGCCACGCGAGCACGTGCTTTGCCACCTCTGCTTGCCACGTGTGTATTTTGAATGGACCTAATCTGCCCTCCAAGTAACCACCCCGGAGCACTGAGCACCCTGAACTAACAACAGACCCGTATCTGGACTCAAAGTAACCAATGTGTTTAAAAACTACCCCGGGTGGACGGTCAATGAAGTTTGACCGTTACTATGCCTATGTGGCCGCCAAGTGAAGGCCTTGTTTGTCACCCGACGCCTTTTCATCGCCACGTAAGATATGTTCATGTGGGTCCCACCTATAATAATAAACAATTTCTCTCTCTCTCTCTTCATCACCATCACCACAGCCCCCCCAACACCCACCACTTCCACCCACGCCACCCCCTCACCTCCCCAACCCCCCACTGCCTCACCTCCCTAGCCCCCACCCACGCCACCTCTGCTTGCCACGTTTGAGGGGGTGGCGTTGGTGGAAGTGGTGGGTGTTGGGGGGGCTGTGGTGATGGTGATGAAGAGGGAGAGAGAAATTGTTTATTATTATAGGTGGGACCCACATGAACATATCTTACGTGGCGATGACAAGGCGCCGGGTGACAAACAAGGCCTTCACGTGGCGGCCACATAGGCATAGTAACGGTCAAACGTCATTGACCGTCCACCCGGGGTAGTTTTTAAACACATTGGTTACTTTGAGTCCAAATACGGGCATGTTGTTAGTTCAGGGTGCTCAGTGCTCCTGGGTGGTTACTTGGAGGGCAGATTAGGTCCATTTAAAATACACACTTGGCAAGCAGAGGTGGCAAATCAAGTGCTTGTGTGGCAGCCACATAGGCATAGTAACGGTCAAACGTTGTTGACCGTCCAACCGGGGTAGTTTTTAAACACCTTGGTTACTTGGAGTCCAGATACGGGCCTGTTGTTAGTTCAGGGTGCTCAGCGCTCCTTGGTGGTTACTTGGGGAGCAGATTAGGTCCATTACCCTTATTATTATTACTATTACTACGCTCGAAACAAAATATTGGATATCTCAATCTGCAATCCCTCTATTTAGGTGTTGTTCTATTTCTAAGTTTAAGCATTTACATACTGATACAATTACTTGACAAGCCCGTGCTTGCTTTACTTTGCCTATTGGAACCAAAAATATTTCTCATATATGTACAGCCACTAACACACCCATGAACGATCGACCTCTTGCTATCCTTCAGGTGCACTCCAAAAACGGCCCACCTTATATCTTCCATCTCACCATCTCCAAGAGCCTCTGAAAAACAGCATCAGTCAATGTAGTTTACTTCATATACAAGCAGATAATAATATCAAAACATAAATATAACTTCTTTATGAAAATGATAATAATAATCCCTCCAGCCTGTGTTGGGCCTCTCATTTGCCTCAATGACCTACCACTAATTGAAGGTAATGGATGCACAAGAGGGGGGGGGGGGTGAATTGTGCTACAAAAATAAATACTCAAATAAAACCAACACAAGATTTATATTGGTTCGGTCTGCCTGACCTACGTCCAGTTCTCAACCACCCAGGCCGAGTTCCACTATCTCAGGTTTTAAATCGGGTTCACCTGAAACCTTACAACCGCAAGTTTTGGACGGGATCACTTGCAACCTTACAACTACAAGTTTTACACAAGGCTCACTTGTAACCTTTCTAACTAGCTCCCCCTTACACCTAGCAAGGGTTCAACCTTTACAACTAAAGGATTTTTCTAACTATCGCTCAGTGTTCATTCAATCCAACAGCCAGCGCTAGTCACTGAGCTATCGGAAGCACTTCTACTGGATGTTGCTCACTTTCACTGACGCTTAGGGATATCTATTCCAACAGTCAGCGCCAGTCTAAGTCTAACAGGAAGCAAATTCTCTTCCGCTTGAATCTTAACTTAGTCTTAGGATTTTGTATATCTAGTGCTCTTGGACTAAGTTAATTCCTAGGTGAATTTCTTGCTGCCGCTGGGGGATGAGACTTTCATCCGCGAGCGCTAGTCCTAATCTATCCGGAAGTAAGTCCACATCCGGTTGCACTTTTACTTAGGATTCTATGTTCACCTATTGCTTTCTAAGTTCTTTCATATTTTAGTCTTCATCAAAACTTAAGATTCTAACATTCTCCCCCTTTTTGATGATGACAAACTCAGTTTTATCGATTAAGTTCATATGAAAGAATTAGCATAAAAATAAAGGCAATAGATAAGAACAAGTAACTTGGACAAATATTATTGATATGAAAGAGATTACATGTTAGAGTATACAAGCAAAACATATACAGGTAATCTATACTAAGCAAGAGTAAAACATGCATGAAAATAAAGAAAATTTTCTAAGTAAAAAAAAATGTGGAATGGGAGTTCAGGGTTTGTGTCTCTTTTTCTTTTCCCTCTCCTTCTGTCTCTCCTCACTCTCTTTCTGAAGCTTGGTGATCTCAGCCTCATGCACATTCTGGTCTATCTGGGCAATTATTCGCTGAAGCTCTTCTTCATCCCTCTCTCGTTTGAGTCTTTCTGATTCAATAGACTCCTCGAATGCCCTCTTCATGTTCTCTACTTCTTCATACCCAGGGAACCCTGTAGCATCATCGAAGTAGGCGACCTCTCCATTGGGGTAGTGAACAGCCCGAATTTTTACGTTTCATACAGGGAAGTTGGGATCCTCCTCAACTTCCTGGGCTTTCCTTTTCCCTTTCCCTTTACTCTTCCCTTTGTTCTTGCTAATCGAGGGAGTGGGCATGGCTTTTGCTCTGTCAGCATCGAGGCAGGCCATCTGACCAAAGGAGAGTTTGTCTGTATACCCATATCTTTCGAATTCCTCAGGAGTAATGTCTTCAATTTCCAACTTGACCTCCTTTAGAATAGGAACTGCTTGAACTACTGGGGTTTCAGGCTCAACTTGGGCAGATGAGGTCTCTTGCTCAGGTTGGTCAGAAGGAGTCTCTTCCTCACTCTCAGCAGATTCAGTGGAGGCAATAAATTTCCTGGTCCGCTTCTTGGCAACGGCCTTCTTTCTAGACTCACTGAAGGTGACTGCTGGCTCAGATGAGGGAGGAGGGGCAGATGATTGCTCAGACGAGGGGATCTCAGACGCTTGCCCAGAGGATGCAGGAATAGGCTTGGCTATCACAATAGGAGGGTGATTGATCTTCTTCAGTCCCCACTTCATCATTATCTCCTCAATATCCTTTCTACTTATCTTAGTTGGAGGAGGTTCTGATGAAGATGACTCAGGCTGTGAAGGTTGTTCATTTGGCTCAAAGACAACCATGTCCAATCGTGATCCTTGCTCAGCCGTCCTCTGCTGCATGAACCGGATTGCTTCACCTCTTATAAGGCTCTCAGCACCACTCAGCCTTTGGGATTCCATGGCACGGCGAAGGGCAGCCATGATGTCTTCATCAAGCCAGAGGGATGGCTGGCTGAGCACATCCCTTGTGTTCATGGATAGGCGAAGGGCGGTCATCACATTTCTCCCCTTTTTGTCATCATCAACAAGGGCGAGTGCCAGGGATGGAGTAGATGAAGAGGAGGGTGGAGGTTCAGGGCTAAGTGGAGTTTGTGGTGAGGATTCTGGGGAAGAGGCAGGTAAGGTATGTTCTGGGGATGTGGGTTGGTTGGGGAACCAGGAAGGATCTACGAATAGACCTTCGAATGGGTAGGTGGAGGAATATTCAGGGAAGGTAGTGGAAGAGTGTGGGGTAAAAGGGGTAAAGGGTACGTGAGGATCCTCAGGGATTTGCTGAAGGCGTGGGTAATCTCGTAGATAGATATGGCTGAGGGGGTGAATGGCAGTTTGAAATCCAAGGTGTTCGGCTAAGGGGTTGGTTGGTGTGCGAGTGGATGAGGGAGGTGTAGATGGGGAGTTTTGTGGAGATGGGGAGTTGTTGGAGTGAAGGGGTGATTGGCTAGGAGATTGTTGGTGTGTGTCTTGGGTTTGGTGTTCATGGTTGGGTGAAGGTTGGGATTGGTGATCATTGTTTGGTGATGGAGGGGATTGATGGTCATTTTGTGGAGGTGGCTGTGGTGGTTGAGTGTTAGGTGGAGGAGGAGGGGGAAGTTGAGGATTGCCTGAGGGAGGAGGAGGAGGAGGAGGAGGATTTTGGGGAGGAGGAGGAGGTGGTGGTAGGTTACCTTGTGATGGTTGGGGAATATGTAGGTGCTGGAGAATGAGGTCAAGTTTTGCGTCCACCCTGGCAATGTGGTTTTCAAGCTGGCCTACCCTGTCTTCGAGCCTCTGAATTCGCTCCCCTTGCTGCTGGAAGCCAATGTCACACTCAGCACGGAGAGGGCCTACCAAGGATTCAGGCAGTCTAAAGAGGAGTTCCTCCTTAACTTCCTCGGCAAAGGCTTTGACAGAAGCTGGCACTCTTGCAGCACGGCTTGGCCCAGCATGGGAGTCCACTTCCTGATCCCCTGCACCAGATGACGAGGGGGCTGAAGTCCCAGAAGCACTACCCGCTAGTGATCCTGAGCGAGTGGGCTTATGGGCTCTTATATACTTAATGCCCATCTTCCCGATATTGGTTGCTCCCACAGGTCTGCACTTGACATTCTCTTCCTCCACAGCAGATGTGGCCTTGATCAGATGCTTCTCAAGGAGGAAGGCAATGATGGTGGGATAGGGAAGATAGCCAGACTTGTCATTCACTATCCAGCGCTGAAGCTCAAGACATATCAACTGGCCGGGATTGATTGGCTGTTGGGAGAGAATTCTGGGGAACCATGGATTGTCGATCAAGGTGAACTCGTTGAAGTTGCCCCCCTTGTGTGTCATAATTCGGGAGTAGACATAATACAAGAGTCTGTTTGAGTCAGACATCTTGGACACCTTTTTCCCTGTGGTGCCATACAACTTCTCGAGATCCTCCTTGTCGAACTTTAGCGCCTCAGGATATATCCACTCATTCATGTTCTCCTCTGTGATCCCCATGATCTCATTCAGTGTCCTCCAGTTGAACTTGATGGTTCTCCCCCTTACAGTGGCAGTGAAGGAGAGTCTGTGTATCTGCTCTTTCCCATCAACCTTCTTGTACTTCACTTTGCCAGAGAGAGTTTGATAGAAGACTCGCAGGACGTTGACATTGTAGTCCTGGTTGATTCCTAACCAGCCCATATACTTCTCCAGGAAAGGGCGCAGGTGGGGAAACCCTAGTTCATCAATCATGGCTAGGTCAATGAATAGGCCATGGTTGAAGTAGGGTTGAACTGTCTCAAACTTGGCGGCAACTGGCTCCAATGCCCCATCCCTGTACACTGTGGGATCATCTTCTTCAACCCTCTGCCTCTTGGAAGAAGGTTCTTCAGCGAACTGAACCTTCTTCTTCTTCCCTTTTCTCTGGGCTTCCCTCTCTTGCTCATGCCCAGAAACCACTGACTGTTCTGCCACTCGACCAGATGTTCCAGGCTGATTCTGGGTGGGTTCATCCAGTCCCTGGGTTTGCCCAGAAGTCCTATGGTGTTCATCACGGTGTTCATCGCTTTTCCCAGATTTACCAGAATGTTCATGACGAGATTTCCCAGATTTTGACTTGTGTTTCTTGGATGAGGAATGTTTCTTTGTAACTGGGTTTGTTTCACTGGATCCGGCCATTTTTGTGTGGGTTGGTGGGGAAAAGAGATGAAATGCAAAGAGTGTATGAAGAATGCGAAGAACTCAGATGAAGATGAAATATGTTATGCAGAGAGAATGTGGTGAAAGTAAAAAGTGAAAGTGAAAAAATGACACCCTATTTATAGGCGAAGTAACTAAGGGT
Organism: Mimosa pudica; assembly: GCA_029929735.1. Lineage (NCBI taxonomy): Eukaryota > Viridiplantae > Streptophyta > Magnoliopsida > Fabales > Fabaceae > Mimosa > Mimosa pudica. The sequence goes on along the minus strand of JAKELP010000023.1, from coordinate 11,429,404 downwards.
AAAATGGTCATGCTTTTTCAGATGAAAACCAAACGTTTGCACATTGGGTAACGTAAAAATTTAATTGAAACGTCGCACCTTATGACATGTGTCGCTTCATCTAGTCAGATAGGGTACACCTTATAGAGGGAGTTGAAACGTTTCTGAAGTGACGTGTCTCTTGGACTGGTGCTGGCGCTCCTTTAGTTTCATCATCCAGTGTCAGCGAATGATCATCCGGAAGTGGTTTTGCTTCCGGTTGCAAAATCTTAAGATTTAACATTGAGGACCTGCAAAAACACGTATTGGCACTCTGATGCCTAAGTTAGTATTGTTTTAAACAATCAAGTATAATAAATGAAAGGTTACACCTCATTTGGGTTTACCATTCCCAAATCACCTCTTATGAAAGTAAATTGGTCAACCCCCAGAGGCTTGGTGAAGATGTCAGCAAGCTGTTGTTGAGTGGGGACAAATTGCACTTTGACACTTCTTTTGAACATGGTCTCTGATGAAGTGATGTCTGACATCAATGTGCTTTGTCCTTGTGTGCTGAACTGGATTCTTGGCGAGGCTGATTGTGCTTGTGTTGTCACAGAGGATGGGTGCCTCAGGGAACTCCAAGCCAAGATCTCTCAACTGGTTCTTCAGCCACAGCACTTGAGCACAACAACTTGCTGCAGCAATATATTCTGCCTCAGTGGATGACAAGGATACGCAGGTTTGCTTTTTGCTAGCCCAAGTCACCAGACAACCACCAAGGAAGGCGCATTGTCCACTGGTGCTCTTTCTATCAGTCTTATAACCTGCATGGTCAGAATCAGAGTAAGCCCACAAGAACTCTTGGTTACCTCTGGGATACCAAAGACCAAGTTCTTGTGTTCCCTCAAGGTATCTCAAAATACGTTTAACACATGTCAAGTGTGACTCCTTGGGGTTGGCTTGAAACCTAGCACACATGCCTACACTAAATTGAATGTCAGGCCTGCTTGCCGTTAAGTATAGGAGGGAACCTATCATTCCCCTGTACATGGGCAGGCTGACAGATTTACCCTTTGCGTCAGCATCGAGTGCGGCAGAGGTGCTCATGGGAGTGTCATACTCCTTGCATTCATCCATCCCAAACTTTTTGAGTAGTTCTCTGCAGTACTTAGTTTGGGATATGAAGATTTCATTCCTCTTCTGTTTAATCTGCAGGCCTAGGAAGAATGTGAGTTCTCCCATCATAGACATCTCAAACTCACCCTGCATAGTCTTAGAAAAATCTTCACAAAGTTTTTCATTAGTTGCCCCAAAGATAATATCATCAACGTAAATTTGGACAATCAACATATCTCTATCTTTGTGAAGGATAAACAATGTATTATCAAGTTTGCCCCTTGAGGAACCTTTGCCCAGCAGAAAGCTGCTGAGTCTCTCATACCAAGCTCTAGGAGCTTGTTTCAGGCCATATAAAGCTTTCTTTAATCTATACACATGTTTGGGATATTTGTGATCCTCAAAGCCAGGAGGTTGTTCTACATACACCTCTTCTTTAATATAGCCATTAAGAAATGCACTCTTTACATCCATTTGATATAGCCTAAAGCCCTTCATGGATGCAAAGGCTAGAAGGATCCTTATTGCTTCAAGTCTAGCAACTGGAGCAAAGGTTTCTTCATAGTCAATGCCTTCTTCTTGGTTATATCCTTTGGCTACTAATCTGGCTTTGTTTCTTGCGATTTGACCTGTCTCATCCAGTTTGTTTTTGAAGACCCATTTGGTCCCTACTATAGATTGATGAGACGGCCTAGGGACTAGTTCCCAGACTTGACTTCTCTCAAATTGATTTAGCTCTTCCTGCATGGCAATAATCCAGTCGCAGTCCTCAAGAGCTTGTTCAACTGAAGTTGGTTCGATTTGAGATAGGAGTGCTCCAAACTCAACTTCATTTTGAACTTGCCTTCTGGTTCTGACACCAGAAGAAACATCACCAAACACTTGATCAAGAGGATGATCCCTGTGATGTCTCCTAGCTGTTGGCAACTGTGCCTCATCAGGCATGGTCTGCAATCTAGGTTCATCACTGGGTTCATCTTCTTCTTTGAGATTGCTTGCTGGTGTTTCTTTTGGTAGTAAAGAAGATGATGATGGTTTTGGAGGATTAAGTATTTCATCATCTTCTGTGGATTGTCCCCATGTAGGAGTTTCATCAAATACAACATGCATTGATTCTTCTACAATTCTAGTTCTCATGTTGTATATTCTATATGTTTTACTCCTAAGGGAATATCCTATGAATATACCTACATCAGCCTTTGGATCAAACTTACCCAGATTTACCTTTCCATTGTTATGCACATAGCATTTTGATCCAAAGATTCTGAGGTGGCTGATGTTGGGCTTCCTCCCTTTGTACAGCTCGTAGGGAGTCTTATCCAGTCCTTTGCGAACATAGGCTCTGTTAGAGATATAGCAAGCAGTGCTTATAGCGTCCGCCCAGAACACTTGAGAAACCTCTTTCTCATTGAGCATGCTTTTAGCCATCTCTGTCAGAACCCTGTTCTTTCTCTCGACAACTCCGTTCTGTTGAGGGGTCCTAGGAGCTGAGAAGTTGTGTTCTATGCCATTTTGTTCACATAGCTCTGAGAAGCTATGGTTCTCAAATTCTCCTCCATGGTCTGTCCTTATGGCTGTGATTTTGAGCTCTCTCTCATTCTGCACTTTCTTAGCCAGGACAACAAAAGCATCAAAAGTATCTTGCTTAGAGGCAAGAAACATAGTCCAGGTGAACCTTGAATAGTCATCCACCACCACTAGAGCATATAGGTTTCCACCCAAGCTCTTCACTCTTGCTGGCCCAACCAAATCCATGTGGATTAGTTCCAAGGGCCTGCTGGTGGAGACTTTCTTCTTGGTTTTGAATGAGGACTTTGTTTGCTTTCCTCTTTGGCAGGATTCACAGACAAAATCATGCTTTACTTTAAATGATGGAATACCTATAGCTAGCTCCTTTTTAATTAGCATGTCGAGTTGAGTAAAATTAACATGAGCTAGTCTCTTATGCCAAAGCCAACTATTCTCATCACTAGATATTAAGCATTTTTCTTCTAGTTGTTGGCATAAGTCTAAAGTATATAGGTTTCCATTTCTATTTGCCTTAAGTTTGCATTTTAAGTTGGCCTTATCTAAATTTAGATCCTGCTTATCAACTATTATGCACTCATGTGAATCAAAAATTACCCAGTTTCCTTTGTCTGTGCTCTGGCTGACGCTTAGCAGGTTGTGACAGAGACCGTCCACTAGGTAGACGTCTTTCATTGGTCCGACCTCTCCAACTCCAGTGATCTTTCCACTTTGATTTCCTCCAAAGGTTACTGTGGCTCCATCTTTGATCACCAGAGATTTGAACTTGTCTCTGTCTCCAGTCATATGTCTTGAGCATCCGCTGTCAATATATCATTTCTTGTTCTTGGATGCTTTAAGACACACCTGGAAAAATCAAGTAAACTTAGGTACCCAATCTTTCTTGGGTCCTCGATCATTAGTTTTCAATGCCCTTGGTCTAGAGTCATCCTTGACCTTGGGCTTGTGATTATTCAGAGCCTCTGGCTTAGAGTTGGCTCTGGACTCTTGGGTTTTCCCTTTGGAATGATTCCAAGGTCGGGATCCTTGTCCTCTCTTAGTTTCCTTAGCAGATGGAGGATCCTTTATTGCCTTGGTTCCTTTAGGGACCCATTTGTAGGAGCTACTTGTTCCATGCTTCTTAGCATTACAGGTGGACGTGGAGTGTCCCTTCCTGTTGCAATAGTTACAGAAGCTGAAGGGTGAGGAGCTATGACTAGTGGCTTTATGGAAGAACTTTAAGTAGGGCTTTACTTTTGGTTCCACCCACTTCTTCCCTTTAGGAGTATATCCTAATCCAGTTCTATCCCTATATGCCCTTTGATTCATTAAAATTATATTTAACATTTCTGAGCCATTTGTAAACTTCTGCAGGGCATTTTGCAGCTTGTCTTTCTCTGCTGAGATTTTGCTGCACTTAGGGCAGCTCTCAAGTGTTGGGGCATTGGGTTCTGTTTGTGGAGAACCCTGGCCATCCACTACCGGATGCTTTCTAGCTTCCGCTAGTTCTTCACTTAGTGAGTCCACCTTGGACTCAAGTGATTCCTTTTTAGTTTTTAACACTTTATAGGCTTTACACAATCGAGAGAATTCTTCATGAACCTCATTGTAAGCCTCTTGCAGTTCAGAGAAAGTTACCTCATTGTCTTCGTGGGTGAGGTCAGGTTCTGAAGATGCTTCCTCATCATCTTCTCTGGCTACCAGGCAGAGGTTGGCAACTTCTTCCTCATCACTTGCTTCGTCATCTGAGCTATTCACCCAGATGGAGGAAACAAAGGCCTTCCTTTTGTCTTTGCCTTTTGACTTCTGCAGGCTGGGACACTCAGCCTTGAAGTGGCCAGGTTTCTTACATTCGAAGCATACAGGGGTCTTTTCCTTCTTGTATCCTTTCCTCTGGCTGGAGTCACCCTTTTGAAAGCCTCCTTTCTTTCTGAAGAACTTTCTGAATTTTCTTACCATCATAGCCATCTCCTCATCGTCCATTTCCTCCTCATCATCCTCATCATCATCATCAACCTCCTTGCTAGGAGCAACAAGGGCAAGGTTTTTGGCCTTGGATGAGGCTTGAGGAGCTCTCTGAGCCAGCAAGGTAGGTTCATATTCAGCCAGAGAGCCAAATAGTGCAGTGATTGAGCTCGTTGATTCTCCTTGGACTTCCTGCAAGATGGTTACTTTGGTGATCCAGTCACCTTTCAAGATCTTTAGGATCTTGCTGACTTGCTCTCTTTCAGGAATGTCCTTACCCAGCGAGGCCAAATTGTTGATGAGGTGAGTGAACCTGAGCTCCAGCTCCCTGATAGGCTCAGTAGGACTAAGCATGGCGAACTTGTGAAATTCTTCCACCAGCATCTCAACTCGCCTTGCTTTCACTCCCCTGGTTCCAGAGTGAGCAGCCTCAAGAGCCTCCCACATATCTTTAGCATTTTTGTGGTGGCTGATTCTGTGAAACTCTTTAGGGCTGAGAGCACACTGGATGTAGTGCATGGCCCGGTAGTTTAGTTGGACTAGAGCATAGTCCTCATTTGTGTACCTAGATCGCTGCTTGGCAAAACCATCCTCATCCAGTGGTGTGTGATCCTCATGTTCGATTACGTCCCAGAGTCTGATGTCGCTGGATTTGATATAGGTCTCCATTCGAAACTTCCAGAATGGATAGTTATGCCCATCAAAGCCTGGAGGCTTGTTGGGTTGAATAGAGACATCTGGCAGGGAGTAATCTGTATCCATTACTAGATCTTTTCTTTCTGGATTCGTTGGAATCGAGTGAGAAAGACCCGCTCTGATACCAAATGAAGGTAATGGATGCACAAGAGGGGGGGTGAATTGTGCTACAAAAATAAATACTCAAATAAAACCAACACAAGATTTATACTGGTTCGGTCTGCCTGACCTACGTCCAGTTCTCAACCACCCAGGCCGAGTTCCACTATCTCAGGTTTTAAATCGGGTTCACCTGAAACCTTACAACCGCAAGTTTTGGACGGGATCACTTGCAACCTTACAACTACAAGTTTTACACAAGGCTCACTTGTAACCTTTCTAACTAGCTCCCCCTTACACCGAGCAAGGGTTCAACCTTTACAACTAAAGGATTTTTCTAACTAAGTTCTCTTAAAGAACAGATAGTGTTACACACTTAAGTACAATCAATGCTCTTATAACAGAAAGAGACTTAACAACAAAGAGTACAAAATATGTAGATGAGAATGATCACTCGATGTGTTAAATGCTCTTTACTTTTCTGGGCAGCTTTGAATGCTTGAAGATGTTCTTAGTTTCTCGCTCTAACTTCTCTCAAGAGTATTCAAAGATAATTGTTAACCTCATAAATGAGGTTTGAGTCTCTTTATATAGTCTTCAAGCAATCTGTCTCTTGGTAGGTGGGAGAGCCGTTTGAATATGGCCGTTTAACCCATGTTACCGTTTGCCCAATAAATGCTTCATCAATGCATAGCAGGGTTGACTTGCTTTATCTCTGAAAAGTAGTCCTGACACCTCTGCTCTGACAAAAGCATTCTGACACTGCAACTTCTGACATTCTGATTGCTTGCAGAAGCAGATTCTCATCCGGAAGCAATTCTACTGAGTGTGCTGCACTGAGTGTTAGTCTAACAGTATAAGCATATAGTCACATGCAGTGGGAGTGTTCTTAGTCTAAGAGGTCTTCCTTGCATCCGGAAGCACTTCTCCATCCGGAAGTAAATCCGCTGGATGAAGGGTTTTGTTCACTATTACTCACTCTCGCTCAGTGTTCATTCAATCCAACAGTCAGCGCTAGTCACTGAGCTATCGGAAGCACTTCTACTGGATGTTGCTCACTTTCACTGACGCTTAGGGATATTTATTCCAACAGTCAGCGCCAGTCTAAGTCTAACAGGAAGCAAATTCTCTTCCGCTTGAATCTTAACTTAGTCTTAGGATTTTGTATATCTAGTGCTCTTGGACTAAGTTAATTCCTAGGTGAATTTCTTGCTGCCGCTGGGGGATGAGACTTTCATCCGCGAGCGCTAGTCCTAATCTATCCGGAAGTAAGTCCACATCCGGTTGCACTTTTACTTAGGATTCTATGTTCACCTATTGCTTTCTAAGTTCTTTCATATTTTAGTCTTCATCAAAACTTAAGATTCTAACACTAATAACGAAATACTCGCTAAATAGTGGAGATACCTTTACCTGCAGGATTCAATATAAGCTCTAGTATAGGAGGAGCTACCCATCTATACCTTGGAATACTCTCCACTGAATAATTCCTCAAACATTCCTCAATTATGCTCAATATTTCTCAATGTTCCTCAATAATACTCAAATATTGCTCAATATTCCACAAAGGATTCAATATTATCATGATCATAAAATAAATAACTTTCATACAGATCTACGAACTTTTATCATTATATATGTGAAGTAAACTGCTACCTGGATGTGGTTCTTACTCCCGAAATGATTCATTCCCTTTGTCATAACAAGGACTCAATTCCACTATTTTTTCCTATAAAAATGTTTATACAATGAATTAATGACCCTACTCATGAATATTTATTTAGCGTCTTTCACAAGTCTATAAACTGCCCGACCTTCCTTAATATGTTCTTTACCAAAAATTATTTTGATCCTTCATTTATTAATCAATCATTAGATCCTTTACTAATTCCAAGAATCTTTAACAATTACCTATAGGAACATTCATTAACACAAACATTACACTTACATGTTTAAACAACTCGCACACATAGAAATTCAATCACTATCACCCATATTAACACATTCGTTCAGTACAAAAAAAATGCAGAAAATCTCAAAACCACATGTAAACACCTATTGTAACTCTTCTACGAAAGTCAGAACAAAACAGAACATTATCCAATTAAAGCAAGCATATATCCTCCTTATTCCACTTCACATCCATTAAATTTCCCTCTCTTAGAAATTTTACTACATTACTTCTTTATAATTCAGTAGTTTTTTTGAGTTTTTAATCCGGTGTCCTGGGCCAGCCCCTATGTCACGGGGAACTCAACGGGCTCAGACTAATCCAGATCCGCACCGGGAACCTCCACTTAAGGGAAAAGTGCTGGCCAAAGGGCATGCTGCATTCCCAGAGCTCGAACTCGAGACCTCTGGTTAAGCGGCGAAGTGAGGCTACCACTACGCCAACCGCTCTTGGTTTATAATTCAGTAGTTGTGTTTGAACAAAGTAATTACAACACTGTTAAAAATCAGAATTTATCTTGCCGAGTGAAAATCAAACAAAATTCAGAAAGCCTATAGCTTAAATTTCAAAATCTTAGCATACCAAGTCATAATTGTTTAATTCCTGTTTCTACTCTTTCTTTAATTAAGATTGTAAGCATTTCTATCCCCTAATTCAATTCAGTCTTTCATGAATAAAGAGTAGAAAATTTAACACGCACATGCAAGTACACAGAGTTTCTAAAATTATCACACACATTACCCACATGTATCACCTATTCATCATTATTATTCACACAGCCAGCAATGCCAAAAACAAAGGAATAAAATTTTTAATTATAACTCCACCAATCACACACACATTCAAAATAAGACACCAGCAAACTTGTTCTCAATCTAAAGGTGGAATTCTTAAAACTCTCAAAGAAGTCATCGGGTTCAATATCATGAAAAGCATTCAACTATGTAACTTCTGAGGAAACCCAATCAACTTCAAATTATTATTCTACTCTTCAACTATTCAAGAGGAATGTAAGACATACTCTGATTCATACTGATTACCAACAACTAAATAATTATCATAGCCTCTATATACATCTTTCATATACAAGCTTAATATGGATATTAACTTGGATTATCAACAAACTTTGTTCAGATTCTATAAAAATCAGAGAACAACCAAAGGAAAATTTCATCTACAACAACAAACTTCCAAAGTTTATGAAAATTCCACTTTCATTCCTCAAGGGCAATAAATGTTTTTCCTATCATTAATAAATCTTAATTTTAATAAAAATAAATGTTTAGCTAACAAGAGCAAAAATAAAATAACAATCTCTTCAAACAGGAGAAAGAAATTCTGGAATTTAAGAAGTAGTCAAAATCTGAATGTGTTACCTAGATTTCGTATAATCTAAATAACTTTAATAAAATAAATATATCATGTATCTATTAATGATTTATTAATATAAAATGTAAAGCAAAGAGAGATTATTGATTTCTAGATATGAACCTGAGTAGTAATATTAAGCTCTTAGGCTGGATTCAGTAATATGAACAGTAATAAGAAGTAAATATAGTAAACGTGGATTATGAATTGGAAACAGTAGGAATAAATCAGAGATAAGACGAAATATGATAATTGATAAGAAATAATAGAGATATTATGAGATAAGAACTGGAATAGTAAAGCATAAAGCATAAACAAATATTAATGGATAGAACCTGGCGAGCTTTATTGAATTGGATAATCATAATACAAGATGAATAGCTGGTTACAAGAGATCTCTCAATACAAGAAAGTAAAAAGTGATTGTGTTCTTGCTCTCAATTATTCTGTTTCCTAAACCCTAGCTTGACCTATCTTATATAGCCTATGCAGCTCCACTTATTTCTCCCTGACGTTATGCCAGGTGTCCACCTCGAAGAGCCGTTGAGCTGCCAGGTCTCTAGCATGGCCGAGTCTTCAGCCCGAGATCTCCGCCTATGATCTCGGGCAGTTGCACTGACTGGGCGCACTTCTAACAGTCTAAGCTTCTACCTTGCCAATTAGCAGTTTATGTGCCTCTTCATCTTCTCCCAATTCATTAGCAGGGCCGGGTCGTCAGCCCGAGACCTTCACCTGGAATTTCGGACAGTTATGTTGACTTGACTCAGCTTCACCAGATCAGGTTTCCACCTCCCGAAATTTTGTGCTCCACTAACACCCATTTCGAAATTCAAGTTTTTGTACGTTACTGTTAGTCGTCACGGCGTCCTTCCGTCATCTCATATCGGGCCGAGCCCATATTAATCTTTAGCGAGCCCAGGGGAATACATTTACTCCCCCAGCTCCACGTGTCAAGCTTTGTGAGGCTCGGGGAGGTGCATTCCTTTGTGTCTCAGGTTTGGGCGAGCGGCTATTGGACGATTTTCGATGGTTTGAGACATTTCGGGCAGGTGTTGCACGTTCTCCAGGGGCTGAGTCAATGATCTGCGGTCTTCAGGGATCAGAGAAAATGTTGCTCGTTATTCTCCGGGAGGTAGTCAGGTAATGAGCTTCCAGGAGTTTGAGAAAATCGATTGGAAGAGATGATCGATTAGCTTTAATAGTTCCTGTCGTTAACATTGGTCGCATTTGTTTGATGCTCAAACATTCATGGTAAGGATATATCAAGCCGCAAAGTATGAGTTCTGAGATTTTGATGCTTTAACTGAGGGCTTTGACTGGAATGTTTTGAAGAAAACTTTGATAATCTGAATGAGGATGTAGTGGTCGAGCTACCTCGATAGATTATGATATCATTTTGAGGTCTTTATCAGAGAATTGATCAGGAGAGCAGGAAGTTTCTGAACGGTGGACGTATGCTTAGAGAAGTTTTGTACTCCCCCATTGCTGCAAAGGTGGTTTCTTATGAGATGTTCTTTGGGCATAAGATCTGCGAATAATATGCTTATGGAACATAGGATTTGTGAACAGGATATTCTTAGGATCTAGGACAAGATGTTCCTCTAAGAGAGGATCTGTGAAGAAAATATTATTGAGACATAAGATATTTGAATATGATCTTGAGTTGCAGGATTTGTAGACATGGTATTTTTGAAATACCAAATTTGTGAATAAGGTATGAATAGGGTATTTCTGAGACTTCTTGTGAAATATGATTAGTTGGTATATAGACCAAATTTTGTTGATATTTGTAATCTTCTCAATGACTTTCTTGGTCATGAAAATATGATTATATGTGTTAAAAGTTACCAGAAACAATATCTGGAAATTCTAGCTTTGTAATTGAATTCTGGATGTGGTTATCATCTGGGATTTTCCTTTGAAATCTTTGGAGTAATTTTGCTTTTAATTCTGCGAAATAAAAGTAATACAAGAGGTAATTAGCATAAAGGGGGTTAACAAATGAATAACACAAGCGTTACTCTTCTTCTCCTTTTTTTTTAATAAGAATGAATAATCATTCTTATTATTCCCCCTAAAAAAAGGTTAGAGACCGAACACAATATGTAATTAGCTATGAATAATTTGAATTGGTAAAGGTTTCTACCTTTTTTGAATTTGCAATCTGGAGTCAACCTGGAGCTGAATGTCATCCATTTTGACCTTAGTGATTTCCTGGATTTTTGCAAAGTCACAAATAAGTATATGAATTTTCTGGGTTTATTTTGGAGCTTAGAAATTAGATTTAGATTAGTTAGTACCTGAGAATTTGTGAATTCTCCCTTATTCTGGAGGACCTTCTGAGAAAGGGAGCTGAGATCTGGAAATTCTCGAGAATCACTCCGCTACAGAGGTGCTGATCTCGTCGTCACGAGGGCACACACAGAGATGCTGAGTGAGGTTTCACGGTCCAAGTGAACCTCAATTTTGAAGATTTAGAAATTTGGGAAACTGGATGGAGAGGTTGTTTCCTCTTGTTGCCTTGATAAGAATTTGTCTTATCAAGGACTAGGGCACTTGGCCCTTTCCTACCCTTTATGGGTAGTATCTTTTGAGATGTTTAGCATTTCAGCTTCTTGGTATGACATTCCCTTGGGAGTCCTGAAGCTGATAAGAACCTGGGTCCATTATTTCTTTTACTAGGTAAGGCCCTTCATAATTAGGGCTGAGTTTTCCTTCTGATGATTCGGGAGTGTTTGGGAACACTCTTCTGAGAACTAATTCACTTATCTGGTATTGGGGTAAATTGTATAGCAAGATAAGCTAAATATTAGGATATATTAGATAGAATGATAAATTAGATAGCACGATTAGATTAGATAGCAGGATAAGCTAGATAGCAGGATATATTAGATAGCAGAGTATATTAGATATCATGATAAATCAAATAAGAGGATAAATTAGATAACTAGAAAATTTAGATAGCAAGTTTCGTGGTGTAATACCTTAACAAGATAAATTATGTTTCGTTTGAAATAATTCGATTACAATTTGTAGATTTAAGATGTAAGATAATACAAGTAAATTGGCATGTGATCAGGATGAATCTGAATGTTGAAGATTCTTGATCAAGGTGATCCTGAGATTCAGGATCTTTGCCTTCTTCTTCAGGATCAAAGCAGGCATATCTGGCTGCATGGTCTTCTTCCCAACGCATCTGGTCTTCAGCTTTGCGCATAACCCCAGCGTAGGTATCGCATGGGTGTTTTGTCAGTTCTTTGTAGAGGTCTAAATCTACAAATATTCCTTTACGGAAGGCATTGATCAAGGTCTCTTCATCAGGTTTATCTATAGTGAGTCTCTCTGCGTTGAAACGGGTAACCCAACTACGAGTGGTTTCCCCCCAATACATATGCATCTGGTATAAGTCAGCTGAGGTCTTCTGCATCCTACGGCTGCTGGAAAACTGCTGAGTAAATTGCTCTTGCAATTGAGCAAAGGATGATATGGATCTTACAGGCAGTTTGGTGAACCATTTCAGGGCTGGACCTGTCAAGCTCATACCAAACCCTTTGCACATACAAGCTTCTCTGGCCGAGTCTGATATAGGAGCTGCTAGCATCCTTTGTTTGAAGTGAGCCATATGCTCATCTGGGTCACCTGTCCAGTCATATTGATTCATTGAGGGATAGGTGAATCTCTTTGGTAGTTGAGTTTCTGTGATCCACCTTGCAAAAGGTGAGTCAGCATAACTCGTCTGGGCGTATTTAGGAGTCGGTTTCGGTGCTCCTGGGACTTGTTGAATAATCTTTTTCAACTCTTCAATCTCACGTTCCATTCTGATCATCTCAGGATCTTTCTGGTCATGAACGCCATCTGAACCTCGAGATTTGGAACCTGAGTTAGAGGTGCTACCACTGCTGGAGCCTTGACTCTCGCCAGGTTTTAGTCTGAACTTCTCATGTCGTGTATGAGAACGTCTATGATGGTCACGAGGAATTTTTGTTTTGTGCTTCTGGTATCCTCCTTCCTTGTGGCCCACAGTTTCTTGCTTTCTTTGCTGATGTTGGAACCTTGCTTGGTGAGGAATTTTTGTTTGTGGACTCTGGAAAAGGAGAGTTTTGCAGCTGCTTTGTTGTTACGGTTCGGGTTGTGATCTATGTGAGCAGCATAGTCTCGTATGTCTTTGTTCAGGGACTCGATCAAGCGAGTTAGATAAGCTTGTTTTTCGTACAATATACGCACTTTTTGTGCTGGGTTATCTTCATGATCGAAGTTTCGCTGGTCATGATCTTCCTCACGACCCTCTTCGTGATCGTCTTGATGATGATCTTGGTGATCCTCTTGATGATCATCTTGGTGATTCTCTTGCGAGTTCTCCCCCTCACCCCTCTGATGTTCAGATGGTGTATCAGGTTCAGGGATTTGCTCCTGGTGATTTTCAGGGATTGTTTGTTCATGATCGTTTCCATTTGGAGGAGGGGGTTGGAATGGATCTCCGTGTGGTGTTAGAGGACCATCCTCATCCATTGGAACAACAAGGTCTCGATGATGAGCCATGTTGAATCTCAGGTTGAATGTTGATTATCAGATGAGAAGAAATTTAATTTCTTCCCCACGGTCGGCGCCAAAATGTGTTACCTAGATTTCGTATAATCTAAATAACTTTAATAAAATAAATATATCATGTATCTATTAATGATTTGTTAACATAAAATGTAAAGCAAACAGAGATTATTGATTTCCAGATATGAACCTGAGTAGTAATATTAAGCTCTTAGGCTGGATTCAGTAATATGAACAGTAATAAGAAGTAAATATAGTAAACGTGGATTATGAATTGGAAACAGTAGGAATAAATCAGAGATAAGACGAAATATGATAATTGATAAGAAATAATGAGATATTATGAGATAAGAACTGGAATAGTAAAGCATAAAGCATAAATAAATATTAATGGATAGAACCTGGCGAGCTTTATTGAATTGGATAATCAGAATACAAGATGAATAGCTGGTTACAAGAGATATCTCAATACAAGAAAGTAAAAAGTGATTGTGTTCTTGCTCTCAATTATTCTGTTTCCTAAACCCTAGCTTGACCTATCTTATATAGCCTATGCAGCTCCACTTATTTCTCCCTGACGTTATGCCAGGTGTCCACCTCGAAGAGCCGTTGAGCTGCCAGGTCTCTAGCATGGCCGAGTCTTCAGCCCGAGATCTCCGCCTATGATCTCGGGCAGTTGCACTGACTGGGCGCACTTCTAACAGTCTAGGCTTCCACCTTGCCAATTAGTCGTTTATGTGCCTCTTCATCTTCTCCCAATTCATTAGCAGGGCCGAATCGTCAGCCCGAGACCTTCGCCTGGAATTTCGGACAGTTATGTTGACTTGACTCAGCTTCACCAGATCAGGTTTCCACCTCCCGAATTTTGTGCTCCACTAACACCCATTTCAAAATTCTAGTTTCTGTACGTTACTGTTAGTCGTCACGGCGTCCTTCCGTCATCTCATATCGGGCCGAGCCCATATTAATCTTTAGCGAGCCCAGGGGAATACACTTAATATGCAACAATTACATCTATATGCTCCATCAAAAGTCATCCAAACATACATCATAAACCATAATCATTTGGCCAATGAAACCATATTGATTTGAAATCATCCAATTTTTCTTTTAACTTTTCACTTTGAACAAAGTCAATATGAAATACCACTCAAAGGAGTTTATATAATCAGGAATTTAAAGTTCAAGCCTTAAAGAAACCCCAAACCCACCGGATTAATCAGAAAACGATGTGGTGTGAGAGAAAACTTGAAATACCAAATCTCTTCCCAAAACTCACTCGAATCGGCCAGAAAAGAGAAGAAAACGAAGGAAGACTCACTTATGGTTCTGGCTCACCCGCCGTTTGCCGCTGCCGCCGTTCGCCGCCGAGGAGAGAAAGAGAGGAGCAATGACTGGAAGAGGAATAAAGTAGAGAATAGAGATATTTGTTAAAGGGGAATTACCATTCTACCCTTCCTAAATATTTTTATTTTTATATACTCCCCACTCACTGTGATCTAATTTGATTCCAAAATATTTTCTCAACATGTGTTCTTCCAAATTTATTCATAAGGCTTTTTTAATAGTATTAAATAATACCCCAAAATTTTATATATTGTCTTTTTTATTCTCAACATATTGTTTTAATTTAGATTGGGGTGTTACATAATGTGATCTGGATCAATTTTAATCTTCAATTTCATTTGCTTGATATTTTAATAAAAACTTCTATTTAAATAATGATTTAAAATATTTGATTCTGTTTTTTTATAATATATTTGATTGATTCTGTTTTGAAAATGTTATTAATTTATCATGATATTATGATTTTAGGCAAATATAGTTCATGTAATGGTTATGTATTGACCATAGTTGAGTTAATTGTTAACTTTAGTTAGGTTATTTTTGTAAATTCTGTATATATTAACAATTTGGAATAATCAAATGACAAGAATTTACCTTTGCTATACACATATTTTATATCACACAGTATCAGAGCTCATTTTCTATCTTCAATAATCCATCTTCATTCTCCTTCGTTTCATTTTCTTTCCTGAGTGAAAGAACGACTGCATCATCACGAAGGATTTGCATATTGGCTGCGAGATATCAGGTTCTTTGGTAGTTTTTTTAATTCACATTTATATCTTTCTCACTCATATTGTTGTATTCCACCTACTTTCTTGCAAAATCTCTCTATTTATCCTAATATATTGCTTTCTCGCTCATATTTATTGTACATACTTTCTTGCAAAATCTCCCTATTTATACTAATATATTGCTTTCTCGCGCTCATATTGTTCTATTTTACCTATTTTCTTGCAAAATCTCCCTATTTAACCTAATATATTGCTTTCTCGCTCATATTGTTCTATTTTACCTACTTCTTACAAAATCTCCCAATTTATCCTAATATATTGCTTTCTCACTCATATTGTTCTATTCTACCTACTTTCTTGCAAAATCTCTCATCCCTCATTACATCTCAATCAATCTCTCATCACAACTAAGCAATAATCTCTATGGATTACTTTGAATCATCAAAATAAATTACAAAAATATTTTATTTATAAATTATTTAATCAAATAGTCATTGAAAGTCTTTTACTATGATGTACCTAATTAGCCACAAAAAATTCGGTGCCTAATTACCGACCCATTTTTAACAGAAATCCCGATGGTGAAATTTCTTGAATTGTCCTCTCCACACCTTTTTAAATTTCCTCCACCTAAACAAATACAGATGGCAAAGGATAACAAATTAAAGAATTATAAAATACTTTAATTAAGTTTTGCGATGTTTTTTTACCATAAAGTTTTGCGGTGCTGATGTACATATATATATTTTAACTGTGGTCTGTGGATATTTCACTTGTCATAATAATTCTTTGATACTAATTTTATATTTATATCTAAATGTATATTCCTTTTTTTATCAGCGTACTCTCCTTTTTATTCATTATTATTATGATATTATTTTAATTATTTTAATGTATCCAATCTCATTCATAATAAGGATAGATTCTTGTCTGAAGTGGATTCACCATGTCATTTGTGGTTCAGCCAATAACAACCAAACAGGCCAAGTCTTATGAGAAATTTTTGTGTGAACCTGGTGCACCATGTCATTTGTGATCTGACAATCCCAAGTAAACACATACAATCTAACGTGTAATTCTTAATTTGACCTTGCACCCTAAAAACTTCAACTAACTTTGAAAATAATGTTTCAAATCCTATTTTTATGGTGTCACCTAAAATTTAAAATTACATGTCAAATCATCGAATATGTTTTCTTGTTATAGGTCAGACAAAAAATGATGTGGTGCACCATGTTCATTCAAGAATTTCTAAGGTTTTAGGCCGAATATCCAATTTGACTTGATATCCTAAAAAATCTAACCAACACTTTAAAAAATTTTAAATGACATATTTCTGTTTGAATGATCTATTTTTAACTTTAAATAATTAGTTATTCATGTGTTCCAATCATATTGTACTAAGTGGTCAATCCAATAGGGATGTAGCCATGACCCATGACCCATGTGTGTGTGTGTATCATTTTCTTAATACTTTATTAAAAACTTCAATTTATTGCTTTCTAGGGATTTTAGGCAAGATATGTAATATATTTATCCTAATCTATTGCTCTATAGGGATTACTTGAATCAATCAATCAATGGATCCCCCACCAGGTGTTAATAGCTATATTGAAAAGTTATGTGAATCAATGAGTAATATCATTATTACATATCGGATTCTTCATCATGTGTCAATAGCTATATTGATGAGTTATGTGAATCAATGAGTAATCTCATTACATTGGATTCTTCATCATGTATCGATAGCTATATTGATGAGTTATGTGAATTAATGAGTAATCTCATTATATCGGATTCTTCATCAAGTGAACAAAAAATCGACAAGTCTCCAAATATAAGCATGGACTTTAGGACACCTGTTTCCAAATCTAATCAACCAAAAGAGAAGAATAGGTGCAACAGTTGCAACAGAAAAGTTGGATTACTAGGATTCAAGTGTCGATGTGGAGATTTGTTTTGCGGGAAACATAGACATCCAGAAGACTATACATGCAAGATAAATTACAAGCAAATTATTCGTGACCTCATCAACCAACTAAATATGTTCAATTAGTTTTTGTTTTAGGGATGGGTTTTCTTATTGTCAAATTAAAGTGGATTTTCCTCCTTTCTTTCAATCTTTTCTTGTTGGCAACCATATGCAACAACCCAATATATTTAATATAGGAACTCTAGTTTGTGGTTATTCATAGTATTCATGGACATGGGTATCAATCGTGTCGTGTGTATATTTTAATATATTGGAGTAGGATAAAATTTTTCTTAGTGTTTATTGCATTAAACACGTCTAATTTGATTATAGGTTTATAAATGATGAGAGGTAGAAAAGAAATTATATGTACTATAAATTAAATAGTCGAAGATATAAATTGTAGTTAAATGATAAATATGAAAAATAAAAGAGGAGATGTAGAAAAGAAGAAAGTAGAGAATGAGAAAACAGGAAAGTGGGGAGGATGAAGAAAAAATAAAGTGTGGAAGGGAAAAATTTATGTGCAGGAGTTGAGCTTATATATATGATTTTTGTGACAAAATTTTTGTCGCGCCCCAAATTTTAGTTTAGACTCCATGTTTAATTTGTTTAATTAGTTGAAGAACCAACCATTTTCGCTAATAAACACTTTTGTAAGTATTAATTAATTTGTCCAACAAATTATAAATGATATCCTTAACAAACTGTCAATTTTTTTCTAACACAGTTTGTAATTTAGCAAAACAACCAAGAATGTTAAAGATAATTGACGATCATTACCAATATGATACATTTTTATTTATTGTTAGAGATAATTCGATATCATTTATGTGCGAAAAAATAAGTGAGGTCACATCCCATAATATTTCACTCTTTAGAAAACTTGTGTTACAAGTGTTATATAAGGGTCTCACATGATATTTCATTTAGTATTGACTGGGTGCTACACAGAAGGATGATGAGCTACGGGAATCAATGAGCGTTGAGTTATGAAAATCATATATGGAAATCAACGAGTAATTGTAACGGATTCGTCATCTAGTGAAATTTGAATAGCTGTGATGAACACAAAGTCAAAGCACCTTCAAATATAAGCATGAATGTCATGACTTATGTTACCAAATCTGATCAACTTAAAGAGAAAAAGAGGTGCAGATGTTGTAATAAAAAGGTAGCACTGCTACAGTATGCACAATAGATTTTAAGCAGATTAATTGTGAGCTTATTAAAAAACAAACTAGCTTTGTAAAGCACATATAATTTCGTTTAAAATGTAGTCAATTAGTTATTTAATTTAGGGTTTATTCTTTGAATAATATTTGTATTCAACTTTTTATAGCATTTTTATTAACATATATGCAGATGTGCAGACTTATTTTGCGAGAAACATAGATATCCAGATCAACATGTATGCACAATAGATTTAAGCAGATTAGTTGTGAGCTCGTTAAAAAACAAAACCCGCTTTGTAAAGCAAATAAAATTTCGTTTAAAATGTAGTCAATTAGATTTTTGATCGGGTGAAGACCCAAAAATGATACATAACTATTGGCTAAGCTAAGGAATAAAAATAATACATAACTATTTCAATGTACACCAATGATACACAACAACTTTACCATGAGATAAAAAATGATATTTTCACTAATATGACAATAAGATTAGATATGAAAAGTCCAAAATACCCTCATAAATAAAATAAAAAACACATCTTTTTCTCTCATCTCTTCCTCCTCCTCTTCTTACTCCTCCACTCAGAGTGAGGATTTTCTCAGCGGCATTTACCTCTGCGGCCCTCAGCGTCCAAATCTCGTCCGTCCATTCAATTTGGATTTAATCATCCGTCATCCTACGGTTTAAACAATGACACCTCATCCCATCAAAACCATGCACTCGCCACACCAGATTATAGCCCTGTTCATTCCCTTCCACATTCTTCTTCACCAGGCTATTCGATCACCTGCTCCTTTTTCTCTACACTCTCACGGTGACAGCAAACTCTTTCTCATCTTCATTCCAATCAATCATCATGGCTGAGCGCGGTAGCGGAGATCACGGCGGCGTCCAACGCGACGGAGATCGCGGTGCTTCAAATGCGGCTTGGGCGGGCGAGGCAAGGCGGTGGTGGCGAAATTTGAAGCGAGTCACCGAAGACGAGGGGGGGTTGGGCGAGCAGCTGATGGCATGAGGTCGGCGTCGGAGGAGAGGATTAGTGAACGGAACAGATCTGGTATGCGCAGGTTGAGGAAGGCCAAAATTATTGATGGTGACATGTCATTTTCTGGGCTTTTAGATCAATTGGATGGCCACGATTTGTGACGCTGAGAGCCGCTTAGAAAATTTGCCGCTGAGAGAATCCAAATCCCTCCACTCAGCATCCCAACAACACCAACACACAAAATTCACATAATCAATCCAAATATAAGTCTACGGATTCCTAATCCCAATTTCCATGGAGGCTGACGATCTTACTCTCATCGGCTTACTCCACCAAACTGCTGCCAATTTTCCCTCCCGCCGCGCCGTCTCCGTCGTGCCAACCTCAACATCTCGAACTCCCAACTCCTCTGCCTTGTCCAACTCGCTGCCTCTCGCCTTCTCCCTTCCGGCATCTTCCCCGACGATGTCGTCGCCCTCACTTTCCCTGATTCCCTCTAGGCCCTTCCAAACACACAATTAATTAAATTCATCGATTGATCACACTAGCTGTTCCATTGGTGCATATTTTCATTGCTTGTTGCATTTTACAGTACGTGATAATGTTTTTGGAGGTGATTTGAGTGCGACCGACGACCATGTAGGATTTTGGGAGGTCACGTGGGATTTTGAAGTCTATTGAACACTTAAAGTCTTGTATCAATTACTGTTATTAGGATGACTACGATGATGATTGATGGCCATGGAGGGAGTGAGGCTGTTGAGTTGTTGGTGTTGTTGGGATGCTGAGTGGAGGCCATGAGGGGAGGAGGAAGAAGAGGAAGAGATGAGAGAAAGACAGATGTGTTTTCTTTTTAATTTATGAGGTTATTTTGGACTTTTCATATCTAATCTTATTGTCATATTAATGAAAATATCATTTTTGATCTCATGGTAAAGTTGTTGTGTATCATTGGTGTACATTGAAATAGTTATGTATTATTTTTTTTCCTTGGCCAATAGTTATGTATCATTTTTGCGCCTTTGCCCTTTTTGATTTAGGGTTTATTCTTTGACTAATATTGTATTCAACTTTTTATAGCATTTTCATTAAGAGCAAATGTGCAAAAGTAGCCACCGTAAATTTAAAAATGGGCACCTATAACTCTGGTAAATTTAAGGGGCAAGACTGTACACTGTAAACCAAAATGGGGCAAAAGTAATTTCTCTTTTAGGCAGAGTTAAACAGACGTTTTCTAGACGTGGCCCAGCCATCAATGACGTGTCATACATTTAAGGCTATGTTGATGGGCTTTATTTTTTCAGAGTATTACGAAGAAGTAAGGTGGGTTTCACATGATTTAGGTTCTATTTGGTTTCTTATCGAAATGGTTTAGGGGTTTTGGGTTCGTTTCAAGTGGTTTAGGGTATAACTGGAAGCATTTCAACTTCCACAGTAGACTTTGGAATTGACATGTCATTTATTGATGGCAGGGCCCACATATGGAAAACATCTATTTAACTCGGCCTAACAGAGAGGTTACTTTTGGCCCATTTTGGTTTATAATGTACAGTTTTGCCCCATTTTTATTTATAGTGTATGATTTTGCCCCCTTGAATTTATTAGAGTTATAGGTGCCCATTTTTAAATTTACGATGGTTATTTTCGCACCTTTGCCCTTTCATTAACATATCTAAAGATATTTTTATTCTTTTTTAATTTTCTTTAAAATTTATTTACAACAAAATAAAGGATCCTATTATAACCCAAAAGTTAGATTTTCAAAAAAGTAACTTGAGGAGAATGTAAATTTGGATCTTTCTTTTTATGTATTAAAGAAAAAAGAATGTAAATTTTGATCCTGTGTAACTATTTACTTTCATTATTAAATATGTATTTAACATACGTAATAAAATATCATTGATGGCAATAATTTAATCCAAATGCAATTAAAATTAAAGGCTAACATTAGATCCAATGATCCTTTTTTTGGGCCAGGAACATATCCTATGATGCAATGGAAGCATAAAGAAACAAGTTCCAAAGTGCATATTCATAAAAGCCAAACACAAAAAGAAAATGAACCATAACAGACAAACTTCTTTTATCAAAACAATTGGAACACACTATTAGTTATGGCCATCAATAATAACATAGAACTAACTTAAACGTAGGTATCAATGAGCGATTTCCTCATCTCGTCCACAATCGCACTTGGTTGAGCTTCCCTAAGCTTGAAAACACTCTCAACCACAGACAGTTCTGTTGCTGTTGTGTCTGAACCACAAAAGGCTGTCCAGTCATTAACTGTCATGCCAGCAGCTATGACCTCACTACCACGGTTCACGGTCCCGGCAACCAAAGGAACCTGAAGGAGCGTAGAGAGCTCATCCAAGTCTTCAATTGACGTGTGAGGGTGAACCTGCACCAAATTTGGGCTCAGACAAAAGTCCATGTTTGAACAAAAATGTAGAAATAATGTGATTTGATTTTTACTTACCAAACCACCTTTGTTGGAGAAGGCACAGTAACTTCCAACAAGAATGTTTCCGGCAATGGTCTGCCGGAAAACTTCTACTCCCAACACGTCTGAAATCAGCTCTTCAGTTTCCTGAACAAAGAGGTTCACAAATTAATGCTAGTGTTGTGTGTTTTTCAACAAGTGATCATGGCTATCAAACGAGATTGTGTTTCCAATTCTAATAGCATAATTAACCCCCATGATTAAACTAATAAAATATTATAATATTCATAAATCACAGATCAATATACAGAAAAGACTGAATTAGAGCTGGTCATGCAAATAGTTTAAACTCCTCAGTCCTCGCACATTATTCTGAGCATATTTTATCAAAATATTATTTACAATTTGTAGAAGTTGTCAAGAAAAGAGGCTATATGATTCAGATAGACAAGCAAGAATGCACGGTGAAAACTTCAATTTTAGACCTATGTGCTTCACAACTATCAAATATGATTGAAATTTTGGTCAAGAAAGAGAAAGAAAAGAACATTGAGTTGAGAATATCCCAGCAGAAAATTTTCCAACACATAACAAAAAACTAAAGGAAACAAAATAAAAAGTAAACAAACAAAAAAAGAAATACCCTATCAAGATCAGTGTGCGCGAGTGCCACATGGTCATTGCACGCAATACAATTACCAAGAGCAGATAATCTTTCTTCTACGCGTTGTACAACAACTTGATCTGGAAGACTGTTTCTCAAATGTTGAAGTTCTATTGCAATAG
Organism: Mimosa pudica; assembly: GCA_029929735.1. Taxonomy (NCBI): domain Eukaryota; kingdom Viridiplantae; phylum Streptophyta; class Magnoliopsida; order Fabales; family Fabaceae; genus Mimosa; species Mimosa pudica. The sequence goes on along the minus strand of JAKELP010000023.1, from coordinate 11,406,754 downwards.
TCATAAAAAAACACCAAGAGTCAGGATAATAAGCACGGACATGGAAGGCAATCAAGAAACATTAGATGTGTCATACAACTAAAAATTCTAGAACTTTATAATCCACAAATATCTACATAGAAACAACATAAAGTATCATAATTGAAAGACATAAATAAGCTCATCAAACACTGCACTAATAAAGTTTGTTGCATCATGATTGATCAAGAGAAGTGAAGATGCTCCATTGTTGTAGATAAACATCAGCTTTCAGATTTATTTTCACTATTGATAAATATTCCCTTCGTCCCAAAAATAAGATAATGTTTACCAAATCACTATATTTGGAAAAAATTTAAAAGTTGTTGAAAGCAATCAATATGTCTAGAACATATTTTTTTCCCGACTTTGCCCCCATTTATGAAGAGGAGAAGTGGGATGGTGTTTGGATGAGAAATAATGAGAGTGTTATAAAAAAAGGGTAAAAGTGGAAAAAAAATAAATGCTTAGATAAAAAGCAATATAAGCTTATACCTTTTTGTTCCTAAATATAAAACTACTTTCGAATTTCAATTTGTACCTAAATAAAAAAAAACTTTCTAATTGTTCCCAACTTTTTCCCAAATCAACCCTAATAATGTTTATCTATAATAAGCAAACAAGAGGGGAGAGTGGGGATATAAGGGTATATGGTCAAGGTGAATTGGTAACATCATGTACTAATAACTAACTTATATAACATTATTAATCTAATCAAATTAAGGAAAGTGATCTTATATATAGAAACTGAGGGAGTATTATGGGACAAACCTTCTCCCTAAACATTAGCTTATAATGTGGGACAGAGGGAGTATGACACTAGAATTTGATAACTTGATAAACATCCACGCAGAGGGTACCAAACAACTCAAACTTTCCCTATCTCTATAAATTATTTTCAATTACATTATACAGGAAAAGAATTGTTCATATCAAGGGGAAAATATGAACAGAAACATAATATATGTACCACATCTAAAGCTCTTTTGACAGAATCAAACCTAACATTCTTTTAAAATCAACTTTATCAAAATAAGTAACCAACGCATAAGTGATAAGTCAGCCAGTAAGACACAGCAGCTACAGAAACTAGATATGGCTAGCAAATTCATCAATCATTAAAGTATATAAGTGAACTGGGGTGAATTAACTATGGTATCACATCACATGTTGCTGCAAGATATTAAAGATGGATTATTTCTATAACCATAGTTGAAAAACATCCCCCTGCCCCAAGAAAAAGAATTATATGAAAGATATTACAAAGCATGACACTTGGAAAATGTGTTGCAGAGATCCAATGATCCAATAATACATATTAATGAAATCACCTTGATCTGTGGTATTGTGAGGCAAGAGAAGCCCATTCTTGTTTCCTGAAAACCAGCAAATGAACTAAGCTAACAAGCTCAAATAACATGGTAACTAATCTCAGCATCCAATATTTAAGTTAATATTTTTTTAGAGAAATAAAAAAAGGACATCTGTTAATTACCAGCACAAAGGCGGCCAATAATACGAGTACCAGAAATGGAGGTCTTCACCACAGGGATAACACCTGCTAATTCAGACTCAAATACACTGCATACATATTAACATGTGCGTATGTTATTGACAGAATATATACAATACTTTAAGGAAGACTATAAGTGTCAGGAAATGAAACTCAGCAAGGGCAATTAGAAATCAGATTTGACAAACATTATGCAAGCTTTTTGGTACAACATAAAAACTACAGGAAATCTATGTCTATTTTTTACTAAATTTGCAATTATATATAAACATAGAAAGCTGCAAACAGCTAATAACAAATTTCCACATTTAAATCCAGCCTCATAGATAGAGATAGAGAGAGTGAGAGAGAGTGATGAAAACCTGTAGAAGCTTTCAGAACCTCCGATGGCAACCAAACAATAGGCATTGGTAAGTTTAGAGAACACTCCAACTTCACAAGAGTTTTCAAACATAAGTCCTGCATACAAAACATATTAGCATTGGTTATATTATTAGGAAGGAAAACTTATATATATACACTGCTACAGAAAGAAACACACGCACAAAAACAAGAGAATTCTTCACAATCATGCATGACATAAATTAACAATGGAGAAAACCTTATACATCTCACTTACTAGTAGCCATGATTGGGAGGATAGGAACCTTGTGACACAAGTAAAACACTTGAAGACAATGAGCAGAAATCCTGTTCAACAAAGCACAAAACAGAAGCTATGATGGATAAAGATACCAATATACATTACAAAGCAAATCAACTACAAGCCAAGCCTACTTGCTCTAAGGGTTATATACCTCAACGTTAGCATCAAGATTTTGAAATTTCATTCACTTGATAAATAATTTATGTGGTTATGCAAAAAATAAAGGCTGACTCACAAATGTCAGCACAATATTCCCCTAAAAGCTATCAAGGTTGGTCACATTAAACAACCAGAAAGACTGAAACAAAGTTACAAAATAATAGCTCCCATGGAAAAACAATCATTCAAAAAATTCCACACGTGTTACAATTCAAACAATCCACTCAAGCCTTCTAGCACCAATTTCAATATTGACGCATTCAAAAAATTAGCCCAACCTTCACCAATTATAGTCCTCATGCATGTAAGGTCACAACAACAACAACAATAATAATAATATGCATTCCTTTTGGATATTTTGATGAATATTTTGGTTTGTTTGATTTTGAGTGCCCTATATAAAGCTCAAAGAAGCCCCTTTGGTTAAAAGATGAGCTTCCAACAAACGTGGGGGTGTCTCTGAGGGCCTTGAAAGCGAAAACGGTGAAAAGGGGTTTTTAAGAATGAAGCAAAACATGGGAATTTCAGTATGAACTTTGAATCAGGCCATAAAAATTAAAGCTTTCAATGATCATATCATAAGGGAAGAGAAGAATGAATATGCATAAACCCAAACAAAAAGGAAAAAAGAAAAAGAAAAAGAATATACCGAGAGAAGCGTGGAGGAGAGAAGACGGCGAGGAAGAGAGGAAGTAAGGGGAGGAGTGAAAGAGGGAAACGGGAAGAGAAGAAGAAGTTGAAGGGAGAAGGAGGAGGAGGCTAGGGTAACCAATATTTATTTAAATATTATTATCTATAATTTTATGTATATTTATAATAATAATTCTGTTTGTTTATGAGTATTTATTTATAACTATAACTATAACTAATAGTAAGTCAACAACTCAACATGATGCGTGGCGACCAAGTTGATTTTTTTTGTTTAGAAAAGATATTTTGATATATTATTATCAGTCTTAAAATTGAAATAAATGTACTTGGCGCCCACGCCCGGATAAAGTGGCCAAGAATTAACAAATTTTCTTCTCTGATATTTAAAAAAAAAATAAAAGATAATTCAATCTGATAGAGGAGAGTATCATTTTTTTTCTCTAAATTGGTTTTTCATACTCACAAATCAATACACACACACAATATATAATTTCTAATCATAAACCCAGCTGGCCAGCCTTATTTTTAAAATGTCACCGAACATATAAAAATAATATTTAATTTAATAATGCTTATTTAAATATATTTAAACTATTCCACTAATTCTTAGGGTCCGTTTGTTTGGTGTTGGGAAGGAAAGTGAAGAATTGGAAAGTGGAAGGGTAAAGATGGAAAGTAGGGGTAAATTAAGTAATGATGAAAGATAAAGTGTGTGGGGCCCAGAAAAAGTGTGAGATTGAGAGAGAAAACTTGTGGGTCCCGGGATATATGTAAATTACACAAAAACCTAAACTTTCTAAACTTTCTAATTCTTTAACATTTTCCCTACCAACCAAACAAGCCATTATATTAACATAGTTAAAATATTATCACAACATTCAAAACATTTTGTTATACGACTTTCACTTAAAAATATTTTTTCTTGCTTTTTTTTTGTATTTTCAGTTCATATCTTTCATTCTTTTTTTTTGATAAAAATATCTTTCATTCTTTTAGTATTCATCTTTAACACTTTCTTAGTCAAATCCTTAGCATTTTTACCAATCAGTTTTTATTTTTAGTTACTTTGTGTAGATTTTAATTTAGAAAAATAAAGCAATTTAGAAATTGTTAAGTGATGATTTTAATTTTAGGGTTAATACAACTTTGGCCCTTAAACTAACTCAATTTTGACTTTTATCTCTTAACTTTAATATCGTAGTTTATGTTGTTAAACTTGCGGTTAATTTGTGTCTTGTTCTTTGTTTTTTAAATTGATAATTTTGTTCATTAAACTTTTAGACACTCAAGCCAATTTTGGTGTTAGTCTTTGAACTTTGAGTCAAATTTGGTTTTAATCATTGAATTTTAAAAAAACTTGAAAAAAAATAAGGTGTCATCTGTTGAATGACACAAAGTTTAGAGACTAAAACCACCAATTTGAAGTTCAGTGACCAAGACTAAAACTGATTGAAAGTTCAAGACGAAAACCATTGATTTTAAGTTTAGAGACCATAACTAAGTTGAGTGAAAATTCAAAACAACCATTATTCTTAACCCTAATTTTCTTAATTATTTATAGTCCTTAAAATATGACAGAGAAACAGTTTTACTTAATGGGCTTCTTCAGAGATATCACTATTGAAATGGCCCATAAAAAGTATTTTAAGGGCAATTGAACTACAATATACTTCAAAGAGTTCGATTCATCTAGGAAAAAAAAAATTTAGTCTAGTGGATACTTTTAAGATATTGAGTGATTGAACGTAACTGTGAAAAAATTCCATGATGTTCAATGAGCCTTAACCTTTTTAAAATAAGTTTTGGAAATAAGAAATCAAAATTTTGTTTGTATCATTATTTTTAGAAAACATACTCCTTGTCCCTAATATATGATAAAATTGAAGAGTTGATACTGTCTCAATATATGACATTTTAAATTTTTTTAATAATTTTAAAAATCACTCTTATTTATGTTCATTCAATAATAGTCAAGTAATAGAGGGTGGAGAAGTTACCAACACAATGACACATAGTTGGTCTAGGCTGTCTAGTAGTATAAGGCCTGCTAAATCCCTTGAAATCTCAAGTTTGAGTTCTAGAGCACAAACAATAAAACTTGAGTTATTGATGGCCTGAATACATAAATAAGATGTACAAAAGGCGCTGATGTAGAAGTTAGGTAAAATGGTATGGTCTTTTTGAAAAATCATATCATATTACTTAAATTAATTAACATCTTAAATCCAATCAAATTGGGTAAATAAAATAATTGGATGTTGTGGGAGTATTGAAATGCTAAGGTGTGAATGGTGGAAGAATTGCTTTCTTAATGTGGTTGTCATGTCATTGATAAAAACAGAATGTCCTCTGCCTCTTCTCTACTTTGGCAAAATAAAGTAGTAACAAACATTTAACGAAAATGTTGTTATAACTTTTAAATTTCCAGTATAACTTCACCGTCCTAATTTTTATTTTATATAAAACGTAGCCAAAAATAACATTTTCAAACCCGTTTTTTTGTCCTTTTAGTTGTTGAGATACAATGGCCAACGCAAAGCCCAATTCCTTCTGTCTTCTTGTTTGTAAGGATAAAAAACTGTTCTAAAAACAATAATAGATGAAGGAATGAGAGTGCCAATAGAAATGAACATAAGAAGATTAAGAATTATTTACACTCATTAATCTTTGAGAAGGAAAGTTCACAATTAATTCCTATAATAAATACTAAAACCTTTAGATTCAGCAATCTAGCAGTAATGCATCTCCAACACATCCAGCCAAAAGCAGCAGCGCTCTCTAATTTTTCATTGTTTTGAGGATTTCAAAAAAAGTATTTCTCTTATGACATAAGTTCCTGAAATATGGTAGTTCAAAAAAAAAAAAGTTTCTGAATTATGGCTACATTTAATCTGTAAAATAAAGAGCTCTAGAGAAGTTTACAAAATTTATAGAAGTTGGTATGAAAACCTCAGTCGTTGATTAAAGCAGGTAATATCATTTTCCAAATCCAGTAGCAACCCTCTTCCCCCTACGATTTTCTATCTTCTCAGGGCTGGGAAGACCAGTGTCAACTTCGTACTTACTTTCTAAGGCCTGTGATATTTTGAACAAAAAAATTATTAATTATTTATTCAGAACCTGGCCTATTTTGTTCTGCATAAACATTGAAACTTTTCATTCAGTTTAAAAGTCCAGAAATAAACATCTAAGATCTGGGACTATAATAATTTTTCTGACTAATTAGACAACAAAAGGAAGACCCAACAAGGATTGGAATGACACATAATGGTTTGTTTTTTCCAAACCTGTAGTTGAGTACGAATGCTATCAAGAACATCTTCAGTCATTCTCTCAAAGAACAGAACTCCCTGTATACATGAGAGTTACAACAATTGGATTACCGAGTAAAGATGGAAATTAGCACAAAATATCTTAAGCACACAGGACAGAGAATAAATTCATAATTTAAAAGCTGTAATACTCCCATTGATTCAGGTTGAAAAACAGACCTGTAGATGGTCAAACTCATGCAGGAATACCCGTGCAGGAAGTTCTGATAAGCTGATTGAGAACCTTTTTCCATTGACATCACGTGCATCAATCTTCACAGATTCTGGTCTCTGGAGCACAAAAAAGTGAGGCATGAACAAGAGTAAATAACTGATGAGAAGATCATTGCAGCCTTTCTCAACAATTAAATGAACCGGGCATGTTACTTTAACAGAGCACATATTGAAAAATCCATCACATGTCTAACATAAAGCCATGAAAGGAAATAGAAAATGTTAAAAAGGAGAGAAGAAAGTTTGGAAGAAGAAATGATTTCTCTTATTGATATATTGTACAATGGTGGTGAGACATTATATAGGAGAGGAGAGAATATGAAAATGGAAAATACAATCAATCAAACATAAATGCATATCAAAGAGATTATGCATATCAAACAGATTCTTCAAACAATATCAAAGAGATTCTCTAACACTCCCCCTCAAGCTGGAGAGCATATGTCAAGCATTCCCAGCTTGCTTCGGAATCTCTCAAATGTAGGTCGGTCAAGTGGTTTAGTTATCATATCACCAATCTGCTCAGAAGAACGGACATACGTCAATGTCATGATCCCCGCCTCTACTTTCTCCTTAATGTAATGTCTATCAATTTCGACATGTTTAGTTCGATCATGATAAACAGGATTCCTGGTCATTTCAATGCTGGACTTGTTATCACACCATATTTGCAGTGGGCCATCAAAAGGAATTCTCAATTCATGTAGTAATCTGATGATCCAGATTCCTTCGCATATACCAAGACATGCAGCTCTTAACTCAGCTTCACAACTACTTCGTGATACAATGGTCTGCTTCTTGCTTCTCCAAGTAACTAAGTTTCCCCAGAGATATGAGCAATAACCTGTGATAGATCTTCCAGTTTCTAGGTCTCTTGCAAGACTTGCATCAGTATAAATCTCCAAGTTCCTAGCTGTTCCTTTCTTAAAGAATATTCCTCTACCTGGATTTCCCTTCAAGTACCCAAGTATTCTCATAACTGCATCCATATGCTCCTTTTGTGGTTGGTGCATGAATTGACTTACCATTCCCACAGCAAAACTGATATCCGGACGTGTATGAGTCAAGTATATCAATTTCCCAACAAGTCTCCGATATCTCTCAGTGTTAGCAGGAACTCCCTTTTCCTTTATTTCTAGTTTGCATTGGTCATCCATAGGTGTCTCCTCCGGTTTTGCACCTAGCATCCCGGTCTCATGTAGCAAGTCTAGTGTGTACTTGCGCTGGGACACATTAATGTCTTTCCTGCTTCTGGTTATCTCCATGCCAAGGAAGTATCTCATCTGACCAAGATCCTTCACTTGAAATTCACTTGCTAGAGCTTGTTTCAGCTGAGCTATGGAGCTTTCATCGTTTCCTGTAATAACAATGTCATCAACATAAACAATTAAAATTGTCACTTTTTCACCATTATGTTTAGTGAACAAGGTGTGATCTGCTTGCCCCTGAACAAAGGCCATCTTCTTCAGCACTCTAGAGAATCTGTCAAACCAGGCTCTTGGAGACTGTTTCAATCCAGGACTTCTTCAACCTGCACACAGTGTTATTAGGAGCTTTGACACCCTCTGGGACTTCCATGTACACTTCTTCCTCTAAGTCACCATTTAAAAAGGCATTTTTAATGTCTAATTGATGTAATGACCAATCCAGGTTGGCTGCAATAGAAAGAAGTATGTTGATGGTACTAAACTTGGCAACTGGAGCAAACGTCTCCTCGTAATCAATGTCATATGTCTGAGTGTACCCCTTTGCAACTAATCTGGCCTTATACTTGTCGATGCTCCCATCAGGACTAAATTTTGGAGTAAATATCCACCTGCATCCAACTGCCTTCTTCCCTCTCGGAAGATTTGTAATCTCCCATGTTTTATTCTCTTTGAGAGCCCTCAACTCCTCTTCTACAGCTAACTTCCAATTAGGATCAGTCATAGCTTGCTGGAAAGTGTGTGGGATTTTCACCTGAGCAGTGTTAATTACAAAGTTCTGCATCTTTGCAGACAGATTACCATAAGAAACAAATTTCTGAATAGGATGTTGAGTACAAGATCTTACCCCCTTTTTCGCAGAGCAATAGGCCAGCCCATCTCTTCAGGATCTATTCTCGAGTCAGATTCATGGTCATTCCTCGGAGCGGAAGGAACTCTACTATCAGTTGCTTCATTGCCTGATTGTAATTCCTCATCATGTTGATCTTCAGAGACCATCTCAGTATTGATTTCAGCATTGTTTTCCACTCTGGGTTGAGAATTGTGTTCACTAAGGTTGTCCTGGGTGATTTCTATTTCTGGGATGGTTATGGCTCTTTCAGAGTCTACTGGGTTGGATGACATTTCAGGGTAAACTAAGATCTCTTGTTCAAGGCTTGACTTAGGTGTGGGATTCACAATTAGCCATTCTGTTCCATCACTCTCCCCCTGAATGGGTAATTTGGGATAGTATGTCTCACTCTCGTAAAACACTACATCCTTTGAGACAATGGTTTTTCGGGTGATTGGACTGTAGCATTTATAACCCTTTTGACTTGGAGAATACCCAACAAATATACATTTTTCTGCTCTAGGATCAAGTTTGCCCTCAGCCTGTTTGTGAACAAACACGACACACCCAAAAGTTTTTGGAGGTAAGGTATGAATGAGTGGAGAGTTGGGGTAGGTTTCAAGGAGTTTCTGTATAGGAGTGGAGAAGTTGAGAACTTTGGATGACATACGATTGATAAGGTAGGCAGCGGTAAGGATGGCATCTCCCCAGAATATTTTAGGGACATTTCTTTCTATCATAATGGCTCTAGTTACTTCTAGGAGGTGTCTATTCTTCCTTTCAGCCACTCCATTCTGCTGAGGGGTGTACACACAAGAGGTTTGGTGGTGAATACCTTGCTTGGTTAGAAACTCTTTCATAGAACTACTTAAGTATTCCTTAGCATTATCACTCCTTAAAATTTGGATAGAGGTGTGGAATTGGTTTTTTACATAAGAGTAGAAACTTTGGAATATTTGGTTCACTTCAGATTTTTCTTTCATTAGGTAAACCCATGTAGTTTTAGTGTGATCATCAATAAAGGTTACGAACCATCTGGCGTTGGCTTGGACTTTGGTTTTAGCAGGCCCCCAAATATCACTATGGATTATTGTGAAGGGTGTGGTCGGCTTATAGGATAGTTGAGGATAGATGGATCGTTTTTGCTTTGCAAGTTGGCAAGTTTCACAAGAAAATGGTACTGAATTTTTATTGAATAGACTTGGAAACAAATGCTTCATATAATCAAAACTTGGATGGCCTAACCTTTGGTGCCACAAAAGAACATCTTCATTATTGGAATGCGAGCTAATAAGTGCCTTATTTGCTTCTCGTTTCCTTCGGTTAGAGCCTTCAAGATAATAGAGTCCATCCCATTCCTTAGAATTGCCAATCGTCCTCCTCGAGTTTAAATCCTGAAAAGTACACCCACTTTCATCAAAGATCACTCTACATCTCTTGCCTTTAATTAATTTACTCACAGATATAAGATTACAAGTAAGCGCAGGAACAAAGAGAACATTGTGAACTTCTAAGTGTTCTGTCAACAAAACAGAACCAATTCCTGCAACTTTTGTAACAACTCCATTTGCAACTTTAACTCTAAGATTTTCCGGACATAATCTAAGAGTTTTGAATAAACCTCTGTTTCCACTCATATGATCTGTAGCTCCTGAGTCAACAATCCATGTATCATCAGCAGTCATAGTAGTATTAAGGCCTATTATGGAATTACCTGACTGAACAAGGTTTACATTTGATTTGTAATCGATAATCATCACCTGAGGCTCTGACATAAGTTCTGGTGCTTCTTCTGGCTTCAAGGAACCTTTTGAGGAGCTACCTATTAGAGCCTCCAAATTGAAATTTGATTTACCGACTTGAGAAGTGGCATATGAAGTGAACAGAGGTTGTATACGATGAGTAAAAAAGAATCTGGAACGAGAGTACTTTTCCGGCACCGGCAGACGGCGGCGCGTGACTCTCACGTGCGGCCCAGATGAGTGTAGCGTGCTGGGGTTTGGCCGATCTTGGCCTTGCGATCACAGTGGCGGCGGCGGTGTCTTGCAACTCGCCGCCGTTTGCTTCAGAACGGTTTTTCCCGTCTATGCTCATTTTCTCTCTCTCTTTCTCTCGGCCTCACTTTCTCTCTCTAGGTTCAAATTTGAACCTGGGCTCTGGTACCATGTTAAAAAAGAGAGAAGAAAGTTTGGAAGAAGAAATGATTTCTCTTATTGATATATTGTACAATGGTGGTGAGACATTATATAGGAGAGGAGAGAATATGAAAATGGAAAATTCAATCAATCAAACATAAATGCATATCAAAGAGATTATGCATATCAAACAGATTCTTCAAACAATATCAAAGAGATTCTCTAGCAGAAAAGGAATAGTTTTTGTTTCATTACTTGTACGTCACCATTAATCGCTGGAAAAGATAGGCAACCCTCGTTAAAAAGTGTAAGTTTCCTTGAGTATTTGCTAATTCTTGGATTTACAAGAGCAATTTCCTCTCCTTCACCACGTTCACCCACAGGATTGAACACCATAAGTTGTACATTGACTCCTACTTGGGGTGCTGAGAGTCCAATACCATCAGTTCTGTGGGAAAGGAAAGTAAGTATCAACATTTAATTTTAAAAACTCCCTCAAGTCCTTAATATAAGACCTATTTAGGGAGCAGATCTTGGTCATATATACAGGAATTATATCTAATTTTGGTCCACATTTCCCCAAACTACCCCTAATGCCTTCAACAATAATCAAGCAAGAGAAGAGAGAAATTAAGGTTGATAATAAGGATGTTTTTAATAAAAACATGACATGTTAACTAACTCAACTAAAATCTCAATCTGATCGAATTAGATAAATACGGAGTATGTCATATATTTCTGACCCGGGGGAGTATTAAATCATAGATCTTTGACTTAAATGCAGAATAAAACAAAATAACCAGCTACAATTAGGAGGCTCACTTGTACATTACGTCGAACATTTCGTCAACAAGCTTCTTCAGATTATCATCAAAGGTATCGATGCGCTTATTTCTTAACCTCAATCTTGGGTCTGGGTATTTAACAACTTCCAGGGGAGCTTCAAATTGAAGATCGCCAGCTAAAGAAATCAGCAGAGTCCATCCAATTAGTGCCTTCAAATAACAGGGCTTGAAATCATAGCCAAATCCAGTTCATATACAAAAGCATGTTTATGGGATTTTCTAGCGAGCTTACAAGAAGCAACTTCGTCTTCTTTAGGTGAAAACCCTCTTTTAGCTATTGCTCGACGAGGAAACATGGAAGGTCTTGAGCAGTGCATGGGATAGAATGTACGGCGGTGCACGGAAGAATAGTTAAACCGATTTAGAATGGAGAGATAGGCAGACCTCTGATTAAGAGCAGGAATAAGAGAATGTGGTGAGAATAGCCTAGTGACACCCACCACATCCATGTGGACACAACACAGGGTGAAATCTTCCTGAGACATACGGAGGAATAATTATTCAATTTTGATTTCAATTAGGACTGATAAATTTTTAAGTTCCAACAAACTGTCTTCTTTTTTGTCAAATATAAGAACTTATCTTTTCATACGGATATATAAAAGGTGAAGAAGAGAACTCCACTGCCAAAACTTGTTAAACAATATCTAAAACTTCAAACATATTCCATGGCTCTACAACTTGGAACGTTCAGATGGAAGAAATATAAATACTACATTACAAGTCAACATATCATCATTCCATAACTACAAATAATTCCATAATCAAATCAAACACAACAAAATAGGAATAGGACTAGACACGATAAAGATTCTGGCTTGACATTTAAAAGTGTATTCCTTACTTAAACATTTCTATACATAGTAAGTGAACTCTCCAAAAGTTACAGCAAAATACAACATTCACAAAACTCATTGAAAATACCTCCACACTCTAGAGAGATTAAAGTACAGTTCAACACAAAACACCAGTTTTTAAAAGCTAACGAACAATATCTTAAAATACCAGCAAATACCGCATCATCAATATAGAAGAGTAAATAACATTTGTACTACAATTTATTCGATGCTATCAACAACAAACTCTACACCCCAGTTCCATAAGATCTCTTTTTCTCAAGCATTTAATCAAACACTTTATAGGCATCCCAAAGACCAACACACTAGGCATTACAATAGGTGAAGAGAACTCAATTCTTGAAATTTCCATCCAAACTCTTCCCAAAATCATCATCAAGTTGCAAGACTTCCAAATCATATCTTTAAGGAAGATATTAAAAAAAAATCATCAACCCAACATAGAATATGAATTCTTATCCACCATAACAAGTGCTGTAAGAACAAATTGCTAAATGACATTTTTTATCAAATGAACACTCAAGATTAGCTCATACAGCAAACACCCCCAATTCCTAAACCACCAGAAAATACCATATACTCCAAAGAATCAATAAAAATCTCCTTTTTAGAGTGCTAAAGTACAGGTTTCATATGTTACAGCAAGTAACAACATTACAGTATTTAAGTCAGAATGAGTATCCTATGAAAATAAAATTGTTGTATTATTTCTCAAAAAAGTTAATATAAACCCATAAAGGGGAAAAAGGATTGAAGCTTACCACTTGCAAAAAAGAAGATGGAGGAACGAGGAATGAAAACTAACTGACAAAGCTTCAATGTTTAACAACAGAGAAAGCAAAGGAAAGAATAAGAAGAAAAAAGAAAATTGAAGCTTATCGCTGTTAATGCTTGAGTGAGCTTTTTTATTATTATTATTATTATTGTGAAGTTTGAGAGAGCTCGTCTTCCTGTGGCTGTGAAGAAGAGAAGAAATACAGCCAAATGTCACTTATAGTTTTTTTTCCGATGACAGAAAGATGACACTTGAATTTCAATGTTGGTGAAATGTCTTTTCTGCCCTTATGTATAAGTGTTAAAAGCTGAAACATTCACTCCAAGAAACAGGTGAGAAAAGCTGCTTCTATTTTAGAGTGTGTTTGGGAAACTCGGTGGAGAAACGGCTTTTTTTCAACTTAACTTTTTCAAACGTTAGTTTGGATAAAAGCCAGTTTGTGTGAACGGATTTATGTTTGGATCTCTAGTTGCAGTATTGGCTTTTTTAACTTGACTTTTTCAAACGTTATTGAATATTACACAATTAAAATATTTCAACTTGACTTTTTCAAACGTATTTAAATATTTTATTGATGCAAATATCTAGTTGCAGACTTTTTTTAACTTGACTTTTTCAAACGTTATTGAATATTACACAATTAAAATATTTCAACTTGACTTTTTCAAACGTTATTAAATATTTTATTAATACAAATACACATAAGTCAGTCACCAACACCCAATAAGCTACAAATTGGAGCTTCTTTTGATAAGCTGGTTTGGCCCAGAAGTCAAGTGAAAAATAAGTAAGACCCAAACATAGAAAAAAAGCTGAAAACAGCTTATCCAGTACAAACCAGCTTATTTGGGTCCAAAAGCTCCTCCCAAACATACACTTAATCTGTTCACAGCATGAATGAGGCATTCCTTGTGGAGAATGGTCCAAGAAGCTGATAGCCTGTGGGTTCAGGTGGTGGGAGAGAAATACAAGAGATGAGCAGGCACCTTGTCAGGGCCAGACTCTGGAAGGAACTTGTTCGGCTCATACATGTCTTCTCCTCCAACGTAGCGGAGTCTTGCGCTGGTGATGGGAGGAGATTGAAAACATGGTAGCTGGATGAAACAGCCATGTGGAAGCGGAAGCGGAAGCGGAAGCGGAAGCTATTGCGGCTCATGAAGGACTCGTGTTATGCTGGAACTTGGGACTAACTCAGGTGGTATTAGAATGTGATTCGTTGGAGCTTGTTAATGCTATCCAGGACCACCGGAGCATATATGGGTGTGATTGGATTCTCGACAAGATAACAGACATATTGCAACAGCAATGGACATTTAAAGTTTCACACATAGTCCGTGAAGCTAATAGATGTGTTGATGCGCTTGCTATTGCTAAGCTTAGCAGAAGAAGCAATCAGGGTTCAATATTCTGGGACTTCCCTCCCCCAGAATTGGCTCACATCTTAAGAAATGACAACCTCTCATTCAGGTGTTGGCTACAGTCTGGGCTCAACCCCTTATTGTAACCAAAAAAAAAGCTTCTTCTATTTTTCTTCTTGCTTGTGAGAGAGAAGGAAGACAAATTTTCTTCTTGCTTTGTCTTGTGAAGCTTGTGAAGGGGAAAATGTGGGAACTTTGGCTATTATTGTAATCAAGATAGTATTTTCCTTCTAGTATGAGGTAAAAAATGATACTTTGGTTGGTTATTTTGCTGGGTCTTCAATGTTAATAAATGTGTTTCAAGTTTTTTTTATGATCAAAGTGGGTTCAAAGAGTGATGATATATTAAGTTGGAAAAATAATCTATAAGAATAATATAGATGAAATCATGTATCTCGTTTAGTTTGAACTCCGTTTTGTTTTTTATGATGGTAGATGGGATAAGTGGTTTAAGGGAGTAGGAGTGGGTCTAATGCATGGAAAGATGATGAATGTCTTGCTTTTCATAATTTAACAATTCACTTCCTGCTGAAATTGTATTAGAGTAGGTCCAATCGAAATTCATGGTGAATCACGATACCTAATAGTTAATCGCAATGTATGAATGTATGAGTACTTAACTGAATAAATCGATCATAATAATCACTGTTTCCTGCTCAGCTTGAAATCGATCATATTCTCTATCTTCAGATTTTGCTGGAGAATCTTCAGCAAAAGCTTTAATACGTTGTGAAGTCGGAGATTCCCAATCATCATTCGGACCCCGCTTGAGAGCAACACGATCAACACGTGAAGCTAGATCTAAGACATCTTGAGAAAGATGAGAAGGGATGGAAGTGTGGGTATACTCCTGGTCAGTTCTTGGTGAAAAGATATCAATACGAAACGGGCATCCCTCTTCATTAAAACCAAATAAAACATTAGATCCTCTAAACTCAGTCCACTTTGGATTAGGTTGTCGTACCCAGCCCCCTCTTTTGTTTGTACCCATTTGAACATTTTTAACAATTAGATTATCAAGTATATTCTCCATAGGTCTCATTAAAGATGATCCACCAGATTGTTGGGCTCTAAGAAATGAAGGCCCACCACCAGAAGACAATGAATCAGCATCTTTAACTTGTGACCCCTGACGTGGACAGTTCTCCAATATTCTATCACTTAAACCACTTCACCTTCATTAATGTCGGATGAAAGAAAAGAAGTAGTAGAAGTAAAATGGAC
This sequence comes from Mimosa pudica, assembly GCA_029929735.1. Classification (NCBI taxonomy): domain Eukaryota; kingdom Viridiplantae; phylum Streptophyta; class Magnoliopsida; order Fabales; family Fabaceae; genus Mimosa; species Mimosa pudica. The sequence continues at coordinate 11,390,931 of JAKELP010000023.1, read as the reverse complement.
ACCTTGGTCAACGTGATCATTATGAAGGTTCAAAATAATCCATACAAATATAGCATTTAATACCAAAAGAGAGGAAATATCAAGTCTTAATCCATACATACAAAGGTTCAAAATAATCCTAGAATGAGAGTTTAAATACTCATAAATGGAAGAAAATTACAAATCCCAAAAGTAGAGGAAACAGGGGAAGAAGAAAAATCAATGGCAACGAGGTTGAATCTCTTCAAAATCTTCAATCTCCACTTGAATCTCCTTCAAAACTATCAAACCCTAGCTAAGAGTTGCCTCCCAGAGTCTCCAAAGAAGGCTTAAGTCAAAAAAATGTTGAAGGGTTTCATTTTTTCACATTAAATACTTCCAACCACCCATTTTAGCAAAACCCTGCATTTTTGTAATCTGATGGTAATTGCGCTCAGGCCTCAGAATTCAGCCTAGGCTCAGTGTCATTCACTACTTGCTCTAGTGGTCTGTGAAAGTGATTTCGCCTAGGCAAAAACATTTAGCCAAGGCTGTGTGACATTCGCGAATCTGCTCTTTTGATTTGTGGAAGTGATTTCACCTAAGCCTCAAAATTTAGTCCAGACCTTAAAATTTAGCCCAGGTCATGTGTCACATGAATTTGCTCTGGTCCCTGGAAGTGGTTTCGCCTAGGCTTCAGAATTTAGTCAGGCTCTAAGAAGGTTTTTTTATTCTTTCCAATGCATCTTATCTTCACTTCATGTTTTCCAGCACTTTCAAAAAATGGTTCTAACACTAAAATGTAATCAATATGTGTGTGTGTGTGTGTGGCAAGAAAGTGTAATTGACTTAACGCGGATTTGATGCGCTTCCGTAAGCATACGGGTCGTCAAAAGTAGTATAGTAGAGGGTTGTCGTTCCACAGAGATTGTAGTTTAAACAATGTGATTAGCGCTAATTATATCATTAATTGTCTTAAGTAAAAAACATATTGAGAGTTTTTTGTTCAAGTAAGAAAAGAGTTTGAAATTTAAATGCAAAGTGAGTTGGAGTTTCAAACACGAGTTAACAATGATAATTAAGGCTTAGGGTTGCTGATCCTCTATTTACTTCATGAACCAAGGTTTCCCTCTCCTTTTTAAGTGATTAAGTGAAATCATGTGCAAGTCTAGGGATCTAAAACATTTGAAAAAGCTTTCTCAAGTCAAAATCAAATTTATGCTAGCATTTATTGCACAATCTCTTGTCACAATAATTGCAAGTTCTTTTCCTCAACCACCCTAATTTTGACTATGTTAGGTCAATAAATATATCTCTATGTTATCAACAAACCATCCATTTAAAACCATAAACTTCAAGTCTAACATGCTTTTATCCAAGTTCTAAAACAAAATACACTTTCTTAAGTCATATTTTATTTAACTAAGTAAGTGGTGATCAAGCACTTGAAACAAATAGAGAGTAAGATAAAAACTACACATATATTTCATTAATTACTTAAAAAGAGAGAAAGAGTAGATGATTTAATCCATAAATAGGTTCATAGCAACCCTAAATTGAGGTTTTAGTTACACATAAATGCAAATAAAACTACATCCAAAACTATAGAAGAGTTCATTGAAGAGAGATGAAGAAAAGAGAAGAAGATTACAAGCACAAGTGAGGAAAACCTAAATCTCTTCAAGCTTCCCACTAGATTCCCAAGATTTCCCAAGGTTCTTCAAACTCTTCAAGACTCCCAAAAGTGCCCTAGAAGTGTGTATTTTCGTGTCTCCAAGTCCCCCCTTGAATGCCCTAAGTTTCAACTTTTATACCATGTGAAAATCAGTCAAAACGCGTAGCTGCATAATACTCCTCGCAGGAGCGCGCCTAGAGCGCGCCCATGGGCACGGAATGGGCACCGTTGGCGCCTAGGGCGCGCCCATGGGCACCAGATGGGCGCCGAGCACGCCCAAAGAGCGCTCACGGGTGCCGGTTGGGCACCGATCGCTCTCTTCCATTTTTCTTTCATCTTTTGCTCCATTTATTCATCCTCTTGATTCTTTCTTCCTTCTACACTTGAGCACCTATTCCTACACAAGAGAGAAAGAGGGTTGATGAGTTTTTACACTACAAAAAACAAACAACAATTTAACTCCAAATTTCACAAAAGTATGCTCTCCTTATATTGTTCATTTCACCTCAAATTGTGTATATTTTTATCTATTTATCCTCAAAAATCATGTACAATCCAAGGTAAATGTGAAGTGAAATATGTGAAATTATGGAGTTTATAAGTAATCCAAAATCAAATGCACAATTTTATTCACTCAACACCCAAAACATGCACAAATATGCAAATTAGGGCATAGAATTGAAGAAAACTTGCTGAAATGTCATGAAATTCTAAGAGTTAACTAACATCTCCCCTATTGTAAAACCTACCTTGAACCACTTCAACTCATCACCAAGAGAGATTGAGGGAGACCTATCTACACATTGAAAGAGTAGAATCCACCCATCAAGAGACCTTCAATGTTGAATTCATGGTTGAATGATGGAGAAAAGATGAGGAAATGATGTAAAATGTAGAAGGTTAAAATTATGAAGATTTGAGTTAGAAGATGATGAAAATGGAAGAGATTTGAGTGGGGGAATGGAGGGGAATGAAGAACCCTAGCCTAGGAGGATGATTTTCGGACAAATAGTAGTGCTTGGAGAGGGTGTTTTCATGGGCTGAGCACACTTATATAACGCCCAAAACCCTAACAATTTTGTAACAGTACTTTTGCTGTCATGAAGTGTGCATCATGGCATACATTTTTGTATGTTACGTTGTGGCACATACATAAGAGAGAATTTTCTTTATTTTACTTCATCCAACCTTTTTTGAAGTCTTGGTTCTTCAAATTGGGCCAAATTTTCCATGATCTACAATACAATTGGACTTAATGTAATACCACAATGTTCTTGAGAAAATGTTAAACAATAAACCATGCTTATTATTCCTAAATTGCTCTTGATTGAAAGAAATCCTTTGAGTGTGTAACTGCAAGAATTTGTCCCAATTAAGTACAATTAGCTATAACTCATGCATCAACTAACTGAAATCGGCCATGAAATATATTTAGAAGTACGTGCCATCAATGACAAAACCCTTAAGCATCGATGTTGGTAATGATTGAGGGAAGGAGATTGGTTTTTTGACCAATATGCTACAGGAAAAAAAAAGAATTACCAATATGCTGCAGCAAAATAAAAAATTACCAATATCCTATATATATAGGAAGTCGTTCTTGGCAAGAATGACTTCTAAAGTCGTTCTTGCCATGAACGACTTCCAAAGTTGTTCTTGGGAAGAGTGTCTTCCCACATGTCCCACAAACTTATTCTTCCCATGCGTGATCTTAAAAAATGTTATGAGTTAACCTCTTATCTTTCATCATATTTATGTAGCTTACTTAGAATTAGCATATTAAACATGTATATTCTTTGTTGGCAAAAAAAACATATATCTTCTTTAATTTTCTCAATATTCCTTATTAACTTTAGATAATTTAATGTCATATAAAAAAATAATTACACATAAATTTAATGTAGTGCATAATAGTCAAAATTTAAAGAGCATATAAATAAAAACTAATAACGAAATTTCATAAAAAATAGATTTAGCATACCCTATAAATAGTGACTGTCTGTACCACATCTAGTTCCCCTCCTCCTACGTTGTGGGCGTGGTGTACGTTGTTCTTCTATGTCGTTTTGTTGATGTTGAACGTTGTTCTTCCGAATATAATGCTTCTACTTTTGAGCATGGGGGTCGTCAAACGACGCATTTGTCACACCTAGGCTTTCTATTCATTTGAATGAGTCGTCTTGGTTTGATTTAAATATGTCAAGCTCTCATCAAAACGTTTGACGACCCCCCATGCTCAAAAGTATAAGCATTATATTCGGAAGAACAACGTTCAACATCAACAAAACGAAATAGAAGAACAACGTCTACCACGCCCACAACGTAGGAGGAGGGGAACTAGATGTGGTACAGGCAGTCACTATTTATAGGGTATGCTAAATCTATTTTTTATGAACTTTCGCTATTAGTTTTTATTTATATGCTCTTTGAATTTTGACTATTATGCACTACATTAAATTTATGTGTAATTTTTTTATATGACATTAAATTATCTAAAGTTAATAAGGAATATTGAGAAAATTAAAGAAGATATATGTTTTTTTTGCCAACAAAGAAGATACATGTTTAATATGCTAATTCTAAGCAAGCTACATAATAAGAGGTTAACTGATAACATTTTTTAAGATCAAGCAGGGGAAGAATGAGTTTGTGGGACATGTGGTAAGGCACTCTTCCCAAGAACAACTTTGGAAGTCGTTCAACAACTTTAGAAGTCGTTCTTGCCAAGAACGACTTCCTATATAAATAGGATATTGGTAATTTTTTATTTTGCTGCAGCATATTGATAATTCTTTTTTTGTCCTGTAGCATATTGGTCAAAAAACCGAAGGAGATTCTATGGAATGGGTGAGAGAAGGGTTCAGGTATCTCAAATTCGTCTCAACCCTCTCATTTATTTTCAAAATAGAAAGGATTGATCAAAGGGTCAAAACAAGCCACATTAGAGGGTGAAATGCTTGGTTTTTTGCTTATACACTTGTAATTTTTGTGGGGCCCACAATTCAAATTTAACCAAGTTAATGGGGATTCAACAAGACTGACACTTTTGAACCAAATTTTTTTTCAAAAAAAATATGGTTGGTGAATAAGGGTAGTTTTGATTCATTGTTTTATAAAAATGTGTCCGGTGAACTTTTGACAATCTTACATGGTTATATTTTACCTTTAACACAAAATATTTTCTTCCACAACATAGCTTTGTACAATTTTGAGTTCGATCATTAATTTTGTATTTTTCATAGACATGTAAAATAATTTTAGGTTTTAAATCTTTTGCTGCTCAAAGAATTATCTTAGGCTCAACAATTTGAACGATTTTTTTGAACTAAAACAATTTTAGTGATTTGAATGCCAATAATATTCTTCAAGATTCTGAATCATATTTAGGTCATTTCGATTCTCTGTTTTGTCGTGGCTTAATTATTGTAACCAGCTAATCTCGTTTCTTATTATCAAAAGTGTCTGATGTATGGTTATGTTATTTGCTAAAATCATTTTGAATATTTGTAAAAAAAAGTCAGGATAAAAAAATATTTAATATAAGCTACACTCAATATCATGATTAAAAACTACGCACTTAAAAATTTTGAATGATTTTCGCCTATCGCATGATATAAGTAAACAACACAATATCATATAAGTGTAGACAAAACTAATCTCACATACTTAAATCAAATATGAATAATGAATCCTGTTTAAAATGAAGCTTTTCCTATCAATTCAAAATAACCACGAGTCAAACATAAAGCTCATAATAATTAATCAACATTAATATATACAACGAGTGCACGAACTCAAAGATAAAATTAAACTTGAATCTTAAAACGCGCGGGCACCCACTCCACATAAACAATTCCAATTCAATTTCATTCAACACAAGGAGGAAGCATGTGGGAACCATTGATCATCAAATTAGAAAAAATAACAAAACGTGACAATCACTTTTAAACCTAACACTTTTTTGGTCTGATCTCAGTAAACCTAACATAACATAAGTAGTTGAGGATATCATGTTTATGCATATATTATATTAAATTAAGAGTAAGATTCATTTAATAGATTCTGTACAACACACATGATTAAGCTTAATTAGTTAACATTTCTTCACACATTCTGTCTTAGCCACATCTACAGTGGTCATCGATTAAGTTTAGTTTGTTGGGAAGTTCAAAAAATGTTTAAAAAAATAATAGTATACCATAATTCTTAAACTAAATCTCGACTTTTGGATTCACATCATTCTTTTGTAATCCTTTTCTTTCTGTTGTTTTTTTATTGTATTTCATCAACATCAACATACATTAAATGATAATTCATTTGTTCTTTTTGATAAAATACTTTCACGTTCAATCATACCTACATATGAAATATTTATGAATATGGAAAAACAACCATTTCTCCATCCCTTATAAATTGGACACGATGAGCATCAATTAAACACAACTAAAATAATGGTCTAATAGATGCTATGATGATGTTATTAATTAATACAAATAAACACAGTCGACCAAAAAAACTACAGGGAAACACGTGATCTCACGTTCAGAAGTAGAGAAGGCACGTTGTGTGGCCCACACCATTGTTTCTCCTAATCACACATTTCCATTTTTTTATAAAAGAAAGTCTAGGTGGGTTGTGTCTCCGGGCTCATCAAGGTTAAGGTAGACCTTCAAGCTCAAAGACCGCTTAGAGGGATACTTACAATATAGTTATGAATAAGGTCACCACCAACAAGGTCCTCACGTCGGTAGGATTCGAATCCACAATCACATAGTTATAAACTAAACTTGTCTATCAATTGGACCAACATTCACTGGCCACACATTTTACTCCATAACTATATAAGACTTATTTATTTAATTTAATTTAATCAATAAATTTAGTTTCAATATTACTATAGAATATTACTTTAACAATGCAATTTTACAAGCTCTCATTAATGGTAAAACACATTTAAATATATACACATGCTTTAAACTCATGTAAAAGATTAATAATCTTTAACATTTTTTAAGTTGATCCTCTTTACATGAGCTTAAAACACATGTAAATGTCAAAATCTTTATGCGAGTTTAAAGCCATGTGAAAACAGCATCTACATGTGCTTAAAACATGTGTAAAGTTTGAAATCTTTACAAGCACTTTTGGCGCATGTAACGGTACTGTTACACTAATGAGAGCTTGTACACACACAAAAAGAGCACGTAAAGCAGGGGTGTTCACGAGACGGGACAGGATCGGGACACCCTTGTCCCGTGTCCCGTCCCGAAAATGGCTCGGGACGGAAATCTTGTCCCGTCCCGTCCCGATCGGGGACGGGGACGGGATCGGGATCGGGACGGGATATTCCCGATTTTTTTAACCTTCTCTAATTTTTACACTGTGTGAGTCACGCTTTTTTTTTCACACATACAATATACAGTAATAAACAAAAACACAAACCATCATCAGAACCTAGAAAATACCATTTTCACCATCTTCAACTCAGAACCATCATCCCAAAAAAATAGAAAACAAGAACCCAGAAAAATCATCATCAGAAGAAGATTTCACAGACTTAAAACCATTGTCCTCTCTCAAATACTCCTATACGGCTATACCATCTCCAACGCAGATTCAATAGAGAAACCCAAACTTCTATAAACCCTTTAATCAAAATCAATTTCTCTTCTTAATCAATCTTCATCCACTTTTGCTTCATCTCATCTTCCTTAAACCAACACTTGAAAATCTCCCAAACTTCCATAGGCCCTTTGAACTTCCGTTTGAACCAAATTAGAATTGCTTGGCCAACCATCTGCACCAATATTGGCAAGATCTGATGCGAGAGATTTTGGCACTCATTTTCCTTGCCTCTGCCGCCGTGTGTGTTGAGGTTTAGGTGTGGGTGGTGTGAGTGGGCCTAAAGAGGAATGAGGCCGGAGGAGTTTTGTGTTTCAGCGTGTGAGTGTGAGTGGGCTGGGCTCAACGATTTTTTTTTATATAGTTATATGTATATTCGGGACGGGACAGGCACGGGACTACCCTGTCCCGAGTCCCGTCCCGTCCCGAAGACATTTTTTGTCCCGTCCTGGAAAAATTCGGGACATAAATTTCCTGTCCCGAAAGGCCCTGGGACGGGACGGGATGACCGGGATGGGATGGGACGAGAAATTTTTGCACAGCCCTAACGTAAAGGCTTAGGTCTTTACATGCGCTTAAAACACATGTAATGTTATTTATTTTTTAAAAAATATACATTATTATTCCCGAAAATTTCTTATTTCCTTCTTTTTAACAAACCTCCATCTTCATCCATCCACTTGCATATTATATATATATATATATATTTATTAATTCATATATAAATTACAAATTTCTTATTAAGATTATCATTTATAATTTTTAATCTACATATTAAATTTCTTAGATGATAATTTTTACATATAAATTATTACAAAAACTTAAGTAATAAATTCATAAAACATTTAAAAAATTGTTTTCATGTTTTCTTAGATGTTAATTAATTCATAAATACATCAATTAACACAAACTTAATTTACACATTATAATTCTTAGATATAAATTATTTGATTAATTACATTTTAAATAAATAAACATGTTGTAGTTTTTGCATGATCTTAAAGTGCGGGCAAGCGCTGGTATATCAGTTATACCAGTGGTTGCGAAGCGTGTAAATGCTCCAAATCGAGCACTTCTAAAAGTTTTTGGGGTAGCGTTAATTTATTTAAAATTTTATAATATTTCAAAAGCACCCCTAACCAACATACCATTATTCTTATTATCTCTCTTATTTGTTTATTATTGAGTAACATCAATAATGAGAATAAGTAATAACTAAAGGAAATACTAGGAAACAAAATAATATAGAAGTATTATAATAAGGTACATGTCAACTTCCTCAAATAACTCAGATACTTTATTCGGTCCTAAATATAAGACCTATTTGAAAATATGAGTTTGATCTCAAATATACAAACCATTTCTAATTGTTCCCATGTTTCCTAAATTAATTCTGAAAATACATATCAATAAGAAACAAGTAAGGGAGGGAGGGAGATATAAAGGTAGATGGTTCGGGTAAATTGATATAATGTAATAATAACTAACTTAATTAACATCTTTAATTTAATCAGATTATGTAAAGAAGTCTTATATTATATTACGGATAGGAGGGAGTATTAAATAATGAATGGAGTAGCATTTATCTATTATGGTGAACCAAGGTTAGTTGGATATCTCTTTTGGATAGATCGACCAACCAAACAAGATCCAGGTTGAGAAAATTATACTTTTCCACCAAAGTCCCACATTTATGTTTTCTTTTCACCGGCTGAGGAAAAATATGAAAATTATAGTGCAACATCGGATAAAATTTCGTAATATTATATTAAAACAGTTATGATGTGTTTGCTTTATCATATACAATATGTTCATGTAAGCATTTCTCTTGATAACCACATATTCATTATTACTCATTAGTGCAAATTCAATTAGAAAATGTCTATATTTTGACATATCATTATATATTTTAGATCATTCATTTAATATTTTATTCTTTACTTTTGATGAGGTATATACCGAGGTTAAAATATCATCATAAAATCTTTGAGTAAAATGATTTAAATATGCTTCTCAAGAAGGTCAAGAGTCAAATGATGATGGGATGATAGCTAAGCTGTCAAAAATAATACGAATACCAATAATTTTTGTTTTGGTCGGAAATACCAATAATTTATTAACTATACTTTAAGCTTGCTTTACTTGTAGGGTTTCCCCGGAGAAAAAACTAAGCATATGATGTTGACTGATACACGTGAATGGCTGATCAAGCACAGTGATATTAGAGTCCATTAATTAAGTTGCCTTATTTAAAAAAAACATTTAAAACTAGTTAGAAATAAAGATGTCTTAGAAAAGTATTTTTTTCCCTTCCAAAGTATTCTTATTTATGAATGAATAGATAAATTTATAATGAAAGAAATGTATGAAAAGAATTATAAGTGAGTAAAATAGGTAAACATGCAATTATTATAAAAATACTCATATGTTAGATCATAAAAAGGATAAGTTCAGTGAAAAAGAAAATTTATATTTAAAAAAACTTTTAGGGGCAAATAGATTAGTAATTAGTTTGTCGAAATACTATTAGTTTTGATGAAAATGGCTTTATATGAAAATAAGTAGTTTGTAGAAAAGTTAATATTTCGGTATATATTAATGTGCACACTTTTAAGTGGCTTTAATTTTTAGTTTTAGTTTCTCTTTTATTTTCCTTGTTTTTAATCTAAGTACTTTATAGCGTCTAAAACATGGTTTCTTTAGTTTTATAAAGATTATGATAGGAATTTAAGCATGTTACCTTAACTAATGTGAACCTAAAACCATTGAATATGCTACTGATGGAAACCCAAAATAGATCACTCGAATATATAATGAAATAGTGAAACTAAGTCTCCTCCAAATACGTAGGGAAGAAGACGTTACAGGAATAATACTGAAATGGAAAGAGTAATAGGTAAATACAACTGACAGTGACAGAAAATAAAGGCCTAATATCCAATCCCAACAATTATAGAGGTCAGGAGCTCTCCAAAAAGCCAAGTCTAGATTCCTTGCCATTTGCTCAAGGCGCTGATCCTTATATATGCCCCTTTTAATCCATAAGCACCCCTTGGGCTAGTCATCCCTCTGTTGGGCCGCCTGGTGAGTGGGCCTGTGGAGGGTACCTTCTCTTGTATGTGTGTTTGAATGGCAGTGGGGGCCCATCATCTCCTGCCCCTAAAAGTTCCACCTTGTCCTCAAGGTGAAATTCAGGAAATTGGGCTTGTATCACCTCAGCATCTTCCCAAGTGTTGTCACATTCTGGGAGTTGGTGCCACTTGATGAGAACTTGCTTGCGACCGTCTGTCATACGGCAGACCTTGACTACCTGCTCAGGTTGAACTTGCAGCTCATAATCAATCTTCAGTCAAAAAACTTGGGAGTTGCTGAACTGGAGTGGAGGGAGAAAGGGACTTTTTAAGCTGCGACACATGGAATGTGGGGTGCACTCGTGCTGTTTCAGGTAGTTGTAGCCGATACGCTACCTTGCCAATGCATTCTAATATTTCATAAGGCCCATAGTAACGTGGAGCCAATTTCTCATGTTGCTTCTTAGAGAGGGTTCTTAGTTTATAAGGGTGGATCCGCAAGTAGACATGATCTCCTTTCTTGAAGGTCACGTTGCGCCTTTTGCGGTCAGCTTGCTCTTTCATCTGATTCTGAGCTTGTTCTAAGTGCAATTTAAGTTTTTGCAAGGCTTCATCTCTTTCCATGAGCTGCGAATTTACTTCGGCCACCATTGAGCTGTCATTCTGCCATTTCAAGATGGTTGGAGGTTCCCTCCCATACAAAGCCTTGAAGGGGGTAGTTCCCAAGTTTCGGTTGTAAGTGGTGTTGTACCAGAATTCAGCCCAAGGTAATAACTTCACCCACCGCTTTGGACATTCGCCAACAAAACATCGGAGGTAAGTTTCTAGTCCCCTGTTGACTACCTCCGTCTGACCGTCGGTTTGGGGGTGGTACCCCGAGCTATACTTCAGCGATGTGCCAGATTGCGAAAATAAATCCCTCCAGAAGTGACTCACAAAAACCTTATCCAAATCGGACACAATCGATTTTGGGAATCCGTGCAGCCGCACTACCCCAGATATGTAATTATCAGCCACATCCTTTGCAGAAAATGGGTGGGACAAGGGAATGAAATGTGCATATTTAGTGAGTCGGTCTACTATTACCATGATGGTGTCTAACCCCCGTACTCTTGGTAGTCCTTCAATGAAGTCCATGCTGATGTCTTCCCACACTTGCTGAGGTATGGGCAGGGGCTGTAGGAGGCCGGCGGGGCTCACCGCCTCGTACTTATTCCGCTGGCATATCTCACACTTGGCCACTTGTTCTTGTATGTCTGCCTTCATTCCCTCCCAATAAACTACCTCCGCCATCCGCTTGTAAGTCCGTAAGTACCCTGAGTGCCCCCCAATTGGGGAATAGTGGAATTCATGGATCAATTCCTTGGTCTTAGGGGAGTTCCTAGGGAGGACCAGTCGCCCTTGATACAATAAGCATCCATTCCGATGTGAGTATCCGGCTGGAGCTCCTTCTCCTACCAACACTTGTTTCCAAATGGCGGCCAACTTCTCATCTTTGGCAACTTCGGTCTCAAAATCCTCCATCCCCGAGTATTGCCACATGGTGAAAACATTGAGTGCCAATTCAGAGTTTTCCCGCCTGGACAGTGCGTCGGCAGCGCGGTTCTCCTTGCCAGGTTTGTAGTGGATCTCGAACTTATACCCCATCAGCTTGGAAATCCATTTCTTCTGGTCCGGATCGATCACACGTTGCTCAAGCAAGAAATTTAAAGCCTTTTGATCAGTCTTGATGACAAACGGGTTGGCCGCAAGATAGTGTTGCCACTTTTTGATTGCTAACACTATGACCATCAACTCTTTTTCGTATACTGATCCTCGTTGGGCCCTGGGTGACAATTGTTGGCTGAAATAGGATATAGGACGCCCTTGTTGCATGAGGACTGCTCCTACTCCCACTCCGCAAGCGTCGGCCTCAATCTCAAAAGGCAATTGGAAATTGGGCATCGCTAATACCGGTGCTCTCACCATAGCCTCCTTAAGCTCCTCAAAGGCAATCTGTGCCTTGTCACTCCATTCAAAGGCGTTCTTCCTCAATAGAGCTGTCAGGGGTGCTGCTATGCGCCCGTAACCTTGGATGAATTTACGGTAATACCCTGTGAGTCCAAGGAACCCACGCAAACTTCGAATGTCCTTGGGAACCGGCCATGAAGTCATAGCTTCTATTTTTGCGGAATCTGCTCTCACTCCTTCTAGAGTGATAATATGCCCTAGGTATTTGAGCTGCTGTTGTAGGAAAGTACACTTCTTAGGATTGATAACAAGTTGATTCTGCCTCAAGAGCTCAAAAACAGCCTCTAGATGCTCCATGTGAGTCTCCTCATCCCTGCTATACACAAGAATGTCATCAAAAAAAACAAGCACAAACTTTCTTAGCAATCCACGAAAAATATCATTCATAAGAGACTGAAAGGTGGAAGGAGCGTTGGTCAATCCGAAGGGCATAACAAGGAATTCATAGTGGCCATCATGTGTTCTAAAAGTGGTTTTCTCCTCATCCCCCTCTCTGATCCGAATCTGATGGTACCCTGCCTTGAGATCCAGCTTAGAAAAGATATTAGCTCCTCCTAACTCATCTAACAACTCGTCGATTGCAGGGATCAGATACTTATCCGGTACGGTGGCCTTGTTGAGGGCACGGTAGTCGACACAAAATCTCCAGCTACCATCCTTTTTGCGGACTAGCAACACTGGGCTCGAAAAAGGACTAGTACTAGGACGTATGATGCCGGAAGCGATCATATCAGCCACCATTCTCTCGATCTCCATCTTATGGGCATAAGGATAACGATAAGGTCTCAAATTAGGGATGGGTTCCCCGGGTTTGAGAGTAATTGCGTGATCTCTGGTCCGTTGAGGGGGTAGGCCCACAACTTCTTGGCAAACCTCTTGATACTTGTGGAGTAACTGTTAAATGGGTGGAGGGAACACGCCTACGGCGGTTGTCTTCTCCTCCGGTGGGGCCACACAAGCATTAATCTCAAGTACATATCCCTCGGTGCCTCCCTTAAGAGCCCGCCAGTAGGCCTTGTAGCTGATAGGCATTTGTGTAATGGTAGGGTCCCCATTAATCTGTACCCACTTGTTTGCCAACTTCAACTTCATGTACATCTGCCCCCAGTTAATCCTGACTTCTCCCAACGATTCCAGCCAAGCCACCCCTAACACAAAGTCGAGGTTGGTTAAGGAGAAAGGATAGAAGGTTTGGCAAATCTCTAAACCTGGTAAATCCAAGAAGATTCCCTCGCATTTGCCGCTAGTTCGTACCCGCCGTCCATCACCTACCGCAACAGAGTATGGCCCAGTGGGGGTGATTCTGAGGGATGCATCCTGAACAAATTGGTGAGAGACAAAGTTATGCGTTGCCCCGCTGTCAATGAGGATCACCACTGCTCTTCCATTTACTCGCCCTCTAACCTTCATGGTTTTGAGGTTGGAGACCCCAAGCTGAGTAGCTTGGGATAGCTCCATCGTGGCCATCCCCTTATCTCCCTCTTCAATTTCAAGTTCCGCAAAGTCCCCCTCTTTAATCTCTGGTCCTGGGTCCTCGTCATCATCGGCTATTAGTAATCGCAGCTGGCGATCTCGGCAACGGTGATTAGGGGCCCACCTCTCTTCACACCTAAAACACAACCCTAATGTGCGGCGCCGGTTGGCTTCCGCGTCAGATAGCCGCCGAGTACCCCTGTTGCTACTCCCGCTACTACTGTCAGCAGGGCTGGGGTTGTTTTGGACCGTCCCTCTTGAGCCCTCTGGGGTTTGGGCCTGGGAAACTCGGGTAAAGTGTTGAGGAGCGCTTTGGGCCCTAAGAGTGTCTGTTGGTGGAATGACCTTGGGCTGAGTGGTGTGGGAGACAGCCCAACGTGGAGGTTGGTAGTCCTTGCGGCCCAACCTCGAATCTCGTTGCTGTTTAACCCGGTCCAAAGCGAGATTCCTCCCCTCTATGTCTGCAGCAGTGTCCATCAAAGCCCCCAAGTTATTGGGCCTCATAATCCTCACATCGGCCCGTATATCATCCTTAAGCCCCTTCATAAAAATACCCATCAATGATGCCTCTGACACGTCAGCTAAGGTGGCTGAAATGAGCTCAAATTGCTCCCTGAATTCTGACACTGTACCCGTTTGTTGTAGTGCGGCCAACCTTTCATGAGTGGTCCCCTCTTGCGTTTCATGGAACCTTTTGATCACACCTTGTTTCAGCTCCGCCCACGACGCCATCGGCGCCAGCGTTTCTGCCCACTGGAACCAGTTGAGGGCCTTGCCCTCAAATCCCACCACCTCCGCGTCCAAACGTTCCACCTCCGGTACCCCATTAACGGTGAAATATCGTTCCATGCGGAAAGTCCAACCTAAAGGATCCTCTCCGTCGAACAAGGGCATGTCGAGTCGCCGGAATCTCTGTCCATCCCTGTCATACTCTCCGCCACCGTTCCCACCTATCTGCCGTTCGCCTTCGCCCTGGCGTTCACCTTCATTCCGAAAGTTCCTTCCTTGCAACAACCTCAGAATGGCGTCGCCCTGCTCTCTCACCTGGGTTAGTGAGGTTTGCATCGCCGCCATCTGCTCCCTATCTTCCTGGCCACTCCTCTGTAACTCAGTAACATAATTCCTCAGCCCTTGAACTTCATTCACTGCTCTCTCCAACTGTTCAATTCTGGCCTCCATTCTCGTAGAAACCATCCACCAGACCCACCTGCTCTGATACCAAGTTGATGGAAACCCAAAATAGAGCACTCAAATATATAATGAAATAGTGAAACCAAGTCTCCTCCAAATACGTAGGGAAGAAGACGTTACAGGAATAGTACTGAAATGGAAAGAGTAATAGGTAAATACAACTGACAGTGACAGAAAATAAAGGCCTAATATCCAATCCCAACAATTATAGAGGTCAGGAGCTCTCCAAAAAGCCAAGTCTAGATTCCTTGCCATTTGCTCAAGGCGCTGATCCTTATATATGCCCCTTTTAATCCATAAGCACCCCTTGGGCTAGTCATCCCTCTGTTGGGCCGCCTGGTGAGTGGGCCTGTGGAGGGTACCTTCTCTTGTATGTGTGTTTGAATGGCAGTGGGGGCCCATCAGCTATTGATGTGGCTTACTCTGTATAATAGAATGGATGGAAGCCAAAATGTTTTAATATTATACTCAGTGGGACCTTGGTGGGGTGTATTGACTTTCAATTCTGACAATTCAAGGGCAACAAGTCTTGAGGTGATATTTGGGATTCTTCTTCTTCTTCTTCACTAATTGTTTTTAATTATGACAGTTAATCTTTGCCCTTGCCCTCTGTGTTTTCACTCCAGTTATATTTATGCGTGTGTATTAAATTTGACAAAAAATCTTAGATATTTTAATTTGATTGGATCCTTTTCTTTCTTCTTCCTTTTCAAAAGGTGATTTCTAACTCTTTCTACAATTATAAATCACAAATGGTAACTGTTATAACTTAAAAGTAATTTATCAATTGTAGTGGCTTTTGATGTTTGGGAAATCTCAATTTACCCTCATTATACGGAATTAACCTCATATTTTCAAAACAATTTAAAATCTCAAAGCATCTCAAGGGCCGAAGTGAAACTGAATATTTGAGCTAGAAAACCAAGATGTCCCCATTGAAAGAAGTACAAACATGTTGAAAAATTTCCCATGTATATCTTGTAAATTCTCCATTGTGTTTTCAAAATATATTTGTGAAATATTGGACCTTTAAGTGTTATATTTCATGGATTTCGAGATTTAGAAATACTCACGTTAATATTGAAAAAAGTTCAAATGTCTTGAAAATGTCTCTATATGTGTTTTTGAAAATTTCTCATAAATGTCTTGAAAATTCCCCATATGTCTCCAAATTTTATTGTGAAATTTTGATTGTTTTAGTATTGCATTTCATAATTTATTATACTTAATTATACTCACATTTACCTTGAAAATTATTACAAACATTTTGAAAACTCTCTATATGTGTCTTGAAAAAATAATACAAAATTCAATAAAGAAATTTTAGTGTTTTAGCTGAAATATCTAATTTTTCTTTTGTCCCTTAAGAGTTCTGTGAAATTTCATAAGGTTGTGGGGAATTCAAAGTTAATTCCAATATCAATAAATATCTCCTTCAATGAAATGTTTTTTTTTCTTTTGGCCAACTCAAATGAAATGTTGTTAACTTTTTATTATTCCGTCTAGTCCTTATTATAAGTCACTAACAGCTTCTAAATTTTGTCTTTAATATAAGTCACCAATTTCCATTAACTAACTCGTTTATTAAAATTTTCTTAATATATCCTTATCATTGGAAAATGAATATTGAAAGATGAGATGAGAAAGATGATGAAAAACACACTTATATACTCATAAAGATAGAGGATTAATAAGAGAGAAAAGGTAGTGAGTCATAGTGATAAAGGTGAGAGGAGGAAAAATGGAAAAGACAAAAAAAAAAGACCACTTCCATTAACCTCCTGTTCATTGGTATATATAATTTAGACAGTTGATGATTTATAAATAGGACCAGAGAGACTATTTAACAACTAACACAATAAAATCAAATCATGATGAGACCAGATAAGAAAGATTCCTTTTCTGACAATAAACAAATTTAGATCTTCCAAGTGTCACTTACAACGAATCTGAATCTGAATGCCTTATTAGTTACGTCTAGGTGTAGCTTGCTTCACGTGTTGGGCTCCTCTAGTACTAGGAAACAAAACAATAAAAAACTAGTAAAAGGTAATTAACCAACTAATAAAAAAAGTTCACATTTCCACTATTTTAATATGGAAATTAAGGTTTGTCTTTGGTGGATTCATCATCATCATACTGGTTGAGTCTGTTTTTATATGGATAAGAACATATGAGCATTTACCATTATTTCTGGGTCCTGTTTATTTTCTTCATTAAAAGCTTATATATTGTGTTATGTGGCTGCTATTATTACACCAGTCAACCTTGTGTTTCAATTATTTCAGTGGGACCTTAGTGGTGGGGTTTGACTTCTAGATACTGAAACTTCATCAACAAACATTCAAGTGATCATTGTCATTCTTGAGAGAAGGCAATTTCATTACTGTAAGTACTGAACAATCTCATGCTTCTGCTTCACCTTTCTTTTATTATCAGTTGATCTTGCACATACCCTTTTTGTAAAGTAGGAATTGGATTTGACTAATTATGACTTAGTATATTTGATTTCATCATTTTCTTTCTTATAAAGTGATTTCTCAGTCCCTTTATATTGGATTCTTATGTAAGCTGTTTTTCTTTATTGTTTGACTTTATTGAAAAGTTTCAAGAGAACGGATCTGCTTGCTTGATTTCATTATTAAATGTGTTATTCTCATTCTACTCAACCTGTCCTTATTTTAACACATTCCTGTTTCTTCAAGTAATCAAGCAGTTTCCATTGACTGAATATTGCTCTATGATGGTAACTATAGTTCTTGGTTGTATTTTCTGCATACTGAAGCAAATCAAGAAAGTTTGATGAGAAAATCTGAGGAGAGAAGAGTGGTTATGTGTTGAATTTTTGAATGTCTGTGTGAAGCAGTTTAACTATGCTTATATCAATCAAATTGTGCTTGCAGCTAGGCATATTTGATTCATATGCTAAAAGTAGGTTGTTGCTAAACTCAGAAGTTCAGTTGTTTATAAGATGGAGAATGAAGATGATGTGAATCGTGGGGATGATGTGAATGACATAGAAAATGAAAGCCCATTGGATGGATATGGCATTGGGAGGTACTGGTCAGGTGTTTCTGAAAGAAACAAGTCATATGGAGAGCCACTTCTGGTGAGGAGGACTAATACCACCTCCCAGATTGCCATAGTTGGTGCCAACCTTAGCCCCATTGAAAGCCTTGATTATGAGTAAGTAATTTAAATTTTTATTTGAGTTAGGATAATTTGAATTTGTAAATAAATGCACCAACAAGTATTATCTTAAATTGGTTAGTGAAGAAATAAAGACTGTCAATTTTCTGATCACAGCCAAATGAAGGCTCTGCCATTTTTCCTGGAGTGACTGTCTTTCTAGTCATTATTTCTTATAGGTGCAAAGGTGCAAAAATAATCAAGTGATTGTCACTAAGGTACACCCAAAAGTAACCATGACATTCAAAACTGGGATTTTTGAACTTTCATTGTTATTTTTGCTCCAAAAAAATTACATGGTGTTGGGTGAACCTTTGCCACAATCACATGGGTATTTTAACTCCTTATCCCTTTCTTATACTTTGCTGTGTTTGGGATTTGTGCTCATTAGGTGCTAGGCTGAAATGATATATCTATGTATCAATTATCAACTGCTTTAACCTGCACATGATCTTTTTTCCATATAACTATATCAACTTATTTTCCTTTTTTTCTCCATGTTTATATATCTTTGCAAGTTTCCCCCAGCACATGGTTCCTATGCAATGTATCCTGTGAAATCAGAAAGGCTCTGGAATTATTGTAATTGTTTTTGGCTAATCCACTAGAAGTAACAAAGGTTCTGTTATTTCAGGATGTTTGAGAATGAAATGTTTAAGCAGGACTGGAGATCAAGGGGAAAGATTCAGATATTCCAGTATGTGATACTTAAATGGGGATTTGCTGCTCTCATTGGATTAGGCACTGGACTAATTGGTTTCTTCAATAATATTGCCGTTGAGAATATTGCTGGTTTCAAGCTGCTTCTGGTATCCAGCCTCATGTCTGAACACAGGTGCGTTTGCCTCTTTTTTTGTCAACAGGCCTGCTCCTTGATTTACTAATTCCACATGCTTCACATTTTATAACATTTTATCCTAGAATTTATTTGGCATATGCTACTTGTGTTGCTTGTAATTTTGCCTTAGATATGGTGTATTATTTTCTTATAAATAATTTGGAGAATTCTAACCATGATTAATATTTCTTTGCTTTTGATCAAGCACCTCAGTCAAGACTAGAAAATGGAATGGATGTGATAAATATTGTTGTCCTGTCATTGATAATACTCCATATATGCTTTGGGCACTTCTGTTTCTTTATTTCAGTATTTATTTTTTTCCAAAACAATTCTTACACTCAGTAGGTATGACAATGTTGCTTAAAAATCCAAAGATAATGGTTAAATGGTTTTCTTATAAATATAAGCAATGCAAGAATTTGCCAGTGAACCTTTTCCATTGACCTTTATTTCCAATTGGTTTCTGTTTTTTAGGAGAAAGCGTTGACATAACTAAGATGCATCCGCCCCTAGTAGTGATATTTGAGCTTTCCGCTTTGTGGAAATTATTTGACAGAATAATCTAAACTGCATCCAGATTTGTTTTAGAACACTGCCTTCCTTTATTCTCACAATAAAGTAGTTTCAGTACAGATTTATTCTAGCATTTGTAGCATTAGCTGGTTGCAATATATGTTTAGCAACAGCAGCTGCATCTCTTTGTGCTTTCGTTGCTCCAGCAGCAGCAGGCTCTGGTATTCCTGAGGTGAAAGCCTATCTCAATGGTATTGATGCTCACAGTATACTGGCTCCCAGCACTCTTTTTGTGAAGGTGAATAATACTATAATTCTACAGAACTATTTCTTTCATTTATCTTTTTATTTTTATTTTCATTTCTATGTACACATATATTTGTTTAAAGAACAGAATCCAAACCTCAGTTTGTTTTCCTTTGATCCTTTTCTAAAATATCAACATTTTCTATAAAACTCAAGATAGTGAGTCTCAGATTAATTGTAAGGTTGCTACCATGTGACTTGTAGGTCCAGGTTCAAATTCTAGAAGTTGCCTCTCTACTTGTGGTGGAAAAATTGATTACATTTATTAATTCGCAAACCGAGCCTAGGCCACCCTTTTCTTATCTATATAACTCAATTTTTCTGTGACAGGTTTTTGGATCCATCCTTGGAGTTGCTGCTGGATTTGTGGTGGGCAAAGAGGGGCCTATGGTACACACAGGTGCATGCATTGCTTCCTTGTTAGGGCAGGGTGGATCCCGCAAGTATCATCTAACTTGGACCTGGCTAAGGTATTTCAAAAATGACCGGGACCGGCGAGACATGATTACTTGTGGTGCTGCAGCTGGTGTTGCTGCAGCATTTCGTGCTCCAGTAGGTGGTGTTCTATTTGCCCTTGAAGAGGCAGCTTCATGGTATATATCTCTACTGCAAGTACTCTCTCATGCTTCCTTTTCTGACTATTTTTTTTTGTAAATTTATATTTGGTTACTGTTTGACATCTCACTTAAACTAGGCAGTAATGCAAGTATAAAATTTCTTTATTAATCTTCCAATGTCTTGGATATACTTAATATCAATCGAGTGCAATAATATGAATACATGTTTAAGATTGGGTCTTACTCAAACCTTGACTGATGTATATCTGTCTTTTAATGATTAAATGGTACTTTCTAAAAACTTAGTTGAGTTTTATTGATATCTTTGCTTTTGATCTTTTGCTTTTATGGTAACAAAATGCTATAAGATGCATTTGGTTTCAAGTTGAAAACTTTGTTTAGAGGGTGTATCTTGCTGAGATGTTACACAACATATATTTAGATGTTGTCGTATAAAAAAGACGTGAAAATAGAAAGTATAGTTACTGTGTGTTGTAAGTGACAATGCTAAATATATGTGATATGATTTATACTAAATAAGAGACCAATTGCTTGAACTAGTTCAATAAAATTAAACTGTTGATGACACTTTATGACAATAAAAGGGCCTACCCAGTTCTAGTCCCCACATGGTGAGGGTGTCGGGGAAGGGAATATTACTAGGCAATTTTACCCCTGATTTATGTAGAGAGGATGATTCGAATGCACGACCTCAGACCCCACAACAAGCAAGCTTACCGTTGAGTCAAACCAGTCCTTTATGACAATGTTAAAATTGAATTATTTCAAATTAAAATAGCATTAATAGAAATTTGAAGTTTTTGTGGATGCAATGGTACCCAATGCTTAAAGCCCTGAGGCATAAACTATTACTTAATCATTTAATGTACTCATGAATGTTAAGAAGGTAAGCTTTCTTTTTTTTGGACTAAAAGAAGGTAACCTTTATGGCTAAGCTATTACATGAACTTTTTGTTGAAAAAACATGTATTTATTATTTCTGTGGTGTACTATAGGTGGCGGAGTGCTCTCCTTTGGAGAACATTTTTCACTACAGCTGTAGTTGCTATTGTTTTGAGAGCCGGAATTCAGTACTGTGCCACTGGAAGATGTGGGTTATTTGGTGAAGGTGGTTTGATAATGTATGATGTCAGTGCTGCTGATGTAACATACAGTGGTGCTGATATACTAGCAGTGTTAGTCCTAGGAACTCTTGGAGGCATTCTTGGAAGCATATACAATTTCTTTGTGGACAAGGTTGTTCGTACCTATAGCATCCTGAATGAGTATGTCATGCACATTTGAGTTTTGGTTTTTATTTAGGCATTATTGTCTCTGATTTTTTTCATCTTCTCTGATGATTTATATATCATGACCATACAATCCAATCTGATGATTCATACAATCCAATGCAGAAAAGGTCCAGCCGTCAAAGTCCTTATTGTTGTCACAATCGCGTTTTTGACATCATGTTGTGCTTATGGCCTACCATGGTTGGCCACATGCATCCCATGTCCTGATGATCTATCAGTGGACTGCCCCACAGTTAATGAGTCTGGCAACTACAAGATCTTCCAATGTCCAGATGGATATTACAACGATCTCGCCTCTCTTTTTCTGAACACCAATGATGATGCCATTCGCAATCTATTCAGTACAACGACATTCAGAGAATTCCACATCTCCAGTCTCTTTATCTTCTTTGCAACTATTTACATTCTTGGGGTAATCACATATGGTATTGCTGTTCCGTCCGGGCTTTTTATTCCTGTGATATTGGCTGGTGCTGCTTATGGCCGGCTCATAGGGAGACTATTCGAGTCGATTTCAAAACTTGATGCTGGATTATACGCCCTCCTTGGAGCTACCTCCTTCCTAGGTGGCACCATGAGGATGACAGTATCCCTTTGTGTTATTTTGCTAGAACTCACCAATGATCTTTTGTTACTTCCTCTTGTGATGTTGGTCTTGTTAGTCTCAAAAACTGTGGCTGATATCTTCAACAAGGGTGTCTATGATCAAATACTGAAGATTAAAGGACTTCCATATATGGAGGCCCATGCAGAACCTTATATGAGGAACTTAGTTGCCAGAGATGTTGTCTCTGGTCCACTTATCTCTTTCTCTGGCATTGAGAAGGTAGGGAATATACTACATGCTTTGAGAACCACAGGGCATAACGGTTTTCCTGTCATCGATGAGCCGCCATTCTCTGAATCACCAGAATTATGCGGCCTTGTCCTTAGGTCTCATCTTTTAGTGCTATTGAAGGGGAAGAACTTCTCAAAAGACAAGGTGATTACTAGTCATAACATCATGCAAAGACTTTCTGCACTAGATTTTGCAAAGCCAGGATCAGGGAAAGGAATTAAGCTAGAGGATATAGATATTAATGAGGAAGAGATGGATATGTACATAGATCTCCACCCAATATCCAATACATCACCATACACGGTGGTTGAAACCATGTCGCTTGCCAAAGCCGCCATTCTTTTCCGCCAACTCGGTCTTAGGCACATGTGCGTGGTCCCGAAGAGTCAACATGTATGGTTCTTCCTTCCTTCACTACAAATATCATAATTAGCTCAACAGAACCATTATTATACATGCATATGATTATGGAAGAAGTGGGATCTCACTTAGATGAGTAGGAGTTTGCTTGCATGTTTATACATTGTGAGTTTTGGCTAAACTATAAGCATGAGAAAAGTATGTTAAGTTAATGATATAGAGATTTATAAACATAGCAGAAGTAGAATTTCTCTACTTAGAATAGAGAAATATGGTAATTTGGAACTAATCAGATTTGTGCCTAATCATGTTTATAATTAGGGGACCTTTCACCAACATGTTCCCCCCCTTCATTACCAGGCTCAAACTTGAGACTTTCCTTGAGTCATATTAAATCAATGACCACATAACACAATTATTGTTGGTACTAGCTTACTGTTGTATTTATAACTAGACAAATTTTCTGTACATTACATAGTTTAGGGTGAATTGCGCTGTTCATGACTTATGAATAGTGTGCCATGTTAAAACAATTTCATATTTAATGTTGATTATATTAGTGTTAATTGGCTTAATTGAACTTAAAAATTTGCCTGCAAAATATGCTGACATTCCTTGCATACTGCAGAGACCTCCAGTTGTTGGGATTCTGACACGTCATGACTTCATGGAAGAGCATGTCCATGGACTTTACCCTAATATGAAACCTCAGAGGTGGACTGAGTGATCCAAGTGAGAATAAAGGCTTTTGTTTTGGTGTACAATGAGAAGCTTCATTATAGGATTGAGGTTTTTGAAGAGGAGGCCAATAATTCATTATAGGATTGGAAATGATGAGGATGCTCATCATCATTGGAGTTACTACTGCTTGGGTTTGATGTTGTATATTGCAGCTGTGTCAATATTATATTGGTTATCAATTTTGTTTGGATGGAATCAAATTACAGAACCAAAATCAAAACATAATCATTGTTGTAGATTGAGTGGATTGAATAAATTTGTGGTTTGATTGTGCAGAGACATTTGCTATATTGTTAATACCACTTGCAAGAAATTTTTTTGTGCTAACATTTACTCACTTCGATTCTTTTTACAAGCAACATTCTCTAGCACAAGCTGGTCATATTTGTTTAACAATTTAATGCATATTTTTCATTTTTAGCCGTAATTAAATCACATCTCCCTTTCAGCTTTTCACTCTCATTCTCTTTCACCTCATTTCCTAATTCTCTCCCCCACTATTATGTTCATAAATAAATGACTATTTATTTGAGTTTGTCCGTAAAAAGGTATATTTGAGAAAAGAAATACATCTACTACAACATACATATTACTTTTGACTGAAAACACTTTTACAAACCATGGAGCAAATTCATTATATGAGACTTCAGAATAGCGAGAGATTAGTCTCACTTGACATGTGGGTGGGATACTTTTGGGAAACCAAAACTTTTTTTTGTTATCACACTTTGCATGGGATATAGCTCTTTCATTGAGATTTTTAGTGGAGAAGTGATTAAAGAAGAGAGCATAGCTATTCATCCATCATTTTGATCTAACCACTTTTTAAATACATATTTTCATAACACCATTGGATCAAAATTGAAGATAAATATACACTGTTAGATCTAAATGAAGACTAAATATAGAGATATCTCAATGGAGAGACACCCACCTAAACGTTGGTGCAGTAAGCATCATAATAGAGTAATATTGCTCTTATTCTAATACTTTCAAATCAACAATAAACTTAAAAACCTTTTTATAACAAATTTTAGGAAAAATGGTTTTGCTAACAAGTCATGACAAATAGGTCATTTCTTTCTGTACACACAAGCAGATTTCACTCATCATCACTTATTTGTGGAGATGTCTCTCCAAGCGTCGCGACTATAACTACAACTAAGTGGTACTCCTCAGAATTCGGTCACTTGCCAAGATGGTTAAATAGACAGTCCTTTGCCAGCTAAACCTATTAAATTTGTCCATCCCTGCGCTAAAAGCCCAAAACTTACAAAATAAAGTCAAACATCAATTCCTATAACATATGAAGCCCACTTTTTTGCCAGAATATGAAGCCCACTTTTATTAGCAAGATGGTTACATCATTAAAAGCCCACTTGCTTCAAGAAATGAGGGCCCAATGTAAGAGAGGTGGTCCAGTAGACATTGAGAGAGGACTCTCGGCTGCCTTCTTCAAGTCTAAACTATAATATGTTGCCATAGACAAGGAAATAAAGAATTCTTCTGATTTGTAATGATAAAAAAGTGATCAACATAGTAGCTACTAGCAAGTGTTTTTATAAACCCTCAAATCTTAATAGATATCAACAAACGTAGGGGACTTTGAAAATGCCAAATTTCTTCAAAATTTATAGGAAAATGTATTATTTTTACTTTAATTAAGTAAAGAGAGATGTATGAGTATAATCTTCCTTTTAAAAGGATCGGTAAAAATCCATCAAGAGTTTTATTTGTGACAAATACGTTACTGCATTATTTTTGTAGACAGAAGTGTGTGCCTACACATAGAGAGAGTCAACACTGTCAATTATTCTTACTAATAAAATGTTCTAGTAGTAGACTTTTCTCCCATCATCCTAAAATTATAATTATGAAAATATTGATTTACCTGATTTTTCTTCTCAGGCTAGTTTATTTGACCTATAAACTAATGGATAATCTAAAAATATATCAAATATGTCATAATTTAATAACCTATTTTGCAATCTTAATCTTTCCAAAAAAAAAGTCAACTAGGTCTTATATTTAGGGAGGTAGTAATTATATATAGCAACTCAAACTTAGAGAAAGAAACATGAAGTGCATGTTATAAAAAAAAGAAACATGAAGTACAAAAATAGAGCATGGGATCAAAATACAATAATAAATAACCTGGGGTGTGTGGTTGAGCGGCAAGGACTCATTCACCCTTAACCAATTTTCTGGGGTTCGATCCCTGACGTTGGATATGGAGAAATATTAAATCTCCCAGGCCAGCTATCCCACCCTTGGAGGTGCCTACAAATCAGTGGGGGATTAATCTCTCACTTGTCGAGTTAGGGGATAGAAAAAAAAATACAATAATAAATAATTTATCCATTAAGTTCTTTAAAAAATAATAATAAAACTTGATGCCTTGAAACTAAGCTCGCTGGAATTGACTGACCATTTGGCAGTTGATATGTTAATAGTAAGCCCTAATGCTTAACACTCATCACTCTCATTTCCACAAATTCTGATTTCCACAAATTCATTCGTACATCCTCTCCTCATCGTGATTCCGAAGAAGGTGAAAGGTGAGTTTTCACTTCTTCCTCTTCGTGATATTTTAGGATATTAATTAATTAATGTCAAATTCGTGACCTACCTTTTCACTCTATAATTCTTCCTCAACATCATCCTAAAACCCTAATGTAACACAATTTCAATTTTTAATTCCTTTTTAACTGTTGTTTATCGTGTTAACTGATCTAGAGGCAACTGAATATTTAGTTATTTCTTGCATGTACCTGTTTTACTTCATTTTTCAATAATCATTATTACACATTCATCACTTTCCAATAAATCTTCCATTACAAAATAGAAATATGTAAAATATTTTCCTTTCCTTTGTGAAATATATAGCTGTTTCTGCCATGGTTTAGGGCTGTGTGTGTGTGTGTGTGTGTGTATAAACACACACTGCTATATGGTTTGATGTGATTTTTTGTTTGTTTGATTTCTTTGTTGGTTTTAGATTATTTGTGTTGTGCTGTTTATATTAGGAGGTGGAAATCTAATTTGCTTTGTTTTGAAATGTATGGAATATTTACTGATCATGCAGTGCCAATGAATTTTGGGGAGGAGGATGCGTCTTCGGGCTCGGGGGATGATGTGCATATGTTGGATGGGCACAAACGTCAGTCTGGTGTGCCATCGGGTTCTGGTCGTCGGAAGAGAAGTCGCAAGGCTACTGGGGATGCTATAGTGGATGCCATGCTGGAAATAGCGTCAGTGTCGAAGATGAGAGCTAGTGCTATTGCGAAGAATGAGGACAGGTTCTCGATAAGCAAGTGCATCAAAACATTGGACGAGATGCAAGGTGTTGATGAACGGATCTACTTTCGTGCTTTGGATTTATTTGAGAATCCTGTTTCTCGAGAGATTTTTATCTCTCTTAAGAGTGAAAAAAGATTGACATGGTTGCAGGGCAAATGTGGTGCTTCCGCTTCTTGAAATGTTTGAAAAACTGGCACTTTTGGTTAAATACAATCCATACTTTTGTAAAATTGAGTGTAGTGCAAAACTTTTATGGTAATGGTAGTAATCAATTTGATCTGTAGGTAATCCTACATTGTTTTTTAGTTTTTTAGAATCTGACATTTTGAATGCTTTTCTTTTTTCCCTATGGAGGAATACGCTTTGAATGATGAAATCACAGTTTTTAGTTGAGCTGTTGTATGACATATCCTTTTATACATTGATTGGGAAATTTTATTAAGTCATAAAACTTGATATCTCAGAAATATATTATCTTCAACCATTCGCACCCTTGAGGTTTATCTTTACAGATACATCAACCGGCATGGATCTCATTGACTTGGAATTGGAATTGGATGAGATGGAGCTAATCGCAGCAGCAGCTGGCTACTATTACTTTAACTGCCTAACCAAACAACCTGTCCGTAGTTTATCACCTGGAAGATGTGGATTTATGACTGAAATGCTGAATGGGCATGATGACTTCAGTCGGGAAATGTTGCGGATGGACAAGCATGTTTTTCACAAGTTTTGTGACATTCTGCGACAAAGATCCTTGTTGCGTGATACTTCTGGTGTAATGATAGAGGAACAGCTGACAATATTCTTAAACATCATTGGTCATAATGAACGCAACCGGGTGATTCAAGAGAGGTTTCAGCACTCTGGAGAAACCATTAGCCGACATTTTAACAATGTGTTGAAGGCTATTAAGTCACTATCACGTGAATTCTTGCAACCTCATGACAATACCACATCTCCGGAAATTCTCAGTAACAAAAGATTGTACCCGTATTTCAAGGTTTGTTTGATAATTAGTCTTCTTTATTAGCTGCTTCAGATTTCTCTGATGTTTCATTGCTTGTTCTTTTTAATTCAGGATTGTATTGGAGTAATTGATGGCATGCATGTTCCTGCACATGTCCCAGCCAAAGATCAATCAAGATTTCGTAATAAGAAAGGCTTACTGTCTCAGAATGTGCTGGCAGCTTGCACATTTGACCTACAATTCATATTCATTTATCCTGGCTGGGAAGGATCTGTTACTGATTCACGTGTGTTGAAGGCAGTTCTTAATGACCCAGATCAGAATTTCCCCCAAGTTCCTGAAGGTTTGGTGATAGTATATTTGCATATAACATGATTGAAGTAGATATCATCCCTGAACTATTTTCGTTAAAACTGTTGCAGGAAAATACTACCTTGTTGATATGGATTACTCTAATATGAGAGGGTTCATTGCTCCTTTTCAAGGTGTTCGGTACCATCACTACGATTACATGGGTGCTAATCAATTACCTAGAAATGCAAAAGAGCTATTCAATCACAGGCATTGTTGTCTAAGAAATGCCATAGTGAGATCATTTAATGTGTTAAAGACCAGATTCCCAATTCTCAAGCTTGCACCCCAGTATTCTTTTCATGTTCAGAGGGATATTGTGATAGCTGCGTGTGTTCTGCATAATTTCATCCGCCAGCAGGAAAGAAATGATTGGCTGTTTAAAACTGTTGGAGAAGCAATAGTGGATGATATATCCGATGTTGATGAACTTCCTGGCGTTCAATTGATTTCTTCAATGGAAGAACAGCTTGCATTCTCTTTAAGGGATTCTATTGCTACAGCCATGTGGGATGACTTCTTGAATAAATGGAACGAGTGGTGACTGACTGATTGTTGGGAGCAATAGAAAAAATAACATGACTGGTAACTCAACTTTTGGGATTGTTGTTGAAGGCCATCTAACTTAATTCTGCAATTCTGCATGCAAATACTCTTGTGATCTTGTGACTTGAAATTTTTGAATAGGCCCTTCATGTCTCTGTCAAATATTTGAACCTTGCTTTTGTCAAAATAGAACTCTAATGGGTCATATTACATTTTTACTTGATTAGATTTTTAATGCATGCTGTTAAATTGTAATAGTGTTAATGCGATCTTACAGCTGTTATAAGGAATCACACGTAAATGCTTTTCCAGAGCCGTATATTTTTTACGTTGACACCATTCAAGAAATAGGCCAATTATAATCTAGTTTTTTTCTTAATCCTTTTCTAAGCTAATCTCCAGTTACTTGTGGGGGATTAATTATAATATTACAAATTATCCGGTTTCTATGTCACTGATTTAAAGAGGTGTTCTGGTGAGCCTTTGATTTTAATTTGAAGTATCCTTTTAGTATATGGTGCATCAATATATTGAATGACGCAAGTAAAAAAAATAATAAATTAAGTACCAGTTATAATGTACGTACGTACGTATGGTTAACCTCATTTTAGAAAACGATGTGACTATTCATTTTTCTTAAGTATGGATGATCCCTTCAATGGTAGAGCTGTAAATTGGGCCTTATTCAACAACCCCTTCGCCTCTTCCACATCTGAATTGTACAATGATTAGAAAATTATAACTAGGTCAGTAGGTCTTATGGAAGAGAATTAACTACCACCTTGGTTATATTGAACTCATTAATGACCTTGGTTATATTAAATTGAATGTATTAGATGTCGATGCAACTAAATGAGTTAATAATAACAATAGGAACTTATTAGTATTGATATCTCAACGTCTCAATGATCTATATCAGGTACTCTATATTTAATTTAATACCATCAAGGTCTATAAAGACTTCAATATAATTTAATGTTTTTGCCATAAGTCTTGATTAATTATTTTCCATGGTATCTATTTATAATTCTGCCTAAAATTTCACAAATTCTTGTACTTCCAAGGAGACACTAAATTTTTGATCAAAAAAAAAGGAGACACTAAATGACTTACTAGTAGAAGAAACGTTGATCTCTTAATAAAGAGGTCTCAGGTCTCAGGTTTAAACTCATGAGTATAGAAAACGTCTTTTGAAGAACTACTTTTGTTTGGTTTTATTTGGACCCAATAATACTTAAAACATGTATAAATATATTAAAAAACAGAGATTTAAGCAAGAATATAGATTAAAAAATCAGAAGACTTACTAAACACAATTTCGCATGCAACATCATAGCCTAAAATGAAGCCATCAGCTAATAATTGGTAAAACAAAACTGTCAGCTTCATTCGCAACATAACATACAAGAAAGCTTATCCCAAACGATCCAATAAACTCAAATCTTATGCTAACACAATTTCTAGCCAAAACAAGGCTTGTGCCATGTGTTTATTCAAATATATTCTATGTAGTGACTGCAGTGACCATGCACATGATTCTTGTTTCAACTCACCAATAACAGTGCAAATTAAACCGATAGCAATAACAGTTCTTACCAGAGGATAACTAGAAATAAATACAAAAAAGTAAAAAAAAAAAAAAAATACACCGTGCAATTCTCTTATGCAAAAAATACCAGAGCCATGCCCTATAAATCACAACAGCATAGAATTCTTTTGTTTTTTTGGACAAAACAGCATAGAAGTCTAAATACATACAAATTCCATTGAGATTATAAGATTATCTCATTTTTCCACTCAACTTAAATAAAAAGGGGGGAAAAACAATGGACTAATGTGGGGACAAGAAATGCACCCGTGCAAGGGTATACTCCTTTCCTGCAACCCAAACACCGGTTTGTGACCATTGTATATCTTCCCAATCCAAATTCTCCTCCATTACCTAAAATCAGAGCCAAAATTTAAATCATTTAGAACTCTGCAATATTAACACACATTATGGTCACAAGAACCAAGTCCAATGTTGAAGCAGGACAAAAAAAACAAGGGCAAGGTGTTATGAATACCCTGCATTTTGAATGTAAAACTGGTAAATAAAGGAAAAGAATCTTGGGACATGCAAGATAGACTCAATAATTCGTATGAACTACCAATCGCACAAGTTACTGAAACTCCATCCCATGAAAAAGTTTAACTATTGGTGTTGAAATACAAGTGAACACGCGATTTAGAAGTACCTCCACATGTTCAAGGGGCAGGGGGATCCCAATAGTTCGCATTGCTTTCTGCAGTAGAGGCTTCTTACAACAAGACCATCGAAATACATCAACCATGACAATATCATTATAAGATTTATCACCATTTGCAGAATGAGAGTGGTTGTTTTGAGACTTTTCTATGTCTAAGTCATATGGCTGTGCTGATGGTTTCTCTCCAGTAAAGCAAAGCTCATATCTACAAGAAATTGACTCATAATTAAGGAAAAATCAACAGGAACATACTTCATGACTTCAAAATCTCAAAATTCCAGAAGAAAACAAATTGAAAAGCTTTTCAGATTTACTACCATGGACTCTTGGAATTTCACAATCTAAATAGTTACTTATCATTGTAACTTATATTATACATGGGAAAAAAGTTGTCAATCCTCTTTGGTTCCTCAATATAAGCACATTCTTGTTGCATGCGCCATTTAAGCAATGCGCTCATGTGAAAGGAAAGGCAACCAAACCTATAGGTATCACTCATAAAGGACAGAAACTGCAAAGCTAAATATACCTGCGTGAATGGGTCTCCAAATACAAAACTTCTCCCCTCTTCAAACGAGCAGATGTATAGAGTGACTTCTTCAGACCCTTGTCAGCTACAATGCTTATACTATACTTGATCCTGATGAGTATAACCGGAATGTAGATGAGTAAAAAGAGATGTGTGGTATCTCACATTTATTTAGTATAAATACTGTAATTTAATGACATCATATTATCAAAGCCTGCCTCAATTACGATTAAAAAATGACTAACTAAAAGGACAAGACGAAGCTGCAGTATCCTTACATTCTAGAAAGATTCAGGCATATCAGGCTCAACTTAATAGGTTTTCAGTCCCATCACAACACAAATTTTAAGCACATTTGTTGTTTAAATGGCCTAAAAGTTGGCCTTCAACTCAAAAATAAACATTATCCAGGCCCAAGATTAGCTTAAACTAATTTATGCAGCACACCCCCTTACACCTTACACAAACTCTTTGAACTATATAAGAGATAATGGGCACAAGCTTTTGCTATACTCATATGATTTTACGACGACAGGTTTAGTGAGCATCAACTCCCAAACAAAGTACTTTGGCCATAGGGTTCTAGTACTTCAACCAAATGTATATAATTCTGAGTTTACCACTATCATGCACACAAGATGCATGTGAAAATTATGATGTAAAATTGGTCATCAAATCTTTAGCGTGAAAATATACATTCAAAATATTCTGTTTTTTAATTAAACATGAGACATTATATTTATGATACGAATTTCAAAATATTATCATGCTTTGTTGTACTGCATGGTAAAATATTAGATAGGCAATTGCAAAATATTAGATACGCACAGAAACATTGGAGACTGAAGCCAACTTACCAAGGCTCATTGCAGAGGTTGTACTGTATGGTGACCTCTCGAACAAATCTTTGTTGACGCAATGCATTCTGAAGAATAAGGAGGCCACCAGGTAAGATGGTAATAGATAATTAGAATCACAAAAATGTCTAACCATGAGGAAACATTTTATTGTATATGCTGTTAAAAGGCAGAAAAATGTTGAGTTGGTAGAATTAACACAGACAATCTATATTTTCAACCAAAACATAGCAGACAGGCATATCAAAAAGGAAAATTAAATTAAAATAAAACAACACAAAACAAAATGTTTGATGCTTTTGGTGAAGAGAAAAGCCTGAGAATCTGCAGCCATGGTGCTTGATTTTTTTTTTTTTTTTGTTGATTCAAATGAATTAAGTTACATAGATAGGAATTGACACGTAAAATCATAATGACCGCCTCAAATCCCACAAATTCAACAACTAAAAAGTCAACCAATAAATAATATTAAAAGGAGAATGTAAGGAGATGACAGCAAAAATCAGGAAATAAAATGCAACACCCACAGCAAAAGTTTAGAATTAGATGAAGAGGAACAAACCGAAGCAGCAGCCCTAGTGGTCATTGTCCGCTCAACAGCCAAGGGAGCGAGGGTGGGTTCCACTGTTGATGTATGTGTAAGGCAAGGTTCAAGATCAATAGTTCCACCTCCTTTCTGAAAACCAATGGAATCAAAAGTTATCACCATCAAATTCTCAAGATTGACAATTTCCTGACCCAACCAATTATGGATTATAAATATGTCCATCCGCATGCTGGTAAGCAAAAATAGAGGTTAAGAGAAGCGTGCAGAACTATTCATAGAAAGAAGAAGCCTATCCAAAGAGCCTGAATCAGACAAGTCAATATATAACATAGCAAAAATTTCAATAGATGAAGTAGCCTGCGACTGTAAAAATTAGACAAATGGAATGTATAAATGAAATAAAACAAGAATAGTATATTTGTCCCAAACTTAGTAAATTAAATAACAAGCAGGAGAAAATGCACATGAGACCACAGAACTTGAAGGAAATTTAGAAACTAAAACAAAAGTTAATAGTAATTTATCAGTACCTTCACAATGCAGCACTGCTCAACTCGATAACTACAACCAACTGCAGCACCCCAGGCACGAGAGCGAACATTGTTTCTCAGGGTAGAAATATAGCCTAAGATTAGTTATGAAACATAAATATTAACATTGTTCAAATATATCTCTGAGAAACATCAACATCCATAACCACAAAAGATAAAAGAAGGGAGGCAGACAGGCCTGTGGCTATTTTCCCCCCTCAATGCACATAGATAATAGATATCAATATAACCAAAATATGGGCAGAAAATATAGCCACAATCCACTAGGCATCTCTCAGACCCTTCACATCAAGAAATTTTATGTCAAGAACAATAGGGCTATATTGACATACAATCCTGAGGAGGTAGCACCCGAATGACCACGCAGAGCTCTTGTATCGCTGCAGGAGGTGGAGAAGCTGTGGGCCGACAGTAACCTGTATGCATAAGAACTGTGCAACAAAATTGCATTATCAGTGCTAATTTAAATTTTAAAACATGAAACCTCCTGGAATTAGCAATCAGAAAGTAGCACCTATATATTCTTAAACAATACATACCAGCAACAAGATCTGAGTCATATGTGTAGACATCAGTCCCCCATAACTGGCCTCCTCTAACCTAAATATATCAATCAAACAAAAGACAGTAAACATTAATCTGAAAAATGAACATTAAAACTTCATCCATCGTTATTTCATATATATAATAACAAAACAGAAAGAACAACTAACAGACTTCTATCTCCCCCAGATAAGTAGTCTGTCAGCTAAATACTTGTCATCTCCCCCCCCCCTCCTCTCCAACACAATAAAGGAGGGAAACAAGCAAGGGGGAAGGCATTAGTACAAGTAATATAAAAGGATTTTATGCCAACTTTCTTCTATCACAGATTTAAAAGTGATGCAAAAGTTTTTCTTCTTTTTTTCCAATTCTGAGCTATACGGTACTTAACATTTAACATTGAAAAAACTCCAGTTCAACCATCACCTTCAAATTCAAAATATTCTAAACAAACTTACAGTAATCAACTAAAGCAAAAAACATTAGCCTTTATTATGGTGTCACAAGTAACATAGCCTAAGTGATAAAAGTAGACGGGGGAGGGAACGATATGTGAAGTAGTGTGATACGAATAAATAATATCATTATTCAATGAGATATTGAACCACTACAAATCACAATCCTAAGATCATATTATAGCATGTAACTTATGTCCAAACTATAATGATAAAACTACAATATTTCACAAAGCCAATAATATAAGCCAATTATAACAAAACAAGTGAATTTTTTTGGCAGCAACAAGGAGGATAGCTCTTCAATGTACGGGAAGACAGCCATCAATTATCCCCTGCCCAAAATTAAAGTCACTCATAATGTAAAGATTTATTGTCTTACTTGGCGGTTAGTAGCAGTAACATACTCGGCTGGTATCCTAATTTCAAGAGTTGGACCATTATTAGTGCTTTCAGCGGCTTTTTCCGTTTGAGATGATTCAAATTCCTTCCACAACTTCTTCAGTTCTTGCATGCATTCACCAACTTTATAAACAACAGATGAAACTTCTACCTTCCCTGAAATACCAGAAAACCTAAGTACAGAGGATATGCAAAGAATAGTCTAGAAAGACTAATCATCACAAGGTAACATGTGATAAATTACAAAAGTTTAAAAAGATCAATAAATTTTGTACAGGTTACTTTTCCCAAAGTTGAATGCAACAGAGTACCAACTAAAGCAAATTCTGATTAAAGAAAGTTGCTTCATGACTGCACATATTCATTAGTCTATGACAAGCCAAACAATTTCAACCAAGTGAACCAAATTTGGCACCATACCTTGCGCCCTGCAAAATAAACAAAAGAAAAGGTAATTATCAAACAAACTATAAAGCAAGCTTCAATCTATGAACTCATTTCTAGAAAAAAAGTATAATTCGACAAACAAAATGTACAATATTCAACTTGTATAACACACAAAATGAGAAAACATGCTTCAAGTCCAAATGATATTTGGGAGGAAGAAAGTGAGATGAGTTAAACCTTGCCCAATATAACGAGGCTTCATCATGTCTACCAATTGATATACAATTGTAAGTAGTAGTAGGTGTGAATTAAATATGATCCGTTTTCATACAAACCTAATTCTTTCCTTCTCGATATAAGAATAATTTCAAATTTAAAAAATAGAGACAATAATCCCTCCAAATGAAAATAAGAGACTAAAGAAACAAAAAAAAAAAAACTGCCAAAAAAATCCACCATTAATAATTTCTTAACAGGACTCAAGCTCCAGCTAATTACAGAATAAATTAAAATTCATATATAAGCAATTCAGACAATTTTGGACATGGGAAAAACATGCATACATTATCTAAATAAAATAAAAATGCAGGGAGAAAATTACCCTTCATTGTCCTGAGCACGGGGTCTAAAACGAGGTTCACGATTAGCCACCAGAGGACTCCCTCTTGGTCTCTGCATTCTCTTACGTTGCTGAACACTATAATTATAGACTTCTCTTTCCTTCTCTGCTGCTCCTTCCCCTTCAGCACATCCATCATCTAATTCCTTGTCAGGACCCCTACTACGCTTCTCTGGTCTATCTCCTTCTACTTCATTATCCCTTTCTTTCCTCCTTTCTCTAGCCTCCCTATCAACATTTTTCCAGCTTTCAAAATCTTTCTGTTTCTTCTGCTCTGGTACATTTTCTTGCTCTGTCATTTTGACTGATGTATCACCAACTTCCTTCTCAGCATGTGAAGCCTGCTTTTCCGCTCCATTCCACGATTCCCTTTTAACATGATCCTTTTCCCTCTCCTTTATATTCTCCCTGTCTTTAGAAAGATCTCTCCTCTCCCTATCCCACCTTTCAACATCTCTATCTTCTTTGGCAGATTCTTTGTTGTCACCACTTGCATTTATTACTGGTGTACTGCTTCTTCGCTCACTTCTTTCTTTTTCCCTCTCCCCCCAATCTCGATGCTTCATGTCCTTCCTTTTTCTATCTTTCTCTTTAAATTTATCATCACCTTTTGGATCAACTTTGTTCTCTCCAACAGCCTCATGAGCTTCCATATATTCTCTCTCTTCTGCTGCTGAACCCTCCTTGCCAACCTCAGGAGGGCCTAGTGAATGCCCACGTGACAAATGCCAGGATTCCAAATTACCACTAGGGGGCTCAGAATATCTTTTTCCCCTATGATATTCTTTAGATTCTTTCCAATTCGAGTGGCTACTTACTGCACCATAACCATCTTTTTCAGTCTTAATGTCACCTTTTGGATCATTATGACTGTCTCGATCATATCTGGCTTCCTTGTTGTCATCTCCTCTTCCATCAACACGTGGATCCTTCTCACTTTTAGAACTCTGAGAATCCCTCCTTGCCTCACCATGCGACTCCTTCTTCTCAGTCTTTAAGTCACGGTTCTCAACACGTGAATCTCTAACATCCTTGGAATCCCTTGATTCCATCCTGTTTTCAGCACTAACAGGGTGATCCACATGCAAATCAGTTGAAGATGGGATCCGATATACTGAGTGGAGAGGAGATCTTCGGTCTGCATCACGTGATTCTATACGGGGTGCCTTTGTCACCCTCGAATCCTGACCTATATCATAAGGAACATGGTACTCACTTGAAACAGATGAAGGTAATTTAGAATATGAACCCGAATCATCATGCGGGTGCTTTGATGAGGGATGAACAGTGTCTTCATGAGGTCTCTTAGGTGCACCACTCATGGTGAAAACCCAGTACAGACATAAAACTTCCAAATACAAACTATTTTGATACACAAAATATGTCTACCACCGCCATCAATCAGTCATAAATACAAATTCGCAATCTGAAACCTGAAATGACAAATTTGCAAATTAAATGAGTAAGACAAATCACATGCCACATATACATTAACTAAAATCATATTTTAAAAAAAACCCACAAAGAAAAAGATATTTTCATACACAGCATGATGCCAAGTAGAACCTAGAATTGAAACAAATCATGGCAAGTGCAATCAATGAAGCAATAAGCTTAAAAAAAACCCAAATCAACATACATAACTGCAAAAATGTGCATCCAACTTGCATGTTAACCCTTCCCTACAACACAAATTGACAATCAAACCACAAAGTTGGAGCGATTTGGCTATGTATTAAGCAAAAAAATCAAGGGATTCCTCAGCAATGGAACATACATAGAGTAATGAGTGTGTGGTGCTGACACGTGTCCGCTAATTACTCCTCATATCCACTACCTCTATTCACATATGATGCAAGATAACTTGTGATGTGCACTAATTAGAAAATAAGTAGAGGTACAAAAACTAGGGTTCAAATGAATGAATCCAAAAGAACACAAAATGAATGATAGTGAAAAAGGAAAAGAAGAAGATATGAGAATATGAGAATGGGAATATAATAAAATAATAATATAATGGGTAGCATTAGCAATAGCATTACCAATTACCAAATAAAAAAAAATCTGCTCTCTCTTGCTTGCTGAGATGAGATGATATGCCTTATGAGATCGTTGCGTTTGAAAAGAAAGGACCTTGTTTGTTTCTTCAACAATCAATCAATCCTTGGTCTATAAGTATAAGCACTTTCTCTCTTCTTTTCGTCCTGTGCCACGTGCAACACCAAACACCCAAACTCACACATGTCACATGACACAACACAACAACCTTAATTTTCTCCCTCGGTCTCTTTTAAGTAACTTTCCAATTTTAATTCCTAAAGGCCCGTTTGGAAGCAGGAAAGTTTTGCTCTGAATCTGAAAGTAGTGAAATGATTTCAGTTTACCAAGAAAGCATTTCAGGGGCGGCTGTTTGGTTGGCTAATGGAAGAATATGAAAGTGAAACACATAAATGACAGTAATGTCCCTTCCTATTGTAACATTCCCAAAAAGCCCCTTATTGAAAAAAGAAACCCCAAGTGCAACACATCTCTTTTGCTACGAAGGTTGTCTCCGGCAAAGGAGGTGGCGTACTGAGGAACAAGGCGGCCAACTGGAGAATGGAAGATAGAAACTTGGAGACCAAATTCTGGAAGACGAAGTTGGGGAAGTTTACAGGTTTGGGGTTCATTTGTGGAAGAGATTTAGGTGTTGGGTTGAAACTCTAGAAACTCTAAAGGAGAAATTTTTATTGGGTGTTCTCAGATCTTCTCAGATTGTTCTTGCCCAAACAATTTTCTAGCAATGGCGGTGGTGATATGGAGTTGTTGGATGTAATTTATGTCAAATGGAGTTTACCTGGAACAACCTTCATCTTTCCCATAACAGTCATGGTAAAATCGATTTTGTCAGCTTAAAATCGAAATCGAGTTTGCCATTGTAAAATCGAGTTTAGCATCAACAATGACAGCTACAAATAAAGTGTACTCATGTTTAACCTTTTCAACTCACATCATCCCCAAACCTTTTCCAACATTTTTCCAACATCTAGCGATAGTGGTGGTGATATGGAGTTGTTGGATGTAATTTATGTCAAATGGAGTTTACCTGCAACAACCTCCATCTTTCCCATAACAGTCATGGTAAAATCGATTTTGTCAGCTTAAAATCGATTTTGCCATCTTAAAATCGAGTTTGTCATCTTAAAATCGAGTTTAGCATCAACAATGACAGCTACAAATAAAGTGTACATATGTTTAACCTTTTCAACTCACGTCATCCCCAAACTTTTTCCAACATTATTGCAGTTAAACAGAAGGACCTGGGCAAGAACTTCACACAAGACCCATGCAGATTTTAACTATGTATGTATAGTTTGGAAAGCAATTATTGTTAACCCAACAACTTTTAAAGTGAAAACTCATTCATTTAATCAAAACTCACACATCACAAGCACTCAACACTTCAAATTGAACACAAAAACAGGGTCACAAATGTAGGAGAGGAATGCAATCATGTTTGAGCATCACCATCAATACCCAGAGAAACAAAAAAGACTCCACCAATATGCAACTACGTTGACCACTTTTACTTTCGTCTTCTTACTCGGTACACTGTGCAGCTCACAAATGTGTCATCAACCCCACTCACACCTTCGCCAATGACAACCCAAAGCTTCTCACTCGTATTTTGCTTGCCCGTATATGATCCCAAGCTCCCAGTTGTGTTTTTGATGTAATCCTTGAGCTTAATTGAAGGGCAATTTGGTACTTAGGACAAGGGCCCACACTTGTTTTGGTGGGAAGCCAAATTTAAGCATTTCCAACTTGAATTTCGGTGGGAAATGAAAGTAACTTTTTTCTGCAGGCCAAACACACCAAGAATTAGAAAGTGTTTCACTTTCTAATTCTGAGGCCACAATTCTTGCTTCCAAACGGGCCCTAAATAATGCTAAAATTTCGTTATTCGTTTCTTTTACCTTGATAACTCTCAATTATAATAAGGGTGAATGCCCAAAAATGATACATAAGGAGAAAAATAGTACATAACTATTTCAAGTTACAAAAATGATATCAACTATTACCATGTGATCAAAAATGATATTTCACTAATATAAATATAATATTAGACATGAAAAGTCTAAAAAGCCCTTATAAATTAATCGTTGCCCGGTAAATGTTTATTTAATTATAAGGGCATTTTGGACATTTCATGTCTAAAATTATTGTCATATTACTGAAAATATCATTTTTTATCAAATGGTAAAAGTTGGTATTATTTTTGTACCTTTGAAATAGTTATGTATTATTTTTGTTCCTTAGCCAATAATTATATATCATTTTTGGGCTTTCGCCCTTATAATAAAATATGTCTAGGAAACTATGCATTCATCAATTGCAGAAGCAGGTAAGAGGGGCTTAGGGCTTAAATATAGATAATCAAAATTATGATTTTGAAGGAAGAAGAGAATATAACAATCAATCCAATAATGATTGTTTGCCAAAATATTTGATAGCAAATCAATGCGACAACAGCTAAAAAAATTAAGTTAAGAAGGAATTAAATTAATCAAATTATTATATATAGTTAATCAAGTTAATCAAGGTTAAGGTTAAACTGAAAAATATGTGTGTTTTTTTATAAAAACAATGTCCGCTCTAAATTTTTTTTAGACAAAAAATACAAATAAGTTTCCATAACTCAATATATCCGCTCTAATATAAGAATTTATACCTAATTTTTAGAAAGATAATTGGTGTTGGGTCATCTTATTTGAAATATGTACTTTTGACCTTAATTAATTAGTCAATGAGAAATCAACATCAAGAGTTATAAAAGAAGTTTTCAAAAAATAAATTAAAGTTATTATAGTTAATGATAATTATATATTTAATGTAAATAGTATATTTCAAATATATTTAATGGAGTATTTGATTTACAAAGTACTCCAAAATAGGGAAAGTAATAATAATATACAACAATTTGTAATAAGAAATAATAATACACAATCATTAGTTAAGAAAATAAAATAATAAAAATGCAAAATTTTAGAGAATTGAATCTCTTAAAAAGTATTATTTGCTTTGATTAAAAAATTAAAATCAAAATAGGATAAATATTTTTTAAGAACGATATCATTAATCAAACGAAAGGCGAGATGTGGTCAAAGATTTCCTCTCTGAAATTAGTAAAGTAGCATTGAAATCACCTCTATGAATCCGTAGTTTATTCATTGTAAAACCAATACAAAAATGTTCAACCCATGGAGAGAGTCGATTTATCATATTTGGACTTGCATAGATGATGGTAAGAAACCATGTCCCATGAACCAAACTATCAATTTCAAAAGGAAAAAACTTATATTAAGTTGTTTATATCAAATTTGTCCAATTCACCTATAAGATATTGCCACTTATTCAGTTTTTCCACGTCAACAACGAGGTGTTTGTTCTCTCACAGTATTCAATCCAAAAACCAAATAATAAAGAAAAAAATTATGAAACCTACGTTTTCCAAAGCCAAGAATAACAGAATAGGAATCGACATTGGCTTTTCAGAATCGGAATTAGCCCTTCATCCACACTAGCTCACTTATCTTCTTCATTCTCCAAAAACCAAATATGGCCTCTTCTTCTCTTCTCTCTTAGCTGCACTAAAACCCCATAATCTCCAGTTCTCCACCACTCATTCCACCATGGCCGCCTCTCAACCTCCGTAACCGCTCCCCTCACAGTTTCCTCAACCATAAACCCTCTCTGTCTTTCCATTATCACTCCCTCCTACCTTCTTCTTCCTCCTCTCTCTTCCTCATGCACCGAACCCAAAATCCATCCCTCACTCATCACCGTCTCTGCGAATGAGATGGTGGAGCAATGAAGGTGGAGAGAGAGAGGGTCACATTAATCACCTATCACCATTAGTATATCACCGTTTCCTTTTTTTTTTTCTTTTTTTACCTTATTTGATTATTTCCTTTTTCTGGATCTTTTATGTTTTTTTTTATCCATGATCAAGGTATCCCCTCACTCGACAAGTGAGAGACTAATCCCCCGCTTATTTATAGACACCTCAAAAGGTGGGACAACTGGCCTGAGAGATTTAATGTTTCTCCATACCCAACGTCAGGGATCGAACCCCAGACACTTGGTTAAGGGTGAATGAGTCCTTGCCACTCAACCACACACCCCAGGTTAGGATCTTTTATGTTTTGAGATTTGTGAGACAACACTATTTCCTTTTTTTTCTTTTTTAGCTTATTTGATTATTTCCTTTTTCTGGATCTTTTATGTTTTGAGATTTGTGAGACAACAAATACCTCGACGTGGAAAAAATGAACAAGTAACAATATCTTATAGGTGAACTTGACAAACTTGATATAAGCAACTTGATATAAGTTTTTTCAATGCATATTGTCAATGAGAGTCACACCTTAAATTTAATGCTCCCTTTATCCCAATGACACCAAATCCCGCCACTAAACCTTCAACAGTAGTGAAAGAATATTCTTGAAAATCCAAAGAGCGCTAATAGTCTTTTCTGATTTTCAACCATCATCAGCTCTCGTTTCTACCACGACAACAAAATCCAACTTATGGTGTTTTTAAGTTCTCGTAAAAGGCTTGGAAAAAATTTCGAGCATGTACCTCTTGAATTCCATACCATATAATTAATTCATTGGGAAACATTATTATTAATAGGATGGGAGTCATCCTTACCCAAGGAGAGAGCTATAACACCAACTTCACCTTTTTCAAAACATTCTGAATCATCCACCATAATAATTTCATTTAAAGCATTTTCCACGTGAGACACATGAACCTCATCAACATGCTCCTTGATGAATTTGCTCATCCTAACCACACCGTCATTTGCTTCACATTCATTATTAATTTGTTGCAGGCCACTACTAGAAGAAGACACCATATTGACATCTCCTTGGATAAGAGAAAAGGACTTTGGGCTAGTGAAAGTTTGGTTCAGCCCATTAGTATGGCTTTTGCCTTTTCCTTTATTTTTTATGTTAGGCTTCACTAAAATTCTATTCTCCTTTGTTATGAGATTGGGCTGCTCTACATATCCTTTCTTTTTGCCCACTACCTTCCATTCAGTTTTCTCATTATTTAACCCCTCCCAAATTTCCTCTCATTAATATCAAGTCTCCCCACTGATTTCTCCATCGTGCCTTTCAAATTATTCCCCACATTAAATGAAGATTTGTCATTACTCACTTGATTCGCATTAAACTTTTCTTCACTAATTTCTCCTGAGCAATCACATGTTTTTTTTTGATCTGGAAGCATATATAATTTTATTAAATTAGAGAATTACAAAATAGGTCTGCAAAAAAAAACCAAATGACAATACATAGAAAACCTTAAAAGGTAAACATGGATAGGAGTAAGCCGCCATCGCCGCAAAAACCCTACCATCTTCTTCATCTTCTTCATGAGAATTTGTGGGTAGAAAAGAACCGTCACCGGTAGAAAAGCCATTGAGTAGTGGTTGTTCAAAGAACCATCCCAAAGGATCCACACCTCTTATCGGCAATAAACCAATCAAATTGGTTTTCAAAGAAGTTTCATGAGTAGATCTCACAGAAACAAAAGTACCCACATGACTAATACATAAAATGAAGATTCGGTAGAAGAAATTTCTCTTGTCGTCGAAACTCCTAAACCAATTTATTCGAAAATGAAAGAAACATAAAAGCAGACCAATGAAAGTGACAGACGTCTCCTTCCCCGGCATGAACCGGGGAAGGAGACGCCGATGAAAAAACTCGTACAACGACGAGAGAAGATATCCCACCACCACCCAAAAAGTTTGAGAGGAGGGGGAGAGAGGATAGAGTCAACTCAGAGAGCCGGCCCTAAAAATGATTTAGTATAGAACCATTCATCTAGAGCAATCACATGTTTATCATCCTGCTTTAGAATCATCTGAGGTTCGAGCAAATTTTTTCAGGTGACTACACCTATCTCCCCCCACCAATTTGTTTTTGGTTTCTATCGTCAACATTGTCAAGATTCACTCCAAAATCCAATCCATCAACCTTACTTTGATCCTCCATTTGTGATCCTTCATTCTTATGTTTAACCTCCTCAATCTTTTCACCCGAGACAAAAATATTATTGGGTCAATCATGTTTTTCATGGCCATACTTCCCACAATTAAAACAAACAAGATGAAGCCATTCATAAACTATTTGACGTGTTTCTTCAAACGCCGCCGTGAAAGCAGCGAAAAGAGATTTTTGAAGAT
Source organism: Mimosa pudica (assembly GCA_029929735.1). Classification (NCBI taxonomy): domain Eukaryota; kingdom Viridiplantae; phylum Streptophyta; class Magnoliopsida; order Fabales; family Fabaceae; genus Mimosa; species Mimosa pudica. Next base: position 11,346,728 of record JAKELP010000023.1, on the reverse strand, counting down.
CAAATTCCAACACATAGTCTTGCTAATCCACCCTTATCATAAATTAATGTGGATCTATCTATCTTTATAGTCCTTCCAATCATGTTACCAATCAAACCAAGCGCTTCAACACTGTAGAATTCAACTGGCAAATCCGGTATTCTAACCTATGTCACAATCTTCCTTTGAGTATCTGTAGTAGTCTGGGGATTAAAGTTAGGGCGCCATTTTTGAACTAAAAGGTAGTGATCATCAATCATCCAAGGCCCCTCTTGGAAGGCATAATCCGTATCTCTCCTATCCGTAAATGACACAATATAGAAATGATTACTCAATGGCATAACCTTCATTGGTTGTTTAGGCTTCCACATTCTTTTAACCTATCAATAAACTTGTTTTTGCACTTATGCTCCCAACACTTGCCATTACTCAATGGCAAGCCTTGTACTAATCTGCAGTAACCTTCAACTCAAGATATTTCATAGCCTCTTTATGCTTCCACTGATGACCATTACTATTGATAGACATGGCAAAGTAATTCTTCCATCCATTGATAATATCCTCCTTTTCCTCATGATTCATTTAAAAACCTGCCCCACTAACATTAAGAAGTTTCTCTTTGTATGATAGTTGGACTGACATTCTATTCACCTTATCTATCTCAGGGACTTTTTTCTTTTTGGGCAACTTCCTGTCTTCCATACGCCCGATAATAAAGAATTCTGGACATGAATATCTACCATACTAGCGTCACTGACGTCCCCTTCCCTCACACTCCCACCGCGGCTCCGTCATGTCCACCATGTTCGTCGTCAATAACTCCACACCCTCTCTTACTCTTTCTCATGGGTCTCTATTATTTTTGTGGCTACAAGAATTATGACTTTGTTTGTACCCACTCTAAGGTATTTCTATTAGTGCCTGACAAATTTCAAAGGTGATTGTTTTTGGGACGAAAAATTTCTTTTAGAATATAGCATAGAAAAAAAATGAAGGGGTTGTTATCACAATTTATAAGGAAAAAAGATCAATAAAGACTACTGAATTTAAGTTAAGATAATTTGGAACCCCATAATACACAAAAGACCAATCAATACAAATACAAAGTCCCAATTTGTCCAAGCAAAGTTTAAACGAAATGATCAAAATGCCCTTGGTCAAATTTTATTTTTTTCAAAAGCCCCACCCACCACCACATGGACCGACAACCACCATCGGCCTACAGAATTCAGGCGAGTAGGGTCCACCTGCCATGTATGAGGCAGGCCCACCCGCCACATGGCTAGGGTGCCACGTGGCTGCGTGGGGAATCTGCCATGTGGTTTAGTGAGGTGGGGTGGGTCCGATTCCCACCCCTACTTTACCAATACTTTTTGTGGCAAACCACATTTGCCACGTGACCCTCCCTCACTATACCATGTGGCAGATTCTTAGTTCCCACATGGCACCCTTTGCCACATGGCGGGTGAGACCGGTGGTTATGGGTCCCACGTGTTAGTGGGTGGAGCCTTTGGAAAAAATTTAAAAAATTGTCTAGGGGCATTTTGTTCAATTCTTTTAAACTCTGCTTGAACAAATTGAGACTTAGTATTGATATATATGTCCTTTGTATAATTTGGGGTCTCAATTTGTCCAAATTGAAATTCAATAGTCTTTATTGGTCTTTTTCCCAAATTCATAGTGGTGCTAAATACAAATAGGCTCAAAATTTGAATGGTTTTGGTCCCTAATATAAGAGCTCATTTCACACTCTCTCTTCATTTAATGTGTTTTTTCCTACTTTGCCCCAACTCTCGTTCATATTTATTAATACTTATACATTTTTCTCTCTCAAAATTATCATAATAAATATGGGCAATATTGGAAAAGAAGCATTAACTCCAGACACCTAACTAACATTCACATGTATGTTTTCTTAATATGCGTTTTTTTGGCGGTTAGCTCTTATATTAGGGACTAGAGGGAGTATTTATAGTAGTGTCTCTGTCACGCCCTGAACTTTTAAGCGTGACCAGCACGAAGTTTAAGGTATCTAAACTCCGTAAGCCATTTCCATTGACCAATACTTCTAAACATTTATTGTTTCACGCATTTAACTATATCATTTTCGTGTTAATGCATGCAAAGATAAATACACAAAGTAATTGAATGTATAAATAAGTATTATTATTTACAATAATAATAAGAATCAGACTTCTTTATAAAGCTAATTATACCTTCCTTTATCTTAAAGCACGATGTGTTGTTCCAGACTCTTCAATCTGAAATACAAAATACTATATAAATATTTGCAATTCCGTTACACTGACTTCGTATTTAAATTCCCAAAAATAGATAAATAAATAACGATTTGGAATATAGAAACCTCAGTAGTTTACTTGTATTTTAGAATAAAACTCAAAAGGGCAAAATCAGTATAACATAAAAGTAATCCCCTTTCAAAGTTTACAAAATACATGTGAAAGCTCATATTTATGAAAAACTTGTTTTCTATAGAGGAACTGACACGCAGCGAATAACAAGCGCAGCTCGAAATCTGCAAGTCAAGCGCAACCCGAAGGCCACGAAAAACCAGCGTAGCTCGAGACTACGAAACAAGCGTGGACACACAGTCACACGAGGGTAAATAACCAAGCGTGACACGAAGTCACGAAAACGAGCGTGGCAAGCCACGAAACAAGCGTGACATGAAGTCACGAAACAAGCGTAGCTCGAGGTTACGAAAACAAGTCGAGCGTAGCTCAAGACTACGAAAACAGTTCAAGCGTAGCTTGAGACTACGAAAACATTTCAAGCGTAGCTCGAGTATACGAAAACAGTTCAGGCGTACCTCGAGACTACGAAAACAGTTCAAGCGTACCTCGAGTCTACAAAAACATTTCAAGCGTGGTAAAACCACGAAACAAGCGTGACACAAAGTCACGAAACAAGCGTAGCAAAGCTACGAAACAAGCGTAGCAAAGCTACGAAACAAGCGCTTTGTGTCTAGTTAGTAAAAAAAACGTTTACATAGTAATAAATAAATCAATTTGAAATCAGATTTCAAATCTCATCGTCCATATAACTTCAAAATGTTTTGAAGCATGCTTGATGCTAATATACCAAACAATAACAAATATTCTAGAAAAACGATATCTCTTAATCAAATAGTTTATAATAATATACTTCAGTATGAAATTTCACCTCAATACCTTTAAAACTTTCAAATCAGTTTTTATCCATAAGCATAAAATAAATTTTGAACAAATATAGTAGATAATAAAAGAACATAATAAATTCTTTAATCATACAACGAAGAAAATATAAATTTGTTGGCAACCCATATCCCACCACCCATGCCAAGAGGAATTATTTCAAAAAGAATATCTTATACAATACCATAATCATCACCAATTTATTTTCTTCATAACTTAACAATCACAAAAATGAAAGGATTCCCATTTCAAATCAATAGACCACAGAAATTCCCAATTAAAACAACTTCACTCCTTACAAAAAAAATCAATTCACCAAGATATACACAATTCAGAAAAGACCAAGTCACTTCCTTGACCCATAAGCTTCTCAGCTTCTAATTCCCAGTTTGTTTGTTAGCGTATAAATACTATTGCAATGTAGCAAAACAGTTCAACCTTCCAATTTAACACATTCAAGTTTATCATTATTTAATACTTTAACTTCACCATGAATGATCACAAATCAGATACTAAGTTACCAAGGTCATGTGAAAACCAATTAATTAAAAACAAACTCTTCCAAAGCATATGCTGGCCTGGACTAAAAAAAATGAACCCAAAACAATAGAGGTAAGATTTAGACTCCTTCCACCAATATCCATGTTAACTCACAAGGTTCAAAATTCGAAAAAAACTAGCAAGATTTAACATAAAGACTATTGCAGCAAGCTAAATAATTTCCCCATAAAGAACCTACAATGGCACACCTCAAGATCCCTTAGGCTAAAACTCAAATATAACTTATTCATTTATACTCCTAATGTGCATCTCCTTAAGCTCAACATAATTCTTCAATATTCTAGCAACCAAACGTGTCCTTCTTGTAGAAGTTCTGGAACTCCTAAACAGAACAATAAACACAATCCCATAAGCCTACCACATTATTTTCTTTTCTTTAAACACATTCAGTTCAATCCCAAATCAGTCTTTTCCTCAATACCTTAGTTCAGCAATCATTGCAAATTTCATCATCATATATATAACTACTTACTAACTCAAATCAACATGTTTAAATAACCACTTCACTCATAATTAACATGAATTTTTTTTTGTAATATATCCAAAACATGACTTTATCAAACTTTACTTATTACCAATTCCATTCATAGGTCCCCATCAACTAATTAAAACATATATATAATGATCTATCAGCAATTAGAAACCATAAAGGAATACCCAAGCTCAAGGAATCAAAGAGACTTTAGAAATCCCTAAAAACAACCTAACTTATCAACACTTTCATTTCTAAATTCTCCATTCTCTAACACCTTGTAGCAACAAGATTTCTTCCAATTTCATACTTCATTCCAAATACACCAAACTAAACTCATCAAAACTCTTATTTAGTATATTCCTTTTTCTAGAAACCATCAATTAATCCTCAAATGATTTTCTCAAAAGTTATCCCTAGACTATACATATCGCCCAATCCAACCCACCTAATGTATTTCAAGAATTTCTCACTTTAAACACCCAAAACAAGGTCCAAATGTCCTTTCAATAACTCAAGTCATTTTAATTTATAGATAGGTATCAATAAACCTATTGAGACCATCAAACCACCACCAATTTATCATTTTACTCTAAATCCTAAAATAATCAATACATAATAAAAATTGAGGTTAAAGCTAAACTATCAAATTAACTCAATTCACTTCATGTTCCATGATAAAAATCTTTCCACAACCTTTATTATCCTTAATAAAATCAAGCAGCCCTAGCTTATGCCCAAAATTATGGCATGAAGTAAAATAGAAATACCAAAAGGTAAATCTAACCAATCAGAACTTAAAAACACTTCCATGTAACTTAATTAAACAAGTTAGAACAACCAATTTCAAGACTCTTACTGGATTTTCGAAATATGCTCTCAAAACCTAACTTTTTAACACTCTAATTTGTCAAACTTCATTGTAACCCCAGGTCAAACCATTCTAGCCCATAGACTTGTTAGAAACTACTCCAATTTGGTTTTGGGACAACAAATTTCGACTCAAACGCCATAGGGATTGATTTGCATCAAAATCCCCAAATTTTCTTAATGAAAAACCCTAGAAATCAAGTATATGATATAGGGAAAATTTGAAGAGTTTACATACTCAATATGATTGCCGGAGACTCACCGGAAAAATGCCCCAAATCACCGGATAAAAATTCCAACTTGAGTTCTCTCTTTCTTCTTTCATATCATACCCAAACACAACAAGAAAAGAGGAAGCAAAAGGCTAAGAGCAAGAAGGAAGCAAGGCAGATCCCTTCGCTGCCGTCGACGTCTCCGGCTGCGTGTCACGGCACGGCGGCGCCGGAAATGGAGAATGGAGGAGGAGATTGTGTGTGTGTAGAATGGATGGTCCCCCCCCTTTTGTTTTTCATCTGTCGTTTATTTTGTTCTTCTTTTATTTATTTTATTTTTTTTGAAGAAATGAGAACATTCTAGTGTAAGAAGAGGAATGAAGTATTTAAAATGATTTGTTAATGCATTTGGCCATCTTACCCCTCCTTTTACTTTTTACACACTTTCTTATTTCCTACTTATTAAAGATGAATAACAAAATTGAATCTTTTCATAATTTCATATATTTCCTTTCACCATAATAATGTTTAGACCTCAAAGTGTTTTTCATAAGATTTTCAATCAATAATCTAATTTCTAACTGTTTTTCCTTTATTTTTAAAGAAAATAGACATATTAATTTCTTAAAAATATATTTATTAACATTTATTCATTAACAATGATTTTTAATTCACTAAGGAAATCCTCAAACTATAATTATTTCCTTTATATCCTTAATCTAGAAATCAGGCATTACAATTCTCTCCCCCTTAAATAATTTCGTCCTCGAAATTAAGAGAAATTGTTATGCTAGATAAAACTCTTACTAATAAATTGTTATGCTCTGATACCAAATTGTCACGCCCTGAACTTTTAAGCGTGACCGGCACGAAGTTTAAGGTATCTAAACTCCGTAAGCCATTTCCATTGACCAATACTTCTAAACATTTATTGTTTCACGCATTTAACTGTATCATTTTCGTGTTAATGCATGCAAAGATAAATACACAAAGTAATTGAATGTATAAATAAGTATTATTATTTACAATAATAATAAGAATCAGACTTCTTTATAAAGATAATTATACCTTCCTTTATCTTAAAGCACGATGTGTTGTTCCAGACTCTTCAATCTGAAATACAAAATACTATATAAATATTTGCAATTCCGTTACACTGACTTCGTATTTAAATTCCCAAAAATAGATAAATAAATAAAGATTTGGAATATAGAAACCTCAGTAGTTTACTTGTATTTTAGAATAAAACTCAAAAGGGCAAAATCAGTATAACATAAAAGTAATCCCCTTTCAAAGTTTACAAAATACATGTGAAAGCTCATATTTATGAAAAACTTGTTTTCTATAGAGGAACTGACACGCAGCGAATAATAAGCGCAGCTCGAAATCTACAAGTCAAGCGCAACCCGAAGGCCACGAAAAACCAGCGTAGCTCGAGACTACGAAACAAGCGTGGACACACAGTCACACGAGGGTAAATAACCAAGCGTGACACGAAGTCACGAAAACGAGCGTGGCAAGCCACGAAACAAGCGTGACATGAAGTCACGAAACAAGCGTAGCTCGAGGTTACGAAAACAAGTCGAGCGTAGCTCAAGACTACGAAAACAGTTCAAGCGTAGCTTGAGACTACGAAAACATTTCAAGCGTAGCTCGAGTATACGAAAACAGTTCAGGCGTACCTCGAGACTACGAAAACAGTTCAAGCGTATCTCGAGTCTACGAAAACATTTCAAGCGTGGTAAAACCACGAAACAAGCGTGACACAAAGTCACGAAACAAGCGTAGCAAAGCTACGAAACAAGCGTAGCAAAGCTACGAAACAAGCGCTTTGTGTCTAGTTCCTAAAAAAAAAACGTTTACATAGTAATAAATAAATCAATTTGAAATCAGATTTCAAATCTCATCGTCCATATAACTTCAAAATGTTTTGAAGCATGCTTGATGCTAATATACCAAACAATAACAAATATTCTAGAAAAACGATATCTCTTAATCAAATAGTTTATAATAATATACTTCAGTATGAAATTTCACCTCAATACCTTTAAAACTTTCAAATCAGTTTTTATCCATAAGCATAAAATAAATTTTGAACAAATATAGTAGATAATAAAAGAACATAATAAATTCTTTAATCATACAACGAAGAAAATATAAATTAGTTGGCAACCCATATCCCACCACCCATGCCAAGAGGAATTATTTCAAAAAGAATATCTTATACAATACCATAATCATCACCAATTTATTTTCTTCATAACTTAACAATCACAAAAATGAAAGGATTCCCATTTCAAATCAATAGACCACAGAAATTCCCAATTAAAACAACTTCACTCCTTACAAAAAAAATCAATTCACCAAGATATACACAATTCAGAAAAGACCAAGTCACTTCTTTGACCCATAAGCTTCTCAGCTTCTAATTCCCAGTTTGTTTGTTAGCGTATAAATACTATTGCAATGTAGCAAAACAGTTCAACCTTCCAATTTAACACATTCAAGTTTATCATTATTTAATACTTTAACTTCACCATGAATGATCACAAATCAGATACTAAGTTACCAAGGTCATGTGAAAACCAATTAATTAAAAACAAACTCTTCCAAAGCATATGCTGGCCTGGACTAAAAAAAATGAACCCAAAACAATAGAGGTAAGATTTAGACTCCTTCCACCAATATCCATGTTAACTCACAAGGTCCAAAATTCGAAAAAAACTAGCAAGATTTAACATAAAGACTATTGCAGCAAGCTAAATAATTTCCCCATAAAGAACCTACAATGGCACACCTCAAGATCCCTTAGGCTAAAACTCAAATATAACTTATTCATTTATACTCCTAATGTGCATCTCCTTAAGCTCAACATAATTCTTCAATATTCTAGCAACCAAACGTGTCCTTCTTGTAGAAGTTCTGGAACTCCTAAACAGAACAATAAACACAATCCCATAAGCCTACCACATTATTTTCTTTTCTTTAAACACATTCAGTTCAATCCCAAATCAGTCTTTTCCTCAATACCTTAGTTCAGCAATCATTGCAAATTTCATCATCATATATATAACTACTTACTAACTCAAATCAACATGTTTAAATAACCACTTCACTCATAATTAACATGAATTTTTTTTTGTAATATATCCAAAACATGACTTTATCAAACTTTACTTATTACCAATTCCATTCATAGGTCCCCATCAACTAATTAAAACATATATATAATGATCTATCAGCAATTAGAAACCATAAAGGAATACCCAAGCTCAAGGAATCAAAGAGACTTTAGAAATCCCTAAAAACAACCTAACTTATCAACACTTTCATTTCTAAATTCTCCATTCTCTAACACCTTGTAGCAACAAGATTTCTTCCAATTTCATACTTCATTCCAAATACACCAAACTAAACTCATCAAAACTCTTATTTAGTATATTCCTTTTTCTAGAAACCATCAATTAATCCTCAAATGATTTTCTCAAAAGTTATCCCTAGACTATACATATCGCCCAATCCAACCCACCTAATGTATTTCAAGAATTTCTCACTTTAAACACCCAAAACAAGGTCCAAATGTCCTTTCAATAACTCAAGTCATTTTAATTTATAGATAGGTATCAATAAACCTATTGAGACCATCAAACCACCACCAATTTATCATTTTACTCTAAATCCTAAAATAATCAATACATAATAAAAATTGAGGTTAAAGCTAAACTATCAAATTAACTCAATTCACTTCATGTTCCATGATAAAAATCTTTCCACAACCTTTATTATCCTTAATAAAATCAAGCAGCCCTAGCTTATGCCCAAAATTATGGCATGAAGTAAAATAGAAATACCAAAAGGTAAATCTAACCAATCAGAACTTAAAAACACTTCCATGTAACTTAATTAAACAAGTTAGAACAACCAATTTCAAGACTCTTACTGGATTTTCGAAATATGCTCTCAAAACCTAACTTTTTAACACTCTAATTTGTCAAACTTCATTGTAACCCCAGGTCAAACCATTCTAGCCCATAGACTTGTTAGAAACTACTCCAATTTGGTTTTGGGACAACAAATTTCGACTCAAACGCCATAGGGATTGATTTGCATCAAAATCCCCAAATTTTCTTAATGAAAAACCCTAGAAATCAAGTATATGATATAGGGAAAATTTGAAGAGTTTACATACTCAATATGATTGCCGGAGACTCACCGGAAAAATGCCCCAAATCACCGGATAAAAATTCCAACTTGAGTTCTCTCTTTCTTCTTTCATATCATACCCAAACACAACAAGAAAAGAGGAAGCAAAAGGCTAAGAGCAAGAAGGAAGCAAGGCAGATCCCTTCGCTGCCGTCGACGTCTCCGGCTGCGTGTCACAGCGCGGCGGCGCCGGAAATGGAGAATGGAGGAGGAGATTGTGTGTGTGTAGAATGGATGGTCCCCCCCTTTTGTTTTTCATCTGTCGTTTATTTTGTTCTTCTTTTATTTATTTTATTTTTTTTTTGAAGAAATGAGAACATTCTAGTGTAAGAAGAGGAATGAAGTATTTCAAATGATTTGTTAATGCATTTGGCCATCTTACCCCTCCTTTTACTTTTTACACACTTTCTTATTTCCTACTTATTAAAGATGAATAACAAAATTGAATCTTTTCATAATTTCATATATTTCCTTTCACCATAATAATGTTTAGACCTCAAAGTGTTTTTCATAAGATTTTCAATCAATAATCTAATTTCTAACTGTTTTTCCTTTATTTTTAAAGAAAATAAACATATTAATTTCTTAAAAATATATTTATTTACATTTATTCATTAACAATGATTTTTAATTCACTAAGGAAATCCTCAAACTATAATTATTTCCTTTATATCCTTAATCTAGAAATCGGGCATTACAATTCTCTCCCCCTTAAATAATTTCGTCCTCAAAATTAAGAGAAATTGTTATGCTAGATAAAACTCTTACTAATAAATTGTTATGCTCTGATACCAAATTGTCACGCCCTGAACTTTTAAGCGTGACCGGCACGAAGTTTAAGGTATCTAAACTCCGTAAGCCATTTCCATTGACCAATACTTCTAAACATTTATTGTTTCACGCATTTAACTGTATCATTTTCGTGTTAATGCATGCAAAGATAAATACACAAAGTAATTGAATGTATAAATAAGTATTATTATTTACAATAATAATAAGAATCAGACTTCTTTATAAAGCTAATTATACCTTCCTTTATCTTAAAGCACGATGTGTTGTTCCAGACTCTTCAATCTGAAATACAAAATACTATATAAATATTTGCAATTCCGTTACACTGACTTCGTATTTAAATTCCCAAAAATAGATAAATAAATAAAGATTTGGAATATAGAAACCTCAGTAGTTTACTTGTATTTTAGAATAAAACTCAAAAGGGCAAAATCAGTATAACATAAAAGTAATCCCCTTTCAAAGTTTACAAAATACATGTGAAAGCTCATATTTATGAAAAACTTGTTTTCTATAGAGGAACTGACACGCAGCGAATAACAAGCGCAGCTCGAAATCTACAAGTCAAGCGCAACCCGAAGGCCACGAAAAACCAGCGTAGCTCGAGACTACGAAACAAGCGTGGACACACAGTCACACGAGGGTAAATAACCAAGCGTGACACGAAGTCACGAAAACGAGCGTGGCAAGCCACGAAACAAGCGTGACATGAAGTCACGAAACAAGCGTAGCTCGAGGTTACGAAAACAAGTCGAGCGTAGCTCAAGACTACGAAAACAGTTCAAGCGTAGCTTGAGACTACGAAAACATTTCAAGCGTAGCTCGAGTATACGAAAACAGTTCAGGCGTACCTCGAGACTACGAAAACAGTTCAAGCGTACCTCGAGTCTACGAAAACATTTCAAGCGTGGTAAAACCACGAAACAAGCGTGACACAAAGTCACGAAACAAGCGTAGCAAAGCTACGAAACAAGCGCTTTGTGTCTAGTTCCTAAAAAAAAACGTTTACATAGTAATAAATAAATCAATTTGAAATCAGATTTCAAATCTCATCGTCCATATAACTTCAAAATGTTTTGAAGCATGCTTGATGCTAATATACCAAACAATAACAAATATTCCAGAAAAACGATATCTCTTAATCAAATAGTTTATAATAATATACTTCAGTATGAAATTTCACCTCAATACCTTTAAAACTTTCAAATCAGTTTTTATCCATAAGCATAAAATAAATTTTGAACAAATATAGTAGATAATAAAAGAACATAATAAATTCTTTAATCATACAACGAAGAAAATATAAATTAGTTGGCAACCCATATCCCACCACCCATGCCAAGAGGAATTATTTCAAAAAGAATATCTTATACAATACCATAATCATCACCAATTTATTTTCTTCATAACTTAACAATCACAAAAATGAAAGGATTCCCATTTCAAATCAATAGACCACAGAAATTCCCAATTAAAACAACTTCACTCCTTACAAAAAAAATCAATTCACCAAGATATACACAATTCAGAAAAGACCAAGTCACTTCCTTGACCCATAAGCTTCTCAGCTTCTAATTCCCAGTTTGTTTGTTAGCGTATAAATACTATTGCAATGTAGCAAAACAGTTCAACCTTCCAATTTAACACATTCAAGTTTATCATTATTTAATACTTTAACTTCACCATGAATGATCACAAATCAGATACTAAGTTACCAAGGTCATGTGAAAACCAATTAATTAAAAACAAACTCTTCCAAAGCATATGCTGGCCTGGACTAAAAAAAATGAACCCAAAACAATAGAGGTAAGATTTAGACTCCTTCCACCAATATCCATGTTAACTCACAAGGTCCAAAATTCGAAAAAAACTAGCAAGATTTAACATAAAGACTATTGCAGCAAGCTAAATAATTTCCCCATAAAGAACCTACAATGGCACACCTCAAGATCCCTTAGGCTAAAACTCAAATATAACTTATTCATTTATACTCCTAATGTGCATCTCCTTAAGCTCAACATAATTCTTCAATATTCTAGCAACCAAACGTGTCCTTCTTGTAGAAGTTCTGGAACTCCTAAACAGAACAATAAACACAATCCCATAAGCCTACCACATTATTTTCTTTTCTTTAAACACATTCAGTTCAATCCCAAATCAGTCTTTTCCTCAATACCTTAGTTCAGCAATCATTGCAAATTTCATCATCATATATATAACTACTTACTAACTCAAATCAACATGTTTAAATAACCACTTCACTCATAATTAACATGAATTTTTTTTTTGTAATATATCCAAAACATGACTTTATCAAACTTTACTTATTACCAATTCCATTCATAGGTCCCCATCAACTAATTAAAACATATATATAATGATCTATCAGCAATTAGAAACCATAAAGGAATACCCAAGCTCAAGGAATCAAAGAGACTTTAGAAATCCCTAAAAACAACCTAACTTATCAACACTTTCATTTCTAAATTCTCCATTCTCTAACACCTTGTAGCAACAAGATTTCTTCCAATTTCATACTTCATTCCAAATACACCAAACTAAACTCATCAAAACTCTTATTTAGTATATTCCTTTTTCTAGAAACCATCAATTAATCCTCAAATGATTTTCTCAAAAGTTATCCCTAGACTATACATATCGCCCAATCCAACCCACCTAATGTATTTCAAGAATTTCTCACTTTAAACACCCAAAACAAGGTCCAAATGTCCTTTCAATAACTCAAGTCATTTTAATTTATAGATAGGTATCAATAAACCTATTGAGACCATCAAACCACCACCAATTTATCATTTTACTCTAAATCCTAAAATAATCAATACATAATAAAAATTGAGGTTAAAGCTAAACTATCAAATTAACTCAATTCACTTCATGTTCCATGATAAAAATCTTTCCACAACCTTTATTATCCTTAATAAAATCAAGCAGCCCTAGCTTATGCCCAAAATTATGGCATGAAGTAAAATAGAAATACCAAAAGGTAAATCTAACCAATCAGAACTTAAAAACACTTCCATGTAACTTAATTAAACAAGTTAGAACAACCAATTTCAAGACTCTTACTGGATTTTCGAAATATGCTCTCAAAACCTAACTTTTTAACACTCTAATTTGTCAAACTTCATTGTAACCCCAGGTCAAACCATTCTAGCCCATAGACTTGTTAGAAACTACTCCAATTTGGTTTTGGGACAACAAATTTCGACTCAAACGCCATAGGGATTGATTTGCATCAAAATCCCCAAATTTTCTTAATGAAAAACCCTAGAAATCAAGTATATGATATAGGGAAAATTTGAAGAGTTTACATACTCTATATGATTGCCGGAGACTCACCGGAAAAATGCCCCAAATCACCGGATAAAAATTCCAACTTGAGTTCTCTCTTTCTTCTTTCATATCATACCCAAACACAACAAGAAAAGAGGAAGCAAAAGGCTAAGAGCAAGAAGGAAGCAAGGCAGATCCCTTCACTGCCGTCGACGTCTCCGGCTGCGTGTCACGGCGCGGCGGCGCCGGAAATGGAGAATGGAGGAGGAGATTGTGTGTGTGTAGAATGGATGGTCCCCCCCCTTTTGTTTTTCATCTGTCGTTTATTTTGTTCTTCTTTTATTTATTTTATTTTTTTTTTGAAGAAATGAGAACATTCTAGTGTAAGAAGAGGAATGAAGTATTTCAAATGATTTGTTAATGCATTTGGCCATCTTACCCCTCCTTTTACTTTTTACACACTTTCTTATTTCCTACTTATTAAAGATGAATAACAAAATTGAATCTTTTCATAATTTCATATATTTCCTTTCACCATAATAATGTTTAGACCTCAAAGTGTTTTTCATAAGATTTTCAATCAATAATCTAATTTCTAACTGTTTTTCCTTTATTTTTAAAGAAAATAGACATATTAATTTCTTAAAAATATATTTATTTACATTTATTCATTAACAATGATTTTTAATTCACTAAGGAAATCCTCAAACTATAATTATTTCCTTTATATCCTTAATCTAGAAATCGGGCATTACAGTCTCACATATTTTAAAATAGTTTGTGGTTTCTCCAACACCATGAGATATATTTTAAAATCAGACATTTTGGAGTAAAGTTGTCATCTAGTATGAAATTGTAAGACCTGATATCTAAATGCAATATTTGCATGTCACATCGATGATGAAGGTAAGAAAAAAATTCACAATATCCTATTGCATGACAACTTTATTCCAAAAATTTCTGAGAACTTTGACTGTAGTGAGAGGGACAATAGGTTACATGGCTCCTAAATTATTCTGCATGAATATTTGAGGAGTGTCTCATAAGGCTACGTTTACAGTTTTAGAATGCTTTTAAGTAATGGAAATGGTAGGCCGAAGAAGGAATTTGAATCCACACGCGGATCAGGCCAAGTTTACTTTCCCTTTTGGATTATTTATGACCAGTTTGATAAAGATACAGATATAGCTTAATTGGAATAAGGCTGATGAATAGGATCTATCTTTTTATTTATTAAAAAAATACATCAATATTAAGACAACAATGTGTTCATAGTATATTTATAATATAAAATATCACATAAACTAAATTTTTCCTAAAGTAATATATATATCACATTACGTACGTACTCATCTTTAAACCCATATAAATATGTAAAGTGTAACCAATGGGTAGTTGGTTGAGCTGGTAAGTGGGCTACAACCCCCGCAAGGAGGAGAACGCGTGTTTGAATCCCAGGAAGTACTCTCATTGGGAGAGGGGACAACCTTGCCTATGTGGGCAACACTCCTACCCCTCGAGTCCGGATTAAACCGGATGGTAATTTACCAAAAAAAAAAATATGTAAAGTGTATCGTTAATTTTTAAAGCAGACTAATATTATTTACTTTTGAGTTGTGTAAATAGTTTTCAGAAATAGTTCATAATCAATAATAAAATCTGAAACTTAAAATCATGGATTAATAACTGATCTTCTTATTAAGATACTCTAAATCTAAATAACTAAATAAATTGAATTCCATACAAATTGGATTTGAATTCCATATATGATCAATTTACCCTTGTTACTTTATATGGTAAACTCACCTGACTTCATTCCACATATTATTCTTATATGTTTCATTCCATCCTCATTTCATGTGGGGAATTACTACATTTTAATGGATAAAATCATTTATTTTTAAGGAGATTGTGAAGGGGCAAAGTTGCAACGGAATCATCTCATTTTACCACCAGATATAGTTTTATTTATTCCATATATAACTTATAGTCGTGTGTACTATTGATTTTTTTAAATTAGTATGTAATTCTTAAATTTGACTTTTATAATTGATTATTAAATAATTTTTTTCAGATTGATATGATTGAATATATTTATACAAATTTAGTTTTGATTGTCTATATTTGATTAGTTTTGAATATAAATTAGTGTTAAGAAACTATAGGGCCTGATATGCTAGCATGTTATAGATAGTATCAGAGCTGGGTTAGATATACCTTCCTCTCAATGCATTTTTAAAATTGTGAGGCGTAAGGAGTCCTCAGGATGGACAATTTTAATAGTGAGACACTATGATATTATAAATTTAAGTGTTTTTTTTTTTTGAGAATTTGTAGATGAAGGGAGCGAGAATTTGAACACGATTAGGAATAAGGATTAAAGGGGTGTCGAAATCCGGGTGCGGGAACGAGAATTGGCTTTCCCGTTCTCGTTCCCAGAAGGGGGCGGAAAGGCTTCCCTTTATGGTACTCTTATAAGATGACAACATTTTCAATATGTTTTTATGGTACTCTTTATGGTACTCATCTCATGTCATGTCTGAGTTTGTATTCTTTCTTTCTTTTTTCTTTTTTTAGTGTCAAGGACCTCAAGTCTGTCTGGATTTGTAATATTTTTTATAGTCTACGCATATCGAATGACTCTACCGTGATAGAACTCAGTCTATCATTATATACCTTCAATATATACGTAATTCTTAGAGTGTGTCCAATAACATCCACAAACCCTATATTGATAGCTTGTGCACCATTTTTTAGGTTATTGCTTGTGCATGGTGTCCTACACGGTCGCTTCTTGCATGGGGTATGTATTTCCTCCACAAATGCTGTGATTTTATACAGTGTCTCATTCAATGCAATGGCTTTCTCCATCATGCCTTTCAAATTATTCCCCACTCAAATGAAGATTTGTCATTACTCACTTGATTCGCATTAAACTTTTCTTCACTTATTTCTCTTGACCAATCACATGTCTATCATCCTGTAGAAAAGATGTTTTAGAATCATCTCAGGCTCAAGCAAATTTTTTCTGGTGACTAAATCTATCTTCTCCACCGATCTATTTTGGTTTCTACCGTCAACACTATCAAGATTCACTCCAATATCCAAGCCATCAACCTTACTTTGATCCTCCCTTTATGATCCTTCAATCTTATGTTTAACCCCCTCAATCTTTTCACCTGAGACAGTAATATTATTAGGGAAAACATGTTTTTCATGGTCAAACTTCTCACAATTGAAACAAACAAGATGAAGCCCTTCATAAACTATTTGATGTGTTTCCCCAAACGCCACTGTGAAAGTAGTGAAAAGAGATTTATGAAGATCAATTCCAACACATAGTCTTGCAAATCCACCCTTATCATAAATTGATGTGGATCTATCTATCTTTATAGTCCTTCCAATCATGTTACCAATCAAACCAAGCGCTTCAATACTGTAGAATTCAACTGGCGAATCCGGTATTCTAACCCACGTCCCAATCTTCCTTTGAGTATCCGTGTTCTAGGGATTTAAGTTAGGGTGCCATTTTTGAACTAAAAGATAGTGATCATCAATCATCCAAGGCCCCTCTTGGAAGGCATAATCCGTATCTCTCCTATCCGTAAATGACACAATATAGAAATCATTACTCAATGGCATAACCTTCATTGGTTGTTTAGGCTTCCACATTCTTTTAACCTATCAATAAGAACTTGTTTTTGCACTAATGCTCCCAATACTTTAATGATAACGGAGTTCATCCATGGCTTACCCCAAGCCTTGTACTAATCTGCAGTAACCTTCAACTCAAGATATTTCATATTATCAAGATCACTCAGCTCGCCCCTTCATCATCTTCCATAGCCTCTTTACACTTCCACTGATGATCATTACTATCGATAGACTTGGCAAAGTAATTCTTCCATCCATTGACAATATCCTCCTCTTCCTCATGATTATTCATTAAAAAACCTGCCCCACTAACACTAAGAAGTTTCTCTTTGTATGATAGTTGGATTGGCATTCTTTTCAAGTTATCTGTCTCTCAGGGACTTTTTCTTTTTTTGGCACCTTCCTATCCTCCATATGCCCGAAAATAAAGAATCCTGAACATGAATGTCTTCCATACTACCGTCACTGACGTCCCCTTCCCTCACACTCCCACCGCGGCTTCGTCATATCCACCCTGTTAGTCGTCAATCACTCCGCACCCCCTCTTACTCTCTCTCATGCGTCTCTATTATTTTTGTGTATAGAAGAATTATGACTTTGTTTGTACCCACTATAAGGTATTTCTATTAGTGCCTCACATATTTCAAAGGTGATTGTTTTTGGGATGAAAATTTCTTTTAGAATATAGCATAGAATAAAAACGAACGAGTTGTTAATTATCTCAAATTATAAGGAAAGAAGACCAATAAAGACTATTGAATTTAAGTTTGGATAAATTAGGACCCAAATTACACAATAGAACAATCAATACAAATACAAAGTCCCAATTTGTCCAAGCAAAGTTTAAACGAAATGATCAAATTGCCCTTGGTCAAATTTTATTTTTTTAAAGGCTCCACCCACCACCACATGGACCAACTAACCACCATCGGCCTACGGAGCTCAGGCGAGTAGGGTCCACCTGCCTGTATGAGGCAGGCCCACCAGCCACATGGCTAGGGTGCCACGTGGCGGCGGGGGGAATCTGCCATGTGGTCTAGTGAGGTGGGGTGGGTCCGATTCCCACCCCTACTTTGCCAATATTTTTTGTGGCAACCCACATTTGCCATTTGGCACTCCCTCCTATACCATGTGGCAAATTCTTAGGTTCCACGTGGCACCCTTTGCCACGTGGCGGGTGAGACCGGTGGTTGTGGGTCCCACGTGTTGATCGGTGGAGCCTTTGAAAAAATTTAAGAAATCGCTGGGGACATTTTGTTTAATTCCTTTAAACTTTGCTTGAACAAATTGAGACTTAGTATTGATATATATGTCCTTTGTATAATTTGGGGTCTCAATTTGTCCAAATTGAAATTCAATAGTCTTTATTGATCTTTGTTAACTCTTAGATATTCATGACATTTAAGCAAGTTTACTTCAACTTTGGGCCATAATTTGCATATTTGTGTTTGTTTTGAGTTTTGAATGAATAATTTGTGCATTTGATTTTGGATTGCACTTTCTTACTCAAATATATATTTTGATTCATTTTAGTGTTAGAATCATTTTTGTTGAAAGAGTAGGGAAACATCAAGTGGAGATAAGATGCATTGAGAAGGATGACAAAAGACACTTCTTGGAGCCTGGGCTAAATTCTGAAGCAAAGATTGAAGCAAAGATTGGAACCCTTAGCATCTTTTCGGCCTAGACCTTCTTTGGGGGCAGCTCTTAGCTAGGGTTTGTGATTTTGGAGAGATTGAAGCAAAGATTAAAGCTTTGGAAGAGATTTGGAGCTCCAATCTTTTGGTTTTCTTCTTCTTCATCTTCCTTTCCTTTCTCATGTCATTTATTGCTATACATTTACCTTGTATTTGTGCTTTTATATTAACTATGAGTAGCTAAACTCTTTATCTAGGCTTTTTTTTAACCTTTGTATGGATTAACACTAGATTCTTCCTCTTATTTTGTGATTAATGACATATGTGTTTATTTTACTCTTTACCTAATGCTTCTAAGTGCTTGATCACCATTTAGATGTTGAGTTCACTTGATTGATGCTTGAGAGGGCTAGGTTGAGTGTAGAACTTGGGTGAAATAGTGCAAGAACTTGAAGTTTGCTTAATGAATGGATGATTTTGTTGATAAGATAGAGATATACTTATTGACCTTGCATAGTCATATTAGGGTTGAAGCTTAGAAAGTGGGTTGAGCCATTAATAGAATTAAACATTTGTTTTTGACTCGACGGAGCGTTTACAAGTACTTTTTGAACCCTAGATTAGCACATATGTCAATTAATATTCCCTCCTATCCTAAATATAAGATCTTGTTGACTTTTTTTGGAGAGGTTAAGGTTGCAAAATAAACTATTAAATCATGACACATTTGATATATTTTTAGGTTATCCATTAGTTTATATGTAAAATAAACTAGTCTAAAGGAAACAATTAGGTAAATAAATTTATAATTAACTTATTTTGCTTTTTTAGGAAGATTTTACAAAAAAGTCAACTAGGTCTTATATTTAAAACCGGAGGGAGTAGCATTTATAAGAGGAGGTGAATCTAAAGTTGAGAAATACAATGGGAATAAATAATCCTAGACCCCATTTGATTGTTTAAGTCAAAAGATCAATTGTTTATAGTAGTTTTAGAAATAGATTTCTTTTATTTCACTTAAACAACCACCGATGTTTTCTTGGTTCAACTTAAGTGAATTCACCTAGTCTTTTGTTTGGTTGGGATTTTAGTCCCCACTTCTACAAATAGTCTTATGTTAATGGAATATTTTACTAATAAAATTAAATGAAATGGAAAAAAAAAGCTAAGACACCCACACCAATTAACCACCATATATAGTTTCCTTATAAATATCTACTAAGATCAAATATGCGTTTACATACTCACCACCAATATCATACAAGTTAAACTCAACAATGATTATGTCTTCTAAACAGTTTCTTGTGCTTCTTTTTGGAGGGATCCTTCTAATCATCGATTCGAGTTGGGTAGATCGTTCTCAGCCACTTCACATTGGGGTTGCAAGTTTATTCCCACTAACTCAAGAGGTGCCACAACCAATGTTTGATTGGCAATCTCAAGACAATCAATTTAGGCCTCCTTGGATTCATGGTCCCGCTTCTCACAGAGAAGATTTCCATGGCGTTGCTGGCATAGGCATTGGAGGCTTCGGCGGCCTTGGTGGCTTCGGCGACATTGGTGGTAGTGGCAGCAAGAACGGCGGTGGCGACAACGGGGACAGCGGCAATGGAGGCAGCGGTAGCGAAGGCAGTGGCAACGGAGGCAGCGGAAATGGAGGCGGCGACGGTAGCAGTGGAGGGGGTGGCAGCAATGGAAACGGCAGCGGCAATGGGGGCGGCGGTGGGGGCGGCGGCAATGGAGACGGCGGCGGCAATGGGGGCGGTGGAGGGGGCGGCGGCAACGGCGGTGGCAACGGGGGAAGTGGAGGGGGCGGCAACGGGGGCAGTGGAGGGGGCGGCGGCTCTACCTAATGTTCAAATGGCAATATCATCACTATCCAAAAACATGAGCGAGGGACGACAAATGTAATTCAAACAGACTTGCTTGCAAACCACACTTATAATTAGAACCATTATAGTTATATTTTCCAAACTTCAAATGAAAACAAGAGAATGACATAAAATTTTATGTTTAAGTTTGGCATTATAGAAAAAATAAGAATAGGGTATCTCTTTTTTTTTTTTGATAACAAGAATAAGGTATCTCTACTAGTTAAAAAGATCTTATATTAAGAACAGGGGTATAATATTTTATTTTAGTTTGAGATACATTAGTATTAAGACTTGTGAATTTATGATTCAATCAAATAATGACAAGTTATAGAAATATAAAATATCACACAGACACACATGTATAATTACACACATAATATTATCACTTAAAATAATATAAAAAATATCGTTATCTAAAATCCAAATTTTCTTAATCAAATCAATTAATAGTTGTTCAAAACCTAATAAATAAAACTATTTAATGGAATTACTTAAGTTATATATAAAGAGGTTTCTTTCTGTTAAGAAACTTTAATTTGACCAATTGTAGAGAGACTTTTCTATTTTTCTAGAGACAAAGATACTTTTTTTACCAGTAATGGAATTTAATTCTCTTTATTTGAAGGAAGCTATATAGTTTTAACACGGAGAGAGGAATAAGAAACAAGATTAATGGTAGTCTATACGAACAATTTCAGAAAGGAATTGATTTTGTTGATAAAAACATTGCAAAAATTATTCTAATATAAACTAGTCCATCAAATGGCTAAATATGCTTTAAGATGTTTTTTTGTAATTAGAAAACATATTACCTCTATATGATATTGGATGCTGTATACTAATTAAGTATATTTAGAACAAAATTGCACTTAAAAATATTTTAATGTGCTGGACACACTATAAATAAAATAAATTATTTAGAGCTCCATTTATATTTTTATTGTTTTTTCAACCCTTTCTTCGTTATTCAAGATCCAATCCACCAAAAACATGCACATCTATTCTTATATTTGCATGAAGAGTTAAGAACATAATTTCTTCTCAAGAATACGTTAGAAATTTAATTAATAATTGGATATACAAACAAACGCGCACCTATATTAAAATAGCGAGTACAACCAAATGAAAAATAATTACATTACAAATTACAAAACTTATAGGAAATACCAAGGATTTCCGCCTGCTCCAGTGCATATAGAGATACACAATTATAGTGACAGGATAATTGAACCCAACACGCCACCCTACATTTTTTTATGATTTTATTTACTAAATAATACCCTTTCTGTTAATAATGGGATATACAAACAGACACACACCTATTAAAATAGCTAGTACAACCAAATATTGAGCAGAAGAAGTAGTTATATAAAACTGCAATTTATGATTCTTATATTGAGCAGAAGAAGTAGTTATATAAAACTGCAATTCAAGATCCAATCCACCAAAAACATGCACATGTATTCTTATATTTGCATGAAAAGTTAAGAACATAATTCATTCACAAGAATAAGTTAGAAATTTGATATACAAAAACACACCTATTAAAATAGCTAGTACAGCCAAATGAAAAATAATTACATTACAAATTACAAAACTTTTAGAAAATATGAAGGATTTCTGCCTGCTCAAGTGCATATTGAGATACACAATTATAGTAGTGAAGGGATAATTGAACCCGTCACGCCAACCTAATATAAGAACTAATTTCGTAATTTGATTAGATTAGTACAGTTAAGTTAGTTAAAATTATATGATTTTACTTAAATATACTTAATCACCAACAATTATTCTCACCCTCCATCTCTTGCTATTTACCATTGAGGAGTATCAATACCGACAATATTGGTAAAATTTGAGAAAACTTAATAATATTTTTTATATTTAGATACATTCTCTATATTTCTCCAAATAGTCTTTATATTTAGGAACATGAGTATATTTTACTAATAAAATTAAATAAATGGAAACCAAAGCTAAGATACTCTCACCAATTAACCACCATATATAGTTGCCCTATAAATATCTACTAAGATTATGCATGGGTTTACATAGTCACCACCAATATCATACAAGTTGAACTCAACAATAATTATGTCTTCTAAACAATTTCTTGTGCTTCTTTTTGGAGTGATGCTTCTCATCATCACTTCAAGTTGGGCAGATCGTTCTCAGCCACTTCAAATTAGAGTTGCAAATGTATTTCCATTACCTCAAGAGGTGCCACAACCAATGTTTGAATGGCAATCTCAAGACAAACAATTTAGGCCTCCTTGGGTTCATGCTCCCGCTTCTCATAATGAAAATTACCACGGCATTGGTGGCGGCGATGGGGGCAGCGGCAGTGGGGGCAGTGGCAACGGAGGCAGCGACAACGGGGGCGGTGGAGAGGGGGCGGCGGCAACGGCATCGGCAGCGGCTCTACCTAATGTTTAAATGACAATATCATCACTATCCAAAACATGAGCGAGGAGGGACTACAAATGCAATTCAAACCGACTTGCTTGCAATACCGCACTTATAATTAAAACCATTATAGTTACATTTCCGCAACTTCAAATGAAAACAAGAGAATGATATAAAATTTTATGTTTAAGTTTGGCATTATAGAAAAAATAATAATAGGGTATCTCTACTACTTTACTCAAGTGCGTGGTCAATTTTGTTTTTATGTCTGCCTTGTTGTTCAGATTTATAAAGATATGAATGTAGATAAGTTTGATGATTTTGCTTATCTATGGACGCACATGTTGTTTGTAAAAATGTGCAGCAAGGAAGTTCATTTTTTGTTGTGTATTGAAATTCAAGGCTGTAGTTAATGTTTGACTATTCGAACACACGATGAATAAATAGTGAAGTTTAAGACAAATGGAAGAAGCCACTATAAGAGGCAGAATAAGATATAGTCAAATAGATGTTTATTTTCATTCTAATAAGTTGGACTTGTTAATTATAGTTAAAGAGATCTTATATTAAGAACAGAAGAATAATTTTTTATTTTAGTTTGAGAAACATTAGTATTAAGACTTGTGAATTTATAATTCAATCAAATAATGACAAGTTCTAGAAATATAAAATATCACAGACACGCATGTATAATCACACACAGAATTTTTTTTTGATAATCACACACAGAATATTATCACTTAAAATAATATAAATAATATCGTTATCTAAAATCCAAATTTTATTGTTTAAATGAATCAATAGTTGTTCAAAACCTAATAAATGAACTATTTAATGGAATTAAGTTATATTTAAAGAAGTTTCTTTCTGTCAAGAAACTTTAATTTGACCAGTTGTGGAGAGACTTTTCTATTTTCTAGAGACAAAGATATACTTTTCATCAGTCATGGAGTTTAATTCTCTTTATTTGAAGGAAATTATATAGTTTTAACACCAAGAGAGGAATAAGAAATAGGAATAATGATATCTATAAGAACAATTTCAGTAAGGCGGAATTGAATTTGTTGATAAAAACATTGCAAAAATTATTTTAATATAAACTAGTCCATCAAATTGCTAAATATGGTTTAAGATGTTTTTTTGTAATTAGAAAACATATTACCTCTATATGATATTGGAGGCAGTGTACTACTTAAGTATATTTAGAACAAAATTGCACTTGTAAATATTTTAATGTGCTGGACACTCTTTAAATTTAAAAAATTATTTAGGGCTCTATTTGTATTTTTATTGTTTTTTCAACCCTTTCTACGTTATTCAAGATCCAATCCACAAAAAACATGCACATGTATTCTTATATTTGCATGAGAGTTACGAACATAATTTCTTCACAAGAATAAGTTAGAAAATTTAATTAATAATGGGATATACAAACAAACACACCTATTAAAATAGCTACTATAACCATATGAAAAATAATTACATTACAAATTACAAAACTTATAGGAAATACCAAGGATTTCCGCCTGCTCCAATGCATATAGAGATACACAATTATAGTGACGGAATAATTGAACCCACCATGCCACCCTACATTTTTTTTATGATTTTATTTACTAAATAATACCCTTTCTGTTAATAATGGGATATACAAATAGACACACACCTATTAAATAGCTAGTACAATAAAATGAAAAATAATTACATTACAAATTACAAAACTTATAGAAAATAAATACTTCAAACCCCCTCCCCAACCCCAAAAGCCCGAAAGTTCATTCAACTTTTTTTTGATAGTTAGTCTTTCTAAAAATACAAATTTTTAAAATTCAATCTCATTGTCATATGTTAATCAAACTGAAAATAATGATGATAAATAGATTAGTTATCTGTAAAATTGCAAATAATATTTGAATTTTGAATCCCACCACATGATGAAGGTGCCAATTTACTTTTGAATAATCACTAATAGGGATAGCGAAATAATATCAAAAAAATTGAAAAAATTATGAATTCTCCATCACGAACTTCTCTTCATTTAACATTCCCCCTATATTCACAAATATTGCCACACTCATCACAATGACACGCATGTACAATACACATACACACACACACAAAATTAACACTTACAATGTAAATAATATCTTTAAAGAAAGTCGAAATTAACCCATTTTTATTGTTTAAATGAATTAATAGTTGTTCAATACCAAATAAATAAAACCATTTAATGGAATTCAGTAATAAATTAAAGAAGTTTCTTTTAATTTAGTCAAGAAACTTTAATTTAACGATCCAATCCGCCCAAAACATGCACATTTATTCTTATCTTTACATGAAGAGTTAAGAACAGAATTTCTTAACACACCTATTAAAATAGCTAGTACAACCAAATTAAAAATAATGGTATTATAGATTAAAAAAATGAAAATATTAAGGACTTCCGCCTACTACTGAAGTCCATGCAGAGATACATAATTATAGTGAATAATACTATAATGGATAATTGAACTGGCCCCGTCAACCTGAACCTTATTTTTCCAAAAATTTATTTACTAAATAATAATACATTTTCTATTCCTTAATATAAGACCTAATTACATAATTTGATTTGATTAAAAAAGTTGGTTAAGTTAGTTAGAATTATATGATTTTACCTAAGTATTACCTATAACCACCTACCTTTACTCCTACCCTTAATCTCTTGCATGTTTACCATTGAGGAGTATCAATTCCACAATATAAGAAAGGGCAAAAGCGTTGATCTAATAATTAATGGGTAAATGTGCAAAAACGGGTTCAAACTATTACGCTAGGAGCACGTAGGGGTAACAAGTATTTTCGGGCTCAATTCTGGGACTGAAGAATAAATATTGGTGCAATATAGGTAACATCGTTTAGTTTGATCGACGTTGACCGTTAAAAGCTGACGTGGCGGGGGAAATAAAATTATTTGCTGAAGTGGCGTGCTTATGTGACAATTATTTTCCTGAGTGCGTGGGGCCCACATTATTTAAATTAATAAATAATATAAAACAAATAATTGAGCCCCACATCATTGTTTTATATTTTTTTATTAATTTAAATAATGTGGCCTCATGCACTTAGAAAAATAATTGTCACATAAGCATGCCACGTCAGCAAAAAAATTTAATTCATTTCCCCACCATGTCAGCTTTTAACGCTCAACATCGGTCAAACTAAACGGTGTTACCTATATTGCACCAATATTTAATCTTCAGTCCCAGAATTGAGCCCGAAAATATTTGTTACCCCTACGTGGTTGTTCGCACCACAAGTGCACGGGTCGCGCCAAGTAATAAAGTGATAAGAAAAGATCGTTCCCACGAGGATTGAGATACAAATCCGGTCAAACAAGAGGTTTGGTGATTAAATTAAGTTGAGCTAACCATAACATGATTTGAAGGTTAAACAAGTAAGCTATTTGCTAAAACTAAAATGGTAAAATGATATCAAATATTTTTGTTTTCTTCAAGGATTAATTGGCATCTAGGATTATTTATCCCCCTTGTATCTTGTAACCTTCAATCAACTCCTCTCCTAATTGCTTTAATGTTTATATATATGTTAACCTAGGGTTCTAGAATACTTGTAAACGCTCCGTCGAGTCAAAAACAAGTGTTTAATTCCATTAATTATCCAATCTCTTGTCATAATTAATAAAATCCAATTTCTAATTTTCAACCCTAATGTGGCTATGTGAGGCTAATAAGTATATGTCTATCTTATTAACAAAACCATTCATTTGTCATGCAGACTTCAAGTTCTCACACTATTTTACTCAAGTTCTACACTTAACCTAGCTCTCTCAAGTCATAAGTCAAATGAACAAATCAACTAAATGGTGATCAATCACTTAGAGGCATTAGGGCTAGAGTAAAATAAACACATATATATACATTAATCACAAAAGGATAGGAGTTTAAAGAGTTACTCCATACAAGGGTTCAAAATAATCCTAGATAAATGGATTTAGCTACTCATAATCAAATATGAACTATAATACCAAAATGAGTAAAGAGTCATAAGTGCTCACAAAATAGGAAGAAGAAAATGAAGAGGAAACCAAAATGGAGAAGCTTTAAATGTGTTTAATGCTCTCCACCAAACTCCCAAGCTTCAAATCTTCAAACCCCAAGCATAATCAAAGCCAAAGAACCAAGAGGAATGTGTTTTTGTTGCCCTAGAACTCCAAGAAGTCGGCCCCCTCTGTTTTGATTCGAGTTCCCTATTTATTTGCATATGAATTTTCGTTTCAGCCCACTCAAAACGCAGAGTTCCAGTTTTTGTTCGTCGCCTGTTAGTTGCACGACGAATGCTCAACGAACATATCAGTGGCAGGGAAGAAACATCATTCGTCATGCCTTTGTTTGGCAACGAAAGCTCAACGAACAGCCATGAGAAATTTTCCTTTTTGCTTTTTTGTCCCTTGCTTAGCTTGTCCTATGTTTTCTTTAGCCCTTTTTCACTTTTCCACCTCATCCTACGAAAGAGAAAGAGGGTTGATGAACTTCAAAAATCCATTTCACACACATATAACTCCAAATTTCACCAAAATATTCATCTTTCAATTTTTACTCTTACATATGTGTATTCATATCTTTCTTAATTATTTACCACCAAAAATCATGTACATTCAAGAGAAATTGAGATGGAATATGTGAAGTTATGGAGTTTATCACTCCCCCAAACTTAAGTCCTTGCTTGTCCTCAAGCAATTTAGAAATTTTTGTACTTTGACCACATGTTATCCTTAATTCAATTGAATTACTTGTCCTCATATGTTGTTCTTCCTAATTGATATATAGAATGCATGAATTATATGCAGAGATGAATGACTCATGATGTTCAAAACAAGCTCTCCATAATCTTTGAACTAGTGCATGTGTGTGTGATGGAGTTAAAGAAAATTTTCAAGATTTTTCTCCGTCCTTTGTAAAACTCCAATATATGTATAGACTCTCACTCTTCAAATTTCTCCACTCTTTTCTTCTCTCCCCACTTTCAACTTGTAGCACATAAGTTTAAAATCAAGAGGGCTTTTAAAGCTTGTAATGGGGCCAGGGGTTTAAGTGTTTGGTTACTTGAAAGAATGGGACAAAGGAGTTCAAATATCTTGAGATAAATGAAAACATTTCATCATAGTCACTCTTTCACAAAATTCTCTTCCAAGAAACATAAAATTCCCCCAAACTTATCTCAATTTTGATTATTTGTACTCCTAGTCTTATTGCCATTTTTTTTATACTTCTTTCTTTTCTTCTTTTTCATTCTTCTTTTTTTTCAATTCACTTTCTTTCCTTTTTTTTCGACTTAGGAATACAAAATTTTCCTTTTCATAGCCACTATTTCCCTTCCCACACATGTTTTTACATTTGCACACACTTTTATCAGCCATACCAATCTTCACTACGAATGAAATGTCAATTATCTCAAGATTCAGGTAGTTCATGGTTTTTCGGGCTGTAAGGGTTAGGTCCAATGTAGGTTGCAAAAGAAAATCATCACGGTTTTTCATTAAAAGGCTCAAAGAGGGTGCAAATGGGATAAAAAATTGTCAAGGATGGCTTGAAAGGATCAATCGCATTTAATGATGGCCTCAATCATTTTTCAAACTTATGTGCAACCTGTCAAGAATGTGAATTATCCAAAAAGAATTTTGAAATTATCAAGTGAGAGAAAACACATACATCAGTTTATTACATTTTTCCTTCACAAAATCCATCATCCAATTACTCTAACTTCATTAGTGCTTAAGTTGTTCAAGAGAATTAAGGAGAGATTTGCCTTAACACCACAATCCACTCAAGCAAAGTATATAAGTTCACCTTCTATATACCCTTTAGTCAAACAACTTATTCCTATCATTGGACTTTCATACATCTTTTCAAGATAGCTCATGGTCAAATTTTGTTTAAAAAAAAAACAACTTTAGTTTGGGACAAAATATCACACATTCATCATCACAGCAGAGTCGAAAAATTCCCTGTGCACTTATTATTCACAAGTAACAATTTATTCACAACTTCTCAAAAAGTTCAAGCATGCTCAAAAGTTTCAGATGACCACATTCCTTCCCCTAAACTTAAACCATACAGTGTCCTCACTGTCAAATAAAGAGAAGGGACAACAAAAATCACCTATGAAATGAAACATCCACAAAACTGCATGTCAGAATAATGAAAGGCAGCCTAGAGATCCTAAATTCACAGCCTAGAAGGGTAAACTTAAAGTCTCTGACCAAGGCCTAACTCCCAACATCCTTAATACATGACTCCCCCAAACTTGAACTAACTGACCATGTATCATTTCCTCAAATTCAATGCTTTCTTTAAACTTGACTACCATTTTCAACTTATTGGTGAAGATTCAATTGAAAAATAATATCAACACAATTCTCATTATGCAAGAACTTGAGCATAACATGTATTTCAAAAGGATGGATCATCTATAAATTTTTTTTAACACTGAGCAGAATTTATTCACTCAAGTTCTTAGACAATAAGAAATATAGTGATATTAGAAATCAACAGTCCAATGACAGACATCCCTCAAAGACCGAATGCTCACAAAATATTCGGTTCCAAACATAAGCTAAGAGATATAGATATTGCCAAAACAGTCTTACATATCATTCTCTCTCTCAAAGATTGAGATTCAAGTTCAACAACATCAAACTAAGGCTTTCTATACTCCAATCAGACCTGGTCAAGCTCAGTTAAAGTCTCAGAATCAGTGAAGTCTCACAAACAATGCTATGTCACAGTTCACCCAACACCACAAGGCCAATAACAAGCATTTTCCTCACATAACTTGAACACTCACCTCAGTCCTACCTAAACCAGTAATTTTAGTCCAATTTTTCAACTTCAGTCCAAACAGTTCAGATGTCACTATCCAGCCCTAAGCAAGTATACAAGTTGACTACTCCTCACATAGCTACTTTCTCTAAAACCCTTTTCAAAAATCCCCAAAATTCCTAAATTTTTTTTTACTAACTACACTAAATAAAACTAACTAAATAAATAAATAGATATCAAAACAAATAGGGGGAGGTACCAATTTTTAAAAATAGATGGAAGAGGCAAAAAGTGAGGTTGGAACGTGCAAATCGGAATTCAAAGAAAAGGAGAAGGCTGATGGTGTGTGGTGGATGGAGAAGCAAGCGACGTCAATGGCATGAGCTATTTGGAGATTTGGCTTGCAGATGAGCACGAAGAATAGAGCAACGGAGATGGATAGGTTGAAAGCTATAAATAGTGAGAAGTGTGGGAGACAGAGAACGAAGGACGACTTTGGTGATAGCAGTGGCGGACTGAGATGGACGGCCGCCGGAGACGAAAGAGGAGATTGAGTGGCGAAGGGGGAGAACGCAGGGCAGGGACGACATTGTGGGTGGTGGTGTGATGTGGGTTTTATGGGTGAGAGAGACAGAGGGAGCTTTTTAGTAAATGTGGGAGGAAAATGAAAATGGGAGCCCCAAGATTGGCGAAGAGGATGTGATGGTGGTAGAATGAGGGAAGGCGTGTAGGTGAAGAAAGCGTAGGGGGCGTTGTCGAGGGTGTTGTGAAAGGGGATGGGGAAGTTTTCGAGGCCTCGGGAAGAGTCGGAGAGGCGGCGGCGGAGGAAGGTGTTGGAGAGGAGGGAAATCCTAAAAGCTCTTTATTGCTTGAACAATAAAGCCTATGGGTTTTATAACTGTGGTCGTGGAAAGCTACCCTTCCACGACCACAACTCCCTTGCTGTGGTCGTGGAAGGGTACTCACACCTTCCACGACCACACATTCAAATATGTGGTCGTGGAAGGTGTGAAAATTCTGGCGCCATAAAACTTTTTATTTCCCTCCAACCTCACTCACTTCACTCACTTCGCGTCTCCAACCTTATCTCGGCCTCTCATCTCTCACCTTCGCCTCTCACCTTCATCTCTCTCAACAACACCTCCGCCGTCCTTCTCCTTCTCTCTCGGACTCTCTCCCCTCCTTCCCTCCGTCCTTCTCCTTCTCCTTCTCTCACTTCACCTTCGTCCGCCGTCCTTCTCCTTCTCTCTCGGACTCTCTCCCCTCCTTCCCTCCGTCCTTCTCCTTCTCCTTCTCTCACTTCACCTTCGTCCGCCGTCCTTCTCCTTCTCTCTCGGACTCTCTCCCCTCCTTCCCTCCGTCCTTCTCCTTCTCTCTCGCGCCTCCTTCTCCGTCCGCCGTCCTTCTCCGTCTCACTTCTTGCCGCTGCCTCCCTCTTCACCGCCGCCGCCTCTGAGGTATTTACCTATTAATATCTTATATGTAAATATTGCCTAAATTATGCCTATATTTTAGTGTTCATATAATGTGATGCTTGAACCGTGACGATAGGATGAAGATTTTTGTTACTCTTCTTGTTTTTGAGACTTGTTGGGTTATAGGATGCTCTTTTTGCTGCTATTTTAGTAACCGAGGGACATAATATTTTGGGTTACTTTTAGTGTGCAATGTGAAATGATTTTCTTAAGAGAAACTAAGATGATTTGTTTTTGTCATCATATGGAAGTTTCTATATTGTAGATATATTGCTGAATTGATGTTATGCTGGGTATATTGTTGATATATTCGTTTTTGATTAGTAATGTTATGCTAGATGGATGCTTAGTAATCTTGGTTTCATTAGTAATCTTGGTTTGAGTAGTAATGTTATGCTGGATGGATGATTAAGTAATGTTATGTTGTTCACTGTTATGACCGATTAGAATTAGTAATCTAATTGGTACGATTGTTCTGGTAATATTCAAAAGTTAAGTAACCAAAGCTTGTAGCCATGGATCGTGCTTGGATGGATGCTTTGCAAACTAGTGAAGAGTATCAAAAGGGGGTGGAAGAGTTTATTGAATTTGCCAAAAGAAATGTGTCGAGTAAGAATGGAAAGTACCCGTGCCCTTGTGTGAAGTGTGTGAATGTTGATCGCAAAAGCCTTGACTCTATAAGGAATAACCTTATTTGTGAGGGGATCAATCGCCGATACAGGAAGTGGATTTGGCATGGGGAATTGGGAACTACCGTGGAACATGGAAAAGCAGCGGAGGTGGACGATAATGATGATGATGATGAATATGTTTGCGATGTTGGCATGGACAACATGATAAATGATATCGCAGCGGAGTCGTTTGTTGTGTCAGACGAGTACGACAAAGTGCGTGGTGATGCTGAGACACCTTTGTTTCCAGGGTGTAAGAAGTATAGCCGTCTGACCTTCATTCTAACAATACTAGAAATAAAGACGGAAAATGGGTGGGCAGACGCGGGTTTCTCGAAAATGCTCGCAGCTTTGAGCGATATGTTCCCGGATAACAATGCGGTTCCGAAGACAATGTATGAGGCCAAGAAAATGCTAAGTAAGATGGGTATGGAGTATCAGAAGATACATGCTTGTCCCAATGATTGTATTTTATATAGAAATGAATATGAAGGGTTACATGTGTGTCCAAGATGTCAGGAGCCAAGGTATAAACAGAGGAAGGGTGCTGATGATGACGACGACGACGAAGAGACAAGCAAACCAAAAAAAGGTGAACCTTCGAAAGTAATGTGGTACCTTCCAATAGTTCCAAGGTTTAGACGATTGTTCGCGAATGCAACAGAAGCAGAGAATCTGAGGTGGTATTGTGATCAGAGAAATTCTGATTCTAGATATCTTCGACATCCTGCTGACTCTCCTCAATGGAAAAAGGTTGATTCAATTTTTCCAGAGTTTGCTAGTGATCCTAGAAACCTCCGTCTTGGCCTTTGTACAGATGGATTCAACCCATTTGGGAGTGTCTCTAGCAAACATAGTGCTTGGCCAGTTTTGCTTGTCATTTACAACCTTCCACCTTGGTTGTGCACGAAACGGAAATATCTTATGATGTGTATGATGATTTCGGGACCGAAACAGCCTGGGAACGATATCGATGTTTATCTTGCACCGTTGATCGAGGACTTGAAGATGTTGTGGAATGAAGGTGTTGATGTGTTTGATGCATACAAAAAGGAGACATTCAAGTTGCAAGCTTTGTTGTTTACCACAATAAATGACTTACCTGCATATGGCAATCTCTCAGGATATAGTGTCAAGGGACATAAGGCATGTCCAATTTGTGAGGATGAAACTAATTTCGTCCAGCTCAAGTATGGAAGGAAGACTGTTTACCTCGGTCATAGGAGGTTTCTTGATCGCCACCACCCATACCGTCGACTGAGGAAGCGATTTAATGGCTTTCCTGAGCATGCATCTGCTCCAATTCCGTTAACAGGTGAAGAAGTTTATCGTCGTGTTGCTCGTGTTACTGTGGAATTTGGTAAAGGAAAGAAGAAGAAGAAGTGGACTAACATTTGGAAGAAGAGGTCAATCTTCTTTGATCTCCCTTATTGGCGTTGTCTTGATGTGAGGCACAGTATTGATGTGATGCATGTGGAGAAAAATCTTGCAGAAAGTATTGTCGGAACGTTGTTACACATTCAAGGAAAAACCAAAGATGGGCTCAACGCTAGAAGAGATTTAGTTGAGATGGGCATAAGACAGCGGTTACATCCGACAATTAGTGAAGATGGAAAGAAAGCATATATGGAACCTGCTGCTTATACATTTTCCAAACTTGAGAAAACACGATTGTGTGAGTGTTTACGTGGGATGAAAGTGCCACATGGATATTCCTCTAATATTAGCAAACTTGTGTCAATGGATGATTTGAAGTTGACGGGAATGAAGTCTCATGATTACCATGTGTTAATGCAACAACTTTTGCCGGTAGCTATAAGAGGAATTTTGGAGGATGATGCGCGGAAGACTTTAACAAGGTTATGTAAGTTTCTTAATGCCATTTGCAGTAAGGTAATTGACAATGAAATACTTGATGAGTTGGAAAAGGAAGGTTATGTTATTTTGTCGCAATTGGAGATGCATTTTCCTCCAGCATTTTTTGATATATCAGTTCATTTGATTGTTCACTTGGTTCGAGAGATAAGACTTTGTGGTCCGGTTTCTCTAAGGTGGATGTACCCTTTTGAGCAATTCATGAAAGTTTTGAAGGGTTATTCAAAGAACTCATATCGCCCGGAGGCCTCGATTGTTAAAAGATATCTTGTTGAAGAGGCAATGGACTTTTGCAAACCATACCTAAGAAAACCTGTCGACGAGGAAATCAACCTGGATGAAGATGAACTTTCTGGTAAAGGGGTGCGGGGCATGAAAGTAAAGGGTGTAGAGAGAGTGGAGTTGTTACAGGCACATCTATACATCTTGAATAACATGAAAGAAGTGCAACCTTATTTGGCTGAGCATAAAAGGCTTTTGAAAGAGAATAACCCGAAGAAGAGTGATATGCAGATTTCAAATGAACATAACAAGTCATTTATTGGTTGGTTCGAGGAGTATGCGCGAAAACAAAAGGATGTGTCTGACACAGTAAGGTTGCTAGCTGTGAAGCCCCAGTTTATTGTTTTTTCATGGGGTGGTTATGAAATAAATGGGTATTCTTTCTCTACTAAGGTCATTGATGGCAAGCGCACCACACAAAACAGCGGGGTGATGGTTGAAGCTGAAGCAACCCATTTTTCTAGCTCTAGGGACAAAAACCCAAAATTGGCTACAACTACATATTATGGGGTTATTGAAGAAATTTGGGAAATCATCTACGCACCGCATTTCAAGGTTCCCATATTTAAATGTAAGTGGGTACATAGTAATGCAGTTGTGATTGAGCGCCAAAGCGGCATGATATCTGTTGATCTTAATAGGGTCGGCTACAAGGATGAACCATTTATTCTAGCAAGTCATGCGAAGCAAGTGTTTTATGTTTCAGACCCTACAAATGTTAAGCTTTCCATTGCCTTGCAAAATAGAAATCAAATGGATTGTGCTCTCACAGTAAATGATGGTGATGATGATGAGATACAATTATTAGGCAAAACAACAAGAAGTTTGTTAGATGATGATGATGATGATGATGACTTCTGTGCGGTCAGGAATGATCATACTGAGGGTTTATGGGACATATGGGACGACAACACATAATGTTAGAAAATGTATTGATTATTGTTATTGTTTTTCATTTAATAATCTATCTAATATTATTAATTGTTCTGTGCTAATGTATGTAATTGTTCCTCTTTCACAGGTTATAATGGCAGAAAATGACTCCGATCGCGAGCAAGAGTATTATGAGGAGGCCCCACCACCCCCTGTGAAGAAGAAGAAAAGAGGGTCTACCAAACTTTCGAAAGTGATTGCTCTGACAGTTGAGCATAAGAAGAAAAACCATTTGGAACTAAATGAAAAGAATATGCCTAAAGGCCCAACTGCAAAACCATTTGCAAGTTATCTTGGAACAGTGGCGAGAAACAGACTTGACATCACAATAAATGAGTGGAAACACACTAATGACGATGTTAAGCAACAATGTTGGTTGGATGTATTGGTATGTACATTCGTATTTTAACTCCATATTTGTGAGATATTGTGGTGACTAATCATATTTGTTTGTTCATTGCAGCAATATTGAGATGTGCCGGATACCAAAGATTTTAAAGAGTTCGTTTGGCAAAAAATTGCAAAAAGGTTTAGTGAATTCAAATATAACATGGCCAAGGACTACATATTTGGGGGGTCTAAAATGGGTGAGGATCCATGTATAGCATATCCCAATATTGAACCAGAGAAATGGAAGGAGTTTGTTAAATATCGGACGTCTGAAGCATTTAAGGTATATCTACTATACATGTATAGTTCATAACTTGGTTTTAATCTGTGTACCTGCATTATTAATATTTTATTATTGTGGTACATAGGAGATAAGCAAAAAACAACAAGAGATTCGGGCTAAAAATGAGTATAATCATACCATGTCCCGTGGGGGGTATGATTGGATGACTGATTATGTGGAAGCCGAGCGGCAACAAAAGTGGGAGGGGCAGCGGAAATCTATGGAAGCTGAGTCATCTTCCACTGTCTTAGAACCTTTACCTGACCTCCAACGCCATGTAACATGGGCAGCGGCCCGGAGGAAGAGACCAACTGGAAAATATACCAGTAACAAGGCTGAAGCGGTGGCAAACCGAATTGTGAGTGCTATATAAATTGTATTTAAACACTTACGTAAGATATTATTGTATATTAATTGTTTGTTCACTTTTGTAACAGAATGAACTGGAGGAGCAATCTTCTCAGGGGTCTTGGACACCGCAAGACCCCAGAATGGACATCCTAGCAACTTCGCTAGGGAGATTAGACAACCCTAGCCGAGTTGTAGGAGTTTCTGGGAGAGTTGGGGCAAAGGAATTTTTTGGGCCCAAAAAACGAGTGGTGTTTCGACCTAAAATGTCCACTGAGGAGCTTGATGCAATGGTGAATGCACGGGTGGA
This sequence comes from Mimosa pudica, assembly GCA_029929735.1. Lineage (NCBI taxonomy): Eukaryota > Viridiplantae > Streptophyta > Magnoliopsida > Fabales > Fabaceae > Mimosa > Mimosa pudica. The sequence continues at coordinate 11,310,192 of JAKELP010000023.1, read as the reverse complement.
CGAACGGATGGACGAACGGGAGAGCCAATGGCAAATGAGGTTTGAATATCTTACATCACAGTTAGAGGCTCTTCAAGCTTCCCAAAGAACAACTTCAACAATGAGTGAGCCAAGTGCACCTGATCCTCTTGATGACTACCACGAGGAGTGCTACTTACATCTTGACGAGCCTTGCCTACACCCTGTTGCTAAGGCTCTCAAGTACCCAAATCACACCACCATTCATAACAGGTCTATCCGGGATGATCAAGTAAAAGTGACAGTCATTTCCGTGATAAAGGGCCAAGAAATGACATGTGTTCCATTTTGTACTAAAGAGGTCACAACTTTAGGGCAAGCAATGAAGAGCTTTATTGTTTGGGCTAAAAGGCTTGTGTTCGATACTGCTCAAGAAGCTCAACCACCAATTCTTCTCCCACAGGTACTCAAGTTGTCTATGAATTGACCTTTATTAACAATGTTATTGATATATGTGTGTAAAGTTGATGTGTTTCTTATTTTCAGAATTTTAACGGTGAGAAGTACCCATATCTGAATCTGCTGTGGACGATGCAACCAGGATTTGAGCGTAATCTTTTAATACCTGCTGGAGTCGTCAATCCACTAGTAGAGGAGAAGATTTGGTTGCAAGGTTCTCGAGACGTTAAGGAGTTCTTGATAATGGAAGAGCTTGAGCAAAGCTGGCTTGATTTGGCCGTCTGGTAAGTGTGTCATATTTTTATCAATATAGTTGAATATTGTAATGAGTCTTTAAGTTCTAATCCATTTCGCCATGTCTAATAGGTACTGTCACAATTTATGCCAAAGAACCCCAAAGGAAAAGTTTTGCCGGTTTCTATGCCCTTCTAGACTGGCTTATGATGAAAACGCCTTGAAACTACTTAAAACGAGTAAGAAAACTCATTTTTGGGAGATGCAATCTTACGTCGAGCTGCAGATGGGCCTTGATTGCGGCACTCTTTATTTCGCCCCCGTTTTGAATTGGTAATGAGTTATCTTTTACACAATATTAAATGCTGTCTTAGTTTAATTAACACTTATTTTCACTTATTTCTTTCAGTGGACATTGGGCTCTGGCTATACTTTGCCCGAAAGAGTTCAAGATTTTTTGGTTTGACTCTTTACAGCAATTTATTAGCGACGATCACAGAAAAGTATTCCACAAGTAAGTTTCTCTGTTTTTTTTTACTTTTATAGTTGATAATAATATATCTTTATACTATATATAACATTATTGTTATGATTTTATCTCTTTTTGAGAGGAATGTTAAAATGGCATGATGCGCAAGACACTGATTATTACACAGCTACTCAGACTTCGATTCATGTTATAAACGTAAAGGTAAAAGCAATTTTTATATTCATTTTCATTTATATTGCTTTTAGCCATACCCGAACTACCATGATATTGCTGATATTATCTGTGATTTATCAGTGTCCAAGCCAGCGGGGCTCTACAGAGTGCGGATATTATGTCTGCAAATACATGCTGGATATTGTATATCAAGATCAAATTAAGCAAGGAAGGAAATTCCAAAAGGTATGCACGCTTCTAACATATATCTCCAAGAAAATAGTGATTTCTAATTGTAAGTGGTACTTTCCTTGTCTTTTTTAATATTGTTTAATTATGTTGCAGCTTTTGGAGGGACTTTATGGACTTAGTACTGACTCGTTTAAACAAGATGAGGATATTGACTTTGTACGAAACGCACTTGCAGAATTTTTAATCACTATGTGAGGCAGAAATTGTATAGGCTTAGATTGTTGTAGCTGAATTTTGAACTTATTACTAGTAAGGCAAAGATATAAAATTTAGATTATGCCTTTTGTATTTTGTTGTCTAAGTAAGGTAATATTTATGGGATACGTTTTTGCAATTGCTCTGGTATTCTGTATTGTGCAGTAGTATGTGTTAGAATCTTAAGTTTTGATGGTGACTAAGGTGTGATATGGTCTAGTGCTTAAGAGAACATAATCAACACTTAGGAAGGATTAGATGACATGGTTAGAATCCTAAGTTAAGTCACAACCGGATGCGGAATCACTTCCGGATAGACTAGGACTCGCGCACGCGGATGAATGATTTATCCCCCAGCGGCAGCGAGTAACTCACTAGGGAATTAACTTAGTCCATGAGCATTAGCTATACAAAACCTAAGACTAAGCTATGATTCAACCGGAAGTGAAGTTGCTTCATGTTAAACTTAGACTGACGCAGACTGATAAGATAGATATCACCCCAAGCGTCAGTAAGTTCACTTCGTCAAGTAAAAATGCTTCCTGTTAGACTTAGACTGGCGCAGACTGATAGAATAGATATAACCCTAAGCGTCAGTGAGTCTACCTCGTCAAGTGAAAGTGCATCCGATAGCGTAGTGACTAGCGCTGACTGTTGGATTGAAGGACACTGAGCGAGAGTGAGTAATAGTAAACAAAATCCTTCATCCAGTGGTTTCACTTCCGGATGTAGAAGTGCTTCCGGATACATCATAGACTAAGAGGACTAACGTTCAAAGTACACAATACACTAAGTCAGAACATAGTATAAGTAAGACTACTCCCCATAGCAAACAAGCTTCCCACAGCATGTATAGTTCTTACTATATTTGATTATATATATTGCTATGTTGGACTAACCAGTATGTGCAGAACTTAGTCACACTTCCAGATGCAAATGAGCTTCCGGATGGAAAGACTCTTGGCATTGGGATTCAGAGATTAACACTTGATTGCCACTTCCGGATGAACGATGATCATCCGTCAGCAAGAGTGCAAGAATAAACGCCACATACACAGAAGTCAGATTGCTTTCATCAGGGCAGAGGTGTCAGGACTACTTTTCAGAGATAAAGCAAGTCAACCCTGCTAAGCTTTAATGGAGCATTTAAGAAGATGTACTTCCCAACGGTAACAAGAGGTTAACAGATATTCATACAACATTGTTACCTACCAAGCATGAGGAGTATGAGAGATAAGGAGAACATAATCTGAAGATCCATTCAAGCTGTCAAAGCTCATACTACCCACAAGAGTCAGAGTCCATAAGAGAGCTTCTGATAGCAAGAGAGCATCCAATAGCAAAGCGCTCTTATCATTCATGGACAAGTGCTTGGAAGACGAAGTTCCTCTATGTGATAGCAAGCAGAATGTTAGAATCCACGAGCTTCACTTCAGATAACAAGAGAGCTTCCTATAGTAAGTCTCTTAGCATCCTGGACTTATGCTTGAGGAACGAAGTCCTCATCTGACAACAAGCAAGAGTCAGACCGTACAGTGTATAGATGTCAGAACGACTTTTGCCAGAACAGTGTTGTCAGAACAGTGTTGACAGAACAGCTGGTCAGAGCACCTTTTCAGATAAAGCAAAGTCAACTCTGCTGTGCATTAATGAGGACAACGTAAACAAGGCCCCAACGTCTATAATCAAACGGCCTTATTGCCTCTCCAACGGCTAGATAATCAGAGGATGGTATAAAAGAGATGTTCTTCATTTCTGATGAAGAGAGCTTGAAAAAGAAGAGCTAGAGAAGAGAGAGCTTCATGAGTTTGATAAGCAAGAGAAATAGAATGAAGAAGCTCAAGCCTACTATCTGAAATATCCTTCTCATCTTCTACTCTCTGATCTTAAGTTGTAATATTCTTAGAGAGAATTTGTTGAGAGCAATTATTGTACCTAAGTGAGTAACATAATCTGTTCATTGAGTGAACCCACTTAGTTGAGCTTAAGTGTTTAGCACAATCAGTTCATAGAGTGAACATATCATTAAATCCTCTAATTGATAGAGGCTGTTCTAAAGCTTGTGCTTGAAGAACAGGATTATTATTTTACAATAGAAAGGGGGAGTTTAGAGGTTGTCTAAATCTCCATAGGTTGCAAGTTAGCCCGCAAAACTTGTGGTTGAAAGGTTGCAGGTGATCCCGTTGTAAAACCTGTGGTTGTAAAGGTTTGCAGGTGAACCCGTTGTAAAACCTGTGGGTTGTTAGGTGAACCCGTGTTCGTAAAACCTAAAGTGTAAAGGCTTCTCTTGTGCCCGGTTTAAACAAGAATAGTGGATTGGAAATCTCAGGTGTAGCCTGGGGACTGGATGTAGGTCTGGGTGACCGAACCAGGATAAATTTGTGTGTGCATAAATTTATATTTAATCATTCTACTTTGCATCACATAACATACTGACTTGTGCATAGCATTATTTATTATCATCATCACCGAGCACAAGCAGTCTTTCGAAAAAGAGTTTTAAGTTTTTATTCCCTCACCCAATTCACCCCCCCTCTTGGGTGACAGCCACACATTTCATTTGGTATCAGAGCAGGTCACTTGTTTAAAGGATCCAACGATCTCAAGTGTAAAGACCTTTGCTGATTTGGGTTAAAAATGTTTTCCAAAGGTTTTGATCATACCATTCCACCTGTGTTAGAAAATATTGATTTTTGTTGGTGGAAAGCAAGAATGGAAAGTTTTATACAGTCCACTAGTTTGAAAATGTGGGATATTTTTGAAAATGATTTTGATTTCAAACCAAGAGAAAACTGGACTGAAAAGGAGAAAAATTTGTTTTCCTTAAACATTAGAGCAATGCAAATTTTATACAAAGGCTTAACTGAAAATGATTTCCAGAAGATCAAACATTACTCTAGTGCTAGAGATATTTGGAATACTCTTGATATGATATATGCTTCTAACCCATCTCTTGAAAGCACAGCTGTCCAAAGCTCAACTCATGCTCTTTGTGAATCATCTACTGATGAGCTTCTGGAAGCTGATATTGAGGAAGCAGGCTTCAGTGAAGAGAGTATCCATCTCTGCCTAGAAGATTCAGAAAGTGAGGTATCTGGATCTGAAATTGAACTCTCTGATTTGCAAGATGCATACAATGAGTTATATATTGAATATTGTAAACTTGCAAAAGAAATTCTAGGCTTAAAAGAAAAAGATAGGAAACTTGTAAAACTATTTTCTTCTTCTACATCCAAAGTTTCTGAAGTTTCTTTTAAAGAACTAGTGGTTCCGATAGCTAGCCCACTATCGGTAGGAAAAACTTCAACATGCCTTGAAAAATGTTTTGACTGTAAACACGTGTTGAAGAAAAAAGAAAAGCTTTTAAAAGAAACTGAGATTTCAAAGGAACAAAAAGCTTTTCTAAAGAAAACTAATCATGATAATAATAGAAAACCTCATTTTGATTTTCATTCTATTATCTGTCATTATTGTGGTAGATTAGGACATATTTCTCACACATGCAGTCTTAGAAGAAATTCAAATGTGAGAAATAAATTGGTATGGATTCCTAAAGGACAAGTAAGGTCCAGTGCTAACCTTGTAGGACCCAAGTACAAATGGGTACCAACACATCCTTCTAGTGCCTTACTTGTGCAGGGAAGATCAAGAGTTCCTCTTACCCCAAAGAAGAGAACTCGCGGTGATGCAATTGCTGAAACCCCCTAGTACAATCATAAGAAGCAGTCGGAAACCACAAGGGACAATGGTTCTGTCTCAAGGATGAGCTATCACAGAGTTCCATTCAACTATCCTGAGAAGAACAAGAGAGAGTGGATTCCTCGATCAACATTGAAAAGGCTCTTGAATCCTACCTCTCAGAAGAAAGTGCTTCGAACCAAGGATAAGTATAGAAGATCTCCTTGGGAAAGGCAATCCGGAGGTTCAGCAAGACAAGGGTGAAGAAGAGTCAATTGCTGATCCTAAGAATGTTCTGAGTGAACAAGAAGGGAAAAGGGAAAGCTAGGTCAAGCCAACCTCAAGACCCCAGCAACCCTGTCTGGAGATGCATCAATATTTGAAGGATCTGTTGATTTGGTGAGACTGTTGATCTGAAAAGCCATAGTACAACCCCTGGAGCTTCAACAGATTCTTGTCCAGATCAATCAATCAGAGTTAGATGAGTTATGGGCTAAAATGAACAAGGAGCATGAGCAGAATCAGAGAGAGATAGGCTAAGATAGCCATCCCTCGGACTTGACCAGGATGTCACTGCTGCCCTCAGAAGGGAAATTGAAATGAAGCGGATTGCCCAAGCAGGAAGGCTCGTCCTTGGGGAAGCCATCTGATTCATGTGCCCCCAACAGTCTGCCAGCACAGAGGCAAGCTTGAGATAGCGCTGAGTGATCAACCTGCGAGGATACCCTCTGCTAAACCTGTGTCTCCCTCTGCGCCAGTACCCAATCTGAGTGAAGAGCTGTGTATGAAGTATGGGTACAAGAGGCCAGAGACGCCAGTGATAGCGATCACCAAGCTAATTCATCCCTCTGTACCAGCTCCAATCCATCCTATTAGCGTCAGCAAGACTCAGGGCTGTACCTCATCTGAATAATTTGTCAAGTCTTGATGAGCATTCGTCACACATAGATTTTGGTGCTGCTCTGAAAAGAGAAGAATCCTTGCATTGCCAACCAAAATCAAGCAAGCTACTGCTTGATGCGAATGGAGCTATGGTGATATCATTCTTACCCTCCTCTTTACTTGAATAATCATTTGGGTAGTAAATGCATGATGGGCTTAACAGCTTTTATTTCTCTGAAACTGATATGATTTCCCTTATCTGTGATGACCTTATTTTCTGTAAAAATGATCCTATCATATCAAATTCATTTTCTGATATAATGCATACTGATTTTACAGATTCAAAAAGTCTGACACTTTGAAACTGAACCTTCTTCAAAACCTTCTGAATTTGTGCATGCTGAATCATTGTGTTCCAAGATTTCTGACATTGTTAAGAAGATTCAGAACTAGTTTCAGAATTTTGACACTAAAACCAAAAAAAACCTTCTTCAGAGTTTTCATATGGTGTCTAAATCGTTTTACTCATATATGCTTAGCGAATCTTTTTAAGGGCGCCTCTCATGAAAGAAAATAGTTTATGCATTCACCTTGATTTTTGAAAGATCCTTTTTAAAATGCAAACTTTCAAAACAGATTCCAATCCTCTTTAAACTTACATGACAACCATACCTCATGATAGCATTCAAAAGTTATTTCTGATTTTCCATTTCATGTGGTATCTCTTGCATCAAGTTTTTCAATGCATAAGCAGCTATGACTTCAAGAACAATACACCCCTCTTAATTACATCTTTAAGTTCTCAATCTACTAATGATCTCGGTTCAAGTTTGTGGTTTAAGAATGTTGACACAGATTATTGAAGCTTGAACAATGAGAATGACCAAGAGAGAATGGCAACGAAAATGCTCCTTATCAAGATGTGTGGAATGGCTACACTAAACCTGAGAAACTCTCGCCAATACACATGAGCATTTCTATCCCCTACACATTCTGTTGTGAAATTTAATGAATAGTCTCTCTCTTGTCTGACATGCATTAGAAATCTTAGGAAATGCCTTGAATTAAACTCTGCTAGATCTGTAAAACATGGCATAGTATCACAAGCATGCTATAATCTGTATTAATTTCAAGCTTGTTGATATCCTAAGAACAATGAGACCACACTGAGCATATCTAGAAGAACTTGAGCTAATATTTGGAAATTATTCTCGTGATCATATGCTGAAATTTGGTTGTTTTTGTAAACCGGATTTAGTCTTAAAATCAAACTATTCTGTGAGCATGAAGATTTCCAGCATTTCATTTTTGTGAGGATGAAGATTTTTCAAAATTTCATTGTGTTAATAATTCACATGTCTTCATGATCTAACATGAACATCCTTGAGGCATATTTGTTGAACTATACTTGCTTATGAAACTCTGAAAATATGCCACCTGTTTGATACTCGCTGTACTATCACATTGATATTTATCTATGAGAGTATAAATAGAGTTCATGTCTTGATAGTGAAACTATGTGAACGTGTAGACAATTTCAAAATTAGTTTTCACATAATCATTGCTCATATTTTCTTAAACCAATCAGCAAGCATGATTTCTTAAAATTATTAACTTATGCTGATTAACACAGATTGACTTGAATGTCCTGAGTATGGTCTCCAATGTTAAATCTTAAGTTCTTTCACTGACCATCAGGAAGCACTTGCTTCCTCAAGCACATGCAGGACCAATCATCAAGTCTGAGCAAGGTTGCTTTCGCAACAATCAGCGCCTTCGATAGCAGGCCAACTATTGAACCATGGGAAGAGTAGAGTGACTGCCCAGTCATGTCTGCTTGTGGTTGTAGCTCAGCTTGCCGAAGCGAATCATCAAAGCACTTGCGTTAGGGGTTTCCACTTGAGATAGCACACCTCTTGAAGATGTCAGGAAGCATGCTTATCTGCGAATGATTCAGATTCATGAGTCTAATAGAGTATGAGGATTCCTCATCTGTGGTAACATCTACACCTTACCATCTCTTATATATGATGCATACACGGCATTGGTAAGGGTATCAATTTAGGATGTTTTTTTCTCAGTCTGCATTGACTTCAATTGGGTGTCATCGATAATAAACTCTTGAGATACTGTGATGCAATTTGTTTGGAAATTACTTTTGGTATTTTAAACTCACAAAATTCATTTGATTTGGTTTCATTTCATATGGAATCACAAATTTCACTTGGCATTCAATCATTTCATTTGATATCACAAGTTCAAACTCACATATTTCATTTGATTTCATTTGGTATCATGAATTTAAAATCACAAATTTTCATTTGATATCCTAATCATCATTTTAAACGCACCAAAATTATTTTGATATCATGTTAATCATTTCGAGAGGGTCAAAATTACTTTTGATGTCCTTTTATATTTGAAAAGAATTTTCACCTTCAAAAAGAGAACTGTTTTTGTATGTTTTGATCTAGACTTAATCCTTGCAAAACATGTTCTGTTATCTTGCATAATGATTAGGAAGAGTAAACTCACTTAGAATACTGAATCAATATTTTCTTCCTTTTGTCTCACACTGTTTAGCTATCCTACATAATGTTTAGGGAGAATACAATCATTTAGGATCATGAATCATTATTGTTGTCCCTTGTTAATTCTCGTACTTTGTATTGAATAGTCTAGAGCAAATCTTTATTAACAATAAATAGGGAGAAATATTAGGTAGAAAGCCCATTACTAGGAGGACGATAGAAGTATCCCCATCCCTAAGGCTAGCTTGCACTTGTTGAATTTTGATGAAGCCAAAAGGGGGAGAGAGACGAGACATGAGATGTCTAGAGATGAGACATGAAATATGAGACATGAGATGAGATATAAGATGTCTAGCTAGAGATGAGACATGAGATGTCTAGAGCTGAGAGATAAGATAAGATGTCTAGATATCTGGGGAGAGAACTGGGGAAAGAAATATAGCTCTGGGAGTGATCTAAGTTTAATTATGTTCTCTAGTCATCTATGGGTTTGTCATCATCAAAAAGGGGGAGAATGTTAGAATCTTAAGTTTTGATGGTGACTAAGGTGTGATATGGTCTAGTGCTTAAGAGAACATAATCAACACTTAGGAAGGATTAGATGACTTGATTAGAATCCTAAGTTAAGTCACAACCGGATGCGGAATCACTTCCGGATAGACTAGGACTCGCGCACGCGGATGAATGATTTATCCCCCAGCGGCAGCGAGTAACTCACTAGGGAATTAACTTAGTCCATGAGCATTAGCTATACAAAACCTAAGACTAAGCTATGATTCAACCGGAAGTGAAGTTGCTTCATGTTAAACTTAGACTGACGCAGACTGATAAGATAGATATCACCCCAAGCGTCAGTAAGTTCACTTCGTCAAGTAAAAATGCTTCCTGTTAGACTTAGACTGGCGCAGACTGATAGAATAGATATAACCCTAAGCGTCAGTGAGTCTACCTCGTCAAGTGAAAGTGCATCCGATAGCGTAGTGACTAGCGCTGACTGTTGGATTGAAGGACACTGAGCGAGAGTGAGTAATAGTAAACAAAATCCTTCATCCAGTGGTTTCACTTCCGGATGTAGAAGTGCTTCCGGATACATCATAGACTAAGAGGACTAACGTTCAAAGTACACAATACACTAAGTCAGAACATAGTATAAGTAAGACTACTCCCCATAGCAAACAAGCTTCCCACAGCATGTATAGTTCTTACTATATTTGATTATATATATTGCTATGTTGGACTAACCAGTATGTGCAGAACTTAGTCACACTTCCAGATGCAAATGAGCTTCCGGATGGAAAGACTCTTGGCATTGGGATTCAGAGATTAACACTTGATTGCCACTTCCGGATGAACGATGATCATCCGTCAGCAAGAGTGCAAGAATAAACGCCACATACACAGAAGTCAGATTGCTTTCATCAGGGCAGAGGTGTCAGGACTACTTTTCAGAGATAAAGCAAGTCAACCCTGCTAAGCTTTAATGGAGCATTTAAGAAGATGTACTTCCCAACGGTAACAAGAGGTTAACAGATATTCATACAACATTGTTACCTACCAAGCATGAGGAGTATGAGAGATAAGGAGAACATAATCTGAAGATCCATTCAAGCTGTCAAAGCTCATACTACCCACAAGAGTCAGAGTCCATAAGAGAGCTTCTGATAGCAAGAGAGCATCCAATAGCAAAGCGCTCTTATCATTCATGGACAAGTGCTTGGAAGACGAAGTTCCTCTATGTGATAGCAAGCAGAATGTTAGAGTCCACGAGCTTCACTTCAGATAACAAGAGAGCTTCCTATAGTAAGTCTCTTAGCATCCTGGACTTATGCTTGAGGAACGAAGTCCTCATCTGACAACAAGCAAGAGTCAGACCGTACAGTGTATAGATGTCAGAACGACTTTTGCCAGAACAGTGTTGTCAGAACAGTGTTGACAGAACAGCTGGTCAGAGCACCTTTTCAGATAAAGCAAAGTCAACTCTGCTGTGCATTAATGAGGACAACGTAAACAAGGCCCCAACGTCTATAATCAAACGGCCTTATTGTCTCTCCAACGGCTAGATAATCAGAGGATGGTATAAAAGAGATGTTCTTCATTTCTGATGAAGAGAGCTTGAAAAAGAAGAGCTAGAGAAGAGAGAGCTTCATGAGTTTGATAAGCAAGAGAAATAGAATGAAGAAGCTCAAGCCTACTATCTGAAATATCCTTCTCATCTTCTACTCTCTGATCTTAAGTTGTAATATTCTTAGAGAGAATTTGTTGAGAGCAATTATTGTACCTAAGTGAGTAACATAATCTGTTCATTGAGTGAACCCACTTAGTTGAGCTTAAGTGTTTAGCACAATCAGTTCATAGAGTGAACATATCATTAAATCCTCTAATTGATAGAGGCTGTTCTAAAGCTTGTGCTTGAAGAACAGGATTATTATTTTACAATAGAAAGGGGGAGTTTAGAGGTTGTCTAAATCTCCATAGGTTGCAAGTTAGCCCGCAAAACTTGTGGTTGAAAGGTTGCAGGTGATCCCGTTGTAAAACCTGTGGTTGTAAAGGTTTGCAGGTGAACCCGTTGTAAAACCTGTGGGTTGTTAGGTGAACCCGTGTTCGTAAAACCTAAAGTGTAAAGGCTTCTCTTGTGCCCGGTTTAAACAAGAATAGTGGATTGGAAATCTCAGGTGTAGCCTGGGGACTGGATGTAGGTCTGGGTGACCGAACCAGGATAAATTTGTGTGTGCATAAATTTATATTTAATCATTCTACTTTGCATCACATAACATACTGACTTGTGCATAGCATTATTTATTATCATCATCACCGAGCACAAGCAGTCTTTCGAAAAAGAGTTTTAAGTTTTTATTCCCTCACCCAATTCACCCCCCCCCTCTTGGGTGACAGCCACACATTTCAGTATGGTATTGAAAGTGGTTTGTAAATGATCTGCAAGAATGCAGATAGCTATAAAATGCATTCACAAAATAAAAAAAAAAAACTCTTTCACGTCCACATTTGCGTCAATGTGGTCGTGATATGTATTTGGGAGGCACCTAATAAGGTGCCTCCCAAAGACCTATCACGACCACACTCTCCCAGAGTGTGGTCGTGATAGGTCTTTGGGAAAGACCTATCACGACCACACTGTGGGAGAGTGTGGTCGTGATAGGCGTCTGGGACACCTATCACGACCACACTCTCCCACAGTGTGGTCGTGATAGGGGTTTGGGAGGCACCTTTTTAAGTGCCTCCAAAACACCTATCACGACCATACTCTTGAGAGTGTGGTCGTGATAGGTGCTACCTATCACGACCACAAAAATGTGGTCGTGAAAAACACACTTTTTTACGACGCGGGATTCCACGACCACCTATTTCTGGTCGTGAAAAGCCCAATATTGTGGTCGTGAAAGACTTTATTTCCAGTAGTGGAGTCAGCGGAAGGGAGGGCAGTCGTGGTGTGAGAGCGGCTGAGATGGGTGGCCGATGGTGGGTGTTTTAAGGTGAGAGTGAATTGGTCGATGAAGAGTAAAGGAAGGAGATGGAGTTGGATTTGGGATTAGGGTTTTTTTTATTTTTGTTTATTTAGTTTTTTGTTTGTTTTTTTTTTGTTGTTTGTTTTTTTTTTAACATACATATGTAGAGAAAACGTGAATTGAGGAGAGAGAGTGGCAGTGAGGAATTCTCTTCGTTGCACCTTCGTCGCCCAACAAACACACAACGAACAAACTAATAGAAAACAAGGAAGAAGTGAGTTTGTTGTGCCTTCGTCGAGAAACAGACACACGACGAATATCAGATGTTCTGCATAATTCTGCAGAATTTTTGCAGACTTGACCAAAAACTCAACCACCTATATTGACTTCAAAAGCACCCAAATCATCCACTCAACTTCATCACCATTCAACACCAAAAATTCCTCGTGGACTTAATGCTCCAATCACACCAAGGCTCATGATCTATACCAATCAAAATGTACTTAACACTCACAATTTATCCACATTGACAAACAAGTCAAAATCCACACACTCAAAAACTCATTCATCAAGATGTGCCCTTTCATGACAAACAATGCACAAATTATGCAACTCACTTTCACCATTCCAGCTACAGCAAACCAAGGCCACACACATAGAAAAATGCATTCACACACCAACAAAGATTCACAACAACAACATGAATACATCCAACATGAATATTCACCAGCAGCTCAGTAAATGTAAAATGATCAATTGGCATGAACCAATATTCAGAAATTCAGCTCTCCACAGATCAATCATTTAATTAACTATGACAATGCTTCATATTGAATATAAAGTGAAGTTTAAGAGGTACTCCCCCTTGTAGACTTCTTCTTTACTTCCCAAACCGTAAGCTCCAGCATGTCATCTCCAAAAGCATCCCAAACATCAGAGGGGACTTTTCTTCCTACAAAAAGAAACAACAAGTGCAAATCTACCAAACTAAAATAAAATAACTAGAAAAATTAAAAACTAAAGAAGAGAGCAAGAACTTGGGTTGCCTCCCAAGAAGCGCTTAATTTATAGTCTTTAGCTAGACTCTTCGATGCTTCAAGTAGGATCAGAGAGGGGTAGTGAGACTGATGCATGATCTATCTCACCACTCCAATAATGCTTTAACCGGTACCCACTCACTTTGAACAACAGTGAACGGGCCAAACCAATGAAACTTCAGCTTTCTCGAAAACAAGCTGATCTTGCAATTGTACAAGAGCACCTTTTGACCAGGTTCAAAAGACTTTGAAAACTTTGCAATGTTACTAGCATTGAGACTACATTTTTTCAGTTCGTTAGATGTAGGCGAAGGCAGTTTCGACACTAAGTCTAATGGATTGGGCACATCTAATGGATCAAAAGGCTTGAACCTTGCATGACCATAGTTATCCATAGCACACACTTTCATCAATTCTTTACCATGAACATTTTCAACAGCTTTATCTTTCTTTAACAATGTCTCTGAGTGATTTTTAACCAATGAAGCATAAGACTTTTCTTGAATAGAATCAAGTACATCCACATAGGCACATTGAGGAGAATCATATGAGAACTTCAATTGGTTCATGTTGAAACTCACTTTCTCATCATTGACCCTTAAAGTGATTTCACCTTTTTCCACATCTATAAGGGTTCTAGCAGTAGCAAGGAATGACCTCCCAAGTATGATCGGAATGTTCCAATCCACTTCGCAATCAACAACTATAAAGTCAGCCGGAAATATGAACTTGTCTATTTTCACCAAGACATTCTCAATGACCCCTCTAGGATGAGATATACTCCTGTCAGCAAGGAGTAGTGTCACAGTGGTGGGCCTTGCATCTCCTAAGCCCAGTTGATTAAAAATTGCGGAGGGCATCAAGTTAACACTTGCCCCCAAATCACAAAGGGCTTTTCCTTTGAAGTTATTCCCGATGTTACATGGAATGTTGAAACTCCCTGGATCTTTCAACTTAGGCGGAAGCTTCCTTTGTAGAATGGCACTACAATCTTCAGTTAAAGCAACTGTTTCAAATTCACTAAACCTCCTCTTCTTTGATAACACATCTTTCAAGAACTTTGCATATTTAGACATCTGCTCAAGTGCTTCTGCAAACGGAACGTTGATATGCAATTGTTTGAACATATCTAAAAATTTCTTGAATTGCCTATCATCCTGGTACTTTTTGAGTCTTTGAGGAAAAGGAGGAGGGGACACATATTTTGGCTTTGCCTCATGTGGTTTCGCCTTGTCATCACCACCATGCTTATGTTGTACTTTGTCTTTTCTTTCAACAACATTTTCCTTTCTAGAGACACTTCCATCAACTAGAATGTTTTCATCAACAGTGGCACCCTCATCAAGAACAATCTCACTTGGAGCTTCTTTGTTAACTCCTTGAGGCTTAGGCTCATTATCAACTTGTTTTCCACTCCTTAGATTGATCACCTTGCATTCTTCTCTACCATTGTTCTTTAGATTAGGAATTGTGTTGCTAGGGAGATTTCCTCTTGACATGTGAGTTACCATAATGTTCAATTGAGATGCGAGTTGCCCCATTTGTATCTCAAGATTCTTAATGGAAGCGTCATGACCCACGTGCCTAGCATCATTCTGAATTGTCGCAGCTTCTTGCCCTGCCAAGATTTGTGCAAACATCTTCTCCACTTTAGATTTTTCTTCTTTATGAGGTATTTGGTTAGTTTGACTTTGAAAACCCGGTGGGTGTGAAAGCTTGACACCCGAAGAAGAAGAAGGATTCAAAGCTTGCCCTTGGCTCCATGAAAAATCTGGGTGATTCCTCCACACTGGATTATAAGTGTTGGAGTAAAGGTTGTTGTTAGGATTCTGAAACTTCCCCATATAGTTCACAGACTCAGAAGGCATGTAGAATGGACAATGGTCTGGGAGATGAACATTTTCACACTGATCACACACAATTGGGATAGTATGCACAGAATAAATACCCTGAGATTTACTTCTCTGCACCTGCGATTCAAGCACATCAAAATGCTTGTTTATAGCAGAGAGAATAATAGCAATCTGTGAGGAAGAAGTGACATCTTCCTTAAGAGTGGATAGAGGCTGTGAATGCATGTCTGTTCCCTGAGAATTATTAGCAGCTAACTGATCAAACAATCGGAACACTTCATTGACCGGGACATTTCTATATCCTCCATTTGTCATTGAATCAACCATAGCCTTGGATTGAGGATTAAGGCGGTTACAGAAAATCTGGATGATGACCCACTTATCTACCCCATGATTGGGGCACTGCTTCATTAACATCTTATATCTCTCCCAAGCGGCATAGAGATGCTCATCAGGATATTGCTTGAAACTCAGAAACGCATCTCTAGCTTCAACCAACTTATCATCAGAAAAGAACCACGCTCTGAATTTACTTTCAAGAGCATTCCAGGAACTGATGGACCCCTCTGGCAAATTATCAAACCATTCCCTAGCTTTCCCTTGCAAAGAAAAAGGGAACAACCTCAGTCGCAAAACATCTTCAGGAACTCCATTTTGCTTAAAAGAGTTACACACTTCCAAGAAATACAACAGATGCTTGTTTGCATCTTCATTATAAAGACCATGGAACATGCCATGCAACTGAAGCATCGTTATCATGACTGGCTTAATTTCAAAAGTATGAGCTTGCATCTCAGGCATCCTGATACAAGACTGAATACTACCCATATTTCTGCTAGCAAAGTCATTCACAGTAGCCCGGTCATACTCATCCTCAACCATAGTTTCAGATTCAGTGTCGGTCGCGTCAAAGAAGTTTTCTAAATCCAGAACTACCTCCAAACCGTCCGGATGCACTGGTTGCATAAATTAAATCTGTAGGACAACTAGAGGAAGAACAACACAAAAGGCAAGTATTGTACTAACAAAAGTATTAGTAAACAAAGAAAAGAATAATTAATTATATATATATTATGCTCAATCGAAATTTAATAATCAAGCCTGGGGTTGACCAAGGGATTTGATTCCAAATCCCCGGCAACGGCGCCAAAAACTTGTTCGCACCGCAAGTGCACGGGTCGCGCCAAGTAATAAAGTGATAAGAAAAGATCGTTCCCACGAGGATTGGGATACAAATCCGGTCAAACAAGAGGTTTGGTGATTAAATTAAGTTGAGCTAACCATAACATGATTTGAAGGTTAAACAAGTAAGCTATTTGCTAAAACTAAAATGGTAAAATGATATCAAATATTTTTGTTTTCTTCAAGGATTAATTGGCATCTAGGATTATTTATCCCCCTTGTATCTTGTAACCTTCAATCAACTCCTCTCCTAATTGCTTTAATGTTTATATATATGTTAACCTAGGGTTCTAGAATACTTGTAAACGCTCCGTCGAGTCAAAAACAAGTGTTTAATTCCATTAATTATCCAATCTCTTGTCAAAATTAATAAAATCCAATTTCTAATTTTCAACCCTAATGTGGCTATGTGAGGCTAATAAGTATATGTCTATCTTATTAACAAAACCATTCATTTGTCATGCAGACTTCAAGTTCTCACACTATTTTACTCAAGTTCTACACTTAACCTAGCTCTCTCAAGTCATAAGTCAAATGAACAAATCAACTAAATGGTGATCAATCACTTAGAGGCATTAGGGCTAGAGTAAAATAAACACATATATATACATTAATCACAAAAGGATAGGAGTTTAAAGAGTTACTCCATACAAGGGTTCAAAATAATCCTAGATAAATGGATTTAGCTACTCATAATCAAATATGAACTATAATACCAAAATGAGTAAAGAGTCATAAGTGCTCACAAAATAGGAAGAAGAAAATGAAGAGGAAACCAAAATGGAGAAGCTTTAAATGTGTTTAATGCTCTCCACCAAACTCCCAAGCTTCAAATCTTCAAACCCCAAGCATAATCCAAGCCAAAGAGCTAAGAGGAATGTGTTTTTGTTGCCCTAGAACTCCAAAAAGTCGGCCCCCTCTGTTTTGATTCGAGTTCCCTATTTATTTGCATATGAATTTTCGTTTCAGCCCACTCAAAACGCAGAGTTCCAGTTTTTGTTCGTCGCCTGTTAGTTGCACGACGAATGCTCAACGAACATATCAGAGGCAGGGAAGAAACATCATTCGTCGTGCCTTTGTTTGGCAACGAAAGCTCAACGAACAGCCATGAGAAATTTTCCTTTTTGCTTTTTTGTCCCTTGCTTAGCTTGTCCTATGTTTTCTTTAGCCCTTTTTCACTTTTCCACCTCATCCTACGAAAGAGAAAGAGGGTTGATGAACTTCAAAAATTCATTTCACACACATATAACTCCATATTTCACCAAAATATTCATCTTTCAATTTTTACTCTTACATATGTGTATTCATATCTTTCTTAATTATTTACCACCAAAAATCATGTACATTCAAGAGAAATTGAGATGGAATATGTGAAGTTATGGAGTTTATCAGTGGTCCTGGCGTATTAGTTTGAACCCGTTTTTGAACCTTTACCCCCATTCCCTTAGGGAACAGGAATTCCACGGAACGGGAGCGGGATTTCCCGATTATATAATTTTTAGATTTGAACATGGAGAAAAAATAATTTAGATATATAACATGTTAATAAGCATATCAATTATAAAGTAAATAGCTTTGCAACTGAGTTGGTCCATAAAAATAGTGCTTAAACTGTTAAACAACATCTATTTTTCACACATTAATGAAAATAAAAAGTAGAACTAATAAAAACAAGCACCCCATCACATAAAAAGAAAATTTAGTTCACTTTGGTGCTCCAGATTGAATATGGGGAGGTTAAACAAGAGGGATTGGTGTCGATTCCTTTTCAACAAGTTTAATTATATACAATTCTAAAAAAGAATTTAATAAAATAGGCCAAACAAGAGAGCTAAAACATTAAAGGAAGTGATTAAGCTAATTAAGATTTAAAACTAATCAACAACCGTCTGAATTGGACCATACCAATAATTCTCTTTCAAAGTCATTACTTAAAAGTTGTTTCAAAACAACAACTCTAACTTCAATGGTTGGAGATTTAAACTAAATTGTTCCATACCTAGTGAATAGAACTTCACATAAAGTATAAGTGAATCTTCGCAATAGACTAAATAAAAGAAGACATTATTTATACTCTTTAAGATTAATCTTGTTCTAAACTTGAACAAAAAATCATCAAAAGTTCAAAGCTACAAATTGAACATACAATTGACCTTCCCTTCCATCTCAATATGCATCTCATTTCTAATTTAATACTATAAAAAAAGTATAAGCCCGGGAATGGGAATGGATCGAGAATCTAGGGGTCTTTCCTGAATCTCGTCCTATTCCCGAAGAATTCCTGTTTCCGCTTCCCCGGGAAATTTCCCGGCGTTGTATGGGATGAAAAATTCGGTCCCGTTTGCCCGGGAATGCATGGGACGAGAACCCCAGAAACGGGATGTGATGGACAACCCTACCACCAAGTAGTAAAATATACTCTTTCTTTTCCCATTTTTGATTTACATTCTTTTCCATTCTATTGTGCTCTCCCTACCACCTACTTGCCAGTTGCCCCGTCCTTTTCTTTTTTTCTTGATGAATTTCTCTTTTTCAAGAACACTCCCCATCCTTCTCCTTACTTGCACTTGTGTGTGACTTTTGTAACTCTCTTTCAATTTCATTTTTCTGCATTTTAATTTCTGTTTTCTCTTCGCCGCTTATTTTCATTTGTTTTCATTTTAAGTTGGAATCACAATAATATATGATTTTCTATTTTATGTGAATCCTTATATTTTGTTAATAGATATATTATTCTGCATTTTAGTTTCTTTTTGTTTTTCCCCTCCTCCCACAATACTTCTGCATCGTTTTTTCCCAAATGCTTAAAAGTTGAAATAAGTCAAATAACTATAAAATATGATTTCCTTTCTTTATGTGACCTCATATATTTTGCAACTAGATTTATTTTCTGCATTTTAATTACTATATTCTTTTCCCACACACAATTCTTCTCCAAAGTTTTTTCTGATATCTGAATGCTATGTGAATTCATATATTTTGCTAGTAGATTTATTTTTCTACATTTTAATTACTATCTTCTTATTTCACACGATTCTTCTGCACTGGTTTTTATATGAATGCATGAAAGTTTTTTTACCTTGAATGCTTGAAAGTTTTTTTTATCAGAAGAATGCTTGAAAGTTGGAATCACACTAAAATATGATTTCCTATTTTTATATGAATTCAAATATTTTGCTAATAGATTTATATTCCTACACTCAATCCTTGATAAGATAAATATTGAACCACTTTCCTAAAATAATGTAAGTTACCCTATATTTAATTTATTTACTCATTTCTTCAACTTATTTATATTTTATTTTCCCTCTGTATATATCTCTATATATACTTATGCTCCTGATACACGCGCATTGTGTGGGCACTATACTTATTAAGTTTAAATAAAAGTATCTCAATAAGAAGATTACTTATTGATCCATGATTTTAAGAGTATATTTTTATAGAGATTACTTAACCGAAGAAAACCACATAATGAATAAAATCATTTTTTTAGTTTAAAATGAATAAAATCCTTAATAAGGAGTATAGCAAAGGCTTTGTAATCAAGTGATATGACATCTCAAGATTAAATGATTGAGTTGTAACCCCAAGCCATTACATGCCCCTAATTAAAAAAATAACGAACATAAATTTATGTAATAAATTGATTGATTATTAGAAGATGATGGGCAATGAAATTAAACCTGCCAGTTCTAATATATCTGGTCTTTCTTGTTCGAAATGCAGGCGCTATAGGGAATAAATGCAGCCCTTCACATTTCCACATAGATGTTAAACCCCCATCAAATCACACCCTCCAATCTCTGAGAAAATGAAATGACACAAATCATAAAAAAAGAAAAGGCAAAATGATAAACATCTACTACAGAGAGATCAAACACCTACTGCATTACAAGTCTACAACCGTGAAAATACTAATTAAAGATTATTAGAAGAACGGATTCAACCTGCAAAAAACCAGCAAAAGAAACAAACAGACAGATCAATACATAAGACAATGAAAATGTTGAGGATTAATGGAAGAACATTTTAAACATGCAAAAAAAAAAAAAAACTAGCCAAAAAGATGAAATAATGTGTTAGAAATGTATTAGAATCATAGATACTGATTTAACCTAAATGTCGCCCTTTAGGTCAATCAAAAATTCTAAACTCAAATCCACTAAGTGAATAGTGGTGAGTATTAGGTCTTTTCCACAATTCAAGTTGAATCTAGCAAATTCTAGGCTAATATTGTCACGCAAATTAAAAGGCAATGAGAGGTTGATTTTATGTTTAACAAACTACAATTTAAAACTAGAAAGAGAAGTAAAAAACCGAATTGAAAGAGTGAAGAAAATGAGATAAGGAATCACCTCCCTCTCCAAGTACTTAGTGCCTTAGGTGAATTAGGCTTCTTAATCTTGTCACACTTAATTAAACTAGTTAAATCCTTAAGACTTCTTTAATCAAAGAAATCTACAAGCATTTAACTAACCTAATCAAGCCAAAAGCTCTTTTAAGCCAAGAACATACCAAAAGCAACTCTAAGTACTAAATCTAGCACTTAGGAAACAAATTCATTCCACACATATACAAGGTAGCAAATCGCACACATATACATACATGGAACTACAAAATCTAAGCTTAGGTTTTCATGTTCTTAACACAAAAGAGAGGTTTTCAAGCTACAATCATGTAAAACACCTAAAATCAAGGTGTTCTAACCTATACAAGACTAGATCTAAGACATAAATGTAAAACTAGCTTGAAACCTAAAAGAGAAGATTACAAGATCATGAAGCCAAATGTGAGTTCTTCAAGCACTTTTCCTTGGAGAGGAGAGGAGAGGAGGCTTAGCTACACATGGAGATGTGGAAATGGAGGGAGATTTCGTGAGAAATCATGGAGAAATGGGGGTTAGGTTTCGTTTTGGTGAGGTGAGAGAAGAGAGAAAATGGAAGATGAAGAAGATGGACATGAAGTGGTAAAATGATTAATGAAGCTAGAAGATATTTATATGAGTGTTTAGATGAGTTAATGAGGTGTTTAGGGATGTTTATGGGCTGTCAAATTCGGCCAAGGCTATGGGTTAAGTGTGTGTGTACATGTAAGAGGCCAAGAGGGGTAGTAAGGTAAAGGAAGGGTATTTTTGGAAATGTAGGGTAAAAAGTGGGTGAATGTGGTCATAATGTGGACTAGGTTCATCTCCAAAAATTCCTCCTTTTTCTCCTCTCCATTGTGCTACCCTTTTTGCCCTTAATGAAGCCTCCAACTTTGAATTTGAATTTTTGGCTCCATATTACCCCTTTTGGAAATGTGCAAATCCCTTGTTTTTGACAAAAGGGGTAATTTTTGTCCTATGCCTTTGCCTTTTGACTCCAAGTCAATTCCTTGCACTCCAAGCAACTCCAAAGGGTTGTGGGGCCCACGTGGGACCCCCCTACAAGAGAAAAGCACCACATAGTCAAAAATGACCAAAATACCCTTAGTTACTTAAAATGCAAGTAATTAAGCTAGGATTTTCCATATAATCACCTATAAGCATGTGCACATAAAATCACCAATAATGATCAAATATAACAATTAAACCTCACTAATTAAGCTCAAATGCACATGCTTAAACATATAAATTTCGGTCCAATCAAATCCCCCACACTTAATCTTTGAACTCCGGTCAAAGTCATCCAAAAAGTCTAACTTAATCATTAAGCATATTGAAGGCAATTGGAATTGTCATTGTGTACAAGTTGATCTTTTTGAACCTTTCCCTAGATTATCACATGGGCCAAATTTAAGGATGCAAAGTGGAAACAAGTTTAACAAGTAACTAGAATTAGGAGGGAATGCTAAAAGAGATTTTTCCTCACCGGATTTAAGTGTTTGCACTCAATCTCTCAAGTTAGGAATAATGCCTAACTAGGGTCTTTGTAATCACTCTTTGGCTCAATGCATTCCACCTCACCATAGGCTTGTAATAGTTCTTAGTTCTCCACCCATTAGTATGCATGGCACAATCAAATCTAGGGGACTTTGGGGGTTGCATGGAAGGCTACTATGAATGATGAATGATGGATAGTAGTCAATGACCAATAATATAAACAAGTAGCTACCACATATACTTGCAATACAATAAATCCAATTCCCACAAAGCATGCTACATCTCTCTCCCTTTTTTTTCAAGCACTTTGTGCTATTTTTTTCTTTCCTTAGGCCTTTGGCCTTATTTTTTTTTCTTTCTTTTCTTGGCCTTTGGCCATTTTTCTTTCTCTTTTTTTTCATTAAGGCTCTCGGCCATAATTTTTTTTTTACTCATGTAGCATGCTTTTACAAGATACAACAATACAATACTAATATAAATGCAAGCATATGCTATAATCACTTATTCACACATTGGTCAAGGTGATAGAAAAGAATAGTGAATGGCCCAAAGGGGTTGAATCAAAGGATAATATTTGGTTGGCTTGTGTTTGGGTCATGAGGGTTTAGAATAAAATGCCCCTTTCCTCTTTGTTTGTACCATGCATTGTGATCTTGAACAAGAACTAGGACAAGTTCTAGGAGGTGAAATAACTATTGGCCCACTCAATTCGGTTGGAGGCTTCTCACTTTATGGCTTACTCTAATTAGTCTCTTCCTCCCTAAGAAAAGTTAAGTGAGAAACTAGCCTCCTCTTTGTAACCTTAAAAATGCCCCAAGCAATATCCTAAGTAGTCATTCCAAAAATAAAATCTACTTATACACTTTAGGACAATTTCATTTACTTTCACCATGCTTAATGACCAAATTAAACTTCTCAAACAAATTTACCTAAAAAGTCCAAAAATAAAGTGTAGAAGTTTTGAAATAACCACTTTGAAGCACATACTATACCCCCCCACACTTAAAGCATGCATTGTCCTCAATGGGACCAATCAAATCAAGTAGGAAGGCATAAACAAAGGCAAGGCAGCAATATAAAAGGCCGGGCAGTCCAAGCATACCAATGGCCTATGCATGTATTATTCACAAACAAACACTAAACACAACCTAACACAAGTTTATAATTTTTTTTCTTGGGTTTTCTAACAACCTAAAACAACATACTAGAAAATAAACCTAAACACAATCCTAATATTTTTTCTACTATCAAATGTCTTCCCCCACACTTAGAATAAGAACAATGTAAAGCAAGTAAGGGAAGGAAAGAAACAACCTCTTATGGAGGCTTGAAATTATCCTTGAAGAATAGGAACTTGTGGCCATGAATTTGGTGAATTCGGCCAATTGGAAGCTTCGTCATTATGCTTTTACCAAAAGCATCGCATGTGGCTTGGAGCTTCCTAGTAAGCTCCCTTGCGGCCTTAATGAACTCCCAATATTCCTTGTGCATCCGAAAAGTGCCTACAACATGAAACAAACTTCCCTTGTGCAAGGGGTTGTAGACATGCAAATAGGGCATAGAAATGGTGGTATCATGACAAGGAATAGGGAAATGGTTAGGGGTAGCATCAACAGAATCAAGGAATGTATGCTTAGGAAAATCATGAGACATGCTCTCAAGCTTAACACTTTCATCCAAATGATCAATCATGCTAACATTATCATATACAAAAGAGCAAGAATCAAGAATTGGAAATCTTGAAGGAACAAGATTATTCCCATGCATACTCAAAGCTCTAACATGTTGGCTTACCCACTCATCCATCAACCCATCAATAAAGTTCAAACCAAGCAAGGAATACCTCTCAAATGGATGCTTCATAGCTTCGTAGACATTGAATTTGAACAATTGATTACTTTCATTGTCATGAAGCCCTCATTTAAATGGAGAAGTATGCTTGCGTCAACTTGCTTCCCTTTTGGATTTGAACTTCCACTAACTTGTGATAGGCTAGAGCTCCCCTTTAAACCATCTTGATCAAGTAGAAGTTCTTCATAAAAACCTTGAGAAGTAGGGTGCTTTTCATCATTCAATGCAACCCGATTGTCGACCTCATCCATTGGAGCATCACTCAAGACAACATCATCGCCATTGGTTGTAACTAATTCAAGTGTTTCTTTGGATTCCATGTCAACAACCAAATTAATAGAAACATCATCATCAACAAATTCTAAAAATTCATGAGTTAATGCACATGTATGGTTCGGCAAAGATGGTGTAGGAACATGCTTGACATCATGTAGAAACATGTGATCATGATAAGGCAAAGTATCAAGCTCAAGTGAATCAATAGGTATGTGCTTATCAAGAGTTAATGCATCATCAATCAAAGAATTAGACATGATCAAAGAATCTTCAAGTAATGGCACATCAAACTCATGAAAGCATGCATCCTTTTTAGGTTTAGGATTCACATGATCTTTTGTCCCACCGTTGGCACTCAAAGAATTAGATCCAACACTTGTATAACGGCGCCATGCATAGCAAACCACACACATGCTCAACTCATCACATTCACAAATAGGATTAGAAATATCAACACTAACATCATCAACAATGTCATGCCTAGTCTCATGCAAAGGGGCATGCAAAGGAGTGGAATCCTCACAAACAATATGAGTATCCAAATCACAACTAGGAGAATCACTAGGCAAAACAACATTAGACTCAAGGATGCTAGGTGATTCCACAACTATTTCCTCATCAACCTCATCATCACTTAAAGAACAAGATTCATCTATGGGGGAATGAGGTATAGATGTGGGTGAAGGGTGTGGAGTCTCAACTTCTACCAAAATTGGTGTATCATGTACCCTAGGATCGGCTTCATGGATCAATGGGAGTGCATAAACCGTCTCTTTACTAAATGAATTGGCCAATGAATGAAGAGAGGCGTCCATTCTATCCATCGTATCTAACATGACCTTCAACTTGGCTATCATATCCTCACTTCGACTAAAAGAAGAAGAAGCTTGAGGAGCTTCATATAGTATAGAGGAATGGGGTGGTGATTCATAGGGTGGGTGATCGATAGGAAATGATAGGTCATGAGGTGGAAATGAGGTATATGGTCCATCATAATCATGAGGTTGACATGGAGGGAGTGGTTCCTCATAATGGAAGTTGGGAAAATTATGAGGTGGGTGAAATGAGGGGTTAAATGGAGGATGTGGTTCATCATAAGAAATGGAAGGGAAATATGTGGAATAGGATGGGGGATATTCATAATCATGATGGTAAGGGTGAGGTGGAGGTGAATGATATGCATGAAATGATTGTGGATAGGAAGATATGTGTGATTGTGGAGGACACCCTAGGAACTCATCCTCTTGACAAGACCTATATGAATGTTGAGGCATGTTGTGAGGCAATCCATAAGAATCATGATATGATGCATGATATGCATTAGGAGAAGATTGAGAATGCATGGAAGGATGTTGTGCAAAATCATGATATGTGTCATTCCAATCCATGGTTCCTTCCTATATGCACATGACAAGTACAACTTTGTCACCAAAACAACCCATTTTCTTGATGAATGATGTGTAAAAATGAATGCAATGAATGAGTGCACAATGTAGGCAAAAATTGCTCAAAGTGTGAGCACACTTCCAGCCAAGTCAGACACCTAAAATCCCTGCAAAACAAACCACCAAAACCAGCCAGCAAAAATACCAAACAATCCAGCACAGTCCACAAAAATCAAGTCTAAGAAGCACTAAAGTGAGTGCTTTCAATAGGCTTAGCGATGTAGCTCAAAACAAGCTTGCAAAAGTCCAAAGAGTTGGACACAAGACCAGCCAAGATTAAAGCTCCAGAATAGCCTCAAATAGGCTTAAAAATTCCCTGCAAATTGGTTGAAAAACCTGCACAAAGTCCAGCCAAAACAAACCACCAAAACAGTGCAATTTCACAAAGTACCGGTTAGAAAATAAAGGCAACTAGAGCACCTTTTTCACAGTAATTTCCAACCAAACTTTCCAGATCAACCAGGCAGATATAAAGTGCAAATAACCAGCTTTCAAAAAATCAAACACTGCTCAAAACAGATAAGTATAATGCAAACAGTTTTGGTTCAAAGTTGAGCAGGAAAATGCACAATTACAGCATGTTTTTGACCTCTAGAGAAACGAATACTGCACCAAAAATTCAGCACAATCTATCAATCAAAAGCTTATTCCAAACTGGTCAAAATGAGCCAAAGATCATGCAAAACAGCGCAGGATAAGATCAAACAGATTGGCTCCAAAGTCAGCCGTTCCGCAGGCAATTTCCAGAAAAACAGGGAATTTTCAAAAATTCACCCTGGACAGTAGAAAACGAGTTTCCTGGCCAATGATATATCAAAATAAAGCTTGCATCTTCTAGTTTTACCAGTTAAAACAGTTTCCAAAAATTCAGAATAGAGTGTTCCCAGTTTTGAAAACAGTGAGTCAGTCAAAACAGTGTTTTCAGAGCAATTTCCAGCAAAATGAACACAATGTCCAGCAAGCTTCCTAGCAATATTTTGGCTATCTAGAGCAGCCAATACACACTAAAACAGTCCAACAATATGCAAAATGATAATGAGCAAGCACAAATATGAAGCACAATGTATAAAGTTGCTCAAAATCACAAAATGTCCAACTTCAACAAAAACAACTACAAATTAAAATGTGACTTGTAAAACCTAAAACTAGCAAGATAAAACCTAAATTGGCAACGGCGCCACTTGATTTAACCTAAATGTCGCCCTTTAGGTCAATCAAAAATTCTAAACTCAAATCCACTAAGTGAATAGTGGTGAGTATTAGGTCTTTTCCACAATTCAAGTTGAATCTAGCAAATTCTAGGCTAATATTGTCACGCAAATTAAAAGGCAATGAGAGGTTGATTTTATGTTTAACAAACTACAATTTAAAACTAGAAAGAGAAGTAAAAAACCGAATTGAAAGAGTGAAGAAAATGAGATAAGGAATCACCTCCCTCTCCAAGTACTTAGTGCCTTAGGTGAATTAGGCTTCTTAATCTTGTCACACTTAATTAAACTAGTTAAATCCTTAAGACTTCTTTAATCAAAGAAATCTACAAGCATTTAACTAACCTAATCAAGCCAAAAGCTCTTTTAAGCCAAGAACATACCAAAAGCAACTCTAAGTACTAAATCTAGCACTTAGGAAACAAATTCATTCCACACATATACAAGGTAGCAAATCGCACACATATACATACATGGAACTACAAAATCTAAGCTTAGGTTTTCATGTTCTTAACACAAAAGAGAGGTTTTCAAGCTACAATCATGTAAAACACCTAAAATCAAGGTGTTCTAACCTATACAAGCCTAGATCTAGGACATACATAGGCAAAAATGTAAAACTAGCTTGAAACCTAAAAGAGAAGATTACAAGATCATGAAGCCAAATGTGAGTTCTTCAAGCACTTTTCCTTGGAGAGGAGAGGAGAGGAGGCTTAGCTACACATGGAGATGTGGAAATGGAGGGAGATTTCGTGAGAAATCATGGAGAAATGGTGGTTAGGTTTCGTTTTGGTGAGGTGAGAGAAGAGAGAAAATGGAAGATGAAGAAGATGGACATGAAGTGGTAAAATGATTAATGAAGCTAGAAGATATTTATATGAGTGTTTAGATGAGTTAATGAGGTGTTTAGGGATGTTTATGGGCTGTCAAATTCGGCCAAGGCTATGGGTTAAGTGTGTGTGTACATGTAAGAGGCCAAGAGGGGTAGTAAGGTAAAGGAAGGGTATTTTTGGAAATGTAGGGTAAAAAGTGGGTGAATGTGGTCATAATGTGGACTAGGTTCATCTCCAAAAATTCCTCCTTTTTCTCCTCTCCATTGTGCTACCCTTTTTGCCCTTAATGAAGCCTCCAACTTTGAATTTGAATTTTTGGCTCCATATTACCCCTTTTGGAAATGTGCAAATCCCTTGTTTTTGACAAAAGGGGTAATTTTTGTCCTATGCCTTTGCCTTTTGACTCCAAGTCAATTCCTTGCACTCCAAGCAACTCCAAAGGGTTGTGGGGCCCACGTGGGACCCCCTACAAGAGAAAAGCACCACATAGTCAAAAATGACCAAAATACCCTTAGTTACTTAAAATGCAAGTAATTAAGCTAGGATTTTCCATATAATCACCTATAAGCATGTGCACATAAAATCACCAATAATGATCAAATATAACAATTAAACCTCACTAATTAAGCTCAAATGCACATGCTTAAACATATAAATTTCGGTCCAATCAGATACATATTTCCAACTCCTTCCACCATTTCTAAACATACATGACACCCATTTGTTTTTTTATTTTGAAAAAAATTGAGGAAAAAAAACAAGTCAATCAGTCATAACATATGTTATAAAATTTTAGATTTTATATTGATTTATAAATCAAATAAATAAATAAGTGTCAAATTTTAATTAGAACATATATATACCTCTCAATTTTATCTGCAATTCCAAAGGTCATACTCCTTCCCAATCTCAAACGCACAATGAGCATCAACAGTCACATACAGAATCTGATCATAACTAAGATCCTCATCACCCCAATCACTCATACTAACATCTCTCCTCAGAATCCCGCCAGTAGAATACCCCAAACACTCTTCAATAATCTCCGCGACAGAAGCCCCATGAAGACTGTCACCATCATCCGTCTCCGCATATTTCCTAACATCCAACGGCTCCCTCAACATCTCCAAACGATGCCTCGTTTCCTCCAACTTTGACCTATCCGAATGATTCCAGAATCCAACAAACGTATTACCTATTATTATTGGAACACAAGTGAGTGATGTCAGATATATTGATAGTACTATACTTATATAATAACCACTAAGCCAATATATAGGATGTATGATTATATATATTTCATTAATACTGTGGACAATATTTACATGAGAAGAAAGGAATAAGATGAAGAATCAAAATCTTCTCATTGATGGTGAAAGATAAAAAACAATCTATCTAATCCACTTAGATTATTAGATGCAAAAACAACAAAAATCATTCATGAGGTGATGACCATCCCTTGCTTGAAGTGATGGATTTACAAAACTCCATAGCACTATGGTCTTGAGGTGAGAGACCAAGGGCTCGTTTGGTTGTACGTTGGAAAGTTTGACAAAGAATTAGAAATGGAAAGTGAGTGAGTCCCATTCTGTAAAAAATTGTCTGATGTGACACATTTCTGACAGATGACAATTACACCACTATCCTTGTTTAAAATCAATTTTGAGCCAGCAAAATCAATTTTAGACAAGGCTAATGGTGTAATTGTCCTCTATTAAAAATGTGTTACATCTGAAAACTTTTTGCTTTTTGCAGGATGAGATTCACTCACTTTCCATTTCTAATTTTTTGCCAAACTTTTGAACAACCAAAGAGGTTCCAAGTTAACTCTCCTTTCTTGGTGTAGACTATCATAAATATCACACACTAAAACATTTACAAGATCTAACCCATTTAATATTTATCCTAATATTTCTAACAAATACTAGTTCAATAACAAAAGAGAGGAATATATGAATGGAACAAATATATGTAGCGGGTTATATAGGGTACATGATATGTTACCAGGGTCTTGAAGAAATCTCCTGAGTGCTCGTGGCACATAAGGTGATTGAGTGAGTTGGTAAACGAGGCAACGTGTGCCAACACAGAGAGTTAGTGTGTCTGCTGATGTGTCCGAGTAGTAGTATGGGTCCCATTGAACGCCGATGCCGACGATGAATCTGCCGAGGTATGGTCGGAAAGTGACTTTGGTTGAGTGGATCCAGCGGCGGACCACGGAGGCCTTGGAAGTGACGGTAACGGTGATGCTAGTTCCGTCAAGCTTCACGGTGTGGAGACTGTGGGTTGACGTAGAATATTCCCCGTCGATTGTGATCGTCATTTTTGCCGTGAGAGATGAGCGAGAAAGACACTTTTTATATTTGGGGTAATTAATTAGAGGTCCCCACAAGGGAGTTAATACTGGAAAACTCCCAAAAGTTGAAAATATTAATGTAGGGTCCCAAGGGACCTCACATTAATATATTTGAAATGTGAAAAGACAGTTTTGCCCCTAGCCTTAAAAAAAATTTACGCTCCTCCCTCACCCACCCCCTCCCCGCTCCAGCCCGCCCCCACCCCCACCCTCCAGGCCGCCCCCCCACTCCAGTCCCCCCCCCCCCCTTCCCTCCCCTGCCCCCCCACCCCCAGCCTCCCCCTCCCCCTGCCCCCCCTCCCCCTTCGGCCCCCACCCCCAGCCCCCTCCCCCTTCGGCCCCCACCCCCACCCCCTCTCCCCCCCCCCTTCGGCCCCCCACCCCCACCCCCTCTCCCCTCCCCCGTCGGCCCCCCACCCCCACCCCCAGCCCCCTCCCCCCTCGGCCCCCCACCCCCAGCCCCCTCCTCGCACCCCCACCCCCACCCCTCCTCGCACCCCCACCCCCACCCCCACCCCCTCTCCCCTCCCCCTTCGGCCCCCCACCCCCACCCCCTCTCCCCTCCCCCGTCGGCCCCCCACCCCCACCCCCAGCCCCCTCCCCCCTCAGCCCCCCACCCCCACCCCCTCCTCGCACCCCCACCCCCACCCCTCCTCCCTCCTCACGGAGGAGGGAGGAGGGGTGGGGGTGGGGGTGCGAGGAGGGGGTGGGGGTGGGGGGCCGAGGGGGGAGGGGGCTAGGGGTGGGGGTGGGGGGCCGAAGGGGGAGGGGAGACGGGGTGGGGGGCCGAAGGGGGAGGGGGCTGGGGGTGGGGGCCGAAGGGGGAGGGGGGGCAGGGGGAGGCTGGGGGTGGGGGGGCAGCCTGGAGGGTGGGGGTGGGGGCGGGCTGGAGGGGGGAGGGGGTGGGTGAGGGAGGAGGAGGGGGGAGGGGGGTGGGTGAGGGAGGAGGGTAAATTTTTTTTAAGGCTAGGGGCAAAACTGTCTTTTCACATTTCAAATATATTAATGTGAGGTCCCTTGGGACCCTACATTAATATTTTCAACTTTTGAGACTTTTCCAGTATTAACTCCCTTGTGGGGGACCTCTAATTAATTTTCCCTTTATATTTTTGGCCGTTAGGGAGTGGTAATGTAGAGTAGTAATACTATTGTGGCTTTATATAGTGCGAAATCGTGCACAATCGTGTTTGCACGGTGTAGTTCATGGCTAAAAATATAATTTTCTTTATTTTTTTTATTCACACTAAAAATATAATTTTCGTTATTCACTTATTTGTATATATATTTAAGGCTAAAGTATGTTTTTGGTCCCTTAACTTTGGAGAAAATCATGTTTTGGTCCCTTAACTTTGAAAAGTGTGTTTTTAGTCCCTTAATTTTGGATAAAGTCATCTTTTTAGTCCTTTAACTTTGAAAAGTGTGTTTTTAGTCCTTTTAAATTCGATTTAAGTATGTTTTCGGTCCCTTAAGTTTGCAAAAAGTCATGTTTTAGTAGCTTAATTTTGAAAAGGAATGGACTAAAAGCATTTTTATCCTTTTTTCAAAGGACTAAAAACATTACTTTATCCAAAGTTAAAGGACAAAAAACACATTTTTCAAAGTTAAGGGACCAAAAACACACTTTCTCCAAAATTAAGGGACCAAAAACACACTTTTCAAAATTAAGGGACCAAAACATGACTATGTGCAAACTTAAGGAACCAAAAACATACTTTAGCCTATATTTAATTTTGAATGAGCAGTTTTGGATGGTGAGTTTATAGCCGTTTCATTTTTTAGGCTAAAGTATGTTTTTGGTCTCTTAACTTTGAAAAAATCATGTTTTAGTCCCTTAACTTTGAAAAGTGTGTTTTTGGTCCCTTAAATTTGAATAAAGTCATGTTTTAGTCCCTTAACTTTGAAAAGTGTGATTTTAATCCCTTAACTTTGGACAAAAGGATGTTTTTAGTCCTTTCAAAAAAGTCTAAAATATGTTTTTGATCCCTTCACTTTTAAAAGTTAAAGGATTAAAACATGACTTTCTAGAAATTTAAGAGACTAAAAACATACTTTGACCCAAATTTGAAAGGACTAAAACACTCTTTTCAAAGTTAAAGGACTAAAAGGTTACTTTCTCCAAAGTTAAGGGACTAAAAACACATTTTTCAAAGTTAAGGGATTAAAACATGACTTTCTCCAAAGTTAAAGGATCAAAAACATACTTTAGCCCATTTTTTATTACTGTTGGTTTTACAACTAACATTGTTGAAGGGAATAAATTTTTTTTAGCACAAGTTGAAGGGAAAATTTAAAATGTTGATTTATACAGTTAAATATAACAATTTTTTTATATAAAATTTAACAATAATTATCCTACTTTTGTTTTGAGCAAAACAAATAATCCTACTTTTGTTTTAAAAATTTACGTTTTTGACTAACTTTAATCATGGAATCACCTTTAAGATTTGATAAGTCTTCATTTTCATTTAAATAAAACTAAGTATGTAACATGTAAATAAAAAAAGATTAAAAGTCAATTTCAGGCTAATCAAATGATTAGAAGGAAATTTTGTAATAAAAAAAAAGAAGGAAATTTGATGCGCCCATAAAAAAATGAAAGTATACTTTAGTCTAGATTGTTTTTTTATCAGAAAAATAGATTGTTTATTTTTAATACCATAGTATTGATTTTATTGATGCTATTAAATATTAAGTGAATGTGAGGACAGAGGAGTTTTAATGGATTTAACCGTTACTAATTTTGTTTCTTGAGAAAAGCTTCAAATTATGCACTAAATTTAATATATCAACCTGCTTCAAAAGCTTCAAATTATGCACTAAGTAGCTTTTATGACATTAAATTCTCCTAATTTCAAAATCATGCACTTCTGATAAAAAAATCATGTACTTCTGAATTCTGATAAAAGAATCATGTACCGTAGAGGTAGTTATAACGTTCATAATATATCGGGAATTTGATCAAAAAAAAATATATCGGGAAAAAATTATAACGTTAGTTCTCACGTTTAAAACTTAATACTGTACTAGTATATTTAATAACAAACCTCCCTAAATTTTTCGAATTTGGATGAAGTAAACCCAAACTAACCCATTTTATATACCTCATGTACTTTCTGATAAAAAAAATACCTCATGTATCGCATTCATATATACATCAACCTGCTTAATCTTTAACGTTGTGGTGTTATCTTGATTTGATTTGAAACATCAAATTGACTTAGAGGTAGTTCCTAATTTGATCTGAGTCCTATACAGAACATGCTTGATCTTTGTGTTGTGTATAAATAATATGCACCATATTAAGGCATATAACCTCGAATTAGATTGATATTAATTGTGAAATGATATTAAGCTATTAAACTCTCCATTGAGAATTTGAGATAAAGCTATTTGATTTTATTACGAAAAAAATATAAGAATGTTAGCTAACAATTTTCTCGAAATAAATTTTTACTTTTGGAGGTAAAATGCTTTCCCGTGTTTGAAACAAATTGAATTTGAACCTATAATCAATATCATTAATTTTTTAATTGAATTTATTCTTAAATATAAAATCTCTTTCAATTTTCTCTCATTTCCCCCTAAATTATCCATATTATACTACTCAATACTCAATGATATTTGTTTGTTGGCCATCCCAGGCTATTCCTCCACTTGCCTCTGCTGGTACTTAATTCTCTCTCCCTTGTGTGAGTTACCCTAGGTTAACGTTGTAACCACAACCTCTGACGTAGGTCTTTGATCTACGGCGGTGCTCATTTCACATATGTTATTTGATAGAGGTGAGTCACTATTTTGGTGAGGTGTTAATGTTATTCGGATGGGGCACGCTCACCCCTGTATTAATTTTCGTTTCTGGGAGTGTAGTGTGTGTGTCCCTATTTCAACATATGTGTGTGTACGTTGTATTCCTTTGTAGTGTGAATCAAAGTTTCTCTTCGCCATATACAAAGGAAGTGGTTCTAATTTTAAAAGTAAATCAGAAGTGAAAAAAAGATGGACTTTAGTGGGAAAAGTTATTACTAATTGAATTCTAAATAAGCTAACAGTTCTTTCAATGATAAGAAAAGGTTGGCAAATGAATGTGGATATGGAAATACATGAGCTGCAAAGAAAACAACGTCAATATTCCTCTTTCACTTGAAAAAGGAGGAAGATTTTGATCGCATTTCGAAGGGGAGACCTTAGTCTATTCAAGCTTAACCTTCAACCAAAGGCTGGATTTACAACTTTGAAAGAAGTAGACTTCTCTCATCAGCGTCTTTTTGGGTTCAATTCGATGAACACCCCTAGCAGCGCCTTTGATGTAGATTGTGTAATTGTCCTTGGGAATGCCGTAGGTGAAACTTTGATGGTGGAGCAAGTGGAAGTTGAAGGTGCATGTAATTCAAATAAGTTTTGTTGGAGTAAGAATTATGATTAATCTTAATGAGCCCTTAGTGGCTGGTATCTCTGTCTCTGAGAGAAGAAAAAGATCTTGCTCAAGTGAAATTTCAACCTAAAATTCACAAAATCGAACACAACAACTTAGAACAATGTGACACAATCTAAAACACTCATCCAAAATTCACAAAATTGAACACAACAACTTAGAACAATGTGATACAAGTGAAAATAAATATCTAGCAAGCTATGGAAGGGAAGAAAAATAATTACCTTCGATTTTAAAATAGAAGTACACTCCTAATTCCATAGTAGCAGATAAAACACCCACACAATAACCAATCTATAGAAAATATAAATACTTTGTCAATGTTTGTAATATGGTAAGAAACAAACAAGAAATTACTATAACCTACCAAGACAAATATATCAATGGGATCAATAAGGGTATAAAGAACCCAAAAAATCCCATTAACAAGAGAGAACTTCCATCATAGTTTGATTGATGGAAAACAAAGGTGAGTTGTACATCAAAATGTTACATGACACAACGGAAACACCGATAATAGTTAATCTCTTCTCCTTTTCAATCTGCCCTTCTAGGACAGTGAACATGATTTTGCAGAAAAAAAATTTCTCCAACAAACCACTTCAATACCACGTTCTAAAACGCAATTGAGATTCGGTAAACCAACAATGAGCACATCAACATTTGTAATAATAAAAATTACAAATAACCAAAACAACATTTGTAATAATAAAAATTAGAAAGAACCAAAACAACTTAACACATAAATAATGTCCCAAAATAAGAATGTGGAAGGAAATCGAAAATCCAATGTATTGGTATCAGAGTCCTATGAATTATTTATTTGGAAAATAGAAAAAATATTTCATATCAACTACACGTTAAAATCAACCAAAAAATGAAAAGAAACCTTTTTTTTTTTGATAAAAAAAATGAAAAAAAAAACTTAATAGCGTATTAAATGATATGATGTTTTCAATACTTGCTCAAGAATCAATAACCCATTTGAACTTTATTTCTCTATTTTGATCATTTTACACATTTTTATTTACTAAATTGGTGGATCTCAATCAATTCACAAACAATTAACATTACTTCCAAATTTCCACAAATCTCGCATATGTATTATTTTAAAGAAAATCAATTATAAATCATTTGAAATATAAAATAAGTGTTTCAAAAGCAAATATACCTAATTTAGTGACAAAAAATCAAATGAACTTAGTGTTTTATATCTATGAACATAATAGAAGTATTTTTACAATTATAAGATTTTATCAATTTGTCAATGAAATTTATCAATTTTAGAAGTGTAGAGAGTTTCTAAGAAGATATCCTTCCAAAAAAAAAGAGTTTCTAAGAAGATATATTTTGGAAGTGTGGATTCTAGGGAATATAAATTAATTAACAAAAACATTTTTAATTAACAAATCATACTAAAAGTCATAAATGTTGAATCATGAATGAGGATTCTAGGGAATAATATTTAGAAGTATAAGAATATATATTTTAGGTGGGAGTTTAAGAGAAGTTATGATTTGAGAGGGTGGGGGACTTATCTTCATAATTGTTGAAGTCTATGTTAAATAAAAATTAATTATTTTCCTTAATTTTTATTAATAGATCACCATGGATGAAGATTTAGGAGTCAATAATTTTATCTGAAGATATATTTTGGATTGGGGATTCATATTCATAGAAGTTGAAATATACATGTAATATAAATCAATATTTTATAAGGGTTAATATGCAAATCCACCCCTGAAGTATACCAAAAGGTGCAGATTCCCCCTGACATATTTTCAGATGCAATTTTAACATGGAAGTAATAATTCAGTGCAATTTTACCCTTCCGTCAGTCTAAAATGCACAAAATCAATTTGAAGTTACCTAATAGGTTTGTAAAAATGGAAGGTTTGTTTGAAAGAAATAGATATATATTTGGTGAAGATGAAATAGGAAAATCATTGCCTATAACTTTAGTTAGAAATTAAAACTTGTGTCGTGTGATATTAAAATCAATCTTCTACAACAAATCAGCGGGATTAGTCTCTCACTTGTCGAGTGAGGGGATACCTTGATCATGTATAAAAAAAAATCAGTCTTCTACATATTTAATATAAAAGTTCACTTCAATAAATATAATCCTTACTCAAATACATTTATGAGTTATATTTCGTAAAACACTAGTTATAACCTATACTCTGTAACTGTAATGTCTCGGTTTTTATTAATATCCTTTTGTCTTAATATAAACAAATATCATGATGAGCAACTGTTTTTAAATTGGCCTGATATATAATATTACATAAATTTTATTCTATCATTATATATTTTCTTTATGTGAAAATAAAAACAAATCTTGCGGATAACATGACCTAGCTCCAACAAAAAATCTTAAACATATTCTATTATTTCATGGTTCTTTGCGCATACTCCATCTTCTCCTAATTACTAAAAGATTAGGTTAACTTTTTTATTAGAAATTATAGTTGCATTTTAAAATATTTATTTGTATATTTCATTATTTCTTTCTCAAAACTGGTTTAGTTTATTTTAGGGCGAAGACCCAAAAGTAATATATAATTATTGAGCAATGAACAAAAATAATAAATAACTATTCTAAGCTTAAGGTATACAAATGATTCTCAACTATTGGGCATGAGATCAAAAATGATATTTTCACTAATATGACAATAAGATTAGGCATGAAAAGTCCAAAATACCCTTATAAATTAAATAAATTTTCTTTCTCCTTCTTCCTCACCCTCTCCTTCCTTCTTCTTCTCCAGCAGTCCATCACCGGCCGTCGACGAGATCGTCGCCGCCCAGCCTCCGTCACGGGGGTGAGTTGTCGGAGAAGAGGGAGGGGGAAGGGGAGAGAGAAAGGTGGGGTTGAGCGTGTTTTTGTTATTGTTATTTATTTTATAAGGCATTTTGGACTTTACATGTCTAATCTTATTGTCATATTGGTGAAAATATCATTCTTGATCACATGGTAAAAGTTGGGTATCATTTGTGTACCTTGGGATAGTTATGTACTCCCTCTGGTCCTAAATATAAGACCTAATTGACTTTTTCTGGAAAATCCTTAAAAAACAAATTAAGTTAATTATAAATTGATTTACCTAATTTTTTCCCTTAAACTAGTTTATTTTACCTATAAACTAATGGATAATATAAAATTATATCAAATATATCATTTAATAACCTATTTCTCAACCTTAATCTCTCCAAAAAAAAGTCAAATAGGTCCTATATTTAGGACCGGAAGTAGTATTTGCTATGGGTGTGGAAGAATTCGCCATGAGATTAGAAACTGTAAATATAAGCCTGCTGAAGTGGTTGAACAAGTTCGTGAATTTGGAAGTTGGATGAGTGTCCCCACTGTTAAGTCTACTTAGCTCCTGAAAGCTTTCACTTAAATATAGTGTTAACATTGGCTGCCACTTAGATTAAATGTATGAAACTCCTAGAAGATTTAATTCCAAGAGCTCTCACTTTGATAAGTATATAACTGACAAATCCTATTATTTGTATGTTTTTATTGTGTTAACTTGAGGTTATTAACATTTCAAAGATGCAATATTGGTTCATTTATACCTAATTGAATATCTAAATCTTTAAGTAGAAATTAGTTTAGAAAGTGAATTAATTGAGCTAACTTATGAATTTAATTTGTTAATTAATTTTGAGAGCCAATTGATCTATTTCCTTCCCTTATTTCTAAGAGAAATCCACCCCAAAACCATAAAGAACTGTTCAATCTTCGACATGCATCATTGCGTAACGCAATTGAGCGGACTTTTGGGGTGTTGAAAAAAAGATTTGGCATTATATCAAGTGCCGCTGAGCCTTTCTATAACATCAAAGTTCAAAAGAGGATCATTGTTGCATGTTGTATTCTGCATAACTTCTTGATGAATGCGAACCCACCAACTAAGGAGCTTATGCGTGAGGTAGATGATGAAATTGCAGCTCAAGATGAAAGTAATGATGAGAATCGTTTTCCAAGAGTTGACATAAATGAGACAGCTCAGGGTGAGCGAATAAGGGATAAAATAGCTCATGATATGTGGACTGATTATGAAAAAAATAATAGAAATGTCTAGAAATTATGTATCATAATTGTGTTTTTTATGGTAGAATTTTGTTCAGGTGAGACAATTGGATTCTATTTGCTACACCAGTTGCTATTTTACTCTTAGCTAGGTGGTTGTCTTCTATGGATACTTCAGATTGGTTCTTCTTTGGCTCTTCACAAAGGACGACTCATTATTATCCTTCTGAGGGCAGCTCTCCATGGGGTGTGGCTGCTCTTATTGTTGTCTTACTCATTATGATTCAGTACCAATATTCCTTTCTTGAAAGCTGGTTCTTTTAAGATGATTTGAAACTTGAAAGTTGTTATGTTGGTTTGGTTGTTTGTTTATTTTAAGAGGTTTGATTTTCTAGTTCTGGGTAGTTTGGAGAATTTGGTGATAGATGTTTAGTTAAAGATTGAGAGAGTATAAATTTTCGTATCTACGTAATAGATCTTGTGATTATTGTAAATATATGATAGAACATGGTGTAACAGTGTATGGTGGTGTGTGTGAATTTGGTTTAAGATATGGAATCGAATTTACTGGAAATGAAGCTCTGATTTCTTCAGTTTTGGAGCTTAGGGAAGCAATTATTGTTTAGTATTTTTCATTTTTATTTATATTTAAATCTGTAATTAAATAGTAAAGTGGAGAAATTTTTAAAAATGTGTTATATGAGACAAGGGTAAAATTGGCAAAAATAATTGTTTTCCATCCCCTCATTACTATAATTTTATGCTAGGTTGTTCAAACAATAATAATAATTTTTTTAA
Source organism: Mimosa pudica (assembly GCA_029929735.1). Taxonomy (NCBI): domain Eukaryota; kingdom Viridiplantae; phylum Streptophyta; class Magnoliopsida; order Fabales; family Fabaceae; genus Mimosa; species Mimosa pudica. The sequence continues at coordinate 11,270,723 of JAKELP010000023.1, read as the reverse complement.
AATTTTATAGAATTATGAGTATATTTTATTTAATATTTTAAATGCTTCAAAAAAACTCAAATGAGATTAGGGTAAAAAATGACCAAACAAAAATATTTTCCCTCCCCTCCCCTCTCATACCAAAAAAGGTGAGGTGGAAATCCCTCCCATTCCCTTCCCTCCTAACAACCCAAACAAGGGAAGATCAAATCCCTCTCATCCCATCCCATTCCCTTCCTCTCACTAAAATCCCTTCCCTCCCATTCCCTCCCCGCGTACCAAACAGACCCTAAGTCGTTCAAGGACCAAACATGGAGGAGGCTAGATGGGAAAAAGCAAGGAAAAATGGTGCAAAAGCTGGAAAATGAGGTTGCTGGACAGATTTGGAAAATTACAGAAAAAGACCTCGAATTCCAGAAATTTCAGTTTAGTCCCAGTGTCATAATTACGATTCTGCCATCGAATTTCAGAAATTACACATAGGTCCCACCTGCGAACTGCAGAATTACAGACTCTGTTTTTGCTTATTTTTGACCCATTTGACCTCCAAATTGGTCCCAAATTGAACCCAAACATTAAGCCCAAGGCTACTCTCTACATATTAGATGCAAAATTTAGCTTAGAAACTGAAGTTTTGGGGATTGGGTGCTCCCCAAAACCCTAGCTCTCTCCATCTCTTCCTCCATCCCACTCTCATTTCCTCACATTTCCCTTCCACCTTCCACCTTTCTTCCATGCCTCAATAAAGTTCCTCCTTGCTCTTAGAGTTGATGGGAAGTGGCTTGAGCTGTGGTTCTTCAAAGGGGACTCCCAATTCCTTTCCTTTCTCTTTATATTTTTGATTGCCTAGGTTTAGGTTAGCATTTATGTTTTGAGATTGGACTGAACTTGGTTGTTATTATGGGTATTTGTGATTTTGGCTTGTAATGAGGGATTTGGACTCAACAATATGTATGGTCATACATATGTTCTTTATAATTCATTACATATTTCTATTTACTCATGGTATTGGTAGATAGTTTATTGAATTGAATTGTAATTGAACTATGCATTACAAATCATTAATCACACTCTAGAGTAATTAATAATGTCTATTTGAATGGGTTCATGAGACTAGGCATTAGGCTTACCGGTTGGTGAGGTTTGATATTTTAGAAAACTTAGAGAAACTCAAAGTGAACCTATTAATTGCTTGAGTAACATTAGACTTCAATCCTTTGATTTTATTTTATTATGTGGGGTTCCAATAGTGAATTAAAATCATAGGATTAATTAAGTGGCGTGTTATGGGATTCTTAGAAAGATTGATAAAGATCGATAAAGATTGAGAGAATTTGGAGGAAGAAGAGAGAAGAATAGATTTGAGAGAGAGAAAGAGAGAGAGAGAGAGGGAGAAGAGAAAAGGACCTTAGGCCATCACATTATGCCAAAGTATTACAATATACAACACACTTTACAATTGAGAGTGAGGGTCTTATTTATAGGCTTAGAGTGTAAACTAACACTAATGACTCTATTGTCACTAACTTCTAACTAACTCTTGTCTTTATTTAATATTTCATAACAATACCCCCCTTCCTAATGAGATCCTTGTCCTCAAGGATCAAGTAATATTTGACATACAAATCTAAAACCGAACTAAAAACAAACAATTCAATGCTGGTAAAAACAAATCTCTTAAACATTGTAGATATTTGTGACTTGGATCTTTAAATTGAGTTCTTCACATTCACTTCAGTTTGCTGCACGCGCTTCTCCTTTTGTCCATATTGCTTAGAGCCAAAATCTCCAAAAAACATTGCAAATATCTCCCCCATAAACTAAATCACTAGAGTTCTTGCTAAGAGAAAATTGAAGAAACCATTGCACTATGGGTATACCTCAATCAAATACATTACCCATTGGAGCAAACTGGAACCCACAAGCATTTTCATTAAATTTCCTTTAAACCAAATATGAGTTAAGCATCTTGTAGGAGCATTTTCTTGAAATAAAAGTTCTGTATTTCCAGAACACATTACACCATTGTATTTCTTGGTTGCTGCCAGTTGTGCCTTTGACTGCCTTTTATCTAGCCACGTCAAACCCAAACCAAGAACTTTTGGTTCTAAAACTTTGGTAACTTCACCTGCAATGTCTTCAAGAAAACCAGACCTTTCTTGAGTGTTGGTCAAACCAACCCCACCACTTTCTTGAAATACAAAAGATTCTTCTTGAACTTCTAGGGTCCAGGGTAGAGAAGACCCATTATTTTCTTGAATGATTGGAGCTTCTTGCACTACGATAAATTCTTGGATCTTTTCTTGGAAAGGCTGATTTACTTCATTAACTTCTAAGGCCTTTCTTGACTCCTTGGCTTGCCTCTGCAAGTATATTTCTTTGATCTTTTCTTCATTGTCCAAAACTGTCTTCAATAGCTCCATCATTACTTGAATTTGTTCTTGAAGTGTGTCTGTTTTAGAAGTTTGTTCCTTGAACCGTTCATCCCAGTTCTTCACTAAGTCTTCCACAAAAACAGAACTGGTGGTTGAAAACAGAGATTGAGGCTTAGGACCCATTTTGCTTCAGAGTTGCACAAGGAAACTCAGAAATACAGCCAAGGAAAGATGCGCTCTGATACCACTGTTATGGGATTCTTAGAAAGATTGATAAAGATCGATAAAGATTGAGAGAATTTGGAGGAAGAAGAGAGAAGAATAGATTTGAGAGAGAGAAAGAGAGAGAGAGGGAGAGGGAGAAGAGAAAAGGGCCTTAGGCCATCACATTATGCCAAAGTATTACAATATACAACACACTTTACAATTGAGAGTGAGGGTCCTATTTATAGGCTTAGAGTGTAAACTAACATTAATGACTCTATTGTCACTAACTTCTAACTAACTCTTGTCTTTATTTAATATTTCATAACATGGCGATTCGGGGTTCCGGTCGTAGGATTAATAGTTCCTTGCAAGTAATAGGTCCACAAGCACTAAAGAGCTTAACAAAGCCTAATTGGATGAGGTTTCAACGACTAGGTATTGGACTCATGGGTCCATGAGGTTTGGTAAATTAATAAATTAGTGCATTAAACTCCCCAAAAATATTTAGAAAGCTATGATAGCCATTGAAAATCATTTCCAAGAGCACTTCACTTCCATCACACCCTTTTATTAAAAATACCAAAAATATTTATTTGTTTTGCACCCATCATTCTCATATTTAAAAAAATCAACAAAATATATTTTCTTTACCTAAATCCATCTTGCATTACATTAAACTTATTAGGGTAGTTTAATTAAACAAGACTCCCTTGAGAACGATACCCGGGGTAACTTCCGCTTACCTTGAGGTCTCAAAATTTCTTGAAGGACTAGGTCCAAGGCACACTACACCGACCGCAAAATCGGTGTCCTTCAATAACTAAGTGAGAATATATAACACTTAAAAAAAAATAAAGTATATTTCTTTCCTTGTTATAAAAAAAATAGAGTATATAAAACTCTTAGAAAATACATTTTCTAAGAGCTCTCACTTAGGGTCCATTTGGTGTAAAGAATAGAAAGTGGAGAAAGTAAAATTGGAGGTTTTTTAATTTGGTAATTTATATATATCTCTGGGCTCACAAGTTTTATCTCTCCATCTTATAGTTTTTCTGGGGGCACAAACTTTACTTTCTCATTATTACCTCTACTTTTCATCTTCACCCTTTCGCTTTCCAATTCTTCATTTTCCTTTCTTACAACCAAACGAGCCCTGACTTAGTGCTTGTATTCTTAGAAGGCTTGCTATCTAAGAACACTAAGCATTTAAAATTTGCTCACACTCACGCATGATATTTAAAATTTGCTTTTTCATGTATCTCATTACTTAATCTACATAATGTCTTATTATTAACTTCAAATATGAGTGACTTATGAGTTATCTTTCATTATTTTATGTAGTTAATTTCAGCTGAATATAACATCGAATTGGAATAGTAAAGTCCTTTTTCTTCCCCAAACCATATTTGATATTCAACAAGAATTAGGAATCTCATATTCCAAAACAACATGATAGAAGATGTGTTATATTGTTTGATAATTTCTTAAAGGTTTCCTATTTTCTAAAAGAAATATTTCAAATGTTTTATGCAATTTTTTATGTTTTTTCACAGAAACTTTAAGTATTTTCTCTTAAGTCTTTTATTATTTCAATCATTGATAGTTTGGACTAGTCTTAGAATTCTCTTTTATCGTGAGATGGACTTTCAAATCATATTCTAAGTGTATCCCATTCATGAATCTCACAATGATCATCTACCATGGTGTAGATCATACTTGGGATATGATTAGGTATCTTTATTAATTGGGTGAATGTGCAAAAATGATACTAAAATTTGTCACAAGGAGCGTTTGTAATACTGAAGTTCCGCGAGGTGCAAAAACAGTACATAATTTGTGGTTCGGGTGCAATTATAGGATTTTCATTTAAGAGAAATAAAATTCGAATATGAAAAGACTCTTTATGCCACTGCACTCGCGAAACTTTAGTATTAGACGAAGAGAATAATTTAATGAGCCTCCCAAAAGTGGAGTTTTTTGGAGGGGGAGAAAGTTAATGCCTACTCTTGACCTATTTGCCCATATCATATTTCCTATATTCCAAAATCACCCTAATTATCAATTCTTCTCCCTCCCGCCTCTCCCTATTTCTCATCTCTTTCACTTCTCCCGCAAGATCGAATCCTTCCACAATGATACACCCCATGAACCTTCTTTGATCAAATCTCTCTCATGTTCGAATCCCAAAGCCCACCAATCGTATCTTCAGGCAAGAATTTTGCCTCACTTTTGATACCCCAGTAATTATCAATAGTATTCTTTTGATTTTTTTCTTCACGTGTCTATTACCATCTTAACACAATATTTGGTTACTAAAAAAATGTTTTTATTAATTCTTGATGGGTTCTTCTACACGCAATGTAAGTTATAGTGTAATGACTTTGTTCTTGCAAATAATGGGGTTTTCTGAGTTTTTTTTATTGTTCATCACTATATATTCAGCTTTTTTTTTTCTAGCGTTATCTAGCCAGAAATTTGATTGGTACTAGTTTATTTGAAATTAAATTGTGTATAGATATTTGCATTTCATATGATTGATACATGTGGTGGTGGTATTGATGATGAATTTCAGAGGTCAAATGGTGGGCTGTTCATAGACATGTTCATTTTTCTTGCTTTTGGGAAGGATTGTGTGAGATGGAATTGTTGGAGTTATCAACATTAATATATGAGTGTGTCAAAAAGAGAAGTCTCACTTTACTTGGGAGTGAGAATTTACAAAGTATATAATACACTTGTGTTCTAGCTCAAGTTAAAGAGCCAAAGGAGGAGTAGGCCTCACGCACACAAGTTGGGCCACCGTGAGGCAAACGTAGTGGAAATCCGACGATTCCCCTCCCGTGTGCGCGTGGTAAATAAGGAATCGGCACAATTTTACTCATCCGTTTTTTATTACCTATGTATTTCAAAGTTGTGAGCGGTTACCAACTTGTTTGTGTGCGCGCTTATCTGGATAATTATTTTGTTTAATGTCAGAATAAATATTCAACGTTCAAAACCGCTATTTTAATTGTCATTATTTTTGTAACCGTAAAATAATGTGTTATCGCTCCTGCCTAACATTCACCTGTGCTCACCGCATATAAAAGGCAGAGTCTGGAGATAGTCCAGGTGTACCAGCTCTTTCCTCCTCTGATATATTCTCTGCTTGTTACTATTTTTCTTCTGCTGTTCAGTTGCCTTGCGAAGCGCAGGAAGAGTTTGTTTGATCTTAGGGAGAGCCGCGTCCTAACATTGCAGGTGGTCGCGGAATACCTAAATGATAGAGTCCCACAAGGGAAGCGACTCAAATCATTATAATATTTATTGTTTTTCTCTATGCAGTGCCATCAACTTTCTTAGAGAACATATCCATAACATAAGGGTGCATATCGATAGCAAACAAGAGAGCACCATCGATAGCACACAAACAAAGCCTATCACACAAACAAAGCCTATCGATAGCACAAACAAGAAAGCACATCAATAGCATAAAAGGGAGGGAGTTCAGCTAACAGGAATTATGAGAAGACTAAACATGCTATTTATTTGCATATAAAGCAGACAAAGAAGATAGTTCCTGGACACAGACTATCCAAGCCAATCCTCTTATAAAATACTCCCCTTGGTCGTTAATATAAAAGTCCAAAATATTGGTTTTCGTCCCTAATATAAGAGTTCATCTCATATTCTCTCCTCATTTAATACGTTTTTTCCTAATTTATCCCTAAATTTCTTTCATATTTATTAATGCTTATGTATTTCTCTCTCTTAAAACTATCATAATAAATATGAGTAATATTAGAAAATAACATTAATTTCAGACACTCAATTGACATTCACATGTTTCCTTAAGAAGCGTTTTTTTTTGTTGCGGATACCTCTAATATTAGGGATTGGAGGGAGCAAGATTATAAGACTGAGGGGTATAATTGTCAACTGATAAATTGTCCCACTCCTCTTCCCTTCTAAAACTAAACAAGAAATTAACCTCCCATCCTCCCCCCCCCCCTTAGTTGAACCAAACATAAATAAATTTCTACTCCCTCCGTTCCTAAATATAATATCACTGGGGAAGTGGTTAAGTTACTAAATATAAGATCACATCTTATTTTATCTCAAGTTTTGCCCAAACTACCCTTATACTTCCTCTTTTCATTGAAAATTCATCATCCTTTTAAAATTAAGTTATAGAGGGGATTTTAGGAAGATTAACTTTTTATTGTCTTTCTTAATCTCTCCAAATTAACCCAAGTGATCTTATATTATACTAAATACTATTTAGGAATAGAGGGAGTGCTATTCAGCAGACTAGAGGCCTCTCGCCGCCTCACTCCATCCTTCGAACACTTGGAAGTTCATGGCCACCTCCAGGTATTATTACATTACATGCACAAATCCATCATCTTCATCTTCATTTTCAATTTCCCTTTCCTTCTTTTCTGTGACTTTCACTATCTTTTCTCTAATTGAACTCACCATCTTTCCTTTTCAGGCGGATAAGGGCATTCAAGCGATGGATGGCATCAAGGGGTTTCATAGTAAGCGACGCCCTTCACTTCATCGATGATCCACAACATGGGGTTTCTGTGAGGGCCTTATGTGAGTTGAAGGAAGGTGATGTGGTGGCTAAAATACCCAAACATGCTTGCTTGACCGTTAAGACTAGTGGGGCCACTCACATGATTGAACACTCTGGCTTGGATGACAATCTGGGATTGGCTTTGGCTATAATGTTTGAGAGAAGCTTGGGTGATTCCTCGCCTTGGGCTGCTTACCTTCATGTTTTGCCTCACCATGAGTGTCTTCCTTTGATGTGGACTTTGGATGAAGTTAAGGAGCTTTTGCTTGGCACTGAGCTACACAAGGTAATTGATTATGATTTTTGTTTGCTATATACTCACTTTTTCTTAAATATTATAGCCGTTGACTTAGTAATATAAATTGATTTACCTCAATTATTTTTTTTCTAAACTAGTTTGTTTGACTTCTTTGCTAACATATAAATAAACGGCCAACCCACTTCTAGTCCCCACTAGGTGAGGGTGTTGGGGAAGTGAATATATTAGACAGTCTTACCTTACTTTTTGCGAAGAGGCTGATTCGGACTTATGACCTCAGACCAAGGCAAATGAGTTTACCTTTGAACCGAGTCGGCCCTTCAATTTTATGCTAACATATAATCTAATAATATGACTTGTGTAGTTTCCTTAATTTCTCCAAATAAAAATTTTAATGGATTTTATATTTAGGAAGGGAAGAGGAAGTATTTGCTTTGAAGGGATCATTTGTATTTACTGAACATTGCTCGTGTATGATGTTACTACACTGCTTACTGATTGACTTCTCAGACTTTGTTGTGAAAAAAAATGGCAAGAGAAAGTTTGGGTTTTTACTTATTCTATGTGTTGTGATACTAGTATTTCATTGGTTGGGATGAATGTTTTGTTTATAATTTATCTTGTCGTGCTACTTTTAAATTTTCTGATCTTTAGGCAGACAGTGCAAGAGGATAAAGCTCTTATGTATGACGATTGGAAAGAAAATATTTTGCCTGCCCTGGAATATTCACCTTCAAAGCTTAATCTGAAATCTTTTGGTGTAGAAGAATACTTTGCTGCAAGAAGTCTTATTGCTTCGCGGTCCTTTGAGATTGATGATTACCATGGCTCTGGCATGGTTCCTTTGGCAGACCTGTGAGTAAAATCTTTGGCGATGTCTTCTATTTGATTTGCGATTTTTTCTATTTTAGCCATTTAGAATCTGATGTAGTATACCTTGAAATAATAGATTCACTCAAATCCTATTTTTGGCTGTTTTACATAATGTGGCTGTCTGCAGTGATGAGTTGCAGGCTTGCAATGATGTTATATGTACTTGTCTCAACAACTCATACATCTGATGTTTATTTGGAATACTCACTTTTTTTATTTGACGTTTTCTCAACATGGCCTTGCCTTATGTTAAATTCATTGAATTTAAAGAACTCCAAAATCCAAGTCCCTCATATGGCATTTTCACTTCCTTTCTGTTGAGTAGAAGCATGGTTGAAGGAAGTATTTTTTTTTTATGCTAAACATGCGGGCATTTTATTGTGTTTTAATTGAAAATATTTAATATTGCGAAGTGATCTCAATACTTTAAATAATCTTATTTATTGCTTTCATTTCTAATTCATTGTTTTCTTACTAAAACTAACTGCACATAAAAATAACTTGACTTACATGATGATATTCTGAAGAGCTTTGTCTAATTGTGAATGAATGTAAAGTGATGTAAAGTGAGATGTCAATAATGTAACTGAAATTTAGTTAATTAGGGACGTTGACCATTAAAAAACAACATTCTATGTAACTACAATTTTAACGGTCAATGTCTAAACGTTGATAGTGTTGCGAAATTGCCCCAATTTTAATTGTTCACTTGTAAATTTGCACCAAGTAAAGCTTTTTTGTGCCTAATGCTCTTTACGTAGAATTATTTTGGTAATTGTGGGAATATCTTGTAATCATTATATTATTCACTTGTAATCATTATATTATTCTCTGTATTATTAGGTTTTATTAGTCATTAGTAGCTTGTCTCCTCTCTTAGCCTATATAAACACACTTGTATATTGTTTATCAAAAATGAGAATATTATCTTTTTCTCATCTCTAATCTCTCAAAGTCCACTTGGTATCAGAGCAGGTGCTCAAAATTTGTCAAATTAGTCATTAGCGTTTCATAGCCATGGAACTTTCCCTTCAATATATAGGGCTGAAACTATACGCGATGATTGAAGCCGTTTTGGATCTCACCGCCAGGCCCATCGAAGAGAGGGAGGTTCGCGCGGCCAAACCCTTGAGTTTCGCCGCCTCCGGCCGCGCGCGTGAGCCTCACGCGCCGTCGCGCTGTCCGGCGGCAGAGCGCGTGTGGCGGCGCGTGACGGCGCGTGCGCCGTCCGTTTTCCAGGCGATTTCGTCCGCCGTGTTCGCCGCCTCAGCCCCAGCAAGGATCTGGCCTCATATTGCAGATCCGAAGTCAGGCGCATCATTTTCCAGATCGGGTTGTGTTTTCCAGATTGGGACTCTTGCTGTCCATATGCTATGGTTCTTGATTTGTACTTATCTTGGAGGTTCATTTGTAGTTGGGATCTCAGTAACGATGAAGATAGTGGTCACAAGCCTTTTAGTCAATGCTACCACGTATTTCCTAAGATTGGTAGTAAGGAAGACGACTCATTCATTGACTGAAGAATCTGTTGCGATTGAGACTGTATCCTCAACGTTTGTAGCGAAACGTGGTAACTTTCTCCAAGCCCTAAAAACTTCCTCAAAGGATCGACAGTTGTGGATTGTTGATTCTGGAGCCTCTGATCACATGACCGACAATCACAAATTGTTCACTACTTACATCCCATGTGCTGGCAACATGAAAGTGAAGATTGTTGATGGCTCACTCGCTTCTATTGCTGGGAAAGGGAGTATTAAAATTTCAGAGAGTATCACTCTGGAATCTGTTCTACATGTGCCAAAATTGGCATGCAGCTTACTATCTGTTAGTCAGTTGACAAAGCAATCGAATTGTTCTGTTAATTTTTTGCCCACTCATTGTGTCTTTCAGGATCTATCATCGGGGATGGTGTTTGGTCATGCTAAGGAATGTGAGAGACTTTACTTCCTTGATGACGTCAGAGTGAGTCACCAACCTATCACAAAAGTATGTAACACAATTTCTAAAAATGAAGATACTATGTTGTGGCACAAGAGAATGGGTCACCCTAATTTCCAATATTTATCCCGTATGTTTCCAACTATTTGCCCACCATCAAATCATGATATGAAATGTGAAGTCTGTGAATTGGCCAAACACCACCGATCATGATACCCTAGAACTCCATATATTCCTACCAAACCATTTACGACCATTCATAGTGATTTATGGGGACCTTCCCGCAACCCAAACCGTACTAAAGCAAGGGGGTTTATTACATTCATAGATGATCACACTCGTGTTTGTTGGGTTTATCTGTTAAAGGACAAGTCTGAGGCACCAAATGCATTCATGAGTTTCTATGCTATGATTAAAAATCAGTTTAATACAAGTATCAAAGTTTTACATTCTGATAATGGTACTGAGTATTTTAACCGAACATTAAGTAATTTTCTTCAAACTCATGGTATTATCCATAGAAGTTCATGTGTTCATACCCCTCAACAAAATGGGATTGCTGAAAGGAAAAATAGACACATCTTGGAAGTCACTAGGGCTCTTATGATCACTTCTAATGTACCAAAGTTTTATTGGGGAGATGCCATTTTAACTGCCACCCACCTCATCAACCGAATGCCAAATAAGGTGATATATTTTGAAACTCCACTGAAAATGTTACAAAGTGTCTTTCCTACCACTCACCTTGAATTAAATATACAATTTCGTGTCTTTGGTTGTACTGCCTTTGTTCATGCTCATCCAAATAACAAATTTGATCCTCGTGCAGTGAAATGTATTTTTCTTGGGTATTCACCAACTCAAAAAGGGTACAAATGTTTTGATCCTGTCTCTAAACACCTATTTGTAAGCTTTGATGTTACTTTTCATGAAAATACTCCTTTCTATCCCAAATCTTCAATTCAGGGGGAGAGAACGAGTGAATCTCAGATTTGGGTGCCTGAACTTATACAAGAATATAACACCCTTGAACAATGGATAGCCCTACCACAGATTGAGCCATCACCTCCACCTATACCACAGACAGAGCCATCACCTCCACCACAAATCGAACCTCCCTTAACCCAACCATCTCTTGTGCCAATCACAAATGAAAGTTTGAATACAGGGAACAAAGATATGATGGTGTACTCACGAAGGCAAAAGTCTAAGGAAGTGAGGAAACTTGCATCTGAAGTACCCAGGCAATCAGAACCAGCGATAGCTCCTGAAGAACAAAGGATGCTGAAGTGGTGGTGGTCCCTGAGGAGATTGAGGTATATCAGGAAATTCCTGTTAATATTAATGAATATAATGACCTTGATCTGCCTATTGCTCACAGGAAGCAGCCTCGATTATGTACTTTACATCCAATTCAGAAGTATATGTCCTATAATGCCCTGTCCTCTAGTTATCGGGCATTTGTCACCAGTCTGGATCGAGTACAGATTCCTAAAAATATTCAGGAGGCACTTGAGATACCTGAATGGAGGGCTGCAGTTATGGAGGAGATGAGGGCTCTTGAGAAGAATGGAACGTGGGCTGTTGTTGAAAGACCAAGAGGCAAGAAACTTGTCAGTTGCAAATGGGTTTTTACCCCTAAGTATATGGCTGATGGTACCCTTGACAAGCTGAAAGCACGACTTGTGGCAAGAGGCTTTACTCAGACGTATGGTTTAGACTACCAAGAGACATTTGCACCGGTGGCAAAATTGAACACTATCCGTGTCTTATTGTCTGTAGCAGCTAACCTTGATTGGCCATTGCATCAGTTGGATATTAAGAATGCTTTTCTGAACGGAGAACTTAAAGAAGAAGTTTACATGACTCTTCCTCCTGGCTTTGAGAAAGGAAAGAGTAATAAGGTATGTAAGTTGAAGAAATCTCTTTATGGCCTTAAACAATCTCCTAGAGCTTGGTTTGACAGGTTTTCAAAGGTCTTGAAATCGGAAGGCTATAAGCAAGGATTGTCAGATCATACAATGTTTGTCAAAACAGAGGGAAGAAGAAGGTGCATCCTTATTGTGTACGTTGATGATATTATCCTTACAGGTGATCATGTTGATGAAATAGCAAGGATAAAGGTTGCCCTTGGTAAGGAATTTGAAGTTAAGGATCTAGGGGATTTGAAATACTTTCTGGGAATGGAAGTTGCAAGGTCGAAAAAGGGAATCTATGTGTCTCAAAGGAAGTATATAGTGGATCTTCTTGAAGAGACAGGCATGTTGGGGTGTAGTCCTGAACTGACTCCTATCATACCTCCTAAGAAAAGGAAGAAGAAGCCTGGAAAGGAGGAGGAGTTAGAAGAAGATCCTGATGATGATACTGAAGCTGAAGAGGAAGATAAAGAGCAAGAAGAACCGGCTGATAAAGAACGATATCAAAGACTGGTTGGCAAGCTAATATACCTCTCTCACACAAGACCTGACATAGCATTTGCAGTAAGTGTTGCTAGTCAATACATGAGTGATCCAAGGAAGAAGCATATGGATGCTGCGTACAGGATTTTGAGATACCTAAAAGGTACTCTAGGGAAGGGGTTGTTCTTCCGGAGACAAGAAAGAAGAACGATTGAAGTTTATACTGATGCCAGTTGGGGAGGAACACATCCTGACCGAAGATCTACCTCTGGTTATTGCTCCTTTGTATGGGGGAATTTGGTAACTTGGAAGAGTCAGAAACAAAGAGTTGTATCCAAAAGTAGTGCTGAAGCTGAATTAAGGGCATTGGCTCAAGGAATAATGGAGGAATTGTGGCTTAAACGTGTCCTCTCTGAGATACATGTCAAAGTGGAATTGCCACTCAAACTCTATTGTGACAATAAGGCAGCTATAAGCATGGCCTTGAATCCTGTTCAGCATGAAAGATCAAAACACGTGGAGATAGACAGACATTTCATCAGAGAAAAGGTTGAAGAAGGTATCATATGTTTGACCTATCTACCAACAAATCTTCAAGCTGCAGATGTGTTGACAAAGGCATTGCTCAAGCCTGCATTTGAGAGTTGTATAAGCAAGTTGGACATGATCAGCATATATGATCCAACTTGAGGGGGAGTGTGGGAATATCTTGTAATCATTATATTATTCACTTGTAATCATTATATTATTCTCTGTATTATTAGGTTTTATTAGTCATTAGTAGCTTGTCTCCTCTCTTAGCCTATATAAACACACTTGTATATTGTTTATCAAAAATGAGAATATCATAATATTCCATGAACTTATTTTGTCATAACTAAACTAGTTCTTGTCTCCGGGAAAAAAAGGGGTCAACCTAGTTCTAGTCCACTTGGTGAGGGTGGCAGAGAAAGGAATATACTAGGCAGTCTGTCTTCTGCTTTATGCAGAGAGGCTGATTCGAACTCATAACCTACACCCACGGCAAGTGAACTGACTGTTGAGTCAAGTTGCCCCTTCTCCTTGTTTCCTGAAAGTACATTTTTAATTATAATGTAACTGTCAAACCTCCCTGGCATAATATTTTGTCTGAGATATCCTCTGGAGGCAAGGAAACGCGATTCCACTCCACATTGATGCAGATTGTACCATATTAAGATATCTGTATTTTTCGTGTATGCATAGGAAAACAGTAATATTCAGGTGGAAACTGTCTACAGCGCTCAACTATCCTCATCATTCAAGTAGATAAACTTCAAGAACTTGGGAGATGATCCTATGTAGAAAAATAAGAGAATGACTTCAATTCCTACTAACGGAGTTGAGGTTGATACATATAGGGGATAGATGAGCAACAAGCCTTCTATAGATCCAAAGAAGCAGCAGAGAACCACGGGCTTCTTAAATACCATGAATCATCTTACCATCAATCATTAATCCCATTGTCAACTTTTCAACAAAGAATGTATTCATAGCTATGCGCATGATAAAAAATACATGTTATCATGAATTGATGTTGCCAAATCCTTCCAACATTAATATTTTGTTTTATTTCGATTGGGTTTCAGATTCAATCATAAAACAGATGCTGAGGATGTTCATTTCACTGCTGTACCCTCAAACTATGATGTTGATGGAAAGGAGTGTGGAACTGATGAAAAAGAATTGGCTGAAAATTCTTCCATGGATGAGACTGAGTTGGATACTGCTCTCATTGGGAAACACAGTGGTGGAAACTCGGAGTCATCCTTGGTTGTGGGAGATGATCCTTCAATGTTGGAGATGATCATGATAAAAGATGTGAGCGTTGGGTCTGAGGTAAGATAATTTGCTCCTGTTTTATCTGGACATGGCTTCATTTAGCCTTTGTGTTGATTAGTTTGACATAATTTTCTACAAATGTATCTTAGTCTTTCATAGTTTCGGCTCCATTGTTATAATTTCACCTAATTTCCTGTGGTTTTTGTTAGGTAATTGATAGATGGAGGGGGGCTAGTAGAGGGGTTAAGGGTAGTTAGCTTGGTTAACTGGGTACTGGGAATTATAGTCTATGACTTGAGTCTCTCTGATTTCAAGATGATATAGATACATTGATGGATTTATAGATCTAATATTGTGTACATGGTTTATTCTAACAAAATTAAGGGGAAAACTAGTTTTATCATTTTGCTTCAAATGACAGTAATGTTTTGTGTCAAAAAACATTTCTTCTCATGTCACACTCAATATAACTATTTTATTTCCCTTAAGTTTCTTTCTGTTCATCTTCTTATCTCTTGTTTTGTTGTGGTTAAGTTCTCAATCTTATTTCTAATCTCATCAAAATATTCCACAAAGCAAATTGGATTACTTACTGTTTTTTCATTCCTTTCCATGTATTACTAACTGGCCTCCTTTTCCTATCAGGTTTTTAACACTTATGGGTCAATGGGAAATGCTGCTTTACTTCATAGATATGGGTTTACTGAGCAAGATAACTCCTATGATATTGTGAACATTGATTTGGAACTGGTTCTTCAGTGGTGTTCTTCTTTGTTTTCAGCTCGATACACTCGAGCAAGAGTCTCACTCTGGAGAAGGCTGGGCTATTCTGCATGTGTCAGCCAAGACTCAGAATATTTCGAGATTTCATCTGATGGAGAACCACAGATTGAACTGCTTATTTTGTTATACATCATGTTCTTATCAGAAGATGTATACCAGAAGTTAGACTTATCAATATCGATCACGGGAAACAAACATGAATCAAGTGAAACACGTCTTTCTGGAGATTGTGACATAATGACAAGGATAGCATCTGATATGAGCAAGGAATTCTTGTTAACTAGAAAAGTTTGTGATGCTTTGTTGGCTGTTGCTGATATGCGTGAAAGTCTCTATGGTGTGGACTCAATGGAAGATGATATTGAGGCATTGGGAAGGTGTAATTGTGTTAGAGAAAGAAAGCTGTTTCATTCTTTGGTGCTGCGCATTAGTGAAAGGAGGATCCTTGCAAAGCTCAGAAAGTATGCTGCCAAGCCAATTGGAATTGGCAAGCGAAATTCTGCAAGGAAGATATTGAAAAGCAAAAAATAAGGAATGAGGAAATTTTTTTGCTTTGATGTTGTTTCTTCTGTTATCTTAATTGTCATATTGACATGTTGAGAGATAACAGAGCTGCCTCACGTTGAGGGGTGTTTGACTTTGGGGCCCTTTGGTATTGGGGCGGGATGGGCGAAGGGAAAATTTTTGTAACTGAAATTTAAAAATATTGGAGAAGTGGGTCAAAGTTTATAAATTAATATGTAATGTATTACTCCCTCCGGTCTTAAATATAGGACTTAGATGACTTTTTTTGGGGAGATTAAGGAAGACTTAATTTTAGATGTCTTTCCAATAATACCCCTCCTTAATCATCAGAGTAAGGCAATTTCATTAGTAACGTCTGTCGGAGTGGTCGTGGATGCATGCTTAGATTTTCGCATGTGTTTGGTGTTGCATGTTCGATTCTAGTCAGGGTAGTTCGAACACGCGTCATGTGCATTCCAGTATAAACCTTCGACCACTCCAGCAGCAGCCTTCATCACAGTTTGTTTCTGGGTTACTCTAATATAAAAAGGGAAACTGAACACTAGTGGTAGTTATGGCGCAAGGGGTTTCGAACCCGGATGCATGTGGTTTCGCATGAAGCCATCAACCAATGAGGTTAATTTCCTTTTTCGTGTTAGTGTAACATGCAGTATTAAGGAGTTGAAGATGAAAAAGGGTAATTTAGGAAAAAGGTGACCAAAAATGTAATTAGGTCTTATATTTAGGACCAACATGAAGACACTATCTAGGTCCTATATTTAGGACCGGAGGGAGTACTATTTTAATTTACATCTTATTCTTTTTGAAGTGGGACTAGATATTATCACTGCGTTGAATTTTGAACTGGAACAAGAGAAAACCAAATTACATGCGGTTCAAACTATAGTGGTTTCGTGTAGGAGCTAGGTCATGATGGTTCACAAAATTTTCTTGTGGCATAAAGACCCAATATTAAGATAAAATGAGATTTGCATATTGTTTATACTAAGGCAATCTAAAATCATTGTTCATCATAATATATGGCTAATGTATGGCATGTTAGACCCCCATCGATTCTAATTTTAAATTTAAGTTGACTTTTTAATTCTTGCACATTAACATAGTAAGAAAGATCACTAAATTTTAGCACATGTTACATATTATTAGATTATATATTAGTTTACAAATAAAATAAAATAAATTAGTTTTGAGAAAGAGATATACAAATAAATATTTTAAAATAATTTATTTTACAACCATAATTTCTAATAAACAAGTTAACCTAATCTTTTAGTAATTAGGAGAAGAGGGAGTGTGCGCAAAAAACAATTCTGTGGGAGCTAGGTCATTGTATTCACAAGATTTGTTTTTATTTTCGCATAAAGACAATATATTAAGATAGAATGAAATTTATGTAGTATTTATATCAAGACTCTTTAAAAATAGTTGCTCATCATGATATTTTCTTATGGGCAAAGGTGCAAAAATAGACATCGTAAATTAAAAAATGTGCAATTATAACTCTCGTAAATTGAAATGGGCAAAACTGTACACTGTAAATCAAAATGAGGCAAAATTGGGCAAAAGTGCAAAAATAGCCATCGTAAATTTAAACGTACATTTTCCAACCGTGGCCCCACCATCAGTAAATGATGTGTCATACATTTAAGGGTGCAATATGTTGATGAGACTTTAATTTTTTGATGAGACTTTATTTTTTCAGATGATTATGTAGAAGTAAGGTAAATTTCACATGATTTGGGGTTCTATTTGGTTTCTTATCAAAATGATTTGGGGGTATAGAGTTCGTTTTTAGTGATTTAGGGTTCAACTGAATGCATTTTAGCTTTCACGTTAGATTTTGGAATTGATATGTCATTTACTGACGGTGGAGCCCACGTGTGGGAAATGCATGTTTAACTCGGCCTAACATAGATGTTACTTTTGCCTCATTTTGGTTTACAATGTATGGTTTTGCCCCATTTTAGTTTACAGTATACGGTTTTGCCCCCAACAATTTACCAGAGTTATAGTTGCCCATTTTTAAATTTACGTTGGCTATTTTTGCACCTTTGCCCTTTTTTTATAATAAGGAAAAATGAAATTAATAAAAAAATGAGACATTACAAAATATAAGTTATAATTAGAGAAAAAGAATTTTCATATGTGAGACAACTATGATGACCATACTTCATTGGGTTCCTTTGCATCTTTTGGCTGAAATGGTTGTGAGTGTCACCAAAGACTCTTGCGGAGATTGTCTCTCCGTCTCCTTCTATCACCCTCTTGTGGATGACAACGTCGTGAAGTATAGATTTATACTTCGTAGTGGCGTAACTTTTATGGAGCTTCTTGCAGATCATGGGTCTGCTTTAACTCTCTCCTTTGGTTGCCACCTCTTCAATCGATTCTACCATCCAATGCAGATTGCTCTACCTCAAATGGAGTTGGTTAGCGTCAGTTGTTTCTGGTTCCAATTTTTATTATGCCTATTTTCTAACTTTCTTTCTTTTTGTGTTTCAGCATGTACTTTTATAACTGACTCTCTTATATAGATATATAAGTGAGTCTTAGTTTGTAATCATTTTACTTTTAATGAAATTGACTTTTAATCAAAAAAAAATTAGAGAAAAAGAAAAGTTATGAAATAGAGGGAGAGTTGGTGGATAAGGAAACCGTGGAAAAATCTTTAGAAAGGAATTTATGTAATCATTTTTCATTATTTTCTTTAGAATGTCAAGTCTTGAAGACCAATAAGACATATCCAACCTACTCTAAATGCAGGTCACACAGGATCAGCCTGTGTATCGATCAGGCCTAAAAAAAAGCTATCACAACGGTTTTTTGGGAAAGAGTTATTGTAATAAATTAATTTTTTTTTACTTGATAAAAAAAATAAATTAATTTTTTTTGCCAACAGTAAATTCTATTATTAATCAAATAATTTTACAAACAGTTCACTACAACTCAAAAACAAACTAAAACCAACAAGATACAAAAACAAAGGAAACATAAAGAGACAAATGTGAAGTATATTATGCTTTAATAAGTTTTTGTAAACTTAACGGCGTTCTTATAATCCAATCTAATGGTCATGACCCATCCAAGGAAAAGCCCTAGCAAACCAATTGGTGATCCATGAAAATGTTGGAATTTTATAAATTTCCTTTCTTCAAAGATATTCTCCACTATAATGTCGCATTTTCAATTCGGGGATTTGCACTTGCACGAAATGCAATTAAATAGAATCAGATTATCAGTTTCATAATGCACCTCATTATCCTTTGCATACTACACAACTACAAGCATCGCAAGACATTCTGCCATAAGCAGAGAATATGCCCTTACAACCCTAGAAAAACCATCCGACACACCTACATTAAGATCTCGAATTACACAGGATATGACAGCTCTCCTAGTAGATAACTCAAAGAGACAATCAGTATTAATTAATTAAATTTTAATATATTTTCCGTTGGCACCATCCACTTCAAACTAGTCCTTTGGTCACAACTATCATGCTTACTGATAAAACCAAGTTTCCGCCACCATCCCATAGTTTCCCAAAATTCTTGCAATGGGGAAGAATTACGAAAATGAATAAAGATAGAAGAAAGATTCAGGAAAAAGAGAGAAAAAGAGGTTTAATGGGGAAGAAGAATTAGAAAGTAAGAAAATAGATTTATAAACTAAAACACAATAAAAATAGATTTATAAAAAAAATACTCCATCCGGTCCTAAATATAAGACCTAATTGACTTTGTTAGAAAATCCTATAAAACAGCAAAATAAGTTAATTATAAATTGATTTACCTAAATTTGTCCTTTATATTAGTTTATTTTACCTATAAACTAATGTATAATCTAAAAATATATCAAATATGTCATGATTTAATAGCCTATTTCGCAACCTTAACCTCTAAAAAAAAAAGTCAATTAGGTCTTATACTTAGGAATGAAGGTAGTACTACTATTAGGCTAAACATTTGAAGAGTCAAAGAAAAATAAGAATATAGGTAAGACGTTGAAGTCATTCTTTGAAAAAGCACTAAACTAAAAAGTGTACAGTGTAGTACTCCTATTAAAAAAGGCATGAAGGGGCTGGATAGTAATTTTGCTGTAATCCCTCTTCCTCCTCTTCCTCTTGTCTCTCAACCTCATTTGTTTTCTTCGATTCCTCACTTCTCTGTTCCTCCATTCCTCTCGCTCTCTCTCCCTTCCTACTCTTTTTTTTCTTTCTTTGACTGTGAGGGAGGTACGAGATTCATTCTGTGGTTCTCTCCGTTTTTTTAAAAAAAATTACCTGCAGAGTTTCTTGAGCTTCCATTTAGGGTATGTATCTTAAGTGATGATTTGAGTGTTGAATAAAATTCCCAAAATCTCTAATTGTTTAGCTTTCTAGGAATTTCGGGCTTTCAATCTCTAATTGATCTAGTATAAGCATAATTGAACCAAAATATGTGATTGTTTGAGTTTTGATTGGTTTGTAAATTTCGTTTTCTTCCACTTTTTCCTGTCCGAATCTGATGTTGAAATTGGAATTAAACTGTGCATGTATGTGTGGTCTTAATGATATATAATATGATATTTTCTTCAACCATTTATTTTCTTCCTTTCTTTGGTTCGGTTCTGTATATAAAGGAAGCGTTCATGAATAATTAAATTAAACACTAATAAAGACTATTAAGAAAAGGAGTATATGTTACAAGTTGTGAAATTCATGGTTCTCTTTATTTACAATAACAAAGTTCATCCTCATTATCTCAGCTTTAGACTGAACTATAGCTAGTGAAGCCACATATGAAACAAACCAATGCTTAGGTTTATAATTTTTTCCATCCTTGTTAGTATGAGATATTAGCCTAGAATTGATCAATATGAAATGGGTTATATATAAGGGAGTTAGTTTTCCTACATTAACAGTACCTCAATTGAAGCACCCATTGCTTTGTCACTGTTTATTACATTTGTTACAATGGCAGTTCCCCTTTATTTTTTCTCTTGTACCATGTACATGCTGATATTTGCTTAGTTTATTAAGACTGAATCTGTATCTATCCTTCTTTGCTTAGTTTATTAACTTTTTACATGCTTGCAACTGATATTTGCTTCAATTGATAGCACAACAATTATGTATAACTGATGAATATTATTCAATTATTGACCTGTACAGGCCAAGCATATTGCTGCAACATTGAGGAATGAGAGTCAAGAATACTTCATCTTCTTTCTTGGAGCTCTCAGGCTTCAATTGTCGCTTGATGGTTCACATTTCACCTCAGAATCATAATCACCATTGACTTCTACACTTCAAATGACTTCTTCTACCTCAAATTTACAAAACATCACTCTCCGTATTTAATTTTTCATATAATTTGATTCTCTAGTGCACTAATTGATTTCCTCCTATTCAATATTATTCTCCAAGTAATTTAAGTTCCACGATCGATTTATGCGTCTAGCTTCTCTTCGCTCGCAATCTCTTCAATTTTGCTAGGTTTTGTATCTACATAATGGTTGAGCATTACAACAAGTAAGGTTCTGTTCTAATAGACTGGTTGTTTTTTGTTTTGTTTATTTTTACCTGTCAAATATGTTTTTATGGATTTTGATGAATATGTGTAGGCTGGTTAAACTGGCAGCGAGAGCTTTCTACGATGATTGGACGAGCAAAGGAGATAATCAGCCTAAAACTGGTAGGAGTGATAACAGAGGCATTGCTGTAGTGGTGCTTGATGCACTCACGAGGTTTGGCCTTAGTTATATTGTATTTGTGTTTATCTGCTTGTTTTGATGTTCTTTTTGTTTTCTTTGTCGAAAGCAATGCCGCAAAGGGCAGGCTATGATTTTTATTTTATTGAAAAGGATAAAGGCAAAATCAATACTCCCTAGGACTCTAATTATGGGAGCAATTTTGAAATCACAAGAAAGTTAAATAGGTTACTTATAAATTGCTTTACCTGAATTTTTTCACTAAACTAGTTTATTTGACTTGTAAGCTAACATATTATCTTCTAATATATAAAATATTTTATGATCAAGTGACTCATTTAGCTTTCTTAATTTCTTTTAATAAAAAAGTCAAATGGTTTCTTATATTTTGGAACGGAAGAAGTAGAATAATATGATGTCAACTTAAATGAAACAAGGCATAAGAGGAGTGGCAATGTTTGTATTCGTATGAAGGCAATGTGGGATTATTTGCTAGGATCATTAGATTCTGGACAGTCTTTTGTGTTGTTAAATGTCAAATAAAGGTCTTAGTCTTTGTTGCATGTGGAGTCTTGGGTGCCTTGGGGGTTGGCAAAGAAGTACAGTTGATAGCATTGTTTGATCTTCAATTTATGTGGCTGAGGAATAGAAGGTATGTTTTTTGTCCTTTGGTTAAGCATGCTGTTGTTTTTCTCCAGACGACAATGGGTTAGAGAAGAAGACTTGGCAAAGGACCTTAAATTGCACACAAAACAACTTCGTCGAACTCTGCGGTTTTTTGAAGAAGAGAAGTTTATTACACGAGATCACAGAAGAGAGGTATTGCCTTGATTGAATTAGATTTTGAATATTTTTCCCTGTCACTATTTTACTTTTCCAACAGTGTTAGCAATTTTAAAGTCAATGAAATATATATTTAGGCATCATTGTCTGTTTTTTTAATGTTTTTCCATGCTTTTTATTCATCTCAGCATCTTTGAAATGTTAACTTTTCTTTTGTAATTTACAATTAGTAATCTATACCGGTCAGCTTCCTACATTGCAGACTGTATTCTCAATATATTATACAGTATATCGTTGTCTAAATTAGAATTTTATCAATCTCTACATGAGCTCTCAGAATACTATTGGCAGATATTAAAGCGAAAGGCTTTGGACGAATAGTTTCAGCATTTACTCTGTATTCATCTTATGCTTTCCTACATCAAAATCTGAGGGAATACACTAGGCAGGGCTAATGTAGATGATAAGTCTTTGTCAACTTTGTGGCATGACCTTTAAGCTTTATGGATGATAATTATTAGTGATAAAATGGTGTGTTAATTTTCTTAATTTCTTGTACTTAGTTTTGCAAAACAGTATGTTGTTGGAGGAATTATCTAGAAATTTGATGTGTGCCAAAAAGCTTCAAAATTAAAACTTAGTTAATCGAAGTTTATGTTTTTGTCCATGACCTGCATAACTTATTTTCATTGAGAAGGTTAAAAACTTAGAAGTTTAGCAAGGGTCTTTGAATGATATTAATAACACCTCTAATATGCCCTTTGAACAAATTTAATATGCTATTTGGGCTTGAGGTGTGGTCAAAGGATCCATCCATCAGACCTTTTGCTATCATATTTTTTTACGAGAGATTGGACAATAAGGATTGAACTTGGTGGGCTTTAGTCCTTTGTAATTGACGGCTTCATCCAAGAAGAATAGGCTATTAAGTGAACTCCCTTGAACCATGACTGATTTTATTAATATGCCTAGCACAATCCAAGTGACAGCCTTTTTGTGAACCATTAACATACACTGAAGTCGCACACAATGTTTAGCTCATGGTAGTATTAATAATTTAGATCATCATCATCCTATGCATTCCAACTTTTTTAATCAATTTTCGGGCAGCTGATATTTACACCAGGTCTGGTTTCTGTGATCTTCTATAAATTGTCTTTTATGTGTTGTTTCTTATCCATTCCTTCTATCTCTTCATTTATTTCCTCAGGAAACACCGAAACAGGCATGATAATCCAAGTGCCACACAAGTTGTTTTCTTACTTGAATTACTCTTCTGCTACAATTAGTTGATCATCTCAATTATTGGTCAGCCTGTTGGACAGTTTAGATCTTGAAGAATAATTACGTTTGTTCAAACTTTTATGTCAGAGGCTTCTATTATGCTAGTTTTGAGTTCTATAAGAATAACTAGGTGTGATTAACAATATAATGAAAGATTTGATAATGATAGAGCACAATGGCATTGTACGACCCATGTAGCCGACCCCATCTTGTGGTATAGGGCTTTGTTGTTGCTGTGTTAACTACAACAATGTTTAATTTTGTTCCAACTCTACACGATATGTTAAATAAGTGATATACACTTCCTAAGCTGATTTTGATGGTGTGAGGAGTGTTGTACTATTTGTTGATGCTACTGATATTGATGAGGCATCTATGATGTACATATTTACTTATTTATGTCGTCTTGTTTGGTTTTTGGTCAGACGGTGAAAGGTGCAAAAATGTATAGTGCTGCTGTAGCTGCTACAACTGATGGTTCACTAGCACCAAAAGAGGGAGAAGAAAAGGTCAAGCTGAATACACATTCTTACTGTTGTCTAGATTATGCACAGGTTTGTCACTTTTTCGTTGAACTATTGTTTTCTTTTTCTTTAAAAGTATATTAAATTACTTGCTCATCGAATCCTCAATGTTCTTTATTGACATTATGTTAAAGTTATTTTGTAGATATACGATGTGGTAAGGTACAGATTGCATCGCATGAAGAAGAAGTTGAAAGATGAATTGGAGAACAAGAACACTGTTCAGGAATATCTATGTCCCAGCTGTGGAAAAAGGTTTTAGATATTCATTGTATCCGCATTATGATAATTCTGATTATGCTTGTCAATTTAAAATATTTGTGTCATAATATTTGAGAATTTGATTTATGCTAGATATAACGCCTTGGATGCTCTGCGCTTGATATCTTTTGAAGATGAAAACTTCCATTGTGAAAGTTGTAATGGAATACTCGAGATAGAAAGTGACAAATTAGCTGCTCAAGAAGGGGGAGATGCGGATGACAATGCAAGAAGACGCCGCCGTGAAAAGTTAAAGGACATACTTCAAAATATGGAGGTTCTGCTATAGTTCTATTCTTATTTCAGTTGTATACTTTTCATCATGAAATGGGCCTGATAGAACATAGTGGTGCAAAATGGGAAAGAGAAATAGTGGAAAATCAATAAATGATTTGCTTCAAATATCAATTTTGTATTTCAATAATCAAGGGGAACAACTATTATTGACAAAACGGATAGGCACAACAAATGGATAGATGTTGCTATTCTATCCTAGATATAACATGCAATTTTAAAACAATGTCGGTTTAGTCAAATTAAATTTTTAAGCTATCGCAACTGCCTGAAATTACAGATCCCAACTCTTTAATCAAACAGATGTTTATAAGTGGAAATGGTGGATACATTGAAATTGTACCTTGCTTGCAGTCATGTCTAATATTTGAAGCTTTAATTTTTTGTGAATTCACACAAATATTAGGTACCCTACACAGCATGTGAATTTTGATATTTTTTGTGTTCTTCACCTTAACATACTTGTAATTGTAATGCTTCTTGACTATGGCATCCCTGTTGTGGTGCTTTGTTTTGCTTTAGTCTAGATGTAGTTATTCATCATGATATTTATGCCAATGTTGTCTGATTTAATAAATATGAAATGACATGCAGGTACAGCTCAAGCCTTTGATGGACCAACTCAGTCGTGTAAAAGACTTACCTGTTCCAGAATTTGGCAGTCTTCAAGCATGGGAGGCTCGAGCTAGAGCTTCTGGGCTGGCAGCGAATGGTGAAAGCGGTATTGGTGATTCTAAAATTCCTCATGGTCTGGGATATGGTGGAACACCAATGCCTTACAGTGGAGATACAAAGGTAATATTTTCATGTTTTGAGTTTGAGCAATATACCTTTTCAGTTCACTTGGTGATCTTATAAGTATGATAATTTTCTATCTTTCTCTTTTCTAAAGTATAGTTTGTATACTTGTTATGGTTGCCCTTGTTTGAATTCTACCTTATATTTTATTTTGACACAAATTTATCAGCTCATTAAGAGTGTTAATATAGCTAGTTTTGAAATTTATTGGAATCATGGCTGATCAATCATTTCTTTGTAATTATTTATATTATCCCGAATGGGTTTGTAAAACTGCAAGAAATTTTTAAGATAATTTTTATGGTTGCCCTGGTTTCAATTCTAACATTTATAATATAATTTTGGGTAAAGGAGCAAAAGTAGACATGGTAAATTGTAAAAGGGGCACCCAACATCATGGTAATTTTGAGGGTGCAAAAATATACATGGTAAACCAGAATGGGGCACCTCACCATCTTTTTTCTTCACACTCATAGTGTTAGACTGTTAGGTGCCCCTTTTACAATTTACCACGTATATTTTTGCACCTTTTACAATTTACCATATATATTTTTGACCCATTTTTGTTTACCATGTATATTTTTGCACCCTCAAAATTACCATAATGCTAGGTGCCTCTTTTACAATTTACCATGTATATTTTTGCACCATTACCCTTATAATTTTGATTAATGCATATATCAATGTGTGACTAGTTAAAGTGTTAATATGGGTAGTTTTCAAGTTTTTTGGGAGCATGGATGATCATTTTTTAAAAAATGACAGCTTGCTCTTTATCACCTCAAAATTTGATTGAGGATAATGGTTTTGTGCAATCCATGTAGTCGATTCCACTTAGTTGGATATAAGTATCTTCTTGTATGTATCTAGAGTATAATTACACTGGATAAAGATATAATAAACATTATCTATTGGGATTTTAGCTGGTTAGAAATTAAACCTATACAATGAGAACATTTCTAGGCTGGTGATTTAAAATGGGAGATATTGTATTTCTAGGCTGGTACACCTAAATATTGCACACAATTTAAAATGAAATGTACTGTACCGGCATACAACATTGTGACTTACACAATTGCACTCATGTACAACGTGACTCAAGAACTCCTAAGCAACTGGTACTTTTACAGAAACTTTCCTTGATAGAAAATTTGCAAGTTCCATAATATTATGACTTTATGAGGCTACCCTTTAGTATTGTTCTCCCAATTTTTTTCAGCTATGTTGTCTTATTATTTTTTATCTCCAAGTTGCCTGTTTATACTTTCTGGAGTTGTTTCTTTCGTTACTGTCTTAACTGCTTAGGTTTCTCACTGAGTATCAATGCCCAAACAGATTCTGAAGGCTTTACTTCACTGCTTTTATTTTCAAGTCTTAACAACTTGGGTTTCTGACTGAGTACCGAATCCTACACAGATGCTGAAGGCTTTACTTCACTGCATTATTTTCAAAAATATTATTTGATAAAAGAAAAGTGTTTGCTAAAATGTTTTCCTGGGTTGTCAAAGTCTGTTCAATTTATCAGAAAATGGTTGGACACTATATATCTGATATGTATTGGAGAAAAGGCAGTTGGACCTTTTGAGCTCTGGACTTAGAAAATATATGCTCTTGAATATCCACTATTTTGTCAATTAAGACTTTTATATCATGTGACATTGAAGACAATGCGTATATATAGAAAATGCGGAGGCTTTCACCCATACCTCATTTACATTTTAGCCTTTCATTTTCTTTTATATTCTTTGTGTCTAGAGATTAACAACAAATGTTTAAAATAAAGATGAATTTCTATTGCACGAGGTCTGTACACTTCCACTTAGATAGGTTACTCAACAACTATAATAGTCAATGTTAGCATGACTAGTACGTAAATAAGAACAGTCTCATATACTGTTTTTATCAGGCTTCCTTGTGTTGATTTTGAACTTGGAGAATTTAAGTTCGATCTACTTTTTGCAGGCATTGAGATCTGATATACATTTAACTTCCACAATAGCGTGCAATTTTGGTGTTGTTTGGTTTCAACATTTGAGAAATATTATGAAAAATGAATGAATTTGAAGCACCACACCTGAAGTTATATCATTGATATTTTTACATCATTGCTCATTTTTTAAATTCCTGATTTTAGTTGGTTTTGTGAAATCCTGATTCTGATAATTTGACTACTAAGTAATCTACTGCGGACCATGTAACAGGTTGTAGTTGACTTTAATGGAGCAGAAGGGAAAGGAGAGGATATTAAGTCGGTAACTGAAAGCACATCTCTAAAGGTTTTGCCACCATGGATGATTAAACAAGGGATGAGTCTTACAAAAGAACAGCGTGGAGAAGTGAAACAGGAGACAAAGATGGATGGGGCTTCAACTTCCACTACAGCACAGTATTCAGATGACAAAAAATCATCGGTTGAACAGGATGATAAGAAAAGCCTGCAGGCTAGTACAATTAAACTGTTTTTGTTTCCATTGACGTTATGATTGTTCGACTCTTGATATCTCTACTTCTGACCGCAAAAAAATGTTAAGAATAATTTTTGTTGTTGTGATACATTTTTTTTTTACTTTTATAGGATGAGTACATTAAGGCTTATTATGCAGCATTACTTAAGAAACAACAAGAATTGGAAGAGGCTGCGAAAGCACAAGAGCAATCATCAAATACATCTGCTTTTGAGGATCCTTTTAGTTATCCTTCACAACGTCAGGTTGGCATGAAAGCAAAACGTGAGGAAGATGATGATACTGAATGGGAGGAGGCTCCAATTTCAGGTAACTTAGCAGTTTTTTTATTTGATTAGGGTTAAAATATGGATCCTTTAAATCTTGCATAGCATGCACACATCAATTGCTGATTTTTGCCAAAATGAAAACCTGACAAATATGTTAATTTACATATAGCTAGTGTTAAATCGGTGAGTTTTGATTTTAAGTAGTTTAATGGAATTGGGTGTTGGAAATTTGGTTGTTCTTGGAAATTTCCGGAATCTCAATGTATGAAATGTCTACATAGTACGTACTGGAAATACTATTTTCTTTGGATTTGTTGTTTATTGTTAGTATGATTGTGGCAGCTGCAGCTTTTGGATCTTGGCTCAATAGTAATGGTTTTTTTGTTATGAGTTGATGAATTGCTATTTTATTGGTAGTATAGGAAAAACTCAATATATTTTAGAAAATCTGGAGGATGTTGGAGGCACACCATACATATATGGTTGATAATTGATATTTACTTTAAGGTAGTAGGACTATTGGAATGGCAACTGTAACTGTGTTGATAATAGTGGTAGACTAGTGGATATAGAGATGAGAATGGTGTCAGTGGTAGAACTGGGATTGATAAATGCTTCAAAAGATCTTTTGTTGAGAATCTAAAGAACTAATGGAATGGATGAGTGAAGCTTCCCATGCATTATAGAAATTTATGTCCACATGAGATGATGAGTCTCGGAATCATGTTTGGAACTGTGAACTAATTATAAACCTTTATGGAACACTTTCGAGATTTTATTGACCTGTTATATTTTTCTCCCTCATAGCCTTGTCCTTTCCTCCAGGTGTATTTATTTGTATTTGTTATATTCATTTTTCTGGATGTATACTTTTTATACATTTTATTTGGATTGTTTATATTTGATTTCAACGGATCTAGTTTTTGAATAATTGTAAACAACCATTTTTTTTAATTAACAATGATGTGTAATATCTTGCATTTTGACTTTAATATAATATACACACACACATAGAGAGAGATATGCTAGAGGAGAGCCACATTATTCACAGCTTGTAAATTGGAACTTTTCTATTGATTTAATGAAAATTGATATGATATGGATCTTGTAGATCAAATTAACAATGGTCTAGATAGACATGCAGATCTTAGTGATCTGCACTGGATTCATTTGTGTAAATCATATTATGATGCTATCAATGTGTCTGATTAACTTACCTTTGCATCAACCGTATGGGTTGATAATTGTGGCTGCAATTGGTAATATGGAATTTACTTTCAACAACTAATTGATGGTTCCTTTCTGTATTATACTTGCAAATTGGTCTCCTCCCTACTGCCTGCCTCTATCCCCTTATTTTTTTCCTAGTTCACTTATTGAGTCTGACAAAATTGCTTGGGGTTGGATTTTGAAGGAAATGCAAGTGAGAATTACAAGGTCCATGACTTGAATGTTGAAGCTGAGGCGGCAGCGGATGAGGAAGAGGAGGATGACGATGTAGACTGGGAGGAAGGTTGATGAAATGATTCATATGGTTAGCAAGAAATCACTCATAGTTGTCCAATGATTTTGTAAAATCAGGGCTTGTGCTTAGCTGCTCTCTGTGAAACCATGAGTAACATCGCATCGCGTCTTGCCACCTTTTCCTCAATGAGAGATATAACAGGATTTTTATGGCTTGATCAATGGAATGCCGATGATTCTTGGTGTCATTGCCTTGAATTTGGTTACCTATGTAATCTCGTTGGTGTCTCCATAATATAAGGACGAATTGCAATTTTTCTTGGAAAAAGCATCAAGGATAAGTAATTATTTGCCTTCATTGGTGATTGTCATTGCAAATTGTAATTGTTTTGGCAGCTAATACTACTGTGATGCCAAAAAGATTCTATTGTATTATGAGCCAATATAGGGAAGGACATTTCGAGTTCTTCATTGTTTAATTTTTGTAGTAAACCACCAAAAGTAATTTACTTGTATTTTTGTGCTGGAAATGTAATTTTCTTATTACATTGTTCAATAAAAACATGAATGAACTTTTTTGCTTTAGAGTCAAATAATAAGTAAATATGCAGATTGTTGGAAAAAATTAAACGATGTGATGTTATTTTCTAGACTCTCAGGGCCAAAGAAAATCGTATAAAATCTATACTTTCTCCTGGCCTAGGGCTGCTCACTGCTTGTGGGCGTTTGATTGATGAGGTTAGTTGGCAGAGCAGATCTCATCTTGGTTTTTTATCTCCAGGGAGAAATTCAATTAAGCACTAATGTAGTTAATTTATCCCATTTAACCCTATGTAAATCTGAAACATCACTACACTTGGGAAAATTTAAAACCTAATCAGTGTATTTTAAGCTTCACAAACTTTATGTTCGACTTTACTTCAGAGGGAATTTTCATTCCTTTCTTGCTCTTCTCCATACTTGCACTCCAACAGTGCCTTTCGTTCAACATGGATACCAAGGGTGGTGTAGACAGGGGAGAATGAATCATAGGGTGCTGGTGACAAAGACGCGGCGTGAGTAAAACTATGGAGATATAATGACCAAGGGAAATGAGAAAAAAAAAAAACAATACTGTAGTCTGTATATACTATTTCCTATAGTCTTAAATATAAGACCTAATTACTCCTCCGTTCCTAAATATAAGATCACTTTAGTTAATTTGAGGAGATTAAGGAAGACATTTAAATTACATGGTCTTCCCAAAATACCCCTAACTTAAAATATAAAAGAAAATAGAGTAATTTGCTTGTTAAAGGAATATTGGGGTAATTTGGGTAAAACATGACAAAAAATAGAAAGTGATCTTATATTTAGGAACTTATCCACTTCCCCAAAGTGATCTTATATTTAGGAACGGAGGGAGTAGCTTTTTTGGAGAGATTAAGGAAGAAAAAAATATAGTTAATCATAATATACCTACTCTCTTTAGTCTGTAATATAAGAGCCAAAATTTGAATGATTTTTGTCAAAAATATAAGAGTTAACCCCACATTCTCTTCTCATTTAATGTTTTTTTCCTACTTTGCCTCTATCCTTCTTTCAGCCTTATTTATAAACTATAAACTATATATTAATTGAAATTATTTTACCATACATTAACAGATTAACTCAAGTATCAAAAGTATTTTCTGTTATAAAATTATGTTTTTGTTCGGGGATTATGATCAGAACGAGTAGTTTTAAAAATAATGTAAAATGAAATTTAATTTTCATTGGTTATTAATTCTACATCATTATAAATCTAACTTCGTCGTTATATTTTAATTTTATGGAATAGTCTGTTTTTTAACAATATTCACCTTTTCCTGAGCAAAAAAAAACAATATTCATCTTAGTTTCCGCTGTATAAAAAAAAACAATATTCATCTTTTCAAGTTATTCGTTTCTCCTGGGATGGATATATAATCTGCATGGGTAAAACGTAATAGAATTAAATATGATAAAAACGACGAAAAATAAATATAAAAAGAAAAAGGCCAAACTCTCCAGCTATATTTGTTAATTAGAGAACCCATGCATTGGTTTATACATGGCTATAAGGTGAGAGCTTAATCAAATTTCAATATTTTATTCCATGAAAACCCGATGGCAACAAATACATCCCTGGATTCACATTACAATGAATGAGATTATATTATCATGTAAGGATGGGAATTCTCATTCACACATAGCTCCAACCAGGCTCTTTATTCATCCCACATCCTTTCATCAACTCTCGGATTCTAAGGACTTCATCCCACTCTCCTATATCTGCACAAATGTTTGAGAAGGAAACATAAGTCCCAGCATCACATTGCTCTAATTCCATTACTTTTGGGCAGCTAACTTGCCAAGCTCATGATCACCATGGATATTACAAGCTGCCAGGAGGGTTCCCCAAATCAAGTATCAGGCTTCAAAGGCATTGTGTTGATGAAGTTTTCTGCCTCTTTTAGTCTACCCGATCGTCCAAGAAGATCAACGATGCAAGCATAATGACGATGGCCAGGCTTAATGTCATAGTCTTTGACCATAGAATTAAGATAGGAGAAGGCCTCTTCAACCAGCCCACTATGAGTGCAAGCTAATAACACGGCCACAAAAGTTACTGCATCAGGTTGAATGCCTTCTCTTCTCATGAGTTCATAGGTAGCCAAGGCTTCAGAACCCTTACCATGTTGCGCATAGCTCACTATAATCGATGTCCAACCTATCAAATCAGGTTTTTCAATATGGTTAAATGCTTTGCAGCAATCTTCCAAACTTCCACATTTTGAGTACATAGTCACAAGTGAACTACCAACATACACATCTGATTGTAAGCCTGATTTTTCAATGTAGGCATGCAGTTGAGTCCCAACTGATGATCTATTCAACTGTGAAATTTCCCTGAGGACAGATGAAATTGTGAATATGTCAATTGGCAAATTGGTCATGATCATATAACGGAATAACACAATTGCTTCTTCAATTAAGCCACGCTGGGCATATCCTGAGACTAAGGAAGAGCAGCCGACAACATCCTTTTGAGGTAGCATATCGAACACCCTTCTTGCTTGCTCCAACCTTCCACATTTTGAGTACATGTACACAAGTGCACCACCAATAACTATGTCTGTTCCCATTCCCGAGCGGAAAACATAACCATGTATTTCTTTACCTGTCTGTAGTAAACTAAGAGCAGAACATGCAGTTAGAATTGCAGTTAACGTAAAATAATCGGGTATAATATCTTGAGCTAGCATCTCTTTAACTAGCTGAAAAGCGCGGTCTGGATATCCATGTTCCACAAAGCCAGAAATCATTGAGGCCCAAGAGACATTGTCTTTGTGAGGAACTTCCTCAAAAACTCCATAAGATTCCTCTAAACAACCACATTTAGAGTAAATGGTAAAAAGTGAGCATCCTACAGTAGCGTTAGTAGCTAATCTGGACTTCAAAGTGTAACTATGCATCTGTCTCACCAAAGATAAGCAGTTCAAAATACTTAACACTGTAGACATACAATATTCATCTGGTCTGACACCTTCTTGTAACATAAACAGAAATAATTCAACAGCTTTTGTAGAATTTTGATTGTAAGCATAAGAAGACATCATTGCTGCACATATGCGCACATCTTTCACATATTTTATCTCGCTGAAGGCTAAATCAGAAAGTCCAACTTCTCCTATTCTTGCATACATATTGATCAAGGAAGCTTGGACAGTTGCCTCCAAAAATAAAGGTAGTTTTAGAATTAAGGAATGAATTTGGCTTGCCTCATCAATCATCCCTGGCTTCGAACATGCAGCAAGTATACTAGTAACAGTATAGGTATTTATATCCTCCCCTGCCTCTTTCATATATTTGAAAAACTTCAGTGCAGAAATACAATCATTCTCTTGCACAAATCCAGAAATTATAGCAGTCCAAGACACCACATTGTGAATAGGCATCTGCAAGAATTTCCTAACAGCTTCATCCATACATCTACATTTGGAATATAAATCAACAATAGCAGTGTCCACAAATATATCTGTAGCAGCGCATTTTATTACCCGCCCATGGAATATTTCCCCAACCTGCAGTTCTCTAAGTGAACAGCATGCTGTTAAAACACTTGAGAAAGTATAGCCATTCGGCATTAGAGATTGACGACACATTTCACAAAAAAGATTTAAGGCAGTCCAGTACTCTCCATTTCTGACTGCCCCAGAAATTATAGTGTTCCAACA
This sequence comes from Mimosa pudica, assembly GCA_029929735.1. NCBI lineage: Eukaryota > Viridiplantae > Streptophyta > Magnoliopsida > Fabales > Fabaceae > Mimosa > Mimosa pudica. The sequence continues at coordinate 11,236,953 of JAKELP010000023.1, read as the reverse complement.
AACCACGTTATCACATGAAACATCAAAAAAGACCCTTTGAGCCTCTTCAAAACTGCAATTTTTGGAAAACATATCTATCATCCCAGTACGAATATAACCATAAAAAACAAACCCTTTTCTCATAGCAAGTGAATAAACTTGCTTACCTAATGCTAGAGCTTGCAGGGCAGAACATGCTGAGAGAACAGCCGCATAAGTAAACTCATTAAGCTCCTCACCAAATGAATGCATCAGACAAAACACTTCCCATGACTTCTCAAACATTGAATTACCATTGTAACCAGATATCATGATATTCCAAGACTGACTATTTTTATGAGTAATTGAATCAAACAGCTTGCGGGCAACAAGCATGGTAGAAGATTTACAATACCAGTTAAGCAAACAATTCGTGAAAAACACATTGCATTGCAGTGCATCAATTTTAAGCAGATGGGCATGTAATAATTTCGTGTCTTGAATGCTGGGTTGTGCAGACATTCTGTGATCATTGAAGAGCTTAAAAGGGTCATGTGGTAAGGAGTTTTCTTCATATTCACGAGAAGAAGTGTATGATGTTCTAATCCAACTGAGTAAACATGTGAATCTGCTAGCAAAATGGGAAATCCTAGATGGGAAACATTGATCTATAAGAGAAATCATACAGTTAAAAAGAAGAATGCCAATTCAGAACACAAGACCTTCTCTTGGACCCTCTCAACAGTACTCTCAATGTGAGTTCTACTTGAATATCCTTCACTGATCTCTACTTGCTCCATGTTTGAAGCTCTTCATCCCAGTTTCAGTGTCACCAATCATTTTGATTCACCCCTTTGCTAAGAAGGGCACATAAGGGTGAAATAATCAAAGTTAGGAACTTTTGCAGAGATTCATACATAGCTCATCGAAAAATAATGTGAAAAAATTGAATTGAACTGAATTAAAATGAAAATAATACGAACCAAAAATGAAAGTGGAGCAATCTTCATGAAGTTGCTTGCCTTCTTCAAGGATGAACTCCATCATTGGTATATAAATTTGCTTCAGGGGATGTAAGACTCACCTGCAAGCTTTGTAGTCTCCTCGCAAAGTTCATCGTTCAACTGATCATATAGAAAGGAAAGTAAATGAAATGGGTGAAATGGAAAGTAAAGAAATGGTTGGAATTATGAGGAGAGGAAATGAAGGTTGGTATGTTTGGTTGACAAATCAAAAAATCTAATATATCCCTTTGAATGTGGGATTGACCCTTTTCACTATGTCACACCTCACTTTTCCTACTATATTTATAGCAATTTAATCAAGTATAACCACTTTTCTAATGTTAGAAGCCCAAAAATACGACCAAATTAAAACTTTTTGTCAAAGATTAGATAAAATGTCTGAAGCGACTATTATCTTCCCTTTTCGGCCAATATAGCAAGGAAACAATTATTTTTTGCAAGTCCACATGCAAGTACTTGTAGCACTTCATTTCACAATCAACTTTTCAAGCATAACAACACAAAATGAGACAAACACATGCTTGGAATAGAACCAGATTTGAACATTCATGTATCACTTTCTTAATCTCAATATGAAGAAGCTCTTCACATGTAAATTAGATTTCCATGGGAAAACTTCATTCTAAGTTTGATATAAACTTTATTCAATAAGATTTCTTTAGCAAATCCATTTCACATCCTATGAATCAATTTATAGCAATAACATATTGAGCAGCAAGCACAACTTTAAAATCTATCAAAAGATCCAATCACTCGTCCTAAATACTATTCAATTAACTCAATTAAGTCATTAATCAATTCAATACACTTCTCACAATCCAGTGACAGTACACATTAGCAAAATGACACATACACAATCCAAATAAGATACTGGCAACTTATTCACTAAGACCAACAACCCAGAAATTGCAGAAATCTTAACATACATGCATTCAACAAATAAATCAGCTTTGTATTCATATACCATCATTAGAATATTTCTCAATCTTAACTCATGCGTCCAGTCCAAACAGAAACTTCCCAACGCAACATGCAAACATCCAAACATATATAATCTCTCACACATGCAAGCAATGGAACAATTTCAGCAAGTTCAAACAACAATTACATACTTCGAAGCACCCTTTCTAAACCAGAAGCAAAAGAAGAAATGTGAAAAATCAATGGAGTTCAACTCAGAATTATTATGGTTAAGGTAAATTGACTTAACACATCAAGACTCTCATTCGCTTCAGGTGCAGCAATAAAAAGTGCATAAATTTATAAATGCAAATGCTAAAACATTTACTATTCTCATACACACATTCCTTCAACTTCCAAAGCAAAGAAACAAGAAGTTGTTAAATTTTAAAAATCATTATTTCTTCACCACTGTACACACACCCAAACAGAGCACAAAACAATCATCATCTGTTATATAGGAACTTCAATTCATCATTACAGCAACACACACACACACACACACACACATATATATATGCAAATGTAATGGTTTGCTAAGTATGATAATTAGGAATTTCAAGCTCTAAATCTCCTTTAGAATCCGTCAAAGATTGACTAATCCTCAAACTAACCTTCAAATCTTGTCTTAGAATCGAACTGGTTAGCTCGCTCAATCACAAGAAGCGAGGGTAGAAATGGAAAGAGGACAGTCTCCTGAGTTTCAAGGCTGAGGTTGAGGAAGGAAGGAGAATGAAATTGACGGAAACAAGGAAGAAAATGAAAATAAAGGGTAGGTTCGGAAATTACAGTTTTACCCTTCGACATTAAAGTTCAGTGATGTGAAGATACTACCTCCGGTTTAAATATAAGATCTAGTTGACTTTTTTGGAAAATCCTAAAAAAGAAAAATAAGTCAATTATAAATTGATTTACCTAATTTTTTTTCCTTAAACTAGTTTATTTAACATATAAACTAATGACTAATATAAAAATATATCAAATATGTCATAATTTAATAACATATTTAATAACCTTAACATCTCCAAAAAAAAGTCAACTACTACCTCCGGTCCTAAATATAGGACTTAATTGACTTTTTTTTTGGAGAGATTAAGTTGCGAAATAGGTTATCACATGATGACATATTTGATATATTTTTAGATTAGCTATTAGTTTATAGGTGAAATAACTAGTTTAAGAGAAAAAATTAGGTAAATCAATTTATAATTAACTTATGTTGATTTTTTAAGGATTTTCTAGAAAAAGTCAATTAGGTCTTATATTTAGGACCGGAGGGAGTAGTATTTAGGACCGGAGGGAGTATATTACATCCACACTACTTTCCTATTCATTTTTTCTTTCTAGGTTTAATTTTCAATTCAACATAAATAAATTATAGAAATAAATCCTTACCTTAATTTATATATATTTTCTTCTACATAATTTTGTATTCAAAATTCAATCTCTACCTATTTTAATTTAATTCCTAAAGAAAATAGACATTAAATCCCTTAAAATATACTTTTATTACTAAGAATCAATTATAGTTATTTTAAATTATTAATTGAACCCCAAAATCCCTGAATCAATCAATTGTTATTCCAAATCCAATTTTCTAGTGATAGGATTCTCTTCTCTTAAATAATTCCATCCTTAAAAATGAAACGAATCATTGTGTCCTCTAATCATCTCCAATAAATTCAAAATTAATTGTTACTCATCCAAACACTATAACTTAGGATATTCGACTATTTTATGCACACATACCTACATTTATTTGTTGATCTCACAAAACAACTACCAATGGTAGCATTTGCAACACCCTTCCCCATAGACAGCAAAAGCAATCATATTACTATAGACATACTACTTTTTAAAACAAAATTCCTCTATTTAATGAACGTATGTAATTTCAACTCACAAATAACATCATGTATAATTCCTTGAAATTTATTACTTCCTTTTCATCAACACCATTCATCATCCCAACAAATCACATCAACTAAAGAATAAATATATCGATTTCCACAATCTCGGTTACCAAGCAATAATCACATTATTTCTCTATGCAATGAACTTTAATGTATTTCGTAGACTGAACCTTCATTTATTAGGTCCATGTGCCTGTTTTCCCTTTTTCATGTTGGATAGTTCTGAAGGTCCAATTTGTTTTAGGTCCAGCCAATCCAGCAATACTATAAAAGGGCCTCTACCTTATGAAGGGTAACACTCAAGGTTCGAATCAATTAGAGGTCCTATGGTGTTCATAGAAAAATGGACGTCATGTTGCCCTTTACATAAACCTTGATCCATTGTAACAGCGATGGCCCAAAATTTATTTGTTGTTAAATTGGTTGAATTTGTTTTACATACTAGACTTCCTAAGTTCATGATTTTACATATAGGCTATTTAACGCAGCCAGATTTGTATCACAGCTATTTCTAATATGTATTAAGTAAGGCGCAGGGCCATGCCATCTCTTCATAAACATTTTCTTTCGGCCAACATCTCTTCATAAACGTTATTTGTCTGTTATGGAAGATCTGAGTATTTTGTGCATATATGCTGAGAGATTAGTGGAGAAGCTACAATATGATGCACTGAATGGTGGAACTCCTGTTGATATGGAGGACAGGAGGAGAAGTTTTCGCAGTTCACTATTGATATCATTGGTTTGTGTGTATTCAACTACTACAACTTTTGATTCACTAACGGCAGTTCAAAAACATTGCACACATGCCATGGTAATCTTGATTACATTACCATATGTGGCTTGTTTGGTTAGACTTGACAATGGTAATGTTGATTACAATTGTAATCAACATTGCATATTTTTTGGTAATTTTCTTTCATAGGGGTCCCCTATGAATCTTCATTGTAACCATGTAATATTATGTGATATGACAATTTTGTCCTCATCAATTTAACAAAAATATAACATTTACCCTCATCAAGCAAATTAACCAAAACTTATTTTACAAATCAATAGACCATCCTTCTTGCAATTGAATCTATTAACAAAAATCAATCTTAATCAAAACATATCAAATCAAAATGAAATTAGAATCAGTCAGAAGCTGAAATTCAATGAAAAAAAGCATCTATAATCAAAGGTTTGAAATATACGATGTATTCTTTATCGAATATAAGAGTAGGGTTTGGTTTAAATATGAAGCAAATGAAGGAGAATTCTCCATAGACCAGGTAGGAAATCAACGTTTTCTTATCAATTATAATTTTGCAGCCTGATCATTTCGATTTTGGGAATATTGTTGCTCATATTTCGTCATATAACACATATGGGTGTTGTGTATATTTACTTCCTTTTCAGATCATTTTACTTCCGATTGTATATATGTGTTTTGGGAGTTTGACCTTATTGCTTCTGTAAGTTTCAGCACATAAGCAATCTGAGATATGAAAATTTGTGCAATTCTTTTAAGAAAAATTAATCTTTTGGTTGTGTTACTAATTGTAAGTCTGTGATTGAAACTATAGGTGTATGGGTGTAATTCAGTGATTGTAAAGTTTGCTGGTTGTAATTTTGTGATTGAAACTATGGGTGTAATGCTGATTTTAAGCAAAATTTACTAATTCTTTTTTACCTCCAGAAGCTGACGAATTCTGACAAACCCATTGGTGATGCTGTATTGCTGATTTTAAGCAAAATTTGGTGATTCTTTTTTATCTCTAGAAGCGTATGAATTCTGGCGAATTCATTGATGATGGTATGGAACCGATGACGATGAGAAGAAAGAATTGGGATGTGAAGCTTTTTTTGGTTTGAGGGGCTTTAATGACCTTTCATAAATATGATCAAATATAAAAAAATAAACTCCTTGTATCTTGTTAATCACCAACCAAACACATTCAAACACATTGATGGTAATCATTATTGCATTGCAACCCATTGCAACACATTACATTGCATTGCCAAAGAGGTCTGCAATTGAACCAAACGGGCCCTAAATGCTTATAGAGATGCAGACAATTGTAATAACAAAATAAAAAGAGATGCAGACAATCAATTTTTATTAATATCATAATATTTTTTTGGGAATAAATTTATTTGAAAACAAACAAAAATGGACATGTCATCTAACCCCACTCCACCTAACCCCTCTTGACACGTAACCATACCTAACATTTTGCTTTGTACAAGCAAGAGCGACTCAACCCTGCCATTTCTCTTCACGATTTCACTTCTTTACCAATGATTTCCTTATGTATACGTTGCTTTTCAGTCTGAATAATTGTCTGTCTTAAAGTAAAATAACTTTTTAAGTTTAGAAAAAGGAAGAAATTAATCTCAAATTACAAGAAAATCCCTTGAAATAATCAAAATGCTCTAAATTTCATTCTTTATTTTCCAATTGCTCTCACTTTTTAGGTTTTGATGTGAACCTTCCGATCGAAATGCCTTCATATGTAACAAATATATTTATATGTAATCCCTTTACCCATTGTCGCCGGCAATAGGTAAATAATATTGGCCAAGAAATCCAATGACAACTGAGTCAATTTTAGTCCTACGTAAGTAAAGATATAATAGGACAATAGGGGTTAAAAAAAGGTACTCCCTCCGTTCCTAAATATAAGAGTACTTTGACTTTTTTTGGAGAATCCTAAGAAAGCAAAATGAACAATTTAATCATAACATATTTTAAATATTATTAGATCATATGTAAGTTCATAAGTCAAATAAACTAGTTTAGTGAAAAAATTTGGGAAAATCAATTTTCAATTACCCTATTTTGCTTTCTTAGGATTCTCCAAAAAAGTTAAAGTGCTCTTATATTTAGGAATGGAGGGAGTATATTTTATTTAGGTTAAAGGTGAAGTAAGCGCCTGAACCCAAAAAAAAAATTAAGGTGTAATTTGCACTGCCCAACTATTTTATAGGTGTGGAAGTATTTGTAGGTGTAATCAGCACACTAAAATATTACACCTTGGGTAATTTCAACCTCACTAACTTAATACCTAATGTTTGTTTGCATCTTTATATAAATTTGTTGTCTTCTTTGTCATGTAAGAAAAATGTAATGTAGGGCAATAAAATTAATTAGTTGCACCCAAAAATATTCTAGGGTGCTAATTAAACTAAATTATTTTCGGGTGGTGTTTGCACATTAGAATATTTTGAAGTGCTGGTTGCATAAAAAAATAATTTTGTTGTTCTAATTGAACATTAAACACCTCAAATAATAGTTTAGGGTGCTCATTAATACCATAGACCCTTTTTTTACCAACATAGACCTTTTTTATTTAATATCATGGCATTTACCAAATTCTACCTCACTTGTTTTCAAATTTATAATAATTATCGTAAAATTTAGTTAACTTTTGTAGAACTAGTATTTTTTAAGACCGAAATGAGTTCTTCTAGAATTTTATCGATACACTATGATTTTATACAATCCAACATTTTGTTTATAAATCAGAGGCACCCTACTTCCCATGTAAGGAAGAGAATAATACTTTCATCACCATTTTTCTGGGTTAATAATCATTTTAACCAACAAACAATTATGTAAGTGTCAGTTTGATCAACAAACAATAAAAGTTAACAAATTAACCAATAAACAATAAAAATGCCAATATGATACTATTTTATTGTATCATTTGAATTGACGGTCTTGGGTAACAAGCAATAAAATGGTAATATGGAACATAACATTTTTTCTATTGAAATGAGTAGATTGTATGTTAGATTAAAATTGATTGACGTTGATATATTTCATTGGGAAAATGACAATAAAATGCCACTTGAATTTCACTTGGACAAAATGGGGTCTCCAATTGCAACTTGGACAAATAAGAGTGCAATTTGGACAAATAAGGGTCAGTCCCCTATTTGTCCAAATGAAATTGAAGCCAAATTACAAAACCACCCTTCCCTTACATAAAACAAAATGAAGCCACCCATTTAATTAACATATTCTTCTTCTCTTTTGTTCTTGCGTGGCTGAGAAGAGAAGTCTTCATCTTCTTCTTGTTGCTTGCCAAGTTGAAGCTTGGAATGTGAAAAAGGTGGGAACTTTGGGTATTATTGTGATCAAGATAACACACTTAAACAAAAGTTGGAAGCTTTTCTGCATTCCTTGCAAGTCAGTGGGAGGAATGAAGCCATTTTAGCCAAGGTGAAGCTTGTGAAGGAGAAAAAGGTAGAAACTTTACATATTATTTTGATCAAGATGGTATTCTCCCTTTAAGTATGTGGTGAAAAATGATATTTTGGTTCATTATTTTGTTGGGTCTTCTTCAATGTTGATAAATGATTTAAAGTTTGTTTTTTTATTGATCATGGGTTAAAGAGTGATGATAATATAAAGTTGGAAAGTTGATTTATATGAATGATATAGATAAAAATTATATATCTCTTTTAGTTTGAACTCATTTGGATGATGATAGATGATATGGGTGATTCAAGGGAGTAGGAATGGTCTCTGTTGCATGGGAAAGATGAAGACTCTGTTGTTTTCGTTATTTGACAGTTGAGTTCCCGCTGAAAATGTATCACAGTAGGTGGACTCGGATATGGTAGTAAATAACGTTAACATAGGTAGTTAATCGTGATTCTGGAGTAGTTACCAGAACTCACCACACATTATATAGTTAATCTTGATACTTGGACAGTTAATACATGTATCATAGTAGTTAATGAAACATGTGAATCTGTTGAATCATAATTGAAGCTACAGAAATATAAGTGTATAAGAACACATATTTTGATTAATCTTTGATTGTTCTTATGTAGGTTAGCTTGCAGGATGGCACATTCAAAGTCACTCATGTGCTATTTTCATGTTGGGGGGAATTTTGAAAAGAATGTTGAAGGTGGAGATAAATATTGTGGTGGCAATATCAGGTCTAAAGGTTTACAACAAGGGGTTACATTTGAAGAATTGAAGGGTTTGGTAGGGGAATGGTTCAACATAGATGAGATGGTATGTGAGATGAAATATACGATGAAGTTTGATGAAAAAGTGTTAGTGGACTTGATCAATGATGATGAACTTGAAAATTTGTTTAGATATAATGACAATTGTGCACATGTGTATGTGGCAACAAAATCCAGGGATAACTATGCAGCAGAACTGGACGATACATTAATGTAAGTAAGAATTTAATTCTTCATTCAAAGTGGTTAATTGTTATACTACTATAGTTAGTTGCTTTTCTAAACTGATGTTCATGCATACAGGGTGGATGAGCTGTTGACACTTCCAGGATCAATGTTTGATATGAATGCATCTCAATTTGACAAAGGAGATGGAACTCCTGGAACTTCTAGCGGAAATGTGAGACACACTCAAATGCTGCCATGTGGAGTAGAAATTGCAGCAACACCAGTGCCAGAAAGGAACAGTAGTAAGTGGAAGGATGTATTGCTTGGTGTAAGTCAAACATTTGCACATGTCGATGCATTCAAGGATGCATTGCACAAGTTTAGCATCGCACATGATTTTGAGTACCATTTTTCAAAAAATTCATTTCGCAAGATGTATGTGAGATGCAAAGTTGTGGGTTGTCCATGGAGGATCAATGCCAAACAAGTTGGGCGAGGTGGACCTTTCATGCGTGTGACAAAGTTCAAAAATGATCATATTCACAATGGTCAAGACATGCTTGGAATGAGACATAGTGCAACAGCCAGACGAACTTCAACAATAATAATTGATGAGGTGAGGGATCACATAGATAAGAAGCCTAAGGAACTCATGGCAACCTTGTCAAGAGAGTATGGGGTGAAGCTGACATATAAGCAAGCGTACCGGGCAAAGGAAAAAGCGCTGGAGGAAATACAAGGTAGTCCTTCACAGTCTTACATGATGATACCATGGATATGTGAACGCTTGGAGGAGACAGACAACGGAACAGTGGCAGAATACAAGGCAACTCCAGACAACACATTTGAGTGTGTCTTTATTGCATATGGATGCTGCATTCATGGATTTCTTGCAGGTGCAAGACCTGTGCTATACATTGACGGAACTCACTTGAGTGGCCCTTATCAGGGAACTTTGCTCGCGGCTTCTGGGTATGATGCGGACAATGAGTTGCTGCCCGTTGCAATTGCCATTGTCCCGACTGAGACAAATGAGGATTGGACATGGTTTTTAGAGAAGATAAAGAAGATAGTTGGTGAGAAAGAGATAGTGATTGTGTCTGACCGTCACAAGTCAATCATTCATGGAGTACAACAGGTGTTTGGAGATGCAAGACATGCCTTCTGTTACAGACATGTGAAGGAAAACTTTACTTCTGAGATGCTGAAGTTAAATAGAGGGCAAAGGAAAGTCAGTGGTCAAATGAGAGACGAGGGACAACACTTGTTTGATGTTATTGCATATGCAAGGCTTGATAGTGACTTCAATACTGCGATGGAAAACATGTACAATTTCAGCCGGGAAGTACACGATTGGGTGGTCACCCACGGTGGTGTCAATAGGTGGGCATTGAGTAGGTTCCCATTTAAAAGGTGGGATAAAATTACTACCAACATTGCTGAGTCTTTCAACGCTTGGCTAGTCGACGAGAGGAAACACCATGTGAACATGCTTATCCATGAGCATCACGAGAAAGTAGCAAACAAGATGTATGCAGCCGCCATGGCAATGAAAGAGTGGAAAAATGGTGTTGGGCCTAACATAGAACGTGAAGTGATTGAAAACATTGAGAGTGCTAGAGGTTGCAGAGGTGTACCCCGTGGAGGGGGCTTGGTGGCTGTCCATACCATTCGCGGTTCTCTAAGTGTTGACATTGTTAGACATGAGTGCACGTGTAAAGCATGGCAAATGTCTGGAATTCCATGTCGACATGCATGTGCAGCCATTAAGGCTTGTCATTTGAATGTGTATGACTATGTTGATGACTTCTTCAAACTTTCTTCTCAGGAAAAGATCTATAGCAAATGCATGATTCCGGTTGTCACCATTGATAAGCCGGATCCAAACAACTATCACCTGCCCAATATAACAAGCCTACCGTTATTGAAACCGCCAAAGACTCGTCCAAAGGGTGGAAGGCCAAGAACCAAGAGGATTGAGTCACAGTTCCAGAAGAAGAAGATATACAACTGTAGCTACTGCCATAAGCCTGGACACACTAGGAGGAGCTGCCGGAATCCAAACCCTCGATAGAGCAAGGCGTCAAGATGGAGCAATGACTTTTTGAAGTTTGTTATTTTGTATTATGTGGATAGGAGCATACCCTCATATATTTTTTGAACAAGGGTCAATATATATGCTTCTTATCCCTTTTTGTAAGTAATGTAAAGTGAATGCATTACACTTGGTGGTAGTCATGACAAGAAAACATTAGGAGGCTTGAAGAATCCTAATGTTCACTTGTCAAGAACAATTCTATTATGTTGGTGACATATATATATATGTAATGTATTTAGTTGAGTGAATGCCATATCAAGATCTTGATGTTGATAGCCACTATATGATGTCGTACCTTAATTGTTTATCAGTGTTCATAATTACTACTGTTGCAGTAACAGGTTTGTTGTTCAGTTAATGGCGATACTGTGGTAGTAAATAGAGTTATGCTCGGTAGTAAATCGCGATACTCGGGCAGTAAATATGCCTCTTGTTTTCCTCTTGTTTCCAGGCTAGTAGTTAGTGAAAGGGGGCAAGCAAGGTAAAACGTGCCAGTTAATGGTGATACTGTGGTAGTAAATAGAGTTATGCTCGGTAGTAAATTGCGATACTCGGGCAGTAAATATGCCTCTTGTTTTCCTCTTGTTTCCAGGCTAGTAGTTAGTGAAAGGGGGCAAGCAAGGTAAAACGTGTCAGTTAATGGCGATACTGTGGTAGTAAATAGAGTTATGCTCGGTAGTAAATCGCGATACTCGGGCAGTAAATATGCCTCTTGTTTTCCTCTTGTTTACAGGCTAGTAGTTAGTGAAAGGGGGCAAGCAAGGTAAAACGTGTCAGTTAATGGCGATACTGTGGTAGTAAATAGAGTTATGGTCGGTAGTAAATCGCGATACTCGGGCAGTAAATATGCCTCTTGTTTTCCTCTTGTTTCCAGGCTAGTAGTTAGTGAAAGGGGGCAAGCAAGGTAAAACGTGCCAGTTAATGGCGATACTGTGGTAGTAAATAGAGTTATGGTCGGTAGTAAATCGCGATACTCGGGCAGTAAATATGCCTCTTGTTTTCCTCTTGTTTCCAGGCTAGTAGTTAGTGAAAGGGGGCAAGCAAGGTAAAACGTGCCAGTTAATGGCGATACTGTGGTAGTAAATAGAGTTATGCTCGGTAGTAAATCGCGATACTCGGGCAGTAAATACACAAAAGAGGAATGAAAAACATCCAAAACATTTACTTGTTTGCTTCATGTAACGTTAAAGTGATCAACCTATTCAAGCATCCTTAAATACACAAAAGAGGAATGGAAAACATTCATAACATCTAGGAGTGTGGTCTTGTGCTGCGCCTCACATAGTGAACGTTCTTCCTAGCAGTATGCTTAATTCTTTGTGATTTTGGCTGGTCTTGGGAAGCATTCATCTCTGCCTCTGAAGTAGCTACCACTTCTTCGGCTACCACTTCTTCGGCCACCCCTTCTTCGGCTACCCCTTCTTTGGGTGGTCTTGGATGTATCAAGGCTAGTGCATCAAGTTTATTAACATTTAATTGATGATTGACCATCCACCACATTAATTGCATCCTCGTGGTAGCAACCTTCGGCCACCCCTTCTTCGGCCACCCCTTCTTCGGCTACCCCTTCTTTGCCTCTTTGCTGCCTGTGTGACGACCCACGGGGACATGTTTTTCGGTCTCTTTTCCCTATGAGACCTTCTCAAGGGAGGCACCATGGCCTCACGCTTTTCTCCCAAATCATGACTGCAATTTTCTTCCAACTCTTGTTCTTCAGCTTGGACATTTATTTTTTCAGGCTCATTTACTGCAACATGGTGCTGCCCACTTGTGGTACATGCTGCAAAACCAGTACATGCACCTTCAGGACATGCAGCTTCAGATTCGGTTCCAACAATATGTTCAGAGGCCTTTTCTGATTGTTTTTGCTGATGCTCCAAGTTGTACTGCATTTTAACTAACTCGGCATCAATGCAATGCACCAATTGTTTTCGACTTTCCTCAATCTTTTCTTGGAGCATTTTCTGCAGCCTTGTATGGTCGTTGTTAACCAGCTCAACTAGCTTTGTGCGAAAGCCTTTAAGCACCTACATAAAAGCAAGATTACATCATATCACTAATAACATATGGACCAATGCCATGTATACAATATCAATATTTACTAATAACAGAATTTTAAACATGTGAAATGAAGTTAGAAAGATTAATATGTATCCAATAGACAATCAACAAGTGCAAAAGCTTACAGGATTGAGATAAGCCACAGCATTTTGGTTTGTTTCATCGTCCCTTTTTGGCACCTCCTTCTCCTTCTCCTTCTCCTTGCCGCCATTACTTGTCTCTCCAAATAGAAAGCCGATATTGCTGTCCTTCTCCAAACTGACCATTTCTTGCACCTTATCATCAGTCCAATACACAACAGCATTGTCGATAGCTATCTTGTCCTTCTCCAAACGAAATTCCTCACCGAACAAGACCTGCGATGCCAACATAAAATATGAAATTACTCTCATCTCCCAATACTCTATACAAGACAAAATAAGTCAAGTACATACCAACAAAAAGTATAGACATCCTCCTACAAACGGGCATGCTTCCTTGTTTTCTCTGTAAGCCTTGACATAATTACTCAATGTCATTTGCAACTTCTTCGCAACATATGCTGCCCAATCAAAAGATTTAACATTTTCTTTTGTACACAATACCACCTTCAATAACTTCCTCGCCACCGTGTGGCTTGCTGTGGGAGCTAAAAACGTGCCGAGCATGCACAACATAAATAATTCGTCAAACTCAACGCCAGTCGCCTTTCCTTCTTTTATTTCTTCCACAAGCCTGGCATATGGCACGTTCTTATACCTCGAGAACATCTTCTGCAACTCCTCATCATTATCACTCAAATCCTCTCGCACTTGTTGACCTTTAAAAGGGACTCTTAACCATCGTGCTACATCTTCCGCTTCAATACCCTTAGTTTTTCCCCTTATTCTAAGCACATTCATGGGGGGGGTCATAAGCTCTCAGCACAGCCACGATAAAGTCACGAGGGAGTTTACTGCACTGAATGTCTAGAAGATTTCCGAAGCCTAATCTGTGTACTCTCTCCTTCAGCTCCTTCTGCTGATTGATGTAGCACATCAATGGGGTAAATTAAGGCAGAGAAAAATGGGTCTCAAAAGCAGCTTTCTTGCTTGTTCTCACCTTCTCGGGTCTTGCCACCTTTACCCTCATAGCATAAGACTTCTTTTCTTCCTCGCTGAGAGCACTCCATGCTATTGACATTTCCACGTTATGCTATTGACTTGTTCTTTTTTAAATAGCAAGTAACCATTCTGCTCTTGATCTTCCATCTGAAATGACCACAACAAATCCTCAATATTATGCAACCAGTGAAACAAGACTTTAAACCAGAAAATGTAATAACTCACAATTATATTTGGCACTAAAATGAACAGAAAAAACAAAACTATATCCTGGATCAAACAGAATAGGTGACCTATGAGCAGTACTTTTTAACCAGTTTTGACCAAATTCACGAATGGACTAATGAGCAGTTCTTTTCTTTCTGTCAACATAGATAGATTTAGCATAATTTCACTGGGCATAAAAGTGTTCAAACATGACAAGTAATTGTGCTAGTGTTGTAGTAAAATGAGTTTTTCTTTCTTTGGATGGTATCTTGAAATTTGAGGACATTTTCAGCAAATAGTTTGAACTTGGGAGCTCTATTTCTTTTTGGCCACTAACTAAGGAGCTACAAGAGAACCTCCGAAGGTTCTTTTTGGCCACTAACTAAGGAGCCACTAACTAAGGATATTAGAATAAACACAAAACTTCCGAAGGTCATACTTTGAAAACCTCTAACCCATACCCTAACCAAGAGGACTCAATGCTTCAATTCCAATGCCAAGTTCTCTGAGAATTTCGAAAATGCAAAATCAGATGATAGAAAGCTATAACCAATCTATATTGCCTAATTTTTAAATCCCATAAGATAGCATCATAAAAATCAGAGAAGCTTTTGGAGAAATGTGATAAAATAATTAGAATCCCGAGTACAAGACTTACCTCGTCCTCAAAACGGTGGCAGCGGCTTTGCAAAAGATGGGGAAGAGGAGGAGGTACAGGGGAGCTTTGCGACAGGTACAGCGGAGGAAGAAGAGGAGGTACAAGGGAGCTTAGCGGCTTTGCGAAAGGTAGAAGATTTGGTTGATGAATAATGGAGAAACACACTCTTGGCTTGCGTTGGACGAAGAAGAGGAGGTACAAGGGAGCTAGGGCACAGACTTTCTTGAATCGACGGAGAAGAGGAGGTACAGGGGAGTCGACGGAGAAGAGGAGGTACAGGGGAATTAAGAGGCTAGCTAGGTATTTCTCAATCTTATAATGAATTAAGAGGCATAAACATGCAACATGAACAAGTGTAAAAAAATTGACTTGATGGCAACTCACATGTATCCCTAGAAAAGGAAGTTGACAACCGGTGACATATTATTTTTTGTTGGACACGATTAGTTACAAATGATGTTGGTCAAAAAAAAAAAGATTAGTTACAAATGGTAGTAAAGAGAAATTGATGGTTTTGGTCAATAAAAATACCCCTCTTTTATTTGACTCACAATTTCCCTTTTTGAGAGATACATGTGAGTTGCCATCAAATCAATACTTTTTTACTTATTCATGATTCATGATTCATGATTCATGATTCATCAGTCTACCCCTCAATTCATTATAAGATTGAGAAATACCTAGCTACTCTTATAGTAAGTAGTAACAAATCATCTAAACTCTATCAAATGAAATTATGTATGTCAATCAATTTTAATCCCACTTGTAATGTACTCATTTCCAATAATTGCTGTTTGTAAAATTAAGGGCTAAAGTGCAAAAATGACCATGTAATTGTCATGAAAGTACAAAAATGACTATGTAAAATTTTTTAGAGCTAAACTGCCCATCAAATTTCAAAATTGGAGCAAAAATGCCCATTACAATTAATTTTTTAACATTTTTACACATTATCTTGTGCGATTCATCTCTCACTAAAACATGTGGCAGCCTTATGTATTTATTTGCCCTTATGTGATGATGATGCGGCAGAGGATGATGAATGAAAAAGTAAAAAAATTAACTGATGGATATTTTTGTCCCAATTTTGAAATTCGATAGGCAATTTTGCTTTAAAAAGTTTATATGGTCATTTTTGCACTTTCGTGACAATTACGTGGTCATTTTTGCACTTTGACCTTAAAATAAGAACTTTTATATTTCTTAATTTCCTGTTATCTCTCCCTTCTAATACTTCACCCTAGTCTCTCTCTCCCACTACAAAAAAAAAGGAAATGAAATTTTAACTATACCTTTCAGCGTTGACAAAAGTCATCGCCAAGAGTATGTCACACCTTTGACGGCAACAGGAAAGTCGTCGCAAAATGTGACTTGTTTTGGTTAATCACTGTGCGGTTTAATCCAAACTTGAGGGTAGGAGTATTGCCCACATAGGCAAGGTTGTCCCCTCTCCCAATGAGAGTCCTTCCTGGGAATTGAACACGCGTTCTTATCCTTATGAGGGTTGTAGTCCAATTACCAGTTTAACCAACTACCTATGTTGACTTTTGGCGGCAACATTTCATGCCAAATGAGATCTTTTCACAGTGACTTTATATAGTTGTCACTAAAAGTCCCGCCTTTAGTTGTGACATAAAAATTGCCGAGTACCTCTAAAACGGGACATTTCTGCGGCGACTATCTTAGAGTCGTCGTTGAAAGTCTCACATTTAGTAGCGACCTCAAAAGTTGTCGTTAATACTTTTGGAGATGGTAGTTACATTGGTAGCAACTTTATTTGTTTTTTGTTAATCACCGCCTGGTTTAATTCGGACTCGAAGGGTAACAGTGTTGCCCACATAGGCAAGATTGTCCCCTCTCCCAATGAGAGCGTTTCCTGGGATTCAAACACGCGTTCTCATCTTTACGGGGGTTGTAACTCACTTACCAGCTCAACCAACTACTCATTGGTTGTAGCGACTTTAATTTTTGTCGCCAACTCTTTATGCTTTAATGGTGACTATTGTTGTTATTGAAAGCAAAATTTTTCGCAATATCATTTTGTTACCTTGCTCCCTCCAATTATCTCTGTCTCCCAAATTTCTTCATAGGTGTTGGTAAGAGTGGCAACCTCATCCACCAGCAACGATTATTACTGCCATCTTTCACGGGTAAAAGATGATTCATACCAATAGATTATGTTTAACATGGAGTGTCCTAGTTGGATAGAATTGAGATGAGTTGGCATTCAATGAACACAACTGTTTCTCTAAAAGATATACCTAAGTGATTTGTATAGTTAAAAATACAATAAAAGTGAGTAATAAATATGTAGGTAATGTACTCCCCCAATGCATGTATTTATTGATAGTGTATAGGAGAGAGTGAGAAAAAAAGATGAGATACAGTGCATAAGAGTAAAATAATGGTATACTAACTAATATATATAATTCATAAAATAGTGTAACTAAGTACTAAGGGTAAAATATTAAGTGTAATATTTGTCCCTGAAGTATGTGTAAAGATCATATATGCCTCTGTAGTATTTTTTTCGCCAAATTTGCCTTGGAAATGTGCACTAAGGATCATATTTAATTTGCCCCTAAAGTATACATAAAGAGTCATATCTGCCCTGGAAGTATATAAGAAATGTCATACTTGCCCTTGAAATATGTACAATGGATCATGTTTGACCATTAATATTTCAATTGTAAGGGGAAAATATGATCCTCATGCATACTTAGGGGCAAATATGTGCCTCAGGGCAAATATAATGTTTTATGCACACTTAAGGTTCAATATGATGCTCAACCCTATTAAATGTTGTGATGAGCCCGAGATGGATAGTATGAAATGGGGGAGTAAAAAAAAGAGAAATCTAAAACTTCAAATTGCACCTAAATTTAGAATAAGTTAAATATGAGTATTAAAACAAGTTAAAACTAACCAACGAGTTAATAATTTCTCTCATCCGATCCATACTCAGCTTTGATCTTATCCAACAATGAGAACGTTCCAATGTTCCATTGTTACCTCTCTTCTTCCCCCTCCCCGGCTCCTTTTCGTTTTGCTAACTTTATTTATTGCCAAATATAAACAAACAATTGTTTCAATGCCAACTATATATAATTACTTTCCTACAACTCCATCAAAATTACACTTAATTAAAGTACACCCAACAAATAAAATAAACTCTTCCCAGTCCTAAATATAGAACTAAATACTCTACCCCATTTGGGAGCACGAGGGGAGTAATTCATAGTTCATAATGAAAGATCTAATATATATCTTAAAATCTCCTAATTGATCCGAAACTGGATTGAACCCTATTTAATAATTGCTGGACTGCATATGCTGGACAGGTGTTGTTTGATTTATTACTTATGTCGGCCCATGCTATATTTTCTCACAGTCAAAGTTGTACGTTTATATTTCCAACAACAGTGAATCATCCCTCCCCCCTCTCGACCAAAAACAAAAAAATCATCCCTCCCCCCAAACCCCAAAACCCTAGCTCACTCTTCATCTCCTACCTCCCTCCAGCAACCATCATCGCCCTCTCATTTTCTTCTTCATAATTGTGCCAAAGCCTTAGCTTTCTCCTCTCCTTTCCTCTCCTCTCCCAGCGATAGTTAACAAGAAGTAAGAATAGAGACGTTAAAGCTCGACCGCTCCCTCTTCCCCTCCCTTTTTCGTCTTCTTCTTCTTCCCTTTTATATCCCACTCTCACTCCGTCCTTCCTTCAACTCCAGCGGTTTTCTCTGGGAAATCACATGCAACAGTGGAAGCAAACTCAGGTGACATGACGCTTTTTTACAATTCGTTCTCCCCTCCTCATCACCAAAAATCTGTCGCCTTCACTCCCAACAACTTTCAGCACTTGCTTCATCACCATCACCCTCGGCTCATCTCTTCTTCCCTCTCTACTTATCAGGTGGTTTATTTTCATCCATAACTATGTTTTCTGTTTCCTATTTCCTGTTTCCTGTTTCAAGAAACTGATTTCATTAATTTTAGGGATTTGGTGAGATTGATGCCGGAAAAGAAGTAATGGCAGGGAAGGATCCACATGATCTTCACAGAAATTTCTTGACCATTTGAGAGTACGCAATTAATGTTTTCTTGGATCATTTCTTTTTTCCTTCTATTGTATATTTTATTTTCATCCCTTCTGGAATCATCCTAATTCTTAGCTTGCCTTTGACCGATCTAAAATGAGATCATCTTGCAGATCTGATCTGTTAGGGAGTAAGTGGACCATGTTTTAGAGAAAGAGGCTCTATCAAGCTTACCGGGAGATATTTTTTGAATTTTAATCAGGTACTCTTTCATACTAGATTGTACCATCTCATTTCTCAAAAATGATACTCGGTGTTAGATTTTATGAGGGTGTCCTTGGATATATTTGCAGTGACTTATTTATTGGATATTTTCTGAAAAAAATTTGAACTGCATTTTTAAAGACATTGGTTATTCTATTGTCTGGGATGGTCTAGGTGAAGGCTCATAAATTCTTGGCAAGGCTAGCAGCAGCAAGCTTTGTGTGTCCTCAAACTCGCCTCAAATGTAGCTAAAAGTGGGTGATATAATTGTTGTAGCATTATAATTGTAGTGTTATAATTGTAACAATAGCATTTTCTTTTGGATGTTGAATTGTGCTGATAGTTTGGTTGTGTTTATATAAGGGGCTGAGAAAAAATTTGTGTTTTTTCTATAATTTTCTACTTCAATGATGTTTGAAACATCAATAAAATTATGTGTGATGGTGATTATATACTCATCTAATTTGTCCTTGCTATTTTCCTTTGTGTTCTTTCCCCTTTTCTTTATGATTTACCTTTGTTGTTTTTACCTTTCCTTAATGATTTTATTCATATTGCTATATGACCTTTTTAAATTTGTTGTGGATGGATTTTGGTTTTAACAATGGGCTCCATGTAAAAAGTAGTTGAAATATCTCATCCCTTCTAGCAATAAGTAAAGCCATTTCCCTGATGTCATTACAAACAATAATTTCTTACTACCTAATTCTTATGGCTGCAGTCGTAAAGATGCTTACTGGGTGGACTATTGCAATTTGGACAATGAAATGATCTTTTCAATCTATTCAAGAGATGTGAAGCCTCTTTTTGGCCAAAAAAAATGTGAAGCCTCTTATCTCTTCAGTTTATGATGGCCGCAACAGCTCTATCATTGTGTATGGAGCAAGAGGCAATGGAAAATCCCACTTGATTCAGGTGTGACTCTATAGTTCATCCTTGATTTTCTCTTGAACAAATCATGATCATTAGTTTAGTTCAATTATTTTGTATTCAAACGATAAATAATTATTTGATTGTGTACTATCATTATCTGTTGCTTTTCAAGGGTTTATCAGTTCTTGCTGTCCTAAACTTCCAAAATACACAAAAGAATGTTTTTCTTTCCCAAATGATGTTCGGAATCATCACACTCTCATCAATTAAGATTATCTTTCATAAAAAAACCAAGACTAAAATTGCATGTGTTATTTAAGGGCACTTTCTCTGTTATTTTGGTTTGTGTGGCTAAACTAAATGGTTGTGGATGGAGGTCAAAATACTTCAATGGCATATTAATTGCATTCCTCAAGATTTGTTATTTTTGCCCAGTAAATGATTGGCATCAGTGAACACCAATTACCAACACCCCTAAAAAAACATTGATCTCTTCAAATCGTAGCATTTAATGATATCATCAGTGCATTTAAAAGTATATACTCTACATCTAATATATATCTTAATCTAATATATATCTTAAATACTCTTATTTAAACCCCTTTCTTTTCACATTATAACTGGATTTCCTATGTGGTTCTTCTTTTCCCCTTATATTAAACAATTGTTTGGTAGGTGTGATGATTACCCATCTTGAAAATATCACAATAGCAATAAAAAAGAAGCATATGTAGTTGTTGTAGCATGGATTGTTCCATCTAGCACCTAATTGACAGAGCATATTTCGTTCTCAGATCATGCGCAATGATGATAAATCTTGGGAGTGATGATGTGTATTGTCAAAGCGTATTAATTGACAGATTGCTATTTGTTAATATATATATATATATATATATATATATATATATATATATATATATATATATATAAAAATAGGGCTGACTGGTAAAAAGAAGCATGAGGTTTTTTACCGGGTGCATAACCGATGGATAACCGATGTGTTAAATGATGTGTCTTTTTTTGGAGATGGAAAATATTCATTAATGAAAGGAGTGATTGGTTGGGTGTTTACACTGATTAGAAATAATATTGTATGCACGTTATTTTGTGCAGAATGAATCCTCACATTTTATATGACTGAGTTTATGAGTGAATTTGGTAACTGTTTTGAGGTTAATATGATAGGACTATGATGTTTCACGGGATGTGAAGTTATGAAGCTAGCAAACAGGATGTGGTTTGTTATATGTTAGAATTACAATTTTTTCCCGATCCCTTGGAATTACAATTTGCTCATATTGATGTTTATAAAATTTAAAATGGGCTAATTTATGAATTTTTTTTATATTTCCAACAGTAGTGGTTATTAATGTAGATTGACTTTTTAATTTCATTCAAATTCAAATGTTTGAAAAAAGAAGAACAAATATATTATTAATGCATTCACCATACCCTTTTCCATAATGGACGCCTAGAGAATACAATTTGACTTTAATTCTCTCTTTGACTTTAATCCACATGTGATGTGATGTCATACTCAAATTGTTCGCATTTCAAATTTTTGACTTTGGAAGGAAAAGAATCAAAGAGAAATCTTCTTAACCAGAAATATTTCTTTCCCTCTTTGATTAATGTCTTTAGCCGTTTATAGAAGCACACATGTGAAAGATGAAGCGAAAATCTCTCCCTTTCCATTTTGAATCGGATGTGGCTTTATATTGTGTTAGGAAATATACAAAATTTTCCCATTTAAGTTCAATTGTGGAGGTTTCCATTTTTAGTTTCCTCTTACACGTTGACAATCTACACAAGTTTATGTACATGGACTCATGGAGTAAATAAAACAAATCGGCAAATGTCTTTTAATTTCAATTTAGACATGAAGCAAGACATCAACAAATATCTCTCACATTCTTATTTTAATTCAAATGCGACTTTATTATGACCATGGGAGCAAATGGGGAAATCAGCACAATGTCACAGTTTTATTTTAATTTCAATGTTTACCTTTACAAGGTATGGAAGAAAGTCATATCAGAACCAACAAAGTAAATCAATAATCACACATTGTTAATGGCAAGGGTTGACAAATCATTAATACATGTAATGAAAAATAATTAGGCCTTTGATATGGAAACTATATGTAGCCATGATTATAGGATTTCTGCTAATGAGCCTAATTCTTTACCAAGTTAAAAACAACTCATGTAATGTAAATTGAAATTATTTTGAGAGATTGACTGCCCAAAAAAATTATACCAAGTAAACTTTCGGATGGGGGATCACTCCGGGGAAATTTGTTTTTGGGGGCTTAGATGGAGGACATTGGGGATGAAATTAGACTCTTCTATTATTTTTATAAATGGTCTTAAATTGATTCTCACATAAATTAAACAATATTACATGTAATCTGATTCTTTTGAAACAATTCATTGATAGTAATCATAAATATCGCATTCGATTTATAGTCGGGGGATGAGACTAGTATGGATGGGGGAGGTAGGCGATGAAGTTATATTATTTTTTTGTTTTTATACACCTAAAACAAGTTAAAAACAACTCATTTAATGTAAAATAAAATTATTCTGAAAGATTGACTGCCAAAAACCGAGTAAACTTTCAGATGCGGGAGTTGTTTTGGGGATTTTTTTTGGGGGGGGGGTTTAGATTGAAGACATTGGAGATAATTGCTTTTATAACTGGTCTAAGTAGATTCTCACGTAAGTTAAAAAATATTACATGTAATTTAATTTTCTGAAAACAATTCATTGATAGTAATAATAAATATTCCATTTGAGTGCGGATTACTTAATAATGGTTGGATGACAAGATAAATATCACATATAAGTCTCTAATTCACTTGGAACATTCAAATACTTTTATATTAAGATAGTATATAATATTTCACAAAAATAAAAATGTCCCCATGCATCGCACGGGTAAGCCACTTGGTATAATTTTCTTTCTAGGATTTTTGAGGTTCTTCATCGCCTAGCAAATTATCTAATGTAACTATTTAAGTGAATAATTAAACAATATACACAAAATTTCTCAAAATTTGTAAAATGATTAACAACTATATAATAATACTTCAACTACAACAATATCTTTTGGGTATAATAATACATCAACTATATGATTTTTAATAAGACCCATACATCCATGTGCAAGGCACTGGGTGTAATTTTTATAAAAATTTAGTTTTTGAATATTTAATCACTTTAATACACCTGTAATGTTTGTATTTATAAGATAAATAAATATTTACCTTTCGTGCAACGCACGGGGTAAAATGCTTGTTATGAGTTGAAAAGTAATACTCCCTCCGATTCTAAATATAAGAACTAGTTGAATTTTTTGGAAATTCCTAAAAAAACAAAATAAGTCAATTATAAATTGATTTACATAATTTTGTCCCATTAAGCTAGTTTATTTAACCTATAAACTAATGACTAATCTAAAAATTTATTAAATACTATTATAATTTAATAACATATTTTATAACCTTAAGTTCTTAATGTCTAAAAAAAGTCAACTAGATCTTATATTTAAGACAGAAGGGCGATAAAAATGAAAAGTGAGTAATTTAATTTGTAGCGAATCCACAACGAATCCCACCAACTTAGCTTCTAGAACAAACATTTAAAATGCAAACCAACGCGTAGGTAGAAGAAGAAGCCAAAGGCTTAGCCAGCCAGCCAGCCAGCCAGCATTTACCATTCCAATTTCCACGTCAAAGGCAACTAACTATCTCGGTATAATATAATAGTAGTATATATATAACGTTGTGTCACAGAATAATCATCATCATCATCATATTTGAAGAAGAAGAATAATCATAATCATTAATAATAATAATAATAATAATGGCATTGAAGGATACGTTTTACATATCGCATGGATCTCCCACGCTGCCCATCGACGAGTCGATTCCGATGTCGGAGTTTTTGAGGAAGTGGAAGGAGTTCTATCCGGAGAGGCCCTCCGCCATCCTGGTCATCTCCGGCCACTGGGACACCGCCGTGCCCTCCGTCAACGCCGTCTCCCGCAACCACACCATCTACGACTTCTACGGCTTCCCCAAATCCCTCTACCAGGTACCTTTCCTTCTTCTTAATCCATTCATTCATTCCCTTTCATAATGATGACTGATTTGTAAAACTATGGAATGGAATGCATTGATGGGTTTTGGAATTCATGGTTTCTTTTGTAGACAGAGTTTGTTGGACAAATTATTAGCGAGAATTAGAGATAGGTTCTATGGAATGTAATTAATCACACTCAGCTCCCATCAACTCCATAAATTGCATTCAAATCCATGGGGCCACAAAAGATTGATGGGATTTGGAATTCATGATTTCAAATCCATTCATTCAGTTATTGATCACACTCAGATCTTTTATATGGATTACCTTTTTATTCAACTCCATTCATTCATTGACTTTTCATAATGATGATCACTCAATTTGTAATACTATAGAATGGATTGATGGGATTTGGAATTCATGATTTCTTTTGTGCCTACATAGATAGAGTTTGTTGGACAAATTATTAGGGAGAATTTCAGCTGCCTCCTAAGGAATGTAATTAATTGCAGTCAGGTCCTAACAAAGTTGTTAAATTGCATTCAAGTCCATCAGGATTTAGGTCCTATGTCATATGGAATAACAAGTTAGCTCCGTGAGTTGTTAACTTATTATTGACAACTTTTTTAGAAAAACTCAATGAGCTGCATCAACAACTCGCAATACATGCAATTTCATATCATATAGTTCACAATGACTTTGTTACGATCCCACCTATTAGTGACAGTTTAGGAATAGGATTAGGAGTTAGTTATTGTTTCTTGTGGCAGTTTTTGATCAGTTTATGTTAGTTATTATATTTGAATTTGAAATTGTATGATAGTTATGTTATTTGAATTATTGAGCTGGTTATAGGTCATTATATATAGACTTATTGTGAAGTGTATTGCTATGAATGAATAAGTGAACTTATAGAACGAGATCTATTAGTGAATAATATACCCAAAGAGTTGGTGAATGATAGAGCACAGTGACGCTGTATGATCTATGTAGCTGACCACACATAGTGGGATAAGACTTTGTTGTTGTTGTTGTTTGCCTATCCTGTTTCCGTCTCATCAGGTTCTATCAGACTTCAATGTAATTAAATAACTTTTTGGGATTAATTGTGATTAATTTTATTCCCGATAGTGATTATTGATAATGCTGATAATGATTGAAATACACGATACTGGTAATGAGGTTGATTTTATGGAGGTCTCTTTTGATTGTTGATTTACCAGCTTAAGTATGAGGCGCCTGGAGCACCACATGTGGCAAAGAGGGTGAAGGAATTGTTGCAACAAGCTGGGTTTAGCCGTGTGGATGAGGACAAGAAGAGAGGGCTTGATCATGGAGCTTGGGTCCCATTGATTTTGATGTACCCTGAAGCTGATATACCAGTTTGTCAGTTGTCTGTTCAATCTGACCAAGATGGGACATACCATTATAACTTGGGAAAGGCTTTGGCCCCTCTTAAGGATGAAGGTGTTCTTATTATGGGTTCTGGTAGTGCTGTTCATAACTTGAGAGCTCTTAATGTTCGACCTAACCCACCTGTTGCTGCCTGGGCTAAAGAATTTGAGGATTGGTTAATTAGTTCTCTCGTTGAAGGAAGGTACTGATTCTATTTTTCTCTGTTTTTTCATTCATTATTGTAAGGTTGCTGCCACGTGACATAGATATCAATGTTATGTCCTATAAAAATCTTCACCATCTGTTGCGCTAGTCCTATATACATCTAATAATTTCGTAGGCCTACACAGTTAAATCCTTTGTAGTAGGACTTCCATCCCATATGTAGATTATGAGCTCCCACATCGGCTAGGAAGAGAATGATTGACACCTTATGATGACATGTTTTAAAACCATGAAAGCTAATTTGGCCTAAAATGGACAGTGTCAAGAGAGGCATTGAGATGTTGCATATGTAGCATCAATTAAATAGTACAATATTCTTCTCCAGTTTTCTTGTGAAGTGTGGAAACAAAAAGGATTGGTAAAGTCTGATGCATTTCTCTTACTATCATCTCCCATTATATAGTACAAAGAGACTTAACCTATCCCATGATTATAGGGATTTGCTTGATACATACAAAAATAAAAAAGATTTGATTCTGATTCTCTATAGCATTTATTTTCCATAATTCTTATAATTCCTAATTATGACTAAGATCAAGATTCTACTAATAGAAATTAAAAACATAATTTCAACACTCCCCCTCAAGTTGGACTATGGTCCAACTTGGTTACAAAACTTTATTCTTCAACTTAGAGACATTTTTTTTTTCGATTACGTGGGGAATGACCGTCCCATCGTAAACAACATGTGAGGAATGACCATCTCACTAACAAAACACTTATGCGTGGGGAATGACCATCCCATCGCAATTCACAAACGCATGTACGTGGGGAATGACCATCTCATCGTACAATGCTCTTCAATAATGCCTGGGTCGTACTCCTTCCGAGTTAGTCCTTCAGGTCTGCCTGGGCCGTACTCCTTGTTGGGTCGATCCTCCAAGTCTGCCTGGACCATACTCCTATTTGGGTCAATCCTTCAGGTCTTAGGGTTGTGAAGGTTGTGAATACAAAGGCAACTCATACTGCCTAGGGATCAGACTAAACTAAACCTAGCTCTGATGCCATGTGGAAACAAAAAGGATTGGTAAAGTCTGATGCATTTCTCTTACTATCATCTCCCATTATATAGTACAAAGAGACTTAACCTATCCCATGATTATAGGGATTTGCTTGATACATACAAAAATAAAAAAGATTTGATTCTGATTCTCTATAGCATTTATTTTCCATAATTCTTATAATTCCTAATTATGACTAAGATCAAGATTCTACTAATAGAAATTAAAAACATAATTTCAACATGAAGAATTGAGCCTCGAGATTTTTATGTTTACCAATTGAGCTTCAACTTTGAGAAGGGTCGGCTTAGCTCAACAGTAAGCTTGCTTGCCATGTGGGTATGAGGTTGCGGGTTCGAATATGCCACTGTGCAAAAAACAGAGGTTAGGCTGCCTAGTATATTCCCTTCCCCAGCACCTTCACCAAGTGGGGCTCAGAACTGGGTTGACCATTTTTTCAATTGAGCTTTAACTTTGTACCTCTATAAGTATATGATAAATGGAAATCTGAGCTATGAAATTAATTTCCAGATTCTGTCATATTTTGAAATGGTTTTAATCACTTAGATATTTCCCACAAAGCTGAAGTTCTCATGGATCAATATTAATATCTGTTGTAGATATGAAGATGTGAATCATTATGATCAGAAGGCACCACATGCAAGAATGGCCCATCCATCGCCAGATCATTTTTACCCACTTCATGTTGCATTAGGGGCTGCTGGTGAAAATGCTAAAGCCACAACCATCCATAAAGGAATTAGTATGGGCACTCTCTCTTATGCCTCTTTCCAGTTCACACCAGCATCATCATCCTCTTGAGTTCTTTCACTCAACTCACCACAATATTGTTGTATTGTATTGCTACTGTTTGTTGTATATTGCCTACCTGTAAATTGTCCTGTTTCTGAAATGCTTTGTCTGTACTGTATTGATATGTACTGAATTATTATGGTCATGAATAAAAGAGGATTTTAAGGACGTTCCTAAGGACTTAAGGTTGATAAATATGAACAATTTAACAGAATTGATGAACAATACACTGATCTTTGAGTATCCTTCATTTATTTAGTTTGGAGAAATGATCTATAAACCATTATTAATTTTATTTAAATCTATCTATATTTAACTCTAAATTTGGGACTACATTTAAAACTAATTTCTAATAAGGTTAAAAGGCTTTATTAGAGATTTTTGAATTGGTTGATTTTATCCATATACTCTTATATTGACATATGTTCTAATGTATTATATAAATTTAGAGATTTTATTTAAAATTTTTTTAATATTATTTTTTCTTCCAGCATCTGCATTCATAAAAAAAAAAACTTATTATTTCAGTATTTACAAACTTTATGATATTTTAAAATTTTCGAACATATATGTATTCTTATCACGTTTACCAATAATGATTTTTGAAAGTTGTCCAAAACAACTTATTAAATTAATAAAATGAGAGGAAATAATTAATAAAATAGTATATATAAGTAAAATTAATTAATTTAAAAATCTTTAATAAAGTTTCTTGGTTTAGGGATTTGTTGAATGAGCATTTTTAAATTTAGATTTGGCATTTCAAAGGAGTCTCTCTAATTATTTATTAGAAAGGTATTGTTCTCTCGTTATATGATACTTTGACGATTGAAAAAGATGTTTGAACGATGGATGTGAACATAAGCTTTGAAGTGTTGGTGAGTTTTGCGGAAACAAACACTGTCACATGGAATGAACTTGGAGAAGATTCTGTCCAAATTAATATGAAAATAAATATTACCCAGCTGAAAGCATGTGTCATTTTTGAAAAATAAATATTAATATAGTAATTTATGGCAAATGACATAACTGTTTCATTTTCTCTTATAAGTATATTTTTCTTATTGCAAGTGGACATTCTACTTTTCTGAAAGAGATGTATAATTTAAAGAAGTATATACTGTTTTTTTTCTTTTTTATAAGTACACACTATTTATGTATTAAAAAATAGAAAAATAATAAATAATAGTGATGTTCGGTTTAATTTGTTTTGTTATAACAAAATAAAAGTAAATGCATGCTAACATTTTATTCTATTTTGAATTTTTGATATATCATATCGATTGATTAACGACCTTTTTTTGTCTTGGTCCTAGATATTTTCGTTAAAAAATATAATTATAACGTGTGCCAACAAACTTTATAATGCAAATACACTGTACATTTTTGGATAGATGAAAATTTTGTATCTTTGAAAACTTATGAGAGGTTGATGTAATCTATCTGTGCTTTTTTAAAAAGAAAAATGAGAAGGGGGGAAGTTTAATAGTCAATGAAAGTTCATGGATTGTGCCAGGTCACCGTGAGGGGAAAAATGAGTGAAAACTAGTAATTGTTGACTGTGTCGGACAATAATTTAATCCTATGCATTAAAAAAGATATAAGTAACATTATTATTAGGAAATACTTTTGTTTGCATTTGACTCCATCAATTCGACGATCCAGAAGCAAGGCTTCACAAATCAATTTCAAGATAGTCGGCATCCATTTACTGACTGAAAATATAATACTTGTAAATTTGAATATCTTAATCAATATATGAAGATGAGCATGCAATTTTGTCTCCCAAAATTTATCTTGAAATGTCTTTGTCAAACATTGCACATCTTCCAATTCCCATGGATCCAACGAAAAAGAAACTAAATTCATATCGAAATATTTGTTCATTTCGAAATATTTGTCAAGCTTGTTTGGATTGCATTTGACGAAATGTATTGATAGAAAGTAATATCATTTGATTGGGGAAAGCTCAAGCTCTTTCTGAGAAAATAAAATGGTTGTCCCAAAAGATCTTAGATGGATGACTCTTAAGTATGAATCCCTAATGATGAAGAAAATTTAGTAGCTTACTAAATTGTAAAACCTTTTTTTATCACACCAGGCGATCTGTTTTCGAACTCTGCCTATCAGTAATGGAAAGCAAAAATGATACTCCCTATGTTCCTTAATATAAAACTATTTTACCTAATTTAATTACGTTATGAATAATATTTAATTTACATATTATCACATGATATGCAAAAAGGTTAAAATCAATTATAATGTGATATTACAATTAGTAACAAATTGAAATTTAAAAATAATCTTATATTAGAAATAGAGAGAGAGAGAGAGCAATAGTTTTTTATTCTTAATTCATTCACATTGATTTTGGTTGGACATCATGTTGGAAGTCATTGAAGCGGAAAAGAGAAGGATTGGAGATGAGTGAGCGCGAGGTTGAGGTGGGGAAGAAGAGAGATGAGGAAAAAAAACATTTTGTTTTATTTTTTATTTATAGAAAGGGCATTTTAATATTTTCCAATAGCTTACTGGCTAAAATGAGTCTTTTTTTTTGTTCATTAGATATAACGAGACTTTGTTTGTTGCCCAAACTGATATTTTGAAAATAGTCTATCGTTCAGAACGATATTTAACCCACAAAATTATGTACGAAAGTTTTGTCTCCTTAAAGTCCTTATTTTATATACACTTGCGTACGAAGAATTTCGATTCTAGATATGTTAAAAACCTTATATTATGTGTTAACAAAATTCATACATGTATTATATTCATTTTTAATTGATTTCTTGAAATTGCTAATTAATATATTCCTTAACTCTAGGATTAAAAAGTTTTTATGCAATTATGAAAAGAATTTTTGCAAACTACACAATATTCTACAATTTTTTGGTGATGAATCATGATGATCCCCAACATGATTAAATTCTTGATCTACTTTCTTCATAGAAAACGAAACTTTCTGAAATTTATTGTTGATAATCTATAGAACCTACATGATTAAAATTTTCTTATGGCCCATAGAAACCCAATTCATCAATTTGTTGGGCCAAGGATATAGCCCACCCTAATGATGTCACCGGGGTTCTAAGTAAAATCATTTGGGGGACTTAATGTTATGACATTATAAGCGCTCAAGAGTCAAGCCCATAAAGCCCAGAAAGCCCAATTATGAATCTACCCTGAAGAGGCCCAGAATTACTTGACACATACTTAGCAATTATCTTTTGACCATAAATAGCGAATCAACAATTGGTAACTGCTACATTTATGAAGATCAAAACCGTCAAAGCTATCAATTCAAGGATTAATGACACCAACGGGAATATATTTCAAAGGCTATTTATATGGCTAAAATGTTATAAAAAAGATCATCGAATGCTTACTGAAAATAGCTTATAGCAATCCCATTGTATCAGTCGACTAAATGTAGCCGACTAACTCTTTGTATCATTCTATTGATCAATATATTCATTTACTTCTAAAAGAGTTTCAAGGTGTTGATTTATTATTTGATAATTTGAGTATCAACATTTGGCGCTGACCGTGGGGACGATAGTTTTTCCAGAAGTTACCGTCTTTTTCTTAGCAATTCAATTCTGTTCATCATGGAGCAAATGAACCAAGGTGATCAGCTTTCACAAATTTTGGCTAAATTAAATGAGCAATCAGAAAGGATGAGTCGCCAGGAGCAATTTGTCACTCAGCAAAATGAAGCGATAGATGTTCAAACAGAGACTTTACAACGTTTGCAACAAGAAAATTAGGAGCTGCATCAAAAGATTAATGCAATAGTATGCAAACACCCAGAAAATCATGATAAACATGGAGAGGAAGAAATACCTCATGAATATGACATTCCTGAGGGAGGTAAGAAAAAACTTGATAAAGATGAAGAAAATAACAGTTCTAATCATGGTACAGGATCTAAAGAGGAGGAATCCACTAAAGCGTCAACTTACACGGGTGAAACGGAGCACTTGAAGAAAAAAGTGCAAACTTTAGAAAGAACGTTGCTACAAATCCCAGGAGTCAAAAAGTCATTTGAGTCTGCTCGATTGGGGAATTATTCTGATAGTCCTTTTGTTAATCAAATTACTTTAATTGACTTACCTGAATGTTTTGTGTTTCCTGCTTTGCCTAAGTATAGTGGAAAAACAGATCCAGATGAACATATGACTCAATATAGACAAATAATGATGGCAGCTGTAATTCCAGCTGAAAAACGTTAAGCTGCAATGTGTCGTGGATTTGGCATCAGTTTAATCGGTCCAGCATTGTCTTGGTGGACGAATTTAATGCCAGGTAGTATAAATTTATTTAGTCAACTAACAGAAATATTTGTGCAGCAGTTTGCTAGTAGTCACAATTTGGTAAAGACATCAGATGATTTATATCGAATTTTACAAAGACCAAATGAAACTACTAGAGAAATATTAACTAGATTTACTCAGGAAATGGTAAGTATTCCAAATTGTGATGAGTTTGTTGCTGTACAAGCTTTTCGTAGATGTTTACTTCCAGGTTCGCAACTGTATAAGGAGCTAACTATGCATCAAGTTAAAACATGCGTGGAGGTTCAAGCTTATGCTTGGGCACAAATAAGATGGGAGGAAGATGATGCAAAATTTAGGTTGGAATTGGCCGAGCGACAGAAAAATACTCAACAGGGAGGTTATGTGGATAAGCGATCTCAGCAATCAAGAGGTAAAAATTGGAGGTCTGAACCTTATTCTGCAGGTAACAGAGGTAATGGGTGAGGATCGCAAGGAGATGATTCCAATAAACCACCTTTGCCAAAGTTAAGTGAACATAATTTTTCAGTAAGCCCAGCAGAGCTAGTCAACACGCTGCAGAAGCTAGGTGATTCTGTTAGATGGCCAAATAAACTTAAGCGAGAACCAGAGAAACGTAATCCAAATAAATGGTGTCATTTTCATGATGACCATGAGCACAGGACAGAAGATTGCATTCAGATGCGAAAGGAGGTGGTGGAATTGATCAAGAAAGGTATGGTAAAAGATATAATTAAAAATAATAGAAATACATTTAATAGAGGGGATGGACAGAAGCAATCCAATCCGCCAACTACTCCACAAAACGCTCGTACCATTCATATGATAATAGGTGGGTCAGAGGTAAATGGTAGTTCATATTCTGCTGCAAAAAGGCATACTAGATCATTGTTAAATGAAGCAATGTCAACTAAGCAGTTAGGGGATAGTTTTTCGACTAGTAACAATAGTAGTGAACAAATAACATTTAAGAAAAATGAGATTCAAATGTTTTCTTATCATGACAATCCTTTAGTAATAACTTTGATGATAGCAAATTGTATTGTAAAACGAGTTTTAGTAGACGCAGGTAGTTTAGTAAATATAATATATTTGCAAACAGTAAAAGAGTTGAATTTAGAATCTCAAATCGTGAAAGCTCCTACTATATTGATATTTGGAAATGGAACACCAGAGAGGACGGTGGGAGAAATTTCCTTGGTCACGTTAGCCGTAGGAGTTAACCAACTAACCAAGTTTCAGGTAATGGATTACCCTTCAGCGTACAATGTGTTGCTTGGGCGACCATGGATTCATCAGATGAGGTCTGTACCGTTAACTTTACATCAATCTATTAAATTTCATACTCCTTGGGGGTAAGGGAAATTAAAGGTGAACGAAGGATTGCAAGAGAATGCTACCAGGCAGCTTTGAAAGGAATTTCAAAGGATGTCGGGTCTGTATAGCAATTACAGAATCTGTCTCTAATGGATAAGGGGGACTTAGGTGATGAATTGGAGAAAATTTCTTTAATTCCTGGAAAACCTGAGAGGACATTATCCATTGGAGCAGATCTAAATGGAAAAATTAAAGAAGAATTAATTTCATTTTTGTCTAACAATTTAGATTGTTTTGCTTGGTCCCATGAAGATATGACAGGAATTAGCCCTGAAGTGATAGTTCATCGGTTGAATATAGATGCATCTTTTAAACCGGTAAGGCAAAAAAGAAGGAAGTTTGCACCTGAAAGAAATAAAATTATAAATAATGAAGTTCATAAGTTGTTAAAAATTGGATCAGTAAGAGAGGTACAATATCCTGATTGGTTAGCTAATGTTGTTGTGGTTCCTACGAAAAACGGTATGCATAAAGTGTGCATTGATTTTACAGATTTAAATAAGGCATGTCCGAAAGATTCTTTCTCATTACCTCATATAGATACATTGGTAGATGCTACTTCAGGTTATGAATTATTAAGTTTTATGGATGCTTTTTCTGGGTATAATCAGATTTTAATGCATAATGATGATCAAGAAAAACATCTTTCAGTACAGAAAGGTGGACTTATTGTTATAAAGTTATGCCTTTTGGTTTAAAGAATGTAGGGCAACTTATCAGCGTTTGGTACACAAAATGTTTTATCAGCGTTTAGGGAAAACTATGGAGGTATATATAGATGACATGTTAGTTAAGTCTTTGAAAGCAACAGATCATATCAGTCATTTAAAATATTGATTTGTTAAGAGGATATAATATGAAATTAAATCCTGAAAAATGTTCTTTTGGATTAAAATCTGGAAAGTTCTTAGGATATCTTGTTTCTAAGCG
Source organism: Mimosa pudica (assembly GCA_029929735.1). Lineage (NCBI taxonomy): Eukaryota > Viridiplantae > Streptophyta > Magnoliopsida > Fabales > Fabaceae > Mimosa > Mimosa pudica. The sequence goes on along the minus strand of JAKELP010000023.1, from coordinate 11,202,557 downwards.
AGGAATTGAGGCAAATCCAGCACAAATTAAAGCAGTAATGGAAATTCCTTCACCTCAGAATGTTAAAAATGTTCAAAAACTAACAGGGCGACTAGCCGCTTTGACTCGTTTTATTTCAGTGGGATGATAAAGCGGAGAGAGCTCTACAGGATTTAAAAAATTATTTGAGCAGTCCGCCCTTGTTGATGAAACCCGAAGCAGGTGAAGAATTATATCTGTATTTGTCTGTTGCAGAAAATGCGGTAAGTGCAGTGTTGGTGAAGGAAGATGGAAAGAAACAAAATCCGGTGTATTATGTAAGCAAGTCGTTGCTCGCACGGAGACCAGGTATTCTTTAATGGAAAAGTTAGCCTTAGCATTGGTTGCTGTTTGTAACATCTCATATTTTTAATACTTATAAATAAATGGTGTTTGTGACATTTATAATTTTTATTTAAGAATAGGTACCAAAAAAATAATATATTTAATTTGAAACTTAAAAAAAATAAATGATTAGTAGAACAAAAGAATTTATTAGAATTAAAAGATATGTAATTAAGATGTAATTTTTAAGTTGTTGAAAGAGCCCAATTGTAGAAAGCCCATATGTGTAAACCCTAGACTCTTCTCAATATAAATTCCATTTTTTCTTATCTCATCTCACTCATGCAACAACCAAGTGCCGTACAAGGTCATTTTTCCTCCCTTCTCATATTACATTCCATCGTTTTTGTTTTACTTTCAATTTACATGTTCTTTCATTATTGTCTCTTCCATCATTTGAATACATCATTTTCATCTACTCCCATTTTATTTTCTCTACTTTCTTTTATTTACTGACCGTGCCTCTCTCATTTGCTTTTAATAAAAATAAGGACAATTTATATCTTTCATTTTTCCCTTGAGCCGTGAGATGACACTTGCGTTTATGATTGTTTTATGGCCTGTTATATACATATATAAATCTTATTTTTCTTACATATTCTCCGGCTAACTTGGATTCTCATATAATATATGTGCACACTTTTGTTTATCTAGTTATTTTTCTCAACAAACATTATCTTTATTTCTCCATTTATCATGTACTCACTGTAGAAAATATTAAATATACATATATAGCCTATCTTTTCTTTAAAAAGTAACTATATATAAATAAATATTAATTATTTTATTCTGTCCAACTAATATTTTATTTTTATTATAAGGTTTCTTTCCATCTAATATTATATATGCTAAAGGTACCTGCAAATTTTCCTCATCAATTTCATTTTAAATTGATTTACACTTTCTATGTTAATACATATACATGTTTTTCAAAGTATTTTTATATATACTTGCTTTGTCCCATTGTATATGAGCGTACTAATACTAGTAGTATATACCCATATATTATTTTTATGCCTTGCATTTGTTTCCCCAGTATGTGTGAGTGTTTGTATACATATTCATTTTGATAAATGTGTTGCCTAAAATATAAATTAATTTTTTTAAAAAAAAATAATTTGATTTTTTTTATGTAACATTCAATTCAGGAATAAAAATAATTGTACGTGTATGTAGAAGGGTTTAAGGTATAGTTATATTAGAATACTTTTTGTTTGGTAGTGTTGAGTTTTATGTTAATAGATATTTATATTGGTGATGCTGTAGAGTTTTAATAAGAGCTTTGAGGTGACCTTGTGAATTCACCTGTGTGCTAAGGAGTAATAAGTAACTCCGGAAAATTCTTCCGTATATTGTGATTTGTGTATAACTGTATTATAAATAATTATGACTTGATTGAAATATGTAAGATAAATTATAGTGTTATGTATTGAAGAATTCGTTAAATTAGTTGTATGAATATTACGTTAGTCTTTTTAAGCATGCTTGCCTTCTATCTATGTGGATTGTGTTATAGTTTGTTCCTTTTCAAGCATGCTTATTTGTATTGTTATAATTGAATATTACTCTAGTCTTTTTAAGCATGCTTGTCTTCTATCTATGTGAAATGTGTTATAGTTTGTTCATTTTCAAGCATGCTTATGTTTTAATACCGTTTACTTGGTAGTTGGACCTTTTGGAAGCATGACTATATATGTTATGGGAATGTTAAGATATTATGAACTAGAATTATATATGTGGTTTCTCTGAGATGGATAAAATTGTCATAGCATTTGCATTCATGGTGATGGGTAAGACTAGAGAAGATTTGTATGGAGAATTGTGTTATCACGTGGTAAGCCATCACTCGGTGCACAGTGAGTGACACTTTGTCAGGGCCTCTCTTCTATGATTTCCTTTGCCAGAGATTTCAAGAAGTTATGGGACATGTGACACCTTCTTACATTCGTTCTTTAAGGAGGGGAGCTATAGTCCATGCTTGAGTTCTGTACCTTTGGCAGGTACATCTCAAGTAATGGTGAACTTGGAACAATCTAGTCAATTGGATGTGTTTCTGTTTGAACTATGTGTTAGCCTATGGCTCCTGTCAGCGGAATAAGGGTGGAGGCGGTATAAGGGAGGCATGCATGATACATTCTTTAATTTCATGAGTAAATTATTATTCTTTTTGTTTATACGTTGGAGTAATGTAATATGTGTGTAAATGGAAACCATAAATTATTTTGTTGAGTATAATTATTTGTAATATAATTGTATATGAGTTGCTGGTGTATGTTAGAAGATTTCGGTAGTTACTGAGATGTCGATCTCACCCCATTATTAACATTTTTAGGTGAAAGATCTAATAATAAGCAAGGAAAGACACTTGAGTTGAGGAGTAAGCGCGTTGAGTTATATTTATTTTGTCATGGACCTAAGGCTTTAAAATGTTTTATTTTTTTTATTTAAATTTGTCACTATGACTTGGACTTTTGGAGTGTAAATGTAATTTTTTATAAATTGTACATAATTTTGTTAGGGTGTTACACTGCTTCTTGTAACATATTGTTACTAATTCCCTAATTAACCAATATTATCTATTTCAATTCATTAATCTCTTTTTATATATTATCCATGATAGAAAAGAATTTCCTAATATAATACGATTACTATCATGGATAATTAATAGCTAACCATGTTAGAAAAGATTCACCTAACATGGTTAGAAAAAGAAGCAATCTGATATTAATTATCTAACTATGATAGAAAAAGGCTTGTCATAGTAATACAACCCTATCATAGTTAGAAAAGTATTTTCCTTATAATATAATTAAATATCAATATCCCTAAGTCTATTTCCCAGTTTCATAAAAAAATATGCGGAAACGAATGCAGGCCTATATAAACTAGCAATATACAATTCTGAATAATGTAAGCAACCTCTAAAGCCTAATTCTCTTTCCTGAAGCTTGCACCTGTGCATGAACACCTGCAAAAATGTCAGTAATCATGGGATGAGACAAATTTGTCCCAGTAATCACCGCTTAACTCACTATAACAGTGAGATGTGCGGTAGTGAGGGCGTCTAAAGGGTACCACAGATATAAAAACCATAGTAATATATATATATATCCAGATCTTCTTTCATTCCTTACTCAGGTCCAACAATCACCTTCAAACCAAATCAATTCAACATCTCCATACTCCAATCAACTAATACTACCACAACAACTCTCACACTCACCTAGAGATGCATTGTGCCACCACGGTGCATTCAATCATCTATTCTTCACTATATGATTTGACACTGTGTCCCTCTCCATAATGAGGGGACAATTTCCCTCTCTGGCAATCTCCAGAGAGGGAACCCCAATTCTGTTTCCATTTCAGAACGGGAACGGTTGGACTCTTCAATGCCAAACAACCGTAGGGGCGGTTGGGCTCTTCAATGCCAAAACAACCGTAGGTCACTTCTCTCAATAAGTCGACCTATGAACCCCGATCCAATTAATCTGAAAAGGATCCTCAGTACAAATAACTGTCGATTGGCCTATCGACAGTTATCATCGCGCGATGGTACATAAAATTTCAGTGTCATGCAATGCTCACCATATCCCTATTAATATCTCATCCACATAATCAACATCAACATCAGTATTAACATCATATCCTCTCACATCACTTTCCAATCTATTATCCTCAATATCTCCCCTCAACATAATTCTCCAGAATCTCAACTCACATCTAATTCCTTTTCTATACTAACAACCTCTCAAATAACTACTATCACACTACACCTGCAATCATTTCATACCATTTCAACATATTCAGCACCACCAGACAGGATACTACATATATAATGTGTAAAAATCTTTTATATGAAATTAGTCGTGTTTGAAAGGCACCCGATAGCCTGTTTTGTATAAAAATAACCTTTCAAAGATAATATATATCTAGAGGGTGAGAAAGGATTTTATAAAATCCCCAACTAACATCACCCTCAATGTTATAGCAAGGTTAAGTGTGATTACCTGCCGCCCTTTTAGCATTCTGATATTCTTCCTTACCATCTCTCGTAGATTCCTCCAAATACTTTAGTTCCTCCTATAATGATAGGATACAAAATGATAAATTAATATCATTTCCACTGTATAATACTTTGGCGTCTCTCTCTCTCATTCGTATTACTACCCAACCCTTTCTTCTTTTACATTATCGTATGGAATATTTTCATTATTGTCTAGTCTAAGTATCTTTAACAGTCACAATCAAAATCAAGCAAGTTCAACAAACATTCACATGCATTAGCACCGTTCAACTTTACCAACCCTTTTGCAAAACTTTGGAACACCATATTATATACTCCATTTTAGGAACTAGTTTGGCCACAAAACTATTTTAACCCATTAGACCTGCACACTTAAACACCTCACATCATTTACAAGCTTAGCATACAACACTTAAACCAAGCAAATCAGACTTAAACAAAAAGGAAAAACATAATAGCAAAACTTGCATCTTAGCAATACAAATTCCAGAATTCTAGGTAATCAACATGCATAAAGAACAATCCAGTAGCACCACTAATAAAACATACATGTGTCTAATTTGGGATTAACATGATCTAAAACCAACCACAACTTCAATATACCACATACTTAACAACCAAAATAATTCTCAATCAACACTTATATCCTACTAAGCACTTCTTTAAATCCAAATGCCAGCAAAGTATACCATACATATATAATTTCCTTTACTAGTCATGAACCAAATAGAATATCACTTTCCTATCCATATGTCAATGCCATTAGCATTCTTTTCTTCTACATTCAGCCATGTTAAAAAAATCAAATGGCAAGATAAGGCAACCACATATGAAACCTCAGTAATCAACAAATTTCAGCAAGATTCAAACATGCATGCATAACACAACATTAATTATTCCTCATGAACCAATACTATAAAAATTTAAACAAAAGAGATAATAAGCAAACTAAAACCAAACAGACACATTATTTAGCATTTCATGAATTCCCTTCCAACTCACAATTTAAGCTACAAAGTGAAGTTATATTTAACTTTTAATTCCATTAAACCCTAAGCATACAAAAATGTGAAATTCCCAAAAGAAGTCCTAGAACACATCCAAGCATGGAAATCACCTAAAACTTCAAGAATCACAATACTTACAACATTTTACCTACAAACATAGGCACTTCGTTAATATTTTGTTTACCTAGTCATAATCATCAATTGCATACCAGCATAAAACATGCATTATTTCATTTTACCGATCATAAATTAATTAGAATCAAGCAACGCACCATCAACATTCAACCCATTTAACTATCATATCCCAAAACAGAACATAAACTCATTCACTCCCATTAATCAGTCTAAAATTTCATTAAAATCTGTCCAGCCAGTGCAGGAACATACAATTACATTGCCAAGTTCATATGCAAACATCTCAAACACATTATTTCCACTTTACAAATTATTATCGACCTCCATTCCTTCCAAATCAGATTGACAATTAATGTAAAAACAACCATGGTTACTGTAAAGTACATTCAATCAAACATGACATCTTTTAACTAACACAATCAACATCAATACATAACCATGTATTTTCAAGTGAAGATAAATTCCTTAAACACCAAAGAAGCTATCTTTTGTAAATAATCAAATTAAGACTCTAATCTCTTCAATACATCAAAGTATTGAAGCTGTAACTTCAATTTCAACAATTTATAACTCAAAACCTTAACCCCAAATTCAGAATCTTTCTCTCAAATTCGTCCAAATCACAAATAAAGGTTAGAAACGGAAGGAAAAATGTTACCTAAACTTGTTGTTGACCTTCCATGACTCACCGGAGTTTCGCCGTCGCCGGAAAACCGCCGGAAATCGGCCATTTAGGTGGCTGGCCGAGATTCAGAAGGAAAGAGAAAGAACAGTGAGAAAATGAAGTTGCAACAAGAAGGAAATTCATAAAAATGAAAGAGCAAAGACCCCTCACCACTCGCCGCCATTGTCCGCCGAAGAACAAAGGCGCTGGCACCGGAAAACTCGCCTGAAAACGCGAGGACAATGGAGGGAGGTGAGAGTTCAGATTTTGAAGTGAGGAAGATGATGGAAAACTAGGAACAAAACTTACCTAAGCTTGAAGATGACCCAACACTGTACGGAACTCGCCGTCACCGGAAATGGCTTCGCCGCCGTTGATAGTGGCTGGGCGAAGCAAGAAGCTGGGCGGGAGAGGAAGGAGGACGCAAGGGAGAGAAAGGGAAACGAGTTTTGGGTGAGGCTGAGGGGAGAAGTGAGGAAGGACGGCGGTCGCCGCCGTCGCCCTTGGCTGCCGCCGTCGCCGGTCCGAAGAGAAGAACGAAGAAGAAGGCGGAGGGAGGAGAAGGGCGAAGGGTTTGAGAGTCAGGGAGGGTGGAGGTCGGGTTTTGGTGTTATAAGGGAGGAGAGGGCTTTGTTTGGTTTGGTGTAATAAGGGTGGTATATGATAATTTGTAGCCCAAACTTGCCATAGTGTACTCTTTTAATTTTAATTTTAAGCATGGTAGATAGGTTAGTAGACCAATTTGACAGTTTTAAAATAAAACAGATTAGTAGAGAAGAGAATTAACAAGCTGATGCATTAGCTAATTTAGGTTCGAATCTAGATAATAACAAAAATAAATGCATCCCTTTATATTTTTTAACTACATCGGTATTAGAAGGTTCAGATAAAGTTGTGAATAATAATAATCTGGTTTGGGATTGGAGAACACCTTTAGTTACATACTTAAAGGATGGTCAATTACCAGATGATAAGAATGAGGCCCATAGAATAATCGTCAGGGCAGCTAGGTTTTCATTAATATGTGACGAATTAATTATATAAAAGATCATATGCGGGTGGTCCTTTATTAAAATGTGTATCACCTTCAGAATCGAATTATATTCTTAGAGAAATTCATGAGGGAGATTGTGGGGATCATAGTGGTAGTAGAAGTTTAATTAGGAAAGTTCTGCTTGGCTGGGTATTTTTAGCCGACATTGCAAAAAGATGCAGTAGCATTGGTTATGAAATGTGAGAGTTGTCAAAAATATTCTAACGTAAATAGGTTACTCCCTGAAAAGTTACATACTATTGCTCCGGCTTGGCCATTTATGAGATGGGGAATGGATATAGTTGGTAAATTACCAGCGGCCCCTGGGAATGTGGTGTTTTTATTAGTAGTTACAGACTATTTCACTAAGTGGATAGAAGCGGCTGCGTTTTCTCAAATTAAGGAAGTAGAAGTTATAAATTTTGTGTGGAGAAACATAATTTGTCGATTTGGTTTACCAAAAGAAATAGTGTGTGATAATGGATCGCAATTTATTGCTGGTAGAAGTTTTAGGCGATTTTGTGACAAACGGCATATTAGTTTAAAATTTTCAACTCCTAGGAATCCTCAGTCTAATGGACAAGCTGAATCTAGTAATAAAACTATAATTAATTCGTTAAAGAAAAGGTTAAGTAAAGCTAAGGGGCGATGGGCTGAAGAGTTACCAGCTGTGTTATGGGCGTATAGAACGACGTCAAGAACGTCAACAGGCGAAACACCATTTTCATTGGTGTATGGGACGGAGGCAATGATCCCAGTTGAAGTAGGAATGTCTTCATTAAGATATAAATGGGTAAGAGAAGAAACTAATAATAGAGAATTACAACAGAATTTGGATTTGTTAGAAGAACATAGAGAACAAGCGTTAATTAGGATAGCTGCTTATCAAATAGAGCAACCAGATTTTGGAATAAACACATCCGAGATCGACAATTCCAGGTAGGTGATTGGGTGCTTAGGAAAGTATTTCAAAATACTGAGGAAAGTAGAGATGGAAAATTTAGCCAGACCTATGAAGGACCTTATAAGGTAGTTAAAATTACAGGGCCCAGGGCGTATAAGTTAATTGATCAACATGGAAAAGAATTGTTGCGAAGTTGGAACGCTATACATTTAAAGAAGTATTACTTTTAAAATTGAGTTTAATCTTTTTAGTTTAATCTTTTTATTTGAAGTTTGTAAGATTATATACTGACGAGGTTGTCAAGAACAATGGAAAATGATGACAGAAGAAGTACTAGCTTGATCATGCTTGCATGACGATAATTGGTAGTACTTAAAGTTATGATCCATAGTTCGCAACAAAAATAGTTCGTTTGTGTTTAATGAATGCAGGTGACAAGAAAAGTATTTCAAAAGAACAAGTACTAAGGCAGCCAAACTTTATGATAAGTTGTCAAGTCGGCTATTATCGACTAAACTCAAGGTAAATGTCGATCATGCTTACCCAAATGAGGATTATTGACCAAGTATGTGAACTAGTCGATTAATCCAAAAAAGGGTAATGTTTTTTTCCCAAAAGAGAATTGACAACCAAGTATCAGAGTATGCTAGTTGACCAATTCAAAAACGGGTAAGTTAACTTGTTATGCTAAGAATCATGACAGTTAAAAGCACAAAGATAGAACTGATATAACTAACATAGTTTGTGAAAATATCCAAGAACAGAAGGAATAAAATAGTAAGGTTCAAAAGAAAGAGTGCTAAATATAGTAAAGCCAAGTGTAGTTAAAATCAGGCAGTTGGAGGATCATCAGCATTGTTGTCCACGTTGGCCTCATCCTCCTCAGCTGGGGGACTAACAGGCTCACCCTCTGGAGAAGTTGGAACATCAGGAAAGGTAGCATGGTATTCGTTTATAACAGCATCAGGGTCCCAGCTTAAGTGCTTACCATCCTAATACTCCATCATAAGCTCCATTTAAGCTCTCATTTTCACCTCAGCGATGGAGTTTTCAAGATATTCCTTCCTGTCTTTCAGAGCCTTGTTAGCCACGGTTAATTCCACAATTTCTTGTGTCTGCAACTTTTTGTCTCCATTCTTCAATACCTTTAGTAAGGCTATTGATTACTTCAGTTTTATGTAATGAGGTCGTCTTCATAGTGGCCAGAGCTTGTTTTTCCTTTTGAAGCTGGGTAAGCACAGTTTCCTTTTCCTTCTCCAAATCAGATATGATTTTGTTTTTCTCTTCCTCTAATTGAGAAAGTTGATTGTGGGAAACCAAGTGTTTAACTTCTTCCCTGTGAAAAGACAAGAATTCCAAAGCCTAAAAAAAAGAAGAAAAATATAATAGTCAAGTATGAGAAGTCATAACATTAGAGGAAGCAAAGTAGAGTGAAGATTTTTCTTTACCAAAAAGAGATATCTCATTGTGTTTTCAATGTTGTCTGTCACGGGTAAAGATTGAAATGTGGTTCTATCGATGGAAGTAGGAAGTCTTTGCAGGATGTCAAGGGTTTTTGCCCATGGGGTCCGGTGGAATCCAAAGGCTTCAGCAGGAAGTGAAAGGACGACACCTTTATGCTCTTCTGGAGAAATTAATTCATGACCTTCAGAGAGGCTTCTCCGGCTCCAGCTCTTATCTGGAGTTGCTTTAAGTTTCTTGGGCGATGGAGGAGCTGAGTTAGTCGACGGCTCTTGGATGGAAATCTCGGGTCCCCTAGTTCTTTTGCTTCTGGTAGCAGGGGGATTAGCAACAACAGTAGCAGTTTCCTTGCCCTTCCCTTTAGTTTGAACATGATTTTCAACCGAAGGAGGAGGAGGAGTAGCAGCAACAACATTCATGGAATGTCTATTCTTGCTCCTAATTTCAGATGCATCAGTGCTTTTGGCTTGGGATCTAAATTGGGCCCTCTCAGCAGTAGAAAGTTTGGGAAACATTTTTCCTAGAAAATGAGGTAAGTTAGTTGTGTACAAATTAAGTACATTAATTAAAGGGTATACCTAAACATACCTGACATTATAACTGAAAAACGTCTTGATTCTTTGGGTAAATTTTCTTAATCTTTTCACTAGAAGAATCTCTAATAGGGTAGATGAAATTGAGTTGTTTTTCACCTGTAAAAAGGAATTGAAGTAAGAATGAGTAGTGAAAGAGAATTTGAAGTAAGTAAAGTAGAGGTAGTCGTCTTACTTAGACGACGCCATTTCTTTCTGAATTTGACACTAGGAGGTTCTAAGCTAGCAATTGGAATAATAAAAAACCTTTCATCCCATTGGCGGTCATTAGGGCGTTTATCAGAAGTCCAAGTTTCATGTCCTTTGCGATTGTGAATGACTCGTATAGGTCTTAAATGTCAAGAGGAAATCCTAGGTGTCGACCTAAAATGTCGGCTATTGCAGCCACCCTCCATACATGAGGCATTAACTGAGATGGGGATAAGTCAAAATGTGAACAAAGTTGTTCAATTATAAGAGGAACAGGAAAACAACTGGCATAGCGGAAAGCTTCTATGCTAAGAGCAATAGTGTTCTTTTAATGCGAATCTAATCTTTCATCTTTGTCAGGGATTCTAAAAGGTACCAAAGGGTTAAAGAAAAACAGCTTTTTCGCCTCAAGTTTCTTAGATTCAATAGCTTTCAACTTGACAGGTCTTAAATCCGTCTTTACAGAAGATCTTTTAGTTGCAACATGAACAACTTCTTCTGGAATTACTCTTATCAGGGATTTAAGAGGCGGAGATTTAGAACTAGTGCCTTCCATAGGCACATTTTTACTACTAATAGTTTTTGAGGTTTTACTCGACTTTGAGTCAGACAGGTGGGAAGAATCATCACTAGGATAATCTACATGCGAAGAATTAGAATCAGATCCTGACATTGTAAAGTACAGAGAAAGAAGATACCTGGAGGAACGACAAGGGAATGTTCGAGAGAGAGTTGACCTAAGGCGATGGAAGATGAAATGCATAAATAAAAGAAAAAGCACAAGTCAAAGAGAGAAAGAGCGCCAATTTTGCAGAAGTAGCGCCAATTTCGTGAAATATGCATCCTAGCCATCGGACATGGAAAAGTGAAGCGTTAAGTTAATCTCGGTCGTACATCTCAGAACCGCTACTTCCCAATAACATTTAGTGATGTCAATGAGAAGTGGGGAACTTAATGTTATGACATTATAAGCGCTCAAGAGTCAAGCCCATAAAGCCCAGGAAGCCCAAGTATTAATCGACCCAGAAGAAGCCCAGAATTACTTGACACATACTCAGCAATTATCTTTTGACCATAAATAGCAAATCAACAATTGGTAACTGCTACATTTATGAAGATCAAAACCGTCAAAGCTATCAATTCAAGGATTAATGACACCAACGGGAATATATTTCAAAGGCTATTTATATGGTTAAAATGTTATAAAAAGGATCATCAAATGCTTACTGAAAATAGCTTATAGCAAACCCATTGTATCAGTCGACTAAATCTAGTCGATTAACTCTTTGTATCATTCTATTGATCAATATATTCATTTACTTCTAAAAGAGTTTCAAGGTGTTGATTTATTATTTGATAATTTGAGTATCAACATGTATATATTGAACTTGCTGCAGGTTGTGTGTTGACGTGACTTGAAGGAGTTGAAGTATGCTTTTTGTAATGTGATGTGGATTTTAATAAATAAAGAACAAATTACTGAAAGCGATTACGCATGAGTTTGAAGGATAGCCGACTTTTTGACTAACACATACACAAAGTTTGAGATAATGAAATTAGATGGAGAGATGAGAAAGAGACAAGTCATTGCTTAGTTAAGATACTAGTTAATCACTTTAATTATCGTTCCTTTCAAGCAACATATGTATAATTAAGTGTCAGTATTTAGTGTTCATGCATGCCTGCCTGGGTGGTTGTTGTGGTTGTCCTTATACCTTAACTTATGTATGCTCAAATTAAAAGACAGTGCTTTAAACTAATAAATCTAAAGCTTAAAGCCTCGGAGATGGTGTTTAATTGCTGCTAGCTAGTGGTATCCAACACTTGGCCGAATATAAATTAAATGTGGTGTGTGTTTGTGATGAATGGAATGAGATAGATTTTTCTCTCTTTTCTTTATTTTGATAATAAACAACGGTTTCAAATGATATATCAGGGTGATAATTTTCCCGTAGTTTAAACTTTAAATAGGTTGTGAACGATTTAATGTGCTAAAACAATGAGGGATTAGAAAATATGAAAATGGTATGTGGGTTCCGAATAAAAAAGTAAGCATTTTCAGTAAAACAGGCACAAATGGAAATATTTTCACATGGACTTTTCTAATATTAAGATTACCTACATAATACATTGATAAAATTTCAATACAATATTCTTGTTGGACCTTCATAAATAATAGATATTATGCATAAAAATACTTAATTGGAGCAGATCAGAATTGGATCTCACGCATATAAATGAATGGATTAAATTTTATTACTAGATAATAATATATGATAATTAATTAGAACTAAAAAATATACAATCCATACTTTTTAACATCTTTTTTTTTTATGTACAAATTTTTTTTTTGATGTACTTAACATCTTTTCTTTATTGTGATGAGTTTAAGCCTAAATGAGATATATTTTAAAAAAATAAATGCAGGGAAATGTGATATATAATTAACTTCAATTTTTCTAAAGCGTAATGCTAAACTACTCCATTTTTCTAATGACTAATGAGGATAGGAAGGCATGCATGTACCTATATACCAATATTATTATCCCTATAAGCGTTAGGCACCATCCTTCTGTCTGCAATTACATTGACATTAATCAAAACTCTACACATACATATTTATTTTAGCCAAAATTTTGAGTTATAGCTAGGAATATTTTATTATATAGTCTCTCACTCTCTATCACACACACACACACACACACACACACAGTTTTTAAGTCGGATACTTATTCCACCTATTATTATTTTTCATAATGAGAAACACACACACACACACACAATAATCCAAAAATAATTAACGCCTCATTGAAAGATATATATTATAACAAAATCAAGATCCTAAATTAAGTGACATATATTTTAAAATGGACCAGTATACATGTCTATATATATGTAGTGCGTGTTGAATTAATTTGTCATATACTCATATATGCTTAAAAGTTTAATCATTTCAGAGCGCCATAATGATAACGAAGACGACAATTAGCCGCTTCTTGAGGTTCTCTTTATCATTGTTCATTTTCTTTATTTGTTCAATATTATTTACTTAACAAAACTTTACAGATGAAAAGACATGAATGTTAACGAATATCAACTTTAATTTGGTGATAATCTCCGACCCAAAAATATTGGTGATAATGAACCCTCCATTATTCATTGTGTAATTTTTTTTATAAGATTATTCATTGTTTATATATCACATACTATAATTGTGAAAATGATTGAGCCCAGTTATTTATTTCCTCCTGTATGTCTGCGCGTGACAAAATTGCAGTTAATTAAACTAGCGATTGAGTTCAATGTTTATTAATCCAGTTCATTTTATGTGTGTGTGTATATGTGCGCCCGCGCTTATATTCTCCCTTTTCTCATACTTATACATAAGGTTTTAGTCATTGGTCTTTAGTTAGCACAGGACACTTGCAACTTTTTTTCATTTATGTAGAGGAGTGACAGTGTAGGATTACAAGGGGGATTCAACCATAAACTTGCACGTTATTAGCTAACAAGGCTATTTATGACATTTTCTTATTACAAGAACGTGGGCAGTAGTACGTAGCAAAAGTGTGCTGGTTCATTAAGATCAATAAGAGGAGAAAACATGGTAATACTTAATTTGTATGTAAATAAGAAATAAAGATTTATTTATACATAAGTTTGTTTTATGAATATGAAAATTTCCTATATATATTACCTTTCAAAAATAAATTATATTACAGTAATGACTGAGTTTCTAACCACCAATCTATGACATGTATGTAATCACTTTTTGATTTGGAATTCCTCTTATGTTGTCCCCCATCTTCTCTTTCACACACACACACACACACATTTATAAACATTATCCTTACTATATTTCTTGTGGTTCCCCATGGACATCTTTCTGTAGCGTAATCTGTTTATGTCTCACAGTGTAAGCAAAGCAAACAACATGCATAAGCCCTTCAAACACTGTGTCTCTCTATTCTTTTTTATTGTTTGAATAAAATTATTAACGATAATTTTTTTATACTTCAATATTGACAATTTTGATATTTCAAACAATTATTTTTTAAAATATTTTAACTTAATTTTTAGATAAAAACTAAATTTTCTATGTCCTTTGCCATAATCATTAACACCCCCAAACACATTCATAAGAAAATTAAAAGTTATAAACTTGTACACCATCCAGTCTTAATATAAGATTCATTTAACCTTTTTGTGAAAGTTAAGGATACAAATTAGATAACTTAATTATAACACATGACACGTATAATTAGATTATGTATTAGTTAATTAGTAGACTAAATTAGTTTTGAGGAGAAAAAAAGATAATTATAAAAACTTTAAAATAACTAATCTTACATCTTAAGTTCTAAAAAAAAAGTTAAAGGGTCCTCTTCTATTTAGGACAGGAGGAAGTATATTTTTAAAACATTGTTTTCCTAAATCTTTTCAATGATGATCTAAATATACTATTGTGTGTGTATGCACACAATACACACACACACATCACAGTTTAGAGACGAGATATGTTGCCGTTGGTTGCTTCACTTGCAAAATTCACTACTGCCAATATATATATCATCTACCTATAGTGAATTGTGATTAACAATCACACAGAAAAAGCATATGGAGTCTAGAAATGTTTATGCCGATGGAAAGAAGCCAAACTTAATGGAGGAGATTGGCCCAGAGAAGAAGGAGGAGGAGAAGAAAAGGAAGATAATAATAAGGTACAGAGAATGCATGAAGAACCATGCTGCTTCAATAGGAGGGAATGCAAGAGATGGGTGTGGTGAGTTCATGGCTTCTTCAGGAGAAGATACCCTCAAATGCTCTGCCTGCAAATGCCACAGAAACTTCCACAGAAAACAATTTGAATCTGAAGATTCAGATCATGATACCCCTTCTTCATCTCCTCCATATCATTATTTTCATCATCATCTTCCTTCAAAGATGGTGCTTTCAAATTATAATATTGATGTCACTTCTGGTGATCATCACAATCATGTCATGAAACCCTTATTGACCCATGATCTGTGCCACACTAGTTATAATAATAATAAAAGTGGTGGGCCAAATGGTTCTTCAGATGATCATTATGAGTGTGATGAAAAGAAGGTGAAGATGATGAAGAGGTTCAGGACAAAGTTCAGTGAAGAGCAGAAGGAGAAAATGGTGAGATTTGCAGAGAAGGTAGGGTGGAGGTTGCAGAAGGTGGATCAGTCCATGGTTCAACAGTTTTGTGAAGAGGCTGGAATTAACAGAAGAGTCCTCAAAGTTTGGATGCACAATAACAAGAACTCTTTTGCCAAGAGAAATCAACTCATTTCCACTAGCTGAATTCATTGTATTGTATTTTGTTTTACCATTCTTCACTGAATAATTTTTTTCTCAGTTTGTTTGTTGCTTTCAAAGGAATTTGTGTTAAAGATTGAGTTTCAGGAATTACAATTGTATGCCGTTTATAAATTTATTTCACTATTTATATTGTGGGTTGCTATTGTTTTTCAAATAGAATTGCTTAAATGGGGTCGGCTACATGGATCACACGACGCCATTTAGCTTTGTCCCTAGTCATTCCTGAAGATAAATTTTTCACAACCATATCTCTTTGAATAACTTCATCAAGAGTTCTTTTTGGTCTTCCTCTATTTCTTATATACGGCTCCCTTTCCATCTGTTCCACTATTCTTACTGGCTCATCCAATTCTCTTCTTTGAACATGCCCATACCACCTTAAACGATATTCTCTCATTTTCTCTGAAATTGGTGCTACCCCAACTCTTTCACGAATGTGATCATTACGAATCCTATCTTTTAGTGTATACTCACTCATCCATCTCAACATTTTCATCTCTGACACATCCATCTTATGTTCTTGCTGTTTTTTAATTGCCCAGCATTCACTACCATATGACAATGCTGGTCTAATAGCTGTTTGATAGAATTCTCCTTTTACTCTAGTTTGAACCATTCGATCACAAATAACCCCAGAAGCTTTTCTCCATTTGCACCAACCAGCCTGAATTCTATTATTGACATCTCCATCTACCTCACAATCCTCTTGTATAACTGATCTCAAATATTTAAACTTATCCACTTGACGTATAACATACTTTCCTAATACAGTTTCTATGTCCTCATGAGTTTGTCTATTGCCAAAACTACAGCACATATATTCTGTTTTACTCCTACTTATTCTAAAGCCTTTCGACTCTAGAGTCGTCCTCCATAACTCTAATTTCCAATTAATTTCATCTTTTGAATCCCCTAAAATTACTATATCATCTGCAAAAAGCATGCACTTAGGAATTTCTTCTTGTATACTTTCAGTCAGAACATCCATAACAAGATTAAACAAATACGGACTCAACGCCGAGCCTTGATGTAAACCAATTCTTATTGGAAAATCAATTGTTTCACCTACCGGTGTTCTAACTCTAGTCATTACACCTTCATACATATCTTGAATAGCTCTAATATACTCAACTTGTACCTCTTTCTTTTCTAAAATTTTCCAAAGTAAATCTCTTGGCACCCTATCATATGCTTTTTCAAAATCAATAAAAATTATATGTAAGTCTTTTCTAATACTTCTATATCTTTCCATTAAGCCTCTAATTAGATATATTGCTTCTGTGGTTGACCTTCCTGACATAAAACCAAATTGATTTTTCGATATGTTGTGTAGTCACACCATCACCTGGAATCACCTTACAGTTTATACACATTCTTCTATCCGAATTTCTTACTAAAAAGAAATCAATCTGTG
This sequence comes from Mimosa pudica, assembly GCA_029929735.1. Taxonomy (NCBI): domain Eukaryota; kingdom Viridiplantae; phylum Streptophyta; class Magnoliopsida; order Fabales; family Fabaceae; genus Mimosa; species Mimosa pudica. The sequence goes on along the minus strand of JAKELP010000023.1, from coordinate 11,185,418 downwards.
ATCTATTGCCTCCACTCTTATATGTAATCAAATGTTCTTCCTGTTTCTCAAAACAAGTGTTAACAATTTTAAGATTGTTAGCCATACAAAATTCAATAATAGAATGTCATTCATTATTCATTGTGCCAAAACCAAAACCACCATGAACTTGTGTGTATTGTCCTGCATCTTTACCAACATGTCCATTAAGATCACCACCAATAAAAATCTTTTCAGTGTTAGGAATTCTTTTAATCATCTTCTCCAATTCGTCCCAAAATTGTTCCTTTATGAACAATTCTTCCCCTATCTTAGGGGCATATGCACTGATTATATTAATTGTACCATCCTCAACTACCATTTTTATCGATAATACTCTATCTCCACTTCTATAAACTTCAACCACATTCTTCTTCCACACTTCATCCGCAATTATACCTACACCATTCCTATGATTCACTTTACCAGTATACCAAAGTTCATAACCATCAATATCCTTAGCCTTTTCACCTACCCATTTAGTCTCTTGTAGACATAGAATATTTATCTTTCTATCCCTCATCACACCTATTACCTCCCAAGCTTTGCCTCTCAAGGTTCCAATATTCCACGTACTAAATCTCATCCTACACTCATTCACTTTCTTCTTTATATATTCCTTCTTCTGTACACTGTCCATCGATGACATATTGCTAAAATGATTGTGTGTGTCCATGCTTTAAGATTAGACAAATTTTTACGTTGGCTGCCGAAGCCTAACACAACCTACTCTTTTTATCCGGGCTTAGGACCGGCTAAATAAATAGGCATAGTATTACACACAACAATAATAATCACACATAAAATAGCATAAATAATAAAACTAATACAAATAAATCCTAACACTAATAAGAATGAATCTAGCACAAATAATAACAATAAATAAAGAGATAAAACAAATCACAATAAAATATTAAAACAATATAATAATAATATATAAATAAATAAATGAAATAACAATATATAATAAAACAAAACAACCACAATACTGAACAATAAAATAAAACAATAAATTAATAAATATCCTCTGAAAAACCAAATAACAACAAATGCTCAACAACGATATTCAAAGATTAAGATATGTATAAGAAAACAAAAGATTATAATCAAACTTCAATAAGACTATGTATGTAAAACAAAAGATTTTAGAAGTCTATGAAATTTCAATGAAATAACTTAAAGAAAATCAAACTTCAAACCAGGAATTTCTGATATGTAAACTGTTACGATAGTAAAACGACTATGATGCTTGACGTAGTGGATTTCACCAAAAGATGATGAGGAAAATTGTGAGAATGAGAGATTGAGGATGAAGAATATTATAAGAATGAGATATATTTCAGCAATGAAATAAAAACAATAAATTAATAATAAATACTATGACAAACACAACAACAATAATGTTATGACAAACACAACAACAATAATGTTCAATATCAATAATAATTAATCAAACCAGAGATTGTTATTGATGGTGTGAACCGTGCTTGTATGAAAATGATTGTGATGAACTTAATGAAAATTCCTCGAAAAATTTTGAGGATGAGAAAGATTATAAGAATTAGAAGATTGAGGAGGGAAAGATTATAAGAATGAGAATATTGAAAAGAAGATGAGATGAGGAATGGAAAAGATTAAAATTGTATAATGAAATTCTTAGAAAGATGATAATAGATAAATGTAATCTCAAAATTATCCCTAAGAATAATGAAATTTTTAGAAAGATTATAATAACTTAGGAGAAAAAGGGAAGAGGACAATAGCAATAATCAACAATAAATTAAAACAATAGTTAATAATAATTACTATGATTTAAAAAAAATGTTCAACAAAAATGATCAAATGTTAAGATATGTATGCGAGAAACAAAAGATTTAAGAAAACTATATAATTTTAATTAAAATGACTTAAAAAAATTCAAATGATGTGAACTGTGATTGTAGGAAAATGATGATGATGGACTTAAATGAAGAAGATTGTAAGAATGAGAAGATTGATGAGGATGAAGAAGGAAGATTATAAGAATGAGAGAAAGAATAGAAAAGAGCAGATTGTATAAAGGTTACGATGTATATGATAAAGCAAAAATATTTAAGAAAACTAAGTAATTTTAGTGAAAATGACTTAAAAGAAAATCAAAATTCAAACTAGGGATTCTTTGATGATATGAATCGTGGTTATCGGAAAATGGATATGTTGATGGAATTAATGAGATTCTCCGAAAAATTGATAATGAGGAGGAGTGTAAGAATTAGAAGATTGAGGAGTGGGCTAACGAGCTGAAAATAATAATGGTCAAAAACGTAATAACGGTCATAAATAGCAATTTTCGCAGGCTAACGAGCTGAAAATTTAATTTTCAAAAAAAAAACAAAAAAAACAAAAAACAAAAAACCAAAAAAAAAGAGTCAAAATCGTAATTTTCGCGAACTGACGGAACATAACTGTCATTTTCTGGGGCGATGCACGTAATTTTCGCAAAAAAAAAACTACGTCTTCATCCTCATCACTTCACCCTCTGAACACCCTGAAAATTTTCTGACCATACCAAACGTGGACCAACAACATTGAAAATTTTACTGAAACTTCCTATAATCTTGCACTAATGCCAAACAAAACTCCCTAAAAGGAGGAAATGCAATAACTGTAAACCTAATCTAAACTTCATCATCGACTTCAAAATCACATGAAAAACATAAATATTAAAGCTCAGGAACAAGAACATATGGAAAAACACATGAACTTGAAAATCACACACATAAAATAAATATAAAATACACAATAGATGGAAGAAGAGATAGAGAAAGAATTGTACCTTAATAATCAGAAGCCCTGCAATTGATTAAATAACATAACTAAACTGACCTGGAAATGAAGGAAGTAACAAGTGAAGGAAGACCTGCGTGGAAAGGAGGACGTCTAGTGCGGCAGCGGCTTATGCGCAGGAAGAACATTTAATCCATTTAATCCAACAAAACCATCGTTCATCACCACGGCCAATGTAAGCGTCATCGTTCTCCGCCAAGTCACCGCTGAGCACACCGATAATAGAAAACATCGGTGGAGATTGGCGGTGAGAGTGGTGGACTGAAAAGGTGGTTCGACGGGGGAGAGGAAGTGGACGGAGGTGGTGAGTGTGATATGGGGTTGTGGCCAGTAGAGAGAGAAATTGAAGGGTTTGTGTATATTTTTTTGGGAAAGTGAACGGTGATTTGGTGATTGTATAATTGCTTAAATATATGATTTGTAAAATACTTAAGTGTGATGTACTTTGTATAAAAAAGTGTGATGTATTGTATTAGACTATTGGTAAATAATAAGAAAAGTTTAAAAAAGTTAGAAGATAGTTGTCCGATGTTATGTGGGCCCGTTTGCTTCAATGGAATTGATATATAGAAAATGGAATTGGAATTAGTAATTTACATATATCCGGGGCCTACAAGCTTTCTCTCTCTATCTCACACTTTTACTGTTCTCCATAAACTTTACTTTCATTATTTCCTCAACTTTTCATCTTTACCTCTTACACTCATATCTATTTCTATTTCCATTTCCAACATCTCAATTCCTCTCAAGAAAACTGGTATTGGTTGTGATTGAATTACAATTCAATTCCTGCCAAGCGCAGCAAACAAGTAGTTGTTGTGATTGAATTGTACAATTCAATCATTATGTATAGTTTTGAACCTTTTCATAAAAAAGGTTCAAAACACAAAGGCTCCTTTTGCGGTCTTATTATTATCAGGAGAAAAGAGCTATGGCAAGAAACGATCAGGTGGAGAAAAGTAGTAGGCATCCTCCAATGCTTCTGGAGGATGTCCAGACACTTCTTCAGATAAAGAACTGTCTGATAAGGTTGGAAGGGCCAGAATATTCTTTGTGTGATATGCAACACCGACATCAATAGCAAGGACCATCTCATTCTAGAAACGCCATGTAATCATTTCTTTCACGTACGGTGTTTGTGGGATTGGTTATCCACTCATATAGAGTGTCCAGAGAAAAATTGTACTAATGAGTTCAATTTTTAAATGATGGCATTTATTTTTTGTTGTTAAATTTTCTGTCTTAGTTTAGAATATTTGGAGAAAAGACTTTGTAATGTGAAAAGATTTTGTTATGTTTCAGATGTTAGAGTTTGTATTCAGGGATATTATGTTTTAATGAACTTAAACTTCATAAAAGGTTAATAATAATTTTGGCAAATAAACAAATACGTAAGTATCAATTTGACTAACAAATAATATATGGTATCAAACTCATCAATAAACAATTAAAAAGCGTATTATATTGGTCAAGACCATCAATTAAGAAGTGTATGTTGAGATTGGAGGGAGCCGAATATTCTTTATGTGGCAAGTGTGAAAGGGACAACTGTAACACCCCAAAAATTTAAATAAGAGATAATACGGAATTATTGATAGGTTATTTAGAAATTTAAATTATTAAAAATGAATTCAGGATATTTGAGGTGTTTTAGTGATTTCAAAATTTATTTTCTTTAGAGATTAAGGAAATTTAATTAAAAGGATTATTTAGAGTTAGGAACTTTTGAAAAGTACTTTATACTTAAAGACATTATTTAACATTCCAAAATTTCATTTTAAAATATAGTTGAACTAAATAGGATGAGGGATATAAACTATAAACCAATGCTTTGTATAATAGGAAAAAAAAGAGAGAAAGAATTTTTGTACAAACTAAGTTGTTAGTAAATAGGAAAAGAAGAGTTAAATGGAAAGAAAATGGTACAAATGACATATAGGATTTTAGGGTCAAAGTGTAATTAAATACAAACATATGGGGGAGTTAGTTAGAATTTTCCCTAATCATTATATTGATGCATCTAAGTAAGAAACTCTAGCCTCCTTATTGAACAAAAGCATCGGCCTCTTTTCTCCCAAACTCAATGTCTTCATGTTTCTCTCCAAACCCTACACCTCTTCTCTTCCTCCCACTGCTCCCTCACTCCTCACACTCTCTTCTCGTTTTTCTCTCTGCGTTCAGCCTCCAACGGCGGTCGAACCGTGAATCACGAAGGTGGACGCCTCCAATTTGTCATGCAACACCAAAATCGAACCTAGGTAACTTCTCCATACCATTTTTCATTTGTGTTTCGCGAGATGGAGAGGGATTCGAAATGGGTTTGGGGTTTTCAAAACTTTCATAATGATTAAATAAAGATTAAGCTTCCAAAATGAAAACTTGAAAGAAAAGTTATGTTTTTTTTATACAAGAAAAGTGATGTTTTAAGATTGTGTTTTATAATGGTTTGATTTCTCTGTTTGGGATTATAAGTGATGTTCCCTCTGCTGCTTAGTTTGCTATATGTAGTAGAGATTGTTTATTGTTTCCTCTGTTTGGTAGTTTGCTTGCTTGCTTTCTCTTGTAAGTTTATGTTGCCATTTTTGAAATCTAAGTTAGAGATGTAAGAAGTATTTAAAGTAGGGTCATACTTACCTCCAGTGCACTATAACCAGTGCACCTCTAATTAAATGACACATGTCATCCTTCCTTTTCTCTCTCCTCCCTCTCTCTCCTCCTTCTCTTTCTTCGCTCCCTCCCCTTTCAGCCACCATTCCTTCACCATCTCCTCCAAACCCAATCTCAACACAGCCACCATTCACCATCTCCGGCCGCCATCATTCATCTACGTACTTCTTCCTCCGTCATTCCCATCTCACTTCTACAACCCCATCTTCTTCGATCTCTCCCCACCTTCACATCTCCATAGCCACCACACTTCCACTCGCCACCATCTTCAACCAATCATCGGCCACAACCCCGCCGTAAGCCTCACCGTGATCGGCGTCGTCTTCCCTGCCACGTCGCCCCATTCACATTCAATTCATCCCATCATCTTCAGTCTTCTCTTCCTCTCTCACTCAAATCAAAACCCCACATAATGTAGAGGTTTGGTGATGGGGTTGGTGTTTGGAGGGAAAAGAGAAGAACTTGGAAGAAGGATTGAAGGATTGAAGAAGAAAAGGAGAGGTGAGGTGGATGTTGAAGATGAAGGCAGAAACGCAAGAGAGGGGGGAGAGAGAGAGGCTTATGCCAAACATGTGAGAGAGGAGAGAGAAAAGAAAGAAAGACACGTGTCATTTAATTAAGGGTGCACTGGTTGCACTGTTTGTATTGCACTGGAGGTAAGTTTTTTCCTTTAATGTAATATATACGATTTAAACGATTCTTCCTCTTAATGTTATTTTCTTTGTTGGAACTTGTTTGCAAGAATATCCATGTGTATATAGATGGTACTTAATCTTGAAATTATTACTTGAAGTTTCAGTTTTATATTGAACAAGAAAGGTCTCAAAGGGAGAAGTTATATTTTAATGAATCTAAATTTTACAATGTACTTACTAAGTGAAGATTGTCATTGAAATTCAAGAATATGAGAACCTTGATGCTCCTTTGGATGCACTTGAATTTAATCACTATTTTTTTAAAATTTGTTATAATAATTATTTTAGAAATCTAATTTGATGGATTGATTTATTTTTATTTTCTTGAATGTTTTATGGTTGTTTGTTTTGCTTAATTAGTATAACAGTTTCCACCTTAATAAATTGAATCTTCCTATTGTTGTTAATTGATATTTGGTTCCATATATGTACCTACCTCTACTTTCCTTTTATTCCTCTATTACGTAATAATGTTGATTGATATGCTTTAATTAAGCGATTTCATTGAGAAATCTTAATATGATGATGCTTGAAGTTGTTGAAATGATTCCTATACTTGATTTGAATTCAACATGAGTTATTAACATGCTCAAGTTTGAGAATATGGTTGATTTTGAGAATTGGATGAATAAGTATGATAGATTATATAAAGTCAAGGAAGTAGGATTTCAAAAAGAAAAAAAAAGGATTGGGTAGTTTGATAGGAATGAGAGGCGCAAAATATATATATGTACCATATAAGGACAATTATTAATTCTCTATTATAACTTGATGTAATAATAGGAATAGATGGTGGATTGTGACTTGAGGCACTAAAAAGAAAAGAAAAACAAAGAAGTTCAGATCGTATTACTGAAGAAGTATTATTGGCTGGAGCCCAGGTAGCGGGTTATTTTAGTCATAAAAAAATAGCATGCTATAATTGATTATAAATATAAATTTTAAAATTGCCTCAGATTTTGATAGGGTTTATTTCTGCATTTATATTTTTGGTGGAGTACTCCAGGCATGAGGAGGGTCGCTCTCCCCATGCCATATTGTTGAATTTATTTTTCTTAGAAAATCCTGTCAGGTGTTGCCTACTACGAATGGCAAAAATATTGCTAGTAGTAGTTGGTGGTGCAATAGGCACATGCAATAAAATATTCTACCTATAACAAATATATTGTTAAGGTAGGGGCCCTGTATGAGTGTTATACTAACGGCAGTATGATGGTAGCGTCACTATCATTATCTGAGCAGGTTTAAAAAATATATGAATGAAATAAAAAGATATATGAATAAAATAAATTGCTATTGAGATTATTTGAATTTCACCCGTTTTTCAAAATGTTTTTCACAGATGCAGGAGAAGGTTAATTTGAGTAGCAGAGAAGCTTGCTAGGCCCTATGAATTCTAGAAATAAATAGATAGTTTTAATTTGATTTTGTTATATCATTATGTAATAAGCTAAAAGCTTGTGATATACATAAATAGGAAGCTATCACCTGGGATAGCCAATTTGTAATAATTGTAATTATAATAATAGGTGTATTTATTTAGATAATTAAAATAAGGTTCTAGATAGATTGACTAATTAAGGAACCTGATAGAATTAAGTATTAGATTTAAATTTAGTCATTTAATAAATTTATATACACATGAATTTTCATAACTATAAGATTTATTTATTGAAGCTTATTATACAAAAGAAAGATTTTAAATATTTTACATAACAAGAATTATTTATTTATCTTTCAAAAAAAATTTATTCATATTTTTGGATTTCCAGGGACATAATTGTGGTATAAATTGATTAAATCACTTATATATATTAAGAAAAATCTAGGTGCTACATTTTGGTATCAGAGCAATGGTTCTGGCATAGATTAGCTAGAATGCTTTGCTCGTGCATCACATATTTATGGATATCATCAGAACACTTTTAGGTTAAACATATGCAACATACCTATTAACAAGCCAAATCAATTAACTGTACTTTTTGAAAATGAGTGAGAATTGAATCCCAAATTTTTATACTCGCCCAAAAGGTGAGAATGAAAACCTGGCACAATACATTTCTGAAGTGAAGTAATACCAAGCTAAATCCCTCTTTTGTACGTCGTGCCCACTGTATCATCCTTCAACATAGACCTGCGAGTATGAGGGAAAACTTTTGAAACCAAGCTCCTGCTTTTATAAGGATCTCCAACACCCTTTCCATTAATAAAATCCAAAAATTTATCTAGTAATTTAGCCAATTGCAAGGCATGGCAAGGTATAAGGTTCAATAAATGTTCCAACAAAGCACAATGTTTCCAAATCAGACTAGATATAGCATTCCTTTTAAGAAGCATAAACCTGGATATGGCCCAACAAAGCACGATGTTTCCAAGCAAGGAAAGCAATGACTCCGCCTTTGGAGTTGAGCTCATGAGAGTAGCTCTTGTTGCGTCCTCCACTTAGTGAATTTTTGGAACAGGGCACGGTGAAGGAGCGTTGAAACTCAGAGAAGCACGAGAGGGTGGTTTAGCCTTGGAGAAGCGGTGGTCAGCTAGCACGGAGCGGTGGTAGATGGAAAGGATGGAGGAATGGGGGAGGGTGGGGAGACGACTTGGTATTTGAGTGTGGGAGGAAATGAGAATGAAGGTAAAGTGGGAACTGGGAAGGGTAAGTGAAGGAGGAGGAAATCTTTTGAGGAGAGGGGTATTTGAGTCTTTGTGCAACATTTCATAATTCTAATTTAGTACCTAGTTCCTTCGTAATCCTTTTGGAAGTTTAGGTTCCTTAATTGTCCTTTTGGGTATTCGGAGGGATTTTTTTGTCATTTTCCCTTCTTTAATCCATAGTTGATATGAAGTTAGGAGTCAACCTTAATATTGGCTAATGAAGGAACAACATTACATACATCTTTTACATAAGTGGTGGCATTATTATAATAAATGAATTAGGATATCCGGAGTTTCTCTTGAAATAATTTAACGGTAAATACCCTTTAACAAAAAGACTACTTACAAAACCTGGCGGGTTCGCTTGAGTGGTAAATACTCTCATCCCTTAAGCAAGTGGTTGGGGTTCGACCCTTAACTCTTGTGAATAGAGCAAATTTATATGTCAGATGTCTACCCCTTATATGGGACTTCTGAACAATAATAGATTAGTTACACTTAACATGCTGGTGGAGATACCCTTGGGTAACCAAAAAAAGACTACTTACAAATAAGGACGAGGAAAATATTCGAATCCTAAGGGCCTGTTTGGTTTGAGGGAAGGGAAGGGGAGGGGAGGGAAAATGAGCCCCTCCCCTACATGGTTTGAAAAATTGGAGGGAAGGGAGCCCAAAATATTCCCTCCCCTTCCCTTCCCTCCCCTTATTTTGGCTCCCTCCAAATTGGGGGTTTTGGAGGGAGGTCAAAATTTAAGATCAATGTATCCTTATCATAAATTTTATTTCCATGAAATGCCCTTGCTTCAATTAAAACTCAGTTGCTCACCATTGTCATCATCATTTTTTCCCTTGTCAGCACTCATCACTTCTCAACGGGTAGTATAAGATTTATTGATAAATCGTTTATAAGTTATGTTGAACTGAAGAAACAAGCCTGAAAGGATGTTGAAGCGATCTTGATATATAGAAGTCGGGCACTTCAACCCCATTGAAGACCAAAACTTATCTCTTTTTCCAAGAAGTTGAAGCCGTCAAGAACCAAATGGAAAATGCTTCTGCGAAGGATAGGAAACAAGAAAATGGTGATGAAATCTCTCCTCATGATCAAGATTCAAACTTTGCAGAACAAGAATTTGATGATGAATTATTTGCAGAGCAGATTATGCAGCATCATTCTGGGAACAAGTTATGATGAACTCAGTGTTGCAAAGTTGGTTTGGCCATCAAGAGTGTTCTAAAGAAGCACAATTGCTACAGGTGGATATGCTATCCAAGCAAGATGAAGGTGTTCAATGACATTTTGTAATTCGATTTTGAAAATTAGATTATATTAAAAAATACTCTTAGAAAATCCTATAAAAAAGCAAAATAAGTTAATTATAAATTGATTTACCTAACTTTTTCCCTTAGACTAGTTTATTTTACCGATAAACTAATGTATAATCTAAAAATATATCAAATATGTCATGATTTAATAGCCTATTTTGTAACCTTAACCTCTAAAAAAAAGTCAATTAAGTCTTATATTTAGGACCGGAGGTAGTATAAAATATGATTATTTATACTAGTATTAATTTTTAAACAATTGAAAGGTCTTTTTGCATCAATAATTCCTTTCAAAAAGTCAACTTTATCTTATATAATTATGGCCTTGTGGATTATCTTTGAGAGTAATAAGGTATGAATTCTTGTTCTTGATAGCTTGCAGTTTAGAAATTTATTATTTATTAAATATGAATCATTTTTAGAATACTGTTATATCAATTTTTATGTGACTTAAAATAAGCAACTTAATTTGAATCAAAATGAAAGTTAATATAATGACAGACAATTGTGAATCAATGTATAACTATATATATGGACAAAATGTAAATTAATAATTATTACCCTCTCATTCCCTCCTTAACCAAACAAATAATCATTAAACCCTCCCTTTCCCTTCCAGTCTCTTCCCTCCTTCTTATTAAACCAAACAAAGTATAAGAAGCGTTCTCATTATAAGAGGGGACAACCTTACCAATCTAGGAAATACTCCCATCACACGAGTCTGAATTAGTCAGTTGCTAATAGACATCGGATTATTTGATAGTGATTAACCCAAAAAAAGACTATTTACAATTGATTCATCTGAACAAAAAAAAACACAAAAATTAACTTTGGTAGTGGTCTTCGATTGATTATTGTTTAATGATTACTTTCAATTTAGTTTTTTTTTTTACCATAACTTTCAATTTTGTTTGATCCCCCCCCCCAAAAAAAAAAAAAGATAAGCGCGGCGGCTATTTTCTTTTCCTTAATCTCTTAATTTTTGAATTACATAATTAACATTGACTGCAGACTTAAATGAAACTATGAAAGTTCACACTTACTGATCGGAAATTGACTAGCATCCTACTTGTATTGCTATTTTGAATTTTTTTTTCTCCTTTCTTTGTTTCCACATATCAAAATTAGACTTTGATCCCACCTTCAAAGTGGATAATGAAAACACCCTCATTTATTTTGCCGCCTAAAACTCCAAGTCAATATCGCATGGTGAGATTGACAAAGAGGGAAAAATAAGAGTATAATGCGATTAATTTCTCAAATAGACTTGCATATACAATTTTAAAAGAAATATTTTCACTTACACATCTAAATTTCAAACTTGCAATCTATATCCTACTCAATTTTTCATCTTGTAGTTATTTCCTATGTTAGCTCAATGCAATGTCTCTTTCCCTGTGATAAATGATGACATACTCCAATGTGTCCATAGCCAAAGGAAACAGAGGAAGAAGAAAACGAATTGAAACTTGAGAGAGAAAGCTTTTACATGGATTCATAGGCAACAAGATACTAGTGTACAAGAGTTGCTTCCATCAATATAGACAAAATTACTACAATTCTCAAGCAAAACTATGCAGCTCATTGGACAAAGCTAGAGTTTTCATTTTTCAAGTACAGCCTAAAATTCAGTGTCAAAGCAAGAATAAAATATCTTGGAAACCATAGATCTGGCAAAAGGAATGTAGCTCAAGCTATACCTGTCGATTGCAACATCAGAAAAGAAAGCATTAATAGTGATTATAACTAAAATTCCTCAGCATATGTTTGACAATGAATATGGAGAATTTTCATGAGGCAGCTAATTTTTTTATACTCGGCGAAATCGACCCACTCTTAAGACAAATATTAATAAAATACAAGCTAAGGTGAACAAAATTGACTTTTATGCAATGCATTCAAACCGCATACAATAGAAATGTTGGCAAGTGTTACATGCAAGAACTTTTGAAACATTGTATCATACCAAATCAGGGCCCCAAACTCCAAAATAATCACCAGAAGTGTCAATAACTTGTTGTGAGCCTGATCAATATGGTAGGTACTCAGTGATCAACAGTAAAATGATGTGATAAAAACGGGAAACAAATAGAGTATTGCTACACTACCACTTACATAGAGAGCACAAAGCAATGCAATTATAATGCTTGCAAAGAATACTGCTGTTGCATAAATACGAACAGGATCGAGCATCATGGTCAATTGTCGTTTAGGGCCTATGAGGAATGCTGTGCTGCCATGAAATAAAATACACTATTAGTTTTTTCTTTTTTATTTTTCCAATACTATTTAGGATTAGATAACAGCTAAACACCCCTGATTTTAAGGTACGATTCGATTGGACAATTTCGAGAAGGTAAACTTCTAGCAAGGAAAATGCACAAATGACATTTGGCCAACAACTTAATCCAAGAGAGCTTAATTTTCACAAAATAAGACAAATTCATATGAGCTAAGACAATCCTTGGGATAGAATTTTCACTCTAATACTTTACTACCATGTTCCTGTTCGCTGATCAATATACTTAGATCACAGCTCAATGTATAATAACAAACTTGAAGTACTAATGCCCGAAATTATGGACATTAAGTTCCCAAAATAACTAAAAACCCAAGTAAAAGAAAGGAGGAGAAAGCATAATGTTTTATAATTTATATTAAAGTAAGAAAAATTTAAAAGGTATGAATGACTTAATACACTATAATTCTCCTAGCTAAAATTAAGACACAGTGGGAAAAATCTCTTTATCCCCTTCTACACACCTTTTATCTGTCATCACTGTTAACATTTGTCTCTCATAATATAAAATCTCATGACTTCAAATGGAGAGAACAAGAGAAAATCTATATTCATCTGCATTCCTAATTTTGATTGTTTTAGCAGCAAGCTTGGAGAGTACAATGAGGGTGAATAGAAAAATCAAAAGCAGCACATACCTTCCGAGTGAAAGCAAATTACCAAGAGTGAATGTTATCCCAAACTTGATTGGATTGAAGAAAACTATCATAGACTGTGAGATGGAAAAAAAAAAAGAAGGCCAGTACATTAGTAACTCCTAACATATCCTACATACATGTAGAAAAGAAGATTCCAGGGCCCAAATTTCGAGAAATCAAATGAAATAAGCTGTATTACCAAGAGAGTCATATATAAACTATGGGAACCACTTTACAAGGTTTTTGTCATCAGTCTTGAATAATAAATAAGAAATTTAAAAATATGACTAAGAATCAAAACTTCAAAGGATTTTGATAACTTTTTGTGCCTATCGCTAACAATCACTTTGTACAGTGAAGAGAAAATAATTATTGGAACTAGTACTGTACAGATCTCAAATAATTTTCAACTGTGAGCAGAAAGGGAATTTCAAAAATTGATGTATCAATATATAGGATGAAACTCTACAGAATTGCACCATTCATAAACCATAAACAGTGTAACTCATTTACGATATTTGGAGATTGCAGACAAAATTACTACTGTAGTTTAGAATTATCCTCCAATTTATGATGTTTTTATATAAGGAGCAGATTTCAACACCCATAAACTCGACGATTTCATTGTGTTTTGATAATCAGTTATCTTTCTATGCAAAGTAAAACAAAACCATGGCAGAAAGTAAATCAGCCATATCAATTCCCTGTTGATTTTTGTATCCATTTACATGTCATTCAAATATTGTTCATTTTCATGAAGGAACCTCATGTGTAAAACTGAGAACCAACATTTCACATAAAAAATTTATTCCAATTCCCATGGATTAACTTTGTACATTTACAAACAGATCTGCTGTGTTAGAAGACAAACAGATCTGCCGTATTAGAAGGCATGAAGGAAGGAGTCTCCAACTAAAAGCGCAATAATATACTTCATATTAGATAAATAAAGCTTCGTCTACCAGTTCTTCCGATTGTACACACACAATAGTAAAGCATACCAAAAAGTTTGCATGGGTAAACTTACCAATAGTGTGCAGGTTAAGCCAGCAACAAAGCATATGATGAAACCATGTAATCTCTGTTTGGTAAGAAAGATGTAATTAGTGAAACTGAGAAAGGCATTTTTATGATCAAATTTTGTTGAATGAATCAAACAAACATTTAAAATATAACATGATAGAAGAAACATGTGTACTGAAATAAACATGAGGAGGTTGATGTACAATGTGAATCCATAATAAAAGGGCCAAGCAACAGAGAAAGATCAGATGAATTACAGCTATGAGCAAGAGTTAATCAACTACTTGAATGGATTCCCCGGAAAAGGATCACGCAAAATAAAACAATTCATCTCCATTCTGAGACATCCCCAAAAGTAACAAGTATATAAACCATTTAAGCGAAGTGAGATAGATCATTCCTAATCAAGTGTGAACTTTGGTTCTATTCTGTAGCTTCTATGTCCAAATGGACCAATTAAATTACCAAAATACTCCCTCCATTCCTAAATATAAGATCACTTTCAGATTTCAATTTGTTCCTAAATATAAGCAACTTTCTAATTTTTCTCAACTTTTTTCCAAATAAACCCTAATAATACTTATCTATAATAAACAAGCAGTGAGAGAGTGAGGATAAAGGTATATAGTTAGTATAAATTGGTAATATCATGTGTTAATAACTACCTTAACTTACATCCTTAATCCAATCAAATTAGGGAAATGATCTTATATTTAGGAACGAAGAGTATAACAATAAGTCATGGAATGACAAAAAAACACCATAACCCTTCAAAGGATGACATTTCCACAAACATTTCTATTGCATTCAATAATTCCCTCTAGCCTTTTTTTCTGTTTAGGCCGTACAACTATTATTTGAATCTGAATATCAAGGTATAGATCCCCATGTGAGATCCAAAGCCAAAGCCAAAAACTTAACTTGCTCAAAGCCAAAATCTATTAACAGACACTGAACAAACAAAAAAAAAATCCAAAATTTAGAGCTAAACCAACTAAATGAAGCTAAAGACTAAATTTTTCCCAACATAACTACAACAGATCAGGAATCAAGTTAAAGGGGTTTTCAATCTAAACTTAGTGAAGAGAATATAAGAGTTTTTAGTACAATTGAGCAATGTCACTAACATTAAAGAAAGTGTTGTTAAAAGGGGAAAGACAAAAAGGACCTGCTTGGTGGATAAGGTGCAGTTTCTGTTGAATTCATCCATGAAGCTATTGCCATCTTCAAGAGAAGGAGCTTCTTCTTCTTCCACTTCCATTCCCACCACTAACTTCACTTTCTCAAACGCCTTTTGCATCCTCTCCATTCTCTTCCAACCCTTTAATGGAGAACCCTCTTATTTGGATCTTTGGATATCACAAAAGCAAACTGGTTGAGATTTGAGGAACAATATTGGATTTGGGCAACCTCCCAACTTCACTTTGAGTTAGAAGTTACAACAAACGTAAGAGACTGGTGACTAGTCAATGTCTTTGTGTGTCTCAGACTCAGTATCTCGGTTCTTTCTTTTTTTTTGTCAAGAAGTTCTTTCTTTAATTAATTACTATTTGGAAAATTAAGATTTATCCTTCAAAAAATTAAATACAGGTCCCTAGTAAGGGACATAATACTGGAAAAGTCCTGTCCCCCTAACTTTAGAAATTAAAGTAGAGTCCATTAGGATCTCACTTTAATTATTTCTGAAAGTGTGGGCCCCACATTTTAATAATAAAAAAAACCCCACACCCATCTCTCTCTCCTCTCTGCTTCTCCACTCCCTTCCTTCTTCACCACCCTGCACCACCACCACACACCATTGTCATTGTCATTTCAAACCTTATATAAAAGGTTGACTCATTCAGTTACAACGACTCCAACATTGCAATCTATGGTTTTCCTTGTCATGATTTTCCTAGTTCAATAACATAAATGTCGTTTGAGTTAGGATTCAGGCTCAAAGCTCAAGGATCCAGGAAAGCTTGCGATATCACGCACGGGTAAATTCCGTGGCTTTCCATTATAACGGATGTGTTGTTGTTATGATATTCGGCAAATAAAACAAAATTACAAGACAAAGCTCATACTCGCATGCAAGGTAAATACAAATTGTTTTTAAACAAAAAGGTACTCCCTCCACTCCTAAATATACGACTTAATTGACTTTTTTGAAAAATCTTAATAAAAGCAAAATAAGTTAATTATAAATTGATTTACCTAATTTTTTCTCTTACACTAGTTTATTTTACCTATAAGCTAATGGATAATCTAAAAAGATATCAAATATGTCATGATTTAATAACTCATTTTGCAATCTTAATTCATTGTTTATATGTGGTAAATCTGTGTTTACTACTATAATAGTAGTAAACACAGATTTACCACATATATAAGACATTTGCAACACGAACTTGACCACTTGTTTATTTAATTTATTGCAAACAAAAAGTGAATTTATTTCAAACAAAAAACGAAGCAAATAAATGAGTACTCTCTCCGGTCCTATTTATAAGTCGCCAACCGCCTCTAAATTTTGGTCCTTAATATAAGTCACTAACTACCACTAACTAACTCATTTATTAAAATTTTCCTAATATACCCTTACATTGTAAAATGAACATTGGAAGATGAGAAGAGAGAGAAGATGAAAAAGACACTTTTATAGATAGAGGATTAATGGAGAGAGAGAAAAGGTAGTGGGTCATAGTGATAAAGGTAGAAGGGGCAAAAATGGAAAAGACAAAATAAATAAGACCAATTTAATGATGTAACTTCCATTAACCTCCATTTTTTGGTATGTACAATTTAGGCGGTTGGCGACTTATAAATAGGACCGAAGGGAGTATTACGCATTGTTCACCATAACAGTATTTTTGTCATGAGGCTAGAGCTTGAGTTCTTTTACTAGTTATATTGATACTTTTCGGGCCGAAATTAGACCCTGCCCTCTAAAATAGCCTTTTTTTGGCTCTACACTAATGATCAAAGTAAGTTTTACAAAATAAACTTCAACCAAACCCCGCCCCCTTCTGGTCAAACCCCCCTTCTCTCTATTGACAATAAACTCTTCGTGACAATTACACTAAACAAAAATATTCAAAATCAATACATACCTTAAAAAATTAGTTCATAGATACACAGATAAATCTTTCAAGATTTCATATAATATTACATACACCAAAAGAAATTACAACTTGGGTGCAAACCAGTGATTATTATTGGAATATAATCAAAACACAAAGTAATATAATATGTATCCACCATGCATATATATGTAATAATTAACATGAAAAGTAAAGGTGTTCATAATCGAAGTTTCACAAGTTACAATTCGAACTATCAAAATCAAACGAATTTAAACCATGGAATTATTAATGATCAGTTGATCACCCGACAGTTCTCACGTACTTCACCCTTGGACTCATCTTTAACATCAAGCATGCTCATCTTCACCATGGCTTGTTGGAAATCAAGGAAGAACATGGCCTGATTCAGTGCATAGCCATTAACGATGTTCCTAGTTGAAGGGCTATTGTACAATGTTTGGTCCGACGTAAGAACTCCATTCTTCCTCACCAAGGCATTGAAGTAAAGGTTGTCAAAATCATTCCTCGTTTCATCGAAAGGTTGCTCCGAGTTGTCTCCGGCGCTGCATGTTTTGGAGAGAGTTTTGGCAAATTCTGCACCCAATGTTGGATCTCCACCCTTGTTCAGTCTGTTTTTGAAGGATGAACATCTTGCCACTCCAAGTGTATGTGCACCTTCATATATGCATAATTATAATAGTTAATTAATTGTCTATCACTACAAAAAACGGGGCCCATATCGGCGTTTTATAGGGCCTCGAATCGGCGGAATTTTCCTGCGGAATAGCGCTACGGCGTTTTGGCAAAACGCCTAAATATTTGCCGTGGGAATGCGGCATTTAGGCGTTTTGAAAAACGCCTAGAAGAGGGGCAAAACGCCGGTATGCGGAAATAATATTTTTTTATTTATGCACATAGGCGTTTTATAAAACGCCTATGTGCGGTATTAAATAATAATATTTCATACCGGCGTTTTGCAAAACGCCGGTATGTGTTTTCCAAAAAAAAAATAAAAAACATTTTTCTTCCTGATTGTTTAGAACCAGGAAGAAAATGTTCAAAAACATAAG
This sequence comes from Mimosa pudica, assembly GCA_029929735.1. Taxonomy (NCBI): domain Eukaryota; kingdom Viridiplantae; phylum Streptophyta; class Magnoliopsida; order Fabales; family Fabaceae; genus Mimosa; species Mimosa pudica. Next base: position 11,167,143 of record JAKELP010000023.1, on the reverse strand, counting down.
GAATAATATGTTAATCCCAAAGTTACATACACATAAAGAATAATATATATAAACATAAGCAATAACAAGAGTAATTCATAAAACATGATACCCAAATATATAAAATCAAAACAACAAGCAATATGTAAAAGAAAAGTAATAAGATCATAACAACATTATAAAATTAAATATCACCAAAAAACACGAAATAAAAAACATCAGCAAAACTAGCCAAAAAAACAAAGCAACAGCAACATTTAATGAGAGACGAAGAGAAGAAAAATAGAAGAAAACGAGAAAATGAGCAACTTTGCTGAAGGAGGGAGGTGTTATTTATAGGGAACGGAGGTGCGTACCGGCGTTTGGAAAACGCCCATATGCATTTTAATATTAAATAATGCATATAGGCGTTTCCTCAAAGCGCCTGGATGCGATTAAATATTTATTTAATCGCATACAGGCGTTTTGAGGAAACGCCTATATGCATTTAGTGCATTTAATATGCACTTAATGCGCAGATAGGCGTTTTTCAAAACGCCGATATGCGCATAAAGTGCATATTAAATGCACGTTATGCACATAGGCGTTTCTCAAAACGCCTATGTGCGATTAAAATAATATTTAATCGCAGATAGGCGTTTTGAAGAAACGCCTATATGCGGTTTTCTGACTAAAAAAATAAAAAAAAACTGTCAGCCCCTCTTTTTTAAATTTAAAAACCATACCGGCATTTGTTATACCCAAAACGCCGATATGGAAACGCGGGAAAAAAGGCGGGAAGCGTGCGCCAAATTTATTGGCGTTTTCATATAGGCGTTTTTGGTAAAAACGCCGGTATGCGTCTCATATAGGCGTTTTGGACCAAAACGCCGGTAAGGTTGCGCCGGAATGACCCGTTTTTTTTGTAGTGTATGACATGCATATTTAAGAATTTTGGCTGCTTTTAGTTTTGTTGACTTTTTCTAAAGTTTTGTTGGCCAATATGGAAAAAGAGAAAACCAAAACTAACAGTTTTGTCAACTTAAATTACTTCTAATCTAAGCTAACCATCTTGATTTATATTTGTTTACTTTTTATATAGCTAGCGCTTTTAATTTGTTTAGGCATGTGAGTTTACTTTTGAGAGAGGTTTTGATTTCATAAACTCACTTGTAACTTTGTAAGTTGTAACCTCACATTCTTTAAGTGAAACTTGGACTTTACGTTTTTTTTTTTAGAATTTCATCTTTTCTTGTGACTTTAAGGTAAATTTACTAGAAAATTCTTTTTGTACAAGAATTTTATATTCTTTTTGTCCATGTACGCAAACAGAAAATAATCATAATAACTTTATAACATATATAGTTGAAATAAATAATGGGTCCATGCATGCTTTGATGTGATCCTATGTGACGTCCTAAATATGGCTTTCGAGATTCAAGGTGGCATTCTAGGACATCTTCAACATGACATCCAAGTAATCCTTTTTGGTGGTGATCAAGTTATGCATACTTGCATGGCACTATGGGACATGCCATGTCATCTAGTCATCACCCAAAATCAAGTCATTCGTGTAAAAGAAATTAAGGCCAAGTGATTGATGGAGAGATCAATTTTCAAGAGACTTATTGAAAGCCCAATAATTCACCATATTGAAGGCCCCTCTTATAAATACTTCACTTGGGCTCTCTTCTACATGCATAACTTGATTTTGAGCCACTTGATCACATGACTTGCCCATTATAGGCGTTACATATGATTTGATATCCATGAACGTACGTTGTTAACTTGAATACCATATGGAACTACATAGAATTCCACCTTGGTGAAAGCCATCCATTATGGCACAAAACATTACATCCTTCTTGCCATGGATCGTAGAAGATGAGCAATATATAATATTACCTCCGGTCCTAAATATAGGACCTAATTGACTTTTTTTGGAGAGATTAAAGTTGCGAAACAGGTTATTAAATGATGACATATTTGATATATTTTTAGATTATCCATTAGTTTATAGGTAAAATAGACTAGTTTAAGGGAAAAAAATTAGGTAAATCAATTTATAATTAACTTATTTTTGCTTTTTTAAGGATTTTCTAGAAAAGTCAATTAGGTCTCATATTTAGGACCGGAGGGAGTATTAGTTTTTTCTATAAAATATTTTATAGTGTGTGTCTATATATATATATATATATATATATATATATATATATATATATATATATATATATATATATATATATAGTGTGTGTGCGCGCGCGCGCGCAATTTATATTTATACCAGAGAGAGCAACCATCTCTTGAGCAGTAAAGCCATGTTGAGAAAACATCTTGATGAGCTGGGAAGCATTGAAGGTTGGGGATGGCAAATTGATTGTATCTTCGATCCTTGATCTTCTTCCATCCTTTCTTCCTTTTGGTATGTCATACACTGGTCCTCCTGCCTGCTCATACATTACACACACACATATCAAAACACAAGTTAAATACCTAAAAATTAATAATTCTTCATTAGAGTATGTATGAAAAAAATTCTTAATTTGAAAAAGAATTTAAAGAAAGGAAGCTAATTGATGATCTTACAAAGAAAACAGCATCTCTAGCAGCCATTGCAAGGATATCAGCACATGAAACGACACCGGGGCATTGTTGCTCAAGCTGTTCTTTGATGTCGTCTATGATCTCATAACCTCTCAAGCTCAAATTTGCAGGTGAATCCTTCTCTGCTTTGTTGCCATTTGTTGAATCTATCAAAACTGATCCATCACATCCCTGTCCATCCATTGTTACGTTCCTCCAATAATCAGTTATACTAAATATTGCATTTCCAACATTTACATTATATATATAACAATAATAGATATGATTTACACACGTTCGCCGGTCCATTTATGTATAGGGAAGAATTAGAAAATTTTCATATGGATCGGATGATCAATCCATCAACCCTTACTTTATTATCATATGGCCTTTGTTTTCACATGTTATATTGTGTATATTAAATAAGGAGAAAGTTGTAACATTTTAATATTTAAGCTAAGGCAAAGTAATGAGGTTTGCAAAACACTTAAAAATTAAAGTGACTCATTTATAAATAAGAAGAGTGATATTAAAGTTGTATATAAGCTAAGAGATTTTGAATAATAGTTTCTAGGAAAAAAACATAAAAAACTCTTCTGGATTCTCAAAAAGCTAAAAAAAATAACTAAACTTAGGTTTTCTATCTCAAACTAGGTTTTTAGTTGAAAAAGTTATTCTGAAAAAGTTGTGAGTGTTTATCTTATATACCTAAAACTTAGGTTTTGACCGAAAAAAACTATTATGAAAAAGTAGTCAGTATTTGTCCGCCCTGATTTTAAACCCTAGGCTTGAGGTGGTGTGCCAAACAGCCACTAAGCAAAAGATTATTCCATTGATTCCATTTGTAACCTCAATCCTATTCAAGTTTACCACATCAAATAAAAATAAAACAGAAAACAAATAAATAAAAAGAAATAACCTGAATGAAACAGTCATGGAAGTGCATTCTAAGAAGAGCAGCAGCAAGTGTGGGATCCTTATCCAAAGCACTGTTCACTGTGTCCTTAACAATTGGTTCGACGAAGGGGCAACTTGCCAAGTAGTAATTCATGTTCAGAGCATATGCTCCATTCATACTCATTACTATCACTTCTATCACAGCCATCATCACCAACACTACCCTAGCCAGATTCGCCATCATTATTGCAGAACAAGAAGAATTAGAAGAAGCTTTTTGCAGCATCTGAAAGCCCTAATCCACAGTTATATATAGAAGTGGATGATTGTATGGAAGTTTCGTTATATATGAGGTAGGTCCAGGAAATATATAGTGGGAGAAAGTTGGCAGAGCATTGTGTGTGTGTGTCGAGTGTATATATATATATATATATATATATATATATATATATATATATATATATATATATTATATATATATACTACCTCCGATCCTAAATATAAGACCTAATTGACTTTTTTTTTGGAGAGGTTAAGGTTGCGAAATAGACTATTAAATCATGACATATTTGATATATTTTTAGATTATACATTAGTTTATAGGTAAAATAAACTAATCTAAGGGAAAAAATTAGGTAAATCAATTTATAATTAAATTATTTTGCTTTTATATAGTATTTTCTAAATAAGTCAATTAGATCTTATATTTAGGACCGGAGGGAGTATATATTATAAATTATGGTAATGATTATTCAAACCAGGTCGGCCACTGTATATTAGACGAGACAGAGAATTGAAGTAAAAGCTGGAGATAGTGGTTCTTGTCATTCTACTCCTGCTTTATATACCTATCATCATTATTATTGGATCACAAATCTGAAAAATATTATATTGCCTGTTGGTCAATATGTACATGTTTCTATATAGATTGTTATTTTTATGTGCTTAAATTAAACCATGCACATAATGCCTACTGGTTGCACTATATATAACACTTAAGGCATCTCACCTTTGATCTCTCCCTCTCATATGCATATATCCATATGAACAATTGAATACATACACGCATAGATCAGATCACATTAATATATTTAACATTTCGATGAAACGAAAAGATATAATAAAATCAATTCGGAAAATGAGTAATTGAAAGTATCGACGTGAATTATCTGGCCTTAAGTATATATGAGACTTTAGTCATTGTATTAATTAAATGTAGTAACTCAATCCATTTTTATATGTTCTAATATCTACATTATTCTAAATTAATTACCTAACTTATAATTGAATTGATTAATGATATAATATTTATATAATAAGGAAATTTTGGAATTTCGGTCACACATGTTACGATTGAGTAATTTATATTACTTCCTTTATTTATTCAATTTAGTTTAGTGACTTTTATATTAAAGACATTAATAGTATTTAATTTATTATAATTGTTACACATAAAAAATGTGTGTGTGTACTGAAAGCAAAAACATTAATTAAAAGAAAAATTAATGTTAAATGTATGTATCTTTTTTAATTCTCCAATCTAAAATTGCATTAGTTGCCGCACATAAAAGCTGGTCCAATGATGTATAGTAATGATTTTTAGTAACCCAAGCCTCGCACCAACTGAATTATACTATGAATCAATAAATCGTAGATCACTTTGACTACTCTGCCGCAATAAAATAGAAAGTGTAAGTGGAGTTTGACATTCCAATAATATACCTCTGGGATAATACGTATATAATGAGTGTTTGACAACGCAAGGCAATAGAGAAACGTCTAGAAACAGAAACTCCATGAATTAAAAAAAAGGTATTGCTGATTCTAGGCTTATTGAACTCTATAATGATGGTTTGTTTTAACCATTAGACGTCTTTGCAGTAAATGAATATCCGATAACAAGTCAAACGCAAGTGGAGTAGTTGTGTGGAATAAGCTCGTGGGAGAGCAATCTAGCTGGCCTGCATAATATATGTATGTATACATATAAAGAACCAGATACGAGTGTCACTACAATCTAGACACACACACACACATATGGTTACAATCTAGAAACACACACACACCAGATACGAGTGTCATTACAATCTAGACACACACACACATATATAAGGCCTAACTAATAATAGGATTCGGATACTCTCAGTATCCTTTTTCTCCTTTTCTTCTCAGAATTTCCTATTGGGGTATTATTTTACCCATTGAGATTCATCTTAGAGCTCATAATTTGCTACTTGTACCATTAAAAATTAAAGAAATGTATTATAATATAAAATAAATATGAAGAACTTTTAAATTTTTTTATTTTTGAACACTTTTTGTGATAAAAAATTTCAACTATCTAGACCTATTTCACTTCAATATAAGGATCTATAAGAGATACAGACTTGTCCAGTTATTTTACAGCTAACTGGATAAGTCTGTATCTCTTATAGATCCTTATATTGAAGTGAAATAGGTCTAGATAGTAGTTGAAATTTTTTATGCTAAATTTTTTTTTATATTATAATACATTTTAGTTTTATTTTTAATGATACAAGTGATAAATTATAAGCTCTTATATGAATCTCAATGGGTAAAATAATACCCCAAGAGGGGATTCTGAGAAGAAAAGGAGAAAAAGGATACTGTATCCGAATCCCTTATAATATTTGAAGAGATAAAAGAAACTAGATAAACCATTTAATAAACATATGTTATAAGCATGATCTCTCTAAAAAAACTTATGTGTTTCATTAAGAAACATGATAATACAAAAGATAAAAGGAGAAGGGAGTGAGGAGTGTTATATTTATGACACAAAATCGATATTGACATTAACTATATATATATATATATATATATATATAGAGAGAGAGAGAGAGAGAGAGAGAGAGAGAGAGAGAGAGAGCGCGCTGAAGGCATCATGTCTTAATGTGGACGTTACAGAAAAGGAGAAAAGGGTAGGGGTTCCACAATATTCAACACGCCCTAATAGTTGTTATAAGTGCTGAGAACGCGTTTAAATCACATGTGGGGGTTATAGTGGTGTCATATTACGTACTCATCCATATAGATATGGGTGCATGCAATTACTAGCTAGCACATGATTTGCTTCTTCACTCCATCATCACAAGAGATAAACCCGAAAAGCTAAGTGACAAGGGCGGCAAAAAAATTATGGAATTAATTTTTTTTTCAATTTATTAGCTCCGTGTGTGTGTGTTTTGCCATCTGTTATAACTGCACACTACAGAAATAATGGAACATATATATGGTCCAAACATCTACTAGCTTTTGGTATAAGTTCAGTGCCAATTCCACGCGAGAGAGCGGAGAAAGAAGATATATATGAAGACCACAATAATGCTTGCTTGCGTAATTATTCCGAGAATATGGCTGCATGTCATGAAATATTGAAATGCTTACTCTCTTTACATTTATATATTTGTTAAATAATACATAATGGGAGCCCCAATTGGCCCAAAGGTTGTCTTAATCTGAATTTCTTTCTAATTTCAATAATACTGTGATTAAAAATCGTGTTCAACCACACACACACGCACACACACACATATCGTACACTTTATTATGAGTAGTGCAAACTTGTGGTTTATGTTAAGTGTCTGAATGGAATTCCACGTTGGAGAGGTATTCTTGAAATACGGGGTTCATTGTGGCAAGTCAAGAAGATTTTATTTAAAGAGGAACTTTATAAAGCATTGATTCCCAGCCCAATGTGATTATGCATATGGAAATCTTCTAAAGAAAAGGATGAACACCCATGATAGGAACTTAAACTCTATTTTGTGATCTTGGCATGCCAAAAAAGCAGCACAACAAAGGTTCTTTCTCCAGATAATTAAGATCAAAAGTGACAGGATATAATTTTGTAGTCTAGAATAATATTACTCTCTCCAAACCTAAATATAAGATCACTTTTGAAATTCATTTTGTTCCTAATTATAAGATCACTTTCTAACTTTTTCCAACTTTTTCCCAAATTAACCCCTATAATGCTTATCTATAATACAAGCATAAGAGTGAGAGAGTGAGGATAAAGGTATATAGTTGGGATAAATTAGTAATAACATGTGAAACGGAGGGAGTACTACTTTGTTTGATCCAACCGATATTGATAACTTCTAAATATGCCCAAGTCTTTGGCAGATTTAACTTGCAATATTTACTAGTACTTTGTTCCGTCATGTTGCTCCCCCTTGATTTAAGAGACTAGCTTGTCAAAGTTCCATGGCTTAAGAAAACTACCAAAAAAAAAAATACGGGGGCAACCATATATATTTCCATGAATTTCACCTTTTATTCTACATTCCATGATAAGTCCAATCCAGAAACTTTTAATCTCTTAATTGATACTTATAACTACTACGGTCATTACGTTGAAGCATCTAACCCATAATCTAAAGTGAACTTAATGATAAAAATGAACAACAGCTCAAGGGGAAAGATCATTTTAGAAAGAAAAGAATCCCACGGTCTCGGTTTTCTGGGGAATAACAAGTCCACAGAATGAACTGAACTGGACTGGACCATTCATAGGCTTGTTAGAGTTTAAATATCCTACATAGATAAATATCCATAAGTTAGTTTTATATACAAAAAGCGCCCTGCCTGAATTCTGGAGCCATATTTGAGGCCCGTCTGTTATGTACAAGTTTTTCTTTTCAGGCCACTTGAAAGTACACACAAACAAACACATATCTATCTATACACTTCGATTCTGTGCGCCTCAACGAACATCAGATGGTACCAGCGAGTTTTCAAAGCAGTTCTTGTTAGTGATAATATCATTCACAATCTCATCTTGACAGGGTCCATTAGATTTAAGTTTGGGATCACAGTTTTGGCATCTTGGGCAAACAAACCGTGCAGGCACAGGATCTGTGTCATGAATATCAGAACACCTTGTGTGTCTCCACACTCCACAAATGTCGCAAGCCAACATTCTCTCTCCATCATCATCTTTGGCCCCACAGCTGCATTCCACAGTCCACCCCTCAGTGCCACGTTCCGCTTGGAACTTGCTCAACCCATTCTTGCCAATGCATTTTCCTCGAAGCCGGACTGGGTTGATCATAGAGCTGGACAAGTTCTTGACCTGGGAAGAATCGTCGACATTATGGCCAAGGAGCTCATCAATTTGAAGTCTTCTGAACATGAGATACACATCTTGAAAGGCCTTTGCCGCTTCAATCTTGAGGTCAGCTAAGGTGGCATTTACAGTGAGGATAACTAATTCTGGTGGAAGGTGTGCGGTAAAATCTTCAGATTCATCTTCTAGTTCAATTTGACATGAGAACCGTATCTTAGATGGGTTTGTGAGGGGCAATGTCTCGGGTTTGAAGTCCTTTACAAACTGCTTGCAGTCAAGAAGTTTCTGAGCAGAGCTCAGGGCAATTGCCCTTGTCTCCCCTGGATCATAGCTCAACATCATCTGAGGATGAAGGAGAGAATTATACAAGTATCTCAAGTCATGTAGAAGAGTCACTTCAGATGGGTGATTTAGGCCTGAAGCAACGTTGCTAGCAATTTCATTGCTAGTGTTGTTCCCTGTCTCTAGTCTGCAACAAATAAGATTGCGATATAGAATATTAATGCAGCACAAACAGACATGAGAAAAAAAATCTTGAATACAAAGGAAGGAAACCATTAAGACTAGAAGGACAGAATGTTATTGCACTTCTAGTCCCAGTGTATTATAATATAAAGAACATCATGGATTTATTTGAACGTGAATTATCATAACAGCTCAAGGCATGACCAACTTTAAATGGTTTAATTCATAACTGCATTAATAAGCTTAAATATCAGAATGAAGTCGAACCTGTACTCAAGAGCACCAGTTACTGGATTGCATCGGGTATTCACCACTGCACCAAGAACCACTTTTCCTCCTAATTTTCCAAGGCAATAATCAAGCAGTTCAGGAGAGGCCACCTTACAGACAGCACCCCTTAGAGCACGCGAACTCACCCAATTGGACCCAGAAACAGCACGCAGCACTTTGAGCATGGCCTCCTCCACACATTCAATGTCACTCTTAGTCCATGAAGATGACACTCCTGTAGCATTCAGACGCCGTTTCTTCCAGGTGTTGTCTTCAATGTTCTTTGATGTAGCAATCTTGTGGGCATCATGAATCAAACCCATTAAAAAACAAAAGAAATCCTTTATGTTTACAAGCTCATTCTTTGACAAAGACTGGTAATATGAGATCATATCTTGTACACGAGAATCACATTTCTGGTCTGAGGATTGAAAGGTGGACAAGGGCAGGTTGGACAGGAATTCAACTGCAGACTCGTATGATTCCTGCGTAAGACCATAGCTACCAGAACCAAATTGATAACCCCAATCACCATACCAAGGATGTCCTTTTGTAATAGCATGGAGAAGCCGATACTCCAACCCATACTTCTTTGACACATCCATCACGCTTACTTTTCTGCTCATATAGACATGTGAAACAATTGAGAGTTGAACTCAAACTAAATAAGTGTAAAAAAGACAAATAAATACAATATGAAATTCTGAAGCAACCATGTATTCAACTTTTAACATTCATTCAGAAGGAAACAAGGAAGCTACAATCAGAATCAAGCAACCTACCTAACTCCAAGTGTCTTGCAGAGGCGATCCCAGAAGTCCATGATATTGTACCCAGAAAGATATTTTGAGCCACCTTCTCTACCATTGACTCGAAGAAGGTGACCATAACCATTTGCATGGACTACACCATGTAAGAGATGAGTTGTGCTTTCTAACTGGTTATAGACCCAGTCTTCGACATCATCCGTGGTTGTCACATGGTTGCATGACTTGCACCTGAGTATACAAAGCATCCATCACATGAGATAAAATAAAATTACCATTATGCTGCATTGTTATTCAAGAGCTAGCAAGTAAAAAGAATAAATAAATTCAAGCCTGCTATGCAAAATGCAAATAACAGAGACAGCCAAACCATAAACACATTAACAAAGTATTGTGTTACATTAAATAGGAAACTTCATAATAAAAAAAAGGAAACAAAGTAAGCAAGTGACAATCATTATAAAAATTAACTTTAAACCAGCAAAATAGCCCATGAAACAGTTCATACACCCAATTAACCACATAGAGTGAGAGCACATATGATCTTCTCTATGATAGTCTAATATGATTCTATTGCATCCAAATTAAACACTACTAACAATATCAGCAAATCCATTACACCAACTTAAGTTCGTTACTAAGCCAAGAATGCTGGAGCGGAATGACACCACATTTAATAGCAAATCACACCTAATTTGACGATAAAATAGATCAAACATGCAGGCTTGAGCTCAGGATAGTTATGAATAACTCAAGCTTCAGCCTTAATTAGCTCAGCTGTATCCTTAAACTTAATGCATAATGAAGAGTGATTTTCATTTAAAGTGCAAGTGATTGCCTTATATATCAAATTCCATTCCACGTATCCCTGTCTATTAACACTTATGCTATCACAAGCAATTGAAAATCATAATCCACAAAAAACGACAAATTGTGTCAATCTAACATGATCTGATAGTGCATTGAAACACATAACAAAACAAAAAACGGATCAGAAGCAACTCACTTGGATTCTGACAAGTGCAAGATATCTCCACAGCACATACAAGGCTTGTGGTACCCACCAATGGAATTACCATCAGCCTTGATTATAAAATGGTACCGTTTCCCGCATACTGGATGCCCACTCCAACCTTCACATCCCAATGTTAAAACATCAGAAAAACAACTTAACACCAAAATTCACCAAGCAAGTTAAAAAGAATAACGGATAAGGTCTATTTTACCCTGGAAATGCTAAGGAGCTATGTTGTAAAAGTACTTTTTAATCAATTTTCAATTGAGACCATTGCACCAAAGACTTCCATTTCAAAGAGGTCCAAAGGGGTAACACTTGTGTTATTACTAGTAATTAACAATTGAAATTAAGTCTTTTATTTATCTGGCGCCTAGTGTAAGTGTCACTTTTCAATTTTGCAGGGTCAATCTCAACCTTTTAAGTTTAACTATCAACATGAACAAAAGAAAAAATATTTGAACGAAAAAACTTTGAGGACAACATAGATCATTACCCCAAAATTATTATACTAAAATACAAATTCTTTTTTTTTTTTGATAAATACTAAAATACAAATTCAAAGGCAATAAAAAAGAAAGAAAAAAAACTCGCGGGAAGCGTGGCTTAAAAAAATCATAATATTTGCAACCACGTTATAACGTCCCCCTCTAAACTAAACTAAACCGCTTTTGACCAAAAGAAAATACTAATATTTTTTACAAGGAACCAAAAAATAATATTAAAAATTATTTTCTAAAACAAAAAAACAGGCAGGACCACGCAATAATAGCTGTCACGCAACAATGACACCCTAGAAATTCCTAAGGCACTATCCCATCCACGTGTCAAGTCCAAATACTTCCACCAAATTCCAAAACCATCCCTCTCCCCCTGGGCCCCACCTATCCACATTCACAAATATCCTCCCATCTGGCCATCTCCATCTCCCCCGATATTTACAATTTTGTCCTCATTCACTTCTCACTTCTCAGTCTCACTTCTCAATATCTCGTGCTACCATCACGAGTAATTACATTATCCACTCATAACCATTCTTATCCTTCATCATTAGCCTCATAAATCACATCTTTACTCGTTTAACAAGTTGATAAATAATATATCGCGAAAACTACCGCGATATTTTCCGGAGTTTTTATATAATACGAGTAATAACTTAATTTTGAAAAGGCGATGAAACCAAAGCGAGTCTCTACGAGTCAACTCACCAACAACTCGGCACTGATCACAGTAAACAGATCTCGATCTGGCGACATCTTCTTCGATGACATCGAGACAGACCACGGCGGGGGAGGAATCAGGGCCGTCGGTGAGATCGCCGACGCGGAACAAGATCTGCCACGTCATCAGGTGAGGGAACAACGCCGAAGGCGGCGGAAGCAGCGCGTGCTTCGACAGGAACGACCTCACGTTCGTACGGAACGCCTCGCCTTCGTCTCCGGCGAGAGACGGCAGCGGAAACGTCAGGAAGTCGTAGAAATCCGCCGTCACTCTCCTCTTCATCCGCTTCAACGGCTTTCCTCCACAGACTACCATTATGGAGGCGCGTGGAGCTGAATAAAAGGCGCGTGGAGCTGGAAAAGGAAGGAGATTGTGGGAAGGTTGAGGTGAGAGAAAATGGAGGAAGGAAAGGAAGATATGAGTCGTTGGATTGATCTGTGAATGTGAGAAAAGGGGAAAACTAAGAGAGTGTTGAATAATTTTTTTGTTTTTTTTTTTTGTTTTTTTGTTGTGTTGTGTGGTGATGAGAGTGAAGAGGGAAATGGGAGGAGAGAGAATTTGAGGGATGGATGATATATTGATAACTTAGGAGTTAAGCAAGCTTAGTGCTTTGGAAATGATGCTACATGTGTCATGTGGAAATTACGGAAGTGTCCTCATGAAATGATGATGGGGAACTTTCCAGGAAGGTGATTAGGTGAAGACGTGTAGTTAGTATTAATTTGAGGTTTATGGGGTTGGTAGAGACATTTGGCAAAAAATAATCCAACTCACTCACAAACTTTGGTTAGTTGAGTGTAGGGTACGCTTAATGGAGTAGTTATTGGTCTGGTTTAACAATTGGCGGGGTTTGATTTCTGTTTTGTGCATACAGTAACACATTGTTCAGCCATAAACTGTTAAATGAAGATCATATTCGTGGTAGATTTGTTATTAGTCTCGAGACATTAGAGATACCATGAGAAAAAATGTCAAACTCGTAAAATCAAATTTATGACTTTACCTTTATTAATAACTGTGTTTTTCTAGTGTGTAATTAAATAAAAATACAAAATAATTATAATTTGAGTTAAATATATTTAACTCAAATTACCTTTATTCAATAAATTTAAATTCATTGAATAAGGTAAAATAAAATATTTAATATGAGTTTTAAGGTAAGTCGACACTATTTACGAAAAGTTAACACATAAAAACAACGAATTCAACATGTAAACAGTCTTTATCAAATTTATAGATATTACGAATTTAAATGATTCATGAGTTTGCCAACAATAACCGTGGGTAGTAAAAAAATTAATTTAAGTCACTTGAGAAATCAACTTCTCGTTAGCGATACGATGTTTAAATATAACAATTTTTAAGCATGTAAAACGGTTTTTTAAGCCTATAATAGGGGCAATCACACCTAGGTCTCAAATAAGGGGTTTAATATTAGATAAGTTTATTGATAACTCCTTCACTTGTAAGTAAAAACTACTCTCTCCGTTTCAAATTATAAGTCTATTTTGACTTTTTTTGTAAAAGTTAAACAAGCAAATTAGACCACTAAATTATAACATATAACAAATGTAATATATGTTAGTTTATAACTAGAATAAATTATTTTTGAGAAAAAAGAAAATTTTAAACAATTTGAAATTATAAAGTTTGTAATTTTAATTTTTTTTTCAAAAAAATCAAAGTTGACTTAATTTAAACAATTGCAGGGGTTTGATTTCTGTTGTGACTATAAAATGAGTGTAGGGTGTAGCACATTGTTCAGAGATAAACTAAAAAATGTAGATCACATTCGTGGTAGATTTGGTATTAGTCTCCATATTCAGAGATATTGTGAGTCGTAAGTAAATTTTAGTTAGAGAAATTTAAATTCATAAGAAAAATGTGAAATCAAATTGTAGAATCTAATCATAAATGAGTAAGGGTTAACCTTATTAAATGTGTTTCTAGTGTGTAATTAAATAAAAAAATATAAATAACAGTAATTTGACTTGAATATATTTATATATAAATAATTGATATGAAATATATTAGCATTTATACTTCATCAAACTCAATAAAATAAAAATTGTTAAAATAAGTTTTAGGGTAAGTTGACACTATTTACATAAGGTTGAAACATAAAAATAACAAATTCAACATGTAAACTCGTAAGGGATAAAGGGTAAAAGTGACTCGGAAGTTTTCATGGAAAAACGCTAGACATCCAGAAATTTTTTATTGGACAAAAAGGCCCTTAAATTTGTATAGAATGGTGCTAGGCACCCGGAAGTTAATTAGGAGGCAATTATGCCGCAGAAGTTTTAAAACTGGTTGCCCCTACTTGCTATTAAATATGTTAATATTAACTACTACCTCCGGTCCTAAATATAGGACCTAGATGACTTTTTTTGGAGAGATTAAAGTTGCGAAATATGTTATTAAATGATGACATATTTAATATATTTTTAGATAATTCATTAGTTTATAAGTAAAATAAACTAGTTTAAGGGAAAAAATTAGGTAAATCAATTTATAATTAACTTATTTTTTGTTTTTTTAGGATTTTCCAAAAAAGTCATCTAGGTCTTATATTTAGGACCGGAGGGAGTATTATTTTTTACTTGACATGAATTTTGTTAATGTGAGATGATAGATGTTAACTGTCATGTGTACATATAAGTAAAAAATAACCTCCAAAGTTAACATATTTAATAGCAAGCAGGGGCAAGATTGCCCCATTTTTAATACTTCTGGGGCATAATTGCTCCTCTGAAACTTCTGCGTGCCTAGCGCGGTAGTGCCCTTTCATGAAAACTTCTGGGGTATTTTTATCCTTAAAAACTTTTGGGTTCCTAGCACCCTTCCATAATAACTTTCGGGGCATTTTTACCCTATTAGGTTATAAATAGAATAAACTCATTTTGATAAATCACACTAATTATACACAATTTTCAAGTGATTAATTTTGCATAATTACTTTCTCTTAAAAATGCTGAAGAAGTCTTATAATTATGATCAGAGAAAGTATATTGATGTGACAAATCTACATGATATTGACATTAGTACTTTTTTTTATATAGACAATAAACACTCATACACCCATCACAAGTCGAACCTCTGATGTCAATGTGACTTAAGTTTACTAGCCATATTGACATTAGTTTTGTTATTGATTGAATTGCAAATTTAGCCCATAAAGTTCCCCCATTTTCTTTTAAAATAAGGTTGTTTTGGGAATTTTCAAATCCAAGATAAATTTTACAATTAGTTAGTTGATAAATATGTTTAATTAACATATCTAAGTCGTCGATTGCATTTTTCATTTTTCTTCCAACATAGATTCACAACTAAAATGTTTTTCAAAAAAAGAAAAATTAATCATGTTTGCAGGACTTGAGAAAATAAGAGTTGAAACTTGAAAGCACCTTATGTTGATGGACAAATGGAAAAGGTGCCCACCTATGTGGACAACACTATGATAAAGCAGCAATATAGCATAGGGTTTTCCACATCTTTGTCAACTTTGTTCTCAACAATCTCTCCTTTATAATCTTATCCCAACATTCTTTTTTTTGGGCCAATGTTATCCCAACATTCACTAACGAAATCTTTCCCCAAATATAATCTTTTTCATTAGGGCCCATTTTGGATGCCCGTGAAGAAAGTATTGTTTTTTTTTAATTTACATATATCATGGGGCGTTCAACCTTTTCTCTCAATCTCACACTTTTTCTGTATCACAAACTTTACTTCCATCGTTTCTTCTACTTTTCATCTTTAAATTTTCACTTTTCATTTCTCTATTTTCCCTTCTTACAATCAAATGGGCCCATTTATTCTTCGGCGAATTTGAACTCCTCGATTGTAACAATTTTCTTCACGATTATTTACGATGTTCGCATAGTTATTAATCACTCTCTCCATTCCTAAATATCAAATCACTTTCCCTAATTTGTTTGGATTAAGAATACTGGTTAAATTAGTTATTAGCGCATAATATTACTAATCTACCCTAACCATAAACCTTTATTCTCAGTCACCAATTCTTGGTTGTTTATTATATATAAACATTATTAGAGTGTATTTGGAAAAAAGTTGAGAAAATTAAAATGTTATTTATGATTGAGAACAAATTGAAATATAAAAGTGATCTTCTATTTAAGAAGAGAGGGAGTAATAGGTTTAGAAATTTTTGAACAGAATTTTGAAAACTGTTGGGACAATATTGCTTTCAAAGACTTCTTAAAAAAATTTAAATTTTAACAAAATGACGTGGAAGACATATGAACTTGTCATGCTCCACAAGTCCACATATGATAACTTCCAGAATAATAAAAAATTGGACTTTCAAGTAACCCTTTTTCAAAGATATAGGGTAAAAGCGCTAATCTGATAATTAACTATTTCAGTTTGGGCAAAACTAATAAATGACTATTTCGCGGTGCATAAATAATATCTAACTTTTTGAACCGGTGAAAAATGATAAAACCAGTTCTGGATGTTAATTTGTAGTTATGTGGAACCTTTCTGATATTATTTTCAAAGTGAAAAATACTTTTTTGCCCCTCCCAATTAAAACCTTGCTGATACTAATTATCATGGGAAGATGAAAGGCGGAAGGAAGAAGGGTTGAGTGTTAATTATGAGGCGTAAAAAAGTATTTTTACTTTAGAAAATAATATAAAAAAGGTTCCACAAAACTTCAAATTAACATTTAGTACCGGTTTTGTTATTTTTGCACCGGGCCACAAAGTTGGTTATTATTTATGCACCGCGAAATAGTCATTTATTATTTTTGCCCAAACTGAAATAGTTAATTATTAGATCAGCACTTTTGCCCTTATAAAAGACTACAATTAATCAAAACCGAGACCCTAATATTATCATTTAGATAGGCAACAAGCAAGAACTTATCAGTAGAAAATCCAGACAACGAATCAAGGTTCCTTTCTTACTGAATCCAATCATAACATAATACAACCGTTACAATACAACAACACAACATTTTTTTCACTTGAACAAATGATTGATCACTGCCCCTCACATCACTGATCTAAAAAAATGAGGTGAAACAAGAAAATAAAATTGCAACAAGGGCGAAAGAAACAAAGAATATATTTGATACAGCAATCGGGCAAATCCATGCAAGATGCAACCAGGATTTTGAGTCCTGGTAGAGTCAGTAATTTTGAACAATATTCTCCGATTAGGGAGGTAATAGTATGGTCCGATCCATGCAACAAGCAAACGTGTAAAAGCCTGCAATTATACAAAAAAGTTATGTTGGTATAGTCTATTTCATTATGTGTTGATTAGCACCTTCTGACCACTGAAGATTATGTGTGTGCTTGGATCTATTTCATTATGTGTTGATTAGCACCTTCTGACCACTGAAGATTATGTATTTGTGTGTGTATTAAAAAAGAAATATTTTTCATTATAGTTTTAACTTTTAACTCAATTGTAATTCAGTATGAAAACTTTGGTGTAATTTAGTCCAAATAATTTTGAATTGATACAACTCAATCCCAATATTTTGACTTTAGTGCAACTCAATCTTTATAATTCAACCACTCAAAATATTAGTTTCTATTTTTTAGAAAATGAAATTATATGTTTCATTAAGCTAAGAGTGTGAAGTTTAGAAAGTTTAAAACTATATGATGAACTTACAAGTTCAAGTTGAGAGCTGAGTTTCAAGTGAGTGAAAACTATAATTTGTTTGGTATGAGGGGAGGGGAGGGGAGGGGAGATGTACGGAGGGAAAATTTTTGTGACATAAATTTATAAATATTTGAGAAGTGAGGTTGGAAATTTTAAATTAATATATATAACTTTTATATATATTTTACACCTCATCTTTTTTAAAATATCACAGCCCCACTTCTTTAATATTTAAAAATTCATCTTACAAAAATTTTTCTCCCCCTCCCCTCGTACCAAACTGACCCTAAAGATTAGATTCTACTGAGTCAAAGATTAAGACATGTTTTGAACCAAGTCTCTATCTCTCTCCCCTTCCAAAAATAATATGTCTAAATCAAAATTATTGGGACCAAAAGATTAATTTTTCAAGTAAAAAAAAAAAACAGTGTGTTTGATTGCTACATTTCCCTCAAATGTAGTTTTCATGGAATTCAACAGCAAACCAAACACAATCACATAAGAGACATTTCTTACTGTTTTCTAAAGCATATGATTCAGAACCATGCAGTCATATATTCAAAGAGAGCAAAAGACCCCATATAAGATCCATTTCATTCATCTTCTACTTCCTCTCTCTACTTTTGACTGTGAAGTTTAGTTATCAAACTATGATTAAGCATAGTTTACTGCTTCATTCGTTGCTACATCGATAAATGTACAAAGTTGGTGAATCAATCAAAAGAAAGAAAGTTCATAAACAAATGCACCAGAAATATTAAGGAAGTTTTTCTTACTCTGCAATTGCATCACAATCTCACAAGTTCCCAATCTACTTCTGACAAGTCAATAAAGTCAACATCACCATCTTCAAGCATAATCTACAAAACCAAATGTGTAACCATGTTGGTTAAATGCTCATGAAAATTGCTGAAACATGAACAAAAAATATCTTACTGTGTGTTTTTGAGAATATTTATCAAACCGCTTTATAATCCCAAAATACCACCAATACAAGACAGAAAAAGATCACAATTCAATTGCTCAGCATAAAAAATATGAAGAAAACCAATTAATGAAGTGGAAATACTCCCTCCGGTCCTAAATATAGGACCTAGATAACTTTTTTTTTGGAGAGGTTAAGGTTGCAAAATAGTCTATTAAATCATGACATATTTGATATATTTTTATATTTCCATTGATTTATAAATAAAATAAACTAGTTTAAGGGAAAAAATTAGGTAAATCAATTTATAATTAACTTATTTTGCTCTTTTTTAGGATTTTTCAAAAAAGTCAATTAGGTCTTATATTTAGGACCGGAGGGAGTAGATTATAACAAGTAATCTCCACTGTAAACAGACAGCTTAGATAAACAACCTCTCTTTTCTGGGGTGATTTATCCTTATAACTTCTCCAATACAAGTGTGCGAGTACTTTGGTACACCGATAGCATGAGAACGTCCTAAAATACCATGCACAAAGTAACCCGAAAGAGAAGATGTTAGCAGAAATTTAAAAATATGTTTTCCGTTAAAAGAAATATTAAGTAAATGACTACCAAGTCCAGCTAAATGCTTACCAATATGCAAACCTCCATTCTGATAAACCTATCAGTAATAGAAACAAGTCCCATAATTATCCCATCTTTATGTTGTAACTCGTAGTACATACAATCACGCTTTACAAAAATCAAGAATAAAAAATGCATAGATCTAAATTTTAGATTCAGTTTCAAATGCTATTACGCGCTTTCCATACATTGATATTAGGTTTTTAGCAGAATCAGGTAGTATTCTGAGTCAGCAGTGGTAGAGGAATTAAAACAATTGAGTATTCTAAAATTAAGCTTTTGCAATAACAGCTGATTGCCACAATGAAGATGTTAATCAAGTCTTAGAAAATATGAATATTTCCTATTGTGTATAATGTAGAATATTTGTATATAGGGTTAAACCAACTTTTGATCCCTATAGTTTGGTTGGATTTGGGTTTCAGTAGGGGCGTTCAAATTTTCCCGTCCCATCCCGTCCCGGCCGTCCCATCCCGTCCCAAGGCATTTTGGGACGGGAAATTTTCGTCCCGATAATTTTCGGGACGGGACAAATCGGGACGGGACAAAATTTCTCTTCGGGACGGGACGGGACACGGGACGGGGTCGTCCCAATCCTGTCCCGTCCCAAATGCAAATATATGTGTATATATATAATTTTTTTAGAAAAATGCATGTGTTATATATACCATGTATGGGTGTACATGACATTTTTTTACGGAAAATGTGAGCATAATAAAATTTTACCTTATTATATTGTATAAAATGTATCATAAAAGTAAAATTGAACTAATTTATTTGTTTTTTACTAACACAAAGTGTCATAATTTTCTTTTCAAAGTAAATAATTTTATTAAAAAACAATTCGAAAAGAATTCGGGAATTTTCCCGTCCCGTCCCGATTTTGTCCCGTCTCGATCGGGACGGGGCAAAGTTCGGGACGGGACGGGACACGGGACGAAAACTCCGTCCCGAGCCTTCTTCGGGACAGGACACGGGACGGGGTGTCCCAATCATGTCCCGTCCCATGAACACCCCTAGGTTTCAGTCCATGGAGTTTAAAAGTGGAGGTTTTGGTCTTTATAGTTTACATCAATTTTAGTTTTAGTCCCTATACTTTCAAAGTAGAGGTTTTAGTCCTTCAAGTTTCATTTTCTTTAAACAAATGGTCCTTGTAGTTAATAAGTTGACATGTCAGCCTTACTTGTGATGATGTGGCAAGATGAATAGGCAAGCTTATGTGGTAAAACAAATTATAAATATATAATTAAAAACTTATTATTATTTTTTTTTAAAAAAAAAAAAGAAAATCTTCCTCCTTCTTCTCCCCTTCACTGCCCAGCCAGCCACATGAGAATATTGTAAGCTGAACTATAAACAAAGTCATGTCTTGAATGGGAATATTATTATTAATCTCTGGAATGAGTTGTTCAGCGATGTGGGTAGGTGAAAGATCTTGTAAATCATCAAACTGGGCTTCATGCGTGGCATCAAGGAATTGAGCTCCTTGGGAAAAACAGTGAAGGTCCAAATTGTTACTTGATTTTATAATTCCTCTTGTAAAAAGAAACCTTGTTTGGTCTTTTTTTTGTTTTGCGTCTATCAGATCTAAATACCCTGTTTTGGAATCATGAAGCACCTTATCTGTTTCTGTCCATTATCTGGCTTGTAATTTGCAGAATATGAGTACATGCCAATGCACTTGTTCCACCAAAACAGGAGAGAACGACGAGAATGGCCTTTGGGAATTAGTATGCGACTTCATCTTCTTCTCCGTTTCTTGCGCGGTGTCGGCGATGGTGGCTGCGCAGTGAAGGGAGAGAAGAAGGTGGAAGGTTTTTTAAAAAGAAGTTAATAAATTGTTTTTGTTTTTCCAGGTAAGCTTGCCTATTCATCTTGCCACATCATCACAAGTAAGGCTGACATGTCAACTTATTAACTACAGGGACCATTTGTTTAAACAAAATGAAACTTGAAGGGCCAAAACCTCTACTTTGAAAGTATAGGAATTAAAACCAAAATTGATATAAACTATAGGGACCAAAACCTCCACTTTTAAATTCCAGGGACTGAAACCCAAATCACACCAAACTATAGGGACCAAAAGTTGGTTTAACCCTTGTATATATTAGTCATAATTCTAAATTATATTATTAGGAAATTATATGATTTAATTTGATTAGGAAAATAAATGCTAGATATAATTAGAATAGAATCTTCTTTATTTTATGTATCAATCAAATCCTACAATCATGGGATAGATTGAGTTCTCTTGTATTATACTAACTCTGTTCCTAAATATAGGACCTAATTGGCTTTTTTTTAGAGATTAAGGTTGCGAACGAAACAGGTTATTAAATGATGACATATTTGATATATTTTTTGATTATCCATTAGTTTATGGGTAAAATAAACTAGTAAGGGAAGAAATTAGGTAAATCAATTTATAATTAACTTATTTTGCTTTTTAGGGATTTTTCAGAAAAAGTCAATTAGGTCTTTTATATTTAGTACCAGATGGAGTATAATGGAAGCTAATAATCAGAGAAATATATCAGAATTTTACTCATCCTTTGTTCCCACATTGTATCAGAGCTAGGTTAAAGTTTAGTTTTAGTCTGATCCCCAGGCAATAAGTTGCCTTTGTAGGTTAAAAAAGTTATCAAATCATGCATCAGTATTTGCAATATGTACATGGAGATTAGCAAATTCTGATTCTGAAAATAAAAAACTTTCACTCAAGAAATTTCAGAAAGTCAGTCACTTACACTACATTCAAAGAGATCAAAACCAAATAATCAATATATCAATATATATTTATATTGAATGAATTGCATAAAATTTTTTTGGCAAGACACTCTATTCACAGGCAATAAATAATGACTCGAAAGTTTTCATAGAAAAGCGCTAAACACTCAGAAGTTTGTCCCCATAAATTCAACAAGTAAAGGCAAAATTGCCCCATTTTCAATACTTCCGGGGCCTAATTGCCCCTAAAAAATTTATGTGTGCCTAGTGCAGAAGTGCTCTTCCATGAAAACTTATGGGCATTTTTATCCCCTAAAAACTTTTGGGTGTCTAGCACCTTTCCATAAAAATTTTCGGTTCATTTTTGTCCTTTAACCCCTCTTTGGTTATGAATAGAATAAACTAATTTTGATGAATTACACAAATTACACCGTGATTAATTTTGCATAATTACTTTCTCTTAAAAATGCTAAAGTAGTCTTATAATTATGATCAGAGGAAGTATATTATGTGAGAGATATACGTGATATTGACATTAGTACTTGTTTTTTATATAGACAATAAACACTGGCACATCCACCACAAGTCGAACTTGTGACTCAACCTAGATAAGTGTGACGTCATTGTGACTAAAGTTTACTAGCAATTTTGATATTGTGACTAAAGTTTACTAGCAATTTTGATGTTAGTTCCCTTATCGATTGAATTGCAAATTCAACACAATTTCTTTTAAAAATAAGGTTGTTTTGGAAATTTTCAAATCCAATTTTAAATTTTACAAATAGTTAGTTGATAAATATGTTTAATTAACATATCTAAGTCCTCTATTGCATTTTTCTCCAACATAGATTCACAACTAAAGATTTTTTTTAAAAAAAAATTAGTCATGTTCGCAGGACTTGAGAAAATAAGAGTTGAAACTTGAAAGCACCTTATGTTGATGGACAAATGGAAAAGGTACCCACCTATGTGGACAACACTAGGATAAAGCAACAATGTAGCATAGGGTTTTTCACAACTTTGTCAACTTTGTTCTCAATAATCTCTCTCAGTTAATCCTAACAACAATTTGGTTGTAAGAAGGAAAGTAAATAATTGGAAATGGAAAGGGTAAGAGATGAAAAGTAGAGGTAATGATGAGAAAGTAAAGCTTGTAGGCCCAGAAAAAGTGTGAGATGAAGAGAGAGAACTTGTGAGTCCTGTGATATATGTAAATGATCATACTACCCTTAACTTTCCAATTATTTTCAATCTCATTTCCTTGAAATATGTGAACCAAACGGACCCACTAATGAAATCTTTCCCCAAATATAATCCTTTTCTTATTCTTCGGCAAAATTGAACTCCTCCGTTTGGGAAAATTTTCTTCACAATTATTTACGTTGTTCGCATAGTTATTAATTACTCTCTTTGTTTCTAAATATCAGATCACTTTCCCTAATTTATTTAGATTAAGATGCTAGTTAAGTTAATTATTAACACATGATATTACTAGTCTACCATAAACATAAACCTTTATCCTTAGTCACCAACTCTTGCTTGTTTATTATATATAAACATTATTAGAATTTATTTAGAAAAAAAGTTGAGAAAAATTAAAATGTTATTTATATTTGAGAACAAATTGAAATCTAAAACTAATCTTATATTTAGGAATAGAGGAAGTAATAGGTTTAGAAATTTTTTGAACTATATTTTGAAAACTGTTGAGACAAAATTGCTTTTAAAGACTTCTTAAAAAAAATTAAATTTTAACAAAATGACGTGGATGACATTGAACTTGTCATGCTCCACAAGTCCACATATTTATTCAAATATTGATAAAACAAAATTTTTAGATAACAATCAAGGCAAAATTGTCACAATTTAGATACTTTTGAGGGTATTATTATTATTCATGTTCAAAAATCTTCTAAGATAACATTACTGCGATATGATAACTTCCAGAATAATAAAAAATTGGACATTCAAGTAACCCTTTTTGAAAGATATAAAAGACTACAATTAATCAAAACCGAGACCCTAATATTATCATTTAGATAGGCAACAAGCAAGAACTTATCAGTAGAAAATCCAGACAACGAATCAAGGTTCCTTTCTTATTGAATTCAATACAAGCAATACAATACAATAACACAACATTTTTTCCACTTGAACAAATGATTGATCACTGCCCCTCACATCACTGATCTAAAAAAATGAGGTCAAACACGAAAATAAAATTGCAACAAGGGCAAAAGAAACAAAGAATATATTTGATACAACAATCCGGCAAATCAATGCAAGATGAGTCCTTGAACTAACCATGCAACCAAGATTTGCTGGTAGAGTCAGTAATTTTGAACAATGTTCTCCGATTAGGGAGGTGATAGTATGGTCCATGTCCATGCAACAAGAAACAGACGTGTAAAAGCCTGCAATTATACAACAAAGTTATGTTGGCATAGTCTATTTCATTCATTATGTGTTGATTAGCACCTTCTGACCACTGAAGATATTATGTGAGTGTGTATTAAAAAAGAAATCTTTTCATTATAGTTTTAACTTTTAACTCAGTTGTAATTCAGTGTGAAGACTTTAATTTGGTGTAATTTAGTCCAAATAATTTTGAATTGATACAACTCAATCCCAACATATTGACTTAGTGCAACTCAATCTTTATAATTCAACCACTCAAAATATTAGTTTCTATTTTTTAGAAAATGAAATTATATGTTTCATTAAGCTAAGATTGTGAAGTTTAGAAAGTTTAAAACTATATGATTAACTTACAAGTTCAGAGCTGAGTTTTAAGTGAGTGAAAACTATAAGGGTCTGTTTGGTATGAGGGGAGGGGAGGGAAAATGGGCGGAGGGAAAATTTTTGTGACATGAATTTATAAAAATTTGAGAAGTGGGATTGGAAATTCTAAATTACTCCCTCCGTTCCTAAATATAAGAGCAAGTTGACTTTTTTGGAGAATCCTAAGAAAGCTAAATAAGGTAATTAAAAATCTATTTTCCCAAATGTTTTCTCTAAACTCGTTTATTTGACTTATAAACTAACATATAATCTAATAATATGCAAAGTATGTTATGATTAAGTAGTTCATTTTGCTTTCTTAGGATTCTCCAAAAAAGTCAACTTGTTCTTCTATTTAGGAACGGAGAGAGTAATATATATCTCTTATATTTTACATCTTATCTTTATTAAAATATCACAACCGCACTTCAATATTTAAAAATTCATCTTACAAAAATTTTCCTCCCCCTCCCCTCCCCTCCAAATCCCTCATACCAAACAAACCCTAAAGATTAGATTCTACTGAGTCAAAGATTAAGACATGTTTTGAACCAAGTCTCTATCTCTCTCCCCTTCCAAAAATAATATGTCTAAATCAAAATTATTGGGACCAAAAGATTAATTTTTCAAGTAGAAAAAGAGTGTGTTTGATTGCTACATTTCCTTCAAATGTAGTTTTTGATGGTTTTCCACAGGAAACCAAACACAATCACACTAAACTATGATTCAGAACCATGCAGTCATATATTCAAAGAGAGCAAAAGACCCCATATAAGATCCATTATATTCATCTTCTACTTCCTCTCTCTACTTTTGACTGTGAAGTTTAGTTATCAAACTATGATTAAGCATAGTTTACTGCTTCATTCGTTGCTACATCGATAAATGTACAAAGTTGGTGAATCAATCAAAAGAAAGAAAGTTCATAAACAAATGCACCAGAAATATTAAGGAAGTTTTTCTTACTCTGCAATTGCATCACAATCTCACAAGTTCCCAATCTACTTCTGACAAGTCAATAAAGTCAACATCACCATCTTCAAGCATAATCTACAAAACCAAATGTGTAACCATGTTGGTTAAATGCTCATGAAAATTGCTGAAACATGAACAAAAAATATCTTACTGTGTGTTTTTGAGAATATTTATCAAACCGCTTTATAATCCCAAAATACCACCTATACAAGACAGAAAAAGATCACAATTCAATTGCTCAGCATAAAAAATATGAAGAAAACCAATTAATGAAGTGGAAATAGATTATATAAGAAAGTAATCTCCACTATAAATAGCCAGCTTAAATAAACCTCTCTTTTCTGGGGTGATTTATCCTTATAACTTCTCCAATGCAATTGTGCGAGTACTTTGGTACACCGATAGCATGAGAACATCCTAAAATACCATGCAGAAAGTAACCCGGAAGAGAAGATGTTAGCAGAAATTTAAAAATATGTTTTCCGTTAAAAAGAAATACAGTATTAAGTAAATGACTACCAAGTCCAGCTAAAAGCTTACCAATATGCAAACCTCCATTCTGATAAACCTATCAGTGATATAAACAAGTCCCATAATTAGCCCATCTTTATGTTGTAGCTCGTAGTACATACAATCACACTTTACAAAAATCAAGAATAAAAAATGCATAGAGTTAAATTTTAGATACAATTTCAAATGCTATTACGTGCTTTCCTTACATTGATATTAGGTTCTTAGCAGAATCAGGTAGTATTCTGAGTCAGCATTACTAGAGGAATTAAAACAATTGAGTATTCTACAATTAAGCTTTTGCAATAACAGCTGACTGCCACAATCAAGATGTTAATCAAGTTATCAAATCATGCATCATAGCAGTTACTTATCCTCTTACATTTCTCATGGCTTACATTATACTGTACACTGTAGTTTAACACGATAGAAGAATAGAACAAGATCACATACAAGGGTTAGGGCTTATATCAGCAGCATTACAGGTAAGCAGTGATAGAAATTACAGGAAAACAGTAAAACGAAAACACACATAGACGACTCTCCAAAGCCAACTCTTTGCCCCCCTCCCTATTTCCTATATTTGTTAGACTTTAGGTTGCATGAAAGGAAAGTGAAGAAATAGAAAGTGAATGGGTGAAAATAGAAAGTAGCGGAAATGATGAAATAAAGTTTGTGGGGCCCAAAAAAATGTGAGATGGAGAGAGAAAGCTTGTGGGCTCTGGGATATATGTACATGTCCAAAATGCCCCCCCACTTTCCTTCACTTTCCATTTCCCTCCCACTTTCCTTGGGTAACCAAACGGGCCCTTAGTTCCAATCGCCTCCCCCCCCCCCCCCCTCTCCCTCTCCCGGTTAGCTCAATCCCCTTCCCTTTTCTTATTCCTTTGATAAGTTGGACTAGTTGGACCATCTACACCCATTACATATATTTAACATGCATCACACAATAAACATTAAAAAAAATCAAGTGATATGGTGAAAGCTCCATAAAGTGCCCAAGAATCAGATTACCTAGGAATTACCATTTATTACACAAAAGCCCCAACAAACCTATCCAGCACCTTGAAGCATTTAACCAAACCCCCCCCCCCCCCCCAAACAACAGAAAAAAGGTAAAGTACCTCCAGGATGGTTCACACCAAATCCATTATACGCAACTTATATCTAACTATCAGAGTCCAATGATACCGGAGTAAGTAACTTATATTAACTTCAGCTAAAAGGGGGGAAAGAACATCTATATACAATAGAACAATTTTATGTCTGTATTAAGTTAAGATTTCAAACAAGCTAAAAAATTAATCAATGCATAAGAAAATGTACACATGGATTTCCTTTCCTATTCACTTCATCAACATGAAAATTTCATTCAAGGTGATGAGGGCCTGAATTGAATTTTTGAACAAATTTACAAGTTTTAACTACAACTCCGCCTAATTTTTTAGCCAGTCCAAACCGTGGTAAAAGAGAAGGATTGTGTTGGCCTTGACAGCCAACATAAAAGCTTGTCAAATCTCATGAACATGGATTAACAATAATGGTGTCGTATAATCCATGTAGTCAACTCTACCTATTGGAATAAGGCTTTTTTGTTGAATTTACAAGTTTCAACTACCCTCCTAATCCAGCTCATGTAAATAACTACGATTACATATTTGTACTAATAAAAAATATGAAAGGACTCATAATGACAGAAATAACATTGTCGGTAGACATCAAAAAGTAATAAAACAAATGATACAGCACTTACAATCTGAGGGAGAAAATTATATTAAATAGCCAGCACTAGCCCACATGTCACAGTAATGGATTTAAACATAACATAGTGACATTTAAATCCATCACTGTTACGTTCTAACTTAAAATTTGACAGCCCCACCATGTAGACATGCAAATTTTCTTGGACAAAATTGTTTTTAACACTATAGAAGATGGATCTACCTGATAAGAAACTAATTTTAGCGCAGCATCTGATGATTGTTTAGGTTTCGTAGGTCGGACCCCCAACGTACGCCTGCATTCAGCAGCACCACAGTGGCAATCTTGATCTGCACCAAATTGAACAAACCTGCTATATAGTTAGAATTTACAGTTTGCCTTGCAATATTGTTAGAAGAAATGGAACTGCAAGAATGCAACTAAAATGTTAAACATTTGTTCATACTGATAATCATAAGTAAGATGCTCGCCCTTGCTTATGTCACAAGTTGCAAATATGCCAATTCTTGTTTCACCATCGATTATCCTGATGAAGAGGAAAAAGAGTGCAATCTATTATAAATTTTACTGTGAAATTAGATGAATGTCGAATATTAAAACATTAAAATGAGCGAAATAGGAAAAAACGTAAACCATTTCTGCATTTGTGTATTGGGGCAGCAACTATGATTTATATATCTTGACTTGTTCCCCTTATATGTTGCATCAATCACCATATCTCTGTTAATTTCACATAAGTAGAAGTTTGTCTCCCCGCGATCTTTCATATTCCAAAGCCTTTCTTCACATGTTTTGTCATCAATGACTGATAGAAAGAGGCATTATCCATTAAAGCAACTAAAGACTTCATATCGCACAACTACGTAGACATGAATGCACAATCATCACCTTCTCCAACATATTCAATGACAAATTCCCCTCCCTTGATATCTTCATCCGCCACAATTCCAGAACCACATTTCTCAGTCTGCAAACAATTCCTTAAAGTTCAGTATGCTACATGTAAATATCGTGTGTACGATGCAAGTAACAAGTAACTTTCAGTAACACAACATGCATTGGAAGTAGATGACAAGTTTAAGATAGAGATAAATCTTCATGAAAAAATGACCCCAAAAGCTAAATTAAGCAAAGAAAAGCAAGAATTAACAAAATATAGATAACATGCTATATAACGGAATTACAAAACTTATTTTTTTTACACTAGGCCATATATAACTTTTGAGAAACCACCTGTCCATATATTTGTCATGGAGTTAGGGGAGATAAATAACAGTGAAAACAATCAGTTAAAGAAAACAATACATTAAATGTACATTGCAAAAACAATAAAATTCGGAAATAGAAACTTATACCTGAACCAATTTTAACTTTTTTGTAGGACGATGTTGAAATGGTTTATTGAGACAAGAACTCCCACATTTACAGCCTGAAGAGCAGCTAGACATAAGCATTCTGTAATTGACAAAATGAATAAAGATAAGAGGAAAAGGATAGATAAGGGAAAGAAACTACAGTTATACTTTTAAAAAAAGACAACTTACCCACAGTGACAGTATTTACCGCAAACACTAGAAGACCCAGGGGAAGGAGTACAAGAACAGAATATGCCATCATCATCAAGCCTTTTCTTTGCCTTCTTTGCAACATATATATCTTAAATTTGTAAGAACAACAGAGGCAGTCATCTATAGTAGACTCTTTAAAGAAACAGATAGACAAAAGCATGATGCGAGTCAAAAACTATACATCTGTGTAAGATATAAAGCCTCCAACAAGCTGCAGTATTTAAAAATAGTGCAGTTTGTTAAGAGTTTTAACCTATTTACCATAAATAGTGAAGCTAATCTCTCAAACTCTATCCAAATTATTAGACTTTGAAGATTATAGAATTAAGCATATATTGGTTTGTTTTCTATCAAAATAGCTTAAGCTAACTTGATAAGACTTAGCTAAGGTTATACACCCTCAATTTATTCTCCAATAAGTCAATGTTGGACTTTATATTCTAATACAAAGCAAGGATCCCTATCAATCTTGACCAAAAAAATGAAAAACTAAAGGTTGGTTGTTAGTTGGGTCATGATATTTCAGCTTGGAAGACATTTTATTTGGCAGTTTATAACTTTTATTCATTTTACTATTTAACAACTCATAATCAGATAAAGTTATGAAAAAGGACCTTACTTAGGTCAAGTTCATCCATCCAAGTTCTCCATTTCTCCAATTACTGATCGTTAGATTGAATGAGTGGTTGTTATAAATGGACACATGTCACTCCTATATTAAAAGAACTTGAGAACTTGGAGAAATGAACTTGATGTAAGTTTTTCCCTATGAAAAAAGTAAAAGAAAATTTTAACATGAAATGCAAGAAATGATTAGAGTTAAAGAAATTTAATAAGTATTACTATGCACATTCTTCAATGATATTCACAAAGGATACTGCGCTTTATAGAGACATATGGCGCTGCCTTCCACTTATTGAGCCAATCTGGAAGTTGAAAATCAACAGGATCTCCTATCTCATTCGCCAACTTGTTGAATACAAAACCTAACGGAGTTTGCTCAGAATTCTGTTACACAGTAAATAAAGGATCTAACTCATGAGCACCAAGACCAATTGAACTTAAACCATCTTAAGGATGTTAGCAGAAGGCTATTGTCACATATTCTCAGAAAGAAAAGTTGTCAGAAGAACACATGTATAAAGCCAAGATAAATTCTATAGTCCGTAAACAATTATGTTAGTAGTGAGCTCTTGAATAGACAAGAAAGTCCTAAAAGACTTCTGCAAATACAAACTAAAATAAAACGAGACAGAACTATGCATGCAATAAATATAACATCTTACTAGTGGTTGACTATACATGCAATTATTTATTCACGTAAACTAATTTGTAATTTAATTTATCAAGGGAAAACATATTTTGGTAACAGGGGATCCATGATGCAAAGACAATCAGGAAATAGATGTCCAGGTGTCCACCAGTGATTGAATAACGAGATTTTGTGTGTGTGTGTGTGTGTGTGTGTGTGTGTGTGAGAGAGTGAGAGTGATAGAGTAAAATGCAGAATTCAAAGGTATTCCAACTCATAACAACCTTCATGGCCGGCATGCTGGCCTTGCTGCCGGTGGAGTCACTTGATGAAAACTGAAAAGTATTGCGATCCAGTTTAATCTCAATACAGGCTCAGACCACAAATTTGGATACTGAAAATCAGCATCACAAAATGCACATGGAAAACTTTCCCTGCAACATGGAAAGAACTTGTTAGCATGAAGTGAGTAAAGAGCATAAAAGGTTCAAGTTTGAATTCCAAAAATCAACCATATCTCAAAATATCTTATGACACTAACATTGATAACAAAGTCCTCTAATCATATACAAGAAGGTGTAACTTTATATCGCACACATAAGAATAAAAGTCTAATTCATAATTTTCCTTCAAAATAATCAAAATGTGGAGCAGAAAACCCTAAAATGTGCATTTAGTTCCCTTCAAGTCAAATAATTCGCCGTTCTTTCGAATCACACATATTCACATGTAACTCACTGTGAGTTCGTTCATATTAATTTCCAAATAACTAAAGTATCTCAAGTCAATTCTTTCTCTCACACCACTTGCATATACAATTTTTCCACGAAGCAGTAAATCAAGAACGTCAATGGCAGTTAATGATAGATAATTTCAAATGACAATAACTAGAGATTGAGAAACTCGGAGGGAAAAGAAATAAGAGGAAAAGGCACGAACAAAATAGGAACAATTAACAAAAGCGTGTAGAAAAAGATAAAGAAAATGATATTGTGAAACCTGAAGGATTTCAGATCGGAGGTTGATAATGAGATGTGAGAGGAGAGGAAAAGAAGAGAGTGTAGAAAAGTAGAGATGGTTGAGTTTGAGATTTGAAGTAGAAAAGAAAATCAGAGATTTGAGAAGAGAAGAAGGGAAGATAAAAGCTTAGCTTTGAATTCAGACTGAATGCCGACGCCGCGGGAAGGAAGGACAGGTTTTTTTTTTTTTAAAACAAAAGACTATATATATAAACACGGAAATTAATACTCTCATAAGCTTTACATGTTAAAGTAGGGTTCATAGGGACGTTACTTTAATACTCCATCCGGTCTTAATTATAAGTCGCCTTTGACTTTTTTTTGGAGAGATTAAGGTTGCGAAATAGGCTATTAAATCATGACATATTTGATATATTTTTAGATTATACATTAGTTTATAGATAAAATAAACTAGTTTAAGGGAAAAAATTAGGTAAATCAATTTATAATTAACTTATTTTGCTTTTTTAGGATTTTCCAAAAAAGTCAAAGGCGACTTATAATTAGGACCGGAGGGAGTATTACTTCAAATACAAAAAGACCAGATTGTCTCTTCTTCCCAGGCCATGAACTTGTTATATGTGCACATGACCTTATCATTCCTGCCCATGAACTCATTAATGTTTGCTCATTAACTTGTCACAGGGTGGATCATGCCTTATTAGAGTTGCCTATGATCTTGATCTACTTGCGCATGACCTCGTTATTCCCTGCCCAACCTTGTCACAGGGAGTGGCGATTTGGTCTTTTGTATTTGAATTATATTAAAGTAAGGTTCCTAGGGACCCTACTTTAATATGTAGAGTTTATGAGACTTTTCTACTATTAAGTCTCTTGTGAGGGACTACAAATTAATTTTCCCTAAATAAATAAAAATTGAGAGATATTTGAAAAAGAAGAAGAAGAAGAAGAAGAAGGAATGAGACAAATATATTTGGAAAATCCCACAAAAACAATCTGAATATGCAAAATGATAAAGTAGGAAGGAACTCAAATTTGCATAAGATCAAGTCAATATGATTAGTAATGAGTCTATAATTATCACTACAATAGCACCCAATACCAGATAATAATTAAATAGAAAAAATATGAAAATAGATTTTGATAAAGTTGTAAATTTATTCGTTTTATTTATTATTGGAGAAAGTTTAATTAAATTCTTTTAATCTTGTATTGATTTATTTACATGTCTTTAATATTTTACAACTAAAAAAATATTGTTAATTATTATATGTATGTATATATGGGATTTCTTCTCTAGAATTTTTCCTTTTATATTTTAAATTCTTTTTCTAACTTCACCACCCACCCAGTTCCCACCGTAAAACCTACTACCTCGGGTCCTAAATATAAGACCTAATTGACTTTTTTTTTTGGAGAGATTAAGGTTGCAAAATAGGTTATTAAACCATGACATATTTGATATCTTTTTAAATTATCCATTAGCTTACAGGTAAAATAAACTAGTGTAAGAGAAAAATTAGGTAAATCAATTTATAATTAACTTATTTTTCTTTTTTTTTAGGATTTTTTTTAAAAAAATCAACTAGGTCTTATATTTAGGACCGGAGGGAGTATTTTAATAGTTAACCATTAGCCTTCAATGACAAATTACTACCATATGAATTGTGAATACAAATTGTGAGAATTAATGACACATTAGCGAATTACTACCATGTATGAATTATTGTATCTTAATCTGCATTGAAACTTGTCGTGTGTCTCTATATATATATATATATATATATCTATATATATATATATATATATATATATATATATATATATATATATATATATATATATATATATATTCTTTAATTAGTTATAAATTTTTTATATTATTAAATCTCGTACCAGATCGCATGGCAATTCTCTTAACTAAATACAATTCTTAGGTAACAAAAGTTAAAAATAATTGATGTTACACCTCGCTGTGAGAAGAATTGAGACAATAGTAGTGAGTTAAGCCTTCTTCAAAAGCCCTCACAATTAAAGTTGAGCTTTTTTTTTTTTGGGAAATCGAGTTAATGTTAAGCTTCGAATTCCGATCCTTGCTGTATATAAATGCTCTCTCAGCTTTTACATTTATGTTTTTTGAAATAATATAAGCTGTCATGTTACAGTACTCCAAAACAAAATAGTCTGTGTTTTTCAAAACTAATTGGTTTATTCAATTGATGGGGTATATACAAGAGAAGGGTAAAGGTGCAAAAATGGGTCTAAACTATTACGTCAGGAGCACATAGGGGTAAAAAGTATTTTCGGGTTCAATTATGGGACTGAAGAATAAATATTGGAGCAATATAGGGTACGCCGTTAATGTTGACCGACGTTGACCGTTAAACGCTGACGTGGCGGGAGAAATAAGATTTTTTACTGAAGTGACATGCTTATGTGACAATATTTTTCTGAGTGTGTGGGGCCCACATTATTTAAATTAATAAAAAAATATAAAACAACCCCCCACCCCTCAACATACACTTCCCTGCCACCTACCCACACCACCACATTCTTCCCTGCCACCTCCACCTCCATCCACCCACAACCTTCTTCCCCGTCACACCAACACCAAACAAACACCACCCCAAACACCAAACACCCACCCTCCCTCTTCACCCCACCCACACCCACCACCACCCCCGACCTTCGACCACACCTCCACCGTCCCCCACCACCTTCGCCTCCCCCGCCTAACCACCACCCTCAACGTCGCTCCCCCAACCACCCCCACCGCCTTCGTCTTCGCCTCTACCGCCCCCGCCCAACCACAGCCTTTGCCCCCAACCACCGCCCTCACCCTCGGCCCCCCACCTTCCCCGCCCCGCCCCATTTACGCACCCCCAACCGCCATTGGCGAAGACGAAGGTGGTGGGGTGCATTGGGGAAGACGAAGACGAAGGCGGTGGGGGTGGTTGGGGGGGCGACGGTGAGGGTGGTGGTTAGGCGGGGGAGGCGAAGGTGGTGGGGGACGGTGGAGGTGTGGCCGAAGGTCGGGGGCGGTGGTGGGTGTGGGTGGGGTGAAGAGGGAAGGTGGGTGTTTGGTGTTTGGGGTGGTGTTTGTTTGGTGTTGGTGTGGCGGGGAAGAAGGTTGTGGGTGGGTGGAGGTGGAGGTGGCAGGGAAGAAGGTGGTGGTGGGGGGGTAGGTGGCAGGGAAGTGTATGTTGGGGGGGGGGTGAGGAAGAAGGGGGGGGGGGTGTTTTATATTTTTTTTATTAATTTAAATAATGTGGGCCCACACACTCAGAAAAATATTACCGCATAAGCATGTTACGTCAACAAAACATCTTATTTCTCCCGTCACGTCAGCGTTTAACGGTCAACGTCGGTCAACATTAACGGCGTACCCTATATTGCTCCAATATTTATTCTTCAGTCCCATAATTGAACCCGAAAATACTTTTTACCCCTATGTATGTGCTCCTGGCGTAATAGTTTGGACCCATTTTTGCACCTTTACCCTATAACTGAATAGTGAAATGAGTCAACATGATTAATAGTGATGAATCTATAATCGATAATGCAAACATGTGAATGGTTTGATCGATTGACTTGCGAGTCTTGAGTCTTCACCGACATTCTTTCATTTGTGGAAAAAAACAACAATGCACTTATTTAATTCAGTTTAACTAGGGAAGCAAATAAGTCCGAATCCAATTTCCCTCAACTTGGTTGCTTTCTCACAATCTTCTGAACCTCTGCAATTGAATCTGTCTCCTAAACAGATAGATCGACTTGCTGTCCTTAATCAATCTGTCTTTCACCAGGATTGGAACATTTTGCTGCATCGTTCCCATTCCAGTGCTGGTACTTTCTGTAAATTGCAGATCTTCTTGCAATCATCCTTTGTCCATTGCTTCATTTGGCACAAAATTAAGCATCAATCCTCTAATTTCCTCCTTAGATGCATCAGGGCTGCCATTCATTGGATACAAGACTCTGACTTATTCTGTCATGGTCATTCTCTTGCTGTTTACTCAAATTTCTCTAGTCAACTCATTTTGTCTCAATTCAGTCAGCAATCTGATACTGTGGGGAAGGACATCTACTGCATGCTCAAATTTTTTACCAACTTCTCTTACTTTCAAGTAGATGTTGAACTTCTTTGTGATTTTATGAGGAAGCACCTTGTTTTTCACGCTCCCTCTTCTTTTTACATTTAAGTTTGTAATATTGTAAGATACTTTTTATTATCTCGTTTTTTTTAATGAATTGTCCTTTATACAAAAAAAAAGTCCAAATCCAATTTAATGTGGTCAATTAATAAAATAACGAGTCAAAGAGGCATTTAGAGAGAGAAACTTCAACTTCTCTATAAAGAGCTCTTTAGTAAAATTGTCTCGGGTGAGAATGTGATGGTGGTGTATATATTGTCAGCAATCAATGCTAGAGTTGGAGGGAAGTTTAGTGGAGAGGACAAAAAGTTGGCATACACGGCGTTGTTCAACCTTGTGCTGCTTCTATGATCATACAAAAAAGGATAAGATCTAAAAAGTATATGTGTGTGTGTGCGCGCGCGCAAACGCATTGATGTGGCACTGATGCTACCAAAATATTGATAAAAATATCCGCAAGTGTACGGATCGTAATTTAGTAAAGTGGCAAATCAAGGTCGATCCCACAGAGACTCAGACAATTAATAACTAGGCATTAGATCTCCTATTTTCATTCAAGTTGAGTAAACAAGAAAATTTGATTTTAATTACCTAATAGCTAAGAAAATAAAATAAAACAAATATTCACACAGATGAAATTCACGAATCAAAAGAACAACCTAGAGCCACTAATCCCTTATCTGTTTCTTAGATTTTATTCCCCAATAAATTAATTATGAATTGATTCAATTAGCTAATCTAGAGTACTAGTGTCTATAAATGCCTTCCGGTCCACTTACATCCTTGCCTAGCCTAATTACACAATGTCTTGCACTAATTTACTAGGCTAATTTATCTCGGTACTGCTCTAATGTGACTATGTAGGGCTTCTAGGTATATTCTTATCCTAGTCACAAATCAGATTAAAATCCAATCCTACACTATTTAATCCCATGGTCTATTTAAAATTCTCTCTTCCGAGTCCAATTCTAAATTCCCTAAACATGTCTAATGGTGATCAAGCACTAAACAAGTTAATCAATAATATCAAGATTAAATAAACTATATCAAATTAACCATGACTAAATAGTGGGAAATAAAATACTAAGTTACAAACAAGTTCATAGTACTCTAGGTTGTAAAAGAAATTAGCCACACATAGGGTTCAACATAAGAATTGGGTGAAAATCCAAAAACATACTACAAGTTCACAAAGGAGTAAGAATTGGACAAGATTGAGGAGCTGCTTCCTTCCTTTTGTGTGTTGATGTCAATACATATGTGTGTGTGCCTTTGTAGTACGTCCCTAGTGCCTCCTTCTTCTTTTCCTTGCGTCAATAATATATGAACGTGTGATCTGCTTCCTCTCGTCTTCAATTTCTTCGTGAATCTCGTGTAGGCTATAGGAATTGGAAGAATTATGACCAAGCCTTCTCTTCTCATGAGTTGCATGTGTGTATATAATAAAATAGCCCAACACCATATTGTCTTTGCCTTGCATGTTAAGTTTCTTTTCTTTCCTTTTCTTGCACATAATCAAATCATCTCCTTCTCTTTATTTCCTTTTTAATTAAATCTGCATTCATGAAGAGAAGGAAATAGGAAATAATCACAATAACTCAATCACATAATCTCCCATCAAAATATTTCTTTTATAATTTCAAGTTTCCTAATTCAATTCCCAAATAATATATTTCCAATTCACATCAAAATATCTTAATTACTTAATTAATGACTCCCCAAATACAACAAAATATTTCCTAAAACCACTAAATATGGGGAGTCATCAGGCACATAGCTAATAATGAGAAAATAATAGAAAATCAATGATTTGCGGTAGTGATGATTTGGACGAAGACTATTAGATGCGTTAGTGAGAGGGTGAATCAAACAATCTAGAGTCAGATTATTAAAAGAGGAAGAGAGAGATCAATGCTAAGATTAAATGAAGTTGTAAAACAAGATCTTATAGTAAATAATATATCGAAATATTTGGTTACTAATAGGGTATAATAATGTCGTGTAATGCATGTAGTCAATTCACCTAATAGGATAAGATGGTGGTTATTGTTGTTGTTTATTTGTTGTAACCTTTAAAAGAACTAGCATTCAATCCCAGGGCGTTGCCCTGTGACACTTACTAAAAGGTATTAACTTGCCAAAAGAATAGTGATTAATTAAGTATAGAGTGCAAGCAATTCACAAATAGGCCCGAAACAATTTCATAAAACAATATAGAGGCACTTCAACATATGTGTAAGTATAGTCAAAAGTAGATTGTTCATCACACAATAATTAATCAGATTGTTCATCAGGAAGATTCTTGGGTAAAGTCCTTCTATGATGATTCGAGAGTGCACTGTCACTAATCTTCAAACAAGTGGTTTTTGTATTTAATGGGCTTGGAAGACATATAAATCTGAATTTGAAGCACCACAATGTGGTTTGGAGGTCTTCGTCACCACCATGCCCAAAAATTTCAAATCATTGCGAACTTGGTAAGTTCAATCTGAAACTTAAAAGCATCTACGAACAAAAGACATAGACATAATGAATATCAAACAGTAAAATCATGGCAAAATACCAATGCATCTAGGCATCTAAAATGGTGAAAGAAAAAGAAAGAATATAATTTGCAAATTGCAGCTTATGATACACAAGCAAAGGAATATAATAGGAGTACAAGATTATTCTAATTCAACAATCTAAGCTAAAGTTTTGAAAAGGTGCACTACCACAAATTACCCCATTTACATGCGCTTATTTTGGCCTTTACATGCGCTTATAAAGCGCATGAAAGAGGGGGCGCTGGTAAAGGCTCTACATGCGCTTTTAAAAAGCGCATGTAGAGGGGGGCTATACATGCGCTTAAAGCGCATGTAGAGGTATGTACCTACATGCCCTTAAAGCGCATGTAGATGTGCCTCTAACATACCTCTACATGCGCTTTAAGCGCATGTAGAGGTACATACCTTTACATGCGCTTTAAGCGCATGTATAGAATGTTTTTTTTTAAAAAAAATTATTATAAATTTACATTATTTCCCAATATAACCACCAATACTAGCTGTAGTTCATAGAACCAACTAGCATTATATCAAAAGAATTTACCAGAAAAAGTCAATTACTTAACATCTTCAAAAATGAATTATATATCAATATCAAAACAATAACAATGTATGATTCATTTTTTATATATACATCAGCAAAAAGAACTATGTGCATCATAGTTGTTCACAAGTTAATCTACACTAAAATATTGACAAAACAAGAAACGATTCAGAACAAAGTAATAAATATTCACCTCCTCAACTTTGTCAAGATTCATCCTATGTAAACGATCACTCTACGGAAAGATTAGAGAACGTGGATAACAGAAAAAATCAAATAAATCTTGCATTTATAGTGAAATGCCTCAAGTTGTACCCAACTCATCAATTTTTGAGCTCCTATGCTGCAATAAAAATAATAATTTGCAGAAGGTCCATTAAATATCAAATAATGAAGAAGATATGCAAAAGAAGAGAGCAAAATTATAAAAGATAAAGAGACAAATATAAGGAGTAAAATTATGATAACCATGCAACACTAATCTCTCGTTACCTTGCATTTTTTGTGGTCACTTGCATCGTTTGGATCTTGATCTCCATCACGATACTTCCTTTTCTGTAATGATAAGGAGTAAAATGATTTATGTATGGAACCAAATTTGTTGTCATTGACATTACATTCAATTCTCCAAAAACAAAAAGCCATTAAGAACCATTCCCATTCATATGATAGCTAGTCAAAACAACTAAATTCTATCTAATATCTAACTCAACCCATGTTGAATTAACCAAGCAGCTAACAGCAGCTAACTTATCGTGAGTGTCATCAATAGCATCTTGATCAAAAGACTATTCTTCATCATAAAAAATCTGCATCATATATATAAGTATGTGAGTAGTGATATAACATCAATTAATCAATGACACTTAATAAGGTGTCTTTACATCACTTCAAATTAATCAATAAACCCAATCAAATTATTTATCTATAAGCTAACGAAAACACTTTCCATCACTAGCATGAAGGAATCACAATCGATGACTTCCAAAACAACAATGAGACTTAACACCAAGAAATCATGTAATATATTTTGGATTTCCATTTCCTAAAAGAAAGCAACAACAATTGAGAACTCACGTCTTTTAAATGAAACCCTTGTCTAATATTCCTAAGTCATTAAACCTCTCTCTTCATACTTTATTTGAAATTGAAAGCACCCAAAGGTTTCAAATTTGTCAAAGTCATCAAATTCAATCTCAATTTTAACTCCCTGTAACACATTAGTTCCCAAAATGAAATAAACACATGTAATGCGGAACCCTCCATTTAAATGTAACTAATTCAACAATCTATAGCACTCATGCGAGTTATTGATAGTTTATAAGAAAAAAACTTAACAATATTACACAACCACCATCTAAAGCTCCCATTTTTAAACTCTTCTAAATCTTGAAATTTATTAAAGATACAGACTTCTAAACCTATGATGAATTGGTTCTCAACTTCACATATTAACACTTAGAAAAACATATTTCCTGCTAAATCATTATCTGGGCAGTATTACTATTATTTTAAACTTCGACCCAATTTCAAATGACAACATAACAATATTATAAACATATCCTCAATATTAACTCAACTTAATATCTTTCCTCTAGCATCAAGAAACTCTGAATCTCTAAAGCACAACCATATTTAATCATGCTGCAATTAATTATATGTCCTTTAATTTCATCATGAATCAAAAAGTTAACAAAACAAAGCAAAACAGAATCCAACAAGACGGAAGCAATCGAATTTTTCTTTTAAACATTTTATCAAACACCTTAACTACAATGGCATTTAGAATGATTATTAGCTTCCAAACACCATATCAAACAGAAAACTTGTGCACATCAAATAGAGATTCAACCCAAATAGGTACAAGCAAGCAAAGATAACTACTGTTTGCTTCACACACATGCTTCAAAGTCAACGCATAGTGAATCACATAAAATTGAACAGAGCATTGAAGAAACAACAACAAGCAAAACTGATTTGAGCAGAACCTCACATTCACTCCCAAACATCAAGAATAAAATTTTATGACTTAGTTTACACATTATCTTAGCTTAGGAACATAATCCCTTTCGTTCTCCCTCCTCAAACTCGCCCAAAACATGATAATAGAGTACAAAACGCAAAGAAGAAGCTCACCTAAGTTCATATGGGTTGTTGTAGGTAGTGTTTGGGCTGAACCCGCCGGACTCCTCGCCGGAAAACGGCCACCACAGTGGTCGGCCGAGAACAGAATCCAAGGGAGGAGGGAAAAATGTAAGAAATCAAAGTTAAAAACAAACATAGCTCAAGAAACCCAAGAAAGGACAGAGCTTTACCTATTCCCGTCGCCGGCCGCCGCTAGTACGCCGGAACCGCGAAGAAGAAGGAGAAAGAGAGAACAAGTGAGAAAGGGAAGCCCTTAAGGAAAATGGATGGAGATCGATGAGGGACTCCTTCATCCCTTGTTTCCAGCCGCCACTGGCGCCGCTGTGTGTGGCCGTCGAAGATGACGGACGGCGGAGAGACCGCGAGAGAGTGAGGAGAAGTGGAAGGTAAGACTGAGATATGAGTGGGAATTGGTTCATGAGGAGAAGAGAGTGGTGATGTTGATGGGAATAATGAAACTCATGGTGGAGGAAGGAAGAAGATGTTGAAGAACATAGAAGATGATGAAGATAAAGAGATGGTGCATGTGTGTGTCGGCTGAGCAAGGAGGAAGGAGAGGAAGAGTATAACATTAGGGTTTTAAGCCAAATTACCCAATTGCCCTTCTAACTTCACTTATTTACTTTTCTATTTGAAATTGAAATGCTAACCTTAAAGCAAATTATAAAACTTTTCTA
Organism: Mimosa pudica; assembly: GCA_029929735.1. Lineage (NCBI taxonomy): Eukaryota > Viridiplantae > Streptophyta > Magnoliopsida > Fabales > Fabaceae > Mimosa > Mimosa pudica. Next base: position 11,125,096 of record JAKELP010000023.1, on the reverse strand, counting down.
TATGTCAACCTACATATTTTCTCACCATATTATTATCTATGCCATATAGTATTTTTCATGAAAGTTTTAATTTAAAATTCAACCTCTAACTATTTTATTTATTTTTTTCAATCAAAAGGAAAGTATAATTATTTTCCATTATTTATATCCAATTTATTTCAAATAATTTCTTTAACTTCATTTTTATCATAACTTGTTTCAATTTAAATTCTAAAATGTTACAAAATTCTAAATAAAAATTTCCAAAATAATGTTATATTATTAAAACCTTCATAACTATTCTCAAATTAAATCAAATAGTTAATTATTTTCATTAATTTAAAATAGAAATAAAATCTTAACAATTAACTAAAAGTAAATTAATTAAAGTTTCTAAAATAATAGCTAAATTTAATGTATTTATTAATTTGTTTTATAATAAAAAAAATTCAGGATGTTACAAAGGGTGAGAGAGGGACGGCTGGGGTTTGGATGAGAGAGGGGCGGCTAGGGTTTGGGTGTGAGGAAGCAAGAAGAAAGTTTTTTGTATATGTGTAGTTTTTTTTTATAATTGTATATGTGTATTTTTTTCAATTTTTATTTTATTTCCTTAGAGTCATATCCTTCATACTTAGACAACCACACATCTTAAATCATTCAATTGATTAAGATATATAACTAATCTCTATAGTATCTTATCTCTATAGTATCTTAAATCCCACAAAAAATCTCATAATTTCTAATTTTCTACTTATTTATTTACATTGATCTATAATTTACTAATTACCTTGATCTATAGTGAATTCCATTGAAGAACAAGCCTTTACATGCGCTTTAAGCGCATGTATTGGCTTTCCTTTGTTATTTTAATATTTTATGGCTTATACATGCGTTTAAAGCGCATGTAAAGACCAATGTCCATTTAATTATATGGATATTCATATGATTTGGTGCTTTTCAACTAAATTATTTCAATACTTCATCTCAAAATGCTCAAATCTTGTGCTTGACAATGTTATAGTGAATTCCATTGAAGAACAAGCCTTTACATGCGCTTTAAGCGCATGTAGAGGCTCTACATGCGCTTAAAGTGCATGTAGAGGTAGAAACACCCTTTAAGCGCATGTAAAGGGTGTTTTTACCTCTACATGCGCTCAAAGCGCATGTAAAGGGTGTTTCACCAATTCCATAGCACCCAAAAGTGGTAATGGAGCCTTGAAACACTAAGTCCACAAGCAGGGACACCTTATGAGGTCTGAGGAGGACCTCTTATGCATGACTCCATGTTTTGCACATCAGTAGTGTAAAGGGTGTTTGTGCCTTTACATGCGCTTTAAGCGCATGTAAAGGGTGTTTCCATATAATTTTGAGCTTTTCACCTAAGTTCATTTTATATTTTATCTCTAAATACTTAAATCCTTTTCTAGTCATTGTTTTAGTGAATTTTAATTGATGCACATTTCTATACATGCGCTTAAAGCGCATGTAGAAATAAGGCCTCTACATGCGCTTTAAGCGCATGTATAGATTCTTACCTAAAGGACCTTATATACATGCGTTTCTTCTAAGCGCATGTAAAGGTGCGCTGGTAGAGGGACAATTTGTAGTAGTGGTGGAAAGCTACCTCAAAATTCAATCTTTCTTCCCACTTAACACAATCCTGTAAAGCAAGCTTGAACCAGAAAACATATAACCATATATAATCCATGCTAGTTAATCTGGTTGAACATGACAAACCAAACTGAAAGCACTCAAACCATGTAACCAGAGTAATCCAAAAACAAAGCCATTTCACAAGAGAAAATGTCATGACCAGGGTTGTCTGCCCACACACACAAATACTACAAAATCTTTTATCTCATCCACAAAATATTACCCTGTAAAAGAATAAGAATATGGTAGGAAACCATTAGAAATGGTTTTTTTTTTATCAGCAAACCATTAGAAATGGTTTGGTTACGTGTAAACAAAATCTTTCGATGCACTGATAGGGAGGAAGGAACAAGTAGTTTGTAGTTTTTTTCTTTTTGAAGAAATTGCTAGAAGAAGACCAAATTAAAGAGAGAATTTATCAAAAGATATAATTGTTAGTAAAGTTCAATATACAATAACATGCAATTAGTGTAACCAACCTCACTGGTAGGATAAAAAATAATACTCCCTCCAGTCCCTAATATAAGAACCCAAAATTTAAATGATTTTGGTCCTAATATAAGAGCTCATCTCACATTCTCTCCTCATTTAATGCGTTTTTTCTTACTTTGCCCCTAACTCTCTTTCGTCTTTATTAATGATTATATATTTCTCTCTCTTAAAAGTATCATAATAAATAAGGGCAATATTGGAAAAAAACATTAACTCCAGACACCCAACTAACATTCACATGTTTCCTTAAGAAGCGTTTTTTTGGCGGTTAATTATTAGTTCTTATATTAGGGACCGGAGGGAGTATTAGCTAATATATGCCATTATTTTTGTAAATAATAATTTTGTTGATAATACAAAATAATACACGCAGAAGCTAATGAAACAATTGGAAAATGAGCCTAACCAAAAGAATATGCTTTGTGGATATAAGTTTGGCGTACAATTTGCCTTTTGTTGGGGCCGTTCTATCCTTATTTCCCAATGAAAAAGAAAGTTGCATTACCTCCATACATTCAAAATTTTCAATATATATATCCACCGTCTATTCTATAAAATATGATACATACAGACATAAGACTGCAAGAGGAAGAAAATATTGATCTAAAGAAATAGAACATTAAAGAAGAAGGTTGAAGCTGAAGATGTGAGATATATATTATTCATCCATCGCAACGTTTTCTTTGGGCTAATACAGCTTATTACCTTCCTTACATAGTTATTAAAGGTGAGATATATGGTTTTATTTATTCTTTTCTCTCCTATATATTAACTCCTCCATGCATTTTGGTTGGGCCTCCATCTAAATTTATCACATAATAAACGTATTCAAATCTCATCATATTTTGTTTACATATGGCATTTTGTGAATTCATAAGAACAATTTCCGTAGAAACACTCACAAAGTTATAGTAAAATAACCTATCTACTTTCTTTGATTACTAATCATCATTTTGCATGTTAACGAAGAATAAAGTTAAAAAGAACAAGCAAGAAAATCTAAAACCTAGTTAATTAACATGGTTTAGTCCTGCATGGTTTAGTTTGAAAAGGCTAACTTGAACAAAAACAAGTCTAGGCTGACCATACATGAATTATATGCATAGGTATTGTCATTTTTTAATATTATATTAATTACTTTTTTCTAATTAGGTTTGTTCTTAATATTCTTAATATTATTTTAATTTGTCCCTCCTCCATTCTTTAGAGGGTGTTAAGCCTGAGGGCCAAGCCTAGTCCAGTTCGACTGTTCGATGCCCATTTATATATGAACCACCAAATCATGATGAGCTGATATGTGTATACGATATCAAATCAGCTTATGCAAGCGTTAGTCATTTATCTATCTATGTTATTGCACACCCATTTTTTTGTGAACTAAAAATGTTACATGTGTTTGTTACTCCATTGTGTCTTAAATATAAGATATATTTACCTAATTTAATTAAATTAGTTAGAATGTCATGTTATTACCAAAGAACTTTAGACATTTACCTTTAGAACTAATCACATCTCTTTGAATAGATCTTATATTTAGGAATGAAAGAAGTATAATTGCTTTAATCTTGATGTCATACATGCCAATTAAATCGTAGCCACACGAAGAGAACGAAGGGAAAAGTGTTTATCTTTCCAATCATACAACAAGTCCAACCCAAATAGATAGAAAAGGTATATCTTTTAATTAAAGAAAATGTCAATTAGCCGCCCTAGAAGCATATATACTTCATATTCCTCAAAATATTCAGAAACTTCACTTCGACCACCTTTGGAACAAAGTGAAATTAAATGTTTCAGCTAAAAAGCTAAAATATATTTATTAAAAAGTACAAGCATCCCTAATATGTGCATTGGATTTTGGAAATTCAGTTGTGAAATGGTGGTTCTTTAATGTTGGAACCCTGATAGTTGAGACTTAAAATACTCACATTGATTAGTAGAAAGAACCATAAACATCTTGGAAATTTTTGTGTCTTAGAAAATCTAGTTGTAATATTGGATGCTTTCATGTTGGATTCCATAACTTTTAAGACTTGGAAATTATTACATTGATGTTTAAAAGTACTAGAAACGTAATGACAATTCCTCACATGTGTCTTGGATTGCGTTTACAAAATTCAATAAGGATAATTTGGTCTTTTAGTTTAAACATTTAATTCCACTTTGCTCCAAAGGGCAGAGAGTGAAGTTTTGAAATTTTTGGGGGAATTTGCTACTATAGCTTAATTGACATTTTCCATTTTTTTAATTTTTTTGTTTATGCAGTAATGGTTTCGAGATACATGAGCTGACACTACAAAAAACGGGGCCCATATCGGCGTTTTATAGGGCCCCGCATCGGCGGAATTTTCCGGCGGAATAGCGCTACGGCGTTTTGGCAAAACGCCTATAAATTTGCCGTCGAAATGCGGCATCTCGGCGTTTTGGAAAACGCCTATATGAGAAGCAAAACGCCGGTATGCGGAAATAATATTTTTTATTTATGCACATAGGCGTTTTATAAAACGCCTATGTGCGGTATTAAATAATAATATTTCATACCGGCGTTTTGCAAAACGCCGGTATGTGTTTTCCAAAAAAAAAATAAAAAACATTTTTCTTCCTGTTTGTTTAAAACCAGGAAGAAAAATGTTCAAAAACATAAGGAATAATATGTTAATCCCAAAGTTACATACACATAAAGAATAATATATATAAACATAAGCAATAACAAGAGTAATTCATAAAACATGATACCCAAATATATAAAATCAAAACAACAAGCAATATGTAAAAGAAAAGCAATAAGATCATATCAACATTATAAAATCAAATATCACCAAAAAACACGAAATAAAAAACATCAGCAAAACTAGCCAAAAAAAACAAAGCAATAGCAACATTGAATGAGAGACGAAGAGAAGAAAAATAGAAGAAAACGAGAAAATGAGCAACTTTGCGGAAGGAGGGAGGTGCTATTTATAGGGAACGGAGGTGCGTACCGGTGTTTGGCAAACGCCCATATGCATTTTAATATTAAATAATGCATATAGGCGTTTTGCCAAACGCCTATATGCATTATTTACATTAAAATAATGCATATAGGCGTTTCAGGGAAACGCCTATATGCATTATTTTAATGTAAATAATGCATATAGGCGTTTCCTCAAAACGCCTGTATGCGATTAAATGTTATTTTAATCGCATATAGGCGTTTTGAGAAACGCCTATATGCATTTAGTGCATTTAATATGCACTTAATGCGCAGATAGGCGTTTTTCAAAACGCCGATATGCGCATTAAGTGCATATTAAATGCACGTTATGCACCTAGACGTTTCTCAAAACGCCTATGTGCGATTAAAATAATATTTAATCGCAGATAGGCGTTTTGAAGAAACGCCTATATGCGGTTTTCTGAATAAAAAAATAAAAAAAAACTGTCAGCCACTCTTTTTTAAATTTAAAAACCATACCGGCGTTTGTTATACCCAAAACGCCGATATGAAAACGCGGGAAAAAATGCGGGAAGCGCGCGCCAAATTTATTGGCGTTTTCATATAGGCGCTTTGGGTAAAAACGCCGGTATGCGTCTCATATAGGCGTTTTGGACCAAAACGCCGGTAAGGTTGCGCCGGAATGGCCCGTTTTTTTTGTAGTGTGAGGTGAGTCATTCTCAAATTGGAACAGTGCCATATCTTGTTTTATGTTGTTTGTCTTCAACTCATGCAATATTTAATTTGAATGAATCTTTACTGTCAAACTCAAATTAACGCAATAACTTAACACTTTAAAATGAAGTAAATTTAACAATTATGTTAAATTTTCTCAAACAATGATTGTAAAGTTAGAGAGAGAATATATTATAAAAAAAAGTTAGAGAGAGAATAAATAAGTCATAAAAAATATACTGTCATATGGATGAATTTAATAAAATTAGTAAGCTTACTCTTGTAAAAGATGATAACTACTCATGTGTCTCATTGAGGGAGAGAATAATCTTACCTATGTAGGCAACGTTTATATCCTTTGAGTCTGGATTAGTCGGTTGTCAATTAGCTCCGAATCACCGGACAACGATTAATTAACCCAAAAAAGATTATTGTCCTAGATGCTCATTGCCAATAAACTTCCTTTCTAAAATTTCACTTTAACCTAAAATAGAAAGGAAGCAATATGCCTATCATCTTTAATCCTCCTAACGCTAATTTTTCAAAATAAAAAAAAAACTACCCTTAACTACCTACATTTTATTACAAAAATTTACCTAAAGAAATAAAAATAATTGAGACAATGAAAATCAATTCATTATTTTAAGCTCAATATTTCTACCATTAACCTTCAATCAAATTAGAAAAAGAATATTTTAAAATAAAGAATATGCAATTACCGCATGTTTAAAAAGTATTGAATGAAAAGTTTTATCACAAATATTCAAGATTCAATACCAACTACCAATTAATTTTGATTATATATAAAGTCGTGGTTGATAAAATAAATGTTTTAGATCAATGGATTGTGATGATACCCTTAATCAAATATAGAACTCAATTAATATCATATTATTATCACTAAAAAGGACTGATTATAAAGATATGGTTCACTCAATCCTAAATTATTAAATCATTACATTCTAATAATAACATGTCTGACCACTGACTCTCAAACCACTGTCCTTTGACTGGCTCATTGATACATGTAACGCAAGCTCATATATCACTTTTTCAACTGTTTATTGAATCAATCAATGAATATGCATGCATTTCATTTATAACTTTCCAAAATAGGTAAATTAATTTGTTCAATCCATTGAACAAATTTATTAATAGGGTCATCTTTTTATACAAGAAATATTAAATTAATATAGTATTCTTTTTTGTTTCTTAACATTCAGATATATGTACAATCGATGTCATGACTTTCTTAATACTCCCTCCGGTCCCTAATGTAAGAGCCCAAAATTTGAATGATTTTGTTCCCTAATGTAAGAGCTCACCCCACTTTCTCTCCTCATTTAATGCATTTTTTCCTACTTTACCCCTAACTCTCTTTCATATTTATTAATGGTTATGTATTTCTCTCTCTTAAAAGTACCATAATAAATATGAGCAATTTTGGAAAAGAAGCATTAACTCCAGACAACCAACTAACATTCACATGTTTTCTTAAGAAGCGTTTTTTTTGCGGCTAACTATTACATTAGGGACCGGAGGTAGTACTCTATATTTATATTATTAATATAAAATATGGAGGTAGTGTTCGGATTGGGTAGTGAGCCGAAACAAAGCAAGGGGTATGGGAGGTTTCGTCCGAAATCAGACAATCTGAAGTAGAGATACAAAAAATGATTTTTGAAAGGTTAATATATTTCCTTTTTGGGCCATCTTTATCCCTTAATTTCCCAATCGAAAATTACTTGTTTCACCTCCATATATTCAATTATCATCTTATATATGACCACCGTCTAGTCCATAAAATAGTAAAACATTATATATAGGCACATACGTAGAGACGGCAAGATCCTGTGTATGAAGGGAATATATGAATATGTGCAGTATAGAAAAATAAAGGCTAAAGAGAAGAGAAGAAGAAGCAGCAGCAGGAGGTTTGAAGTGAGATGTTCATCCATGGTTATGTCTTCTTTGGGCTAGAGCTTCGCTTCATTTGCTATTAAAGGTGAGATATATAAATATATATAATGGAACTTGCACAGCATAGTTTTTACTTCTCTTCATCTCCTGCTCCTTTTCCATATGGATTTGATGCCATTTTTCTCTATGTTGGTGGGCCCCTGAGTACCTCCCTCTGGATTTTTCTGTTGTGATTCTCAATCTGTCCCTTTTTAAATTTTGATTATATCTCTACCCAGTTCCCAAAAAAAAAAATATTAAAGTCTACCTAAAATGGGCGACGTTATGAATTGTGATAGACTGCAATCATAAATGGTGTTGGTTTTTTTCATAGACATTAAATTTTTAATGAATGGTTGCAAAATTTTAAGACAAATGGTTAAACGTATCTCTTGTTGGAAGTTTTATTGGCTGAAGAGCCAGGTGTAACTCACTCATTTTCCTGAGCAAAAAAAAGGTGTAACTCATTTTCAATGAACAAAATTTATTTTTAATTGTCTGTAACCAATATTTAATTTTGTGGAGCATACATTTGATGAAGAAAAGTTACCCATGTTCAAATTCAAGTCTTTTAAACCAATAAAATTTTGAAAAATATACTTTTAACCAAATTTACCATATTTTTATGATTGATCACACAACTACAGTGGATACGACATGATCAAGGAAAAAGGAAGTAAATAATATATCATTTATATAGAAAGAGGGACTAAAAAATTGAAACACTAATTTTACATTATTCCACAAAGTAACCCCATAAAATTGCATTGATCATCATTTTGTTATTACAAAATACTAGAATGTTTTCTTATCATTTTACTAGTTTAACTGGGCAGGTTACATCATCATCCTCAAAAGTGGGTTCACTTCCCCATATCACTGGGCATTTGAACATAGATGAGTTAGGACATTAATTACATCATTTAAATACTACACCAGTGTGATTTGTTTATTTGGTTAATTGATCAATAATAAGAAATAATGGCATGGAGGTTGTGTTTTTTTGTGACCTCACTACTATGAGAGTTATCGCCATGTGGCTGGATCCTATTCTCATTGGTAGTTAGTTTAATGTCTCCACCACATACATCAAAGAAATTGGCACAAAAAATTGGACATTGTAAATAGACTCTTATCATCCCTTATTAGACTTGCATCTACTCATTGTATCAGAATTTAACCCATATAAAATCGATCATATCAGAATTAAATTAGGCATTAATTCGGTCTGGTCCAGTGTGATATTTGCATACAATCCTAAACTACTTTGTTTAATTGTTTATACTTTATATCTTAAATTTGGAGAGAATTGCATTTTTAGTGCTCATCACAAGGATGAGAAAAAACATTATGGTCAAAAATTTAAGACTTTCAGCTTATGGGTTTTAAAGCAGCTAATTTATTTTCATGAAATAAAAATTTTCTAAAATATAAATATTTAATTGAATACAACTATCCAAAATCAATATAACCGAATACACATATATATTGATGAAGAAAACATTTTCTCATCAAAGTAATATGGTCAAAAAATGTTGTCCCCATATATGTTGATTATTTTTAAAAATATAAAATCTTAAATCAAGTATGTTGTTTACAATATATAAGGAACTGATTATACTTAACAAGCAATTGACAACTCATTCTAATGAGAAACGCCTTATTTAAGATTTTGTGCTTTTCATATGATTTTTTACGTCATTTTTCTTCTGTTAAAAGCATTGAGTATTTTTTTAATAATTAATTTGGATTTCCTTGCCAATGATGTAATGAAAGAGATACAAGAGGTGGGTTGTTCTCAAGTTGAAGTAAACACAGTGCCAAAACTTTGTTGTTGTTGTTTATCTTCGATAATTCATGCAATTAATTAATAAAATTAAGGTTCTCAGTTATTTCCCATAAGTTTCTCTCTATGATCGACTTTAATTTTTATTGATATATCACTCCATATGTTTTTGTATTGTCTACAATTTGAACTATAAACTAAATCATTAAAGTTATTAAACCATGTATATTACTTTAATTAAGTTTTGAACCTTACATGTATTTCTTTTAGCATTTTTTGGCCTGCAGATTTTAAACTGCATTTCAGGTTTTATAATTTTGATCTCTTAATTTTAAACATAAGTATCCATATCTAATACTAAGTAACTATTCTGTAAAACTTATAACAGTTGACAAATTAAATCACTACAAAATTATTACCGCCTGTTCGTTAAATATGATATGACCTCTTTTGTATTGCATAATTTAAAACACGAGCCTAATAATCTTGATTTAATTATTTATTTTTAAAATAAATATCATGTTATACAAAAGGTATAAAATAATGAGTTCCCTTAAATATATATGTTTTGCATGATCAAAATATTTTAAAATATAGGAATTCAGTTCCAAAGAAAATCCTTATCCGTGCAATAAAATATATCACTCGTGCCTGGTGAGGAGGCCATCTTTTGTTTTTACACTTTTAGCACTATCTCCAAAGAAGCTAGCCTGCGATCCAGATAACGTAAAGACAAACGAATGAAATTGATCATAGTTACGTAATAGTTTGGCCTACTTTTATACTTAGCCTTGTTTTAAGTAACTGTTTTAGGTTTCATTAAATTACGTAATCAATTGATAAATAAATAGTTCTAACTAACATGTGTCGTTACACATGTTAAAAAACATAAAAATTCAGGCCGGCCTTCCATTGTTTGCTATGTGTTTCCTACATTATTTTGTCTTAGCCATACTTGAACTCACTATATAATGTTACAAATTGCAGTGTAGCTTGCTTGTTTCATCATCAAGTCACCATTTTCTTCTTTCTTGTTCCATTCATTCACAATCTCAAGCCATGTTCATCATCATGAGAGATTCATCACCAATCCTCCTTCTCTTGCTACAATTTCTATCCCTTCTTTATTTATCCTCTTCAATATCAGTTTACACAGCTTGCTTGAAACATCACAACATTAAAAACTTCACCACTTTCCCTAGTCAATCCTCTACTCACAGTGATGACCACTACTTCAAAATCCTAAACTTCTCAATCCAAAACCTTCGCTTTGCACAGCCTAACACCCCAAAGCCTATATGCATTGTTCTTCCAGAGAGCGCGGAGCAGCTTAGGAACACTGTGGTGTGCTCTAGAGAATTCTCTGTAGGTATGAGAGTGAGAAGTGGTGGACACAGTTATGAAGGGACTTCCTCTGTGGCCACTGATGGGGCTCCATTTGCCATCATTGATCTCATGAACCTAAACCATGTTGAAGTTGACACTGAGACTGAGATGGCATGGGTTGAAGGTGGGGCCACCCTAGGAGAGACCTACTATGAAATCTCTCAGGTCAGCAAGGCCCACGGGTTTTCGGCCGGGTCATGCCCAACTGTGGGAGTAGGTGGTCATATTGGGGGAGGTGGATTTGGGCTTTTGTCAAGAAAATATGGGCTTGCAGCAGATAATGTGGTGGATGCACTTCTTATTGATGCTGCTGGGAACTTACTTGACAGAAAAGAAATGGGAGAAGATGTGTTTTGGGCTATTAGAGGAGGTGGGAGTGGTGTTTGGGGGATTGTATATGCCTGGAAGATCAAATTACTCAAAGTCCCACAAATTGTAACTAGTTTTGTGGTCTCAAGAACAGACACAAGAGATCATTTTCTGAGACTAGTTGACAAATGGCAACATGTAGCACCAGAATTGGAAGATGACTATTACTTGTCCTGCTTTCTTGGTGCAGCCTTGCCTGAAGCTAAATCTACAGGCCTATCTGCAACTTTTAAAGGGTTTTATCTTGGTCCTAGTCATAAGGCCATATCTATCATAAACAATGTGTTTCCTGAATTGGGTATTGGTATAGAAGATTGCAAAGAAATGAGTTGGATTGAATCTGTAGTTTTCTTCTCTGGCTTGACACATGGAGCCACAGTGTCTGACTTGAACAACAGGTATATGCAAGACAAGGAATATTTCAAGGCCAAATCAGATTTTGTGAGGAGTCATATTCCTCTTGTGGGGATAGATGCAGCTTTAAACATACTTGAGAGGGAGCCAAAAGGGTATGTCATATTGGACCCTTATGGTGGAATGATGCACAAAATAAGCAGTGAATCCATAGCTTTTCCTCATAGAAAAGGAAACCTCTTCACCATTCAATACCTAGTATATTGGAAAGAAGATGATAATGATAAAAGCAATGAATATATTGAGTGGATAAGAAATTTCTATAATTCAATGACTCTGTTTGTTTCATGGGGTCCTAGGGCTGCATATATCAATTACATTGACTTTGATCTTGGAGTAATTGTGGAACCCATTAACACAAAGGAAGCAGAGGAACAAGCCAAAGTTTGGGGTGAGAAGTACTTCTTGACTAACTATGATAGACTGGTAAAAGCCAAAACTTTGATTGATCCCAACAATGTTTTCACTAATCAACAAGGCATCCTTCCCTCATCATCACCTTCTTCCATTAGTTCAATGTGATTCTAGATTTCTACATATCAGTTTGTGATCTTCATGTGAATATAAGATTATCATTTTGTGAATCTGTGCATTTACAGGCATGTTTCTGCAATACATGTATTAAGAAAACATATATGAAATGTTATATTCAATTATAGTGTGTGATTTATAAACACATTATTGGAGGTTAGCAAGCTCTTTTTTCAGGTAGTGAGGCAAAAGTATTACTTTTCTTGCGTCTAATAAGATTTAGTATCTACATTGGTTAGAAAGTTTGGTTAGAAAGTTTGAAACATCCATAATAATCTGAACACAGATGATTAAATCAGTTGTCTAGGGGCTGTTCTAACTTAACCCCGGGTCTTGAGTTTGAGATGTGTTGGGATTGCAGCATCTTATGTGTCAGAGGAGCCAACCTTAATATTTCCTATTATGCATCAATTTGGATTAGTCTAAGTCCGCTGATGTGAAAGAGACCTGCTCTAGGTACCGAATAAGAAATCCAAAATATCCCCTAATCTACTTCAACTTAACTTCCCATTGTATATCAAGTCAAAGAAAACTTCTCACTGTAAAGTACTCGATCGAGTAATATGCCCTATAGTACTCCATTAATATAAATATAAATATAAATATAAATATATGGAATAAGATATTGATCATATATTTAATGCATTTTATATAAATTTCTAATCATTATAGTATGTTATCTTTATGACTGAAATAACTCGCTAGGTGGACTCGAGCCATAACTTTTTGAACTTTATTATTTTCCTTTACAAATATCTTCATCTCTAGTCACTCCTATTATTGCATGATGTAATAATGAAAATAAATTAACTATTCCATTATACAAATAACATGTCACACACGCGTCTTATTAATCATAATACTAATCCAACCCTTCTTAATTATTCAATTTTATAAAACCATTTTGATTCTCAATTTAACACCTCAAACATTAGATCCTTGTTTAATTTCAAGAATCTTTGACAATCTTTGTTTAATGATTAATTAAAAATTTATATTTGTAAAGTAATACTCCCTCCGGTCCTAAATATAAGATCCAATTGACTTTTTTAGAAAATCCTATAAAAAAGAAAAATAAGTTAATTATAAATTGATTTACCTAATTTTCCCCTTAGATTAGTTTATTTTACCTATAAACTAATGTATAATCTAAAAATATATTAAATATGTCATGATTTAATAGCCTATTTCGCAACCTTAACCTCTCCAAAAAAGTCAATTAAGTCTTATATATTTAGGACCGGAGGTAGTATTATTTATGAAATAAAATAAATTTCACTTATTTCCGTCAAACGCACGCACATTTTTTCAAATCTCTAAATTTTCTAACACTTTTATTTTTAACTCGTAATTTCCCTCGTGCGATGCACGGAAAGTAATTATTAAAAAATATTATTTGAAAGTATTCATTGAATGTTTACTAATTTACTAGCCAATTATAGTAAATTATTGCATTAATAATAATAATTAGTATTTGTTTATTTTAGAGCGAACTAAAATATATTGATAGAAGAATTCAGAATCAATCAATTATATACTCTAAAAGTGGTGGCAACATTCCTATTAGACTATTTGACACATTATGATTGGACCACATGGTTACTTATTTATATCAATTTTTTAAAAAATAATTCCAATGGATCAGTTTTCCTTTTCCAAATTTGTTGTGGTAATAATTTTTAATTTGTCTAGAGTAGTTTTACTTTTCCGAATTTCTGGTATGCATATTTTTTTAATTCACTTGAAGATAAATGGATCTTGATTAGTATTAATGAAATAATTTGCTATAATTACCCATCTATTATATTCAAACTAAGCATGACATAGGCTTTTATTGGTGCTTTTTCTTAATATAATACTTTACACAAAAAACATTGATAAACTATTTTTGTAGGAGTAAACTTATCATATAAGAAAGTTATCTGCATTAAGTGTGTGTCAGTCAAGAAAAAATTTCTTCATATTGGATAAAACATGTTATCATGATCCGTGCATCGCAGGGGAAGTTTTGCTAGTTTTAAAACTAAATCCAAACAAAAAAAATCAATAATAAAAGGAATTCAGAAAATGGAAGCTGATTCTATTTGAATTGTTTTTTCAATTTAAAATAATTAGATAATCATGTGGTCCAATCATATTGTGACAAGTGTTCTAATAGGAATGTTGCCACCACTTTTAGTATATATAATATTAATTCTCCCTATGCGATGCACAGAAAGTAATTATTGAAAAAATATTATTGCAATAATATTGTTAGTAAGAATAATACACTAAAAATGTATAATCCACCACTAAATACATAATAAGGTTCAAATTTTAAAATATTAAATGGTATAGGTGGTGCTGATGGATTAATAACAAATGTTTATAACACTTTGTTGTTTCTATATATACAATTATTCGTTGATTATTTGTTGATTGTTTAGCACAACTTCTCCTATTAATTATTTGTTAATAATATTACATTGAATGATAATATTATAAGTTGAATTTCCACTGTTTTCTCGCTAGAGCCGTCAATATGGGCCGAGCCCGTAGGGCCGGCCCGTTTTTGCTTAAGCCCTGTAGGGTCGGGCTTGGGATTTAGAGGGAAAAATAGGGGTGTAAGCCCTGAAGGGCCGGCCCTTAAGGGCTAGGGCTTTTGAGGGCCGGGCTGAGGGCCGACCCTGTTAGGCCCGACCCTTTTTCTTAAACTAAAACTAAAAAAAATAAAAAAATAGAGATGTTCATTCTCAAAGTCCTTAGTCTCAATGTAAGTTTGTAATAGTGTAATGAGTCAAATGTGCCAAGTTGCATCAATCTAATTAATGTTCAAGTTTTTATTTGCACAAGAAATTAATTGCATGAATTTAAATATGATTGTGAGTTTTTTATCAAATATGCTTGAAGGACAATTAATTATTTGCTAATAGATTCAAATATGCTTGAAAGACAATTTATTATTAGCTACTTTTTTTTGCAAATGATGGAGGTGATAATGCTTATGGTGTAAAGAAGAAATGAAAAAACTTGATATTTTTGTCAGTGGAGAAGATGAAGAGGCAACTAATAGCCAAACACAATCAAATGTTGTAGAATGATATTTATTGTGATTTTTTTTTCTGAGTTGTAATTGTGTCTTGTGGATTATTAGTATTTGAATGTTTTTTTATTTCCTTATTAATGTTTTGGTTTATTTATATTAATACTTGAGTTTTATGTAGTATACTTGCGTATTAAAAGTTAAAACTTGTGTAGTATGTGGTTGAAATTTTAAATTTCTTATATGGGCCGAAGCCCTGAGGGCCGACCCTGGCCCGATTGCTCTAGGGCCGGGCTTTAGAAAACAGAGGTTTTTTTGAAAAAAAGCCCTGAAGGGCTTGGTCCATTTAGCCCTGACCCTTAAGGGCTTGGCCGGGCCGGCCCGTTTTGACAGCTCTATTTCTCGCACAATTTTAGGAGAAATTGTTTTGAAATTTGATTTTTTTTTTCGAATAATACCGAAAGCTACTGCCCGAAGGCTTACAAAATCTAAAACTAGGGGGTACTACTTGGTTCCATCAACATCCCCCCTCTCAATGAATGAGGGAGGTTGAGGGAACATACAAAAAGACTCTGCTAAACTATGTGAATACTTAGCTAATCTATCAGCTATGTGAGTGTGTTCTCTATGTACATGGTGGATCCGGATGTTCCAATCTCTGAAGTAACACTTGCGCGCCTCCTCTATAATGTCCTTAAAGGGGTGGTAAAAAACACACCCCCGAGTGATGTAATTCACAGCTTCAGTTGAGTCTGAGAGTAAGTCAATATCTCTAAACTGCTTATCCCAACACCAATTCAACCCATGGATGATCCCTATAAGTTCTGCCCAAACCACAGGAACAGCGATGAATCTGCAACTAAATCCTCCCAGCCAGTCACCATCCCAGTTAAGGATATATCCACCGCATCCACTGCGACCGTCCTCCAGAACGGAGTCGTCAACCACCGCAGTGGTAGAACTGCACGTTTGAGGGGGAGGGTGTCCTACAGCGGCCTCCTGCTGCCAAACCAACCGGCCTGTCATGAGCAAGTCCTGATCCGAGCATGCTCTGTAGAAAGTGTGGGCTACTTTAAGAGGGGCCTGAATGGAATGACTCCCAAATAGCCTATTACACCTGTAAACCCATAAGTCCCAACAAAGATAGCCAAATAGAGTAGACCAGGGCAGCCTACTAGTACTGGGCATCCCTGCATCATTAGTGAGGTTCCATCTGATCCAATCCACCCTTTGCATGGAGAAGAACAAATCCCATTTGACCGGAAGAAGGATTGTTTTCCAGTAATCCCTAGCAAACAGGCAAGAAATTTGAATTTCAGATATATCATAAATGAGAATAAATGAAAATAAAAAATAAATAGGTAAACACTAATAGAATAAATAATAATTTGACCTAGAATTGTTTTTTTTTTAATTTTAAATAATTAGGTAATCATGTGGTCCAATTATATTGTAGCACTAGTTTTGTTTTAGAGTATATAATAGATGATGATGAAGATGATGAAAGACAATAGAATCACATGTATAGAATCTCTTTTTTTTATTAAAACATGTATAGAATCTATCACAAAGTAATTGTAAAAGAAAAGAAGATAAAGTGCTCACCCACAATCCAAGGGCAGGGAAACTAACGTATAACCGTCTGGCTCAACCTAGCCTAGCGTTGTAGGCTTGAATTGGGCCTACAACTGAGATATATTTTTACGGTAGGCAACCAGATGGAGGCACAACTAAGTGTCACTCCCCAGGATCGAACTCGTGACTAGGTGGACAACCAAACGCTCATTGTTCAATCCCTTCGCCATTGAACCCACTGGACGATGGATACTACCTAAATTGATTCTGTTTTTTTTATTATTATGAAATGCCTTTGTTATGTGCTACAATATTCATTTATATTATAACGTAACTTCGCTACATAAAATTTTTTTAGTCAAGAACTTGGCTACATAAATTGATTCTATTAGATTGTTATTTGACTTTTTCATCTTATCTTTGTTGTTGTTATATTTTTAATAGGCTAAAGTATGTTTTCGATCCCTTAACTTTGGAGAAAGTCATGTTTTAGTCCCTTAACTTTTAAAAGTGTGTTTTTGGTCCCTTAAATTTGGACAAAGTCATGTTTTAGTCTCTTAACTTGAAAATCGTGTTTTTAGTCCCTTAACTTTGAACAACAGGATAATTTTAGTCCTTTTAAAAAAGTCTGAAGTGTGTTTTTGGTCCCTTCACTTTTAAAAATTAAGGGACTAAAACATGTATTTCTCCAAATTTAGGGACCAAAAACATACTTTGACCATATTTGAAAGGACTAAAAACACATTTTTCAAAGTTAAAGGACTAAAATATTACCTTCTCCAAAATTAAGGGACTAAATCACAATTTTAAAAGTTAAGGGACCAAAACATGATTTTCTCCAAAGTTAAGGTACCAAAAACATACTTTAGCCTTTTTAATATTTAAAATTTAAAATCTAAAGTTATCTTTTTCTTATAAGTTTCCCTCATTATTCGAATAAACGGTTTCTCTCCTTTTTTTTCCCTACCTTTTGTTGTGCACAATCACACCTCCTTTTTTCCGGCTTTTTAAAAATTGTATTGATCCTTTAAATTATTACTTTCTTTCATATCTATTATTTTGTTCTTTTTTTATGATGATCTTTTATTTTGTTCTGATAAAAAATATCTTTTATTTTGAATTGTAATTTTATTTTTTCTAATTTCTTCAATTTCAATTGTTATCTTATTATTTTATTTGAAAATTTGAAATTCTAAAATATAGATATATTTAATTTAATCTATTATTATCATTTACATTTTTTTATTTGAAATTTCATTTTCATTTTCATTATTTTATTATTACTATTTATTTTAATTTTTCTAGGGTCTCTAGTAAGAATTGAATAAGTACATAGAAGATCCAAGAAAAAATTCGAAAAAGACTGCATTTCTAGGGTTTCATATAGTTGTTTTAAATTTCAAAACTATTTCTTTTTTTATTTTTTGTAAAAATACTCCGTCTATATTTATAGCCGGTCCCAAGCCTAAATAAATGAGTAGGGTTGTGTTAGGTTTCGGCAATCAACGTAAAAGTATTTCGAATCTTATGAACATGGACACACAAATTTGTTACGGACGAAAAGCCAAATATAAAAAAAACGGTTGGAATTCCCCTTTTTTGGTAACGGAACTCCTGCGGTGCTACATCATATATTGGCTTCAGTTCAAAAAAGCCTTAAAGTTATGTCATTTTTGTTATCAAAACTCGCTTTGGATAAGCTAACAAGCTAAAAATTCACTAATGTATTTACTATCTCAAACACATTTTTGGGCAACCGAGAAAAAAATAATCAAACACATTTTTGTTATAAAAAAATAGTCAGCAAACACTTCTATGCATATCACATCACCGCTCTCTCTATATATTACTACTCTCTCTCTATTCTCTAAACTCACAAGAGAAAAAAAGAAAAGAAGATAAAAAGAAATAGGGTTAGTAATCATTTTGGTGGACAAACAATTATTCAATTATCAATTCGACAACAAATAATAAATGGTATCAGATTGACCAATAAACAATAAAAAAATGATCATATTGAACAAAACTGTCAATTTCTTTCTATCACCGTTTGTATCTTGTGAATCTCCAGAGATAAATTTATCTCTATATATAATTATTTTTTCTTTTTTGTCTTATGTTCTCCCTAAATTATCTCCAAGGGACTATTTGATTTACAGCGATGGGTGTAAACAGCTACAGCGGCTTTAAGGTCTCCGGAAAATATAAGAAGTCCTCTGCCCCCTTATTTCTTATCCACGTCGTCCATTCCTTCCTCCCCTGCGAACGCGTTGGTGGCTGTACGGTCCCCTCCTTCTTCTCACGGTGGATCTCAAGATATTTTGATTTTCCAGTTTTCCTTTCTTTATCAGTCACAATAACATGCAGGTCAGTTTAGATTTTTATCATATTTAATCGTTTGAATGACTTCTGATCATTAAAGTACGATTCTCTTTTATTCTTTTCTCCCTCCATTATGTATTTTGTGAGTGTGATGTGAATTTCTTTTTCCCATATATTTTAGTAGTAATATAGCAGAGAGTATAGAGAGGGTAGCGAGTTGTCGGAAGTGGGGCAGCTGGAGAAGTTACCGGAGTGGTGATACGACCGAGGAGGATGATGAAGGTGAAGTTGGGTTGGGTTTAAATGCATTCCTGATTTTAAGGATTATTGATTGGCATTAGTGCAAGATTATAGGAAGTTTAATTAATTTTTTTTAATGTTTAGTGGTGATCATGTGGGCATAGTCAGAGAAATTCAGGGGTAGTCCAAGGAAGAAGATGATGAACAGTGAATATCTGCGATTTTTTTTTGCGAAAATTACATTTTCAGCCCGTTAACTTGCGAAAATTACGATTTCTGGTTTTTTTTTTTCGAAAATTACATTTTCAGCCTGTTAGCCGGAGAAAATTACGATTTATGACCGATATTACGTTTTTTACCATTGTGGTTGTTCTGTTTTATTGTATATTGTTATTTATTTATTTATTTGTTTGTTTATTTATTATTTTATTTTGTTTTTATGGTTTTATTGTATTGTGTTATTATTTTATTGTATTGTGATTATTGTTTTTATTGTTTATCGCTTTATTTATTTGTTATTATTTGTGCTAGTTTAATTATTATTGGTGTTTAGTGTTATTATTTTATTGTATTTTGTTATTATTGTAAGTAATACTCTGCCTATAATATAGCCGGTCCTAAGCCCGGATAAAAAGAGTAGGTTGTGTTAGGCTTCGGCAGCCAACGTAAAAATTTGTCTAATCTTAAAGCATGAACACACACAACCATTTTAGCAATATGTCATTGCCTGACATTGTACAGAAGAAGGGATATATAAAGAAGCAAGTGAATGAGTGTAAATTGGATTTAGTACGTGGAATATTGGAACCTTGAGAGGCAAAGCTTGGGAGGTAATAGGTGTGAGAAGGGATAAAAAGATAAATATTTTATGTCTACAAGAGACTAAATGGGTAGGTGAAAAGACTAAGGATATTGATGGTTATAAACTTTGGTACACTGGTAAAGTGAGTCATAGGAATGTGTAGGTATAATTATGGATGAAGTATGGAAGAAGAATGTGGTTGAAGTTTATAGAAGTTGAGACAGATTATAATCGATAAAAATGGTAATTGAGGAGGAAACAATTAATGTAAATCGTGAATGATGGGCAATTAAAAAAAAACACAACAAGAACATAAGATGAATGTGACAGAGATGAAAATGTTGAGAGGGATGAGTGGGTATACACTAAAAGATAGGATTCGTAATGATCACATTAATGAAAGAGTTGGGGTAGCACCAATTTCAGAGAAAATGAGAGATTATCGTTTAAGGTGGTATGAACATGTTCAAAAGAAGAGAATTAGATGAACCAGTAAGAATAGTGGAGCAAATGGTAAGGGAGCCATATATAAGAAATAGAGGGAGACCAAAGAAAACTCTTGATGAAGTTATTTAAAGAGATATGTTAGTGAAAGGTTTATCTCCAGGAATGACTAGGGACAGAGCAAAATGGCGTCGTGTGATCTATGTAGCCGACCCCACTTAAGTGGGATAAGGTTTACGTTGTTATTATTATTACCGTTTGTATCTTGTCACTAGGAAAGATTGACGATATTGAAGATAAATTGATGTTTATGGTAAATATGATACTTTTTTATTGTTTATTGGTCAATAATTTGATGCCATTTTTTTTGATAACATAGAAAGCAACTCAGTCAATTCAATTGGTGCCCGAAAACAAATTACAATCAGAATGCAACATCGTAAGCATAAAAGCAGAAGGAACTAAAATGGGTTGATAACCCATAACTGAACCAATGACATGCTTTGCAAGAGCATCTGCAACCGTGTTTGTTGTTCTTGAAATATGGACAAGCTCCAAATCCCATGTTCTACACATATAGGATTTTGCCCCTTGAATTAAAATAAAATCAACATGCTGAGAAATATCTTTCCTCTCTAACAAGTGAATAATCTCTGATGCATCTGTTTCTACAATAACTTTGCGATAGCCTCTCTACCATGCAAGTTTCAACCCAAGAACTAAGTCCCAAAGTTTAGCTGTCAAACTATCCCCATGGTTAGGATGAAACATGAAGCCCTCTACAAAAGAGCCATCACTTCGACGTAAAGACCTCCACAACCCAAACCATGAGTTCTAGAAAAAGCACCATCGACATTTAGCTTGACCCAATCTTGCATCGGAGGAGTCCACCTTACTGTCGAATCACGAACCATAGTGCCATTCAAATTAACTCCTTTAAGTTTTTTCTCAGTCTGCTTCAAATTAGAAAACATTGAGCGAACTCTTAAAATGATAGACTCATTAGATTCCCACTTCCCTTCAAAAAGCTTGGTATTACGGCGTGCCCAAAGGCTCCAACAAATTGTAGTAAAAACTCAGACCACTCATCTCCAAATATTGTATTGGGATTTCTAATATTTAAACATAACCATTCAAATAAAGGAAGACTACAAAAATTCTGCATCATTGAAGGATTCAGAATACTCCTCCATATATTCATTGCATGATCACAGTTTCTGAGAATGTGTAATAGATCCTCTATTGGAGCTTTACAAATTTCACATGACACCTCTGAGCAAAGACCTTTCTCTTTTCTGACTACATTAGATAATAATTTATTTTGAAGGGACAACCACATAAAACACTCACACTTTTGTAAAGTATGTAGTTTCCAAACCTTCTGCCAAATATTGTTGGAAACATGTTGAGTACTAGAAAAAACATCATAAGCAGAGGAAACTATAAGAACACCATTTCTACTATGGATCTATCTTGCAGAATTACTCCCTGGAACAACAACAATGCTATCCTTAATTGTTTTCCAGGCATTTTTAATACCAGACCAAGCATTAGAACCTTGTCTCGCTATATCAATAGTGGGTAATAAATCATTCCCACAACGATATTTAGTCCTCAAAACTCTTACCCATAGCTCATCTTTGTGGCATACCATATTCCAGTAAAGTTTAGACATAAAAGCTAAATTTTGATGCTTCAAATGTCTCAAACCTAGTCCACCATTATTTTTCTTCATACACACTTTATCCCAAGCCACTAAGTGTACCTTCCTCCTCTCGTTTGAAGAACCCCACAAGAAGTTACGATTCAGCTTATCAATAGAATCACAAGTTGAACCAGGAAGAAATGTCGTTTGCATAGAATGATTAGGCATCATAGAAGTCACCGATGAAATTAATGTAGATCTACCTGCTAGCGAGAGAGAGTTTGCCTTCCAATTGGACAATCTACTGGAAACTTTATCCACTACAAATTGATAGCTTTCCTTAGATGCCCTCTTATGATGGAGAGGGGCCCCTAAGTATTTGCCCAAATCTGCAGCCATTTGAAACCTCAAGGTTTGACTTATCTGCTCACGTCTTGTATGGTTTACATTTTTAGAGAAAAAGACTCTTGTTTTACTATTATTCACCTTCAATCCAGAACTAGCACAAAATTCATGTAAACATTCTTTAATAATAATAGCATGCTGAAGAGAAACCTCCGCAAACAAGATAATATCATCGGCAAAAAATAAATGAGATGAGGGAGGACCATTCTTACACAATGTAATTGGCTCCCAAAGCTTCTTTTCAACACGTTCATGGATGATATGAGATAATCTTTCCACGCAGATAACAAATAAATATGGAGATAAAGGATCACCTTGTCTAATACCCCGGGATGGAATAAACTTATCTGCCCGTTCGCCATTCCAAAGAAGCTGCATACTAGGAGTGGAAATACAATGTGATATAATCTCCAATATATGTGATGGAAAGTTGAGATCTTCCAAACATTGCAAAATGAATCGCCAATTTAATCTATCGTAGGCCTTCTCCAAATCAATCTTGATTGCCATGAAACCAATATTTCCCCATTTATTCCGCATCGAGTGAATCACCTCTTGTGCAATTATGATATTATCTGAACTATGGCGGCCAGGAATAAAGCTACACTGGGTGGGACCAACAATTTGACTCAAAAAAGGTTTAATTATGTTAACAATGATCTTAGTAATAGTCTTAAAGATTACATTACATAAACCAATTGGACGAAAATCCCTTAATTCCTCTGGATGATCTTTTTTGGGAATGAGCACCAGAAAAGTATTATTAATGTCTCGTATAAGTGAGGGATTTCTCCATATTTGATAGATGAAAGAACACACCGAACCCTTCACAATATCCCATTGACTTTGATAAAATAAAGTATTAATACCATCGGGTCCTGGGGCCTTCAGAGCCCCTATACTAAAAATAGCATGCTTAATCTCTTCAGAACTAACATCTCTTCCCAAATGCGAAAGACTATCTGAAGATATAGACAGAAAGGAGAAAATACAATCAATTGAATCCCTGAACTCCCCTTCCTCCGTAAATAGAGATGAAAAATATTCAGTGGCTAAAGATTTAATGACATTAGCCTCATAAACCCATTCTTCATTCTCAGCTCTGATGGCTCCAACAAAATTCCTTTTACGTCTTCCATTAGCACGTGCATGAAAAAATTTGTATTTCTATCCCAAAAAATATGCCAATCACTTCTCGCCTTTTGAGCCCATAATTCGATACCATTTATTGTTTATTAACTTTGTGTTACACGTTTGTATTGCATGTGAGTCCCTCCGCAACAATTTAATAAGCGCAAATGTTTTTCAATACATCCGCAATAATTCATAGTAAATAAAACCAGAAAACCAGAATAGCGTATACAAAACCAGAAAACATTAAAATAGCTCGATTAGACAACAATCAAACACTAGAATATAGTATAATTAGACTCCCCTAATAAGTCTCCTATCACTTCAACTTGTTTGCGGAGCTCATTTACTCCTTCCTTGAACTCCCCCACCACTCCCGTGAGCTCCTTTACAGCCTCCTTTTTCCTCAATAATTTCTATTGTTTACTTAATTATACACCATTCAACTCTAGATATAAGATCATTTTGACCTTTAGTTCTAATCCTATTCAACTCTAGATTGTTTGAAATTATTCGTTGAATGTTTACTAATTTAACAGTCAATTATAGTAAATTATTGCATTAACAATAATCAGAATCCATTTATTTTAGAGCGAATTAAAAATATTGATACAAGAATGTTGAAATTTTGAAACTGAATTTAGACGAAATAAAAATTAATAATAAAAGGAATTTAGAAAATGAAAACTTTAAATAATCAAATAAACATGTGGTACAATCATATATATCGTGCACTTTTACTATATATATAAATAGATATACGTAATTAGTTATAAAAAAGAAAATACTTATTTAATTAACATTATTTTCGGTATATATTTCCCATATAAACATATTTTAACTACATTTTTGCCTAATATTTAGGCAAAAATGTAGCTACTCTTCAAAAATAGGAAATAACATACATAACATACTTTGGCAGATTTTTTATACAAACAGGTAAGGGCGAAAATAAAAGAAAAGAAAAAAGAAATAAGTAGAAATTAAAATAAAGGGGAACAGAATATTAAGACAACATTTACCTATGATTGTTGAAACTATCATCACCAAATATGTGCATGTTTTTAAGAATAACTAGTAGGTAGTAGCTATTATTATTCAGACTCATTCTCTTCAAAGAGTTCAGTCGTAGACTCATAGATAAGTAGTAACGAGCTACTTCCTGATAAAAAAAACCAGTAAACTTTTATTATTAGAATATTTAGTCTTCTAATGCATACATCCACAAAAATGCATCAAATCTTTAAAAATATTGGCCTTTATCACATCCAAATATGTATGAAAACCAGTAAATTAAATTAAACGTACGGTTAAAACTTCACATACTGAATTGCATTGTTATGTTTAACTTTAAAAACTGATCTGCATATAATTCATTCAAAATTATATGGGATTAAGGTGCATTTTTAGTACTCTAGAATATAGCAAAGTGCACCTAACATAATACACAATATTGTGGTCCATTTGTGGTAACCAAGAATTATTTTCGTGGCTTATTTAGTAACGACGTTAAATAAGTTAAGTTTGACCGTTATGTGTCAAATTTTGACCGTTAAATTGTGGGGTAAAGGAGCATTTGTAGTACTCTAGAATATAGAAGGAGCACCAAACATAATATACAATATTTTGGTCCATTTGTAATAACTAAGAATTCTTTTCATTGCTTATCTAGTAATTCATTAGGTAAAACTCACGTTTGTAAGATAAATCTAATGTGACATAATGATGTAATATATGTATATTAAAATGAAAATTTAACGAACATTATTTTAAGTTTATAACTATGTAATCAGATAGAAGTAACTCTTCTTCTATTACATCATAGGGTCATTTATTTGGGTCAAGCCAGTATGACCAACCCGTTTTAATTTGTGTCAAACCATTATGACCAACCCGTTTTAACTCAGTAAGGCCAACCTGTTTAGTTTATGATTCTTTGCTTACATTTTTTGTATATGTAAAATACTAATGACTTATTAGTTTATACATGCACGATACTATGATAGTCTATGGATCTTTATAACTTTGCGGTGTTTAATTATTTGACACTTTGAATAATATTGTGACTTAGTTGTTTATGGTGTTTAAATATTGTATATTATGTTTGATGCCCCTTCTATATTCTAGAGTACTAAAAATGCTCCTTTACCCCACAATTTAACGGTCAAAGTTTGACACATAACGGTCAAACTTAACTTATTTAACGTCGTTACTAAATAAGCCACGAAAATAATTGTTAGTTACCACAAATGGACCACAATATTGTGTATTATGTTAGGTGCACTTTGCTATATTCTAGAGTACTAAAAATGCACCTTGACCCAAATTATATGTAATAAATGAGGATTAGTTATTTCATCAACTACATAACTGCAATATTGCCCTTTCCTATGGAAACACCTGAGCCATGTGCATGTGGAAGTGGAAGTTCCAAAAGCGAAGATGGAAGGAAAGAATTAATAAGCACGAATCTTAAAATTAAAAAATTTCTTCGATAATATGTCCACTTCCATTTTAATCTACTCGCATGATTTTCATTTCAATGTATTCTTTGTTTATGCTAAAACATCCACTAACCAAACATAACCAAGCAAACTCATAGTCATTTTCTCTCTCTCCATTATTGTCTCTGTTCAAACCTTCTTCTGACATAATCAAACATGACAAAAAAATTATATTACTATGATGAATCACAAAAGGGGACTCCAAGAAGCAATACTTTTTGTACAGATGATTGTAAATTTTGGTAGAGTATTAGTGCCGTTGAATTTTGACAAGGCATCTACCAGCTGCTAATGGATCCAGCACAAACCATTTTTATCATCTTTCTTATCAGCAATTCTTCAAAGGGTATATTGGGACTAAAACGCTCCATGGAGAAGGGAAATTTTGAATCGATCATTACAATTTTAAGTTAAGTAGAAAGAGCAATTTTTTTTTTTTTGGGGGGGGGGTGGGGTTAGTGAAAATAAAGAGCTCTACTTTTTTGTGAAACTACTTTCTGAATTTTGATATAATTGTTAGTTTTGGTAAAAAAAAATTGAAGGCGTATTTTAGAGGATGGAGAATGTATTCTATATTTTATCAGTGGAATATAATTTCCATCAATTATTGATAATTTATTAAAAATAGCCTCATGAAGACTCTATAAATTAAAATTCCAAGATAGCCATATTACCTAATATTTCATTTGTCATTACATCAACCTTGCAATGCTTTTCTATCGGAAATGACAATGCCTATGCCATCATTACTGTGGTGGAAAACTGGCATCTTCATTTCACAAAGTGTGTTATTTCCGCCCGCAAGGGATTAGTAAAGGGGGTAAGATTGAGACCGCATTCCCTTTTTAATTGATCATATGGAGAAGAAATATGTATACTAGTATACATGGTAATGGATCCAGCACTAAAACGCTTGGTAGGAAATAATGGATCAATTTTCATGGAACATCATTACATGCATGTTCTCGTCTAGTTGTATTTATAGGCCATTTCATCTATGTTTTATACTCACTCTGTTCCGTAATATAATGGTTAAGCCGCCAAAACACACTTATTAAGAAAATATGTAAAAGTTAGTTGATTGTCTGTAGTTAATGTTTTGTTTCCAATATTGTCCATATTTACTTTTAAAAGAAAAAAAATACATAAACACTAATAAATATGAAAGAAATGTAAAGTCAAAGTAGGAAAAATGTACTAAATAAGGAAAAATGTGAGATGAATTTGAGCCAAAACTACTCAACTTCCGACTCTTATATTACGAACAGGATGAATTATATACCAAGAAAAACCTTCAACACCAACAACTTCCAACTAAAATTTAATAAAGTTCCTAGTAAAAGTGTACATTCATGTGAAATATTTAATGAATTGACTTTTATATATATGACCAAAAATATCTTCTCTCTTCCCAATAATTAGGACTAGAGGAGTATAAGTAAAAGACTATTTTATCCAATTTAATTGGATTACTAAAGTTGTTAGTTAAGTTAATTATTATTAAATTATATTTCAAAATTCACCTTAACCATGTATGTTTGTTTATTCACGCTTTGAATATCTTGTTTGTTTATTATTGATAAGGTTTGTTTGGAAAAAGGTTGGAAAAAATTAGAAAGTAATCTTATATTTAGTAATAGGGTTAAAGGTCAATTTGGTCACTGAACTATTATCAAAGTATCAATTTGGCCTAAGGACAATAAGTGGTCTCATTCTGGCCTATGAACAATAAAAATGGCTCATTTTGGCCATTGGACAAATGGAAAGTACTAAAATACCCTTTGCTACCTAATTTATAAAATTTTTGAGCATGTGGGTCCCACTTTTAAAATAAAAAATTACCCCACCCCACCCCTTACTCTCTCCTGCCTACCATCGTCCTCACTCCTCAGCATCATCAACCACCACCTTCTCATCCACCACCATAAAAAACCTCTCACCACTTCCATCATACCTCACCTCCCCAGCCTACAATAAAAGCTCCCCATCCCCCTCACCAAATTCACCATCCCTATGCACTCCTCCCTCCCTCCACCACCAAATACATTGTTCTTTTTTTTAATCAAGAACCAAATACATTGTTCCATTATTATTATTATTATCATCCTTGTCTTTTTGAACACCTTTTTCTTCCCTTTCTTCCACCGATACGACATTGACATCGTCTACGGCAAGCCCATTGTACCTGCTACTTCCACTTCCATTTCCACCTGGCCATAGAGATCTAAGAGGATATTTAAACGAGAATCTCGAAAAGACAGATTTTTGACTCGATTTCTCGGTCGATGAGCGCCCAACGAACGCTTACTTGAGATAGGTTTGTTCTTGGATCGATGGAGCCACTAATGGAGATCGCTGGGTTAAGCCCTGTTATACTACTTTTTTAAAAAAAGGCATCAATTGTAGCTTATGTTGGTTTGCCTCTGCTTTGAAAGTGTTAATCTTTCACTTTATTTGTAGAATGTTAAGGGAGAAAGGTCAATTGTAGTGGACGATTGTGTCGAATTGTGGGATGGTGATAAACCCCAAAAGGCTTGTATTGACTTTGGTTGCCTACCTCGCCTGTTTCGATTCGTTTCGTTTGGTTGTGCAGTTATGAATTTGGTGAGGGGGAGGGAGAGCTTTTATTGTAGCTTTTATTGTAGGCTGGGGAAGTGAGATATGATGGAAGTGGTGAGAGGTTTGTTATGGTGGTGGATGAGAAGGTGGTGGTTGATGATGCTAAGGAGTGAGGACGATGGTAGGCAGGAGAGAGTAAGGGGTGGGGTGGGGTGGGGTAATTTTTTATTTTAAAAGTGCGACTCACATGCTCAAAAATTTTATAAATTAGGTACCAAAGGGTATTTTAGTACTTTCCATTTGCCCAGTGGCCAAAATGCTAAATGAGCCATTTTTATTGTTCATAGGAAATGAAACCACTTATTGTTCTTAGGACAAATTGATACTTTGATAGTAGTTCAGTGGCCAGATTGACCTTTAACCCTTAGAAATAAATTGAAATTTTTGAAAATGATCTTATATTTAAAAACAAATGGGTAAATAAAATAAATGAAAATATACAGAGGCAATAGAAAACACAATTGAAAATACATCCATCACTAAGTGAAATTGAAACAAATAAACAAACACACACATGAATATATATGGAAATAAAATTTTAACTCAAATCAAGGTAAAATTGAAATCTACTTGTCAATCTTCAAGGTTCTTAAAATGAATGTTACCAACTGGTACAATACTTTCTGTGTAAACGAAAACCTTATCGGCCCACCCATGAATATTCAACATCTTCCTGTCCTTGGTATTAATGATGGTGGTACAAGATTGAAAACCACTTTTAGTGTTTTTGTAAGAATGAAATATAAATCTATCCCCCCAAATAGTGAGAGGAAAACTTAAAGTGGATGGAAAAACATCGCTTGTGTATATTTTAGTCCATCTCCATCTCTCCATAGATGACCCTAAATCCTCCTCTAACAACCACACGTGGAAAACAGAATATAAATGGTTTGGATGAATCCCCCTTCTACCCATAGAAAGTAAAGCAAGCTTACCCTCAAAAGTTGACAAAGAAATCTTAGCTAATGAATTACATCGATGGCCAGGAAGTCCAGGTATTAATGAAAACACTTCTGTGGCTAGGTCAAATGACACTATGAAATAATCATATTTCACCCTCCCTTCATAATGCTCTGCGATGCCATACCAAAAGATGCATCCATCACATGTGATAGAACCACTGAAACCACTGCGAGGACGTACATTCTCGAAGGTTCCAGGTTTGGGTTCCCTCCAAGAACCTTTTTGTAATGAGTATACTTCAACCTTTGCTTTGTGATTCTCATAGTATACTCGCACTATTTTATAATCATTAGCAATTGCATCGAACCCGAATGCGATGTAGTCCCATGCATAAAATTCATATCTTTTAGTTAAAGGAACCCGCTTGACGTCTCCAATAGAGGGATTCCATAACACAAAAGAAGGAATACCACTCTCATTCATTCCAATACATATCAAACCATTGCATGAACCAATTACCCATATGTTGGAAGATGACTGAAAGAAAGGTGGATATTTAACTTCACGTCTATGCATCTCATAGTCGATCAAACGTACTCCACTTTGTGTCCATAGAAGAAGTGAAGGGTTTTGGTGTTTGGTCTAGTGAAGGTTTTCATTGATGAAATATTGGGATGAGGAGTTAATGAGATGTTTCCAACATTTAGACACACATTGAAACCTGACTAGGGATTTAAAAGGAAGTCGTTTGAGAATTTCTATGATAATATGTCCAGGAAGATACGGCATGTCGCGAGCCATTGTCTTTCTTCTTTTATGGCTGGTGCGAACCAACCTTGTCTTTCTTTTTTTCTGCATGGTGCGAGGAATCATTACGCTCTCAGTTGTGGGCGGAAAGGGAAAGAACTTGCAAAGGAAAGACCGATTAGGGTTTCA
The DNA here is from genome assembly GCA_029929735.1 of Mimosa pudica. Classification (NCBI taxonomy): domain Eukaryota; kingdom Viridiplantae; phylum Streptophyta; class Magnoliopsida; order Fabales; family Fabaceae; genus Mimosa; species Mimosa pudica. Next base: position 11,094,330 of record JAKELP010000023.1, on the reverse strand, counting down.
TAGGACTAGCAAATTTTGTTGACTGAGCAACAAAATTTATACTTCAAATTCCGTGAACAGTGATGAGAAACGGGTATTTTAAATTAGGAATCCGAACTTTTGGGATCAATATCTTACTAATTTTTTTAGGGTTAATAGACAAATCCACCCCGGAAGTATACCAAAAGGTGCAAATCCACCGCTGACATATTTTCATATGCAATTTTAACCTGGAAGTAACAATTCAGTGCAATTTTACCCTTCTGTCAATTAAAGCTGTTTATTTTGGTGCAAAATGACTCAAATGCCCTCCCATTATATTCTCTCTTCTCTTCCACCCTCCCACCCCAAACCCCAACCACCACCCCACCACCACCACCACCTCTGCCCCACCACCCAACCACCACCACCCCAACCCACCCCCCGCCACAACCACCACCGCGCGCCCCAACCGCCCCTCCTCAACCACCGCCACCAAACATCATCATCAACGTGAGCTTTTGGATTAACGTGCTTCCTTTCTGGAGAAAATATGAAGCTTTACTATGGCATAACATTGATAACTTCTCAAAGCTTCCCATCACTTTCACCATGTTATCAAATGACACATTTTCCCTTTTACAATTTCCCTTTGGTTTTGATCGCTGCTTCAATCGCGTAGACCCAGTTTGGATTCAAAGTTTCGATCTTTTTTAAAACTGAGCATAAAGAAGTTGTTTAAAGTTATGATTTTGATGATGTGGGGTTTTGAGAAGAGGGTCAAAGTCTTTGAGGCAGTGGTTGGGGCGCGCGGTGGTGGTTGTGGCGAGGGGTGGGTTGGGGTGGTGGTGGTTGGGTGGTGGGGCAGCGGTGGTGGTGGTGGTGGGGTGGTGGTTGGGGTTTGGGGTGGGAGGGTGGAAGAGAAGAGAGAATATAATGGGAGGACATTTGAGTCATTTTGCACCAAAATAAACAGCTTTAATTGACAGAAGGGTAAAATTGCACTGAATTGTTACTTCCAGGTTAAAATTGCATATGAAAATATGTCAGGGGTGGATTTACACCTTTTGGTATACTTCTGAGGTGGATTTGCATATTAACCCTTTTTTTAACATCAATTTTATTGTTTACTGATTAATATTTTTTGAGCAAACTAATTGGAAATGTTTTCAATATCTTTTTTCTACTGCGTGTATGGTATTGCCTTATTTTTTTTATCATAATATTATTGCCTTATTGGAATCCATTAGTTTTTGAGAAATTCTTGCTTGAACATAGTGCACCACATCATTTGTGCTCTGACCAATTAGAATCACAAGTAGATACATATGGTGTGACATAGAATTTTTAATTTGACGTGACAACCTAAAAATAGGAATTAACGGATCGATAAAAAAAATCTCATGTTTTCAATGTTTTTTATTTTACTTAGACAAAAAAGTGTTTTTATTTTACAATGTGAATAAAAATGTTTTCTAAGTTAGTTGAGATTTTTTAGGGTGTCACATAAAATTAAAAATCCACATCAGATAATATTTGTTTACTTGTGATTGGTCAGACCAAAAATGACGTGGTGCACCAGGTTCACAGAAGAATTTTTTTTATTTCTAAATTATTACTATGTTTTTAACCCCCCACATTCTATGGTAAAAAAAAGGGCAAAGGTGCAAAACTAGCCATCGTAAATTTAAAAATGTGCAACTATAACTCTGGTAAATTGAAGGGGGCAAAACTGTACACTGTAAATCAAAATGGGGCAAAATTGGGCAAATGTGCAAAAATAGCCATCGTAAATTTAAACGTACGTTTTCCAGACGTGGCCCCACCATCAGTAAATGATGTGTCATACATTTAAGAGTGCAATATGTTGTTGAGACTTTAATTTTTTGATGAGACTTTATTTTTTCAGATTATTACGTAGAAGTAAGGTGAATTTCACATGATTTGGGGTTCTATTTGGTTTCTTATCGAAATGATTTGGGGGTTTAGAGTTCGTTTTTAGTGATTTAGGTTCAACTGGATGCATTTTAGCTTTCACGTTAGATTTTGGAATTGACATGTCATTTACTGATAGTGGAGCCCACGTCTGGAAAATGTCTGTTTAACTCGGTCTAATAGAGAGGTTACTTTTGCCTCATTTTGGCTTACAATGTATGGTTTTGCCCCATTTTAGTTTACAATGTACAGTTTTGCCCCCTTCAATTTACCGGAGTTATAGTTGCCCATTTTTAAATTTACGGTGGCTATTTTTGCACCTTTGCCCTAAAAAAAAACACCCCACATTCACGCATGTTAAGTTGAATTTTTTTACCATGATTTACTCCTTCAAATATTGTTAGCATACAAATTTAATTTTAACCAACAATTATATCGGATAATAATAATAATAAAAGAATCAGCCAAATTTGACATAATCTCAAATAATAAGTAGAGAATCAAATTCAATAAACAACATGACAGAATAAAATGCATACAGATCATATTGGCAAAATCGAAGTCATTGAACACCAATTTTATGGTTTATCGATTGAAATTGTTTTTTTATCAGAAATTGATATTGCTTGAGCAAATTAATTGGAAATGTTTTCAATTTTTTATTAAGAGTGTGTATGTGATTCACATGCATTAAGTTCTTGTTTTTTGTTATATAAATTGGTAATTTGTTTTTAATTCATGTTATTAAAATTGGTGTATGTCCGCATGGTCTTGAACTTAGGGTTTATGACCTATTGTCATTGTTTTTAGGGAAATGGACCTAATCTACCCTCCAAGTAACCACCCAGGAGCACTGGGCACCCTGAACTAACAACAGACCCTTATTTATACTCGAAGTAACCAAAGTGGTTAAAAAATACCCCGAGTGAACGGTCAATCACGTTTGACCTTTAATCTGCCCATGTGGCCGCCACGTGGGTTAAATGTTTGCCACTTAGGATAAGGGTAATGGACCTAATCTACCCTCCAAGTAACCACTCAAGAGCATTGGGCACCCTAAACTAACAACATGCCCATATTTGCACTTGAAGTAACCAAAGTGGTTAAAAAATACCCTCAGTGGACGGTCAATCACGTTTGACCGTTAATCTTTTCATGTGGCCGCCACATGGGTTAAATTCTTTCTATGTAAGATTTCTCAAGTGAAGCCCACATATAATAAAAATACAATTCCCTCTCTCTCTCTCTTCATCACTTCCAAACAGCCCCACCTTATCCCCCAACACAACCACCGCCCCACCCCCAGAGGGAATTGTTTTTTTTATATGTGGGCCCCACATGACATATCTTACGTGGCAAAAATCTAACTCACGTGGCTGCCATATGAGCAAATTAATGGTCAAACGTGATTGACAGTCCACTAAGGGTATTTTTTAACCATTTTGGTTACTTCAAGTGCAAATATGAATCTATTGTTAGTTTAGGGTGAAAGTGAGGATGCACAAGAGGGGGGGTGAATTGTGCTACCAAATAAAACAGACAACTAAAAGCATACAAGAATTTTATACTGGTTCGGTCCAACTCTTGACCTACGTCCAGTTCTCAATCACCCAGATTGAGTTCCACTAAAACCCCAGGTTTTACAACGGGTTCACCTGGAACCTTTACAACCGCAAGTTTTACAACGGGATCACTTGCAACCTTACAACCACAAGTTTTACATGGGCTCACTTGCAACCTTACAGACTCGCTCCCCCTTACTACCTGTAAGGGTTCAACCTTTCAAACAAAGGATTTTCTAACTTAGTTCTCTCTAAGAACAGATGATGTTACTCACTTAAGTACAATGAATGCTCTCAATAAATGAAGAGACTTAACTACAAAGAGTACAAGATGGGTAATAAATAAAACTCTCAATGTATTAAGTGCTCTCTTGCTTTTCTGGGCAGCTTTGAATGCTTGAAGAGTATGCTCGGTTTCTCTCTCTAGTTTGTTCGATGATCTTCATAAATGAAGATGAACTTCTTTATATAGCATCTTCAAGAATTCTCTTTCTTGGTAGGTAACCAGCCGTTTGAATTTAGCCGTTAATCTCATGTTACCGTTGAACCAATTAATGCTCCATTAATGCTCAGCAGGGTTGACTTGCGTTATCTCTGAAAAGCAACTCTGACAACTCTGCTCTGCCAAAAAGCAATTCTGACATTCTGATTGTTGTACGTTCTGACATTCTGATTGCTACCGGAAGCAATTCCACATCCGAAAGCAACAATACTCAGTTCTGCACTTAAACGTTAGTTCAACAATAATAACACATAGTCACATGCAGTGGGAGTTCAATTGTCTATGGGAAGCTCTTTTACTTCCGGAAGCAATTCCACATCCGGAAGCACTCCTACTAGAAACTATGTTATGACTTAGAGTTATATCCACTGACGCTCGGTGTTGTCTAATCCAATAGACAGCGCTAATCACTCAATTTACTCTAAGACTTCCGGAAGCATTTCTGCATCCGGTTGTGTCCTAACTTAGTCTCAAAGATTTTATACTCTAACACTCTAGACTGAGTTTTGACTTAGTGACTTACTTGCTTCCGCTATGGGATGAGTCTTTCATCCGCGAGCGCTAGTCCTAATCCATCCGGAAGTAAATCCACATCCGGTTGTACTCTTACTTGGGGTTCTATATTAACCTAATTCTTTCTAAGTATTTAACCGGTTCTTTCATATTTGAGTCTTCATCAAAACTTAAGATTCTAACATAGGGTGTCCAATGCTCTTGGGTGGTCACTTGATGGGTAGATTAGGTCCATTAACCTTATCCTACATGGCAAAAATTTAACCCACGTAGCGGCCACATGAGCAGATTAACGGTCAAACGTGATTGACCGTCCACTCGGAGTATTTTTTAACCACTTTAGTTACTTCGAGTACAAATAAGGGTCTGTTGTTAGTTCAGGGTGTTCCAGTGCTCCTGGGTGGTTACTTGGAGGGTAGATTAGGTCCATTACCCTTGTTTTTAAAGTGATTGATTTGGTTCTTTAATTCACTACCACAGATTACCCCATTTACATGCGCTTATTTTGGCCTCTACATGCGCTTTTAAAGCGCATGTAGAGGGGGGCGCTGGTAAAGGCTCTACATGCGCTTTTTAAAAGCGCATGTAGAGGGGGGGCTCTACATGCGCTTTAAGCGCATGTAGAGGTACTACCTCTACATGCGCTTAAAGCGCATGTACATGTACATGCGCTTAAAGCGCATGTAGCGGTAGTACCTCTACATGCGCTTTAAGCGCATGTACAGCTATATATTTTTTTTAATATATATTCATTTACATTTGCCACCTGTATACACGTAATTCTGCCACTGCACCAATGGTATACAATTAAGTAGCACGTGGCTGATTTTAACCAAAATGTACCAGAAACATTTACATTTACTCAAAACCTAATAAGTCACCAGAACTTGTTTTCACTTATATATAAACATCACTAAAATATATATGCACTGCCATTGCACCAAAAGAAGATCTACCTCCTAACCAAAAGAATATTTTGCAAGGCCACTTAAAGAAGATCTACCTCATCACCAAAATATTTGCCACTTGCTTGCACCAAAGAATCAAAAAGATATGAACCTACATGAAAGAATAGTATAATATCAAAGATGAACTAATAATATACAAGCCACAATTGATCAAAAGTCAAAACAAAAATTCCTTCAAGGATGTCCATAATATAAAACTACCAATTCCTAAGTAAGACTACATGCAGCAAAAGATCATATGTACCTCAACGCCACAAATGAAGATGATCTCAAGTAAAGGCACCAAAAGGGATATCACCAACCTACATGAAAAATAGCATTAATATCATAAAATAAACAAGCATGTTATTCATAACAAAATTTCATAAGACATATCCACATTTTTTATTCAAGTAACATATGAAACACTTAAGTAAAACCTAATAAGTAGCACGTGGCTGATTCAGAACAACAGGTTCAACAATGGGGTATACAAATTTGCTCCATTCTTCAATAACTTCTCCAACTTGCGCCTTGGAGAGGCTGTCGAAACGACAGTCTTCATAATACTGGGTGGACAGAAACATGTCAGTAGCAATTAAATTTAAGTAAGTTAAAAGTAATCCACACATACAAGCAAATATGTGAACAAATTAAACAAGTTTTAAATTAATGGAAAATTTAAGAACTTACCCTTTCTGGGACCTCCAGTTGATCATGAGTGACAATATCTTTCATAAATTTCATAACATAATACCCACAATCGTTATCATTCGGTTGGAATGGGCACTACAACAAAAAAACCACAAATGTGTTAAAAGACTTGTATATGAATACTATCCATAATTCAAATCATTGTTTTAGCGTGTATAATTAACCTGAATTTTGAGCCACTCATATGCTTTGGAGTATTTCATTTTTTTACTGGACCTACAAGAAGTGATCACACTAAAGTCGAGACAAATAAAATTAGTAAGAGTGACATTTATAAATGAGTTAACATAATTTAGTAAGGTTAAATCATTACCCATTGATAAACGCTATGTACGAAGGTCTATTTTCAGGTTTACCCGACCTAATAGGATCCAGATAGTACACCACAGGCTTTAATGCAACGGGATTGAATGCAAGGAGAACCCAATGATTCCTAAAATGTGATTAACAGTTATATACATGTAAAATTTCGGAAAATAAAAAAAATTATTAATGACAAGTAAGAACTTACCCTACATTCACTGGGGCTAAAAACAATGTTTTATCTGAAGAACTTCTTCCCAGACGTGCTTTCACGTCACCTTCATCCCAATAGCTAGTTGTTTCAGTCAGCATTGAGGTTGTATTTGGATCTATGAATGCGAAATTGACATTGTCCCCTGGCACAAGTATTTCATCATGCAAATACCTATATAAAAAAACATATCAACACATATACAATTATTGTAATTTAAATACTAAATAACAATGTAAGAAACCACAATAACATAAAAATCAAATTCAACATGACATACTTGATCCATATGTTGATAGCTGACGCACTAATCCATTCCTGATTAACCACATCCATAATTACTTCATTACCAAGCTGCTCAGTGACATTCGTGTAATAAATTGTCCTTGTTAATCGAACTTCAATTTGTTGTAAATCAGGTAATTGGTTTGCCAAGTTCTTTAGTTTAACACGGAATGATTCAGAGGGATGTGGTTGGGTGACATGAGTAGGAGTTGGCTGATGCGGTTGGGTGTCACAAGGAGTAGGAGTTGGCTGATGTGGTTGAGTGACACGAGGAGTAGGAGATGACTGTTCAAGAAATATGTCACAATAAGTTTTTTTACAAAATGAGAGCTAGCTAATGTAAATCCATTAGTAAATAGTTACCTTCAAACTCTTTTTCCGAGGTTTAGTCGGAATAGCAGAACGTGGCCGGACATCATGATGGACTTTTTTTTCCCAAATCCTTCCTTTGTTCTTTTCTGGGCTGTAAAACATAGTAAGTAAGCAATTAGACATATACTAATTAAATCTCTTTATCTATTATATATGAATAGTAACTAACTAAGTAATCACCTCTGATTGAAGAACCATCCACTTTTTGGGCCATGCCACAAAAGAGTTTATTGCGTCAACGACCACGTTCATTCCATCAATGGGATACGGCAACCGTGAATTATCCCTAAGAGAGATGTGGATGGACACCCTCACCGTGCCTGCAGGGAGAAGCGAATTGTGCAATATTTTGCTCCCATTATTGAAGACATAAGCCAGAGCAACCAGGTAATTCATGGACAGATCAGAATATAGTTGACAATAAGACTCACCCTACAAATAATTGTTCACCTTCAATTATGAAGTAACAGTTCACAAGAACATTAATATTTAAAAGTAAGAAGCATAACGATTACCTCTGGAATGGGGGTACTTTCCATTGTACAACTATAGTTCTCCATGACCGGGCTTTCATGAGCCGATGGAGCATGAGATTGATGGCCTGATGCCTGACGTCGCTCCGATCGAATCTCATTGACTTGTTCTTGCAAGTCTTTATACAATTCGTGCAGGACCTTGTACTGCTTCTCTAATGCGGACGTTTGGTGACTTTTCAGCTTCTCCTTAAAAAACTGTGACGGAAAAACACCAAACCCTTTGCCCCTGACACGACCTGTACTTTCTGGGCGGCCAAGTGTTTGGCCAAGCAAGTCATCTTGGCCATGGGACGGGATTTCTCCTGATGCACCTTGCTTTATTTCAATCTGTAGGAAGGAAATGATAATTGTTGGTTATGTATCAAGTAATATAAGAAACTGAGAATATAACCAAGAAAATGACTTACTGCTCGATCACGAGCAGCTTAAACGGAATCATGGTGTATAGTCCCGTCCTTCTTTGTATGACCTTCCAACCACAAGTCAAGGCGATCTACTTTGCGATTAGGGTCAGCAGTCAACTGTAACCGAAAAATAGGTTAACATGAATTAATTATAGGAACATTCATTTATATCATTAATGAAAATGTTAACGTACCATTTCATGCTCTAAATCAGCATACTTATTTCTACCACGCATATACGGGTATAGATTGCTTCCTGCTGACTGGCTATTTTTTTCGCTAATGGCTCGAAACTCCTCTGAGTATCGCATCTCAACGAACTCATCCCATTGCTGCTGCGTAATCACATCATAGAAATCTACTGGACGCTTGGGAACAATATCACCATCAACATTGCGCAAAAAGTATATGCCTAGATGGGATCGCCACCATCGGGCCATTGACGCTGCTTTCTTCAGCACATAATCTTTGGCACCCTCACAGTCCGCTAAGTCAAAGGCAGTCTGTAACGAATGAAGTATAAATTTGTAATCATAATAACTCATCCAAATAAAGATTGTATTAAACATTGCATGAAAAGTTGCTTACCAAAATTTCTCTCCAAAGGGCTTTTTTTATGTCCTGGGACAAATATCTCCAATCTTTTAATGTGATTGGGACGGTGTTCCGAACAATCACTCCAATATAGGCGATCAATAACTTACTTTCTCTTCCAATTGGTTGATTCTCCTCATTCCATCTTACTTTGAACTTAATCCCCTTATGTCTTTGTGAAATAACTTCTTTCATCACCGTCCTACCACGTTTTACCAATTTCTTTGCATCCTCCCTCCCTTTATTGTAGTCTACAATGTGATCATCTTGTCCCTCATCGGGCTGTGCCACCTCGTCCCGGTCATGATCTTGTCCCTCCATTATCCTGTAAGAAAGAAAAACCAGAAAAAATTTAATAATATGAATACAATGATAAAATGAAAATAAAACAAAAAAATTGCATACATGAATAATCAATTTTTTGTGGCCCGTATTCTTTTTCTCTGCTGATAACGAATAACAGCTAATCGCTTTCGCTTTTTCTTTGTGTTAATGAAAATTCCTTCTCTATGATCACGTCTTAGATAAAAAGGTTCATCGTTAAGACCATTTTCTGGTGCATCAAATTCTTGTAAGATTGATGTGAAGAATGAAGATTCGTTCTCAATCAAATAATTCATATCTATTTCAGTACTTTCGTCATCAACAGGATCAACATGATTTCTGTTCGACTGCATGACTATCGACCAATTCTTCTTCGAAGGATCTGCAATGTAAAACACCTGTGTAACAAGAGACGGTAAGATGTAGGGGTCGTCCTTATATCCAGCTTTGGAAAGGTCAACCGACACAAATCCAAACTCATCGATCCGCCGTCCACCAGAGTTGTTAACCCATTGACATTTGAAGACAGGGAATCTTAAACCGGAGTAATCCAACTCCAAGATGCTTTCAATCACCCCAAAGTATGCCATCTCCGCATATATTGGATTTGTATCTTTTGCACTAGATACATGCCATCCCTCACCAACCACTGTGACTCCACTATTCTGCATTCGACTCTTCTCATCATGGGCTTTAGTGTAGAATGTGTAACCATTGATTGCATAGCTCATATAAGAAAATGCTTTTAAAGACGGTCTCCGTGACAACCAGTACAATTTCTCACACACTGACCCATCGTCTAGCTCTAACTGACGGCGAATCCGTTCATCAAACCAATCAATGAAATGTTTGTTGTGCTCTCTTGTGATCAAACTTTCATTTCTATCACCGTGTGCGAGTCGAAGAAGATTTTTGTGCTCTTCAACAAAAAGTTCTACCTCGCTACTATTGTGGAGAACATGTAAATGAGCTAACTCTCTGTCAACATTTGAAATGTTAACTAATATGCTTGCACTAATCCCTTTTCCCTTTGATCGACCATCATGACGAGACCTTGGCATACCAACAGGTTCAACACTAGATAAGTAATCAGCACACAAATCACTTGATTCGTCCACGATGTATCTCTCAGCGATACAACCCTCCGGTCGATATCTATTTTTGACATACCCCTTCAACACTTTCATGAAACGCTCAACCGGGTACATCCATCTCAAATATACTGGGCCGCACAGTTGAACCTCCCTGACCAAATGTACTGCAAGATGAACCATAACATCAAAAAACGAAGGGGGGAAGTACATTTCGAGTTCACACAGGATGAGCACAATCTGCTTTTTCAAACCACGCAACATTTCGACATCAACAACTTTACTACAAATGGCCTTAAAAAACAAACACAACTTAGTGATCGTGCCCCGCAGTTTCTTCGGCAAAATATTTCGTATGCCAACTGGTAAGAAACTTTGCAGTATGACGTGACAATCATGTGTTTTGAGGTTTTTCAACTTCAACTCTTTCATGGACACAAAATTCTTAACATTTGAGGAATAACCTTCTGGCACTTTGATTCCATTGAGAAACTCAAAGAACACTTTTTTCTCCTTTCTAGAAAGGGTGTAGGCCGCTGGAGGTAAATATGTGAAGTTTCCCTTTTGAACAGGTGCTAACTCTTTCCTGATCCCCATCTCTTGCATGTCTAATCTCGATTTAACACTATCCTTACTCATTCCCCTAACATTTAAGATCGTGCCAATTAAGTTATCAAATATATTTTTCTCCACATGCATCACATCAAGAAAATGTCGAACATATAATGACTTCCAATACGGGAGTTCGAAGAACATGAACCTCTTCTTCCAACCACTTTCTGCCACATTTGTAGCGTTAGGCTTGCCAAAATTATTCTCCAACACTTCTACTTTCTCAAACAATTCATCCCCTGTTAAAATCGGAGGTGAAGTACTTTCTTCAGAGTTACCATTGAAAGCCTTTTTCCACCTTCTCCAAGGATGGTTTCTCGGTAAGAACCTTCGATGCCCCATGTAAACATTTTTCTTACACCGAGTCAGCCGAATTGAATGGGTACCAGTTTCACATATAGGGCATGCACCATACCCTTTGACCTTATATCCAGACAAATTACCATAAGCTGGGAAATCATTTATTGTTCCAAACAACAGGGCTCTCAACGTAAAATTTTCTTCACTGCAAGCATCAAACACATTTTCACCTGTGTGCCACAAATGATTCAAGTCTTCTATTAATGGAGCCAAGTACACATCTATATCATTGCCGGGCTGACTGGGCCCTCCAATAAGCATCGAAAGCATCATAAACTTGCGTTTCATAATCAAATTTGGGGGGAGGTTGTAATTCATCAGAATGACAGGCCATGTGCTGTAAGTAGTACGTTGAACCCCATGCGGATTGATTCCATCACTTGCCAGTGCAAATCGGAGGTTTCTTGGTTCTTCACTAAACTCTGGGTACATGTAATCAATTTTCTTTCATTGGGGGCTATCCGCAGGGTGTCTAAGCTTGTTGTCTTTAATCCTCTCATCCTCGTGCCATGTCAAACGTTTCGCAGTGTCCTTATTACTATACATGCGCTTCAGTCTTGGAATTATCGGAAAGTACCACAAGACCTTGGCAGGACTTTTGCCATTCTCCCCATATCGAGATACGTTGCACTTCGGACACTTATCCAACGACGCATACTCATTCCGGTATAAGATGCAATCATTGGGACATGCATGTATCTTCTCATATTTCAAACCGGTAGCGAGAAGAATTTGCTTTGCATCGTATGTTTTTGAAGGGAGTACATTATCCTTTGGCAAAGCATCCCGTAGAAAGGTAAGCAGTGCGGTGAAACTTGCATCACTCCACCCATAACGAGCCTTTAAGTTGTACAATTTAACCACTGCGCGCAATCTTGAGTATTTACATCCGACATACAACGGTGTCTCTGCATCACTCTTCAACTCTTCAAATATTTCTGGGTTCTCCTCACCCACAACCTTCACCATTTCTTCAAGACACTCCTCGTCACTCTCATCAATGACATCATTCGAAGCACTACTAACATCATGTTCACGATCACGACATTCAACCTCATCGGTCTCACCGTGCTTTGTCCATCGTGTATAAGATTGATCAATCCCATTACATATTAAATGATTCAACAGGCCTATGGGATCGACAAGCTTTCCATTCAAACAGCGGATACAAGGGCACACAATGTTGTTAATATCGCATGCATGAGTAGCTGCAAATTCAACAAACTCCTTTACTCCATTTATATATTCACTTGAAGTTCGGTCACAACGCATCCATTTTCGGTCCATGACCTACTAAAGGAGAGTAACAGTGAGATGATAAATTACACTCTATGCAGCTGCTATGCATGGAAAACAAATTGTCTAAACCTTTTGCCAGGATAATGGCGAAGTTAACATACTGACTTTTCCAGTTTGAACAATCTACTACCGTTTTGGGCAAAAAAAAAAGAAAAAGCAAACTTAAACACATAATTTTGAGCATCTTAAGACAAAAAAAGAACCTTTTAAAAGCAAAAATATCACTGTAGACAATCAAACAACTTCATTAAAATAATAAATAATCATCAAAACATGATGAGAAAAGGGTAACATTTATTCATGATTCAAACCTTAATTCTTGGAATTCTAGAGAACTACAGCTTTCTCATCAACTAGTAGAGCTTTCCACCTAGACAGGATTCTTCCAATCACCTATGCAAGATTATTAAACTCATCAACATTAAGAAACCAATCTGCTTTGTAATATCTAATGCAATGATACTTAGATAATTTTGGAAGCCAACTTAGCACCCTAGCAAATCAATCTCAAAGCATTATGCAAGATACTCTTAGATAACATGTATTTATTATGATTCACAATGTCCACCATTAAATCAGAGACAAATCAGCGAATTTCAAACCAACCAAAGAGAACCATACTGTAAGTAGTGAGTTAATGGAAGGGTCCTCTTCTCTATGGGGGAAGGGTGAAATTGATTTTTTTTAAAAAATCTACAATGCCATATTATTTAATACCTATTCCAATAATGGGTGACTCTGCTTTTATTTGTCACAGGAGAAGAGGAATGAGGCAAAGAATCAATCAAATTGAACACTAACTTTTTTTATAACAAAATTGAACACTACTACAAAGCTGAATCATTCCTCTTATTCAGTTGATCTTGGATCTTCACTCTCCCTCTTAGCATCTACATTATGCCCCTGCGCCCTCTCATCCTCTAATTATTGGCTCTCTTTCTCAACTCACTCCTCCCTTTGTATTTCTTTGTGAAAAAAGAGCACAAATAAATTTATACTACTATATGAGTTAGAGTTAAGGATTCTTGGTACTCAAAGTAAATGAATGATATGCATATATACGGCCCATCGATATTACATTATGTGGCAGCAATCTCTTTACCCCCCCTTTTTTTATTTCAACTCAAATGCTTCAAACTTTTAGAAGTTTACAAACTCTAACTTTAAAGCAGAGTAAAATACAGTTTCAACTTTCAATTGAAGAAGTATATAATATACAAAAGGGTATGCTATTAATAAAATGGAGATATATATGGAACTACAGTTATTGATATGTAAAAATTCAAAACCAAAATTCAACACCTGTAGATTATACAAGATGCAATTATAGAGAGAAATGAGTAATCCCCTGGTAAATCCCCATTATACCCCTACATCTACGTGATAGAACAAGCATTTGGATTCTCATCGCTGAAGATCTGAGGCGGGTAAGCATACATCTCCCTATTAAAAAGCTTAAAGAAACCAACTTACATACAAAGCGGACGTCACTGGGGTTCACTGGGGTTCACCCGCCGCCGGCCGCCACGTCGCCCGCCGGAAATCAGACACCACCGCCGGAAAACACGTAGGGCGAAAAAGAAACCAGAAAAAGAAAGGGAACAATGAGAAATGCTTTAGAATGAAAGCATAGCCCGAGAAACACTAAAAAGGTTGAAGCTTTTACCCATTTTCGCAACCAAACCGTCGTTCGTCTCGCAACCAAACCAGAAAAAGCAAGGGACCAAACGGCGACAGTGAGAAACTATTTTTGGAAGGAAGGGAAAACATTTGGAAGGAAGGTGGAGGGATTTCGAGTGATGATGAAGAAGAGAGGAAAGAGGCGGACTTTTCGAGTGAGGCGGAAGATGATGGTGGGGATTTCGAGTGAGGGAAGAAGCGGCGACAGTGAGAAAGGGAATGTGAATGGGGATTTCGAGTGATGAGAAAGGGAAATGAGAAATGACATTAGGGTTTCATTTTAGAAAAGAGAATGAGAATGAGAATGAGAATGAAGAATGCTCATAAGACATGCTCTGTGAGCGCGCTATAGAGTGATCAGATATAGGGAGGGAACTCATAAGACAAAGGCGCGGGAAATTTATAATTACTATTCAATACATGCGCTTTAAGCGCATGTACAGGGGCTAATATTAATTTTTAATAAAACAATTACACATCAAAGAACTTAGACTAAATTTTTGTTCTATATATGTATATATATATATATATATATATATATATATATATATATATATAGTTCACATCAAAATCATAATAACATCTCACATTTGTGATATTGTTTCTGTTGAAAATTATTTTAAATTAATCATAGTGTTTAAATTGAATAATCTAAATAATCACAGAGCCAAGATTACTCAGGGAAATAAAATAATGAGTTATATTATGTTTTAAAACTTACGTATGTATATGAATCAAATAATGAGTTATATTAAGTTTTTCATCATTAAATAAATTAAATGAATAAACTTTTATTTTATTATTAGACCTATAAGGCTCTACATGCGCTTAAAGCGCATGTAGAGACAAAGAGGCTCTACATGCGCTTTAAGCGCATGTAGAGGGTGTTTCAAAATTTTGATAGCACCCAAAAGTGGTAATGGAGCTTTGAAACACTAAGTCCACAAGCAGGAACACCTTATGAGGTCTGAGGAGGATCTCTCATGCATGACTCCATGTTTTGCACTTCAGTAGTGTCTTTACATGCGTTTAAAGCGCATGTAAAGCCCAATTAACATATCATTTTAAAGATTTTCATATGATTTTGAGCTTTTCACCTAAGTTCTTTTTATATTTTATCTCTAAATACTTAAATCCTTTTCTAGTCATTGTTTAAGTGAATTTTCATTGAAGCACATTTCTATACATGCGCTTAAAGCGCATGTAAAGGGTGTTTCACCAATTTCATAGCACCCAAAAGTGGTAATGTAGCCTTGAAACACTAAGTCCACAAGCAGGAACACCTTATGAGGTCTGAGGAGGACCTCTTATGCATGACTCCATGTTTTGCACTTTAGTAGTGCCTTTACATGCGCTTAAAGCGCATGTAAAGGGTGTTTATGCCTTTACATGCGCTTAAAGCGCATGTAAAGGATGTTTGTGCCTTTACATGCGCTTTAAGCGCATGTAAAGGGTGTTTCCATATGATTTTGAGCTCTTCACCTAAGTTCATTTTATATTTTATCTCTAAATACTTAAATCCTTTTCTAGTCATTGTTTTAGTGAATTTTAATTGATGCACATTTCTATACATGCGCTTAAAGCGCATGTAGAGATAAGGCCTCTACATGCGCTTTAAGCGCATGTATAGATTCTTACCTGTACATGCGCTTAAAGCGCATGTAAAGGACCCTCAATACATGCGTTTCTTCTAAGCGCATGTAAAGGTGCGCTGGTAGAGTAGTGATTATTGAATCAGTAATTATTTAAATAATTGAAACCCTTGATCTGGTCAAATGTTAAACATCAATTTTATTTTTCACTCATTTAAATTGCTTGACCCAATCAATTGGAAATGTTTCCAATTAGTTTGATTAAGTGAGTGCTTTGATTAAGTGAGTGCTTGTAACTTGTAAGCGTCTTGCATTAAGATTTTTATGTTTATAAAAAACATCATTTTTTTATTGCTAGTTTATTTCAAATTCACTGTGGAAACGTGATATGTCATCACTAATTTAAAGTTAATTAAATCAGGTTTTATTTCCTTGCGTGTGCGTGTTATGATTAGGGGTGGGAACATGTCAGACTTTAAATAGGGGCCTACGGCCTAGCCTTAAAAAAGTCTAGCCTAGTCTATTTAATAAATAGGTCAGGCTCATATAAAGGCCTATCATTAGACCTATTTAACTAAATAAGCTAGACCTTTTTTTCAAAAGACCTAGCCTTCAGGCCTACAGGTCTGACCTATTTAATTATTTTGTGATTTTTATTATAATATTATATAAAATAAATAAAATATATAAATTAATTATAACATTATCAATTTATTTGTACATCTAAGCTTCACACATCTCATAATTTGTATACAAGTTTCAACCATTTCGCTCATTTATTCACCTCTTTTTAGTCCATCGCCTTCAAATAGTTAAGATATATTGGTAATTAACTAATCTTATCTATGATTTTCTCAAGCAATATAATTGTTACAACAAGTAAGTTGATTCCAATTGTGGCGGTATAATATATTATAGTGTCAAAGAGAATAATTTACCATGCTTTCTACCAAAAAATAATTTTGAAGAATATAGTTCTATATATATAAATTTTTTTTGAGATATACATATTTTTTAATAGATTTAAAGACTTACATATAGAATTTCAAATTTAATTAAGAGTCTACATTTTAAGTAGGCTTTTAAATAGGCTTTCAGACCTTGTTAGGCCCAAACTCAGGCTCACATTCTAGATTTTTAAACAGGTCAAGACTTATTTAGTTAAAGCCTATAAAAGCCTAGCTTATTTTCATCCCTAGTTATAATGCAATGTTTTAATTTGGTGCAAAATATTACTACTGTTATGATGCATGATGCAATGTTACCTTGAAGTCAAGTGGATTTTTTACTAATAATTCGATCCATTAAATGTTTTTTTCATAATACTAAGCAACACATCACGAAGTCGAATTTGTTTCTCTGTGCTATATTATGTTGATGTTTTTTTATCAGCTATGTTGATGTTAATATTTAGAACGTAAATTAAAATTGTAAATGGATAAATTATATTAGAATAAACATTACAAGTATATATATAGTGAAATTAATAACAAAAGTGAAAATCAAAAGCAAAGGCTTCATTAAATAAAAAGATCATTAAAAAATGAATATTTGGTTGAGCTGGTAAGTGGGCTATAACCAGTAACTCGTGTTCCAATCCCGTGAAACTCTATCATTGGGAGAGGGCACAACCTTACTTATATGGACAATACTTCTACCCCTCGAGTCCTGATTAAATTGAGCTGTGATTAAAAAAAATTTACAATTGAGATCACTTGGATACACATGGCGAATTTCCATGTAGACACATGGACTAATATCATGATGACATGAGACTCACGAAAGAAAGAAGCACTTGAAAGTTGAAAGTGTTGTGTTGTCCCTATAGCCATCATTGCATGTACTCCCTCTGTTCCTAAATATAAAATCACTTTAGGGAGGAGAGCTTGTTCCTAAATATAAGATTACTTTCTAATTTGACTCAAGTTTCCCCAAATTACCTCTATACTCCCTTCACCCAAAAAATAGTGGTTTTAAGGTGAGAGAATATTTTTAAAACTTAGGTGAGGGGTATTTTGGAAATTGTATGTAATCCTAACTCATTGGAATGTCTTCCTTAATTTCTCCAAATTTGTTAAAGTGATCTTATATTTAGGAACAGAGGGAGTATAAAAGAAGGAAGACTAACGCAAAATCCAATCACTTATGAGAGAATGGTCCTGATAAGTGGTGGCTGCCAGGATACGAAGAGGAGTAAGGATCATTGGCGGCTCAAAAACAAAAGTAAGCACCATCACATTAGAAACAGTATTGGTAAAAAAAAATTAGAAACAGTTAATAATCGGCAAAATGATGAAACGAAAGACGTCAAATGAACATGTAATACATGAGCTAACCTTTCTAGAATGTCCCAGAAATATGTAAGATAAAATAAGAAGTGATCCATGCTTAATTGATATGAAAATAAGGAATATATACGAACAAACAAAATAAACTAACTGATCACTTTCTATATGTTTAGTTAGTGGATGTTATAGCATAAATACATTGAAATGAAGATCAAGATTAAAATGGGTGTACATATTATCAAAGAAAATTTTTTGTTTTAAGATACATGCTTAATCATTTTCTTTCATCTTTTGGAATTTCCACTTCCACACACACATGTCTCAGGTGTGTCCATAGGAAAGGGCAATATTGTAATT
This sequence comes from Mimosa pudica, assembly GCA_029929735.1. Classification (NCBI taxonomy): domain Eukaryota; kingdom Viridiplantae; phylum Streptophyta; class Magnoliopsida; order Fabales; family Fabaceae; genus Mimosa; species Mimosa pudica. The sequence goes on along the minus strand of JAKELP010000023.1, from coordinate 11,075,891 downwards.
ATGCAGTTAATGAAATAATCAATCATTGATTTTCGGTTGCAAACAAATGAGTTTGGATGAATTTGGAAGGCAATTGTTCCTTTATTTCTTATTTAAAAAATTATTTTAAGTTGAAATAACTACTTATTTATTACATATACTTTTTGAATGAAATAGAGTTAATAATGATTTTAGTCCACAAAGAATTATACATTTAACCAACAAACAATGGTATCGAATAGACAAACAAACCATAAAAAAAGTATCATTCAATTTATCTCAAACACTGTCAATTTTTTCTCGTTAGTCAATCTGATACCATTTATTATTTTTTTGTCAAATTGATACTTGCGTACTTGTTTATGTGCCAAAAGGACACGTAACCTTTCCATTTACCTCACTCTTATGCTCTTTCTCTTTTTGTACATTTTTCTTGTATGCATAGTGAAACTAAACCGTGCTGGCATATAAAACAAAAATAAAAAATTATAACTAAAACGTATACGTCCTCCTCATATATTTGCAAGACACATTACGAATGTAATAAAGCATATAAGCATTTGATTTCTACAAAATAGAGAAGTTAATAATGAGTACCAAAATTTATTGTTCTTTCAAAATTATGTTGATGTTTATTCCATGTATTTATCAAGTCAAAAGTTTTGTTAGAAATTTGGAAGATGAGAGAGAAAAGTAGAGAGAGAGAGAAAAAAATAGAGAGTGTGAGAACAGTGGAAAGAAAGAGGGAATAGGTCTCCAAGGGGTGTGTGTGAGTGAGGGGACTTCCCAAACACAACCTTCAGATCAAATCCCCATGGATGAGAGGTTATTTGGGGAAATCCCTAACTTTTTTCCAAGTACAATAGAGACGGGGGATGATAGTACTTTGAGGAAGATAGTTGAGGAAGCTAGAACAGAAGGAAAAGGGACTTTCCCTGCACGGAGCAACAAAACTCATCGTGTGGGGGGCGAGTACTCTGGTATTCAATCTCAAGTGAGGAGAGTAGAAGACTGGATGGAGGAAGAAACTCCGACGCAAAAGAAACCGGAAACCAAAGATTGTTGCCCTGCTAGAAACAAGATGAAGTGGAGAAATTGCCCAAAGAGCCATTAGAAGAATGGGGTTTAAAAATCAGATCCTTCAAGAGTCCAATGAGATGTCAGGGGGAATTTGGATCTTACAGGATGATGCTACCATCCATATTAATGTATTAAGTCAAAAGCACCAATACATACACTGTGTTGTTACGGGCCTAGGCAGAAATCCCTAGTGCTTTACGGCGGTTTATGGCAGCCCGAGGGAGCAAGAAAGGAAGTTGTTGTGGAGCGATTTATTTGAACTATTTAAAGTCACAACTATCCTTTGGATGTTAGCAGGAGACTTCAATGACATCAAAGACCCCTCTGAACAAAAAGGAGGTACTTTTTTGTTAATGAAGACGAGTGCAGACGGTTTTTGGACAACATTAATAAGTGTAGATTGATTGACCTAGGCTCTGAAGATCCAAGATTTACATGGAGAGGCCCTCTTACTCAGTTTGCCAATAGGCTGTTCAAGAAGTGGATAAAGGGTTGTGTAACGTGGAGTGGAGAACTGAATTTCAAGATGCTGTGGTCTCGGTGGCCGGTGGGGACTAGAGTTCAGTCTAACCACCATCCCCTTCTTATTGCCATGTATCCCAATCAAGCCAGCTGTAACATCCCAATTTTTAAATTATCAATAATACGAAATTAATGAGATGTTATTAAGGAAATTTAAAGTTTAGGGAGGAATTTTTAATGATTTACTGATATTCAATCTTATTTCTTTAGAATTAAAGAAATACATTTTAAAGAATTATTTGGAGCTAGAAACATTCATGAACAAGTATTATGGGATCGTAGATAATATTATGATGGAAAGAAGGGGATATAGTAAGATATACAAACTTTTAGAGCTAGAAGTGTAATTGAAAAATTAATAATTAAACAAATGGGGTAGCAAACTAGAATTTTCTCTAAGCTATATATATATATACTTAAGTGAGCAAAACCCTAGCCTCCATCTATCCCAAAAATCTGTCAGCCACCTCTCATCCCTCTTTCTCTCCTCCGCCCTCGCGATTTCCGGCGGCCAAAGGCGCGGCGGCGCCGGCCCCTCTCACAAATCCATCATCTTTCTCTTCTTTCCTTCATCCTCCTCGCCAAAAACCCATCTTCTATCTCACTCCCTCGTGTTCACTCTCCCTTGTGGCTTCGTTCTCCAGCGACCACAGCGGCGGACGGCGGCGGAAACGAACGGTAAAGCTTCGACTTCCTTGTGCTTTCGAGTTATTCTTCCTTTGATGTTGATTGCTCACTTTCTCTTCCTTCCCTTCCCAAAACGCGAGCCCTCCCTCTATGCCTTCAAACTCCAGCGGCTTGTTCGTTTTCCGGTGAAGCAAGGCGACGACGAGCTCTTTTGGGATCTGCAACTTCGGATTCAACCTTGTTGGTGAGCTTTCTTCTCAAAACCTCACTTTTCTTTGCGATTTCAAGCGAGACTTGAGAGAATTCGAAATGGGGTTTGGGTTTTCATGACCTTAAAACTGATTAAAGACTGTTTAAGCTTCAATACAAAGGAATTTAGAAAGGATTTGGTTCTTGATTAAAGTTTGGAGTAGTTTAGGTCAAACCCTAGTTTTTATGGCTTAAGGGCTGACGAGTTTTCTTAGTGATTTTTGGCTCGAAATTTCTTCATTAATCACCATAAGAGTCTCTTAATGTGGTTTGTTGACATTCTCTTGTGTCATTTGTTTAGTTAATGGATTTCTCATCTATGCTTCTTTGACCATCTCCACTGGTTTTGAGATCCTTTTCTGATTTGATTGTGATTTACATGTGGATACAGTAGTAGTGATGAAACTGTTGTGTTTGAAATCGCGAAATGAAATGATAAATGCTTGTTGGTTGCTTGTTGATTGTTTGAATTCTTATTGAATTGCGAATGCTGAAAAATCCCTCTTGCTGTTGGCTGATTATTATGCCATAAAAAGGAAAAAGGTGGGGCAATTTCTGGTTTATACAGTTTGAACCTCAAACTGAAATGTAGTTCAGATTTTAATGAACGAAGAAATAGTGAATAAAATAGGGTAATTTCTTTATTTATGGAGGTCTTGAGGATTTTGGGTTAGCAAATAAAATTGATCAATATTTGAGTATGTAGAAGTTTAATTTTAGTTTAATTTGTTGTGGCATGTGCGCTTTTGTTGAATTCATGTGTTTCTCAAAATTTTTCTTCTATACTTTATCTCTGGCTGAATAATTTAGTGTTGTTCCTTTTTGCTGGAATTCTTTGTTGGTCAGCCACTAGGAAAGGGGTTGTTGAATTTCAATTTGGATAAGAGCATTATATGAGGATGAGCTTAAAGGGGGATTTTTGTTGAGTGGTTGTGGGATTAATGGCTTGAGTTTAGAGATGAAGGAGATTATCGAAATGATTAAAGGATGATAGAAATATATTGGGTTGAACTGTGAAGAGATAGTTTAAGTTTAGCAAGAATTTGATTGGTTTAAGGATTTTAGATGAAGGGCAACTTTAGTTTTAAGGAAATGGATCAGTATGATTAGAGATATAGGCCTCAGAGAGATTTAATGTTCTAATATGAGAATTTTTTTTAAGATAATGGAAATGGTATGTTAAAGGATTGGGAAATGAGTTAATGACTTAATTGAATATATCTATGAATTGCTGAACTTTAAGTATTTCCAAATTTTGATGATTATATGTGAATTATAATAGTGATGTGAGGTTGAGGTTGATTACATAAAAGGCCATGAAGAGTTCAAGAACCCTGAAAGAGTAATTTTAATTATGATTTTTGTCATTGGAGTTCATGTTATGTTATAACTATGGTTTGTTGTTTCATTACTACTTTGTTATGTACTACAACTCCAATGCTTTGGAGAATAGGTGATTATTTTAGTTAGGAATTGTGAAGGATGTCTTAATTAGATGACTGAAGAGGTAGCTTAGACATAGTTTCTTTTTATTTGTTTGGAATTGGAATATAGTTTGATTTGACTATGGAAGTGATAGCTATGCTTGAAAATGTAATGGCTAATTAATGTTATTAGGTGTTGTGGTGATAAACTTAAAAGATGGGAAATAATGTTATAGAAACAAGGGTAAACAAGGGTAATACGATTTATGAAATTATATGATCTGATAAAGTTTGCTTTATTTCGTCTCAATTATCTATTTTTGATTTGGATTGTATTATGTGGATATTGTATATGAAATTGGATTGTGTTTGAAATGTATATTTAGGACAAACAAAAGAAAGGGTGTTTGGGTAGTATATTAGGATTCGAGAGAGACGTTAAATTATTATGAAGTAAAAATGATACTAATGTATCATTGTATATCATGTTATTATAGGAATGGATGTGATGAGTTTTATGGCATCAAGGGAGGAAAGATGAGATAACGCGTGGTTACTGGATGGCAGGTAATCACACTTAACCTTGCTATAACATTGAGGGTGACGTTAGCTGGGATTTTCTTAAAATCCTTTCTCACCCTCTATATATATTATCTTTGAAAAGTTATTTTCATACAAAACAGGCTATCGGGTGCCTTTCAAACATGATTATTTTGGTATAAAGAAAATTGTTACTTGCTTTATATTTGCTTTATATTTAAATGGTATTCTGGTTGGTGGTGGATTGTTGCAGGATAAGTGTGAGAGATTTATATAGTACATGTTAGGGATAGTGATAGTTAGGAAAGGGAAGAAGTTGAATAGTGAGATTGAGATATGAAAGGGAATGATAAAGTGTATGATATTGGTATTGAAATTGAGATACTGAATGAGATTGAAATGGATGGATGAGGATGGATATTGTGAGCGTTGCATGACACCTAGATATTTATGTACCATCGCGCGATGATAACTGTTGATTGGCCGATCGACAGTTATTTGTACTGATCCTTTTTGGACTAGAGACCGGGGATCACGGGTGTACTTACTAGAGAAAGTAAGTGACCTACGGTTGTTTGGCATTAAAGAGCCCAACCGTTCCCGTTCTGCAATGGAAAGAGAATTAGGGTTCCCTCTCTGGAGATTGCCAGAGAGGGAAATTGTCCCTCATTATAGAGAGGGGCACAGTGTCAAATCATATAGTGAAGATTAGATGCTTGAATGCACCGTGATGGCACAATGCATTTATAGGTGAGTGTGAGAGTTGTAGTAGCATCATTTGATTGGAGACTGAGAGATGATATTTAGTTAATGTGGAATTGACTGAGGGATTTGAGTGATATGTGGAAAGTAGAGATGGTGAATTTGAGTTGACTTGGATGTGACAGAGGGATTTGAGTGATGAATGGAAGGAGACTTAACAGATATATGTATATATTACTGAATTTAAAATGTGGTACCCTTTAGACGCCCTCGCTACCGCACCTCTCACTGTTATAGTGAGTTAAGAGGTGATTACGGGGACAAATTGTCTCATCCCACGATTACTCACATTTTTGCAGGTATTCATGCACAGACGCGAGCATCAGGAAAGGGAATTAGGTAGTAGAAGTTATATAGTTTATTTGGAATTGTATATTGCCAATTTGTATAGGTCTGCATTCGCTTCCGCATATATTTTCAGGAAATTGATCAATAGATTCAGGATTGTTATTATGGATTGTAATATAAGCAGAGTATTTTTCTAACTATGATAGGTTTGTAATAATAGGAAAAGTCTTTTCTATCATAGTTAGATAATTAATATGACTATATTAGTTCGCTTCTTTTTCTAACCATGTTAGGCGAACCTTTTCTAACATGGTTAGCTATTTATTATCCATGATAGTGTTCAGTTTGTATTAGGAAATTCTTTTCTATCATGGATAATATTTAACCATTAGTAAATTCTTTTTCTAACTATGATAGGACATTGTTATTATGGAAATTCTTTTTCTATCATAGTTAGTAAAGAGATAATTGAATTAAAAGGGAGATCTTAAGTTAATTAGGGAATTAGTAACAGTATGTTACACCAGCAATGGTGTGCGCCCTTTTAGATTCAAAGCCACCTGGTTAAAACATCAAGACTTCAGAAAATTCATCACCGAGTGTTGGACAGGAGAAGGTACAACATGGGATGAGCTCGCTAAGCTTGAACCAAGTTTGATGGAGTGTAACGGGAATGTCTTTGGCAATATTGCAAAGACGAAAAGAGAACTGTTAGGAAGACTTAAGGGTATACAAAAAGCCAATTAGCATAGAGATAACCCCTTTTTGGAAAACCGGGAAAGACAGTTAGAAGAAGAATTGAAGGAAACCCTTGACAAAGAAGAAATCCTATGGTTCCAAAAAGCAAGAACAGAGTGGATATGGGATGAGGATTGTTACGTACCTCCTACTAATATATTATTAATCTTAACCTAGCTCACTGCTAATCAAAACAATCCAAACCATGAAACCTAACTATGTTAGCAAAGATTCACCTAACATAGTTAGCAAAAGAATTTCTCTATTAATAAGAGATTACATATCTAACTATGTTAGAAAAGAGAATCTTCTAACATAGTTAGCAAAAGAACCATCATCACCTAATGAATCACACATGCAGCACAATAACCTAAATCTAACCATGTTAGAAAAGAATAACCTAACATGGTTAGAAAAAGAACTAACCAAACTACAAGAATAAACCATATTAGAGCGGGGCCCATCTAATATGATCATATACAAGGACACATAAATCATACAATAAATAATCAAGATACTGTTAGAATCTTAAGTTTTGATGAAGACTAAAATATGAAAGAACTTAGAAAGCAATAGGTGAACATAGAATCCTAAGTAAAAGTACAACCGGATGTGGACTTACTTCCGGATAGATTAGGTCTAGCGCTCGCCGATAAATGTCTCATCCCCCAGCGGCAGCAAGAAATTCACTTAGGAATTAACTTAGTCCATGAGCACTAGATATACAAAATCCTAAGACTAAGTTAAGATTCAACCGGAAGTGAATTTGCTTCCTGTTAGACTTAGACTGGCGCTGGCTGTTGGAATAGATATCCCTAAGCGTCAGTGAAAATGAGCAACGTCCAGTAGAAGTGCTTCCGATAGCTTAGTGACTAGCGCTGGCTGTTGGATTGAATAGACACTGAGCGAGAGTGAGTAATAGTGAACAAAATCCTTCATCCAGTGGATTCACTTCCGGATGTAGAAGTGCTTCCTGATGCAAGGAAGACCTCTTAGACTAAGAACACTCCCACTGCATGTGACTATATGTTTATACTGTTAGACTAACACTCAGTGCAGCACACTCAGTAGAATTGCTTCCGGATGAGAATCTGCTTCCGCAAGCAATCAGAATGTCAGAAGTTGCAGTGTCAGAATGCTTTTGTCAGAGCAGAGGTGTCAGGACTACTTTTGGGAGATAAAGCAAGTCAACCCTGCTATGCATTGATGAAGCATTAATTGGGCAAACGGTAACATGGGAAAAACGGCCATATTCAAACGGCTATCCCACCTACCAAGAGTCAGAATGTTTGAAGAATATATAAAGGAGCTCAACCTCATTTATGAAGGAAAATAATCTTTGAATACTCTTGAAAGAAGTTAGAGCGAGAAACTAAGAACATCTTCAAGCATTCAAAGCTGCCCAGAAAAGTAAAGAGCATTTAACACATCGAGTGATCATTCTCATCTACATATTCTGTACTCTTTGTTGTTAAGTCTCTTTCTGTTATAAGAGCATTGATTGTACTTAAGTGTGTAACACTATCTGTTCTTTAAGAGAACTTAGTTAGAAAAATCCTTTAGTTGTAAAGGTTGAACCCTTGCTAGGTGTAAGGGGGAGCTAGTAGAAAGGTTACAAGTGAGCCTTGTGTAAAACTTGTAGTTGTAAGGTTGCAAGTGATCCCGTCCAAAACTTGCGGTTGTAAGGTTTCAGGTGAACCCGATTTAAAACCTGAGATAGTGGAACTCGGCCTGGGTGGTTGAGAACTGGACGTAGGTCAGGAAGACCGAACCAGTATAAATCTTGTGTTGGCTTTATTTGAGCATTTATTTTTGTAGCACAATTCACCCCCCCTCTTGTGCATCCATTACTTTCATTTGGTATCAGAGCGGGTCTTTCTCACTAGATTCCAACGAGTCCAGAAAGCAAAGATCTTGTAATGGATACTGACTACTCTTTACCAGACGTCTCTATTCAGCCCAACAAGCCTCCAGGCTTTGATGGGTACAACTATCCATTCTGGAAGTTTAGAATGGAGACTTATATCAAGTCAAGTGACATTAGACTCTGGGATGTAATCGAAAGTGGGGATCACACTCCCTTAGATGATGATGGCTTTGCCAAGGCGAGAAGCAGTTACACCCCTCAGGACTATGCCCTAGTCCAGCTAAACTATAGGGCCATGCACTACATCCAGTGTGCTCTCAGTCCCAAGGAGTTCCACAGGATCAGTCACCACAAAAATGCTAAAGATATGTGGGAGGCTCTTGAGGCTGCCCATTCTGGAACCAGGGGAGTGAAAGCAAGACGTGTTGAGATGTTAGTGGAAGAATTCCACAAGTTCGCCATGCTTAGCCCCACTGAGCCTATCAGAGAACTAGAGCTCAGATTCACTCATCTCATCAACAATTTGGCCTCGCTGGGTAAGGACATTCCTGAAAGGGAGCAAGTGAGCAAGATTCTAAAGATCTTGAAAGGTGACTGGATCACCAAAGTGACTATCTTACAGGAAGTCCAGGGTGAATCAACTAGTTCCATCACTGCTTTATTTGGCTCCCTGGCTGAATATGAACCTACACTGCTAGCTCAGAGAGCTCCTCTAGCCTCATCCAAGGCCAAAAATCTTGCCCTTGTTGCTCCCAACAAGGAGACTGAAGATGATGATGAGGATGATGAGGAGGAAATGGATGATGAGGAGATGGCTATGATGGTGAAGAAGTTCAGAAAGTTCTTCAGAAAGAAAGGAGGCTTTCAAAAGGGTGACTCCAGCCAAAGGAGGGGTTACAAGAAGGAAAAGGCTCCTGTGTGCTTTGAATGTAAGAAGCCTGGCCACTTCAAGGCTGAGTGTCCCAGCCTGCATAAGTCAAAAGGCAAAGACAGAAGGAAGGCCTTTGTATCTTCTATCTGGGTGAATAGCTCGGATGATGAAGCAAGTGATGAGGAAGAGGTAGCCAACCTCTGCCTTGTAGCCAGAGAAGATGATGAGGAAGCATCTTCAGAACTTGACCTCACCCACGAAGACAATGAGGTAACTTTCTCTGAACTGCAAGAGGCTTACAATGAGGTTCATGAAGAATTCTCTAGATTGTGTAAAGCCTATAAAGTGTTGAAAACCAAAAAGGAATCACTTGAGTCCAAGGTGGACTCACTGAGTGAAGAGCTAGCGGAAGCTAGAAAGCTTCCGGTAGTGGATGGCCAGGGTTCTCCCCAAACAGAACCCAATGCCTCAACACTTGAGAGCTGCCCCAATTGCAGCAAAATCTCAGCTGAGAAAGACAAGCTGCAAAATGCCCTGCAGAAGTTTACAAATGGCTCAGAAATGTTAAATATAATTTTAATGAATCAAAGGGCATATAGGGATAGAACTGGCTTAGGATATACTCCTAGAGGGAAGAAGTGGGTGGAACCAAAAGTAAAGCCCTACTTAAAGTTCTTCCATAAAGCCACTAGTCATAGCTCCTCACCCTTCAGCTTCTGCAACTATTGCAACAGGAAGGGACACTCCACGTCCACCTGTAATGCTAAGAAGCATGGAGCAAGTAGCTCCTACAAATGGGTCCCTAAAGGAACCAAGACAACAAAGGATCCTCCACCTGCAAAGGAAACTAAGAGAGGACAAGGATCTCGAGCTTGGAATCATTCCAAAGGGAAGAACCAAGAGTCCAGAGCCAGCACTAGGCCAAAGATTCTGAATAATCACAAGCCCAAGGTCAAGGATGACTCTAGACCAAGGGCATTGAAAACTAATGATCGAGGACCCAAGAAAGATTGGGTACCTAAGTTCACTTGATTTTTCCAGGTGTGTCTCAAAGCATCCAAGAACAAGAAATGGTATATTGACAGCGGATGCTCGAGACATATGACTGGAGACAGAGACAAGTTCAAATCTCTGGTGATCAAAGATGGAGCCACAGTAACCTTTGGAGGAAATCAAAGTGGAAAGATCACTGGAGTTGGAGAGGTCGGACCAATAAAAGATGTCTACCTAGTGGACGGTCTCTGTCACAACCTGCTAAGCGTCAGCCAGAGCACAGACAAAGGAAATTGGGTAATTTTTGATTCACATGAGTGCATAATAATTGATAAGCAGGATCTAAATTTAGATAAGGCCAACTTAAAATGCAAACTTAAGGCAAATAGAAATGGAAACCTATATACTTTAGACTTGTGCCAACAACTAGAAGAAAAATGTTTAATATCTAGTGATGAGAATAGTTGGCTTTGGCATAAGAGACTAGCTCATGTTAATTTTACTCAACTCGACATGCTAATTAAAAAGGAGTTAGCTATAGGTATTCCATCGTTTAAAGTAAAGCATGATTTTATCTGTGAATCCTGTCAAAGAGGAAAGCAAACAAAGTCCTCGTTCAAAACCAAGAAGAGAGTCTCCACCAGCAGGCCCTTGGAACTAATCCACATGGATTTGGTTGGGCCAGCAAGAGTGAAGAGCTTGGGTGGAAACCTATATGCTCTAGTGGTGGTGGATGACTATTCAAGGTTCACCTGGACTATGTTTCTTGCCTCTAAGCAAGATACTTTTGATGCCTTTGTTGTCCTGGCCAAGAAAGTGCAGAATGAGAGAGAGCTCAAAATCACAGCCATAAGGACAGACCATGGAGGAGAATTTGAGAACCATAGCTTCTCAGAGCTATGTGAACAAAATGGCATAGAACACAACTTCTCAGCTCCTAGGACCCCTCAACAGAACGGAGTTGTCGAGAGAAAGAACAGGGTTCTAACAGAGATGGCTAGAAGCATGCTCAATGAGAAAGAGGTTTCTCAAGTGTTCTGGCGGACGCTATGAGCACTGCTTGCTATATCTCTAACAGAGCCTATGTTCGAAAAGGCTTGGACAAGACTCCATACGAGCTGTATAAAGGGAGGAAGCCCAACATCAGCCACCTCAGAATCTTTGGATCAAAATGCTATGTGCATAACAATGGAAAGGTAAATCTGGGTAAGTTTGATCCAAAAGCTGATGTAGGTATATTCATAGGATATTCCCTTAGGAGCAAAACATATAGGGTATACAACATGAGAACTAGAATTGTAGAAGAATCAATGCATGTTGTATTCGATGAAACTCCTACATGGGGACAATCCACAGAAGATGATGAAATACTAAATCTTCCAAAGTTATCATCATCTTCTTCACCACCAAAAGAAACACCAGCAAGCAATCCTAAGGAAGAAGATGGACTCAGTGATGAACCTAGTGTGCAGACCGTGCCTGATGAGGCACAGTTGCCAACAGCTAGGAGGCATCACAGAGATCATCCTCTTGATCAAGTGCTTGGTGATGTTTCTTCTGGTGTCAGAACCAGAAGGCAAGTTCAAAATGAAGTTGAGTTTGGAGCATTCATATCTCAAATCGAACCAACTTCAGTTGAACAAGCTCTTGAGGACTGCGACTGGATTATTGCCATGCAGGAAGAGCTAAATCAATTTGAGAGAAGCCAAGTCTGGGAACTTGTCCCCAGGCCGTCTCATCAATCCATAGTGGGGACCAAGTGGGTCTTCAAAAACAAACTGGATGAGACAGGTCAAATTACAAGAAACAAAGCCAGACTAGTAGCTAAAGGATATAACCAAGAAGAAGGCATTGACTATGAAGAAACTTTTGCTCCAGTCGCTAGACTTGAAGCAATAAGAATTCTTCTAGCCTTTGCATCCATGAAGGGCTTTAGGCTATATCAAATGGATGTAAAGAGTGCATTTCTTAATGGCTATATTAAAGAAGAGGTGTATGTAGAACAACCTCCTGGTTTTGAGGATCACAAATATCCAAAACATGTGTATAGATTAAAGAAAGCTTTATATGGCCTGAAACAAGCTCCTAGAGCTTGGTATGAGAGACTCAGCAGCTTTCTGCTGGGCAAAGGTTTCTCAAGGGGCAAACTTGATAATACACTGTTTATCCTTCACAAAGATAGAGATATGTTAATTGTCCAAATTTACGTTGATGATATTATCTTTGGGGCAACTAATGAAAAACTTTGTGAAGATTTTTCTAAGACCATGCAGGGTGAGTTTGAGATGTCTATGATGGGAGAACTCACATTCTTCCTAGGCCTGCAGATTAAACAGAAGAAGAATGGAATCTTCATATCCCAAACTAAGTACTGCAGAGAACTACTCAAAAAGTTTGGGATGGATGAGTGCAAGGAGTATGACACTCCCATGAGCACCTCTGCCGCACTCGATGCTGACGCAAAGGGTAAATCTGTCAGCCTGCCCATGTACAGGGGAATGATAGGTTCCCTCCTATACTTAACGGCAAGCAGGCCTGACATTCAATTTAGTGTAGGCATGTGTGCTAGGTTTCAAGCCAACCCCAAGGAGTCACACTTAACATGTGTTAAACGTATTTTGAGATACCTTGAGGGAACACAAGAACTTGGTCTTTGGTATCCCAGAGGTAACCAAGAGTTCTTGTGGGCTTACTCTGATTCTGACCATGCAGGTTATAAGACTGATAGAAAGAGCACCAGTGGACAATGCGCCTTCCTTGGTGGTTGTCTGGTGACTTGGGCTAGCAAAAAGCAAACCTGCGTGTCCTTGTCATCCACTGAGGCAGAATATATTGCTGCAGCAAGTTGTTGTGCTCAAGTGCTGTGGCTGAAGAACCAGTTGAAAGATCTTGGCTTGGAGTTCCCTGAGGCACCCATCCTCTGTGACAACACAAGCACAATCAGCCTCGCCAAGAATCCAGTTCAGCACACAAGGACAAAGCACATTGATGTCAGACATCACTTCATCAGAGACCATGTTCAAAAGAAGGATGTCAAAGTGCAATTTGTCCCCACTCAACAACAGCTTGCTGACATCTTCACCAAGCCTCTGGGGGTTGACCAATTTACTTTTATAAGAGGTGATTTGGGAATGGTAAACCCAAATGAAGTGTAAATACCATTGGTTATACTTGATTGTCTTAAAATTTACAAAAATACTAACTTAGGCATCGGAGTGCCAATATGTGTTTTTTGCAGGCTCACAATGTTAAATCTTAAGTAAGCACAACCGGAAGCAAAACCACTTTCGGATGATCCCTCACTGACACTGGATGGTGAAACCAAGTGAGCGCCAGCACCAGTCCAAGGGACACGTCACTTCAGAAAACGCTTCACCTTCCTCAATGAAACGTTATGTCTTCTCTGATAAGATGAAGCGACACGTGTCATCAGGTGTGTCGTTCCAACTTAAATTGTTTACGTTACCCAATGTGTGAAAATCTGAAGAGACATGACCATTTTTGCCCTCAGTAACTTTTCCTATAAATAGGGTGTCATTTTTCACTTTCACTTTTTACTTGCATCATTTTCACTTTCACCATTTCCTCTAAAACCTTCTTCATTTGTTCTTCATTTTTCTTCACACGTCCCTTCGCATTTCATCTCCTTTTACCCCCAATCCATACACAAATGGCCGGATCTCATGAATCCAACCCAGTTACCAAGAAACACAAGTCAAAACATTCTTCATCTAGACACACAAGTCAAAATCTGGGCAATCTCATCATGAACGTTCTAAGAAATCTGGGCAAAATGAAGAACATCATGAACACCGTGAAATTTCTGGGCAGACACCGGGGCAGGAGGAAAATGTTCAGGGTCAGCCTGGAACTTCTGGCAGAGTGACTGAACAGATAGTGGTTTCCGAACAAGAGAGGGAAGCCCTGAGAAAAGGAAAGAAGAAGAGGGTGCATTTTGCTGAAGAGCCGTCTTCAAAGAGGCAGAGGGTTGAAGAAGATGACCCTACAGTGTATAGAGATGGGGCCTTGGAGCCTGTTGCCTCCAAATTTGAAACCATTAAGCCCTACTTCAACAATGGCTTGTTCATCGATCTGGCCAAGATTGATGAACTAGGGTTTCCTCACCTGCGGCCTTACTTAGAAAAATACATGCCCTGGCTGGGGATCAAACAGGACTACAACATCAACGTCCTGCGAGCCTTCTGCCAATCCCTCTCTGGCAAAGTGAAGTACAAGAAGGTAGATGGAAAGGAGCAAATCCACAGACTCTACTTCACGGCCACAGTCAGAGGAAGAACCTTCAGTTTTACCTGGAGAACGCTGAACGAGTTAATGGGGATCACTGATGAAGGGATGACTGAGTGGCTATATCCTGAGGCGCTCAAATACAGCAAGGAGGAACTAGAACAGCTGTATGGCACCAAAGACAAAAAGGTGTCCAAAATGTCTGACTCCTACAGGGTTCTGTATTATATCTACTCCCGGATGATGACACATAAAGGGGGTAACTTCAATGAATTCACCCTGTTGGACAATCCATGGTTCCCCAGACTCCTCTCCCAGCAGCCAATCAATCCAGGGCAGTTGATCAGCCTTGAACTTCAGCGATGGTTGGCTAACGACAAGACTGGGTATCTTCCCTATCCCACCATCCTTGCTGCCCTCCTGGAGAAGAAACTGATCAAGGCCACATCTGACGTGGAGGAAGAGAATGTCAAATGTGCTCCTGTGGGGGCAACGAACATCAGCAAGATGGGCATTAAGTATCTAAGAGCCCCTAAGCCCACTCGCTCAGGATCACTAGCGGGTAGTGCGTCTGGGACTTCAGCCCCCTCGACATCTGGTGCAGGGGATCAGGAAGTGGACTCCCATGCTGGGCCAAGCCGTGCTGCCAGAGTGCCAGCTTCAGTAAAAGCCTTTGCCGAGGCAGTTAAGGAGGAACTTCTCTTTAGACTGCCTGAATCCTTGGTAGGCCCTCTCCGTGCTGAGTGTGACAATGGCTTCCAGCGGCAAGGGGAGCGCATTCAGAGGCTCGAAGATAGGGTAGGCCAGCTTGAAAACCACATTGCCAGGGTGGACGCAAAACTTGACCTCATTCTCCAGCACCTACAAATTCCCCAACCATCACAAGGTAACCTTCCACCACCTCCTCCTCCCCAAAATCCTCCTCCTCCTCCTCCCTCAGGTCACCCTCAACTTCCCCCTCCTCCTCCACCTAACACTCAACCACCACAGCCACCTCCACAAAATGACCATCAATCCCCTCCATCACCAAACAATGCTCACCAATCCCAACCTTCACCCAACCATGAACACCAAACCCAAGACACACACCAACAATCTCCTAGCCAATCACCCCTTCACTCCAACAACTCCCCATCTCCACAAAACTCCCCATCTACACCTCCCTCATCCACTCGCACACCAACCAACCCCTTAGCCGAACACCTTGGATTTCAAACTGTCATTCACCCCCTCAGCCATATCTATCTACGAGATTACCCTCGCCTTCAGCAAATCCCTGAGGATCCTCACGTACCCTTTACCCCATTTACCCCATACTCTTCCACTACCTTCCCTGAATATTCCTCCACCTACCCATTCGAAGGTCTATTCGTAGATCCTTCCTGGTTCCCCAACCAACCCACATCCCCAGAACATACCTTACCCGCCTCTTCCCCAGAATCCTCACCCCAAACTCCACTTAACCCTGAACCTCTACCCTCCTCTTCATCTACTCCATCCCTGGCACTCGCCCTTGTTGATGATGACAAAAGGGGGAGAAATGTGATGACCTCTCTTCGCCTCTCCATGAACACAAGGGATGTGCTCAGCCAGCCATCCCTCTGGCTTGATGAAGACATTATGGCTGCCCTTCGCCGCGCCATGGAATCCCAAAGGCTGAGTGGTGCTGAAAGCCTAATAAGAGGAGAAGCCATAAGATTCATGGAGCAGCAGAGGACGGCTGAGCAAGGATCACAATTGGAGATGGTTGTCTTTGAGCCAAATGAACAAACTTCACAGCCTGAGTCATCTTCATCAGAACCTCCTCCAACTAAGATAAGTAGAAAGGATATTGAGGAGATAATGATGAAGTGGGGACTGAAGAAGATCAATCACCCTCCTATTGTGATAGCCAAGCCTATCCCCTCATCCACTGGTCAAGAGTCTGAGATCCCCTCGTCTGAGCAATCATCTGCCCCTCCTCCCTCATCTGAGCCAGCAGTCACCTTCAGTGAGTCTAGAAAGAAGGTCGTTGCCAAGAAGCGTACCAGGAAAATTATTGCCTCCACTGAACCTGCTGAGAGTGAGGAAGAGACTCCATCTGACCAACCTGAGCAAGAGACCTCATCTGCTCAAGTTGAACCTGAAACCCCAGTAGTTCAAGCAATTCCTATTCTAAAGGAGGTCAAGTTGGAAATTGAAGACATGACTCCTGAGGAATATGAAAAGTATGGGTTCACGGACAAACTCTCCTTCGGTCAGATGGCCTGCCTTGATGCTGACAGAGCAAGTGCCATGCCTACTCCTCCGATTAGCAAGAGCAAAGGGAAGAGTAAGGGGAAAGGGAAAAGGAAAGCCCAGGAAGTTGAGGAGGATCCCAACTTCCCTGTATGGAACGTAAAGATTCGGGTTGTTCACTATCCCAATGGAGAGGTCGCCTACTTCGATGATGCTACAGGGTTCCCTGGGTATGAAGAAGTAGAGAACATGAAAAGAGCATTCGAGGAGTCTATCGAATCAGAAAGACTCAGACGAGAGAGGGATGAAGAAGAGCTTCAGCGAGTAATTGCCCAGATAGACCAGAATGTGCATGAGGCTGAGATCGCCAACCTTCAGAAAGAGAGTGAAGAGAGACAGAAGGAGAGGGAGAGGAAAAAGAGACACAGACTATGAACACCCTCATTCCAATTTTTTTTTTTACTTAGAGAATTTTTCTTTGTTTTCATACATCTCTCATTCTTGCTTAGTGTAGATTACCTGTATATGTTTTATTTGTATACTCTAACATATAATCTCTTTTCATCAATAATATTTGTCCAAGTTACTTGTTCTTATCTATTGCTTTTGTTTTCATGCTAACCCTTTCATATGGACTTAATCGATAAATAGTTAAATACTGAGTTTGTCATCATCAAAAAGGGGGAGAATGTTAGAATCTTAAGTTTTGATGAAGACTAAAATATGAAAGAACTTAGAAAGCAATAGGTGAACATAGAATCCTAAGTAAAAGTACAACCGGATGTGGACTTACTTCCGGATAGATTAGGTCTAGCGCTCGCCGATAAATGTCTCATCCCCCAGCGGCAGCAAGAAATTCACTTAGGAATTAACTTAGTCCATGAGCACTAGATATACAAAATCCTAAGACTAAGTTAAGATTCAACCGGAAGTGAATTTGCTTCCTGTTAGACTTAGACTGGCGCTGGCTGTTGGAATAGATATCCCTAAGCGTCAGTGAAAATGAGCAACGTCCAGTAGAAGTGCTTCCGATAGCTTAGTGACTAGCGCTGGCTGTTGGATTGAATAGACACTGAGCGAGAGTGAGTAATAGTGAACAAAATCCTTCATCCAGTGGATTCACTTCCGGATGTAGAAGTGCTTCCTGATGCAAGGAAGACCTCTTAGACTAAGAACACTCCCACTGCATGTGACTATATGTTTATACTGTTAGACTAACACTCAGTGCAGCACACTCAGTAGAATTGCTTCCGGATGAGAATCTGCTTCCGCAAGCAATCAGAATGTCAGAAGTTGCAGTGTCAGAATGCTTTTGTCAGAGCAGAGGTGTCAGGACTACTTTTGGGAGATAAAGCAAGTCAACCCTGCTATGCATTGATGAAGCATTAATTGGGCAAACGGTAACATGGGAAAAACGGCCATATTCAAACGGCTATCCCACCTACCAAGAGTCAGAATGTTTGAAGAATATATAAAGGAGCTCAACCTCATTTATGAAGGAAAATAATCTTTGAATACTCTTGAAAGAAGTTAGAGCGAGAAACTAAGAACATCTTCAAGCATTCAAAGCTGCCCAGAAAAGTAAAGAGCATTTAACACATCGAGTGATCATTCTCATCTACATATTCTGTACTCTTTGTTGTTAAGTCTCTTTCTGTTATAAGAGCATTGATTGTACTTAAGTGTGTAACACTATTTGTTCTTTAAGAGAACTTAGTTAGAAAAATCCTTTAGTTGTAAAGGTTGAACCCTTGCTAGGTGTAAGGGGGAGCTAGTAGAAAGGTTACAAGTGAGCCTTGTGTAAAACTTGTAGTTGTAAGGTTGCAAGTGATCCCGTCCAAAACTTGCGGTTGTAAGGTTTCAGGTGAACCCGATCTAAAACCTGAGATAGTGGAACTCGGCCTGGGTGGTTGAGAACTGGACGTAGGTCAGGAAGACCGAACCAGTATAAATCTTGTGTTGGCTTTATTTGAGCATTTATTTTTGTAGCACAATTCACCCCCCCCCCTCTTGTGCATCCATTACTTTCAGATACTACCTACTCAAGTTAGGTAAAAGTACTTCCTAACCACGATCCATCAAACAACCACCTATAACAATAAGTCATCAGCGTACTGATAGAGTACAACTGTCATTGCAGTCATAATAATCCCTGAACTATCATAATAACAGTATCAATACTTAATATCACAAACACTTCACATAATATGTCGCATACTAAGTACTACGACATTCAAATATTACAATTCAATCAAAATAACATTCAATAATGCAGAAGCTGGTGCAGCCTAGCGAAATGGCGATATAAATCCCTATAGGAATCACCTCTGGCCTACTTACTAACTCAGTATGGGCCAGACGGCCCCTTCCCCTTCCTCTGCGCCTCCCCCTGGGCATGATCACCTGAAAAAGATAAAGGGAATGGGGTGAGACAAAAACCATGTCTCAGTAATCACCTCTTAACTCACTGTGAGACTCAGAAATTGGGTAGTGGAGCGTCTACAGGGTACCACAGTTTTCAAAGCCTGCATAACCACATAATATATACACATATATATACAGTACAGATACATCAATCTCTCAATAAACGAAAATAAACGTGATTGACACTGTGCCCAGTCTCAAATCTGAAAGCATAAAAAGGGACCACTCTAAAATGTGAAAAATATCCCTGGTTCCTTTACAATCCGAGGAACCCGTACAATTAACCTATCGATTTGCGCAAATCGATGGTTACATCGGCCGACGGTACTAATAATCAGTGTCATGCAACAATACAAAGGATTTATATAGATATATATAAAGTACAGTTCAGTTGAAAGGTACCCTATAGCCCACGTTTAAATATAACATAATCTAAACTCATTTTATTTTTATATATATATATATATATATATATAAGTAGAAGAGGATGTTAGAAAATCCTCAACTACCATCACCCTCAGTATCACAGTCAGTTAAGCGTGATTACCTGCTAAACTTCACTGCAGAAGATGTACGCAGATAACCGTTGCCCTCAAACTCCGCCTGGAGGATCACCGTCTACAACAATGCCACCATTTAAAAATGGTTAAGACACCTTCATGTGACTTAAGTTATACTTTTCACCAATAACAAAAGCAATATTGAAGTAATAATTTACTTCCATTACCATACATCACTTTATAACTTCTAGATCATTAATCCTCACCATTTCTTAGAAACCTTGAAGATTTATCCACTTTATTAACCACCCATTATAATGCCGCATTGACCTTAAATAAGTCACTCACAATGACCTCCATAACACCCAAACACTCTTCCAAACCCAACAACCTTTAACCTACCAAAACCACTTCATATCAACACTTTATCGATCCAACTTTCTCCCAAAAACCATTCTAGCCAACACTCACATTCCAATAACAATAAACAACCTTAACTAGCACTACATAATCACCAATTTAGTCCAAAGCCTCCTCCTTTAGCTAACCCTTACTTAAAGAGTCAAAACAATTAGCCAATAAAATCTAAACTCAACTTCCAATTTTAATGGCTAACATACTTCCCAAAAATCTTTACTTTACTACTTATCTTTGCTCAAATCCTTGGTTAAAGCATCACTAATTAACTAATGGCAAACCCCAACTTAAAAGAGGAAACTTTATGCTAAAAATCAACTTCACAAGAGGCTAGAGGTTTACAAAATACAAGAGTGAAGGAAGAGAAGTTTTTCCCACCGTTGGCCGCCGGAAAACCTCGCCGGAAAACACCCCTAGATCGCCGGCCGAACTGAAAGAGCAAGGGAAAGCTAAGAAAAAGGTGTTGTGAAGTTGAAGGAATGAAAACAATATGAGGAACTACAAGAAAAATCCAAACTTTCCCTCACCCGCCGGTCAACGTCGCCGGAAAAGTCAAATCCGCCGCCGGAAAAGCCGCCGGAGTCGCAGATCGAGTTCAAGCTTCAAGGATTCAAGAAAAATCACAAAAAGAACCAAAGGACCATCTCCTACCTCCAACACACTCCCTTCGCCGGAATATTTGTTGTCGCCGGAAAAAGTCGCCGCAGATCGCCGGCCGGACTGAAAAGGGAGGAGAAGCTTAGGAAAAATGTTATGGAGTTGAAAAAGGAAGGACAACCAGAGAATCCACCCCTTTTACCTCAATTCCGAGCTCGCCGGAAAAATGGCCCCCGCTGCCGGAAAATGAAAGTGTGCGACGAACACACACACCCACACGGATCGGACCCCAACTTCACGCCTCTATGAAGAAAAGGGAGAGGTGAACCGAAATGAGGAAGCTTTTTGGTGCATGGGTGGCCGAATGGTGAGGTGTGAGGAGGAAGAAAATGGAGAAAAATGGTGAAAGGGGGGGCGACGCGCTGCGAATGGAAGGGGGGTCCGAAATGTTTTTGTTGAGGAAGGAGGGAGGGTGTGTTTGGTTGAGGGGAAATAAGGTGGTTTATGATACTTTATAGCCCAAGCTTGCCATAGTGTACACTTTTTAACTTAAAACCACTCAAACCAGTCTCCAATCTTCTGAATCTTCAAAATATCTTTAACTTTACCATTCTCTCATATTTCAAACTCTTCATTTCTTAATTAATTATATGCACATTAATTACTTAATATTTCTAAAATATTCTCAAAAATCTCCAAAAATTCCCAAAAATTCCCAAAATTCCTAATTTCTCCATTTATCATTTCCAAAACACTCTTTAATCCTGTATTAAATTTTCAGGTTTTTACAATTCTCCCCACCTTTTAGGAATTTTGCCCTCAAAATTCACTACCACCACATCTTTACCAAATGAAAATAATAGAGAAAGAGGTAAAACGTACCTAAAAATAGCTGTGGATACTTTTCACGCATCCGATCCTCAGTCTCCCAAGTCGCATCTCCTGGGGACATACCTCTCCAAAATACTTTCACTAGACGAATGGTCTTATTTCTCAACTGCTTATCTTTTACATCCAAAATCCTTTCAGGCTCCACTTGGTAAGTCAAATTATCCTCCAACTCTACTTCTTCAGGCTCAATAACGTGAGAAGGATCAGGGTGATACTTCTTCAGCTGTGACACATGAAACACATCGTGTAGTCTCGATAACTGTGGCGGAAGAGCTATCCGATAAGAAACATCACCAATCTTCTCAATCACATCATATGGACCCATATATCGAGGAGACAACTTCTTAGCCCGAATTGATCTGCCAACACCTGTCATCGGCGACACTTTCAAAAACACATGATCACCCTCTTCAAACTCTAATGGTCGTCGTCGCTTGTCTGCATAACTTTTCTGTCTACTCTGGGCCGTCAACAATTTCTCCCGAATCATCTCAATCTTCTGGGTCGTCTCATCCACAATATCCGGGCCAATAATAGCCCTTTCACTCACTTCCGTCCAACAGATTGGCGATCGACATTTTCTACCATACAAAGCTTCATAAGGAGCCATACCAATGCTCGACTGATAACTATTGTTATAAGCAAACTCTGCTAGTGGAAGATGCTTATCCCAACTACCAGGCAACTCAATAGTACATGCCCGCAACATATCCTCAAGGATTTGATTAACCCTCTCAGTCTGACCATCTGTCTGTGGGTGATACGCAGTACTGAACTTAAGCTTACTGCCTAAGGCAGCCTGCAATGACATCCAATAACCTGATCTATAACGCTGATCTCTATCTGAAATAATACTCTTTGGTATCCCATGCAACCGCACAATCTCATCAACATACAACTGAGCCAACTTTTCCATTGGACTAGAAATCTGAACTGGCAAAAAGTGTGCCGACTTAGTCAACCGATCCACAATCACCCAAATAGAATCATGACCTGACTGAGTACGCGGTAACCCCACAATGAAATCCATAGATATATCATCCCACTTCCACTGAGGCACCTCGATACTCTGCAGCAATCCGCCAGGCTTTTGGTGCTGAATCTTGACTTTCTGGCAAGTCAAGCACTTAAGTACAAACTGTGTCACATCCTTCTTCATCCCTGGCCACCAAAACCCTCGCTTCAAATCGTTATACATCTTGGTGATTCCCGGATGCATAGCATATTTACTCCTGTGAGCCTCTTCCAAAATAGTCTGCTTCAACTCAGCACAATCAGGAACACAAATACGATGCTTAAACCGTAAAATCCCATGCTCATCAATCTCAAAATCTAAGACTGAACCATCCTCCAATTCTTTTCGAATCTTACTCAACTTGTCATCCTTCTCCTGTGCCACCCGTAATTCTTTATACAAGTCGAAATCAACTACCCTGCTCTCAGATTAGACTGCTCCACTCCAGGAACAACTCTCATATCACGCAACGTTTCCAACCAGTCCTGCTCTTCAAGGCTCATTGCAAAGACATGAGCTGATTTCCTACTTAAAGCGTCAGCAACCACATTGGCTTTCCCAGGGTGATACTTGATCTCAAACTTATAATCACTTAGCAACTCCATCCAACGACGTTGCCTACCGTTCAACTCTTTCTGATCCATCAAATACTTGAGACTTTTGTGATCACTGAACACTTCAAACTGAGCCCCAAAAAGATAATGGCGCCAGATTTTCAAGGCAAACACCACTGCACACAACTCCAAATCATAAGTTGGGTAGTTCACTTCATGTGGCCTTAACTGTCTTGAAGCATAAGCTATCACTTTGCCATTCTGCATCAACACACAACCTAAACCCATCAACGATGCATCAGTATACACCTCATAAGGTTGAGATGAATCTGGCAAAACCAACACTGGAGCGGTAGTCAAAAGAGTCTTTAACTCCTGAAATGCTGCTTCACACTGCTCCGTCCATACAAAAGGGCGATCTTTCTTGGTCAAATTTGTCAAAGGACGGGCAATCTGGGAAAAACCACGAATAAATCTCCGATATTAACCAGCTAATCCTACAAAACTTCGTACTTCAGTTACTGATTTCGGAGATTCCCACTGCAAAACCGCCTCAACTTTACTAGGATCCACCGCAACACCTTCAGAAGAAACCACATGCCCCAAAAACTTGACTTCGTTCAGCCAAAATTCACACTTCGACAGTTTAGCATAGAGCTGATGATCCCTCAGAACTCTCAGAGCAATGGCCAGATGCTCACGATGCTCTTCTTTACTTTTAGAATAAATCAGAATGTCATCAATGAACACTACAATGAATTTATCTAAATACGGTCTGAAAATTCGGTTCATATAATCCATGAACACAGCAGGAGCATTGGTCAAACCAAAAGGCATCACCAAGAACTCGTAGTGACCATAACGGGTTCTAAAAGCCGTCTTGGGAACATCCTCTACCCGAACTCTCAACTGATGATATCCCGACCTCAAATCAATCTTAGAAAATACAGAAGCCCCAACTAACTGATCCAACAAATCATCTATCCTGGGCAACGAGTACTTATTCTTTATTGTGACTTTATTCAGCTGACGGTAGTCTATGCACAACCTCATGCTACCATCCTTTTTCTTAACAAACAAGACTGGAGCTCCCCACGGTGACACACTAGGTCGAATAAAACCTTTTTCAAGCAATTCTTCAATCTGCTTCTTCAACTCAGCTAATTCTACCTGAGCCATCCTATATGGTGCCTTAGAAATCGGACTAGCACTTGGTTCCAAATCAATGGTGAACTCCATTTCTCGCTCAGGTGGAAGACCCTGGATATCAGCAAAAACTTCAGGGTAGTCCCTAACCACATCTATAGCATCAATACAAATCTCCTCCTCAGATTTAATTGAGAAAAAGACAGCAAACACCTGACAACCCCTCTGCACACACTTCTCAGCTTGTGTGGCGGACAACAACAAGGAACCACTGAAACCCTCCACAGACAAAGAATTCACTGCATATCTCACAACCCGTTCTTTGCAAAGCAAAATGACATTATTGGCTATCAACCAATCCATGCCAATAATCACCTCTATTCCTTTAAGGGGTAGACACACAAGGTCAATTACAGAGTCTCGACCTTCATACCGAAGGTCCAAGCCTTTACATACTTGAGCAGTTTTAAACACATCTCCACTAGGGGTAGTTACTTTCAAATCATAAGGTAATGCAGATAGGGTAAAGCCAAGTTTCCGAGCACAATCATAGGAAATGAAAGAATGGGTCGCACCAGAATCAAATAACACTTCAACACTATGACCTCGGATGGAAACCATACCTTGAATCACATTAGGAGACGCTCCGGCCTCCTCCCTCGTGGTAACATAAACACGTCCAGGGGCTACGGGGCGACTGCTCTGACTCGCCTGAGTCTGCTGCTCCCGCTTAGGGCAATACCTAATAGTATGGCCCAACTCATTACAGTAATAACACCTCCAACAATTTCCAGCATGGAAATTCCCACATCTAACACAAGGACTTCCCACGCTAGATGCTGAGACAGCTGACTCCTGATGAGACCCCTGACTAGCACCTGCTCGACTCCTACCACCTAAAGATTGGGTTCTGCTACCCCTGAACTGACTCCTATGCCCAGATCCTCCCTGATGTTGACTACGAAAGCTACCTCTCTGGTTATACCCTTGCGAAAAACCTCGCCCTTGAGATCTTCTCCCAGAACTACCGGAGGTACTCGTGCCAGCACTGTGACTCTTAGAGATGCCTCCTGAAGGCCCTAAGTAGTTAGTAGATTTAAACTGGTTGTCAACACGACCCAAAGCACCTGAACTTCTCAAGTTTCTGGCCACAAGACAAAGATACTCGCAAGAATCCTCAAAACTAACAAACGGTCTAGCATACAGATATGGCCGCAACACAGGTCTAGCCTTCTGAATCAACTGGGTATGCTTCCACTCGGGATCATCCCTATATTGCAAGTCACATAACGTGATAACTCATTAAAAGTAGCAACAAATTCATCCTCGTGCATATTGCCTTGCACCAATTTATTAAATTCAAGTTCTTTCTCATGCCTGATTGTAGTGGGAAAGTAATGCTCAAGGAATTTTTCTTTAAATTCTGGCCACACAGTCATGGAATCATCCATACCCCCGGCTGACTTCCACCATCTCTTGGCATCACCAGTCAACAGCAAGATAGCAACCCTGGCTTTCTGGTACTCATTACAGGCAACTGCTTGGAAAATTGTTTCTAATCTATCGATCCATTCTTCCGCTATTTCAGGTTGGCGACCCCCTTCAAAAGTACCAGGATTGTGCCTAGACACATCTTTCCAAACTTTATTAACAGTACGGTCCTCTTGAGTAACTTCTTGCTGGGTCCCATGAGTTTCACTCTCATGGCCAAATCCAAACTCTCCTTCACTTTGATGCTGATGGCCCATATCCTGTTTAAATTTCTGTAACCTTTCTTCCATTGTCTCCAAAATCACATCCCTCAACTGATTCACAAACTCCGACCCGAAGTTTTGTGCCGGAATAGATTGTTGTGAATCTTGGAATTGACTTGAATCATCCTCTCCACCCACCTAGGGAATAATGATAATAATGATAAAAGAGGGTTAGTGATCATAATAGTGAGGAAGGGAAATAAGGGATTAATATATCGTCATTCTATATGCAATGCAACAGGCAGGGTATCGTTAACCATAAAACTGATACCAAGTTGTTACGTACCTCCTACTAATATATTATTAATCTTAACCTAGCTCACTGCTAATCAAAACAATCCAAACCATGAAACCTAACTATGTTAGCAAAGATTCACCTAACATAGTTAGCAAAAGAATTTCTCTATTAATAAGAGATTACATATCTAACTATGTTAGAAAAGAGAATCTTCTAACATAGTTAGCAAAAGAACCATCATCACCTAATGAATCACACATGCAGCACAATAACCTAAATCTAACCATGTTAGAAAAGAATAACCTAACATGGTTAGAAAAAGAACTAACCAAACTACAAGAATAAACCATATTAGAGCGGGCCCATCTAATATGATCATATACAAGGACACATAAATCATACAATAAATAATCAAGATACTACCTACTCAAGTTAGGTAAAAGTACTTCCTAACCACGATCCATCAAACAACCACCTATAACAATAAGTCATCAGCGTACTGATAGAGTACAACTGTCATTGCAGTCATAATAATCCCTGAACTATCATAATAACAGTATCAATACTTAATATCACAAACACTTCACATAATATGTCGCATACTAAGTACTACGACATTCAAATATTACAATTCAATCAAAATAACATTCAATAATGCAGAAGCTGGTGCAGCCTAGCGAAATGGCGATATAAATCCCTATAGGAATCACCTCTGGCCTACTTACTAACTCAGTATGGGCCAGACGGCCCCTTCCCCTTCCTCTGCGCCTCCCCCTGGGCATGATCACCTGAAAAAGATAAAGGGAATGGGGTGAGACAAAAACCATGTCTCAGTAATCACCTCTTAACTAACTGTGAGACTCAGAAATTGGGTAGTGGAGCGTCTACAGGGTACCACAGTTTTCAAAGCCTGCATAACCACATAATATATACACATATATATACAGTACAGATACATCCATCTCTCAATAAACGAAAATAAACGTGATTGACACTGTGCCCAGTCTCAAATCTGAAAGCATAAAAAGGGACCACTCTAAAATGTGAAAAATATCACTGGTTCCTTTACAATCCGAGGAACCCGTACAATTAACCTATCGATTTGCGCAAATCGATGGTTACATCGGCCGACGGTACTAATAGTCAGTGTCATGCAACAATACAAAGGATTTATATAGATATATATAAAGTACAGTTCAGTTGAAAGGTACCCTATAGCCCACGTTTAAATATAACATAATCTAAACTCATTTTATTTTTATATATATATATATATATATATATATATATATATACATATATATATATATATAAGTAGAAGAGGATGTTAGAAAATCCTCAACTACCATCACCCTCAGTATCACAGTCAGTTAAGCATGATTACCTGCTAAACTTCACTGCAGAAGATGTACGCAGATAACCGTTGCCCTCAAACTCCGCCTGGAGGATCACCGTCTACAACAATGCCACCATTTAAAAATGGTTAAGACACCTTCATGTGACTTAAGTTATACTTTTCACCAATAACAAAAGCAATATTGAAGTAATAATTTACTTCCATTACCATACATCACTTTATAACTTCTAGATCATTAATCCTCACCATTTCTTAGAAACCTTGAAGATTTATCCACTTTGTTAACCACCCATTATAACGCCACATTGACCTTAAATAAGTCACTCGCAATGACCTCCATAACACCCAAACACTCTTCCAAACCCAACAACCTTTAACCTACCAAAACCACTTCATATCAACACTTTATCGATCCAACTTTCTCCCAAAAACCATTCTAGCCAACACTCACATTCCAATAACAATAAACAACCTTAACTAGCACTACATAATCACCAATTTAGTCCAAAGCCTCCTCCTTTAGCTAACCCTTACTTAAAGAGTCAAAACAATTAGCCAATAAAATCTAAACTCAACTTCCAACTTTAATGGCTAACATACTTCCCAAAAATCTTTACTTTACTACTTATCTTTGCTCAAATCCTTGGTTAAAGCATCACTAATTAACTAATGGCAAACCCCAACTTAAAAGAGGAAACTTTATGCTAAAAATCAACTTCACAAGAGGCTAGAGGCTTACAAAATACAAGAGTGAAGGAAGAGAAGTTTTTCCCACCGTTGGCCGCCGGAAAACCTCGCCGGAAAACACCCCTAGATCGCCGGCCGAACTGAAAGAGCAAGGGAAAGCTAAGAAAAAGGTGTTGTGAAGTTGAAGGAATGAAAACAATATGAGGAACTACAAGAAAAATCCAAACTTTCCCTCACCCGCCGGTCAACGTCGCCGGAAAAGTCAAATCCGCCGCCGGAAAAGCCGCCGGAGTCGCAGATCGAGTTCAAGCTTCAAGGATTCAAGAAAAATCACAAAAAGAACCAAAGGACCATCTCCTACCTCCAACACACTCCCTTCGCCGGAATATTTGTTGTCGCCGGAAAAAGTCGCCGCAGATCGCCGGCCGGACTGAAAATGGAGGAGAAGCTTAGGAAAAATGTTATGGAGTTGAAAAAGGAAGGACAACCAGAGAATCCACCCCTTTTACCTTAATTCCGAGCTCGCCGGAAAAATGGCCCCCGCCGCCGGAAAATGAAAGTGTGCGACGAACACACACACCCACACGGATCGGACCCCAACTTCACGCCTCTATGAAGAAAAGGGAGAGGTGAACCGAAATGAGGAAGCTTTTTGGTGCATGGGTGGCCGAATGGTGAGGTGTGAGGAGGAAGAAAATGGAGAAAAATGGTGAAAGGGGGGGGGCGACGCGCTGCGAATGGAAGGGGGGGTCCGAAATGTTTTTGTTGAGGAAGGAGGGAGGGTGTGTTTGGTTGAGGGGAAATAAGGTGGTTTATGATACTTTATAGCCCAAGCTTGCCATAGTGTACACTTTTTAACTTAAAACCACTCAAACCAGTCTCCAATCTTCTGAATCTTCAAAATATCTTTAACTTTACCATTCCCTCATATTTCAAACTCTTCATTTCTTAATTAATTATATGCACATTAATTACTTAATATTTCTAAAATATTCTCAAAAATCTCCAAAAATTCCCAAAAATTCCCAAAATTCCTAATTTCTCCATTTATCATTTCCAAAACACTCTTTAATCCTGTATTAAATATTCAGGATGTTACAAGGATAGAAATACTGCCTTCTATCATACTAAGACCACAATTCGTAGAAGACAAAATCGGGTGAGTGTGCTTAAAGATGGTTCTAATAGATGGGTTGAAGAGGAACAGGAACTTACGCACTTGGTGAACAGCTTCTCCCACTCCCTCTTTACTGAAGAAGAGGATAATAGGCCATGGCTGGAAAAGAATGTTGTTGGCCGAAACTGTCTGGTGAAGAATTGAAAGAAATTTCAGGGGATGTGCTAGAGGGTGAAATCAGGGCTGCCATGTTCAGCATTGGGAGCCTTAAAGCCCCTGGGAGTGATGGTTTCCCAGCAATTTTCTTTCAGAAGAATTGGGAAATTGTTGGGGAAAGTGTCATAAAGTCAGTGAAGGAACTATAGCATAACCCGTCTAGAGTAGCTGAGGTTAATCAAACATTATCAGAAAATAAATTTGAATAATACAATGATAAGTCAAGTAGTAAGATTATCAGAAAACCAAGAGAGAAAGGTTAGTATTAGTGGCATCAACCTTAACTAATCCAAAACAAAGAAGCTAGAGTGGCAATCATAATAGAAATTCAAAGTTTCATGTTTTACCTGTAAACCAAAGTCTCCTGCATTATACTTGTTATCACCCTTTAGCAGTTCGGATTTCACAAACTTGTCAAAAGAAGCATAGACATCTCTACAACCTTCTACATCAAGCTGAAGATCTACAATTTCGATATCCCAAATTTTACAAGAATTAATAAAGCATACATTAATGGTATAAGCAATATCTTCTGAGAATGTTACCGTGAAACGATCCTTTCTTTGTTGACTTGAAGTTCAAGTGGATGCACTCAATATGGCTCATATGATGGCCTTCAAATAATCTCTGTATGGTGCCTTCAACAACAGTTCCCTATGCTAGTAGGAAAGTCCAACGTAATGATCTACAAGACATCCATACAAATGTTCGTGTATCTAAAGAAATTAGATTTTTTTCTATGTTATGAAAAAAAAGATAGATGATTTTTTCTGAACTGATAGATAGATTCGGTCAAAAAAACAAAACTGATAGATAGATAGATTTAAATCATGAACTTTTAGAATTCAACTATTTGAAATTTATTCATAAAAAAATATTCACGTTGTAAATATAAAGGAGTATAAGAGTGTAGGAGAAATAAGAATCAGGGTTGTAGAATATTATTCAGAGGTGTTTCGTCTACAATATGAGTCCTCTATATATAGAGGAGAATTAAGGTTAGCTAGATATAAGGAGAGATACAATAGAGAGATATAAGGAGAGATACAAGGAGAATATGGACTTGGTGATAGGAGACTTGGTCATCCACAGGATATTCATAACACTCCCCCTTGGATGACCAAGACTAAACATACGCCTCATTAAAAAACTCCAAATAAGTAAAACTCATTGGGACAAAAACTTAATGGAAGAAAAAAGAGTGCAATGCTTAGTGATACACTTTCTTGGTGCTGCCTCATTAAAAACCTTGCTAGGAAAATCCATTGGGAAAAACCATAGACAAGGGAAAAAGAGTACAGTGTGTATCATCTCCCCCTCTTGACTACTTCAGTTGATATCTCTAACAACCATAAAGTACCCTTGAGGTAACGAAGAATATGCTTAACACCATTCCAATGTATTCGGGTTGGTGAAGAGTCATATCTTGCTAACAAGTTAACAGGAAATGCTATGTCTAGTCGTGTGTGATTAGCAAGATACATCAGTGCCCCAATTGCACTGAGATATGGTACTTCTGGACCAAGTATTTCTTCATTACCTTCTTCCCTCATTTCTCGAGATCTAAAAGGATCTTTGTCTTCCTCTAATGATCTTACGACCATTGGAGTACATAAAGGATGTGATTTATCCATATAACAACGTTCCAAGACTTTTCTAACATAGGTTTCTTGGTAAATGAAAATTCCATTTTTCAAATACTCAATTTGTAACCCAAGACAAAATTTTGTTCTTCCTAAGTCCTTCATCTCAAATTCTTTCTTCAAACAATTTATTGCCTTATCTAACTCTTCAGGAGTTCCGATGATATTTATATCATCAACGTATACAGAAATTATAGCAAACTCCTTTCCAGATCTTTTCATGAATATACATGGACATATTGGATCATTTTTATATCCCTCTTTCAGGAGATATTCACTAAGTCGATTGTACCACATACGCCCGGATTGCTTTAATCCATATAGGGACTTATTTAGGCTTATCGAGTATTGTTCTCGTGAATTTAAAGTGCATGCTTCGGCAGCTTGAATCCTTCAGGGAGTCATATAAATTTCACTATCAAGTGAACCATACAAATAGGCCGTGACAACATCCATTAGATGTATGTTAAGTCCTTCATTGACATCTAGACTAATCAAATATCGAAAAGTAGTTGCATCCACTACTGGTGAATACATTTCTTCAAAATCAATACCTGGTCTTTGTGTGAAACCTTGTGCGACAAGTCGTGCCTTATATCTCGTGATATCACCTTTTTCATTTCACTTTTTCACAAAAACCCATTTGTGTCCAACTAGTTTCACATCTCGAGGTGTAAGGACTATAGGTCCAAATACTTTTCGACTTTTCAACGATTTTAATTCTGCCTCGATTGCAACTTTCCATTTTGGCCAATCGAATCTTTGTTTACATTCTTTAATGGACTTTAGCTCATGATCCTCATTATCATTCATCACATCAATCGCTACATTGTAAGCGAAAACATTGTCAATATTGACTTTACTTCGGTCCCATCGTATTCCACTCATGGTATAATTTATTGAGATCTCATGATTTTCACATATTTCAGGCGCCCGAGTCTCTTTTGGAATTATGACATTTTCATTATCCAATGACTCTTCTGGAGTCCATAAAATTTCTCGGTTATCCTCGATTTGACCATCTGTATTGTTAGCTTCTTTTCTCTTTCGAGGATTTTTATCTCTAGAACCGATGGGCCTTCCACGTTTCAAATGTGCCTTAGATTTATTTACAATAGATTGTCCTACAGGGACATCAATTTTTATAGGAGCATTGGCAGCTGGAACATGTGACTTTGTCACTTTCTTTGCGTCAGTAAATGCATTTGGCAGTTGATTAGCCAAATTTTGCAAATGAATTATCTTTTGAACTTCAAGTTCACATTGTTTTGTACGAGGATCAAAATGAGACAATGATAACTCATTCCAGCTTATTTCTTTTTCTGATGGCTTATTTTCTCCCCCTAATGTTGGGAAAGATAATTCATCAAAATGGCAATCGGCAAATCGTGCCATAAATAAATCTCGTGTTGATGGCTCAAGATATTTTATTATTGAAGGAGATTCATACCCAACATATATTCCCATCTTTCTTTGAGGACCCATCCTTAGTACGTTGTGGTAGAGCAATTAGAGTATATACCGCACATCCAAAAGTCCTTAAGTGGGAGATATTAGGTTCCTGACCAAGAACCAATTTCAATGGGGAGACCTCTAGATTACTTGTTGGCCTGATGCGAATTAACATTGCTGCATGCATAATTGCATATCCCCAAGCCGAAATTGGGAGATTTGATCTCATAAGTAGCGGTCTTGCAATTAATTGCAAACGCTTAATCAATGATTCAGCAAGTCCATTTTGAGTATGAACATGAGCTACAGGATATTCAACATCAATTCCAAGGGACATACAATATTCATTGAAGACTTGTGAAGTAAATTCACAAGCATTATCAAGTCGTATTTTCTTGATAGGATAATCAGGAAAATGTGCTCTCAATCTTATTAATTCAGCAAGTAATCTCGTAAACGCTAGGTTGCGAGAAGAAAGTAAGCAAACATGTGACCATCTAGTTGATACATCAATTAAAACCATAAAGTACTTAAATGGTCCACATGGTGGGTGAATTGGCCCACATATATCTCCTTGTATGCGTTCTAAAAATGTGAGGGATTCACTCTCTATTTTCCTCTGCGATGGCCGAATAATTAATTTCCCTTTGGAACATGAACCACATGAGACATCTTTAGATTGTGGTATTTGTTGACACTTAAATGAATGTCCACATGAGTTCTCAATTATTTTTCGCATCATATTTGTCCCGGATGGCCTAACCGGTCATGCCAAACATTAAATCTATCGTTGTTTGTAAACTTCTGGTTTATAACAACATTTATCTCAATTGTACTAATAAATGTATAGTACAATCCACTAGAAAGAGAGGATAATTTTTCTACTATGCACTTTTTTCCAGAAACTATGTTTGTGATATCAAGATATTCTTGATTCCCTTCAGTTTTTGTTTCTACATGGTATCCATTTCTACAGATATCCTTCAAACCCAATATTAATTCATAAACTTCAGGTTTATTGTAATATTAATTCATCTTCGATAACTTCTGGTTACCGTGTCAAGTTATTAATTTGACCTTCATATGGAGATTATACGAGATTTAAGGAAATTATAAGAGTGAAAATCCATCCAATATGACTCATACATGTATTTCAATAATTTGTCCTCAAGTGAGTCATGTAAAATATTTTCTACTCACAAATACATTATTAGTTCTTCAGGAACTAATACTATTGTATCTAATGCATATAGTTCTTCTGGAACTAATATTGTTGTATCTAATGCATATAGTTCAACAGGAACCAATATCATTGTTTGTTATGCACATAAATTTATGTGGCTTCATGTCATTGAATACTTGAGTAGAATTTAAGTGTTTATAACTATTAGTCATAAAATAAAGTTTTTATGGCTTCAGGCCATAAAATTAATTTTGTATTCCGCTTCTTGCCACTTTATATCACTTTCGTTCATAAAAATAGAATCGTCATTACTTCAGGTGAATATATGACGACTATAGGTCATTGGGCTCCAACCACTTAAAACTTAAATAGAAAATTATTTTATATGACTTCCGGTCATAAAAATAAAATCTTTATGGCTTCAGGCCATTAAGCTTTGTAAACTTAATACTTAAGTAGAAAAATTTATATGACTTCTGGTCATAATAAAAAATATAGAACTCTTATGATTTCATGTCATTAGGATTTGACTACTCGATCATGTAGAAACTTACTTTTATGACTACAGGTCATGAACTCTTCTTGACTTCAGGCCATGGTGCTCTATCCATTAAAAAAATGTTATATGACTACAGGTCATAAAAAAATATAATATTTATTGTTTCAAGCCGTTAACTCTGAACATAAAATTGGTATATTTATGAGATTTAACTTCAGGTTTCATCCATCAAGTATGACTTTAAACCATTAGGTTATGGAACTTCAGGTTCTATCATGTAAGCTTTAGGCCGTTGGGTGATGGAACTTCAGGTTTCATCAAAGAGGCTTCAGGCCTTTAAGCGAGGAACTTCAAGTGCCAAATCTTTATTAAGTAGAACTTCTGATTCTATCTAATATGGCTTCAGGCCAAATTTTTATCACATGAAACTTCAGGTTCCATTAAAGATGACTTTATGTCAAATCTTTATGAGATGGAACTTCAGGTTCCGTCAAAGATGAATTTATGTCAAACTTTTAATCAGAGAGAGCTTTAGGTCCAACAAATATGGCTTTATACCATAAAAAATGAAAGTTTTAGTAGATGGAACTTCAGGTTCCATTAGAATCAAATACGGCTTCAGGCCGTTAAAAATTAAATTATAACTAAAAGTTTATAAGAGATGATTTCAGGTTATCATTACATGGAATAACAGTTTCCACAAAATATTAGAGAAAGTCGAAAATAAATTTGGCATCAATATTAAACAAATGTTTCTAATCACCACATGATTCTCAAGCCAAAAATAAATCACCTTCAATTTTTAACAAAGACAAGCATCACAGCCTTTATTTAGTTACCTTTCCATGGCATAAATTGAAATTGATTACACAATCTATCAAAACCCAATAACTTTAACATCAACAAAGTTGAAAGCTCTACTTATACATAGGTCTAATCATAACTCAACAAAGGCGATTTTTCTTACTACAGTACAAACACATGCGATTTTTCTTACAATAGTACAAACACATGCGATTTTTCTTACAAAAGTACAAACACATTCAATGCCTATTTCAACTAAAATTTCAATACGAAATAGGTTGTATTACAAACATATTTATATATATGAGAGGATAGTAAAAAAAATGAACACATACCTGATTAGATTCCGTGCTTGATTAAAACTTTGTGCTTTTGTTATATTCCCGTGCTCAGTTAGAGAATCGTGCTGATAACGTGTTGTAAATATAAAGGAGAATAAGAGAGTGTAGGAGAAATAAGAATTAGGATTGTAGAATATTATTCAGAGGTGTTTCGTCTACAATATGAGTCCTCTATATACAGAGGAGAATCAGGGTTAGCTAGATACAAGGAGAGATACAATAGAGAGATATAAGGAGAGATACAAGGAGAATATGGACTTGGTGATAGGAGACTTGGTCATCCACAGGATATTCATAACAATTCATTTTAATTTCTTCTAAATTACTGAAAAAATTTCAAATAAATCTTTTTTTGAGATAGAGGGGTACAAATGAAATTTAGTTTATAATTCTAAATTCTTAAATACATAATTTTCTTTATATAAAAATATTTTTGTCAGAAATTTAAAAATTTAAGGCTAAAGTATGTTTTTGGTCCCTTAAGTTTGCACAAAATCATGTTTTGGTCTCTTAACTTTGAAAAGTTGTTTTTGGTCCCTCAATTTTGGAGAAAAAGTGTGTTTTTGGTCCTTAGCTTTGAAAAAGTGTGTTTTTTGTCCTTTAACTTTGGATAAAGTAATGTTTTTAGTCCGTTGAAAAAAGGATAAAATATTTTTAGTCCATTCCTTTTCAAAATTAAGGGCCTAAAACATGACTTTTTGCAAACTTAAGGGACCGAAAACATACTAAAACCGAATTTAAAAGGACTAAAAACACACTTTTCAAAGTTAAAGGACTAAAAAGATGACTTTGTCCAAAATTAAGGGACCAAAAACACACTTTTCAAAGTTAAGGGACCAAAACATGATTTTCTCCAAAGTTAAGGGACCAAAAACATACTTTAGTCAAAATTTAATTAGGGTTTAATTAGAATGAAGGTTAAAATGGTAAATAAATTATTGATTTAATTTAAAAAATATATAAAAATATTCCTAATGATGTTAATTTTTTTTTTTGATCAAAATCCTAATGATGTTAATGGAATCCACTAAATTATAGGTTTTCGAAATAGAGGAGAGACTTGTGTAATAAAGGCAAAATAGATGAGTGGTCAGTGTATTTTACTCTAATTTATATAAACACCTAAAATTACGGTAAAAATCCTAACAAACCTTTTTTATCTGAAATGCTAACAAACCAAGTTTTTTTTTATGGCTAAAGTATACTTTTGGTTCCTTATGTTTGCATCAAGTTTCAATTTAGTTCTTTATGTTTGGAAAGTACACTTTTAGTCCTTTTTTGTTAACACTGTTAGTTTAACTTAACGGAAAATACTAACTTAACAATTTTAAATAGTTATTAAATACTGAAAAAATGTTCAGATTAAAATATTTGAGTGTAAATATTCTAATATTTTCAAAATTTATCATTTTTTGTCCAATTTCATTATAAAATAATCATTTAAAATTGTTAAGTTAACATTTTCCGTTAAGTTAAACTAACGGTGTTACAAAAAAGGACTAAAAGTGTACTTTCCAAACATAAAGGACTAAATTGAAACTTGATGCAAACATAAAGGACCAAAAGTATACTTTAGCCTTTTTTTATATATATACCAAGTATCTATATATAATAACTATATACAATTCTTTATTTTTCAGTATAATAAAATAACTTAGTCATACATAGCTATCCTTAAAACAAACATATATAGACCGAGTCCGTCTGTAACAGCATATCTATAATTTTGTTAAAGAAATCAGAGAGGTAACAACCTTAAAACAAATACTTGCGTTCGGAACACACTAAATTTGCAACCTGAGAGACAGAAGGCGAGAGGCGGAAGTAGAGGCAGCTATGGCTTCCCTAGTGATTTCATTCGGTGAGATGCTTATAGACTTTGTTCCAACCAAGTCTGGAGTTTCATTGGCTGACGCTCCAGGCTTCATCAAAGCCCCTGGTGGGGCCCCTGCCAACGTTGCTTGTGCCATCGCCAAACTTGGTGGCAACTCAGCCTTCATTGGCAAGGTATATATTGTATATATATTATTACTTATTAATCTCTTCAAAATCATCATGATATAATTCAGAATATGTTTTTGATCTATCTTCTAACGCATATATACTCTTGATACATTTATACAGTGCATTTAGACTATTTTGAATCCCTTTCAACAACTCATAGTTTAACTTTTAGACATATAATTCCATGGCATTTAAAACAAGTCGAATGATCTTCCCTCAAATTATATTATCTATGTTTATATAATTATGTATCCTCCCTCAAATTATATTATCTATGTTTATATAACTATATATGTTCTTTGAGAGAAAACGTGGCATATAGTAACATATGAGAGAGAGAGAGAGAGGGGGGAGGGAGAGAGATTTAAGTGGAAGATTGGTGGTTGGATGAGTGGAATGATCGATACTCCTAAAGCAAGTTGTCAAGCCTAAACTTGACAAATTTTAAGGAGTGATTGGATAGCTTTTGCCCATGTTTGGGACTTGACCTGATCCGAATATAAGTTAGTGGGTATTTCAACTATATGTTGCACATACTATATTTCTTGAAAAATGGTAGACAATAATCTCTCACCAAGTGCACTAGGTTATAGGTCAAGAGAAATAGATGTATGTAGTAGCCTTACGCAGTTACGCCGCCCTTACCCTCGTAAATAGAGAGATGTTCTAGAAATATATCTATTATAGAATTAATATTCTATAATGAAAAATTTATAAGGAGAATAGGAAGAAAGGAAGAATATTAGAGGGTTAAATACTAGAATTAGAGAAGAGAGAGGTTAGTGTGTGAGATTTATGAGAGTCTACACTTGTCTCTTTTCTCATTACCCTATTGTCAGAGATTTGTTTTTGTAAATTCATTACCTCAAGGAGGAATGATCATCACCTCATGTGAGAGATGTTTTGATCTAGTCCAAGAGGATTAGATATATTGTTGTTATTGTTTTATTCTTCTTCATCATTAATAAAAGTATTTGTTTCATTCTTCATCTTCTTCCCTTTCAACATCAATTTGTAACATGGTATCAGTACTCCTTCTAATTTACATAAAACAAATTTGGTTTGTAAGCGATTGAGACTGCATAAAAGAATTCGAATATGAGGTATAGCGTGGATAAGAGGTCATTGTTGATCTCCCCAAAGATGTAGAATCTTGGGAAATCTATATAAAAAATGGTAAAGACGCTATTTTTCTTTGAAATGAAACAGTCCTCAGTTGAGGATGATGGCGGTGTAGATACGGAAGGCAATAAAATATGTAGTAGGAGTAGAATGATTATCCGACGAGACATTGTGAATAGTAGAATGATAATAAAAACTGTAATGAGAAACCAACTAAGTCCCACATCGATTAAATCTAAGGGTGAGTTAAAGGTGTATATATATATATATATATATATATATATATATATATATATATATATATATGAGTTGAGTCTCTACCACATTGGCTTAAACTTTTGTGGTGAAATGACAAGACTCATATCATATACCTTTAGACCTTACACTAGTATATAGAAAGATAATTCATACTCTCAGCGCAAACTGTCTCAGCTATACCTCATCAACCAGATTTCTTATCCCTTAAAGAGATTTTACCATAATACCTATTTGCTATACACTAGAATGGGCCGCGCTTACAATATAAA
Organism: Mimosa pudica; assembly: GCA_029929735.1. Lineage (NCBI taxonomy): Eukaryota > Viridiplantae > Streptophyta > Magnoliopsida > Fabales > Fabaceae > Mimosa > Mimosa pudica. Next base: position 11,037,001 of record JAKELP010000023.1, on the reverse strand, counting down.
ACTTTATGAAGATAAAAGAGTTAGGATTCTTGAAATTATGGGGTGTTCACCCTCCAATTTATTCTAACATGGTATCAGAGCGTAGACAAAGAAACTACATTCTCAATATTATATAATCTCTTACTAATTAGTATTGGGCCTCACTAAATAAGTCCAACATATACTAGAAACCATAATTAAAATATAATCATAACCCAAAAACCTAATTAACTAAATAAATAATTATTCATAATTATATTATCATAACAATATCACATATAAGTCATATGGTAGCAACCTGACCAATGCTTCAATGCTCACCCTCTTATTTCATGAAATCTCATTGTATTATGTCATTCCATCTTGGCCATTTGAACCATGAAATATTTTAGTTTTAGGACATAAATAATTGCAAAATGAACTGAAACAGGTGGGAGATGATGAGTTTGGGAAGATGCTGGCAGATATACTAAAGAAAAATGGGGTGAATACTGATGGAGTTTGCTTTGACGTTAATGCAAGAACTGCATTGGCTTTTGTGACATTGAAGAATGATGGAGAAAGAGAGTTCATGTTCTATAGAAATCCCAGTGCAGATATGCTTCTCAAGGATTCCGAGTTGAAGATGGACTTGATCAAAAAGGCCAAGATATTCCATTATGGTTCTATTAGTCTTATCTCTGAGCCATGCAGATCAGCTCACATGGCAGCCATGAAAGCTGCAAGAGAAGCTGGAGCTTTGCTTTCCTATGACCCTAATGTTAGGCTTCCTTTGTGGACTTCTGCTGAAGCTGCTAGGTCTGGCATCAAAAGTATTTGGTCTGAAGCTGACTTGATCAAGGTATGAAACTTGTTGCTATAAGTTTAGTGTTTAAATTTGGTTTATTTTCTATGAATTTCAACATGATTGATCATTGTGTTTGTAGGTAAGTGATGATGAAGTGAACTTCCTTACTCAAGGTGATCCTGAAAAGGAAGATGTTGTTATGTCCCTGTGGCATGATAAGTTGAAGCTTCTTATTGTCACTGATGGAGGAAAGGGTTGCAGATATTTCACCAAGGTACTATTCCGTTTATGTTGTTGAGAAAAAATGAATCAATTTCTTGATATTTCATAATTGGCCCAATTCAAATTTCTAAAATATTTATGATGGAAAGTTTATTGTCCCATCTCAAGAAGAAGCTTCGTAAGTAAAAAGAAAATCGTACTATTATTATTGCTTGAGTTGATTAAAATAAATTTTCAATTTTACTCAACTCAAGCAATAAATTTTCAATTTTTTTCGCCCGTGATATCAAGAAGACTTATATCTTTTAGATAAATTTCACTTTTTTTTCGCCCGTGTAAATATGCACATTAAAAAATTATCCCCCATATATTGGGCCCATATATCATACGGTAATTTGAACAAAAAAAAAGAGTCAATGAAGATAGAGTTTGACACAAGAAATTGAGAAGTTTGACCTAGTAAGTAATACTACATAATGTTTGGTTCATCAAAGTCACATAAATAAGTTAGATATAAATACATACATTTCAATAAGACTTATTTATATCTATTTATAATAAACTTAGTCAAGAGTCAGCACATATATTTCCTTTAGCTGTACAAAAATTATTTTATATTTTTCAAGAGCAATCCAAAAACTCAATATATACTTGTTTACATGAATATTTTTGTTTGAGTACAGAACTTCAAAGGAAAGGTTCCAGGGTTCAAAGTGGAAACAGTGGACACAACTGGTGCTGGTGATTCTTTTGTTGGTTCACTTCTGGTGTCTGTGGCAAACAACCCCTCCATATTTAATGTAATTTCTTCTCTATATTCACTTTAATAGCCTTTAGATGGAGAAACATTTAGATTTTACGGTGTTCCTAACAATTATATTGGATACATTATTATGCAGGATGAAACAAAACTGAAAGAGGCACTGAAATTTGCAAATGCTTGTGCAGCACTATGTACAACCCAGAAAGGAGCCATACCTGCACTTCCAACTCCTTCAGAAGCAATGAATCTCATTTCCAAGTCTAATGGCAATTAGTTATTCTTATCTTTTTGGGATTTGTTTAAGAGTGGATGAACTCCGGCCTGCCTATTTTATCTTAATATGTCAAGTGTTGGCAATAAACCATACTATTTTTATAAGTCAAATGAGTTGAATCTTTAAATTAATGAACATATTTATTGTTTACTTCCTTACACTTACATTTTGGATTCATATAATATGATGGCCCTTATTCCAAGGTTAGAGCTGGAACTTTTGGTCCAACCATTCAGGTTGAGCCCGAATATACACAGAAAAAGCGGGTTGGGTTACAAAAGTAAGTCGGGTTGGGCTGGTCTGAAATCCCAACTTTATACGTAAAACTTGTATTTAGGTCGGGTTGAACCCGAAAAATTAAAGCATAGAAAAAAACAGGTTAGGTTGAAAAAAGTTAAACTCAAATTAAAGCAAAGTAAAAGTGAGCTAACTCGAAATCCCAGTTCTAGCCAGGGTTATAGATTGGTTATAGATTGAAGATAGCTTTGCATCAAAACGCAGGACATATACACAACCATTACATGAAATACACACACACACATTATATATAACCGTGTCTTGCAACAAGTTATAAGCTTGCCCTAAAAACCTCGTCACATTATTTCCGAACCAGTTACTTGTTGATAATATCAAAAACGGCTGTTCTTGATAATGTGTCATTTCAAATTTATAAAGGTCCATTTTTTTCAAATTCCATTCCACAAACTAATTGGCCCTTTATATTCTTTGGTCTAATCAATTCTGGCGCACTGAGAAAGTTCAAAGGATGCAACTGCAGAGAACAATTATTATACCCAGAAAACACGAAGAATAATTTTATTCTCTTGAAAAAAAAAATTGTGTAGTATTGGATCTTGTCATGTGTTTTTACATCAATAGAAATATTACATGGAAAAAATTTATGATCTATAGCCTAAATTAGGAATGATATACCCTTCCTTTTCTTATTCTGAGCCCCTAAATTAGCAATGCTACCTTTTTGGTCCAATGGACTTCAAAAAGAAGCTATGCTAATACAAAAAATAATCAAAGAATCTTTTGAATCAGGATTTTACAAACAAAACTTACAAGGATAAATCATACATTTTAAACAACATGGTATGCCTAACTATTATATGCTCATGGCTGTTGATGAAAGCTCTGATTCTTGTAACTCTGATTCACCTATTTGGCTGTTAACCTACAAAAAAAATGAAGTCAATTGGATCAACTCATATGTTATTGCGGGTCAAACCAAAGTAAATCAAATACTCTATGCTCAGCTCAAACCGAAGTAAATTATATACTCTATAAAACATGACTTAACTACATTGTCTTCCTTGAAAACATATTTGAGCTTCCATTTAGACAGTACGAATAGACATATGCTACTGTAGATCCAACTATATATCAGTATTCCTTTCAACTCCAACATATGATGATTTGATACAACTTTTAACCAAAACCATCTCTCTTTAACCTCAACATTGGTTGAGTGAAGAAGTTCGCATAGGGTCACATACCTTCCATTTCTGACAGTTTGACAGCAAATAAAAGGGAATTGACAAAAACAACAACAACGGAGTCTTATCCCACAACGTGAGGTCGACTAAAATAAAAGGGAATTGACATATGCAAAAGTTATTATAAGCTTTTGTCCAAAAAAAAAAAAGTTATTATAAGCTAATTTCAATTAAAATGAGGTACCAGGTCAATGACAACCAGAAAACAGAGTGATACAGATTTGTACAATCTGTATTAAAAGATTAGAAAGGAAGGTAACAGAAGTGTAGGAGAAAAGAATAGAGGGTTTCAAGAAGTAGGAATATTCAGAGAGTATAGAGAGAAATAAACAAAAGAAGAGACATCACATTATGTCAAACACACAAATCACATCCCATTTACAATAAGGGTAGTCACTTATTTATAGAACTACTAATTAACTCTAACTGCCTATTATACTAGCAACTAATTCTAACTAACCTACTAACAAACTAACTAACTCTTCATTATTATTACATATCACAGATCTAGACAATTTCCTTTGATATCAAGCCCAAAAGTATTTCGTATTTTTCTTTGGTTTTAAAAAAAAAAATGCATGTATGCTTTGGTAACAAAGGAGAAGAAGTGTAATCATGTCAAATTTCAAAGGAAGAGGTAAAATTGGGATGCCTAGAAACCAAAAAAGCTAAATGCTTATAGGGCATAAGCCAGCAGATAATTAGATATATGATCATACCAATGAGTCTCTCAGTTTAACTAAGTATCGTTCCAAAGCACCATCTCCACGAAGAATTTTGCCACCACATCCAAGAGCATTCATTGATCCTACAGACTCCTCATCAACAACAACGGCCTCAACCCGGTCATCTCCTGCCATAACATCAGGAACCTGGTGCATAGAAGCATTGAACACGTAAGAAAACAATAAACGATAAAGAAAAATAACCATCTTTGACATTTGATGAAGACCAGGTATTTCATGAAACCAATAAACACTTTCATACTTCAAACATGGCTTCATTTAGGATGCCTTCAAGCAGGGTTCTCAAACCCCTGGCACCAGTATTTTTGGCTGCAGCTTTCTTGGCAATAAGTCTCAGTGCTTTCTCAACAAAGTGTAGCTTTACCTGTAGATTAGAGGGATAATTTTAGATAATTAACCTCAACCACTCACCAGTCACAACTAAAAGAAATGAGTGGATGAATAAACAAATGCATGACTCAAATTAGATAAACTTGTGCAATGGAAGGGGGTTATAAGTTAGACATGCTAGCTTTAGTGACAAACCAAAACCATCCTAGATAAATTTTAATTAGGTGATCATGTTTCTGAAAATCAAGTTCATATCAATGGTAAAAAAAAAAACGCCAAAAAGAATGGTAAAGATTGACGCTGAGCAATAACTGCAAGCTGCAATATCAGCAAATTACATGCTTGAAGGATATAGGAATTAAGGAAGGGCAATGGCGCTATTTTACCCTTCAAGTAACCACCGTGGACCATTGGGCACCCTAAACTAGCACTGGGTACAATTTTACCCCTAAAGTAACCAAAATGGTCCAATTTTACCCTCTGACGAATGTAATGTTGACACGTGTCGTCCACATGTCAACATTACATCCTACGTGTCAACATTACATTTTTCAAAGGGTAAAATTGGACCACTTTGGTTACTTCATGGGTAAAATTGTACCCAGTGTTAGTTTAGGGTGTCCAGTGGTCCAGGGTGGTTACTTGAAGGGTAAAATAGGCCCATTGCCCATTAAGGAAAATACTTTAGTTGGGGAAGTGAGATTGTGAAGAAAAGGGTACATTTATTCTCACAAGAAGAAATTCAAAAGAAAATATATACAGCCGGTCATTGTTATCTTATGTCCCTCTTAGAAAATCAAGCAGGTCCGCCGATTTGAAATCTGAAGGGTTTGTGTATCCAAATGCACAAGTTTTGTTGGTTTAAGTTTTATCTGGATCTGGTGATAAAGTGGTTAGGAGAGTGAGGGGAGACGGGGAGAGAGAGACGTGCTTACATTATTCATGCCAAACAATTTCTCGTACTGCTTACCAAGAGCATTTTTGGGTTCTGTAAGAACCTGAAAACCAAGATATTTGTGCCATTACGTGAGATATCTTAGCATAAAATATAAAACCTGAACTCTTCAGCTATCATGTACATTTTAAAGTAAGATTGACTGTGCAACTACAAGAAAGTCTAAACTAACATAAATGTCATACTGCTTGTGGCATCGACAAATTCACACAACATTGTTTTGCATGTATTAAATAATCAAGTAATATTATAAAACTTGATGCATAAGTCATCCTTTATCGGACATTTTCATCATTATCAAAATTTTTCTTGCTTTTCTTTTCAAAAATTAATTATTAATCAGGTGCTTCCACTCTGGCAAAGTTTAGGAAGTTCATTTTTAGATCCAATTGAAGATAACCAAAACCTAAAATATATTAATATAAATAAAAGAGATAATCATATCATATAAACTAATGCCTCCAGCAATGACTATATGAACTAACCATAAAAACATGTCTAAGATATGAATAATAGAAGATATTAAAGTGAAGTAATACCTGCATAAGTTGATCTTCAGTTAAAGCTGACAAGCTCACTAGGACTGGAAATCGTCCAATAAACTCTGGTATGAGACCGTATGCAATTAGATCAGAACTTTCTGCCTGAAAATTGCCAATCAAGCAGATATCATATGGAATAATCATATTGCTACTTGTATAATTTCTTAAGGGATGTGGGGTGAAGCAAGTAAGCAGTAACCATTTAGTTACATGATTTATTATCTGCAATTGTCTATAGCATCTCACAATTTATTAGCTACAAGAAAGAAAAATCTTCACACTCAGATAAGAATGCCAATTCTCACCGACTCAAGTAAAGTTGATGTTACTGCAGAATCTCTTACACCGCTTCTCATATTGGCACGGACTGGTGCTCCAAAGCCAATTGAAGAATCCTCTCGCCTGTTTAATTAATATATTAAAATTTAAGGCATCTTTGAGAAAACACTAATACTCTTGAAAAATCAAGCAACAATTTTACAAACAACACAAATAAATATTTACCTCTCTGAAATGGTTTTATCAAGATCTACAAATGCTCCACCGCATATGAAAAGAATGTTCTTTGTGTTAATCTGCATATTAAAAAATGTATGGAACACGATTAACAAAATTAATAAATATACAAGAATCAAATATGAATGGCACAACACTGGGCTTTTGAAAGGAGCCTGGATCATCATCCTCTCCAGAAATACTCCCTCCGGTCCTAATTATAAGGCCATTTTACCTAATTTGGAGAGATTAAGGCCACTTTGTTAGGTAATTTTATGTGTTTTTCCGCCCTTCTTATTCTTCCTCCCACCTCAAAAAATTGGTTCGTAAAAAAGTTTACAATGGGGGTAAGTTTGGGAAAAAGATAAACAAATATATACGACTAAATGGAAAGTGACCTTATAATTAAGACCAAAGGGAGTAATTGAGAGTCTGACAATAGAGTTGTTTACAAATACTGGTTTTGCTTTCTCTTTCTTACTTATCTACCCCTTAATTCACCCATAACCAACAGATCTAACTAATAGAGTTGTTTACACAGAGGTGAGATACAAAATAAACCGAAGCAAGGTAGGCCCCACCATAAGAAATGGAAAGAAAAAGGCTGCATAGGGATGTTATTTTGTTAGCCTTATCCTTTCAGTTAGTATGTGTACTGCTTTAGCAAAAATAGAAGGTAAAGGTTTAGCTGCTTGTAATGGTAAGCGCATGTAGGTTTTTAAGTCTGATCACCTGGTCTCCAAAAACTAATAACTTAAGCAGCATTGTTCCTGTCAGTTGGTAATAACCAAAAGGTTTTGAAATTAACCATTATGCCTTCATTTTTTTCAATTGAAGGAGGATTGAGTAGCTATTTAGAAGGATATTATTTGGAATTCAAAATTCTCCATCATTCCATTATCACTGAAAATAAATAAAATTGAAAGGATCAAGACACTCATCAAATGATTATCAAGATTGGTATTTTTAATTTTTTTTTTTTTTTACTTTTTCACCCATTATTGTAAATTCACTTCAATATGTAATATCAAAACTTTCTTTCAATTACCAAGACTAGTGTTTCATCATCATATGAGGGAAATCGATGATTATCTATACAAACCATAGGACTAGGAAGTAGAAACTATTTCAGCATTCATCCATAAATGTTTTCTAGTGTTACCAACCATAAGGTGATTACACTATGCTTTTTATACATGTAACTTATAGGTGAGAAACATTCTCTAACGTCATGTTGGTACAGGCATGAACAACGACAAAATCAAGTCTTATCTCACTAAGTTGGGTCAGCTACATGGATCTTACAACATAATTGTGCTTTATAGGTAACCAAATTTTTAGATATATTATTCACTAAAAGATCTTGCTCTACAACTTCATTGAGTGTTCGCCTGAGTCTCTCTCTTCCTCTTTCAATCATACTCCAAATTGTTTTATCTACATGGTTCAGGAATAAAATGAAGGGAAAAAGGTATTATAATAACATACCTGTATGTTATCACCCCTAGGGTGCTTCCTTCCTCCTTTCTCTGGAACACTTACTACCTAGACAATGAGATATTACTCAATGTTTAGGCTACGATTCAAATGTTGATAACAGAAACAGAGATATCATGCTAAAATAAGAGTACCAAAAAGACCAGAAAAGGACACTCAAGTATCTACCGGGGACCCTGGCTGATGAAGCCTACAAGAAATTAATCTTAAGTTCTGAGAACGCCAGTACTTACAACCACATTACAAGTACTAACATGGGAGCCTATTTCATATCAAATAATTCACAATTCACTCTTCATTTTCACATACATTGTTCCTATTTTGGACATATAACTCTAGGGATTTCTTAAAGGGGCTGATTAGTGAAATCCATGCATAATTTCCTTAGATGAGCAAGACTGTATTTTTTGCATTGAGTGCAGTTTAATATTAGAATGCTTGCAGATAAGAGAGGTAACAATGTGACACCGGAATCAGCTAGTGTTACTAAAACTGTCAAACATTCAAAATAGCAAGAACTGAGGTTATTTTACTTCAAGTGCGCGAAGTCTTTGTTTTCAAGTTGAAAGTGCAGAAGGAACTACCATCCTGTCAAATAACTCTCACAATTGCTTTTTTAAGTTCACTCCACAGTTCTCAAGGCCAAAAAATCATACAATATTGCAAAATCCTGCAACTAACTAGTACATGTGAAGAATCTTTTGAACCTAAGAACCAACAAGAAACATTGTTCTTAATGCTATTAAGCTCAAAATGCAAGGCCATATGATCCTATGATAATAAACTGCATGCCAGACAGCAGCATCTAGGTACAGAATATACAAGAAATGACTTTCATGTGCTAATGGGGATAAAGAGACATGGTTTGCTAAGAATATGCAAAGTGATATACAATTACATTAAGGATTTCAACTAAAAAGTAGATGAACCATTTCGTAACAAGAATGTAATTATTTTACTCACAGTTCCTTCCAGCATTTTCAATAATGCCTGTTGAACACCCTCACCAGAAACATCCCGGCCGACATTTAAGCTCTCAGCCTGTCATAATTACCCAGCTGAAATCAATACTTACCCATAAATTTAGAAAAATACAATGGACATGCAACCAGGAATCTTTCAATTATATGAAAATGATACCTTCTTAATTATCTTGTCAACTTCATCAATGTAAACTATCCCTTGTTGAGCTGCTTGAACATTGAATTCAGCTGCCTGTGTAGCAAGATTGATTAGCACAATGTATTTATTTGAGAAAATAATGACAAGTACACATCGAAAACATTTGATGTAATCTATCAGTAGAGAAAATATGAGCAAGGAAATTACCCCTGTCACCAAGGATTGGAAACAAAAGTAGACATACTTAGTATAAAATAATACGATTAAAGCACTACACCTCCACCACCAAAAAGCTATCAGATTTCATGTCACTATTTGCCACTCCACAAGTTCTAACAACCCTGAAGTATTACTATGCAAACACATCCACCAAGAATAATGAGTCAACCATGCAGGCATGTTTTCCAATTCATGACTTGATAGCACCAGTAAATAGATACACTCCATTGTGTGAGCACAAAGGAACCAAGAAATCAATGGAGGCACAAACTAATTTTTTTCTCTTTGAGCTAATGAGGATTCACAATATCCTTTTGAGATTTCATCAAAGCATCTAGAGAAGGTTGTGAGTTGTGACTTGTGAGAACCATCAACAGGCACATTCAAGAAAAGAAAGACTTGAAATATTATTTCAGGAACATGATAAGTCAGCTGGAAGAAGTCATGTACCACAAGAAGTTTTTGCAGGATTGATTCAACATCTTCACCAACATAACCGGCCTGCAAAGACATTTCCTCATTTGTCAATAACACCCAGACTATCTTCCTAGAGCACAAAAATCTTGAAAATGGTCATGAAATCTAAAGTCAAGTGCTTAAACTTTCAGTTGTCTGTAAAATTTGAATGAAAGAAGCAAAACTACAACAGTTCATCTAATATATATCAGATGAAATTTAAATGTTAGAATACAACAATAGTTCATCTAACATATATCAGATGGAATTTAAATGTTCAGCAGAAGATGAGGATATCAGCATGATCAAAATCGGTAACATTTAGCTCTTGCTCCGCCAAATACTAGCACACTTGCCTTATCAATAAAAGCTTACTTGCCTGTGTTAAGGTGGTTGCATCAGCAATGACAAATGGAACATTCACGAAACGAGCTAGTGTCTTTGCGAGTAAAGTCTTTCCTATTTGTTGAAAATTCAAATGAGCAGAGCAATCATGTTGTAGAGATGCCTAATACAAAATGGCATCTTAACATTCCGATGTAATTATTGCAAGCTGTACCTGATCCAGTTGGACCCATCAAAAGAACGTTACTTTTTTCTAGCTCCACATTTTGATCGATATCCAATTCTTCTGAAGTTCCAGAATCTGCCCCAGACCTATTAATAAAATCCATCATCTCAGTCATGGCGAATAAATACCTCCTCAACAAAGGATTGTAAAGAAAGGGAAATAAGAAATTCCAAAGCGTCAGCTTTTTACAATTAATTTACATGGGAAAATAAGACGCAGAGTGTAAGAACTGACCCTTTCTGCTGAGAAGCATGGTGTATTCTTTTATAGTGGTTATAAACAGCTACAGAGAGCACCTTCAGTACAAACATGGAGCAACTGTGAGGGGCAATCATCCTAAGCCATTGTTCGGAACAATGCATCCACTGACACTACTAAGATAAAGCTAGAGGGGCTACACTACTTGGTCTTATTAACCTAGCAATAATAAGCTGCTTAAACATTGTTAGCATGCTGAATACTCCCTCTTGTCGTATTTATGAAGCATTTTCAACATATTTCACATAGACTAAAGAAAATCTTACACCCCATTAATTCTACCCCAAAATTTGACAACTTTCCGACTTTACCCCTATCTGATATGCACCACACCACATGAAAACAAAGTCAATACATTATATATTAAGGGTTGAATATTACATTCACACATAAAATTTAATGACACGCCTTATAAATAGGAACTAAAAAATTCTCTCTCAGCTCTACATATTGGGCGATTATTCTAAAATCTATATGTGATTAGAGGTTAGAGTACCTTTTTAGCTTTGTGCTGGCCAATGACAAACTCATCGAGACCTTTGCAGATCTCCCTTGGGGTGGGCAAATCCTTACCCAAATTGGATCCCCCCCAGGTGGTCTTCCCTTTGCCAGCCCCACCACTGCAACCTTGCCTTGGCCCCCAAGTTTGAAACGGCGGGCCCGGCCCAACTCGATGAAAGAAATCCGGTGGTGGGGGATACAAATTCTCCGGTGTCTCCCCACCATATTCACCAATGTGCATACTCAACCTATCCCAGAACTCCATTTCATTACCACTAATACAACTACCACCACCTTCAGCATCAAAATCACCCATAAAATCTTCCACACCAAACCCTCCTCCTCCATCATACACATTATCTTTACCATGACCTCTCTTCTTCATTTTATCATTATTATTACTCTTCTTCTCAATTTCTATAAATGAACCCTCAAGAGGGGCATTGCTATTAGGCCTAAAATAGTAATTAGCTCCACAAGTAGGACAAACATTTACAGCATTATAACCAATTTCTCCTTTAGGAGGAACCCAATTGTTAGAACTATTAGAATTATTATTATTATTATTAGAATCAGGAATATGATTATAAGAGAATTCAAGTGTCATTTTCTTAGTACAACGAGGGCAGTTAGTGTCAGCCTTAAGCTTACGTGGCTTATTAGACTTTTTGATCTTGTGAGTGTCACGTGAGCCACCATGGTCCCACTTATACCTCACGTGCTGAACTCCTCCAAAGGCTGATGAATATGATCCTTGTTGTCTCCGAAAATGGATTGGGACATGATTGGAGTAAACGGAGATTGCACATGCCTGCCTCAACATGAAAGGAAGCATTGACATTTGCTTCACATTTCTCCATCTAGAGAATATGTGAGACATAGAGAGAGAGATTGATGATTTGAGTAAAGATTGGTTTTTTATGAGAGAATGAGATCAGATTGAGATACCCAATAAATGATTTGAGCTAAAAGAAGAGAAAAGTGAAGAACTTTGGGATGTGCATGAGTGAACAAATGATGGGTATGTATGTATGTGTTAGTATGTATGTATGTATGTATGTATGTATGTATGTATGTATGTATTAATGGATGGATGTATGGAATAAATAATGAAGGGAAAGGTGAGAGAGAGAGAGGGAAGGAGAGAAGGAGAGAGGAAAGCGAAGGAAGGAAGGTAGAGAGAGGAGTGGTCGTCGGAAGAGACACTCTCTTCCACTATCACTACCCGGAGAAGTAGAGGGAAGGGGATAGTTGATGGTTTTGGTGTATGGATTCTAATTTTGACACTTTGACTATATCATAATTTTTAATTTTTTATTTTTCTTTTGGATAAGTTCTGCGTTTTTATGCAAATCCATTTGTTTACCTTCATTATATGATAAAATTTAAAGTTTTGAAAAATACATAATTTTATCCTCGGGACACGTGGCATGATATGTTTATGCAGTGTATTAACTATCAATTTTCAATAAATTTGTCTTCTAGATAGATAGATTGATTTTCTATCCTATATCATTATGTCTTTCACTGTGATTGGAACATTTTACCGCACCGTTCTCATTCCACTAGTACATTTTGTAAATTGCATCTGTGCAGATTTTCTTGCAATCGTCCCTTGTCCACTGCTTCATTTGGCGCAAAATTAAACATCAATCCTTTAAGTTCCTCCTTAGATGCTTAGAACTGTCATTCATTGGATACAAGTCTTTGACTTGTTCTACTATGGTTTTTGGCAATTTTTTTATAGGATTGACTTGGCTTTGAGCCAGACTAGATCATGGCAAGTCATCAGTCAGTCATTGAGAGTCGTGTGTTCCTATTCTAGATTAGTACTCTCTTTTTTCTTAAGTTGACTTTTAGAGACATTAAGACCACAAAATTAATCACTTTAAATTGATTATATTCATCATTTTATCTCAAAATCATGTCACATTATCTTTTTTTTTTGGCCAAATTATCACCTTACCTATAAATTCACATATAATTTAAATACATATAACATATTGAAATTAAGTTCTGTATTTTATTTCTTTAATTACTAAAAAAAGTAAATTAGATCTTACAATATTAATGAAGGGAATACTATTAAAGTCATATTCCATTACCTTTCATATAGATAAATTGTATTCTTAGTCTAATGGATATTGTAAACCATATTCAGTATACGAACACATAAACAACAATTGAAAAAAATAATGTGTAAAAAAACAATTAAAAAAATAGGTAGAACAATTTTATACACTTTTCTGTATGTATTTGTCATCCTTACGCAAGGTCATACCAATATTGCATATGGTTTCAACGGTTTCCTTTTTTTTTCAATTCAGTGGTTTCAATTTTGATGTCCCAATGAAACTATGAAAGGTACAGTTCTATACTTTTTTTCGGTAAAATAAATATAAAACGATTCATCATTATAATATTTTGTACATGTGACGAGATTCTCGTACCTTTGGCTTGTTAGCATTAGAAGTTAAGTTAGGTGTGTGTGTATGTATACATACACACACACAATCTATGTATTTGAATATTTTTTTTCTTTTAATTTTAAAAACAAATCATATTGAAGAAGTATGTGGAAACAAATGCGTTTTCAATCATCAATCCAGCCTCATGGATGATGGCAGAACTTTTAATCGTAGGCAGAAGTTGATGAAGTTGATGGGGGAAAAAATCATTCCAATGTAATGAAAAAAATAGATGTTTAATAAAATTTGTGTATTTGATTAAAAAATGAATGTGTAATTTGTAAACGATGACACCTATTTTTTTAAAAAAAAATAACTGTTATGAAAATCTCTATTTGTGGATGTCCAATCCCCTATATTCCTCCTATCATTTAGCTCTATTATTGATTCATATTAATGATGATGTAACCTAATTCTTCTCTATAAATAGAAGACTCAATATTGTATACAATACACAAGTGAATACAACTTTCTACTCTCTTCTTTACTCTTCTCATTTTTATATTCATAACACGTTATCAGCACGAAGCTCTAACCGAGTATGAAGCTCTAACCGAGCATGAGGTAGTATTATGGTAATAATATAATTTATTTTCATTTTATTATTATCTCTTATATTTTGTAATTTGTGGAACCTGTTGTTCTATTATAATGATGACCTGAAGTCATCTCTTTGGAATCTGTAATTCCAATTTATCTTTACGGCCTAAAGCCGTATTTGATTTTGATGGAACCTGAAGTTTCATCAATTAAATATGTCATTTTTTAATGGCCTGAAGCCATGTTTGATGGACCAGAAGTTCCATCAAGTAAAGATTTGGCTTGAAGTCATATTTGATGGACCTGAAGTTCCATCTAGTAAAAATTTGGCCTGAAGCCATGTTTATGGACCTGAAGTTCCATGTAGTAAAGATTTGGCCTGAAGCCATGTTGATGGAACCAAAAGTTCCATCTGCTAAAAAAGAAATGGGTGATGTATGTGCAATTATAAAGAAATGGGTGATGTATGTGCAATTATAAAGAAATAATTGACACAATAGTATTAGTGTGATGCATCTTTGGATGGAAAATCCCAATCATGGGTGACGTGCAATTATGAAGAAATAATTGACACAATATATGTGTTTAAAGAAACTATACAATTTATATTATAACTTTGAAATATTTTTGAGGCTAATGTGTGTTTATTTCTCTAATCTTGGTTGTAGACAACAAGCTTGTTTATAATTTCTTGAGTTTTCTCCTATTCATTTTAGAATGAAAATAGAGTTTTATACAAAGAGACATTGTTTTCCTTCCATTTAAAGTAATTAAGTTATGAGAAATCACTCACATTATGGATCAAAATGATTGAATATTATGGGTTCAAATATATGCTTATTATTTTGTAATTGATCAAACGTCTTGATTACTTTGCAATGCCATAAAAATTATATGAAACATTGGTGTCTTTAAAGGACTTTATTTCCAAAGCATGCAATTAATTACCACAATCAAACTGTTTGATGTCTGATGTTTTCATATAATTATTTTTAAATCAATAAACTTATTGTCATGAGAGGGGGTAACATTCATATATTGTTTTCATGCAAATTGTTTTGCAAATGATAATAATATTTTGATTAAATAAAAAAATGTGTATTTGTGTGTCTATGAATGGTAATAGACCATTTCATATTGCTCACATTTATGAGTGTTTTGAATATCTTTATTTGTGAAATAAAGTTTGAAATTTTATAATTTTATCATAAATGATATTATATAGTAAGATTCTAATTCAATTGGAATTGTGATTGCTAAATATAATTGAGATATTTAGTATTATGATGTGCCTAAAATATAGTTGTAATCTGAAAAAAAAAAATTTTTAATTACGGTGTGAAGTTGGATTTGAATTTGTTGGAACCCAAAGTTCCATCTACTAAATAATTTCATTTTTTTATGGCCTGAAGTCATATTTGATGGAACCTACAGTTCCACCGGTTCAAGATTTTGTTTTTATGGTGAGAGCCTAACGGCCTAAAACCATATTTGATGAAACCTCAAGTTTCATCACATATATAATTCATTTTATGTCCGAAGTCATATTTGATGGAACCTGAAATTTTATCACATAACGGCCTGAAGAAATACTTGATGGAACCTGGAGTTCCATTACATAAATATACCAATTTTATGTTTAGAGCTAACGACCCGAAACAATAAATATTATATTTGTATGACCTATAGTCATATAACATTTTTGTTTAAAATGGCTAGAACACCATGGCCTGAAGCCATGAAGATCTTATTTTTATGACCTGTAGTCATAAAAGTTAAGTTTTGTATTTAATTATTAAATACTCAGAGTCTAACCACTATAAAGATTGTATTATTATGACCTGTAGTCATAAAAAGTAAGTTTTTACATGATCGAGTGGTCAAATCCTCACGGCATGAAACTATAAAAGTTCGATTTTATGACCAGAAGTCATATAAATTTTATAAATGTTCTGCTTAATTGTTAAATGTGCAAAGCTCAATAGCCCGAAGCAATAAAGATTTTATTTTTATGACCAGAAGTCACATAAAATAATTTTCTAATTATGTATTAAGTGCTCAGAGCCCAATGATCTATAGTCATCATATATTGACCTGAAGCAATGACACTTCTATTTTTTGTGACCAAAAGTCATATAAAGTGGCAAGAAGCCAAATACAGAATTTAATTTTATGGCCTGAAGCCATAAAAACTTTATTTTTATGACTAATAGTTATAAACACTTATATTCTACTCAAGCATTCAATGACATAAAGCCACATAAATTTATGTGCATAGCAAGTAATGAAATTGGTTCCTGAAGAACTACATACATTAGATACAACGATATTAGTTCCTAAAGAACTATATGCATTAGATACAATGATATTAATTCCTGAAGAACTAATAATTTATTTGCGAGTGGAAAGTATTTTGCATGAATCAATTGAGGAGAAATTATTGGAATACATGTATGAGTCTCATTGGATGAAATTTCACTTTTATAATTTCTTAAATCTCGTATAATCTCCCTATTAAGGTCAAATTAATAATTTGGCACGATAACCAGAAGTTATCGATGATGAATTAATATTATAATAAACCTGAAGTTTATAAATGTAATGTTTGGCAATGACCGGTTGGATCATCCCGAATCATAATGATGCAAAATAATATCAATACTCACTAATGAACCAGAAGATTCAATTACTTGTTCTCAAAAGAATGAAATATGAAATTTGAAATATGAAACATCACTAGTTTCGATTGAAATTTACACATGTAGATGTGTATTGTATGAATTATATATGGGCTCATACAGATATCATATGGACTAAATTATACTTTATAAATATTAGATGCATCTATGAAATGGTCACATTGGCTGTCCATGTTACATGATCACCTTGCAACCTGAAGTTTGCAAATTTGTTCAGTTATAAGTACATTAGTCATATGATTATCACTGAAATCACTAGTGATTGTTAATTATGTTTTTTTTATGTTTATATGTCATGTGAGAGCATATCCATATCTAGCAAAGCCTCCATAAATAGTAATTAGCTAGATCAATATTTGTGAGAACAAAATTTTTTCAATCTTAGAGTTGGGTAAAATGTACTACAAATATAATTGCATCATGCCAATAAAAGAGAATGGATTCTCTCATTGGCTCTTGGTCAGTAGCCAAATATTTTCCATCTGACGTTTTGAAATATGTATTCATATTGTTCCACCACAATAATGCACATAGATGGATATCAAATGAAATTTGGAGATAAATATTGGTGTTCCCAATATGAGGGGAGAAATGAATAACTGGAAGAGATATATGTTGTATGCAATAAATGTGGATCCTCCCATATTAGTAATGTGAACTGGAAGTTCATCAAATGTTGCAAAATATTTGTCAGACACTATCACTGACCAAATAAGAATTTTTATATCTCATGATCCAGTTGAAGAATGCTCCAATAATTATATATGAGAATGAAACATGTCTGAAGCATGAGAAATGATTGGTTCCAAAAGAAAATGAAAATGGAGCAAATAATTATGATGATCATTTTGAGGAGGTTTTACTTGAGACATAACTATTTGTAAGACCCCAGAAGTGGCTTAGGTACCTGAAATAAATAAAAGAGAGCTCGATATGTTATGTCATAAGGAAAAGGAACCGTGAAAGGATAAATTTGTCGACAATAATATCACGTGATAAATGAGGATCTGGTATAAAAATGTCATGATTAGACATAAAATGACTAGCTAGTAGAAAACAAAAAACGCTATATGAAATGTGACAACATGAATCTATGCACCTGAAGTGCTATTTGAATTATAAAAATGAGAACACTTATGCGAAAAAGGGGAGAAGTATGGTTAGAATGATTTTCGCAGTAGTTCAATATAATAATGAAAGATGTTGTCTCGTGGTGGAATGAGCATTCATATTTTGATTTGGTAGTCCGGCCATATATGAAATTTTGATGTGCGTCTAGAGAATATGATTATAAACCATGGATAGATATTGTGAGTTGAATCCTAGAAGGATTTCAAATACTAGAAGTATTATGAAAAATGATTACATATATGTATAGATTTATATATAAACATATGAAAATCCCTGAATGATTCCAGCTGCCAGAAGCATGCACTTTGAATTCACGAGAACGATACTCGATAAGGCTTAAGTCCTTGTATAGATTAAAGCAATCTGGACGTATGTGGTACAATTGGCTTAATGAATATCTCCTGAAAGAAGGATATAAAAATGATCCAATATGCCCATGTATATTCATGAAAAGATATGGAAATGAGTTTGATATAATTTCTGTATATGTTGATGATATAAATATCATCGAAACTCCTGAAGAGTTAGATAAGAAAATAAATTTTCTGAAGAAAGAATTTGAAATGAAATGAAATGAAGGAAGCTAAGAGTGTTTCTGGTTGAGATCATTGATACATCATGTACGATGTACTTGTGGTTTATCTTCTAGTAAAATGAGCCCCACTGGTCATATATGAGGATAATTACATATATCTTCCAACTCAAAGAATGCTACATCAATGAAGACAAAACTAAGCACATTTCACAAAAGTTCTATCTTCACTCAAGATCTCGAGAAAGATGGTGAATTGATAGCCACAAAATCCGGTCAAATGGAAATCTAGCAGATATGTTCACAATGTTACTTCCTGCTGCAACATTTGAGAAGCTTACTTATGGCATTGGATTTCGCCGACTTAGAGATATCAACTGAAGTGGTCAAGAGGGGAGATGATACACGCTGTACTCTTTTTCCCTTGTCTATGGTTTTTTCCCACTGGGTTTTCCTAGCAAGGTTTTTAATGAGGCAGCACCAATAAGTGTATCACTAGGCATTGTACTCTTTTTTCTTCCATTAAGTTTTTGTCCCATTGGGTTACTTAGTTGAAGTTTTTTTAATGAGACATATGTTTAGTCTTGGACATCCAAGGGGGAGTGTTATGAAAATCTCTATTTGTGGATGTCCAATCCCCTATATTCCTCCTATCATTTAGCTCTATTATTGATTCATATTAATGATGATGTAACCTAATTCTTCTCTATAAATAGAGGACTCAATATTGTATACAATACACAAGTGAATACAACTTTCTACTCTCTTCTTTACTCTTCTCATTTTTATATTCATAACAATAACTGAATTTTTATGACAAATCACTATTAGATCCCCTAAGTCTGTTTGGTACTAGGGATTTGGAGGGGAGGGGAGGGAAAGAAAAATTTTTGTAAGATGAATTTTTAAATATTGAAGAAGTGGGGTTGTGATATTTTAATAAAGATAAGATGTTAAATATACGAGTTATATATATTAATTTAGAATTTCAAACCGCACTTCTCAAATTTTTATAAATTCATGTCACAAAAATTTTCCCTCCGCCCATTTTACCTCCCCTCCCCTCGTACCAAACAGATAATATGGCATTGGCAGCATCATCACGCCACCATTCCACGGCTTTTTTATCTAAACAAATGTTTAACCCTTCATATTGGAAATTACTTTAACTTTAATAAAAATGTAATGTTTTAAAACCACTTTTTGTTGTTACGTAATTATCTAATCAACAAAATATATATTTTGTGATCTCCAACTTTGCCCTTTTTGTGGCTGCCCACAACAAAGTTAAAAATATCTCTAACATATTACAATGTTAAAGGACTTTTTTGCACTCCTTTTTCAATCTCATAGCGGAAAACCTCATATGTAAGTGTAAGAACATATATTCATGACCTGAGCGATACTTTCTTCCCCATACGTTTAATATATACTTAAACTCACATACGTACGACACACACTTCAAAACAACCTGAAACCTCACACGCTGCAAAACAAAAACCTGAAAACAAATTGAAACTGAAGATGAAAAGGAGGAAGAAGACGCAACAAAACAGAAGAGGGGAGATGTGTTTTAGTTTTAGATGAGTCTTAAAAGAAATGGAGACATTTTTTAAAATTAAACGGGTCAATCTTCCAACCCATTATAATCGAACTCCAATTTCTTCAGCCCAACACGCTTTTTGCAAAGTAGGTTGGGCTGAACACTAAGGGTCAGGTTGAAAACTCTCATCTATACTCCAAAACTCCTCCCAATACAATACAATACAATTCATTTCTATTTTGATTAAGGTATTAAATTGACATATTTTGGAGCATATGTATCACATGTATGGTTGATTGTTGAATCCAAAACAAAAGAGTGAGAACACAAAACATGAAACCAAAGTGAGGCTCCCACCCACACCTCAGGTAGGAAAGGCAACACACAAAGAAAGAATCTCCTCCACCACGTCCTCGGAAAATCAGAAGAACTTAACAACACCCTTTTATTCCAAATTAACTCTCTTCTTCGATCTTCCTCACTTTCTCACACTTGGTAATTTCTCTTCCACTCTTTTTTTTTTTTTAACTTTTGCTTTTCTGACTCCCCACAAACCTAACTTTAATTCATTTGCTTAATTTTTGAATTTGGCTTCATGGGTATTTTTTGTTTTTGTTTTGGGAAACTGTTTCTAGTGCCTACTTGATTGTTCATAGTTAGGGTTTTGATTAAGCTTTTATTTTTAACTTAAATATAATTTCAATGGACCCCATTTGTTTTTTCCCCTAAATTTTGTTATTGTAGCCACTTGAACTGATTATTGTCTCACAATGTTTTGATCCTTGGTTGGGGAAAATGTTGCCAACTGATTTTATCTAAAATGGAAAATTTTTTATGGGACTTTTATTATACATGCATTTCAACGATGACCCATCAATGATATTATCTGTTGTTACCCTAATTATTGAATGTGTAATAAGTTTTTTTCTGTGTTTGATATTATGGGGTTAATCTGCTTTGGAGAAATGATAATTCCATATAGATAGCTTACTTGTGGGAATGATGATTTCATGCTTGTCTTATGGGAATGATGATCTTATGTGGACCTTAACTACTGAGGCTGGACTAATAATTTTTCTATTGATGGAATAGTTATTGTGGGCAAGTGTTGAATTTGATGATTTTTGCAGCATGAGAGAATGAGAAATTGAGTTGAGCAGTTTTTACTTAGTGTTTGGTTCAATGGAGGAAAGAGGAGGGGTTTTAATCTAGATTGTGTAATCAAGCACAAATAATATCATCATTCTATTTCTTTTGTCCTCAGTAGAAGTTAGAATACATTCATGAAAGATCAGTTTTTCAACAGGAAGGAGAAAGGAAGTCAGAATTTCCCGGAGACAGAGAACGGTGGTGGTACCTATTTCTTCTCCAAGTTGTGAGCCAAAGTAGCAGATCAAGGCACTTTAGCTGATGGGCAAACCTTTCATGATTTGTATATCATTCACAAAGCCTCCCTTAGCAAATATCTAAGGTACCTAAAATAGCCTTGGTTCTGTTTGTCGTTGGCGCACCTGTCCCAACTATTGCTCGTTTATTTAGGAATGATCTTTATAGGAATGGATACTTTTATGCATTCTATTAAATCCTCTTAGAATTAATTACAGATGATACTGTTTTTATATGTTTTGATTATTTCAAACATGGCAAGCGCCTGGATCTGTATATAGTCATCTGGTAAGTTTTATTTTTACTCTGCCGTGCTGGAAAGATCTTAATCGTACAAAATGCATGCACGGGCCTAGCTTTAATTTTGCTGCAAATATTTGGGCAGCCAATTCTAAAATCTGTCTTCTTGTATATGCCTGTATCTGGTGTATTTGGAATAATGCTTACTGTGACTTTAAATTTATGAGGATGGGACATGAATAAGGAAAAGACTTTGCCAAAACTTGAAGTTCCAGAAAAAGATGGCATGTGAGGAGTAGTTAGAATTTATTAAATACAGAATATTACCCTATAGATGTGTTTGTGGATCTAATATCTTGCTCATAACTGATGAATTTATAGTCAGTGCAAAGAATGAAAAAGGAGTTATTGCGATATGATGTTTGTGTGGAAACAAAGATTGTGAATTCCAACAGTTTGGATAAGTTTTACTTGGTTAAAAAGTCCAATAAAGGGATTCTAAATGTTTAGAGGATTATAATACTTTAGTTTTTGTTAATATCTTTAGTTAGTCTTGTTTAGTCACAGGTATGACGCTGATTTAGTTTGGAGGATATGAAACAGTTGGAAGATATCAATCCTTAATCTTGTTTTACATACCCTTATTTAGTCTTGGTTACAGTTATGATTTCGTGATATGTTGATTTCGAATGTTAAACATAAGGACCAAAAGGGATAAACATAACACCATTTTACTCTTCATCGAACTGTGCACTAAAATGAGAATGGTAATTCATTTCTCCATTCCTTTCTTTCTGTGCCTTCAATGATTAATCTCAACGCCAAATGTATTCGGATCTCATAGAAGTACTATTGTCATCTATTTTTTCACTTTCGATTTGATTGAACTCAATGTACTGATAGTTTACATCTTGCTTGATGCTTCTTTCATTATTCAAATTACCTGAAATATTCTTGTTTTTTCCCATATAGGGTTATGTTACAATGGACAAACTTTTGGATATGGAAAAAATCTGATTATATAATATTGTACAAGAATGCAAAACTTAGACCGGTTAGACATGTTCTGGCTACATGGGGATGAAGCACTAAGATTTTAAACTTGAAGACTTCCTAGGTAAATGGAGTGCAACAAGGATGAGGCCACCAGAGCTAAAGAAATTGCCGAGAGGAAGTTTATTGCAAAGGATATTTTGGGGGCAAAGAAGTTTGCTGTAAAGGCATACAGATTGTTTCCTGAGCTTGAGGGTATTTCTCAAATGCTAGCTACACTTGACGTGTATATTTCTGGGGACAATAAAATCAATGGCGAGGCAGATTGGTATGGCATACTTGGTGCTGATCCTCGGGCTGATGATGAAACAATCCGGAAACAATATAGGAAGCTGGCTCTCACTCTTCATCCTGATAAGAACAAGTCTATTGGAGCTGACGGAGCTTTTAAGCTTATTTCAGAGGCATGGAGTTTGCTATCAGATAAGGCTAAAAAGGCAGTATATGATCTGAAGAGAGGCATTAAGGCACAGAAGGTTTCGACAAAATCTTCTGGTGCATCCGTGCATCCAGGGACTAAAGGAAATTACAATTTTTCAAAAGCTGCCTCTGCGAGTGCTAGAGCTCATAAACATGGTGCTAAGCCAGATTCAACTCCTACTCACAAGTCTAAATCAAATACTTTCTGGACTGTTTGCAATAGATGCAAAATGCAGTATGAGTACCTTAGAGTTTATCTTAATTTGAAATTATTGTGTCCCAACTGCCATGGAGCATTTTTGGCCGTAGAAACAGCTCCTCCACCTGCAAGTGGTGTAAGACCTGCCAGTTCATTTAATTTTTCCAAGCAACAGCAAAATTTCAATAACCAAGTGCCAAATAAAAATAAATCTAATTCAGGAAAGAACAAGACGACCTCAAATGTTGGAGCTGGTGGCTATGGTAATTCCAACTCCTATAACCATGCCGATTTCCAGTGGACTCCATTTTCAAAAACTTCTGGTGTTTCAACTGCAGCTCAAGCTGCAAGTGTGGTTCAACAGGCATATCAGAAAGTTAAGCGAGACCGTGAAGTGGCACAAGCAGCGACAAAAAGAGAACAAGCCTTGAAAAGGAAGCAGCATGCTTCTAAAAAAAGTTATATGAATTCTGCAAAAAGAAGAAAGAGCATGGAGGATTCGGTTGTGAGCAGCCGTGGTAAGGAAACCTCAAATCAAGCAGGAATGAGGAATGGAGTAGTAGGAGCAGGCAGCTCAAGTGGTTCTAAACCTGGTATCTCAATTAATGGTAGCTTGAAGACAGAAGCTTCCCAGCAGGAGCTTTACAAGCTTCTTATGGTGAGAGCTAGAAAAGAAATTGACCAAAAACTGAAGGATATTCAGTCAAATATCATTTCCAAGTGTGCAGTGACAGAAAGTGGTAATGGATTTGAGAAAGAAAATGACAAAGGAGAAAAATTTATGTGTAGCCTAGAGAGATGTGATAGAAACAACTACTGTAAGTGTGATGATAGGAACAGTGAAATCCATGCTATGGAAACTTCTGTTGGAACTGCTTTTGCTAATGTGGACTTGAAAGCAATGAAAATTGATGTCCCTGATTCTGATTTTCATGATTTTGATAAGGATCGAACTGATAGGTCTTTTGAAGAGAATCAAGTCTGGGTTGCATATGATGATGATGATGGGATGCCTCGAATTTATGCTATGATTAAAAGTGTGATGTCATCGAGTCCATTGAAGATGCGGATCATCTGGCTCAACTCAAAGACCAATGATGAACTGGCCCCTCTTAATTGGATCATTTCTGGGTTTTCTAAAACTTTTGGGGAGTTTAGAATGGGTAGACATGAAATCATTGACTCAGTTGATTCTTTTTCTCACAAAGTTAGATGGAGAAAAAACACTCATGGAAGCATTTGTGTTTATCCCATGAAAGGGGATGTTTGGGCCCTCTATAGGAATTGGTCGCCTGATTGGAATGAGCTGACAGCAGCCGAGGTGATACACGAGTATGATGTGGTTGAGGTGCTTGAGGATTTTAGTGAAGAAAATGGTGTACTGGTCATTCCCCTGGTAAAAGTAGCTGGTTTCAAGACATTATTTCATCGGCATTTGGACCCAAGAGAAATTAGGACCATTCCAAGAGAAGAGATGTTTCGGTTCTCTCATCAGGTCCCTTCATACTTACATGTTGGTAACGAAAAACCGGATGTTGTAACGGGTTGCTGGGAGTTGGACCCAGCTGCTACTCCACCTGAACTTCTTGAGGTCATAAAAGCTGTAAAAGAGGAAGACATGGTGGATGAGGAGGACAGTCCTGTTGAAAAAACAGCAAATGATGACATTCAAAGGCCCGATGATGAGGAAATGATGCGTGATACAGAAAAAGTTGGGAACGAGAAAGAGAAAGATGAAAAAAAGAGTCAACAAATTGAAACTTTAGAAGGAGACAAATAGAAGGGGATCAGCAAGAGCTTGTTGACTGTTGGAGAGAATCAAATTCAGACTGTGATCCTTCTGGAGAACTGTGGAAAGATTATGATCTCTACTAACATTGCGCATGTCTTGCTAATTGGAGACCGAAAAGTAGGAGCTCCAGGTCATACACCATTGAAAACTGATGAATTAATATGATGAGGAGGTGCCTTGTGCATGCTGCTGTGTTACGTTTTCCGAGGGAAAACTTGTTTAAGGTGGAACTTACGTACATAGAGGTCTGGCTACAAGCTACCTTTCCTTTCTGTTTTATAGGTTCTTCACCCAATTTTCATAAAATTGTTTGTAGCTTTTAGAAATTGGCGTGTTTCTCAACCTGTATGCAAAGTTGTACAACTTTCTTTATAGATCTAAGTATAGATTAATAACAGTCAATTGCAAGCTGAATCCATTTTCTCATTTTATCATTGATTAATTGGTCTCCGTTTATAAGATTAATCTAATGGATCATACCAATTTCCAGTCTGTTTTTTTATTCAGTTTTACCCCATAGATCCTTTTGTAATATGATCTGATATTAATTGCATCATCGGATATATATTATGCGATCCTGAACATCTTATTCATTATGATGGAGTACAATATAAGTATATTACTTGTGGAGAAAATCAAAGTAATATATGAAAATAAGCTCCCTAATTATTTGTTGTGATCTATATTGTTCCTACTTCTACATTATTTCCTAGTACTTATACTCCCCCTCAAGCAGGAGTATAGATGTTAATCAAGCCTAACCTATTATAAAGATAGTCAACACAAGTCCTAGTCAAGGCCTTAGACAACAAATCACCCAATTGGTTACCAGACCTCACGTATGCAATATAAATAAATTTATCTTTTATTTTATCACGCACAAAATGACAACTAATCTTGATGTGTTTTGTACATTCATGAAACACTGAATTGGAGGTAATATCATGGCAAATCCCACCTCCACACAATCGCTTCTACTGACAACGTCATGGCTCTATACTTAGCTTCTGCACTAGATCGAGAAATCACATCCTACTTCTTACCTTTACAGGAGACCAAATTTTCCCACAACCACAATATCCTATAGTAGATCTCCTTGTAGCCTTTGACCCCCATTATCTACATCTATTTGTCCATGATTCTCATAAAGTATACCATGACCAGGTGACCCCTTTAAGTAGTATGTGACATCAATCATGAAACTCATACGGTTTGATCTTCTTAGAATCAACCTTCTGTTTCATTTCTTCAGGTAGCTCATCATACGATATTCGACCATCAAGTTCCAAAAAAGGATTATAAACACTACTACAGAATAACCCTATACCAGCGCAAATGCGCTTCAAGAAAAGCGCTGGTAATCTACATATATACATGCGCTTTCAAGAAGAACAGTAAAAAGCGCATGTATATAATATATTATTACATGCGCTTTATACAAAAGAGCGCATGTATAGTATTCAATGTTATACATGCGTTTAAAGCGCATGTATATAAGGTCTGTTTACATGCGCTTCTAGAGGAAATGCGCATGTATATGATTGTGGCCTCTACATGCGCTTTAAGCGCATGTATATAGCACATGTTTACATGCGCTTTAACCCAGAAAGCGCATGTATAGGTTTTAATTAAATTGTTTGAACAAAAAATTTTCTAGATTGTTTAAAACTTGACTCATTGCAAATAATTTATGCCAATGCATTAGTTGACTCAACACATTTGATTTGTTTAATCTTTTCTTTGATCTGATAATTTTTTTGCAGCTCCCTATTTAATAGTAAATCAATATTTTTATAATGAAAACTAAGTCATAGGTTTGTAATAATTTTGTAAATTGATATCAAATAATTAAATAATTACAAAAACTTAATTATTAAGTTCACATACGCTATTGATTTTAAAATAATAAACTTCTGGCCTAGTAAATGAACTTCTAGGCACTAAATATTTATTAAAAATTTTCAGTTTTATAATTTCCCGCGCCCTTATTTCTTCCCTCGTTTTCTAAGTCCTCTGCTACCTCACTCAACATATACACATACACGAAAACCTTCCCTCATATATCTATCACGCACGCAATTCTCTCTGATCTGAAAACACTCCCTCACTCAACATACACATACATATACACACACATACACGAAAACACTCCTCTACAGAGCTTGTTCCTACAGAGCAATCATCTCTGAAATCCTCATCACGCGATCGATCAGCAATCAAAAACGAAAACACGCGATCAGCAATCATCACGCGAAGCCCTTCCTCTACAGAGCTTGTCCCTGCTGGCCTCTAACGTCTCAAAACGAAGCCTCTGTTTTCGTCTCAAAGCTTCATTCCTCAAAAAGGTTTGTGCTTTTTAGTTGAAAAGTATGAGATTATGAGATTTTTGTTGCAAAGGTTTGTGCTTTTAGTTTAAAAGTATGAGATTATGAGATTTTGGTTGTAAAGGTTTGTGCTTTTTGTCTAAAGGTATTAGCTTTTGGGTGTTAAGGTTTAAAAGGTTTGTGCTTTTAGTTTAAAAGTATGAGATTATGAGATTTTGGGGGCAAAGGTTTGTGCTTTTTGCTTAAAGTTATGAGCTTTTGGATGTTAAGATTTAAAGATGAGATTTTGGAGAAAGCTATGCGTTTTTTATCTTTATTGTGCTTTTGCTTTGTATTGGAATGATGGAATGATGACTGAAAGGAGCTCATCATGATTGGGCTGTTTGTTAATTTATGTGTTACATGTTACATTATGTCATGAGACAGAACAGAAACCTTTACGCCGAATGAGAATGACACAAATTGGGGAAATGTTTTTGGAGATATTTTGTATTGTTATGAGGAGAATAATTTTGATTTTTGTTTGGTTATAGTTTTGGATATTTTAGACATTTCCTGTTTTATTTCACAATGTTTAAGTTATATGTGCATTGGTATGGTAAAAAAAAGTTATATGTGCATTGCATTGTCTTTACGTTTATGGATTGCTTTTGAATCTTATGCTGGATGTTTGTTTCTGTTTCTTAGTGATTTATCTGTGTGATTAGGACAGATATGAAATGAGGAGAAAGTAGGGAAAAGAAGTTCACATCACAATCTGATTTTTACAAAAGGATAGGCCATTTTATAGAATAGAGACCTAACTTAACTAACTAATGAGCCTGAAACATTAGCTAGTAACTGTAAATTCTAACGGGTATATCATAACCGATCGGTTAATTGACTCTTTTGTTCTAATTATTATTACATTGCACATAGCCTATTTATTTTATTTGTTTTTGTTTATGTGCTACTAGGATTATGGCTCTCATTTCATAATTCATTCCTGTTATGCTTTGGTTGGAACTTCATTGTTGTATTTTAGGATGCTTGAGCCATTTAGTAATGCCAATGAACTTGTATGCTAATGTCAAGTCCTTATAAGAGTGTTTATAGGGAATAATAGAACTATAGAAGAATTGATTTGGGGATTTTTGTCCCCTGTTTCTCTGCATATTGACTTCCTAAAGGATTTTTAGGATGTTTGTGTCATTCTCATTTTTGTCCCCTTCCTTTTCTATTAATAAGTTTTTTAAGTGATACCCTTATGAAGTTTATATATAATATGCCGTTATCACCTATCCTAGAGAGTATATATACTATCATTATATATAAATTGTTTTTTCCATACATTTATTGTATGGAAAATAAAAAAAAAATAACATGCAAATATAATTGTCGCTATGTCTTATACAAATATAATTGTCACTATAAGTCAAATAAAATATTTTAAGCAAAAAAGTAGGTAAATCAATTTATAAGCATAGAGAAAGTAAGTCCGATTCTAAATATAAGATCTACCTGAATTTTTTGGAAAATCCTAAAAAAAAAAATAAGTTAATTATAAATTGAGTTACTCAATTTTTTTCCCTTACACTAGTTTATTTTACCTATAAACTGATAGATAATCTAAAAATATATCGATCTATCAAAAAATATATCAAATGTATCATAATTTAATAGTCTACTTTAAAACCTTAATTTCTCAAAAAAAACGTCAAACATGTCTTATATATAAAAGCGAAAGTAGTAATAAAGGTCGTGTAATCAAACACTAGTGTGTTTGATTATGGCGATGTTTATAGCATTTACATCACTGATAACACCCTCATATTAAGCTCTAAACTAATAAAACCAAGCAACACATCAGAACAACCACAAGATCATATCCCACACAACACATTGCAAAAACTGTTTCATCAGTACCACAGGTTCTAATAAAACAACGTAACATGATCTGATTCATACAGTATCACCAAGTAATTAACTCATAGCTCCTGCATAGCCTCATCAATAGCCACAACCTTTGGACCCTTAATCTTATCAGGTGACAGCTTATTCAAAGTCAAAGTAAGCACACCATTCTCCAACTTAGCCTTCACAGAGTCCAAATCCACATTCTGTGGCATCCTAAACTGCCTCCAGAATTTCCCATATGATCTTTCAATCCTATGCCAGTGATCTCCTTTCTTCTCTTCCTCTTCCTTCTTCCTCTCGCCACTCACTCGCACAACTCTGTTGTCCTCTACTTCTATCTTTATATCCTCCTTCTTCATCCCTGGCACGTCCATAATTATCATGTGATTTTCTGGGGTCTCTTTCCAGTCAACTCTAGCCTGAGACACTGCCATGGAAACTTCACTTTTGTCAATCCCAAATGGGATTTGCTCTAATATGCGAAATGGGTCTTGGAAATGATTCAGCAAGAGATTCTCTGGACGATCCGTGAATGGAAGCAGAGACCCATTTGCAAAACAAGTTAGAAAAAGGAATGGAAGCAAAAATAATAGCCTCATTTTGGAGTCTTGGTTTTTAGTGTAGGAGAATATGTTTGAGTGAAGTTGGTTTGGTTGATGATGATGATAGCAGAAGTGTGATGATGGGTATATATAGAGAGGGAATGAAACATAGGAAAGATGAGTGTAGAGAGGGAAAGAATGTTCAAGACAAGAGAGTCCTAGAATTCTCCATAACTTTCCACATCTTTCCCAGGAGGCTGACACTTTTTTTTTTTTGGGGTGGCAGATTACTAACGTAGTAACGTGTATGTTACTGCTATATTCGATAATCTTCCAGACATGTCAACGCAATATTTGAGTTTATATACATAGGGTTTAGTGTTACACTAATTTTTTTTTGGATAAAGAAAAGTATGTTACACTAATGTACTACCTCCGGTCCTAAATATAGGACCTAATTAACTTTTTTTTGGAGAGATTAAGGTTGCGAAATAGGTTATTTAATAATGACATATTTGATATATTTTTAGATTATCTATTAGTTTATAGTTAAAATAAACTAGTTTAAAGGAAAAACTTAGGCAAACCAATTTATAATTAACTTATTTTGCTTTTTTAGCATTTTCCAGAAAAAGTCAATTAGGTGTTATATTTAGGACTGGAGGGAGTATGTTACTTCCTCCGGTCCTAAATATAGACCTTATTGACTTTTTTTTGGAGAGATTAAGGTTGCGAAATAGGTTATTAAATAATGACGTATTTGATATGTTTTTAGATTATTCATTAGTTTATAGGTAAAATAAACTAGTTTAAAGGAAAGAATTAGGTAAATCAATTTATAAATTAACTTATTTTGTTTTTTTAGGATTTTCCAAAAAGTCAACTAAGTCTTATATTTAGGACCGGAGGGAGTATTATGTATCACATTTTTTTGATAAGTCCATATTGTAATTTCAAGTTAGTAACTTCAATTAAATTGAATGTTAGCGGTTTTAATTTAAAACTTTTATTCTGGTCCAAATTTTTTTTATAAAACTTTTACTTTATGGGTTGCAAAATGATAAATTCAGCATATTTTTATTAAAAGTGATTGTTGTAAGAGTTATTCAATTTTATATTGGTTAAAATAAAAATTTAATCAAAATAAAAATGAATTAAATTTAATCTAACTATCTTATATCATTTTATTCAGAGTAGACGAATGATGAGGGAACATGTGTTTCTCCATTATGAATGCTTTTTTGGCTTTCACAATTTTAAACTGTATATTATATTCATAATGATACCACGGGTGTTTTAAAGTGCCCAAACATATTGACTACTAGCTCAAAAATAGTACTCCCTTCGGTCTTAAATATAAGACCTAATTGACTTTTTTGAAAAATCCTAAAAAACAGCAAAATAAGTTAATTATAAATTGATTTACCTAATTTTTTCCTTTAAACTAATTTATTTTACTTATAAACTAATGGATAATCTATAAATATATCAAATATGTCATGATTTAATAGACTATTTTGTAACCTTAACTCCTCCAAAAAAAACTATTTAGGTCCTATGTTTAGGACCGGAGGTAGTATATTATATCTACGTCTATATATATATATATATATATATATATATATATATATATATATATATATAATACAAGGAATCTCAACCAATTTAATCAATTTTATGATAAAATAAAAAAATAATAAGTTTGAAAATAGTACAGATACTAAGAAGAGGATATGTCAGTTGTTATCTGAATATGCCACCCACAAGTGTAATTATTGTGATGAGATAAGCCCAGAAAGAAGAGATTTTGAAGATCCAATAATGGACATGAGTGTAATCTGACGAAAGAAGAAGGAGACAAAAGAACTGGCAGACAAGATAAAAAGAAAAAGTAAATGGCAGATAAGATAAAAAGAAGGATAAGATAAGGGCATGATCAATCATGGAAGCTGACGAAGGAAATGATGTAATTTGAGAGGAATGTCTCTCTATATAAGTCATGTAATTAGAATAGAAGGGATCATCGAAGGTGTAACATTGTGTTACTAATTCCCTAATTAATTCAATAATACCCTGACTAATTATGATAGAAAAAGGATTTCCATAATATCAATATCCTATCATAGTTAGCAAAAGAATATCCTAATGATTGAAATATTATCCATGATAGAAAAAAATAAACTAATACAACACAGCTGCTATCATGGATAATTTATTGCTAACCATGTTAGAAAGAATTTGCCTAACATGGTTAATAAACAAAACTAGTTGATATTTAACAATAAATAGTTATATACATGCGGAAACGAATGCAGGCCTATACAAATTGGCAATATACAAATTCAAATAAACCATATAACTTCTACTACCTAATTCCCTTTCCTGATGCTTGCGCCTGTGCATGAATACCTGCAAAAATGTCAGTAATCGTGGGATGAGACAATTTGTCCCAGTAATCACCGCTTAACTCACTATAACAGTGAGATGTGCGGTAGCGAGGGCGTCTAAGGGGTACCTCATTTTAAAACCAATAATATATATATACATGTCAAGTCTTTTATTCAACCTTCAAGTCCCTCCGTCCAAATCAACTCAAATTCATCATCTCCATAGTCTCATCAACTAATACCACCACATCAACTCTCACACTTACCTACAGATGCATTGTGCCACCACGGTGCATTCAAGCATCTATTCTTCACTATATGATTTGACACTGTGTTCCTCTCCATAATGAGGGAACAATTTCCCTCTCTGGCAATCTCCAGAGAGGGAACCCCAATTCTGTTTTCCATTACATAACGGGAACGGTTGGACTCTTCAATGCCAAACAACCGTAGGGGCGGTTGGGCTCTTCAATGCCAAACAACCGTAGGTCACTTCTCTCAATAAGTCGACCTATGAACCCCGATCCAATCAATCCGAAAAGGATCATCAGTACAAATAACTGTCGATTGGCCTATCGACAGTTATCATCGCGCGATGGTACGTATGTATATGAGTGTCATGCAAACCTCACAGTATTCATATCCATCAATATCATGAACCATTATCAATCTCTTCACTATCTCAATCTCAACTATTCAACTTATTCTCTCAACCTAACTATCAACATCTCTCACATAATATCATCTGAACCTCACACATCATATCAAAATAAACATCAGCCAGGATAATATGTATAATATTTCAAATTCCTTTTATATGAAAATAATCGTGTTTGAAAGGCACCCGATAGCCTGTTTTGTATAAAAATACCATTTTAAAGATAATATATATATATAGAGGGTGAGAAAGGATTTTTCAAAATCCTAGCTAACATCACCCTCAATGTTATAGTAAGGTTAAGTGTGATTACCTGTCGCCCTTTAGCTCACTATTGTTCTTCCTTTCCTTACCATGCCTTGAGAACTCTAAGTATTTCGCATCATTTCCTATTATTACATCATGCAATATAATAGGAAGTTAAGAATCATTCTAAGGCATACATTAACTAACGTCTCTCTCGTTTGCATTACTACCCAATCCTTGTTTATAATCTCTATTCTAGAAGTCTATTTTCAATCCAAAACAAAGTTCATAAACACCTCAAAGCTATCAAATTCTGACTTCAAGATACTTGATCATACTATAGGACACATAAGAGAAAACGAAACAGAACACCTGAATGAATATATATACGAGCATACATCATTTTATTTCTCAAGTCATAAACCGAACAAAAACTCTGTCAAATTAAGCAAGAACACTTGTATCCTCAAATCATAAGTGATGAAATTTACAATAATTGAATATGTAATCAGTCATCGTTATCACTTTAATCAAATCCTAAAAATCATTAAACTACAATTCACTTCAAGGAAACTTATACCCATCCTATCTTAAAACAATACTACTAACAGCGAATCATCCAATAAAGATTAACTTACTACCACCATTTCAATAGCCATTAAGAGTATACCAAAAATAAGCAAGCATATACCCTCTTGTTTCTACTTCAAAATCATCATAAAATCTTCTTATAAATCTTATTATCCCATTTTATGTTAACTGTCATCCTGTATCCAAAAAGGAACAATCACCTTCCCTAGGTGTACCAACACATTTCAGCATCCCACCTTCAAAATAAGCATAACATATTTACTTCTTTATTTAATGAAATTTCATAATTAATGTTATACCTTCTAAAATTTATAATGTTTCCCAAGTTTCCTACTTAGCTTTGCATACATTAGCATTTCCATCAAACTTTAACTCCAGACATAAGAAATTCTACCAAAGAGTGCTAACATTGATGACACATTTAACCCAACAAAAATTTAAGCTAACTAGCAGCACCTTATCACATTGGCAATCATTTTCTTTACCATCTACAAAAGTTTAAGCTAACTAGCAGCACCTTATCACATTGGCAATCATTTTCTTTACTATCTACTCCCTCATTATTGTTTCCCGCACACACTTACCACCTACACTATTTGTATCAAATTTTTGAAGGCTTCAAACCATAATCAAATCCATTATTACTTCAAGCTTTCAACTCAATCTAAACCTCATCAAGATTACAAAATATTCCTAAAACATCACCGTAATTTATTCACTACTAAACTACCAACTACCACTCATCCAAATTCTTTTTAATACAATGGAATTCAACAATTAATAACTTTTTTCTCCTCTTTCTAACACCTCTTTTGAAAATCACCTATACAAACCCCAAGTTAAACTATTACAATATCTCCTAATCCAAAATCTTCTTCAAATTTTCAACATAGAAAAATTAAAATTCTCTTACATATACTCCTAACCTCATGAGCAAAAACCTAATCATACAAATCAAAGTGAAAACTACACCATATCTTCTATGATAAGACTATGGCAGAGAAATAGAGAAAACATCCAGAATCAGCACATAACTAGGATAAATTTACTCATAACTTGCAATCAAACAAAGCAATGAAAGTTAAACTCAAATCTCACATTCCCTAACAGAGAAATAACAGAGAACCGTTCAGTTTCAAATTGAGTATAAGGTCATCAAAGCAATCAAACTCAATCAATTTCAAACCCCAAAGTCCCAAAAATCAATCGGACCCTCACTCCTTCTCAGCCAAATCGCAGAAGCAAGAGAGAGTATAAAGGAGTTAGGAGGACTCACTAAAACTTGAACCCTAATCCGCAGGCTTTAGAGGGGCTTGTCGTCGCCGGAAACCGTCGCTAAGCTCGGCAGAAAAATGAAAAAGGCGAGTGGAGGTCGAAGGAAACAAAAGGGAAAGGAAAACAAACATTAGAAATCAACATTCAGAAGAACATAGCTCAAGAACACCATAAAGGCCGAAGCTTTACTTTACCTCTTTCCCGCTATTGTCCGCCGCCGGTCTCGCCGGAAAACCAAAGTGGTCGACGGAGAGGAGATGAAACTCGACAAATAAGAAAGAAACAGTGAGGAACATGAGTAACCACACGATTTCAAAGAGTTGGGGAGGAAGAGAATTCGGTTGTAGGGAGGACGGAGGTCACAGTCGCCGGAAATGGCTTTCTCTGCTGCCGGAATTAAGAGGAGTAGAAGAAAGGTAGATAGGGAAGAGGACAACGCCGCCGCGCTGCCACTGGAGTCCGCCGTCGCTGAAGGGGGTGAGTTGAGAGGGCTTGAATGAAGAAGGAGATTCGCGGGGAAGGGAGAAGGAACCCACGGCGGCTTCCTTCTCCGCCGTCGCCGTTAACGGCGGCCTCCAGGGCGGCCGACGAACATGGACAGGGAAGGAGAAAAGAGGAGTCGGGGCGGAGGGGCGAGAGATCGAAGAAGAAGGAGAAGACAGATGGAGAAGGGAGGGGGCGATTTTGATGATGATGAAGGTGAATATATATATATGTGTTAGGGAAAATTACAATATATATACTACCCTATTATCTATTCTTAATTATATATTTAGCCCAAAAGTTTGTATATTTTACTATTTCCCCTTCTCCAATCATAATGTTATCTAAATTTCAAAATACTTTTATGTAAGTTTCTAACTCCAAATAACTCCTTTAGCTATATTTCTTTAATTTCTAAAATAATTAAGATTTAATAACAATAAATCTCCATAAATTTCTCCCTAAAACTCAAATTTCCTAAATAACACCTCAATAATTTTATTATCCTTAATTAAAAATTTGGGATGTTACAGAAGGCAATCTTACTAAATGCTATCGAATCCCAAAACTCTCTTGTAATCTCTTACCTTAAATAAAAAAATTCCTTTTGCAAAATCGCAATTCCTTCTTCATTTACAATTCAGAAACAACTTTGGAAGTCGTCTGAAAATTAAGGTATGAGTAACTAAACTCTAAGCAAGGATTAAGGGTAGTAGTGTTATTTAACCTGGGATTATGATTTCATAAAACATACTGCTTTTAGCATATTCAAATTCTTTCCTTATTTGTTCTATGTTTTCCTCTTCTTGACTCATTATTTCTTCTATCTCATCATTATTTATATTTTCTAAAACATTCATCATATTTATACTGATTCCCTTATTTTTCTTATCTTTTTCTTGTTTCTTTGGTTTCATTATTTCCATTAAATAATCTAATTCTGAACCTGTTTGATATAATATTTCTGCTATTTTATATATATATATTCACCACCTCTTTTATTCATTAGGTTATTTTTTTTACCTGATTTCTTTACCGTTAATAACTTCCGGAAATTGTTGGTGCACTTTCCTCTCAAATTTCTGCAGCAGAGGCGACATTTCATGGTAGGGATGGCATAGGCTAATTCACTGCTGATTTAATTAAGTGTTTCATGGTTCGTATTTTAGTGGATGTGAAGTTTTTGTTTCATTTCCTTGTAATTTAGTTCAATTACCTTTTGTTAATTTGTAAATGTGAAACGAAAATTATCAAATATGGTATAAAAAAAGAACAGTGGCAATTTGAAAAAATATATGGATAATTAAAAATTTAAAACAAGCTTTTATATCTAAGACCATTATCTGATTACTGTATGTGGTCAAATCCACTCCCAAAAAATTAAGTATTCACGTCATATCCGAAAAAATTAAGTTATTTTTTTACCTGATTTCTTTACCGTTAATAACTTCCGGAAATTGTTGGTGCACTTTCCTCTCAAATTTCTGCAGCAGAGGCGACATTTCATGGTAGGGATGGCATAGGCTAATTCACTGCTGATTTAATTAAGTGTTTCATGGTTCGTATTTTAGTGGATGTGAAGTTTTTGTTTCATTTCCTTGTAATTTAGTTCAATTACCTTTTGTTAATTTGTAAATGTGAAACGAAAATTATCAGATATGGTAAAAAAAAAGAACAGTGGCAATTTGAAAAAATATGTGGATAATTAAAAATTTAAAACAAGCTTTTATATCTAAGACCATTATCTGATTACTGTGTGTATGTAGTCAAATCCACTCCCAAAAAATTAAGTATTCACGTCATATCCGAAAAATTATTCATGTTAATAAATCATTCTTTATATTTCGAAATGGCAAACTAGTTTTTTATCAAAATTTTCAACCTATCTTCCCACCATCTATTCCAAGCAAACAAGAATTTTTCCTATCAACTAATTTTCAATTTGGTGTAATAAAAAAATTCAATTTAGATACCAAACATACACATGTGGTAAAATATTTTCCTTTCCCTTCCATTTCACCTCTTCTTTCAACCAGACGGACTCTAAGAGCTCACTTGGTTGAATGAAATTGAGTAAGTGGAAGTGGAAGTGGAACCCATCATTTTTGTCTTTGATGTGCATGAAGTGGTTTTCACTTCCACTTCTACTTTCCATAAAAAATGATGGAAGTGAACTCTCAAGATAAACTCATAGAAGTGAGATGAGCTCTATGGAAGTGAAAATTTAGGACTATTGCACCCTCATATTTTTATTCAAAATGTTTATATGGTGAATGAACGTAGCCGATAGTTTATGTGCGTTGGGGGAGAGGAGGGTTCTTTTTTTTTTGTTACCCAAGGGTATCCCCACCCGCGTGTCAAGTGAGACTAATCTCTCGCTGTTCTGAAGTCTCATATAGGGGGTAGACAGCTGGCCTGTGAATTTGCTCCATTCGTAAGAGCTGGGGATCGAACCCCCAACCACTTGCTTAAGGGACGAGAGTACTTACCACTCACGCCAACCGGCCAGGTTAACGTAGCCGATAGTTTATGTGCGTTGGGGGAGAGGAGGGTTCTTTTTTTTGGGGGGAGAGGAGGGTTCTGTCTGTTGGATATGGGACATAGGGATCATTCAAGAACATTTCATAATCCCAAAATCAGTCCCTAAAACCTTATTTGTCTTTGTCTAAATTTGAGCGCTTTCATTGTCCTTTTGTATGTTCATAATACTTTATATTTTTCCTTTTATCATTACGATCACAATTCTGTTTATTATATATCTCACCATAAATCATTATGCACTAAAATATTTATTTTATACTTAGTACCATATATTTTCAGCTATTTTTTAATCTGTGTGTGTTTATCATGGGATCCAGTCGGCGGGGGTAGATCATACCAAAAAATATCAATGCAGCGCCCTTTGGCCCCAAAAAAGGTATTCAAATAAGTGAGACACGTGTCACTAGCAATGACCACTTTGCATGGGAAATTCAACGACTATACCAAAAGAGTACTGATGATAGATCAACAACAATTCAACATGACCTACCAGACTTGGCCGTACAATTCAACAACAAATGTTGTCACCGAAAGGAAATTTGGAGAAAAGAAATATTGATTTCATACTTTTTTTTATCAAAATTTCATTACTGAATATGGAGATTAATTACAAAGAGATTATATGTACAGCTGTAAGTCATATTATTCTCCTGACCAAAAAAAAAAAGAAGTCATATTATTCTAACTCTAACTCTAGTTAATATACAAGTAACTACGGTTAACATATAACAAAATGACATTTACACATTATTAGTTAAATAATAATAGAATTATTATAATCTTGTCAAATATCCCAAAGCTCTCAGATAAGGAACCAATAACAAGTGAAGTCAACTACTCAAACCGAGAGAAATATTTCAGGAATCCACACAAAAAATCAAGAACCCTTTTTGATCCAATGCCACAACTTGTAGATTCAGACATAGTAATTGTAGGTGGAGGAATTTGTGGCCTTTCTACTGCTCTTGCTCTTCATAGGTTAATTTCTCACTCTCTTAAACTTCATCTAAGCTAATAAGGTTCATAATACTCATTGTGCATTGATCATTGATTGGTGTGAATGAGTAGTATTGGTAAAGTGACTTTGTGGTTAGTTTTGCAGGAAGGGTATTAAGGCTGTGGTTTTTGAGAAATATGAGACAATTAGAGCGGAAGGGTCAGCCATTACAGTCTTCACAAATGGTTGGCGAGCTCTTGATCAGCTGGGTGTGGCATCAAAGCTAAGATCTACTGCAATCCCTATCACAGGGTAGGTCAATTCAATTTAATTGAGCTTGGCTCAACTTCACTTCTTTCTCTAGTTTCAATAGAGTTTTCAAAAAGAAGATGGGTAATGCTCTTACAAGATTCAGGATTCTCATAGCATTGTATCAAAGGCTGAAGTATATATATTTCTCATCATTTTTATTTACATCAATTTTCATTTATTTTTTTTTTAAATATGAGCTTTCATTCCATTTTTAACAAACTCATCACGAAAACTGTGATGATGGTTCTATGGTGAATTGCGGATAAAAAAGAGTGATTTTAAAATATAATGACAATTATACTTTTTTTAAAAAAGCTGAGATACAATTTAAACGCATTTGGTCAATGTTTAATCAATGAATCACCATTATATATGTTTAATAAAAAAGAAGCAAGGGTGTTTTTCTGGATCACCCTACATATACACCTACCTACTAAGCTAGCTAGTATGAGAAAAATGGAGTGGGGGAAGACGGTGGGTGCCCTATTCCCCCGTAGAGTTTTTGTTTAGTTTTGGGTTTATGCCCAAATGTAACAAAAAATTGAATGATGTTTTTTTTTTTTGAGTAAAAAAAGTTTAGGTGAGTTGGGTCCCGAGGGCTCACCAGGTCAGGGCAGACCTTCAGACTCTTTGAACGCTTACAGAGATACTTACAGATCGCCCACCAACAAGGTCCTCACATCGGCGGGATTCGAACTCACAACCACATAGTTATGAGTCAAACCCCTTTACCAACTGGACCAACCTTTGTTGGTAAATTGAATGATGTTTTATGCCAGAGGACTTAAAACTTTTAATTTGTTTTTGAGAGTTAACTCTGTTGTTTCCTACTGGACATAGCCAAAATCTGTTGTTTGGTAGAACCCATTCAAGAGTACATTTTATCTTTTCCATGTCCGATTTAATGTTACAGACCTTAGAGAGAAATGCGGTATAAACATCCGGAACCTTACCTCTCATGTTGATTTGTTTCTGTTTTATGTCTTCTTTATCTTCTCTCATTTTCGTTTCTTTTACACAGGTTGCATGAACTGTCTTTGGATGATGATTCCAGCCGAAAGATACCACTAAGGTAGAGTTTTGTTCTCGATGTAATGAGTGGTCATAATGATTTGTGGGCTACTTTGGTCATTAAAGTAGGTTCAACTAATAAGGGTGATATAATGACAATCTAGGTCATTCTAAGCCATTTATGGGTTATTTTCTAAAATTAAATTAAAGTGAAAATGCAACTAAATTATGTAGACTACGGGACGACCCGTTTTAGGCTGGGACTAAACTGGCCAATCCCATTTAGGCCATTTTTCAAGCCCTATTTTTTGAAGCTCGACCCTAGAGTAATTGAGCCTAGCTTTGGCCTGCAAGGCTTCAACCCTTTCTTAAAAAAAGGACCTAAACTAAAATGCAAATCTAATTCATAAAAATGCTGATACTCTATATGTATGCAAATGCAATATTTTGGTATGTTAATATTTTATGAAGAAATAAAATCCTAATTAATGAAACTACTTAATAACTAAGAAATTGAATTTAATTCACTTACGATTAAAAATGAGAACGATTCAGGAATCACATGTAATTAACTATCTTTGCGTAAATTAATTAATTAGACTAATGAGTAATATAATGTATAAAGCTTAATAAATCTAATTTCCTATGTATTGTATGGGAAAACCTCATACAATACCTCTTCTTCCACCGGAGAAATCGTAATATACTAAGAGTTAGATAATTAAATCTGTTATGATTAATATACTTAAATTAAAATAATTGTTGAAATTATATTTTGGATTATTCAACTAAACAATCAAATATTCTATCACTCAATTAAACAATGAAGTGATAACAAACCAAAATTTGCAATGAAAACTACATCGAAAGTTAAAACAATAACGAGAACTCGATTATAAATCTAAATGACAAAGCAACAATTTTAAATATAAAAACAACAAATTCATTAAAGCATAAAAATTATCCAAACATCAATCAAGTCCAGAAAGTAAATGGGTTTTCATCTAAAACTATACTAATCTCAGAAACTATACAACATTATTTAAAACTAAACAATCTTAAGTTCTGAACAAAATAAATAATGGACAAATACTTCCCAATAGTCTTCAAGTGTAAAACCTATGCTCCAGTCCCCTTCATGCTTCTCCTAAATTGTTTCCAAAACCAAATTATGCTTTTCATTGCTACCATGATGGAGTTATATGGAAAAGGTGAATTGTGGTAGTAGTGAGGGATGGCATGCATATCTCACCCAATAGGTGAGGGTGAATGAGTGGTTTCTCACCCTAGGTGAGTGTGAATGGGGGTGGTTTCTATTTCTACAGCTCCTCCTCTTCTTTTATGGGAGAAATAATAATTTCTTGGTATATCTTTGGGCTTCATAAAGAGATATTAACATATTAAATCTTAGCCATTAAATCCATCTTTGATTTTCAAGATTACTTCAGTATCATTGGATTCTAAAGTTCTCTTCTATATCTATAAGACTTAGATAAGATGTGATATATCTAAATATAAAAATATTGATTTCATCACACAATATCTTAACAAAAGATATATTCAATTTTATATTCAAATATTTCAATATAATTCATATTAGATTATATCTTGATATTATATTGGCTAATAAAATAAATAGTAGTATATTCTAATAAATTCAAATGATCCTAAATTATAGGAATAAGTGAAATAAAATATATGAAATTATGGATTTATAAGTGGTTTCTTTTGGTTCTGTTTCGCTGGTATACTCTGTTCTTGAGTTTTCAGCGAATCTTTTAGTTTTTTTGCGCATGAGATGACTATTATCTTCTAGAGTTACTCCTTTGTAAATGACTTATTTCACAAGCTACCTCATTTTTAAGTCTGCAAGTATATGAATCGTGTGATTAGTTGTGCAATCGTTGCTGAAACCACTTCAATGCG
Source organism: Mimosa pudica (assembly GCA_029929735.1). NCBI lineage: Eukaryota > Viridiplantae > Streptophyta > Magnoliopsida > Fabales > Fabaceae > Mimosa > Mimosa pudica. The sequence goes on along the minus strand of JAKELP010000023.1, from coordinate 10,994,650 downwards.
ATGAAATTTGTGGTACTGGAAAAAGCCACTAAAAAATTTACCAATATTGCTAATGGAAAAAGAGCTAGAAGCAATTGAAATTACTTAGCTATGTTAATGTTTCTCATGTGACATCCATTTACCAAATGCTTGTGTTTTTTGCCCTTGTAGGAGTGAAGAACTTCGATGCTTAAAACGGAGTGTCCTGATTGAAACTTTAATCCAGGAGCTTCCTGCTAGCATATTACACTTTGGATGCCAAGTAGAGATTGTGAAATCAGATCCTCTAACTGCTTGCCCTGTACTTCATTTTCGTGATGGAAATTCTATTAAAGCTAAGGTAATTAGTAACATTTAAAGTTAGTGAATGACTGGATATGAAGTGAAAGTATGAAGTGAAAGTGTTTTGGAACATTCTCTTATTAGTCCTATAAATGATGCAGATTTTATTTTGTTTTCTTTTGTTTTTTTTTTGGTGATTTTATTTTGTTTTCTTTTCATGTGGCAAGGATGTAACTGAATTGATGGCAGTTTGTGATAGGATGTGATGGAGCAAACTCAGTTGTGTCCAAGTTCATGGGAGTGAAACCTGCTCAATATTTATCCACATGCTCAATACTTGGCTTCACTAACTATCCTCATGGGCATGGTTTAGAAAGTGAGTCTGTTCGGATGAGGAGAGGAAGCATTTCTGTTGGCCGAATTCCAGTAGATGATAAGCTTGTTTACTGGTTTGTAGGACGAAATTGGACACACAAAGGTCAGATCTGGGTACTATAATATTTTTTGGGCAAAAGTGTAAAAATATCGAAAGAGTTAACGCCTGTTAAGTTTTGACAATTTAAATTCAAACGGAAAGAGTTAACGTCGTACACGAAAAAATGAACTTGCACACATTTAAATTTATGATGGGTAGTTTTGCACTCAAGGTTTTAATATAGTGTCATGATGCTGAGAATTCAGATAAAGGCAAACAATTGATGCCATCTTTAGGCATCTATGGTCGGAGGAAGATTGAGTTGGATAACACTCTAAAATGGAAAAGGAATTATTGAATATTTCATTCCAAAAAGGAAGGAAAAATCTGTGAAAAAAACCTTATTTGAAAAATTTTAGTGTCCACAAGGACCTGAATTTAAGCCTACATACTTTTTACTTCATAAAACTTATTGCTAAACATGGACTTCTCAACAGTTTTACTAAAAAATGTTATGCTGCTGAAATTGCATATAATAATAAAACTCAGATCTCAAGTTCAATATCTTGTGTCCCTAAAGGAGTGTAATTTTTTAAATCACCTAGTAACTTCAAGTTTAATTGAGATTCTCTTGCATTATGTGTATGTACAAACAGATTTTGATATCTCAAAAGATCCAGAGATGATTAGACAATCTGCAATGGAATCAACGGTAAATTTTCCAGAGGAAGTTGTGGAAATGATAAAGAAATGTGACATTGGATCCTTGATTCTCACAAGATTGAGATATCATGCTCCATGGAACATCTTATTTGGGAGATTTTCAACAGATACAGTGACTGTAGCAGGGGATGCCATGCATGTAATGGCTCCATTTCTTGGACAAGGTGGCTCAGCTGCAATAGAAGATGCAATTGTTCTTGCTAGGTGCTTAACTGAACACCTAAAAAGCAATAAAGTCCAAGCACCACTGAAGACTTATGTGAAGCAGAGGAGGATGAGATTGGTGAAGTTGTCTACACAAACATATCTTACTGGTATGCTTTTGGAGCCATCATCTGCCATTGTCCATTATCTGTGTTTGGTGTTACTACTGGCTCTCTTTCATGACATCCTTGGTCATACCCGTTATTATTGCGGTCCTCTTTAGCTTGATACTTGTGTGAATTGGGGTATCAGATATTTGGAAAAACTTCAAAAGGAGTATTTTATGTTGTTGTTTTTGTCCTTGAAATATTGTAAGTAAAAACGAATCTTTTCTGTTGTTTTCCCTATGTATGAGTTTCATGATATATCTGACTATAACTTCTTATAATCATAGTGTCTAATGAAAGAAATATATTACCAATTTATGGATATTAACAAATTTTGTCAATGTAATTATTTATTTTAAAAATGTGTGTTGGTTTTCTTATATTTGACAAATTGGATTGAATTTACCATTGATGGAACCTCCTTAACACCTGTGATTATTAATAGGAATAATTTGAGTAAAAATTATTCCATTGATGTTTTAATATAAGACATATTTACCTAATTTAATTAGATTAAAGATTGTAGTTATATTCTCACAAAAAAAAGAGTATTAGTTATATTAGTTAAAATCACATGATATTCCAATACTCCCAATCTTAAACTTTATTATTCAGGAGCATTAGTAGGGAAGAATATTTAGGGAAGATGTGAGAAAAAAATATAAAGATATCTTCTATTTAAGAATAAGTCTACCTCTCAAATAAGACATTTGATAATAGAAGTATATAGGGTGAATGTGCAAAAATCATATTAAACTTTACCCAAAATTGCATTTCTAATACTAAAGTTTCGCGATGAGCAAAAATAGTACCCATCTTGGGGTTCGGGTGCAAATATAGTATTTTCACTTTACGGAAATAAAATTTAGATATGAAAATACTCTTATGCCCCTTATTAAATAAAAATTTAATGAGGAAGGAACAGGGGTATAAGAGTCTTTTCATATCTAAATTTTATTTTCCTCAAGTGAAAATACTATATTTGCCCCTGAACATCAAGTTGGTACTATTTTTGCACCTCGCGAAACTTTAGTATTAGAAACACAATTTTAAGTAAAGTCTAGTATCATTTTTGCAACTTCGCCCAAGTATATATTTAGCAGACAAAGTGAATTGAGATATTATATATTAGTCCAAAGTCGTCCCCAAGAAATTTCTATATTAATGATTAGAGGAATTAATTTATTACTGCATGTTAATTGCTTTCAATACAAGAAGCCAGATAGATAGTTACAGTTGATAAAAATTCTTTTTTTTTGAGTTAAGAATGAGAATGTGTACAGTAGATAAAAAAAATTCTATGCATTGATGAAATGGTAATATACTTTTGCAAGAGTAAAAGAATCGAAATTATAGTGTTAAATGATGCGGAAAATTAATTTGTAGTCTCTCGGGACTTAGTAGTAGAAAAGTCTCATAAACTCCACATATTAAAGTGGGTCCCTAGGGACCTTACTTTGTATTCTAAAACTGAATTACAATTAAGTTTAAAAATCTGCCCCTAGAATGCCTAGAGGGGTTCTTATATAATTCCCATTCTCAATATCCCAACTAACACGTGCTCCTATTTATCACTATACGTGACACTCTGTTATTGTAACAAACATCAACTATAATATAGCAGCAACTAACAATACAACCCTAACATATAAAGTGCAACTAGTAATATATCATAACCATGTCCCCCTGACACGACCCTTGTCCTCAAGGGTTTTGCATCTGAAACCATTGAAACTGTTTTTGTAAACTAAAAAAGCTTCCTCTTTTGGTAGACCTTTCCACTGAACTAAAACTTCAGTAATAAGTCGCTTCTTCAACCTTCCCTCCTTTTATTAAGTATCTTCTCATGATATAATGATGCTCGTACTGCGGTGATTTGATAGGTCGATGTCTTTGCTTCACACTAGGATTAGGGCATAATTTTAGTAGTGAAATATGAAAAGTTGAATAAATTCTTACTTCTGGTGGCAAATCCAATCTGTAAGCTACTTCCACCACCTTCCCTATTATTTTATAAGGGCCAAAAAACCATGGAGCCAGTTTTTGAGAACTCCGAACAGCCATTGAAACCTGTCAATAAGGTTGCAACTTCATAAATATTATTACCCCGCCTCAAAACTCCGGTATGATAGATTTAAATTGGCTTTTTTGCTTTATAGTGTATTTCTGCTTTATGCAAATAATGTTTCAAAATTGCCAACATCCTTTCTTTAGCTTCAAAACTCCTACCCACCATTTCCGCAACCGTTGTCCAAAGCAAATAAGGAGAGTATATAGGAGGTTTCTATCCATAGAAAAGTTCATAAAGTGTTAGGCAAGCTACACTATGGTAGTTAGTGTTGTACCACCATTCCACCAAAGAAATCCAGTTGCTCCATTCTCTTGAAGTTTCCCAACTCATACATCTAAGATAACATTCTACACAATGATTTAATACTTTAGTTTGCCCATCACTTTGAGGATGGTATGAAGAAGATAACTTATGTTCCACTTCAAGAACCTTAAAAAATTCCCTCCAAAAGCTACTAGTGAAAACAGGATCCCTATCACTTACAATTTCAGTCAGAGCCCCATGTAACCGATACACCTAATCAAGGAAAATTTGAGCAAGAGAAGCCACTAAATAAGGATGCGATAATGCTATAAAGTGAGCATATTTTGTCATTCTATCCACTATAACCCAAATAATCTCCTTTCCATTTGACCTTGGCAGACCCTCTATAAATTCCATGGAGACGCTTTCACATACATAGCTAGGAATCGACAAAGGCAGACCTAAACCACCTTCATTATTCTTCAAATCAGTCAACACTTCTCCTAACTTCTCGTCAATATCTCAACTCTTCTTTATTTCTTCCAATAAATCCATAGAAACAGTATCTAATGTAATTTGCAGCAATTGGAGCACATTAAACCGAGACAAAGCGTCAGCTACAACATTGTTCTTTCTGTTTTTATAGTGTATTTCATACTCATATTCGAAAAGCTTGGTCACCCAATACATTTGAAAAGGAGTCTTTAATTTCTACCCAAACAAATATTTCAGACTTTGATGGTCATTACTGATAATAAATCCATTTTTCTCCAAATATTGTCTCCAATGTTCTCCGCATGTACTGCTACCATTAATTCTTTCTCATAGATAGAAAGATGAAAACCTCTTTCTCTCCATCTCTTCTAGAGAAAGATATTTCGTTGTGATTTCAAAATGTATCAAGGGAAATTCGTACATCACATTGCAAAAAAAATGTTGCTCAACATTCAGTAAGGATTCATCTAAGACATCCAAATGCTCAACATTCTGTAAGGATTCATAACAACTCATCAGACAATTCCTAAACAAGAAACCCAAAAACGAAACCCATAACACAGAAAAACAAATTTCAAGCCAAAGAATGAGTGACTCTGATACCACTATTGTGATTTTGATTAGAAGTAACGCAGAAAGTAGGAAATAGAACAAAAAAAATCGAGAAGAGGATGATAAAAGAGCAGAAGATGTCAAGAGATGCACTGTGTATTCCAAAATTGAATTACAAATGAGTTTCTAAATCTATCCTACAATGCTAAGAGGGTTCTAATATAATACTCATTCCAATATCCCAACTAACATGTGTCCCTATTTACTACTACATGTGATTCTAGTATAGCAACAACTAACAATACAGCCCTAACAAATAAAGTGTAATTAGTAATATATCATAACATATTGCTCATGTTTTTATCATATTTATGTTTTATATTGAAAATCAAGTTGGATAAGCAAATGAGTTAATTAATTTAAGGTCCCACCCAACACATATAATGTAGAAAAGGTCCAACGAAATAGCGAAATTAAAGTAAATCTTCCAAGTCAAGAAGACATTTTTTATCTTCTTTTATTATTCACAAAATAATAAGAGTTTGAGTGCTAAATAACAACAATTTGACCACATGTAAAAAAAGTTGTTGGATGTCAGTCACAAGAGTTTACATTTTGACTAATAATAATTGTTTGGGTTGTGAATAATAACGTTATGACCACGTGTAACAAGTTATTGAGGATCATTCACAACATCTGGGCTTAGAATAATAAGGAGGACAAAAATGTCTTATTGACTTAAAAGATAATTGAAGTACAGTTCATTAGGACCCTACTTTAATTATGTTATTTTGTGGGACCTTTTCTATAATTTGAGTATTGAGTGAGACCTTAAACTAATTAACCCTAAGCAAATTTACCATCAATTCAAATAGCTACTTTACTTCTGTCCAAATAAAATATCCATGTTATTATGGCCAAGGTGCAAAAATACTCATGATCTTGGAGCAAAAGTAATCATAACTTCAAAATAGGGGCAAAAATACCCATCACCTATGGATATTTTTTGGCCGATTTTGAAATGTTATTATGGGTATTTTTACCCCTGTTTTGAAATGTTATGTTAGTTTTTCTCCAAAAAAACACATGGATATTTTTGCAAGTTGACCACAATTACAAGGGTATTTTGCACCGTAGCCCATTAATTCTCCCTTTGAGTTTAGTAAGCTCGTCTTTTAACATATTCTTAGTAAAATGAGGTGTAGATTCATAAAATAGACCATTAGGTGCCTACTCCATTGAATCAAAAAACTGCCAAACTATGGGTCGGGATTCTCTCAGAATCACCCCTCCTCATCCCTCATAATCACCTCCACTTTGCCCATTTTGCCCATGATTCATTTAAGAGCTCATAATTTACCACTTGTAACATTAAAAATAAAAAAACTGTATTATAATGAAGTAATTTTAATTTTTTTAAATTTTGAAAAAATTTTAGCGTAAAAAATTTCAACTATCTGGACCTATTAATTTCAACTATTTGGACCTATATCATTTCAATAGAAGGATACATAAGAGATATAGACTTACCCAGTTATTTTACAGTTAACTTGGTAAGTCTGTATCTTTAAATTTTACAGTGAACTGGGTATGTATGTATCTCTTATAAATCTTTCTATTGATATGAAATATATTCAGATAGTTGAATTTTTTAAGCTAAAAAGTGTTCAAAAATAAAAAAAAATTACTTCATTTATTTATATTATAACACGATTTTTTATTTTTAATGTTACAAGTGGTAAATTATGAACTCTTAAATGAATCACAATGAATAAAATTGGCAAAGTGGAGGTGATTATGAGGGATGATGAGAGAATCCTCACCCCCAAACTATCAGCAGCATCACTGCATCAGTGACCACCCGGGATGAATCTCAATACTTGTATCTTTACCTTCCAAACTTACTCAAAAAGCGTGCCTAACTCTTTTTTACGTGCGACATGTTTTTTTTTTTCTTTTCTTTTTTTCTCAGGACTTGCGACATGTTTTTGTTTTCTTTTCTTTTAATTTTTTGCTCAGGACTTGCCACATGGTTTTAAACTATCCATACTTGAACCTTCTCATTACCCTCAAACAGAAACTTTTTCTTTGAGTGCAAGTTTTAAGAAAGGTTATTAGCTCTACCACAATCCAACGGCAAAACCCCTGACTCATGATCCATTGAGACTCATCCCTATAACTTTGGAACATGACAAACAAGTCCTTTATTTCTGCCCACACATGTAGGTTTCACTCAGTTCCACTTACTTATGGAGATGCTTCTTCAAACGCAACGATTAGAAATTTTGAACCAAGAAATAAAACACTTAACTTTGGTATCCTCCCAAGGAATAGAACACTTGCCAAAATGGTCCAATGTCAAACTCTTTCGCTAACTAATTTCATCCTACAAGTATCCCCTCCCCCATCCTTTAATCTTCTCTAGAAAAAATAAGACTTTTACTCCTAACATACACACCAATTCATCACTCTCTCTCTCTCTCTCTCTCTCTATTCCTCCAAGTCTCCAACTGTTTCTATACCCATAAACAAATATGAATAGAGAGAGATAAACATATCTAAATTGTTTATATCTTATCAGGATGTTTTGAGTTTGATTTTACTAAAGATGCTTTAATAATAGCTACAAAATCTAAAATCAAATCTATATCGTTGAAATAAGATATAGATAGTTTAACTCTCCCTCCGGCCTCCACGTAAGTAGAGAATGTGTAAAGTAAAAGCTATCTAAACCAATGAAAATCAGAGTAACAGAGTGACCCCCAGAAACTCCATATAAAGACAAAGAATGGGAGTAATGGCGAAGACATAACAACTCTCAGTTGGTTCCTTCATTCTTTCTTTCTTCTTTACTCATTTCTCAGATAGTAAAATCTCTTGTGCTCTTAATTAACCTTATTGATTGTATAATAAAATTAAGCTTATTGATGTGCTTATTGTGAAAATCACACACATATATTGATGATGAGAGGCTATATATACAATTTTATTTTTTCTTTTGGTGAAATATATAATTTTCTGCATCATTGAAACCTCCCAAATGTGGTTTATGATTTACCTCAATTAGATTTCTTCAAGGGGTGATTTGTAGTAATCAACATAAACTATAGGCTCTGAAATATCAATATCCCCTTTTCTTTGTTCTGTTTTATCCTTACATTTCCTGTTATCTTGTAAAATTAAGTTTCATAGTACACCATTAAAAGCAGAACTTTCTCCATCAATTATACATCAATATCAGAACTTTACTCATCAAATCTTATACAACAAAGAAAACAATTAAGAGTATATCTAATCACCTCACCAAAACTACATCTATATGAAACAACTCACGTATATGTGACCAGGCATATTTTTAATTTGTACCTTTTTCTACAACAAGGGTGTATCAATAGCAGATGAAAATGGGTGTAGCAACACACATGAACTAGAACTATACCCACTTTTTATTATATCCCCAATTTTTGACTGATGGGCTGCTGGAAGAACCACCTTTGGTGATGATGTTTCAATTTTATTGGAAAATTCATCTTCAAAAACAACCCACACCTTGCTTATCTTGGTCTCTAGTACTGTCCATGAGAAGAGAGTTGATGACAAGTTTATATCAATCTTGTCTTCTTTATTGTTAGATTTCTTCTTCCTTCTTTCTTTTGTTGTTGTCACTGCCCTTTCCATTTCCAACTCTGTTGATCTTCTCAAATGCTCCAAAATAGGACCAATTAGAGGCTTTGATATGTTATTTCCTACACCTCCTAATAAGCATCTATCTAATGCCAATATATGATCCATACTGATAATATGAACATGTGGATATTCCAAGTTTTTGTTCACCACTATCTTCTTGCAAATCTGGTACAATTCATGAAGCTTGTGGCTTTGTATAGAAGCTTTCTTGAGTATCTCACAAGCCAAGCCTCTAGCAGAAGCTGTCAAATCAAAGAACATGTTGACAAGAACTGAAACACCTTCACTGAAAGTTTTGTACACTTGGAAGCTTTCTCTTAGAGTGTTGCTCATAGCAGTTTGAGCCAAGCTTTCATAAGTAGAAAAATCACCAACTGGAGAACAGTCCAATACCTTATCAATCAGAATTTGACACTTTGGCAAAGTTCTAAACACCATATCAATGGATTTCTCATCATATCTCTTAAACTCTAATCCTTTCGACATAATTGGCTCTAGCTTCCCTGCTTGGTTGATTAGCCAATCCATCCTCTCTTCAAGATAAGAAGCATATTTATGCAGAAAACAATCACAAGTATGATCTGATGATGATATTGATGATGATGAGTTGTTTCTTGGGGAACAATTAATCTCTATTTGCAGATGGCCTGACACATGAGCTTTGCATAGCTCTTGCTCGAAACATCGGTTACCTCCTCGAAGAAGACGATGGATGAGGACGAGTGTCTTCAGGGTGACAAGGCGGTCCTTGGTCTTATTGAGGCGGCAAGAGATTTTCTTGGCAAGAAAAGGTATGGAGCCTGGAGAGTTTGAGACAAGGAAGAGGATCTCATGCATGTATTTGTCATCTATGGTGCCATTATCATGACCTGTAGCTCTCAACACTGCAATCTCTATGCTGGAGAAACCATATTGTTGGTTATGATACATGACCAAAGCTTTTCCAATGGAGGCATGGTCCTTCACAGAGCCAAGAGCAAGACGAAGCTTTCCTTGTATGTCCACCCCCATATTCTCTCTGAGGAATTTTTCTGACTAGAGGTAACAATAAGTTGTGCAAGTACACCAATATAAAGGTGAGCAGAGAGAGAGAGGGAGATTGATGAAATGGAAGCAAAAGAAGAATCAAATCTCTTGTATTTTAGAGGAAATAAGATTTATAACAAGGAGAAGAATGTTCACCATATAAAATTGCTATTGGATTGTTTAGTAGTCAGAACTCAGAATACTCAACAACACTTTAATTTTTTGTTTTACTCAATTGAGAAAAAGAAAAGAAAAGAAAAGAGAGGCTATTATCTATATACGTTGCAAGTCAACGAGGGATAATCAAAAAGCCATTCTTTTTCTTCTTGTTTTCCTGAAGTGACAGATATGTAATAATAATTGTAATAATACCACAGAAAATGTCATACCTTGTTTTGTCTAATCCTTGCACTTGGCTTAATCATGATGGGATTAGCGGTCACCCCAACATGATAATAATGAATCAAAATTATTAAATATTAGAAGATATTACTGTTCAGATAATGTCAAAAGATGAAAGATCATCAGATCTTGGATTAGTACACAAACATGTGACACATCAGTAAATAAAGCTTGGGTTAGAATTAGGTTTGATGGGTAGTACAAAACAAAATAGTTTGATGCAGTATAATTATTGTAAAGAGAGTCAATGAGGGGAAGAAAAGTGAAAGATGGTGGTGGAGGGCTGTTAGAGAACCTGGTTCTACAAGAATATCATTCTTTTGAGGGCATCTCTCTCTCTCTCTCTCTCTCTCTCTCTCTCTCTCTCTCTCTATCTCTCTCTCTCTAGCCATTGAGTAACATCACAAACACAAAAAGATATATTGACTTTGGAAAAGGTTTCTTTTCTCTCACCCACAGGTTCTCCATATGTATATATATGTAGAGATGGCGAAACTTGTTTATTTTTTCCTATGGTGGGGAAGTTTAAGGCCCACTCGTGCACTGGCACTCGCACATACATAGATATTAAGTATTAACAACAGAAAAAGAGGGTTCATATTTTCATCATGTATGTATATTCTATTCAAGCAATAATCCCATATGTTTCTGCATGTGACTATTATGGTTTAGGCCAGAATGATTTCATACACTAACAAAGTCGAGTATTGTAATTAGTTTCTGTTTTTACAGGATCATCTTCACTGGCCAAAAGACACCATTTTAGGAATTTTGAATTCACTTGCAAGTTGGTAGTGCCAGAGTGGCAGAGTGTGAATGGTGATTAGTTTGAGTGATATAAAGGGCTTATGGAATTTTAAATTTGAACTAGCAAGATTAATCATATTAGGAGAGCATATAACTAAATTATATGATTTCCTAATATGATTAATCTAAGACCAATCTAAGTGTTTATCCCATATTGAGAGTTTCAAAGCATCAACAAGAGTTTGATGGTAGGGAGTGAGAGAGGTGTTAATGGGGCATAGGAGAAGCAGAATCTAGTGGCAGATGACCACTACTATGCCTAATTAATTATTTTTTAATTTATTATTAACACACAAGAAAAGTGGAGAATTTTGAGTGGGGATGAACCCTACAACTTATAAAGATAATCATTATCCCTGCCTAAACAAATTAAATTAACTAAATGCAAATCTTCCAATCATAACTATTGTATATGTTGTTGGCGGCTGCCAATTGCCAAATCTCTCTTCTATATGTCAATAATTTTAGAGTTGACAACTTGACATCTATCATAATAATACACTAACATTATACTACCTCCAGTCCTAAATATAGGACCTAAATGACTTTTTTTTGGAGAGGTTAAGGTTGCTAAATAGTCTATTAAATCATCACATATTTGATATATTTTTAGATTATCCATTAGTTTATAAGTAAAATAAACTAGTTTAAGGGAAAAAAATAGATAAATCAATTTATAATTAACTTATTTTGTTTTTTTTTAGAATTTTTTAAAAAAGTTAATTAGGTCTTATATTTAGGATCGAATGGAGTATTACTTTTTATAAGACATTCTCAACTATTTCATTGAAAAAGAAAAACCCCATCAAGAAGCTACATTTGTTTGATCATGAAAAATTCTCATATTCAAAATTGTGAACTACGCCTTGGGGTATATATGCATGTGCCAAAAAAAAGAGAGAGATATTGATCCCTACTCGCTATCTATATATGCAAACTTGAGCTCAAACTTATTCAATGTAACTTCCGATACCAAACATTTGTAAAGAATTATAAATAATGTTAAATTATATTTTTGGTCTTTTATGTTCTCATCAATTTTCAATTTAATCTTTTATATTTAGAAAATACACTTTTAACCTTTTTTTGTTAACACTGTTAATTTCAATTAATCAAAAATGTTATCTTACCGATTTTAAATAGTCGATCTATGATTAAATATCAAAAAATGCTTAAATTAAAATATGTTAGTGTAACTATTCTTATATTTTCAAAATTTGTTATTTTTTACTCTCATTTAGTTATGAAATAATCCTTTATATTTGAGTAAAACTAATAGTATTAGAAAATGACTAAAAGTGTATTTTCAAAAGATAAATGACTAAACTGAAACTTGATGTAAATATAAGGGACTAAAAATATATTTTATCATATAAATAAAAAATAAATATGAATGCAATTTGAATCTTGATGATACACACACAAATATGGAAACAAACAATTTTTAGAGCCGCCTAATATAAGAAAGTGGGTGATGCTAATTTTTTTTATAAATGACAAAATAATATTAATCAAAGAACATTACAAAGTGGATAATGTTAATTGTATAGAAACTAAACAATAAAAATAAAAAACCGTAGAATTGAAAATATTGGCCAGCCGTGGGGCAGCCCGCAGTTTTTTGCAAAATGTTGTATTTTTTTTTGGGAAAATTAATATGAGGTCCCTCACAATGGATTTAATACTAAAAAAGTCCCAAAAGTTGAAAATATTAATGTAGGGTCCCTAGGGACCTCACTTTAATATATTTGAAATGTCAAAAGACTTTTGTGCCCTTATTATTGATTTATAATCTCTCTTCCCTCAACTCTTTCATCTTCAATGCTTCTTCTCCTCTCCTCTGCCCACAAAACCGCCGCCCCTGCCCTCAAGTCTTCTTACCTTTCATTCATCCAATCTTCTCCTTTCCTCTCACAAGCCTTCAACCCTTTTTATTTTTTCCCCCTGAAGCTCATGATTTCTATTTGTTCCAGCTTCATTCTTGTCAGAATCCCAGGACGATTCAGCCTATGCTTCACAGAAGCTTGAAGAATTAAATTTAAATGAGTAGTTTCAACACTCATCAAGCCTTAAACTCAAATCATTTGCGACCTGTGAATCTAAGCAAACCCTTCTTTGAACCATACGAGCATGTTCGCCATCACCCCTCACCGCCCTTACGGTTCCATACCCCAACCCGATTTGCTCTTGGCCGGAGAAAATATGTAGACTTGGGATTTTGTTTGTCTGAAAGTTACTTCCTTTTGTTTTTGAAGGGTAAGAGATTTTGTGGGTTTTCTCTTTCATCCATTTGAGGATTTGATTTGAGCTGAGTTTTCCTGTAGTGATTTAGATTAAGAGTTTCAAGGATTTTTTTTGGGATTTTCGGAGCTGAGATTCTGTCAAAGTTTTCCTGTAGTTCTTGTGGTTGGCATATAAATGTTGACTTGCAATCATGCTATGTCAAATATAGAGAGAGGAGGGAAATGAATCAGTATTTTTAATTTGTTGATGTTTTCTACTTTTGGCAGGTTTCAGATGAAATGAATAGGAAGAAGTGTTAAACTTAGGAATTGATTGATGTTTTACAGCTGCAACTTGGGAGCAAATGCAGAAGTGTAAATGAGTTGCCTATGCAATCTGCCCATTTATAAATTAAAATTTTTGTAGCTTAGATAGCCTTAATTAAGTTGAGTGTGCATTAATTTTCGCCATTGGAAAATTTGTACCAAACATGTGTTGAGTTGTGAACTTACGACATTGATATTTATTTTGAACTCAGATTTATCTGTATGTGCGTTGGATAGATCAGAATCTCTTCCATTGTTGATTTCTTGTATTTTATTCTGATTTGAGCTGATTATATTAAATGGCAAAGTTAACTATCAAGTGTAAGCTCAATGCATAACAACTATCAAGTTTGTAATGGTTGATTTCTTTTATTTTGTATAGACGAGTCAATGAAATTGAATTTTTTAGGCTCTTCCTCTTTGTTACACACTTTGCATAAGTTAGCAGTGTGAATTTTAATATAATAGCAATAAATAATAGGTCATGTAATAACAATCCTGTAATAACAAAGTCATGAGCAAGGGTAACAAGTGTATGACCAGTAAATAAAGAGTTCATGAGCAAGGGTAAAAAGTTTATGACCATCAAATAACAGCTCACGTAATAACAAGTTTAATGATTAACAACATTTGTGCTGTCAGTAACAGGTTTTTGACCATGCGTAACAAGTTATTGAGTACCGATCATAAGTCATTTACTTTCTTTCATGTAGTATTTTAGCACGCATATGAAAATGAATTGTCCTCTTGAAAACCTTTATGGGCAGCGAATTATAAGGTAATGAGCTCGCGTAACAAGTATATGAGCACGCATAAGTGTGCCCATTAACTTGTCAGGTTTTGCCCAAAGAGTTGTCAAGCGTGCACATTAACTTGTCAGGTTTGCCCAAAGAGTTGTCACACGTGCCCATTAACTTGTCAAGTTTCGCCCAAACAGTTGTCATGCGTGCCCATTAACTTGTCAAGTTTTGCCCAAAGAGTTGTCACGCATGCCCATTAACTTGTCAAGTTTAGCCCAAAGAGTTGTCACGCTCGCCCATTAACTTGTCAAATTTTTCCCAAAGAGTTGTCACGCCCGCCCATTATTAACTTGTCAAGTTTTGCCCAAAGAGTTGTCACGCCCGCCCATTAACTTGTCAAGTTTTGCCCAAAGAGTTGTCACGCATGCCCATTAACTTGTCAAGTTTTGCCCAAAGAGTTGTCACGCCCGCCCATTAACTTGTCAAATTTTGCCCAAAGAGTTGTCACGCCCGACCATTAACTTGTCAAGTTTTGCCCAAAGAGTTGTCACGCTTGCCCATTAACTTGTCAAGTTTTGCTCAAAATGTTGTAATGTTTGCCCATTAACTTGTCATTTTGCCGTGCCAATTAACTTAAGAGTATTGGTCATTAACTTGTTACACTTGCCCAACTAGTTGTCACATACGTGCCCATTAACGTGTCAAGTTTAGCCCAAAGAGTTGTCATGTGCGCCCATTAACTTGTCATTTTGCCCTGACCATTAACTACGTAGTGCACATTGTTTCCCTTGAAAACAACTGCTAGTCATGGACACGTTTGGAAACGCGTTTTACGAATGACCAACAACTATAAATTGTCATAATATACAGTGTCACTCCAAAACTTAACATCTATTTTCTACTTCTTCCTTGTGTTTGTCCTCTAACCTAGTAAGTAGATTGTGACTTATACATAACATGTGAATCTGCAGGCCCAAGCTATTTGCAGAGATTTTGGTTTATGATAATTCATGGTAAGATTTTTAGGCATAGACATGGGTTGGATGGTTTATCTTAACATTATATCAGGTGTTGTTGTTGCTGGTTTTACCAGTTGATATTTCCATTTTTCCATTTTACTGATTTTGGTTCAATACCATCGCACTCATTTATAACCTCAAAGATAAAGGACATTGACATGATATAATGACATAAAATAACCAATTCTTTATTCAATCAACTCCAGCAAAATCAATTCAGTAAACAAGTAATTCTGACTTGCAAAATAAAAAGCAAATCATTGATCTACCAATTAAACAAAACTAGATTACAAAATCTCTATCTTTGAAGCAATTGGAAGATGAGAAACGGCCTCTGGTAAATCTCCATCTTTACTATTTCTTCAATATGAGGAATAAAATTTGAAGTAAACTTCTTCAGCTTGTCATTCAGAATATTCAGCAGTGAACTGATGAATATGAATTGACCCTCTTCAGCTTGTCATTCAGCCTAATAACCCGGGATCGGACCACATCATGTTCTACCTCCTTTGTTGGGGTCTTGGTTGTGTTGGCGTACATGACAATTTCAGCATCTCAAACATAACCTGTCCATTATTGATCCAAAATGATTTATGATTTAAGCATTGAGCCCAATAAAACAAAACATCCAGTGAAGCATTATTAATAATGCCAATTTTATTTGCAGATAAATAAAAATGAGACTTACAGATACTAACTGGATTGACCTAATAGAAATCAGAAAATTGCAAATACTACAAACTAAATAGGTTAGAGAAAATTATAAATCATTCAAATAGATGCAAATGCCAAGATCAATAGATTTTCACTTACCTTTGCTGATGCACCTTGTGAATTCATAAGTACAATTTAATCAACTCCATTCCTATATTTTGTAATTATAATTGCTGATTTATAGTCCCACTCCCAAACAGCTCCAGAATGCCCAATTCACAAAGCAAAATCTGAATGTCTTCTACTTTCTCAAAGCAAAACTTATCTAACTTTCCAAAAGTAAAAACATGCTTACTGAATTCAAAAAGCTTAGCTATTTCACCTAATTTGTTTATTGAACTTTCAGAAGCCAAACTCACCATTAGTTAGGCTCAACTTTTAAACTCTTGCTACTTCTTATCCTAATGTAAAACCTGCAACTGCTAAATAGCCTTTGAACATGAAAAAGTTGAGTATCCAATCCTTTCCCTCCTATTTATCAATGCTATCAGAAGAAAATCATGTTTTAGTTTCTAATATGCATGAATACACAATTATACAATATTCCATTTGTTATCTTATCTATACTTGATTTTACTTAAATGAATAGGAAGCTGAATAAAAAAAATTAAATAAACATAGGAGTAAGATATGATGTGAAGGACAAATTGAAGGGTACACACTAAATACAATCTTTCTCAAAATATTAGGCAACATTCTCAACTGAAATTTGGAACGGTTGGTTTTTTTGAAGAGTATATTTGCAGTGGAACAAAAGGAAATGGAAGGCAAAAGGAAAAATAGAAAGAAAGAAAGAATAAATTTTTACACGCCCCAACCATAAGCAATATCTGAACAAAATGACGCAGCAGCAAATCAAAATGATCTATGCCTTTAGTTCAGATTTACTGGTCAGTTCCTTAATGCAAAGCATCATCCTCTCTAGCCTCTCCAATTACGATTTACTGATCAGTTCCGATCCTTAATCTATTCCTTTAGTTCAGATTCCTTTCTAACTAACCTCCAATACCCTATCATATCTTGTACTATATCTCCAAATGACTTTCAATAGTTGAATTCATTTTTAAGAAACACAAAACAAAGTGAGTTACAAGCATTGGGTCAGATTTTGGCATTTCTATTTCAATAAAACCACACACATTGTATGCTATATACTTAAGATTTTAGGTTACCATTAAATACAGCTTACCCTGAAATAACAGAATCAACGACGCAGAGCAAGTTTTATTAGAGATTAAGTTTTAACAGAGCAAGTTCAAGGGAGAGGGGAATACTAAGTAAAAAATTGGTACCTTTGAGTTTTTCTTCTTCACTCGCCTCCAGATTGTAGATGCCTTGTTCGATGAAGTTGCCTTGGTTCGAGCCTTAACAATGCTTCGCAGGTCGCTATTGATTCGCAAGTACCTACGATTCGGTTGGGGTATGGAGGTGCAAGCGCGGTGGGGGTGACGGCGGACGTGCTTCGTAGTTGCTCAGAGAAGGGATTGGGGTTGCTCAGTGGTGTGCTCCAAGGGGTTCAAGCAAGATGAGGATGGGTTAGGGTTCAAGCTTCCTCCATGTATTCTACTAAATAAATCAAATCAGGGGCAAAATGGTCTTTTAACATTTGGAATATATTAAAGTGAGGTCCTTACATTCATTTTTCAACTTTTGGGACTTTTCTAATATTAAGTCCCTTGTGAGGGACCTCATATTAATTTTCCCTTTTTTGTTTTACAAATGTTTAAGATAAAAGATGAAATTTCATACTAACAAAAATATCCTACAATTAAGTCAATCCAAGTATAATGCATTAAATATACAAAACTATGGACTTCACAATTACAAATATCACATAAACATTTTCTTAGTACTATTACAGACAATATTATTAACAAATTTTAGATTGTAGTAATGAAAAACACATATTTATTACTCCATATCAACAGTTTGTAATAGTCCCGTAATTCAGTTTTGACTCACGGACCTCAGAAAATAGACTCCAAGTTAAGCAACATGGGAGGAAATTGACCAATAGCGCATAGAATTAGCGACGGAATCAGCAATGGGTTCCATTAGAAAAATGGTGGTGGCTAAATGATTAGTGACATAATTTATTATTTAGCAGTGGAATTATGTTTAACTACAGTATTCTGTCACTAATTCATTGTTTTTGAATAGTAATGTAAAATTTCCTTCCAAAAAGAATGTCGATCTTGATTTTCACATTGAAATTTTCATGTGCAGGGTGAATATCCAACAAATAAGCTTCTTCAAACGTGGACATGACTTATTCAATTGAAATGCCAAAATTTTACCAATCGACTTGATCAATGCCTAATGCCCAAGGGCAAGGATACATTTGAAAATAAAGTGAAAATTAACAATAAATACATAAAGTACACAATTTGATCAGAACCTTAGTTATGTCTTTTGCCAATTCATTTTTTACTGTCAAATTACCTATCTCACGTGGTGTAATATTTCTCAGTCAAATGACAAATATATTTGGTTATTTAACAACAAAATGGCAAATATATTTCATGACTTTCATATGATTAACAAAATGTGATATTTCGGTAAAAAAAAACAATTGTTCCTATTTTAAAAAGCTTTTTGATAAAAATATCAAATAATTAAAATTCATTCCATTTTACATAAAATAGACTATCACATGATGAAAATAATTGGTCACATTTGATAATTCGTTGGTTTGATGATTAAATTGGATTAATAGCTGGTATTTTTCAATTACATTATTAGAAAATGTTTGCTCATTACATAATTACATAATAACTCAATACCAATTTCAATACACATACATGTTATACATATAGTAAAAAAGATATAACTTTGCCCTAATTAATAATATATCTTTTTTACCATAACCCTAATTAATAATATACACCTCTGAAAATTGCACTTGTACAATACGCATGATATTGCATCAGTTGTTATAATGAAGTGTCTAAATTTTTTTTTAAAATTAGGCAAAATATTTTAAAGTTACTTGAGTGTCTAGCTCTGATACCATTTTGCTCTCGAAATCATCACCCCTCATGTTTTTTAAACGGATTGGGATGACATATGCAATGAATGGCAGATGACAGATGTAATGACATTCGCTTCATTTTTTAAATATTTAAAACGCACTAAGAAAAATAATAGCGTGTGAAAACATAGAAAATTGAATCTCAAACGAGTGACATAAACATCCCAAGGGATGAGAAGCTTCCCAAAATCCCAATTACTATCCTTAGATCGAGACAATTCAAGCCTACCATTGTGTTGTGTGAGAGGGCACAAGGTGGCAAATGGCAGTGGTGACAGGCTGGGTATTAGGTAACTCTTTATTTTTTTTATAACGGGTCCAATGATCTTACCTTTTTCCAAACAATTTCAAAAATTTTCAGTTCTCAAGCTATTCAAGCCTACCTTTTTCAATTCTCAGGAAATAAATCATGTGGGGTATTCAAGAATCAAGGAATATCCCTCTCACTGGAACACATATCAGATTACAACAACTTCAAATACCGCGTATAGTCAAATACTCAAGTTTTCTTCAACAATTTCATGTACTAATGCATTTGTACACTATATATGTAACCCATAAAGTATGATTATATTTTAAGGTGACTAATTAAAATTTAGAAGATAAAACTCCCCCGTAAACCCTAACAGACCTTATTGCATAGAACAGTGAGAAGGGAAGATAACATGGAAGAATTATCCGACTTATACAAACAAACATGCACTGCCAGAATTGGACTCAAATAAACTACTACAACAAATTAAAAGTTTTGAACCTCAAACACCCCTAAAGCCGTCGGATTTGATATCCCAAAATTTAGGGTTTTCAAAAATCTGATATGAGCCTTCAAACACTTACTAAAACATGAAGAATTAAAGTTGTAATTTGACTCAAATGCTAGAAGAGCGTAGAGTAGGTTTACCGGAACTCAAATTCGGTTCTGTGTGATGAACGGAGTCCAGAACCGCCGTGAATCACCGTCACCGTCGTCCGAAACCATTGAGAAGAAGCAGAGTGGAAGGAAATCAAAAGCTCATAGAGAAGATAAGAAGTTTTGAACTCTTCATCCAGCAGCATCATAGACACTTTCCACACAGGAAATGGAGGAGTACTTCTATGGACTTCCCACTTCCTAATTACCCAGGCATTGAAAACCCAAGTTTCCTTGCTAGTATTTTTCAGCAAGGTCGTCTGCATTGTTGAAAAAGTGTGTAAGTGCGGTGACAATGATTCCAGGGATTTGAAGAAGGGTATCTCTTAGAATATGTATTTATAGGCCAACCCTACTAAATGTTAAACTCATTGTAGTAGAATGCATGCATCTAAACATTGCTATTATTGATTGTCTTGGGCAGATAATGTAAATATCATAAGTAATACATGTAATAATTTAAGTATATTAGATTCCAGTATATAGTACTCCCTCCGGTCCCTAATGTAAGAGCCCAAAATTTGAATGGTTTTGGTCTCTAATGTAAGAGTTCACCTCATATTCTCTCCTCATTTAATGCATTTTTTCCTACTTTACCCCAACTCTCTTTCATATTTATTAATGCTTATCTATTTCTCTCTCTTAAAAGTACCATAATAAATATGGGCAATTTTGGAAAAGAAGCATTAACTCCAGACACCCAACTAACATTCACATGTTTTCTTAAGAAGCGTTTTTTTTACGGCTAGCTCTTACATTAGGGACCGGAGGTAGTAATATATTGCTCCTGCCAGGCTGCCACATCAGTGGATCTGAAAACAGACATCCAATTAATGTTGGTGTGCTGCAGATAGTTTCAAGGCCTATGAGACATGTAAATCAAAGAGAGTAGGTGGAATATTGGAACAATAAAATACTCTGAGTCCCATATGTATTTAATTCATGTCTGCTGAAAATAATTCCCAAGAATAATCAATATTGAGTGCAATATGGCAGGAGCAAAACAAATGACTTAAATACAGAGTAAGCAGATAATTTACTTACTTTAGTGTATTTGAGGAGCCCTTTTTATTAATTTTTGTATGCTAGTAATAGTTTCTAAGCATATGGGACTGCAAAAACAAAAATGAATAAGTGTAATATGGGAGAATCAAAACTCAGCGTCTGAAATGGAGCATAATGACATCAGCTATCTTGAAACCACAAATATAATTACTATTTGTGTCACATTGGAAGAACCCAACCAACTGGGTTTAATGGAAGGTAACTATAACAGTGCATATAAAACCGGTCCTGCATTTAATTTTTGTCTGTTGGTAATAATTTCCCAAGCAAAAACAACAACAATTTAAATATGCAATTATATTTTACACATGGTTTAATTAATTAATAACAACTAACCAATTGTCTATAAAACCAAAGTCTAATCAATACTTATGTGCTGCAGAATGTTCCAATGCACTCGGGCCTGCAAAATCAAATATCACTAAGTGTAACGTGTGAGAGCAGAACACGGAGTCTTGCATGAATGCCTTTCCAATACATGACTATGTAAAATCTTGACTGCAATTGTTAGAAAAAGAAATACTATTTGAAACCATTATTAAACTGAGTTTCCATTACCAATGAGTAATAATTTAAAATAACATATCCTTGTTAGATGTACCTAATCTATATTATCCACATGTGGAAATGAACTAAAATAATAAAAGTATTCATGGCTTTACATTTGTTTTATTGTTAAAACTCTAAATCAAATCATAATCTATATCTTAAACATCTAAAATAATAGAAGCATCCATGGCTGCCCATTTATTTTATTGTTGAAACTCTAGGACTTAATGTTGATACTGCAGCAACAATATGGCTATTGAATTTAACCAAAACAAAATATATATTGCCATTAATATAGTCTTACATCTGCTACAACATTGAGCTCAAAAGCATAGCCATTACAATACCATGCATAAACTAAAACAGCAAATGACACAAACATACGACAACCACAAAAGCATTGAAAATCAAATGGCCACAAAAGCATGTGGCTTTAGCATTGACGAAGTTCTCTAGAGATACCCTTCTCAATCTCTTCATAACTTCGACGATGAGCTCAGTTGGGAGCATAGTGAGCGAGTCACAATGTGTGGGTCCACCAATGCCATTTCCCCTTACTGTATACTCCTGTGAGCTTGACCCTTTCTGGTGTTTCCCTAATCGGCTCATGTTAGGTTCCATGTCCATCTTGGAGCAAGTGTACTTTGGTAGGGACGATAAGTGCTTTTAAAAGGTTGAGTTTGTCCACACACACTTATATATACTGTGATGTCATAGATGGAGAACTGAAAAGGCACGTGTGTGAATTATCAATGAAGGGAGCCCAACATGTGGATTGATTAACTTTAAAAAAGACAATGGGCCTTCTGATTATTTTTAATCCAGCTGGACCATTCTGGAAAGGGACAAAAACCAAAATAATTAAATGTGAAAAAACATTGATGATGGGATGGTAACCAGATTGTAATGTGAAATCAAATGGGTTCAAATAGGAGATTTAGAGGTAGATAGATTTGATGATTGATTGATACCAAAGAAAATTACGATGAAAAATAAAAGCTATTAACAACATTTGAGAACATCAAAATGTTAATTTGCCAAACATGGTTGAAAATACATACATTTGGCGAGGAAGATGGTGAAAGGAAAATGTTACTTATATATTACGTGATGAAGATGGTGAAGGTAAAATGTTGTTATCAACCAAAGATATTTAGAGAATGAACGTATAGCACCAGTGATGTAGAGAATGGTATAAGCTATTAAAACACGGAAATTTAAAATTAGGGAATATATGAAAAGTAATATATACTTATAGAATGTGAGCACAAACACGGATTGGTATTTAGCTCTTATTTTTTTGTTAAACACCGCTCGGTAATATAGTGTTTATTGGCAACCGATTAATCCAGACTCGAGGGGTAGGAGTGTTGTCCAAATAGACAAGGTTATATCCTCTCCCAATGAGAGCGCTTCCCAGGATTTGACCAACTACCCATTAGTTATTTAGCTCTTTCTCATTGAGGTTACAATGAGCAGTTGATGTTCAAGCCCTTCAACTATCAATCCACGGAATTTGGCCATTGAGTAATGAAAAGAATATGAATAACAAATATACTCATACTTGCTCAATACCCAACAAGAATCATTGAAAGAAAGAATATTATATATTACCATGCAAATGGTGGAATAGGGATCCATTAGAAGCAAAATCAGTCATCACTAAAACTTCTATTAAACTTTTTAATAAAGTTTACTCAATTTCAAAACTATTTCTTTGGTTCTTTATAGTTTTGCATAGAATTGTTTTCTCAAAAGACAATTGACAAAATTATTTTTTAATTGATGTAATTTTAACAAAGAAATAAAATACTCAATTGCGTTTGAAAATGTCCAAATATATGATCGAGATTATAAAAGTTTAACACGCATATATTGAATAACAATATATTCTATTTGTAGAAAAATGACAAGCCCAAGAGCAGACAGGTTGGGCTTTGGAATAGATAAATTTTTTTAAGTCGGGTCTAAAAAAGTTATCATGTTTAAATAAGAGAATAGAATGTGAAATTTGTTGGGTTTAACCAAATGATGTGAATAACATATTAATGTGTTGACATAATATATCAGTCAATTATCAGTCAAATTTATCAGAAATACTTCTTCCGTTTCTATATATAGGATCACTTTTAAATTTCAATTTGTTCCTAAATATAAGGTCATTTTCTAATTTTTACCCACCATTCCCAAATTAACCCAAATACTGTTTATTTATATTAACAAATTAACAAGTAAGGGAGGGAGGGTGCGGATAAAGGTATATAGTTAGGATAAATTGGTATTATCATATGTCAATAACTAACTTAACTAATATCCTTAATCTAATCAAATTAGATAAAATGATCTAATATTTAAGAACAGGGTGGTATTAAATAATGTCCAAATACCGAAACAGCGAAACTTCAAATGGGATAATCACATTCAAGTATTTCAAAAGGAGATTGATCACAATCAGGTCCGTGAAAACTAAAGGTGTACTCATTGACAAATGACAACTCATGAGGTTAGATTGACAACTCATAAGACTTGCTTGTGATTAATTCCCTTATAAAGGACTTAGCTGTGATTTTCCCATTTCACATTTTATGAGTGATAACTTGCAGAAATCTACTTTAATCCTATACTAAATAAGCACGAAACAGGTACAATAGTAAGAAGGACTGTGTTGAGGTTTATTACATTTTCACTTTCCCTAAACAATTCATGAGCTCCATAGAAATTGATATGATTGATTGGATGAGTTTAGATCTGAAAATATGGTTGGATGAGTGATGAGTCTATAGTGGACTCATTTTTTAGTCGATTCGTATTACACTTATTTGAAAACAAAATTGTGAAATTATTGATCTTAATTAAATAAAAAATATCCCCGGTCTTGTGTATATTATACAGTAATAATTTTCAACTAGGTTTGCCCTTTTATGAGATCTAATTTTGGTTTGGCAGAATGTTACACATCTTAACCAATATTAAGCCTCAATAATTCTAATTTCCCCCCGTTTTCGTATACATAACCGTTCATAATTTTTTCCATCTTTCATAAATGTCTTTACCACATTTCTCTTGGCAAACAAATAAGAGCATATCATTAAAAAAATTATTTCTTACGTTTTTATTACCTTTAAAAACTATTGAATGGTATTATCAAAAAATTAAAAAACTATTGAATGTCTTCCTAAATCATACAATTCAATGAAAAAAAAATCATATAAGAGGTATAGATAAAGTACTGCTCCCTTCGTCCAACATATGAAAGATAGATAATAGGTTTATTTTGTTTCTAAATATAATATTTCACTTCCCCTTATGTCACAAATTTATAATTGGTTAAAGTATACATGTGTTTTTCTTTTAATTTAAATCAAATTTTATTATACTCTTTTAAATTTATATTATGAGGCACTGAATATGAATAGGAGCACCCCTCCCAATTGGATTGGAATTGGAAGTTTTTAAATAATAGGAGCACATCTTCTAATGAATTTCAATTATTAAGTCCTTCTACTTATAAATATTTGAACTTTTTCCTCATCTCATATGCTCCCTTTGGTCATAATTATAAGACTGCTTTCACTTTTTTGGAGAAATTAAACAATATAGTTAATTAATTATTATAATATGATATTACCAATTTATCCTAAACATATAACTTTATTTCGCTTTCCTCTCTTATTTATTTGTTATTGATAAACATTATTAGATGTAATTTAGGGAAAAATTGGAAATTATTAGAAAGAGTTCTCCAAATTAGGATCAAATTGAATTTTAAAGGTTGTTTTATATTTAAGACCGGAAGAGTACTTACTTAAATATACTGAGATGTAACAACAATTTGTACGAAAGTGTTGCAGAAAATTCATTGGGCCTGAGCTATGCCTTCATCAGCCTCAATGTTTATTGCGTGGACTGATGTTAACAAGTTCAAATTATTACAAGGTCCTATGTAATAGTTGAATGAGAGAAAATGAACACATATGTAACACAGCATAAAACTGAAAGGTAAAATCACAATCTTTATTTGAGAGGATTATTCTCCTGCTTCAAGATCCACAACACAATGGATGATGACTCATCTCAAACTTGAATGCTCTAAAAGTGAGATGAACAAGTTGTGTTATGGAGAAGAAGAGAAGAGCTAAAGCTGAGTGTTGAAGACTGCAAATCAAACACCAAAAGATTGTCTTCCAATTGATGCCCACCAATCACAATTGAAGCTTTCACAAAAGACATCCTAGGCTCTGTTCCTGCATCAACAAATCCCAAACACTCCACATTTTTCTTAGCCATCACCATTGAATTTCCCCTGTGAATTGTCCATTTCACCCCTCCTTGTAGCTCCAAATCAATACTTGGCACACCATATCTATTAATGGTGTTTGTATCATAACATGCCTCAAATGGTGCCACTGAAGCCACTCTCTTCAACTTTCTGTCTCCAGCAAGTTTAATGAATTGTCTCACAAAGGGTTTGTACACTGAGCTATGCAACTCAGTGAAAGAACTCATGGTATTTATTTTGGTACCCCCATTTCCCTTCTTGTCAATAGGCAACAATGAAGGCTTCAAATTCACAACTTCATTACCAATCCTCACTGATTTCACATCAATGAAGTATTCATAAGAAGGGACACCACTTACAGACACTGGACCTGTTGCAATTGGATTGACAACAAGTGGTGTAGTTTTGAGAAACTTGGACAAATCCTGACCACCAGTGAGCAGCATATGAGCAAATCCCTTGTTGGTTGAAGAGGGAAAACATAGAGAGAACTTGAGAGGTCTTTTGTAAATTGAAGAGAGTTGTGTAGGTAGTGATAAATCTGTTCTTGCAAGGCCTATGATCCCAGTAGTGTCTTTAGGCAAGTTTACTAAAGCATCAAAGTCAGGATCAGATGAAGATGAAGAGCAGCCAGAAAGGAAGTGAGGAACTTGAAGGTGAGGATGAAAGTACAAGACATCATCACCTAAGCTTCCACCATAGATAAACTTTCCCAAAACATTGATTATGTTAAGGCCACAAGTGTTGTTTGAGCAGCCTGGTCTAAAGGGGCCATTGCATCCAACACATCCTCCAGTTTGGGGACATTTTGGGGCATCACAAGGGACAGGACGATAGGATGATGAATTGTAATGAGTGTTACAATCATACCATAAGGTTGGTCCAGAGAGATCAATCACAAGGTTCCTGTTTTCTTGAGGAGTTCCTATGCCAAGTGATGCATAGTAGAGATTGGTTGATGTGTCTTTCTTAATGGCAAGAGTGAAAGGATGGGATTGATCTGATAGGCAATTGAGGGGTGAGAAAATGAAGAAGGAGAAGAGGAAGAGGAAGAAATAATGGAAGGTTGAGGAAGCCATTTTGATGAACATAAGATAGTGAATTGTTATGCTATGCTTAAACCAGAAGAAGAAGCGTGTCTTATATAGGCAGTGCATGTCTTTATTTGTCATGTGTAAGGGGTGTGAGCATGTGGAGATCTTATCTTGATCATATTTATGGTTCTTTGACCATATGACTTTTTCAGAAAAGATGGCTACGTCCGTAATGATGATCTGTACTCGTTCTTGTACGTAGTAGACTCAGTGACTCACAGCTCATCATCAATTCTTTTTTTACCATAGCTCACTATCAATTCTGGATGATCGCTAGCTCATCTTATTTGGTCTAAGCAAGGATGATTTTATTCATTTTATTTTTAGTTGATTTCTTTTTAAGATTAATAAAAGTAAATAAGATAAGTCACTTAATTTCAATGTTAGCATGTATTTTTTATTAATAATTTTATTTCATATTAATAAACAGGTTCTATTTTTAATTTGAAGAGAATGAAAGTTTTTAAATTAATTGGCACGGTAATCTTAGAATTCAAATTAGGTATGTAATAAAAAAAAGAATTCAAATTAGGTAGCTGAAATGGTGAGTTTAAGATTGATGTGTGATGATAAATTGCGTGAAAAGATTTTGATAGAGTACAAAAAAGTTTACAGGGTGCGCCACTAAAAATTGTATATTTAGGGGTGCTCCAGTTCATATTCATATTCAGTGCCTCATTATATAAATTTAAAAGAGTATAATGAAATTTGATATAAATTAAAAGAAAAACGCATGTATACTTTAACCAATTATAAATTTGAGAGATAACGGGAAGTGAAATGTTATATTTAGAAACAAAAAAACCTATTATCTAACTTACATATTTTGGGGGAAGGGAGTAGTACTGTATCTATACTTCTTATATGATTTTTTTTGTTCACTGAATTGTATGATTTAAGAAACCATTCAATAATTTTTATGAATTAGAAGAAAATAAGTTAGAACAACAATATTTATGATTAAAAAATAGTATATTATAAAAGAAATATTTTTTGTCTTTTTTCTACAAATAGAATATGTTGTTGTTCAATATATATGTGTATTACTTTTATAATCTCCATGATATATTTAGACATTCTCAAACGCAATTGAGTATTTTATTTCTTTGTTGAACTTACATCAATTAAAAATTAACTATGTCAATTTTTTTGAGAAAAAAATTTATGCAAAACTATTAAGAACCGTGTGAAATAATCTTGAAAATTGAGTAAACTTTTATTAGAAAAAGAAAAAAGAGAAATCAAAGGGAAGACTGAACTTAGTTACAATCTTATAAATATGCTTGAAAAGTAAAAGAAGTTTTCAAAATAATGAACACATACATATTAGTATATATACTTGAAAAGTGCAAATTACAACTTACTAGATGTCTAACCCTTTTCTGTTCTACCCCTTTTAGGGTATATATCATAAATCTGGTTCACAACATAAACGAGTCACACTAAGGGCTTGACAACTAACTCTAAATAAATGTTATATCAATGATGTTATAAAGTTGTTAGTAAGCTAAAGTCTATATATATACTTCTCGATCGTCATGTGATTGAAACATTTTAACCATTAATCTTCTTTGGGAAGGTAGTTTGTCATTGAAAACTTTTAGCAATTAATCTTCTTTGGAATGGTAGTTTCTTATGATCAGGTATTGTCTCTAT
Organism: Mimosa pudica; assembly: GCA_029929735.1. Taxonomy (NCBI): domain Eukaryota; kingdom Viridiplantae; phylum Streptophyta; class Magnoliopsida; order Fabales; family Fabaceae; genus Mimosa; species Mimosa pudica. The sequence continues at coordinate 10,966,051 of JAKELP010000023.1, read as the reverse complement.
TTTTACAATTTTTTTCCAAGCATTAAAATTAAAGGACATGAATGAGTGCCCACTGCTTAAAACAATGTTGGTACACGCATGTTAAAGATGGCAAGTGCCAACTCATAAGCATGAACGTGGTTTTAGTTGTATTTGTCCTAGTTTGGATTTGGTTTTTATTTTGACTTCTCCTTTTCTGCATATCTCAAGCAAAGAAATAATAATGTTTCATCAAACTAAAATATGACTTGACTCTCCAAGTACCATACAGCGTACGGATCATTCATTCTTCAAGTAGCCATCTTTTGTGAAAAAACCCATATGGTCGAAAGGTCAAAAAAAAGAGCAATAAGATAAGATCTCCACATGGTTACGTCCCAAAAAATGAAATATGAATCTAAGATCGTCTTGCCTATATAAGACACAATTCTCATGGTAGTTTGAGCAGAACATAAGCATTCCATACACTACTATAAATTGTCCCTCTACCAGCGCACCTTTACATGCGCTTAGAAGAAACGCATGTATAGAGGGTCCTTTACATGCGCTTTAAGCGCATGTACAGGTAAGAATCTATACATGCGCTTAAAGCGCATGTAGAGGCCTTATCTCTACATGCGCTTTAAGCGCATGTATAGAAATGTGCATCAATTAAAATTCACTAAAACAATGACTAGAAAAGGATTTAAGTATTTAGAGATAAAATATAAAATGAACTTAGGTGAAGAGCTCAAAATTATATGGAAACACCCTTTACATGCGCTTTAAGCGCATGTAAAGGCACAAACACCCTTTTTAAGCGCATGTAAAGGCACTACTGAAGTGCAAAACATTGAGTCATGCATAAGAGGTCCTCCTCAGACCTCATAAGGTGTTCCTGCTTGTGGACTTAGTGTTTCAAGGCTCCATTACCACTTTTGGGTGTTATGTAATTGGTGAAACACCCTTTACATGCGCTTTAAGCGCATGTAGAGTTAGAAACACCCTTTACATGCGCTTAAAGGGTGTTTCTACCTCTACATGCACTTTAAGCGCATGTAGAGCCTCTACATGCGCTTAAAGCGCATGTAAAGGCTTGTTCTTCAATGGAATTCACTATAACATTGTCAAGCACAAGATTTGAGCATTTTGAGATGAAGTATTGAAACAATTTAGTTGAAAAGCACCAAATCATATGAATATCCATATAATTAAATGGATATTGGTCTTTACATGCGCTTTAAACGCATGTATAAGCCATAAAATATTAAAATAACAAAGGAAAGCCAATACATGCGCTTAAAGCGCATGTAAAGGCCTGTTCTTCAATGGAATTCACTATAGATCAATGTAATTAGTAAATTATAGATCAATGTAAATAAATAAGTAGGAAATTAGAAATTATGAGATTTTTTGTGGGATTTAAGATACTATAGAGATTAGTTATATATCTTAATAATCAATTGAATGATTTAGGATGTGTGGTTGTCTAAGTATGAAGGATATGACTCTAAGGAAGTAAAATAAAAATTGAAAAAAATACACATATACAATTATAAAAAAAAAATACACATATACAAAAAACTTTCTTCTTGCTTCCTCACACCCAAACCCTAGCCGCCCCTCTCTCATCCAAACCCCAGCCGTCCCTCTCTCACCATTCACTTTCATTTTCTCTCTTCCCACAACACCTCCATCTTCCCTTTGATCTCCGCGCGTCCTCCATCCTTCTTCGTCGCCGGCGCGCGGCTGGAGGCGAATTTAGGTGGCGTGAAACCCTCTTCCTTCGTGTTCGGCGTTTTTCCGGCGAGCACAGCGGCGGACGGCAACGGGTGAGTTAATCCTTGTCATTTCTTTCTGTAACATCCTAGAAATTTAATTTATAATTAGAATGTGTCATTAGTGAGTAATAAATAGTAAATTAGAAATTATGAGAGTTTTTACGGAATTTAAGATATTTTTTGGAGATTTAAGGCATTAGTTGTTTAACTTAGTTAATTGGATGATCTAGAATGTTAATTATGATTCAAATTGTGGGAAACTAATTAGATGAATTTCATTGTCAACCCTATGCAAATAAAAGGGATATCTAATTGGAGAAAGAATATCCCAACTTAATAAAAGAATATTCCTCCTCTTTCTCTTTTTCTTTTTCTTTCTTTTTCTTCTTTTTCTTCCTTCTTCCTTCATTTTCCTCTCCAAACCCGACCCTCCATCTCCAACAACAAGCGCTTTAAGTGCATCTAGAGGCACATCTACATGTGCTTTAAGCGCATGTAGAGGCACATCTACATGCGCTTTAAGCGCATGTAGAGGTACATGCGCTTAAAGCGCATGTAGATGTACATACCTCTACATGCGCTCCTCTACATGCGCTTTAAGCGCATGTACAGGTGGCCCCTCTACATTCGCTTTTTAAAAGCGCATGTAGAGGCCAAAATAAGCGCATGTAAATGGGGTAATTTGTGGTAGTGATAGACCATACCTATATAAGACACAATTCTCATGGTATTTTGGGGGAAAAGTTCAAATAATGTTTATATGTAGAAGGACACAATACTTGCAATCCCATTGGAAGAGGTGGCCCTATTACTTAAAGACTTCCAATTCCAATCCCATTGAGCCCTCTAAGAAGGATAGAGGAGGGAAAAAACAATAAGTTAATTGTTCACACTTCAAATTAAAGATTTTTGTTGATAGTGGACAATGGTATTGTATATATATAGATGACCACCCCATAAATAGATAAAAACTAATTTTGCTTCGTTGGGTAGCGCAGCAATTGTAATTATATGTTACTGGTGTCACTTAGAAGTATGAGAAGTGTAGAAATACCGTCCTGAACTTAAGAAAGAACCAGATATACACATAATATTTAATACTACATCATGCTACATAAAGTCGAACCATTATTGTCCTAAAAGTTTTCATCCGGTAATGATTTACTCTGAAAGTATTTTTAGATGCAATTGACCGAACACAATGGCGTCGTGTGATCCATGTAGTTGACATCATCTAGTTGGGATAAGACTTTGTTGTTGTTGTCCAAAATTTTTTTAAAATCTTCCATTACAAAATAATTTATTGAGGAAAATTTTGAAGACAAAAATGATTCGTAGTAATTATTCTAACTTAAATAATGACATGGAGTTGAATAATGTGTGTCCAATACCATTAAGGCATTAATGCCTCCATAACCTTTTGGTGATATTGCTACATTGTTTCCATACTTCTGTAGCAATATTTGTTATAAAAAAAACTTTTAGAACAATATTACTGCTGAATAAATACTTTGGGGATAAAATTGATATTTATGTCTAACTTCAGTTCAAACTTCAAACCAAGAATGTTACATTTTGAAGCGAGAAGGATGAACTGCCGTCTCAAAGCTGCCAGAAGAAGATTGAAAAATGCAAAAAAAAATTTAAAAAATAGTCACAATAAAATTCAAAGTCATTAACCTGGCGGGTTGGCGTGAGTGGTAAGTACTCTCGTCCCTTAAACAAGTGGTTGGGGGTGCGAATGGAGCAAATTCACAGGTCAGCTGTCTACCCCCTACATGGGACTTCAGAACAGCGAAGGATCAGTCTCACTTGACACGCGGGTGGGATGCCCTTGAGAAATAAAAAAAAAAATTCAAAGTCAAAGAACAACAACAAGTAACAGTACTACTGAAATACTCCTGGAATTAAAGTCTTGGTCTTGTTCAACTCAAGGAATACCACTTGCCAGCTCCAATACAACCCAACTTGTTCTGCATACAGTGTGGTGCGCGGATATTGCCTGGGGACCATAATTATGAATTATGGAGGCAAAGTTTCACAAGCATCGGGTAAGTTTTTTACTTTTGGTAAAAAAAGGTAAGTTTTTTACTTATTAATTAATTGGTATAGTCAGAACTGAAGCCAATAAAGTTGAAATTTCTTTTATAAAAAATGAATTATTTAGTCATTATAGTTTAACTGAATTAACAAATTAATCCTTCTAGTTTAGTTCATTGTAACTCTGATCTTGTAATTTCAAAACTTTTTATAAAAAATTGAATCTCTTAAAACTGATATGATTTGGCACATATAAAATTTAAATTAGGAGTTAAGTTTTTTTTGGGGGGGGGGGGTGTGGAATGAAAATTAGGAACTAGAATTTGAAGAGCTAACTGTGTTTTTTGTTGTAGCTTCATGTTTTATTTGTTGTCGATATATTGGAGTTGGTGTTTGTGATTATGTTTGTGTATTGTAAAGTATTTCTATTGTAATATTTCTAGACTTTAAACCTCCAATGGGAAATCACAACTTAACGATCAATTATTAGTTTTATTTGTATCTCGTTTTATTTAATAAATTGTCTTAGATAAAAAAAACAAAGGAAGAATTCTTCTGCAGTCCCATTATGCTCTTTGTGAATAAATCAAAAAAGTTTATTCACCAAAATAAAAATAAATGGAATTTTCCCACTAATTGAGACATAATAGGAATTATTATGGGTGACGCCCTGACAGGACCTATGATTAAGATAGTTCAACCTCATTCAACTGATCTAATCGTCCGGGTTTATTCGAATAGTCTAATAATTAAAGCGTATTGAGTCTTCTTCCTGCAAACATCCAACCAAGTGTGCATCTGGTAACCACATCGATTCCTTTACTCATTCTTAATTGTGCAGCGTGCGCCCTACCAATTTTATGCTACATGAAAAATTTAATTTTCTCATGAACTACATTCCAACCTCCAAATAATCTTCCATGTCGTGGGTGCTATATACGGTACACTCTATTGGGCACTTTAAAACAAAAACCATATGCACATTTCACATGTTTAAACATGAACTTCATTTTTTCTTAAATTTATCATGGACATCTACTTAATTTTTTCTTAAATATAGAATTTCATTCAATGTTTTCAGAAAATATTATAAATTTAAGTAAACTACTTATACATTAAGTTGTCTAAATTTTTCTTAAATAGTTTTTTAGACTCATTAGTAAGGCTGAGTACAAAACCCAAAACCCGATGTGTTAACTCACCACAAATCCTAACCAACATGGCCTTTAATATGTTACAATACTATTTGTCTAAATTTAAGTTTTTTTAGACAACTAATTATATTGTTAACATTTGTGTAGCATTGTGAATATTGTGGATGTCAGTTTTGATATGTTAAGAAAAGTATGGGCATCATAACCCACACATTGCTCACCCCCTACTTTACTTGTAGAAAATCATTTAGTTTTACGTTTGGTTGCTAGAAAGTATAGAAATGGGTCCGAAAATAAATAGAAAGTTGAAGGTAATATGGTCATTTACATATATCTCTGACCTACAAGTTTTCTCTTTCCATCCAACATTTTTCCTGGACTCACTTTCCCATCATTATCTCTACTTACCATCTCTTACCCGTTTGGTTGGATAGAAAGTGGATAATGAAAAGTGTGAGATGAAGAGAGAAAACTTGTGGACCCCAAAACATATGTAAATTACCATTTCACTTTCCCACATACAATTCCATTAGTCAATTCAAGGCAACCAAACTGACCATTATCCTTTCCATTTCTAATTCTTTACTTTCATTTCTACCTTCCAAATCTCGTTCAGTTGGACTGAAAGTGTATAAAATAAATGGAAATGGAAATGAAATTGAGTATAAGACGATAAAAATGAAAAGTAGGGGTAAATTAGTTAAGGGTAAAAGATCACATATGCCCTGAAAGTTTTGCATCAGGTTCATCGTTGCCCCTAAACTTTTTTTGGGATCAAATTTGCCCCTGAACTCCTCAAATTAGTTCAAAGTCGCGCTTTTTGGATGGACTCATTAACTGTGCCGTTAAAACGATGAGGTGGAAACTAAGACGATGATGTGGCATATGTTGTCATTACACTTAGATTATCATCACTCAAATATGTAATTGCAGCCTTTTATCCTCTTAAAATCTGATAGTGTGATATTAATTTAGGAAAGAAGTTTTTAACTCTAGACACAAAAGAAACGAACCCAGAGACATTGAGATTGTGAGAATGAAGCATAAGATTGATTGTGGAACAAAATAAACCCCGAAAACAATCTGATATTGCGTATGTTGCTCTGAATCGAAGAAGGAAAGGGAGATTCGTGTACATGGTTCTCTGAATCTTGTACGAAGAAGAAGGAGTGCTCAGAATAACCCTTGCGCGTGGTGCTCAGAATCGTGTACAAAGAAGAAGTGTCCCAGAGATTCTTCCTCAAACCAGGTTTACTTTCTTTTGAATTTTTTAAATTTTTGGAACAAATTTGAGTCAGAAATTTCAGAAATAATACTTTTTGTTGTTCCTTCTTTTTCTCATCACATATTTTATTCTGAATTTAAGTGTGATAATGGCTGAATTTGGGCTGATTTAATTTCAGTCCATGGGCGTCAAAACTTTGTGATTTACAAATTTCATTTGCATGATTTTAGTTGTTCTTTGAGCTTGCATGCAAAATTTTTGAGCTTTTGAAGGATCTCAAAGACTTTAATTTTTCCCCTGTTGTGGCCTAATTCTTTTGTGTATGGTCACTTGAGTTTCGCCTTTGGAATTATCCTTGAGAAAGAAGAACTGGAAGTTTTTCTTGTTTTGTAGTAGTCTGATAAGTGTAATTATTGAAAGAATGGGAAGCTATATGTACAAGGATCAATGTTATATGTGGTATTGTTATGGAGTATGGAAAATAAGTAACTTTGGAAAATTAAATTTGGTTTGAATTTGGAAAATTAAATCTGGTTGAAGCTTACTGGTTCGTGCTTCTAAATGATGAATGATTAAACCTGGTGGGTTGGCGTGAGTGGTAAGTACTCTCGTCCCTTAAGCAAGTGGTTGGGGGTTCGATTCCCAGCTCTTGCGAATGGAGCAAATCACACGCCAGCTGTCTACCCCCCTATATGGGACTTCAGAACAACGAGGGATTAGTCTCACTTGACACGCGGGTGGGATACCTTGGGTAACAAAAAAAAAATGATGAATGATTATAGGGGATGATTATATTATAAATGCATATCAAAGTGGGGCACAGGTGCTGTAAAGGTTAATGAAGCATAGTTGATGCTTACTAGGCAAATTTTTAATTATGTGACAGGTTATGTCTTAATTCTATTTCAATAATCTTCATATCTGCTTCCTTTGATATCATACAGCGCTCACAAGGGCAGGAGGCTGAGAGTTCTGCTAGGGGTTCCCAACAACCTGAAGAATCACAAGCTCCACCAAAACCATGTGGGGACAGAGCCTTTTTATACAAGCAGCAATCACACTCTGGATTTGTACGACCTGAAGAACCACAAGCTCCACCAAAACCATGTGGACACAGACACTAGCAGATCAATCCTTGATGTATTATTTAAATTTTAGCAGTCAATGTGTATTGAAACCAGAAAGAAAGCTGTTAGCAGTGATATTAACAACAATACCACTTATGCCTTTTTGTAATGGTGTACAATGTATTTTTTGGGTGCAAACATGCACAATATATTTTTTGAACAAAGCTAAAGGATTGTATCACTTGCTCATTATACCACTCAATTTTCATCTTCAGCATAACTTGCTGATTGTACCACTTAAATGTTTTGTACCACTCATTACTGCTAATAATGAAGAGAAAATGAGACCAAGATTGCTTGTACAAAATTACCATTAAAATTTAAGACTTGTCAAAATACATATATGAAGGTCAATTACATAACAATCATTACATTAACATGGTTCAAAAATTACAAACATAGGTCCTTTTAAAGGTCAGTTACATTAACAGCCATTTCCAGTCATTTTCAACTATTACAAACACGCAATCAATGCAAGCTTAAGTCTCCTCTTCAACTTCTTCAATTTCACATGCAACTCATTTATCTTTGGATCTTTTGACCACCGGTGGATCAAACCATTTGAAAAAGCACATTCAGCCTGCATTTATGCCATAAAATTTGAAGCAACAGTCAGCATTGTTAATCAGCTACATTAACATCAATTTCATCAACGTACGGACATATGAGTTCAATTTTTTTTAGGTAAGAATATGAGTTCAATTTCTTTTAGGTAAGAATATGAGTTCAATTTTTAATAAACAAACAATTTGGCTAGTGTTCAACTTTTAATAGCTACTGACATGTGAGTTCATTATGGCATATTAATGTATAAGTTCTTCAAGACTAAAGTTCAACCAAATTGAAAATACTACCACATCAGTCAAGTATAAATCTTCAACCAAATATTCAAGTATATATTAGGCAGTCAAGTATAAATTTTCAAATGCATCAGTGAATTTACTATGCAGTAAACCATTGCTCCAAGCTTGGAAATCAATGTCAGCAACAACTTGTATTACTCCCTCCGTTCCTAAATATAAGATCACTTTAGCTATTTTGAAGAGATTAAAGAAGACAATTAAGTTACATGATCTTCCCAAAATACCCTCACTTCAATGTAAAAGACAAATAAGGACTGAGCTCAACATCTCCCACAACAAAAAACTCCATCCTTGTTCTCACCGAAAAAAAAACTCCATCCTTGTTCCAGAAGAAGATGGAGAAATCAGAAATAAGAAAAGATCTTGTCAGATCCATTCGAATAGTGCATAGTATACAAAATAAACAAAATGATTCCTGAATGTTCAACAAATTCTCACGATTCTAGAGAATTCATTGAGGCTACATAGCATAGTTTTGCTTTCTGTTTGATCGTGTGATTGAGAATTGATTCTGATTTATACAGTGCAATTTGAGCTTTGATTCTGATTTTGGATGGATCTGAGTCAATTCATTGATTCATAATTGGTTGATAATTCATCGAGTAAAAGAGGAGTGAATTAGGAACCTAGAGAAGGAGATGGCGAGGAATTCAAAATCAGAAGGTGAATAAGGAAAATTAATTGATTCTGGATTCTGATAGTTTATTCTGCTCAGATGTAGATTCCTCACTTTGGTGAATTAAAGAGATGGTGGGAGTAATTTGATAGTAAAAGGAGTAAAGGGGTAATTTGGGTAAAACTTGACACAAAATAGAAAGTGATCTTATATTTAGGAACTTATCCATATCCCCAAAGTGATCTTATATTTAGGAACGGAGGGAGTATTATGCAATCACATCAGTGAATTTATTATACAGTAAATGAGCAAGTTTTTTTAATTGGAATGAAATTATATTAAATCTCAAGAATGTACAGAAGTAAGAAAGGCAAATCAAACAAATGTAGAGGGCTTCTATTTGCATGCATCCTCTTTATAAAAGATTACAGACCTGTTGGTCTCTAAGTGTATTCTCAGTAAGGCCATTTACATTACCAAACGAGCAATTAGCTGTAAATGATTCTGCATTGATCTTTGATATAATCTGCAATGTGATGCTGCTGAGGTACACTTAATTTACATTCATTTGAAGGGGTCAAAACTCATTTCTAAAGTGTTATTGCTTCATCTTTAGTCAGCTCATTAACAATAGGACAAAAGAAGGGAAGGTTCAGGCACCTTGTCTCCACTAGCTACATAAGTGAGATGTGAAATGACAAATAAAAGATGATTAAGCTTTGGATCTTTTAACAAATGGGCATGAGGAGTAATTCTATAGCCGATAAGTTTACTCAAATGATTAAATCTAACTACCCTGATGATGATAATGCACATAACTGAGTATTGAATATAAGAGAAGATACTAATAAAACTTGAGACTGACAACAAATTCACAATAATTTCGAACATCAGTCACAAACAACCTCATTCGTATCTCACTTTTGAAAAACGATTCAGCAATTTCATTCATGACAGAATTCAAGTAACAAAATCAAGAGCCTATTATCAATACATCAGACTACATCCGTCCATATTAATATTGTTTTAGCTAAAAAGCAAAATAGGAACCAGAGAGCACCAACTCAGCGACCAAATCACCAAGAGAAATCTTACCCTTTGATAATTTCTACAACCGAAGAATCTCCTCCAGGGTTGATTTCTGTCCATGATCTAAGGGGTGAAACGTCTCGACACAGCAGCACACAGTTCGCGAGCTTACGTCATCAACCTCACCACCATGGTTGAAGGAAGACGCCGACTCCATTTCGTGGGTGCTTCTACGATTCCCACTTCCTTGCCTCTCTTCCCTAGTCTTGCCTCCATTTCGTCCTCTTCCTTTTTTCTGCCCTAACTTGCGACGAAGAAGGTGAAGAGGGAGGCAAAAAAAATCAAGGGTTAAAGCTGAATCTGGCCACCAAACAATTTCTAATGTATCAATTTGCCCTATAAACAACTTTCGGTCTCAATCTGGCCTATAAACAATATAAAAGGCTCATTTTGGCCACTACTCTACTGGAAAATACTAAAATACCCTTGAGACCTATTTAATATAATTTTTAAAGATGTGGGTCCCACCATTTAAAAATAAAAAATAATCCCCCTACCCCACCTCTCTCTCCTCCCTTCTTCACCCACCTTCACCCACCACACTCCTCTCTCTCTCCCAACCTCACCCAATCTCCGGCATCTCCACCTGGACAGTCACCTCCTGCGGGTAATTCTCCGTCCGCCACACCATCCTCGCCGGCCAATGCACCTGGACAGTCTCCTCCGGCGGATGTAATGAATAAGTACATGGCCGATGTAATGAAGTACGAGATTATGATATCTCTTGTGTCCAAACTCCAAATAATAGCAACAAGTAATCACATACAGAATCATACAGAAAAATGAAATAGACAAGTAACAATGACAAAAGGAAAAAAAATTAACCTCCTAATTATTTATCCTTCACACACACATATCCACTAAACAATTTAATGTGATAATTTAACTAAGAGCCAAAAATGGCACTGAGAGCCCCACCAACCATAATAGTAAATGCATACCCCAGCAAGTTCGGAGCAGTTTCAGGCCATGCCGACGACGGCGCCGGCGGTGATGACTCGATCGTTGCGGACAGAGAATTACCCGCCGGAGGTGACTGTCCAGGTGGAGATGTGAAATTGGGCGAGTCCACAATAGCAGCTGGTGCACTGCTTCCACATAACATCATAGCATCGTTAGATTCAGATTCTGATGATGAAAATTTGTCTGCCGTGGCAGAGCTTTAGTGGAAGAGAATGGTGGATGACTTAATCCTGAAAGGTAAATTGAGAAGCAGCTTGGCAATTTGTGATGTTTCAGGAAGCATGTATGGAACTCCAATGGATGTATCAGTGGCAATAGAGAAGGAGTTGAGGATGGTGTGGCAGACAGAGAATTACCCACCGGAGGTGACTGTCCAGGTGGAGATGCCGGAGATTGGGTGAGGTTGGGAGAGAGAGAGAGGAGTGTGGTGGGTGAAGGTGGGTGAAGAAGGGAGGAGAGAGGGTGGGGTAGGGGGATTATTTTTTATTTTTAAATGGTGGGACCCACATCTTTAAAAATTATATTAAATAGGTCTCAAGGGTATTTTAGTATTTTCCAGTAGAGTAGTGGCCAAAATGAGCCTTTTATATTGTTTATAGGCCAGATTGAGACCGAAAATTGTTTATAGGCCAAATTGATACATTGAAAATTGTTTGGTGGCCAGATTGACCTTTAACCCAAAAATCAATTACATTAAAATTGCCACCTAACTAGTCACAATATAAATAAATATGACGTGTCTAATGACTACCATCTTACATGGACACTAAAGTGATGTGTCAAACGGATATTGAGATGGTCCTCCAAAAAGGGTGAGTTTGAATCAATTTGAGGAGTTCAGGGGCATATTTGATCCCAACAAAAGTTCAGGGGCAACGATGAACCTAGTGCAAAACTTCCGGGGCATATGTGATCTTTTACCCATTAGTTAATGATGAGAAAGTGAAGTTTGTGAGGCCAGAAAAACGGTGAAATTGAGAGAGAGAACTTGTGAGCCACAAATATACGAAAATTAACAGAAAAATCATCCACTTTCCCTTCCTTTAATTTCTTTCCTTGTTTCTCCACTTTCTGTACCAACCAAACGGACCAAATCTGACCAAAAAAAGAAAATAAAAAGGTAAACAAAATCTAATCTGGGGGACTGTTGCTCCCTTATAACTCACTCTCACTCCCACCTTGTCCGAAGCTCTACTCTTCTCTCTGTGTGTGTAAAGATGAATGGCAGAAGCGAGGATGATGATAAGGGTTTGCTCTGGAAGCTTCCTGTGCTTAAGTCACGTAATCTGGGCAAGGTGGGCCCCGCTTTCGGATTTGGCCTCGGCTGTGGTTTCGGCCTCGGAATCGGCCTTCTCGGAGGTACCCTACCCTACCCTAATTTCATTACATTAAGCATGTTCGCTTAATTTAGTTATTGGCCCAGGATATTACTAATCTACCCCATCCATATACTCTCTCTCTGTCACTCTTGTTTATTACATATAAACATTATTATTAGGGTTTGTATGGGAAAAAGTTTCGTAGGAACGGGTTGAAATTTGAAAGTGATGTTATGTTTAGGGACAGAGGGAGTATCCACAAAGCAATCCATATTACTCCCTCGGGTCCTAAATATAAGACATATAAACCAATGACTAATCTAAAAATATATCAAATATGTCATTATTTAATAACATACTCTATTTTGTAATTTAAACATCTCCAAAAAAAAGTGAACTGGGTCTTATATTTAGGACCGGAGGGAGTATTATCCTATGTAGAGCTAGGAATCTCAGATTACTTTGGTCTTATTAGTTTGACTTGCTCCTATTGAGGTTCATGATATTACTTTCTACAGTCATTCGTTGTATTGTTTTTTACATGCTCTTTTCTATATTTGTTTGGTATTGTTCTTTTTGTGTTCAATTTATTTTGGGCTCACCTGGTTTAAATGAAAACTGGATACCATACTTCACAAGCTTTGTGCAACTTTTTTTATTTTGATGTGTTATTGTCCATATGTAGTTCATCATTTAGAAAGAGACATTGTGCTGGTTTTGGGGAAATTTTTTATTTTTTTGGCTTGTGAGTGATGATACAGTTTAAATTCATGATTTAGATTTAATCTTTGATTAAGATCAGAGTAGGGTTTAACTTTGTCAAAGTTCAAAGTAGGATTTATTATTTTTGGATTTCATGGGAATCTTTGAGTACTATTGGCTGAAAAAAAGGGTCAACCCAGTTCTAGTCTCCACTTGATGAAGGTACTGGGGAAGGGAATATACTAGGCAGCCTAACCTATGCTTTTTGCATAGTGGCTGATTCGAACCCGCGACCTCATACCCACACGGCAAGCGAGCTTACCGTTGAGCTAAGTCAGCCCTTCTTTGAGAACTATTGGCTAATGAGAGTTAATTTCCAATTCAATACATTGGTGATTATGTATCACTAATAGTTGGAGCATGAAGAAATGTTCTCATTCTCATATTTCTTTTTCTACCTTTCTCTTTTCCATGTTTCTATAGCTAAAGACCTTTTTATAGTTCTGCAACTTTTTACTGTTATAGTCCTGTCTTTTATAATGTGAACGAAATGGGCCCTATGTTGCTGATTTTGGGGTTTTATAAGTTTTAGAATTTAGAATGTATTTCATTAAATTTTTATGAAGATTCATCAAATCATTATGAGTTTCTGACTTCAGGGGTGGGACTTGGTCCTGGAATACCTGGAATGCAAATTGGTTATGGATTTGGTGCTGGTTGTGGGGTTGGTTTTGGATTTGGGTATGGAGTAGGTAGGGGAGTTGCTCAAGATGAGAACAGAAGGTACTCAAATGTTGGAAATTTGTTCCGTAGCTCTGGAGATGTTCCTTCTCAGTAAGTGCATTTTCTCTTTCTGTTATGATCTGTTCATGTAAATTCTCCCTTTTTGTTGAGAAATTTGTTTATTCATCCATTGTCCATTTCATTTATCTACCAATAATTATTTGGATTATGATTAATTGGTTCATTTATTTTCCTATATAGTGTTATTTTTAAAAGCTAAAACCAATCTTTTGTTTGATGTAGTTATTTTTTGTTATAAAGTCAAAGAAAGTTGTGGATAAGGAAATCCAATGATCCATGCAAAAATTCAGAAAATGTTTAGACAAAAAGATTTCTATTCTTTAATCTTATTTCCCTTATCACCTTTCTGGTAGCCTTTTCCTAACTTGGCTTTTTTTTCCCAGAAGTTCATGCTCATTTCTGTCAATATTCATTATTTTAAGGGCATGATGTTTCATTGGAGTGTAGCATTCACACTTCTTGGTAAAGGACTGAACCATGTCATCATATTATGTGGCATATAGGATGATCTGAATGCTAAACTATGTCCGGTTTAATTCTAGCTTTAAGACCTCCGTTTTACCAAAAATTGTATTTTATATTACGTAGTACATCAACTAGAAAATTCCTCCATGCATCTTCACAAGATATTGAAATTTGTTGAGTGAACATGTATGCTGAAAAGTTGTAATTGAACGGTAAAAACACACAGCCAAAAACAATGTCAACATATTTTCTTTTTAATAGTAATGACGTGATTGAAAGTTAACACACAGGATCTTAGTTACTCCTACTTCAAATGTGAAAACTATTACGATGGAATTGGTTCAAGAAACCAAAGATCAGTTATTTGCATGTTCGAGCAAACCGAAGGGGTAAAAAATGTCGGTGAGCCTTGAGTCTTCCATTCATCCCTTTTCTTCTTGTGGTATTTAAATAGTTTAGTGGTTGTGTTGACAGGGATGATATTGGTGCACTTGTGGATGAACTTGTCATGAATGCCAAAAAGCTTGTCAGAACGGCAGCCAGAGCAATTGAGAAACGGGGAAGATGAATGGAATTGAAGATGCCGAATTAGTTTACGTATAATTGTATAAACTAGTGATAGAGAAATTCATAGAACCAACAATATATCATGTGCAGTCTGGTGTGGTAGTAAATGAAATACTCCAATTTATAAAGATTATTCTGCCCTGTGATGTTGTTATTAAGCCGCGTAGGTTGCTGTAGAAAGAAATAACTTGAAGAAGTGGGATAGATTGTGAATCATGTGATGGAAGTGTTTGTTTTCTGAATATATTTCATAGTTACGATCATGTAACTGGAAAACTTGATTATATGGATATGAAGAACTCGACAAACTTTTTTTCCATTCCTCATGACATTTTCTTCCGTTCTTTTTTCTATCAACTTATGTCATATTTTCATTAACATCAAGAAAATGTTGCATTCTTAAAAACAATGCAATGATTTCGAATTTCCTACTATCAAAACAAATTGTTACATCTACTTGTTTTCACAATTCTCGTCATGTTTCAAACACAAGAATAGATATTAAAATGCTTAATTATTGAAGATTTATTGCTTTTTTTATAACTAAGATTTATTGCTTTACTCCTTATATTATGAAAAAAACAATCCAAATTTCATAAGAAGGCTTGTCATTTAAATTTCATGAGATGAATCTAATGACAATTGAGCTTTATTTTTCTTTATAAAATGTATTGTAAATATCACTTTAAGTATAAACTGCAGCCATAGGATTCTCCATTGTAAATGAGACTATATTGAGCTTTATGAGTTAATTTTATTAATTTACAATTGAAATCCTTATATTTCCAATTGTCAAAGTGACTATATAAAAGATATTTAATGTCATATGGGACCTAACAGTTATTAATTTTCCTTTGTTAGGAAATTTGAATGAGAGATTGAAAGCTCATTGAAGTGGTAAGTCTGGCTTGAAAATATAATTTGGAAAATTAGTTAGTGGTACTGTGAATATACTGGGCTAACTATTGTTTTAGTTTTACAGGCTATTAGTAGTATTGGACTGAAATGGGCCATGGGCCTACATTTACATAAGGCCCAATTGTATTGTCAAACCGAGAAGGGTTTGATGAAACTGTCGTACGTCAGATTTCTATTGAAAGAAATTGCCTATTGTTTTCTTTGATTCTTTCTCCTGCACTTCTTTCTCTCTCAATAACTCTACTACTCCTTCTTCTACCCTCCCTATCTATCAATCTTTCTTCTTGTAAACTTTCTTTTTCTCAAATCTTTCTTTCAGAATGACAAAGATAGATTAGTGTATCAGAGCTTTTACCATCTCCAATCAAACCATAAGTGAACAAGTTTCTAAGAAACCTCATGTGCAAAGTAAATAGAGAGACCACAAATTTAAACCAATGCCTCATGAAATCACCTTGTTGAATTGATGTCCCATAGCTAGAAAGTCATTATCATTTGACTACGAGCGGTTTTCGTCTAGCCAAGAGTTGTTAATGAATAGCAATGTAACAAGTCGTGGAAGACGCTCAACAAATTGTTACAGTCTCGCCAAAGGTTGTTAGTGAACAATAATTCAAAAGTTGTGAAAGGTGCTCATAATGTTATTATAAGGGTCCAAAAAGTTGTTTTAGTATGTTAAATTTGTTAGTTACAAAAAAATTTTGACAACTATAAAACATGTTTACAATGTTGTTACGTGTGTTCAAAAAGTTGTTACCGTCAAGTCAAATGTTACTAGTGACAAACAATGGTCACTAGCAACCTATAGCCGGTCGCTAACATCTTTTTTGCTAAAATCATTCAACTAGAGATCCATGTAAAAATTAAGGGGTTTTATACATGACCTCAATTTAATTAATGGAATTTCTCAGAACTCATCTTAATTAAGTTTTTGCATGAGATGTATAATTAATTTTATATAGTAAATTTAAAAATACTTAAATTAAGTGGATTTGATTTTTTGGACTGATGATTAAATTAAGTGGATTCAAAATACCCTTAAAGCTAGTCAACTCATCAAAAAAATATTTTTGTAATAAAAAAAAGAAAATATTTATCAGGTTCTACTAAAAATATCTTATGTATGAACATTATAACCAAAACAGCCTTAATAATAAATTTCTATGGCAGCTAGCACCTTACAATAATTATTCCAACTCATTTGGCCACACACAACAGGGTTGCCACAGTGTGGGGCAGGACTATGTTGTGGTGGAGATTGATTCACCTGCTTCAAAACAATATTACAAAACAATAAACTCGTAAATTTACATGTAAAAAAGAAAGTGAATAGGATGGTGGATGATAGAGGAACGAATGAGATAAAACATGTTATCCATATTCAAGCCTCAAGAATCTCCCTAATTCCACGTCACCACCATAATCCTCCTTGTATCACACCCCACCCAATCACATCCCCACATTGGATTGCCCATTTCCAACAGCCAATCATATCCCACAAACCATAATCCTACGTGGCACGTCCACGTCCACCAAAACCATGCATATACCATCACATCCTACTCCTTCAACATTATTATCATTCCTTCTCTTTCTTCTTCTTCTTTCTATTATACTTTGTGTGTGTGAGGAGTATTATTATTTAGGCCATGGCTTCAGTGTTTGTGTCTGAGATGTTGGGAAATCCACTTACCTTCAATGGTGCCACAAGGCCTGCTCCTCCGCCGTCATCTTCCGGCGCCGCCACTTTGAAAACGGTGGCTCTTTTCCAAAAGAAGAAGGCCGCGCCTCCTCCTTCTAAGGCCAAGGCCGTATCACCCGCCAACGATGAGCTCGCCAAGTGGTACGGTGAGTATGATATAAGATTAAGTTGACTTTCTGTGGTGCAGATTAATGAAGTGAAATGAAATAGACCACTTACTTATATATATGATTATATATAATTTACTTATAATGTTTAGTTTATAAGTAAGGAAAATAGAATTATATAAATGATGGGTGTAAATTTGTAAACTTATTTATGTAGCATACTTAGACAATGTAATTTTATACTCTCTCCTGTCCTAGATATAAGAACTAATTGAGTTTTTTTAGAAAATCCTATAAAAAAGCAAAATAAGTTAATTATAAATTGATTTACCTAATTTTTTTCCCTTAGATTAGTTTATTTTACCTATAAACTAATGTATAATCTAAAAATATATCAAATATGTCATGATTTAATAGCTTATTTCGCAACCTTAACCTCTCTAAAAAAAAGTCAATTAGATCTTATACTTAGGACCGGAGGTAGTACTTGATAACTTATATAATTAATTAAATTGTGTATGCATGTGTGCGTAGGTCCTGACAGAAGGATCTTCTTGCCGGATGGTCTGTTGGACCGATCTGAGATCCCTGAGTACTTGAACGGAGAAGTCCCCGGAGAGTATGTTAATAACTCTTCAATTTATAATAGCCTCATTCACATTTTTGTCTTCAAAGAGAAATGATGCTTTAACTCCATTTAGCTAGCATTATTCTAGTTACTCCACATAGCCCATCTTAATTAATGCAAGACCTCAATATTGCTTTTCTTTTTAAGATTTAGAAAGATGTATGGATTATTTTATAGCATTTATCTTTATTGTTGTTCTCTCAATTAATTTATTTGACTTATAAACTGGTGTATAATGTGACATTACCTAATATATGCTATAATTAAATAATTTATCTGGTTTCATTATTAACTCCCAAAAATATGTGTTAATAACTGGAGGGAGAACCCAGCTTCATGACTAAAGTTTTAAAATACAATTGAGGAAACAAATTGGAAATGAACTTACTTTTAAAAAGTTGTGAGATCTTTGTAGTTGTACATTGCTTAATTTGTGTAAATCTGTGACTGCAGCTATGGTTATGACCCATTTGGTCTCAGCAAGAAGCCCGAGGACTTTGCCAAGTATGTTGATTGTTAAACACTCAAAATCTCTGTACATATATGCACACAAACACATGCATATGGTAGAGCTACAATAGTTGATTAACAAATAATTGTTGTTGAGTAATAAAGTTATTGATGTTTGAATGCAGATATCAGGCATATGAGTTGATCCATGCCAGATGGGCTATGCTTGGTGCTGCTGGATTCATCATTCCTGAGGCCTTCAACAAGTTTGGGGCTAACTGTGGCCCTGAGGCTGTTTGGTTCAAGGTTTGCTTCCTCTTACTGTATCTAAAGTTATTTATTGTTCTTACCTTTATGAAACAATAAGTCTTAACTCAATAGATTTGTCTTATAGCCTAGCTGCATGGTATGTATGCAAATAAGCTTTTTTAACTAGAGGGCAAGGCACTTAAGGACTAAGGTTACCAGCGGAATCAAACCTGTGACTTCCCACTTAAATTTGGGCTGCAGAATTTGATTATTTTTGTATACATATACCTTATTATATGTACTTACTATTGGGATTATATGTTATTTTTGTGAAATTGAGCTGATTATTAAACTGTTTGTTTGTGGGCAGACTGGAGCTTTGCTTCTTGATGGTAACACATTGAACTACTTTGGAAAGCCCATCCCCATCAACCTTATTGTTGCTGTCATTGCTGAGGTTGTTCTTGTTGGTGGTGCTGAGTACTACAGAATTATTAATGGCCTTGTAAGTAGCTCTTTCAGCTTACATTAATATTCCCTCTTAGATCCATAAAGACATTATAAAAAAAAACATCTACTCTGAAACAAGAAAGTTTACTACAGCATCAACTTTAGTGACTCTATTTGAGAATATGTTTCCACACCAAGAAACCAACCAAAACCATTATTTTAAAGGAAGCAAGTGGCTACCCGCTTTTGCCAAAAGCACGACATAAATCCAAACGCATTTAGTGGACACAAGGCCTTGGGAGAACCAAATCAAAGGATAAAAGTGGTGTGAGGCTAGGAATGAACCAACTTTTATAAGATTTGATTAATTGATATTGTGGAATTTTCTATGGTTGCAGGATTTGGAGGACAAGCTTCACCCTGGCGGTCCATTCGACCCGTTGGGGCTAGCAAAGGACCCTGACCAGGCAGCCATACTGAAGGTGAAGGAAATAAAGAATGGAAGGCTGGCCATGTTTGCAATGTTGGGATTCTACTTCCAAGCATATGTAACAGGAGAAGGACCAGTTGAGAACCTTGCCAAACATCTTAGTGACCCTTTTGGCAACAACTTGCTCACTGTCATTGCTGGTTCTGCTGAGAGAGCTCCTACTCTTTAAGCAATCAAATCCTTTTTTTCTTATGTAAAAATACATCTCTCACTTAGACATCCCCTTGAGCCAGCCAAATCATTTCTAATTTTTGTAAAGCCTGAGCAATTATATTCTCATATATATTATTATCTTCACCTTATTATTGAAATTTAGTTTTCTATGGTTTGGCTTTGTTTGGTGGGATTGGAGGGATTTTGCTTCCCCTGTTTGGGTAGCTGAAATTTATCCTCCTCTCCCATCCAAAATTGAGGGGATTTGAAGGGAAAATGATATATTTTGACATGCTTGGGTTGCTTCACCCAAAATTATTCCTTATATTCCTAAACTATTTTCCTTGTTTTACCAAAATCTCAATCAAATCACATGAGACACAAATAATATTTTTACATAATGTACAAAAATAGAAAATTAGAATATTATGAGTAGTTCTCAAACATCTCCCATCCCCTTTCATCTAATTAAACCCTAATAAAGTAAGATTAAAATCCATCTTTTTAGTATCTGTTACTAGTGAACCAAATAAAAATCTAAAATAACTCAATGATTTCTAAAGGCAAAATTGATTATTTTTGTGCCTATCATTATTACCGATCATATCATATTATCAGATGATGAATATCAATATGTCTACTTATTAAATATGTCTACTTATTAATTTGACTCCCTAACACATATTACATGCTGTTTCTATATGATTGATGTCTTAGACACATGACCAAAGAGTGAAACTAATTGCTTCTTTTCAAAACCTTTGAGTAATCTAGAAAATGGTGAGTGATCAACTTAATAAATGTAGTGATTTCTAATCTCCATCCACCCCAAAAATTACTATATAATTCCAAAGGGCTTGTGCTTTATATTAAATGTTAATTTATGTGAAAAAGGTCGTACATATATTAATTATAAAGTAAATTATAAGGATACATAAGCATAAGACGGTTACAGTCGAACTTAAGGTATTTTAGTACTATGGAAAACTTAATAAACAGAAGACTCCCTCCTACTTAAATGTTTACAAATATCTTAATTCACCTTGTTTCCCTATTATAGTTGTTTTCGTTCAAGTATCCCTCTTTAACAAGGTCATACCATTAGGACAGCTATTAGGAAAACTTATTATGCATATTGTGGAAAACTTATTTGGTCATACCATTAGGTCATATCTTAATTCTACGTTAAATGGAAAACTTATTATGCATATTGTGGTCTAACAAGGTCAGCTATTAGGCAAAATACCATTAGGGTTTATTATTATCATTATTTGCACATATTAAATGTTAAAATCAACTTGTACTTTTAGTGAAAATAATTTAAAGTGTGTTTTAGCAAAACCAAGCACCAATAAGAATATCACCTCAATTAAGAAAATATAAGGATAATACCAAAGCACCACAATCATATATCTTTAACCATTCCTCTCTTTTTTGTTTATGTCAAGAAGTATCAATAAGGATAATTTCAAAAAAAACTTTAGAAAAATTAGAAAGATATTTTATATTTAGGACCAAACTTACCTCTTCAAATAAATCATATATATAGGAAAGAAATGAGTAATTATTTAGTTCTTCAATTCTTATATTTGATAGGCCAGGAGGTTATTATAGTTTTTGTCAACCCAACACAAGTAGGCATACGCACAACTTTCTTTATGGATTACTCTTCTACCTTTGGGCTTATATAATAAAGTTATAAGGCCTTCTTGTCTTCAACTATTAATACAATTATGACATAATTATTGGATTAAATATTATTCTAGCCAATCAACTATTAATTAATATAAGAAAAAAATGATTAATGCAATAGCAAATTTGTAAAAATGGTCTCACATTTATAATCAAATGTCAACCTCAAGAAGTTATTAGTATGTTGTGTTAAAAGTATTTTAATTTTCCTCACTTTATATTTCTAATAACAATAAAATTTACAAACTAATTAATCAAGCTTTTCTAATTTATTGTTTTGACCAGAGTGATTTTGAGATTTACAACAAGTAAATGATTCTTAACTAACTTGTTGAGATTATGTGCAGTAATTTAAGTTAATACAAAAAAGGGTAGGAAGTAAAAATTATATACAAACATGTGTTTCTTCTATTTTCCTTGCATGTTAGACTTACATTGAAATTTGAGATACATTTTTTCCGATATTCCTCTCTCTTTATTTTCCCATTGTGTGAAAAGGGGCATTAGAAAAGACCAAATTATTAAGCGGGCTCAAACTCAAAACTTAAAAATAACCCTATTATTATTCGTTGTTGGGCCACAAGGTGTCAATAACTTTTTCACTGTATTATTAAAATCTAAGCTTTTTAATTTCTGCTTTATCTTTTTTTATCATATGTCCCCATGCATCTTTTTCTTCTCTTTATCATCT
Source organism: Mimosa pudica (assembly GCA_029929735.1). NCBI lineage: Eukaryota > Viridiplantae > Streptophyta > Magnoliopsida > Fabales > Fabaceae > Mimosa > Mimosa pudica. Next base: position 10,943,848 of record JAKELP010000023.1, on the reverse strand, counting down.
AAACTTTTAGCCTTTGAGGCAGAAATAATATATGTTCATGGAACTTGTAGTTTCTAACTTTTAAGCTTTATGCATATCTATATATAATAAATAGCAAAGCTTAAAGATAAGCAACTAAAGATTACTGTTCATTACATTGCTTTGCTGGCTGCGGGCCCCTCACTGGAAGGACCCACACATGTGGGACAACACCCTCTGAAAAAAAAATCTTCCAAAAATACATCTTAAAGCCACTCACATAAGGGACCACCAAATCTAAGTTAGTGGTTTGGTACGTGGGGCCCGCTGAAATGGGACCACCTCCTTGTCTAATATGTGCCTTCAGAAACTTAAAAAAATGAAACTCCAACCAGTGGGTCCACTATATGTGGCTTTTAGAAGAAGCTACATTACAAATCGAGGGTTGCAAAAAAGATCTTCATAATCCCTCCACCTAATTGGCTTTCTGATTCAAACACGTGTCCAGTAGCATGAACATGGACCACACGATGAAGCTTTTAGAAAAAGCTTCATGTTTCATAAAGTAAGACCCTGACTCTTCATTTCCAAAACAGAAACTCCATCTCCTTCACTCTCCAAACCCACTGCGTTGTACTTCATTTCTCCTTTCAACACCTCTCAAAAAAGTGTAGCGACAGAACGGCTTGAAAAATGGCTTGCTAGAAAGAGGTTAGGAAGGTTTCTGAACTTGAGGTTGGTGTTTTCAAGGGAGACATAATCGTGAGGGTGGAACGTATCATACGTGTCCAAGGCGTTTGTCATCCTGTTGGACCACATCGGCCGATGATAGAGCAAGAAGGTGTCCACATCATTGTCTTTGACCAAATTGTAAGACCTTTCTCCATCTTCTTTTTGTTTGTTATACTCACCTTTTTAAGGACCATGGACTGAAACCCATCCTTATTTGTTGTGTGGTAGAAAATGAAAGTCCTACTTGTCTGTGAGAGTAAGAATGTCCTGCGCCGCCTTGGATCTATGTTCGCCGAGCAGAGGGTTCTCCGAATCCGTAATTTCGAAGTTTGTCTGGATGAGCGCACCTCCGGTGGGACATTGTACATTCAGGCCAAAGCCGTCACTCATGTTGAGCATGTCTTTCCAAACAGCCCTTTGTACCCTCAAGGTCTGCCGATCCATTGCTTTGATCTGGTGACTATAGCTGAGGTGGTTGAGAGGAAAGCAAAAGGGCGTGGTTTACTGGGTGAGTAAAACATACACACTCAATTTTTAGTAGCTTACATTTTTTCAAGTATTTACAATGCTAGAATCATTATCTTTTGTTATTTTAATATGTTATGACATACGTGTGAGAAGGGTTTGGATGCTCAGATTACAGTGTTAATGAACTTGAGGGTTGATCTATTAAGATGTACTAAAAAGCTTTAATTTTTCTGAGAACTTATTCTGTACCTCAAGAAATTATGCCCCAAGTGTAGTTCTAACATTTCAAATCTAGATGTATTTGGACAAGTTGTAACCTGCTACGAGAGAGGCATGGAGGTGGCAGAAGAGATGGACACGAGGGAGGTGGTTTTGGTGATTGAGGAGAGTGGTGTGTTGGCAACTAGGTATGCGGTTTCTTTTAAATTTGCATAACAATATCATGTAGACACCCTAGATTAAATTATTCATTTATTAGGGCCTTTATTGAAGGACTCACATCTGTTGTCTTTGGTTAGGAAACCAACCATGCTCACATGTTTTTTCCATGGTCAAGCTGCCGATTCTACAATGAGGGATTATAACAATCATGTTGAAGAAGAGGGGCCCATGTTTGTAGTTGTGATGTATGCCCAGCTCAGCAAGGAAGGTATATAGAGGAAATATGCAGCACCTACAGTTTGAAGCATTTTTTAATTGTCTCAACCACATTCTTGCATGTTTTTTAGAAAATACTCACCACTGTTTTTGTTCACATATAGGCTATATGAAGCATGTGTATTAGTTCTCATTGACATGCATTTTGGGTAAATGATTTCATTTTTTCATTGGTTAACCTGAATGTAATTTTTTTTGTGCTAGAATTCCCAACTCTCACCGAATACTGTGATGCAACAAGGGCATACTTTAACCCCACCTTCCCAGAACTTCTGGAGGCAAGGAATAATCTGGTGGAAAGGTTGAGTGAGATGTACAATCGCAATGCAATCCCCATGCTTCGTCACACTGCTGAGGGATCTGTAGGACACCCAATGCGTCCAGACTCTGCTGAGCAGCCTGAGCCTGATTTAGACCATGTCTATTTATCCTAGGCTAAGGGGTATTTTGAAAGCTTTTGTGGTACACCAGTTTGTAGGGAGGATCTTCTTTTGCTGAAACCATGTAACTGCTGATTTGCCGAAGACGTTCATCTTTTGAAAGTAGCTTTGTAGGGGACAGTGTCATCTTACTATTGTGGATCCTTTTGTTGTGACCTGTGCTTTGTTGGTCATCTTCTTTTGTCTTGAACACTAGAGTCCTTGTGTTTATCTTCTTTGTTGTATCAACTTATGTCTGTTTAATTTAGCAACAAGATGTTTTATGTCTTATCTATGAGATCTCCAGTTAGTGTTTCATTTTTATGTCTGATTTGAGCATGCCAGTCAATTTTGTCGTTTCTTAATGAAGCAAGAGTCCAAGCTTCATTGCCCATCAATTCACTTCACATTTGCTAATACATCAACCTAACTAGATAGGCAAGTCTTTTATCTCATGCCATTCAAATCAGCACATAATCTCATTAGCTGATATAATAATACATCAACCAAGTGTCCAAGCTTTATTATTCACCTCTCTTTTCAACTTTCAGTGGGGTCTTTTAGCTTATTGGCTTATCCGGACATAAATAGAGGAAGGTCTTTAATTAAAACAGCAAACTAAACCACTTTGGTTAATCATTTGAAAGTTGAGGCAAATCAAGTCCTTCAGCAAACTAAACCACATTGAGCAATAAAACCAGCTATTATCTGCGAATGCATTAGCGGTTCTAACATGCTTCATTTACCTATATAATGAAGGACTTTTATTTTATGAAACCCGTATTAAAATGGAATTGTCAATCCATTTTAAATTCTCTTAACAAACCAAGTGTTAAAGCTTTATTGCCAATAAAAAATTAATGAAGACTGCTCTTTTATTATGTGCCTCTCTTCTCAGCTTAATGAACCCGTGAGGCCTCATACTTTCACTTTCTTTACCTTTCAGCTTTATTACGTCATGACTGAGGAAGAACAGCCTCGACTATCAAAGTTTCCAGCTTTATTCCCCTATTAGCCATTCCAAAGTCTTTTTGATGGGAAGCATCAAAGCATAAGGGACTATGTCTAGAGCACCCCTATTTCTATTTCATTCTTTCCCAACACCATTAGGGAGAACTTAGTTCCGGGTCTTCCTTTTAAACCACTAAAGACCAAAAAGAATTCCCCTAACTATGCCTTCATCTACAAAGGCGCCTGGTCTCCATTCAACAGGATAGCACGTTCAAAAAATCTCATGAGTGATTCTCTGCAACACGCATTGGTATCACCTTTTTATCTTCCTACATAACAAGCTCTAGACAGGCAATATGACTGCAACACGCTAGGACTTACAGGTTTTTATCTTCCTCCTTAACAAGCTCTAGACAGGCCATATGTCTGCAACACGCAAAGGTAACATCCAGTTTGGAGAGTTCGAGAGAAATGTTATTATCTAAAAGATATAGTTAAATGCCACTTACATCGTTGGACCAATGGACTGCGTATTAGCCTTAATCCGTTGGTTATGCATTTGTTAAGCCATCAGAATTTAAAAAAAAAGCTTTCTAAAAGCAAATGAATTCATTACAGCATATTTTTAGGTGTTTTACTCTTTTCAAAAGGATTAATTGTATATCATTTTGCATGACTGGAGGCGTGTGTCACTGTATGGAAAAAAACAAGTGTCATCACATGAACCCTAACACTTTTAGTGCCTGAATTAATCCAGGTGTCCTTTAATTCGACACATGTCTCTCCATAATTCACACATGTGTCACAATATCTAATTTCAATTCAAATCAATATGTTTAATGTACCATTATGCCACAGTGGAACATACATAGATTAATCATTTCAAGTCCATCATTTGCTGTTCCATTACCTAACTAGATTCATGCAAGTATGAGTAACCGTTGAGTCATAGTTCAGTTGGCCTCTTATTTTCTGTTAATTTGTCAGAATTGGACAAAACAACATGTGGGGGCCTGCAGAATAAGTTAATGTGATTTGATAAAAGTAGCCGTCAAAAACACCACATTTTTCCTTGCTCCAGAAGAAATAGCTGACCACCTTGTCATTGCCACTGCACTTTTGCTCTGTTCGATGTGTATTCCAAAAGCTCGAGTTGTTCTATCCTTTGATTAGTAGAAGCCCAGTATGCAGGACAAGTCATAGTGCGCAAGTCAAAACACTGCGTCTCTTCCTTCTTTCCCTACACTTATATCGTCGGGAATATAAGGTTCACCACTATCTTATTGGACATTTATCATCACTCTGAACCCTGTGTTAACTGAAGTTCACAATGTCTGAAGCTAAAAAAATTAACGAGCTGACCATGACATCCGACTTGGTAAGTATTGTTTGTCGTGTGTGGAGGAAATACTACATCCATGGTAGAGCTAACCCGGGACAGATAGTTGCCATATGCTTCGTATTGATCGATTCTGAGGTTAGCCTTTTCATGACTTTTCGCTGTTACTTTCATGTCCTGCCTTTAAACGGCCATTAGGTGTCTTGCCCTTGCCTGTTAACAAAAATGATTATGACTAGCCACTAGATCTGATTGTAATTTCAGTCAATGTAACAACGTTCCCTAATCAAGCATTAGGTCCTTCATATTGCAGCCCCTGGATGTTTTTCCTTTGTCTGTAGAATATCAACTATATGTTCAAGACTGATCATGTTTCTATTTCCAATGATATAGGGCTCCAAGATTCAAGCAAGTGTGTTGCAGAAGTCTGAACATGGTAGATTTGATAGGGACATTAATCCTGGGAAGGTCTATGAGTTTGATACATTTGATATTTCAGTGAACAAGCTCCCATTCGGGGCAACTAGCCACAGTTTGAAGCTTACGTTTGGACCACAAACATCCTACTATGAAGAGGATGCAGATATTCCACAACATGCTTACACTTTCATGACTGTGGCTGACATACTCTCGCTGCCAAAAGAAAAGGAATTTGAACACTTAATAGGTATATAGCTTTATTGTGTTCTGTTACTCTAGGAAAGCACATAAATACATATAAGGATGAGTTTAAATTTGTTTATGGACTACCTTATATGCAACTGTTAAATGACAGTATCCTCATAAATCCTCTTTTATTAATAGATGTGATTGGATTTGTCAAGACAATGGGACAACTCGAAGAATCAAAGTCACAAGACCCTGCAAAATCCTGGCTTAGGATGATTCTACAAGATGAAAAGTTAACGGAATTTTCAACCTTCATTTTATCTAGAAATGTTTCGGCCATTTATACCTCTGATAGAATAATTAACAATGCCTTTTTGTTGCCATTTAGTGACGAGGAACTAGAGTGTATTTTATTTGGAGAATGTGCTTCAGATGTAGCCTTGTCTCAAGGGGCACTCAACGATGCCTCTAATGTAGCAGTACTCAATCTGGCTCGCCTTACATGGACGGATGATCGTAAGATCTATTTCAGTTTTTAATCACACTATTTAAGTCATCTTGATGCACTTTATATGATCTTATGCTGTTTCTGATATAGTGGTTATTCATGTAATGAAATTTTTTTATTTGCTGGGTTTTGACATGAATGTTATTACTGAAATTGTCACTTGTCAGACTATTATTTCAATCTCACTAATAGTTCTTAAAGATTATGTCCTGTTCCAATAATGCTTTCTTTTTAATTAACTTTGCATGTATAAGTGATGTGTGATTAATAAAAGTTTGAGTGTACTTTTTAACTTTCTTTAATAACATACACATTTCACTCAAATCTAAAAGACCGTCGCCAAGTGGCTTCATCGTACGGTGCAACACAAGTCATGTTCAACCCCAAAATTCCAGAGGTCACCTTATTGCTGGATAGGTACTTCATTTTTCAATGTTATCAACTAAAGTTATACTACTGTTACCATAAAATAATGTGTGAGTTTTTCCATTTATCATCACTCTCCTGTTCAGCATTGAGGAACGATCCACTCCTATAACCACCCAATTCTCTCAGTCAAGGACTTCTCAGCGAAGTCGTGCTTCTGTTGGAGAGTCCCTGCTGGGTGAACCTATCAATGTTGGCATTGTTGAAAAAATCAAGGCAGAACTTGATATTAATAATCCTTATGTCAAGCAATTTAGAACTGCCGCCAATATGCTGTCAACCCCACGAATATCTTCCTTGAAGATGATATTATTGGCAAATCGAGAATCAGACGGAAGAACTTATAATTTGCCATCTGCTCCTGAGGTTGCTGCCTTAGTTGTTGGTGATGAAGGAGTAGAAATCCAGGTACGTGATGTGGTACTTGAATCGAAGGATGGGGACGTGCAACATATTAATGAGTTACATCCATCTTATCTGCCCCTTCAATATCCCTTGCTGTTTCCTTTTGGCGAGGATGGATATAGGGATGACATTAGGCACAATGAATTAACTCTAAACTCCACGAATTCTAGGAAAAGGGTGAGCCTTCGTGAATATTTGAGTTATCGTATTATGTATAGACCAAAGGAGAAGTCAGCAATTCTGCATGCAGGGAAATTGCTTCAATAGTTTATAGTAGATGTTTATACGATGATGGAGTCCCAGAGACTGTTGTGGTATAAAACACATCAAAAAGAGTTACGGGCAGATTTATACCAAGGTTTGGCTGACGCGGTTGTTAGAGGTGAAACAGATGCACAATACACAGGTAAGCGCATTGTGCTGCCTTCCTCTTTCACCGGTGGGGCCAGATATATGATGGGAAACTATCAAGATGCAATGGCCATATGCAGGGCCATTGGATACCCAGACCTCTTCATCACACTCACATGCAATTCAAAGTGGCCTGAGATTACAAGGATTTGTGAGAAGTTGCAGCTTGACCCTTCTAACTGCCCCCAACTTTGTACTAGAGTTTTCTATTTGAAACTTCATTCCTTGATGAAAACTATTAAATCAGGAAAGCTTTTTGGAAAAGTCCGTGCAGGTAAAACTGTTTAACAACCTCCTTCACTTTAATTTATGAAGGTTATTACATGTATAGTTAAATTGTTACTGATCCTATTGTGAGTATTCTATTTCCTACTTTCAACAGAAATCTACACCATTGAATTCCAGAAACGCGGTCTTCCACATGCTCATATACTACTCTTTCTCAATCAAGGTAGTAAGTCTTCCGATCCTACTTCAATAGACAATATAATTTCAGCAGAAATACCAGACAAAGAAACTGATCGTGAGTTGTATGATTTGGTAAGTGGTCTAATGATGCATGGTCCTTGCATCAAAAACAAAAAACGGGCTAAATGCATGATACAAGGACGTTGTGGTAAATATTTCCCAAAGAAGTTTAACAATGAGACAACCGTTGACGATGAAGGATATCCAACATATAGACGCAGGGATGATGGTAGGACTGTTGTGATGAACAAAGCTATTCTGGACAATAGATTTGTCGTTCCTTATAATCCAAACCTTCTTCAACAGTTTCAAGCGCACATTAACATTGAAAAGTGCAATCAATCAAGAGCAATTAAATACTTATTCAAGTACATTAGTAAAGGTAGTGATAGAGTTGTTATGGGGCTATTTGATCAAAATAGAGAAGGGAGTCGTCCTCTTGTAGTGGATGAGGTACAACAATTTCTTAACTGCCGCTATATATCTGCATGTGAATCTACATGGCGTGCATTCGGCTTTCCTATTCACCATAGGTATCCTTCAGTGGAAAGACTTAGCTTCCATTTGCCAAACCAACAGTATGTAGTATACCAGAGTAACACTGATGTTTCTACCTTGATGGACAATCCACGTGTTTGTGAATCACAATTTTTAAGTTGGATGGAAATGAATGCCATAAATGAGAATGCAAGGGAGCTGACATATTCAGAGTTTCCAAGCAAGTTTGTCTATCAAAAGAACAAGAGAACATGGAAGGAAAGGGAAAGTGGCAAGTCAGTTGGTCGAATGGCACATGTGTCGCCTTCAGCAGGAGAGATGTATTACCTGCGTCTTTTGTTAACAAAAGTTAAGGGCCCAAAGAACTTTGATGACATCAAAACATTTGATGGTGTTGTGCACCCAACCTTCAAAGCTGCTTGCTTTGCACGTGGACTATTAGATGATGATCGTGAATATATTTCAGCAATCAAGGAAGCTGCAACTTGGGCAGGTGGGAGAAGCTTACGAAAATTATTTGTGAGCATGCTTTTATGTAGTTCCTTGAAACAACCCAATATAGTGTGGAAAGAAACCGCTGATCTCCTTTCAGAGGACATCCTTTATGTCAATCGTGCAGAGCTAGCACGAACAGGTAATATTGTTCTAACATTGGCAACTTCTAATCAAATACATTCTTTTTGTGCCATGGCTAATCAAATACATTCAATAATAGTACATTTAACAATTAATATTTATTATAGGTGTTGTAATAGATCCTACCAAGAAGGAAGCTTTGGCACTCAAGGACATTGATTCGTTGTTGCGCCTAAATGGAAGGTCATTGTCAGACTTTAGTTGTATGCCTTTACCAACTATCAAGGAAGATCTACACAGCCTAAACCATTTAATTCTACAAGAATTAAGTTATGATCAAGCATCTCTCAAGGTAGAAGCCAAAAAAATGGTGGAGTCATTGAACGAAGATCAATTAAAGGCATTCAACGGTATTATGGATAACATTCACAAGAAAACTGGTGGTTTTTTCTTTGTATATGGATATGGAGGCACAGGTAAAACCTTCTTGTGGAATGCCTTGGCTTCTACAATTCGTGCTAATGGCGGTATTGTGTTAACAGTTGCCTCGAGTGGTATTGCAGCCACATTGTTGCCAGGAGGGAGGACAGCGCATTCTCGGTTTGGCATCCCAATTCAGGTAAATGAGTTGTCTGTTTGTACCATACGTCAAAACTCACCGTTGGCTGAACTAATGAAGGCCACTACTCTGATCATTTGGGATGAGGCGCCCATGATTCATAGGCATTGTGTAGAAGCATTAAATAGGAGTTTGCAAGACATATTGCATTGTTCAAAGATTTTTGGTGGAAAATGTATAGTTATGGGCGGTGACTTTAGACAAATTTTACCCGTTATACCAAAGGGTTCTAGAGCTTCCATTGTTGATGCATGCATTACATCATCCTTTTTGTGGAGACATTGTCATATATTCCAATTATATAAGAACATGCGACTTGGTTCTTCAAATGATCCCTTAGTCAATGAGAAGATTAAGGCATTTTCTCAATGGCTTTTAGATGTTGGTGATGGTCGATTTGCTGAATCTATGGACGGTGTTAGTGAAGTAGAAATACCAGATAACCTTTTAGTTGATGGTGGTGATGATCCAATTGCTGCTGTTGTAGATGCAACTTATGACAATTTGTTTTTGCATTTGGAGGACAACACATATTTCAACGATCGTGCAATTTTGGCACCAACAATTGAAATGGTTGATCAAATAAACAATCATTTATGTAAGCTACTGCCTGGTGAAATGCATGAATTTTTCAGTTGTGACTCTGTGTGTAAATCATCTAATGATGCTGACAGTGTAGATGACCTTTATACTACTGAATTTCTTAACAGCATTACAGCTTCAGGACTTCCCCCTCATATATTGTCTCTAAAAGTTGGTACTCCAGTTATGTTACTACGTAACATAGATCAAGAGGCTGGCCTTTGCAATGGTACAAGGTTGCGGGTGTCAAAACTTGGGCAAACAGTGATTGAAGCTATTACACTAAATGGTTCAAAGCCAAATGAGAAGGTACTTCTCCATAGAATGGATATGAATCCATCAGAAACAAGATGGCCTTTCAAGCTTCAAAGAAGGCAATTTCCCATTTCTTTATCCTTTGCAATGACCATCAATAAAAGCCAAGGGCAATCATTGAAGAAAGTTGGTTTATATTTATGTAAACCGGTGTTTACTCATGGTCAGTTATATGTTGCCCTTTCCAGAGTTCGAAGTGTTGATGGGCTGAGAATTGTTATTGGAGAAGATGATGAACAAGGATTGCGTACAACAAAAAATGTGGTGTACAAGGAAATTTTCATGAGTATTCAAACAACCAAGCATTCATGATAATTGGGTTGTTGAATTTCTTGCTTTGATTGATCGGTTGTAGTTGTTATTGTTAAACAACCATTTTGATTTTCCATGACATTATTTTGGCTTGGTTACTTATACCTTCAAGTACTTAGTTTTTGTTATAACCAATGTATTGGTGTATATTCATTCGTTATGTTGGATATACACAATGTTTAATGGCATATCTTTTGATTTGCATTTTCCTATTGGTTACAGACTACATGCTATTTCTATATAATGATTAATACATCTTTCCTTATTAGTTTTTTGATTAAATTAAAACTATTGTATGATATGTATAGATTCTTCATATGGAAGATGTTTAAAGAATGAATAGTCACATATCACATTTTTTTTACATTACATCAAAAAGTATAATCATAATTTACACCATACACATGTAGCCCGTGCAACGCACGGGAGGAAAAACTCGTTCTAACAAAGGCAAGATGTTCCTCACGTTGATGTCGACTGCCTCAACCTACTGTGCCCATACCCTTCATTTAAAATTAATGCTAAAATAATATATAACTAATATATTTTATTTGTATACATTTTACATTTTCAAAATTTGGTCAATTATCTCTTCATTCATTCAAATTTAAATTTTATTAAAACCATGCCAAATTACTCCATCCCGCCTTGTATTATATTATATCAACTCTAGTTGTAAAAATGCCTTCATCCTTTTACAAAAGACACAGACACACACACACATGCTTGACGTTCAGTTGTTTTAACATGTTTTCTCATAATGTTATGTCTAGCTAATGATCTATCTGAGCATTGATTCTTTTTTACCTTGAAAAGTCCCCACATCACATTTCTGAAATGCCTTTACACTCTTAAAGGAAAAATTCCACTAATTAAACTGGCTTTTTTTTCTTTATTCAATTACGACAACTCATCATTTGTATGCTATTTGTCATATTTCAATTATATATACTACAAAAGATGGCCACCTTAGCCCCAGAAAGTAGGAGTAAATCTTTGCGATGGCTTTTTCCTCATTAAATAAATGCTTATTTTGCAAGTTAATTAAAGATAGAATAAATTTGTTTTTTATAAAAAAATGTTCATTCAGATATTATAAGAGTTGAGAGGTTACATTTTCTTTAAAATAAAATGAGATAATTTGGTGTTTAGATGTTAATTAAGTTTAAAATTTTCTCTTCTTCGCATAATTAATCCTATGATTTGCAAAATTTGATATCAAATTCTCCTAAAATTGTAAATCTTTGCAAATAATTGCTTGCCAATCAATTCATCATTTAAACACTAAAGTATATATGGTTATGAAATGTCAATGTATTTTATTTTTATGAATTGAAGTTTTCTTAGAAAATTATTTATGCAAGATTAAAAGTTTAAGAATTCAAAACGTGTTGTGCATACAAAAAAAATTATAGACTTTTATTATTCACGAGACATCACGATTCGTCAACAAATTGGAAAAAAAAAACCAATATATTGTTGATCAGCGAATTATCTATATTACACTTTCAATTGAAACATAATGTGAAGTCATATGCGAGTTCTCGCTCTTTCGTTTAAAATTGTTATTATATGCTAACACCGTATCCTTGACACTATAGATTTTTAAACATTACAGTACAATTTAACTTTGAAAAAAAAAACAAATTTAAAAAATATGTGAAAGTTGTATTCTTGAAGGCGACTTGCACTGAAAAATATGGATATGGTTCATCTAATCTCGCATTTTTGGCCTCTTAAGTTGAAAAAGTTGGTTTGCTAAGAAAAAGTAAGAAAGTCGATTTAATATTGAAGAAAGAAAGGCTAGTGGGAATCAATACCCTCCAAATTTTATGAGGCCTTTGATAATATTATTTACCAAATAAAAATATTTCTTACCTGACTCCGATTCCATGAGAAATTGCATTTTTTTCAGACTCATATGTAAAAGCTTGTTCATAAGTCTTGCTATTGATTTTATTTTTGCCATGCTATTGATTTTTATATTTATTTATTGATTAATCGGCATGACTCCATTTTGTATCAAATTTGACATATATTATTGATTAATCGGCAAGTCTACAACGGGATTATTATTCAAAAAAATTATATTATAATCATTTAAATATATTAGATATTTATAGGCTAAAATATGTTTTTGGTCCCTTAACTTTGGAGAAAGTCATGTTTTAGTCCTTTAACTTTGAAAAGTGTGTTTTTAATCCCTTAACTTTGGACAAAGTGTGTTTTTAGTTCTTTAACTTTAAAATGTATGTTTTTTGTCCTTTTAAATTGAGTTAAAATATGTTTTTGGTCCCTTAACTTTGCACAAAGTCATGTTTTAGTCTCTTAACTTTGAAAAAGGAAGGGACTAAAAACATACTTTAGTCTTTTTTAAAGGACCAAAAACACCACTTTGTCCAAAGTCAAAGGACCAAAAACACATTTTTCAAAGTTAAGGGATCAAAACATGATTTTGTCCAAAGTTATGGAACCAAAAACATACTTTTCAAAGTTAATTAAATGACTAAAACATGACTTTCTCGAAAAGTTAAGGGGGGCAAAAACATAATTTAGCCATATTTATATTTAGATTTTTTAATGCATTTAATATTTGACCTCTGGTGGGCACCAAAGCTTACAAGCACAGGTACAAACAGCTATTGTCCAGAAGAGTGATGGAGCGCACAAAACAATACTAATTCCCAAACCTCAAAAGGAGCCCAGTGAATATATTAATATTGATCTCTGTAAAATCAATAAATAAAATAAAAACGCACTTTGTGGGTAAATGTGTATTAGAAATTAAAAATTTGGAAGTTTACGATCTCAATAAGTCTTTTGAAATTGGAGCTCGAACAAATTAATTTATCTATTCGTAGCAGAATCTATGACAAATCTAGGAAACTGTAACTTAAAAAAAGTGAGATTTTCTTTACTTTTTTGGTAATAATTTGATGCTAATGACATATTAGTACTTTATCATCCTCCTTCAATGACAAACCTTTCAACTAATTATTGTTTTTATTGCGTTTGAAAATTTTGCTTCACTACTTAATTTATTTCTCCACGGTCTACACAACTATTTGACAGATTGAAATTTTAATTGAAGTCGTATTGAAATAAAATAAAAAATGTGGATTTTGAAATTGGAGATTTACAAATACAAACAAAAAAACTAACATAAAAAAGAACATCAATACATATATACATACTCTGTTTAAAAAACAAATAGTAACATTTTACTAAAGATTTTGTAGTTTAGTGATATGATATCTCCACCTAGATGGAAGGTTGCAGGTTCATCCTACTGATAAGTTGGTAGATAGTGTTTGCTCCTTCAATAAAAAGTACCATTTTCTTTTGTTTTATAATGTAAAAAAACATTTTATAAGTATGCTTCTTTACTACTTGAAATGGAAGGCAGGCAACTTTTTTGAAAGGCGATATATACACGTTTGTGCATGGATGCTTTTATAGTCAATAGATGGCATAGTTAGATAAAAACTACACATTCATGCAATTGTAAACCATATGAAAAAACTTGTTGATAAAAAAAACCATATGAAAAAACTTGATGTTGGAAATTATAAATAAAACCATTTTTTTCTCTAAACACATAACCAGAAAAATTACACTTAAAATAACAAAATATATTGGGAAAATGAATCTTTTAATCAGTTAACTTATAACTCACTAATAATATAGATTTTCAACCGTCATGACTCGATGTGACTTAATTTTTAACCTTTTGATTGTTTATAATATAACTTTACTATTTTTTATTTTCTACATTCTTACATATTCTCATAATAAACACAGACTCGTAAAAAAATTACTAATATCACCTATTCAACACTATTCCACCAAATATTTGATAAACTTTATGCAAGAGAAGAAAGACCCTTTCACTACAAAAAAAAAAACTCGCTTCAAGGCGGCATTTATTTTCGACTATGAAAGTCGTAAAGACATTATAGTGTTCTTTATAAACGTCGGGAAATTCAACATGACAAAGCGATTTTGCGGTGTTTATACAAACGTTGTAGTGTTAAACAAAACATCGGAAATTTTGGGGTGTTTATTAGCCGCGTTTTTAACTGATGTCAATTACTACTCAAAATGTTGGAGAAAATTTGCTCCTTCAATCACTCCATTTGAGGTAGAATTTGCATTGAATGGTAGAATAGATTGAAGAAGTGACAGCCAAAAGAGAGTTAAAGCAGATTATGGAGCCATGATTAAAATTGAGTTAAGTGAATTTTTTTTTCCAAAAAGTTAAGTGAGTTAAAGCTTACAAGTCGTTTAAGATTTAAATATTTTTTTCAAAGTCATTTTTATCAGAAAGTCTCGTGCCAGTCCACAGATGATGAGTGTAAACTTGTGTACCTAAACCAAGTAGGATAGGAGATTAATGTAGACCGCTTCACACAAAATATGGAGAAAGAGAAATTAATGTGGTCCATAATTATCACTTGACGAGTTTAGGTGAATATAGTTTTGTAGTATTCGAAATTCGCACAGAAAAGGATAAGTCATACGGTCTTTCTATTTTACCATTGTCAGATTATTCGCAGCTTCGTACACAAGTTGTCATCAAGGCCACAACACGACGATTAATCCAGCCAAGAAAATGATTATAGAATTTTATTGTTGAAAAATCACGGATATTATTTACTACTCCACTATCAACAGACAACGACCTTTTTTTCAACCACGTTTATTCCAGACGGAATTTTTACGTACCTATCTCACTCTGTAAATCGCGTTAAAAAAAAGTAACTTCTACAATTAATCCAAACGAATCCGTTAACTAATGTTTTAATTTCTTGACAATTTTCTTCTGCTAGATATAAAATACCCTCTCCAATCTTAAATATAACACTACATTTGACTTTGTTGGGGAACTTAAATAAAGAAGGAAAGTAAACCAATGAATTATACTACCTCCGGTCCCTAATGTAAGAGCTAGCCGCCAAAAAAACGCTTCTTAAGAAAACATGTAAATGTTAGTTGGTTGTCTAGAGTTAATGCTTCTTTTCCAAAATTGCCCCATATTTATTATGGTACTTTTAAGAGAGAGAAATACATAACCATTAATAAATATGAAAGAGAGTTAGGGGTAAAGTAGGAAAAAATGCATTAAATGAGGAGAGAAAGTGGGGTGAGCTCTTACATTAGGGACCAAAACCATTCA
Organism: Mimosa pudica; assembly: GCA_029929735.1. NCBI lineage: Eukaryota > Viridiplantae > Streptophyta > Magnoliopsida > Fabales > Fabaceae > Mimosa > Mimosa pudica. The sequence goes on along the minus strand of JAKELP010000023.1, from coordinate 10,928,419 downwards.
AATTTTGAGCTCTTACATTAGGGACCGGAGGGAGTAACATATAACACATTTAATTAAATTATATATTAGTTTATGAGTAGAATAAATTAATTTTGAGAAATAAAGATCATTATAAACATTTTAATTAAAATGATTAATCTCGCACCATTAATTTCTCGAAAAAGTCAATGCTTTCATTTTGCAAATTGTTGGAACAATTTAGAAAGAGGTAACTATCTTTCATCGCAACCCTTAACATTATATATTTTAGTATATGTAACAATCTTTCATTTTGCAAATAGTTGAAGAAAATATTTCTCATAATTGAAAAGAGAATTGCACCCACTAAGAAAATATATAAGGTATTCCTGGTTCTCAATCAAATACTACCTCTGGTCCTAAATATAAGACCTACTTGACTTTTTTAGGAGAGGTTAAGGTTGTGAAATAGGCTATTAAATCATGACATATTTAATATATTTTTATATTATACATTAGTTTATAGGTAAAATAAACTAGTTTAAGGGAAAAATTAGGTAAATCAATTTATAATTAACTTATTTTGCTTTTTTATAGGATTTTCTAAAAAAGTCAACTAAGTCTTATATTTAGAATCGGAGGGAGTATAAGGTCCATTTAAATATTTAAATATATGAGAAGTTTTAGCAATATGTCCCTTTTTCTTGTTAAGTACTCCATCCTATGCGATATAGGAAGTCACATAAATATTCTTTTCTTGTATGTCCTGTAGGTGGAGATAAAATGATTGTTCTTTTATATAAGGTTTGCATATAAGGTTTGCAGTTAAATCTTTCATATGAATATATTACCCTTCAATGTGTGTAGACTCAAAACTCTATAAGGTATTGTGTATATTAAGTGGCTTTAATTAATGTTGAACAATTGTAAGATTTTAAGGCATAATAATGTTAAAAAATTAAAGCATATAAGTTTGCTCATAATTAAAGAAGAATGCAGCTACCATGAAGATAAATATACCATGATCTAAATCAAATCTAAGGCACATTTAAGTTATGAATTTGAAAATAGGATGTCTTTTAGCAATATGTTCCTTTTTCTTGTTAATACTCACATGCAATGTATAAAGTCAAACAAGATTTTTTCATTGTCTAACTAGCGGTATCTCCCGTGCGTTGCACGGGGGTTTCCGATATATTTAAATAAAATGAATAAAATGAATGCTAATTTTTTTAAAAAATTAGCATTAACCAAAAAAACTATTATCTAACCTTAACCTTAGAAGGAGGAAAATTTCAATGACAACTTTTAGTTTACATTATCAAATGACCATTTTTCTATAAGTTGTAATGAAAATTGAAATTAAATCTAACTGAACACATCTTCCCTATGTGAAGAAAAAACTTTTCTTTTTGTGTTCTATATCTACATGGAACAACTTCTAGTTTGCACGGGAAAGATAGGCAAATAAAAAGACACAGCAAAACATTTGCTGATATATGTTAAGTCAAAAACAACTATTCTTTTTTTAATTTTTTTAACAAATTTGCACTAAAAAATATATGAAATTTTTTTTAACTAAAATATCCGGTGAAAAAAATCATATAATAATTAATTTTTTAAAAAAAAAAAGGAAAAAAAAGAATATACTATATTATTTTTAAGGAAAATTCACAAAAAAAAATATGTGATCGAAATAAATTAGCCCAAGAAAGTAAAGAATACGTAGCCCAAATAAATAAGGAAATAAAAAGACACAATAAAACATTTGCAGATATATATTAGGTCAAAAAGATCATCATAATGGCAACACTAAAAATATAAACCTTTAAGGCAAATTTAGACAAAAAAATATGTGATTCAAATAAATTAGCCCGAGAAAGTAAAGAATACGTAGCCCAAATAAATTCGCACAAGAAAGCAATCAGATACAATAGTAATAGAGAATGTCAATCACTGCACTAGAAATTTGCTCATGAACAAATTTTTTAACTTTTTTTTAACTTTTTTTTTAAATATTTGCACTAAAAAAATATATGACAAATTTTTGTAACCAAAATATTGGGTGAAAAAATCATATAATAACTATTTTTTAAAAAAAACAAAAAAAATAATATATTATATTCCACCACTCCCGTGCGTTGCACGAGGGTTTCCCGCGCTCCACGCGGTTTTGTCTAAAAATTAGCATTAACAAAAAAAACTATTATCTAACCTTAACCTTAGAAGGAAGAAAATTTCAATAACAACTTCTAGTTTACATTATTAAATGACCATTTTTCTGTAAGTTGTAATGAAAATAAAAAATAAATCTAACTGAACACATCTTCCCTATGTGAAGAAATGACAACACTAAAGATATAAATCTTTAAGGCAAATTTAGAGAAAAAAAATTTGTGATCCAAATAAATTAGCCCAAGAAAGTAAAGAATACGTAGGCCAAATAAATTCGCACAAGAAAGCAATCACATACAATAGTAATAGAGAATGTCAATCACCGCATTAAAAATTTGCTCATAAACAAATTTTTTAACCTTTTTTAACAAGTTTGCACTAAAAAAATATATGACAATTTTTTTTAACTAAAATATTGGGTGAAAAAAATCATATAATAACTAATTTTTTAAAAAAAACAAAAATAAATAATATATTATATTTCACCACTCCCGTGCGTTGCACGGGGTTTTCCGCGCTCCGCGCGGTTTTTTTTGAAAAATTAGCATTAATCAAAAAACTATTATCTAACCTTAACCTTAGAAGGAAGAAAATTTCAATTACAACTTCTAGTTTACATTATCAAATGACCATTTTTCTGTAAGTTGTAATGAAAATTGAAATTAAATCTAACTGAACACATCTTCCCTATGTGAAGAAACAACTCTTCTTTTTGTGTTCTATATCTACATGGAACAACTTCTAGTTTGCACGGGAAAGATAGGCAAATAAAAAGACACAATAAAACATTTGCAGATAAATATTAGGTCAAAAAGATCACCATAATGGTGACACTAAAGATATAAATTTTTAAGGCAAATTTACACAAAAAAAATATGTGACCCAAATACATTAGCCTAAGAAAGTAAAGAATACGTAGCCCTAATAAATAGGCAAATAAAAAGACACAATAAAACATTTGCAGATATATATTAGGTCAAAAAGATCATCATAATTGGCAATACTAAAGATATAAATCTTTAAGGCAAATTCAGACAAAAAAAAAATATGTGACCCAAATAAATTAGCCCAAGAAAGTAAAGAATATGTTGCCCAAATAAATTCGCATAAGAAAGCAATCACATACAATAGTAATAGAGAATCTCAATTATTGCACTAAAAATTTGCTAATGAACAAATTTATTAACTTTTTTTTTACCTGAATTTTAACAAATTTACACTAAAAAAATATATGACAAATTTTTCTAATTAAAATATCGGGTAAAAAAATCATATAATAGCTAAAAGTTTTTTTAAAAAAAAAAGCAAAAAAAAATGAATAACAAAATTTTTAAAAAAAAAAATTAAAAAAAAAAAAATTTTTTTTTAAAAAAAGTGAATTTTTTTTTCTAACAAATTTACACTAAAAAATATATGACAAATTTTTTTAACTAAAATATCGGGTGAAAAAAATCATATAATAGCTAAAAGTTTTTTTTAAAAAAAAGCAAAAAAAATGAATAAAAAATTTGTTTTTTTTAAAAAAAAATTTTAAAAAAAAGCGCAAAAAAATATTTTTTTTAAATTTTATATATATATATATATATATATATATATATATATATATATATATATATATATAATATTCCACCAAACACTGTTCATGAACAGTGCTTATGAACAGTGTTTGGTGGAACACATTTTTAGGATATATTGATTGATGATAACTGGAGATAAAATGGTTGTTGCCTTATATAAGTCTTTTATATCAGTATATTGACCTTCAATTATAACAGTTTAGACTCTATCCTTACAAGATGTATAGTGTATACTTAGTGTATTAAATTAGATTAATATTAAAGTTAAAAATTTGTTAAATTTAAGGCATTATAAATGATATTAAAAAATTGAAAAAGAATAAAATGATATTAAAAAAGCACAATATTCAAGGTTCTTCCTAACGCCATGGTAAGAGTGACTTGTGAATAGAAAAGATAATGTGTATTTATACACAGTTACACACACTAAACTCTCATACACAAAATAATACTTACTTTTCCCTTATGAAACTAACTAAAAAAACTACTATTTATTTGTGTGTATTGCCAACAGCTAACTCCTAATTAATCTCCCATATTTTATTTCATCAACATACTCAAGAAAAGTTATACTCCCTATAGTCCTAAAATATAAGACCTATTTAGAGAAGTCGGGTGAATTTGGTTCTAAATATAAGACATCGTTCTAATTTGTTCCAATTTTTTCCTAAATTATCCATGTTTATGTTCCTTAGTGATAAACAAATAAGAGAAGGGGAGGTTGGGAATAAAGGTAGAAGGTGTGAGTCCATGGTAATATCATACGATATAAACTAACTTAACTAGCAATCCTAGTCTACTCAAACTGGGTAATTAGATCTTATATTTAAGATAGGAGGGAGTATGTTCTTGGTAATTAAATAAACTCTCATCATGATATTGCCATTTGCTAGTTCTGGCTCCTCCTATGAACTAATCGTCCAGAAACCAGAATCCATATTTTGTGCTGTGAGAGAAAAATATGTAAAGGTTATCTGTATTTGAGTTTTTTCAGTCGAAGCATTCTCTTAAAATTTGAATATATATTCTCCTTGTTTTTTTCCTCAAAATCTTTTTTTAATGAAATCATCAAATGTCATTTATTTGGGCACCTTATCGCAAAATTTATTTGTCATTACTGTGTATATGACCAACTTTCTTCGGAAAATTAATATTTCAACTAACTTTTTATCGTTTTTATTGCATGTTGTAGTATTTTAGTATTCCCTCCTGTCCATTCATGGAAAAAAAAGTATTCCCTCCTGTCCGTAATATAAGAATTCAGCCATCAAAATATGTTTCTTAAGAAAACATGCGAAATTTTGTTAGATATATCTAAAATTAATTATTTTTTTTCAATATTGCCCATATGTAATACGATACTAATAAAAGAGAAAAATACAAAAAAATTAATAAATATAAAAGAAAGTTAGTGACAAAGTAAGAAAAAACACATTAAATGAAAAAGGTATTTTAGTATTCCCTCCTGTCCATTCATCGAAAAAAAGTATTCCCTTCAATCCGTAATATAAGAATTCAACCATCAAAATATGTTTCTTAAGGAAACATGTGAAATTTTGTTGGATGTCTATTCTTAATTTTTTATTTTCAATATTGCCTATATATAATACGATACTATTAAAAGAGAAAAATACATAAACATTAATAAATATAAAAGAAAGTTAATGACAAAGTAAGAAAAAAACATTAAGGCTCTGTTTGGTTGGGGGGTTTTGGAGGGGAGGTGAGGGGAGGTGAGGGATGAAAGGTAAGATACCTTGTTTGGTTCAAAAAAGTGGAGGGGAGGGGAGGTAAAAAATTTTGTCTTTATCTAGCCCCTTGCTTTCTCTCTCCTCACCCCAAAAGTGGGATCTGGATTTTCTAAGCCCATTTTCTAAGCCTCTCTAAGCCTCCTTTTATCCTCACCGTCCATTTCATCCAATGGCTCACAAGCTGACACATACAACATCAAAAAGAAAAATAAAAGAAATGCATCTAATCTTTGCCCTCTTCCTATTCTGCTTCGTTCAGTCTTCACATTCATCTTCGTTTCATCTCCTTTTTCGATTTTCACCCTCTTTCTCTTCCTATTCTGCTTCGTTCAGTCTTCACATTCATCTTCGTTTCATCTCCTTTTTCGATTTTCACCCTCTTTCTCTAACATTTCTTTGCTGCACCATTTTCCCTCGATCTGCGCAAAATAACTTTTTGTCTGACATGCTCTCTTTTGTGGCATTCATTCCCTCACATGATTTCCTTTTTGCTATTTGGCAATTTTGTTTTATCTGCAGCGCCATTTTATCTCTTTCTCTGAAGCTTCGTTTCTTCTGTAAAAAAATTAATTATCTCTCACCAAAAGTGAAAATCCCTAAAAACTATGGCTACAAGAAATTCGATCCTCTCCTTGGTGGTTCAAAAAATCAACCCCAAAATTGACATGACGAAAGAAAAACAAGAATTTTATTTGCATCGAGAAATTGAAGCAACAAGCACCACCAACGATGAACCCGTTTAAAATATTTTCATTATCACAGGGGTTTGGGGTTTGATTTGTCTCCATGGTTTGGATAGAAAAAGAGAATGGAGAGAGAGGAGATTAGATTTGCGACGTGTGATATCGAGGCTGGAAGAAGTAGCTTGTCGGAGTTCGTAAGCGGTGACGACGTCGTGTCCAGTGATGGAGGTGAAGAACGTTGCAAATCTTTTTCATTTTTTATCAATTAATCTCAGAAGTAATCACAGTTGATCAAGCCCATGAAATTTTCCGCTCTTATTTGTTGTTACAGCCATGACTTTCATCTCTCAAGGAAGAAGAATGGGAAGACAGATGCATTTCTTTTATTTTTCTTTCTCTTTTTAATGTTGTATGTGTCAGCTTGTGAACCATCGGATGAAATGGAGGATGAGGATAAAGAAAGACTTAGAGAGGCTTAGAAAATGGGGCTTAGAAAATCCACATCCCCAAAAGTGGGTTTTTTGGAGGGGTGAAAAACTCTGACCAAACTACCCATGAAAAGTTTTTAATATTCCATCTCTACCCTTTCCTCTTCTTTGTTTCCTTCGTCTCTGCGGTCGCCTTCTTCATCACGGGTGCTTCGTCTCTGACCAAACTTTGCTAATGTTTGTGACGGTGAGAAGGGAAGATGATGTACGGGTGCTTTGTTTATTTTTTAATAAATAATAATTACCCACATATTCTAATCGTTGCCCACAAGGATTGGCTTGTGAACATACCCAATTCATATCTGGGTGTCCCCAGGCCATTGGATTTCTCTATTCATCAAAACCACTTCTCTTTCTCTGTTTCTACGCAACGGGAATAGGGAGTTTTTTGAACTGTAAAGTGGATAGTGAAAGTTCACAACTTTGTGACGTTTATTGGTTTTATTTAGAATTGTAAAGAGATGAACTCAACCCAGGAGGATGCCTTGTCTGCTAATGTTGCTGGTTCAGTGGAGAATGCATTGTTTAAGAGGAAGGATTCGAATCTAGATGGCGTTCCTGTGTATGTGAATCTAGATAATTTAAAATATAATAAGGAAGAGATTTATATATAGTTACAAGGGAATATTTGTCAACTTCCAATTAGTCCCCTTCCCTCCCACTCTCAACTAAATAAGAAATTAAACCTCACCTTCCTTCCACCCCTCACCTCCCTTCCCCTCACCTCCCTTTAATGAACCTCCCCTCCCCTCCAGCTCAGTTGAACCAAACATAGCCTAAATGAAGAGAGAATGTGGGGTGAACTCGTATATTTTAAACCAAAATTATTTAAATTTTGAACTCTTATATTACGGCGGTGGGGGGAGTATTTATCAAGGAAATAGAAGTGAAAATATGAAAATTAACCATAGAGTCTGGGAAATCATGCACCATGAAATCAAAGAGAGTGCCCGGTCATCATCGATCCCAAAGACAAAATTTCAATGAATTATAGAGTACTACTTCTTTTTTTTTTTGCCATGGTATAGAGTACTACTTCAATAGTAATAGTATTTGTTTTCTACTAGTTTAATCAAAAGCTTTGCAACAATAAAACATTCAATGCGACAGAAAATATTTATTCCAAGTTACTTATATCTATATAGCTAAGCTCTCTAATCTCATGTGATCATATGTCTTTATTTTTGAAATATCGTTATCCAAATATAAAATCACATGAAATAAATAAAATACATATTTTTTTTGTCAAAGAATACACAATCACATATGATTGAAAATATTATACTCCCTCCGGTCCTAAATATAAGACCTAAATGACTTTTTTGAAAAATCCTAAAAAAACAAAATAAGTTAATTATAAATTGATGATTTACCTAATTTCTCCCTTAGACTAATATATTTTACCTATAAACTAATGAATAATCTAAAAATATATCAAATATGTCATAATTTAATAACCTATTTCGCAACCTTAATCTCTACAAAAAAAAGTCATCTAGGTCTTATATTTATGACTGGAGGTAGTATAATGTATACATGGAACATGAGTAAGTAAGACCGTGATATAATTATAAAAATATTTTTTTTTGTTTTACTTTTATGAAGCACTAGTTTTTATGTAGCATAAGTTTTCATAAAAAGTAAAAAGATTTTCATTAATTTCTAATTTTGAAAGCATTACAATAATTTCTTAAAACTCAATTATATTTCTTTTTGTCAAAAAAGCGTACAAAAAATGAATTCATACATGAACAAAATAATTTGCAAAAAATTAGGAATTTGAATTTTGTTTTATTTTTGCCATAAACTTTATATTTTGGGAAAATGACAGAAAAATGCCACTTGAATTTCATTTGGACAAATAGGGGTCTCCAATTCCAACTTGGACAAATATGGGTCAGTCCCCTATTTGTCCAAATGAAATGTTAGTGAAATGTCTTTTCTGCCCTTCTCTCATTTAGAAAACAAATCCTAACATACTCTTCCCCTTCACCCCTTCAAACTTGCTCTTCCCCTTCTTCATCAACATCTGCACTGTCTTTTAGCTTACCTTGGCTGTCGCAACTTCATCAACATAACTAAAAAAACAAATATATAAAAAAGAAAAGAAAATCATTAAGAAAATATATTTTGATGATGAGGTGTCATGTTCCTAGGACTCAACTTTGAACACTCCAAATACCAACGACAAAAGTTCCTGCGTGCCCCCTCTGTTGTAGAAAATTGGACCTTCTCCTCAATTCATTATTCATACAAGCAATTCTAGGCCCTTCCTTCCTTTTGTATTCTTCAAAACAACAACAATCCCTCCCTCCTCTTCCCTCTTTATTTATTCATTAGCTTCCCTTCCATTCACACACTCCCTCGCTCTCTTTCTCTTTTGGGATACTCAGAAATGATTTCCACTATGAAATGTGTTTCCCTCACAAACCCTAAGCTTTCCCATGTCTCCATGTCAAAGGGTAAGCCTCCTGATTTGATTCGGAAGAGTATGTCAGGATTTGTTTTCTAAATGAGAGAAGGGCAGAAAAGACATTTCACTAACATTTCATTTGGACAAATAGGGGACTGACCCATATCTGTCCAAGTTGAAATTGAAGACCTTCATTTATCTAAATGAAATTCAAATAACATTTTCCTGTCATTTTCCCTTACATTTTGTTAAACAGATTTTAAAATGAACTTTTGAATCGGAAGAATAATATAAAAGGAAAAGAAGAAGAGTTGAGTGGGAGGAGCAGAAGTGTCAGAGATTCTGACATCCCACAAATACAGATAAAGAGAGATTTATAAAAAGCACAAAACTGAATTTAAATAAAAAAGTAATAGCACCGAAAAGGGAGCAAATTCTCACAAAAATAACTTTGCTACATAACTACTTATACACAAAACATGCCCTCAAATTTAAAAATTAAAATGATAAATGAAAAAAAGTAACTTTTAGTTTTGGTCAAGATATAAAGAGTTTAATTATTGAGTGGTAAATCATGAAAAATAATTACCATACAGTGTGTGTCTGTGTGTTTATATGTGTGTGTGTTTATATATATATATATATTCCAACTTCAAAATATCTGGATATGATTTTTTTATAGAAATAATACTAGTAATAAATCACTCAATTTGAATTTGTGGCTATTCAATGTGGTAGGGACCATCCTAGGCATGTGCATCACAAACACAAATAGTTATTGGTTTGTTATCAATATTATCAGCTCCCATTGACTCATTTACTTCTGTGTTGTACTAATATTAACATATTCTTTCACATTGATACTCCTTGTTGTGCCCTACTCATATTTTTACATTTCAACACTCGAAAATGTTCATATTATTGTTTTCGGGTGAAAGTTTGGCTTGCATTATATAATTTCAGTTTTGATCCTGATACTTACTCAATCAAGTCTTCATAAAATTACAGGGAATATAAATTGCAATTTAAAATATATGGATTGAAACCAAAATTCAATTAAATACTTAAACACTAATAGTAGCACTAGCACTTTTTAATATATTAACTTAAAAAGCAACTATGAGTATTAGTTCTAAAGTTCTTTTGTTTATATTTTGGATTTTGAGGATAAAAAATATTTATTTAAAACTTCAAGAATATATTTTACAAAAGGCGTGTGATTTGTTTAATTAGAATGATAAATTGTAAACATAAAAACAAGGACTGAATTTTCTGTGTAGCCTTAACTTTTTGTCTCATGCGTGTTTTGATACTCTACAATGATGAATATATTGAATAAAAACTAAAAAAACATGTATGGCCAGTTCGGTTTTACAGTGGACTGCGCAACGTGGGATGCTTTTTGAATTTGAAAAGCCTTTGACTTGTGAGTGGTTTGTAGTTTGTACAGTTTGCACTTCCCCACGCGCTTGGCGCGTCTTCATCCCATCCCAAACAGCCACGTGGCTTGCATAGGACAAATATGATCACCACTGACACTAACCCATTCTCAAAGCTTTGGAAAAAAAAATTCAATATGAACAATTAAGTCTTAAATTACAATAATATATAACTATATTTTCCACTTAAATATGCCCCCAAAAAATCTCCATTCCCTATATGTAAAACATGTTATATATTTAGGAAAACAGAAAGAATATGTAATCTCAAAAATATGTGTTAAAAGTAAGATACTCATGCATTATAGCAAGTTTAATTTTACAAAATACATCAAAGAATATTATATAACATGCATTATAGCAAGTTTCATTTAACAAAATTAAACCCGTGCATCGCACGGGATAAAATACTAGTTAAGTCTTATATCAATATATGAGTATATATCACTATCTGGAGTACTACTCTACTATTCATTAATAGATAACCCCATAATTACGTATAATGTTCATATCTATTACCTTCTTTTCTTTTAATGGAACTCAAGAATGTTCGATCTATCATTCTCATTGGCACATCTAATGACTTTTTAGACATGTTCAATCTATCTCAAATAATTTTCTACGGTCTTTTCACTTAAAGGTGTCACTACAAGTTGTAGATGTATATGTATGCTCATCATTTTGAATCAAATCCTTATTGTATCACCACACTTTCTTCAATTAGTATATATTTAAATAAAATTGAAGTTATGCTCTTCGATAAAAAAAATTGTAGACATTCTTTTAAAGTAAATTATTCTCTGTTAGATGTTTTTGACTTATAATTTTTATTATTCTTAGTTTTTTTTGGTGCAAGTATATCATTACCAGGCAACAATGATTCTGATAAAAAAAACCAGGCAACAATGCTAATGATTTTTTCTAAGCAAACAAATTAATTATGTTTTGATTTTAAAAAATCAAATTTTGTTGTATACTCCTATAAAAATTATAATTGAAAATTTAATAGCACGTTCAATATTTATTATTTTAAAAAAAATTAAAAAGTTTTAAAGATTTTATTTATAAATATTTACTATTGTTTTATTTTGGAACTAAATGTTTTTAATATGATCCAGATATTATTTTTATGTATTATGCAGAATTCAAAATCATGTTAAGATAGTACTATAAAGATTAAAAAAGCTAGTACTATAAAGTCACATAGGAGTTGTTTTTTAAGTGACATAGATTCACCTCATAATGGCTTACACGTTCCAAAAATAATAAATCTCCAAAGCATCGCATAGATATGCTTACATGGCCAAGAAAAGAAGATATGTTTACCATCATAACACGAATCTCAAATCTCATTAGAAGACAGCTTTGGAGTTGAGTCCTTCAAAGCACAAAACCTCAACCGATCAATCCAACGGCCATCATTAAATCATACTTGCATGTCACATACTATTATCATTCCTTCCCTTTATGAGCCTCCTCACTAGCCTTTACTTCCTCTATCTACCTCTGCAACTTCCACTTCCACTTCCTTACACTCTTTCTTTCTTTTCTGAGTTCAAACAACATTAAAAAAAACAGTAATGGGTTTTTCAGTTCTTCCATGTCTTCTCTTCTCCCTTATGTTCTTTCTCTCATGGGTACATGGAAGTAATACTGAACTAAGAGCTCTTATGGACATGAAAGCTGCTCTTGACCCAGAAAGTCATTATCTTTCTTCATGGACACTTAATGGGAATCCATGTGGAGGTTCATTTGAAGGAGTGGCTTGCAATGAGAGAGGTCAAGTGGCTAACATTTCCTTGCAAGGGAAAGGCCTTTCTGGGAAACTATCACCATCCATTCATGGCCTTAAGCACTTGACAGGCCTTTACTTGCATTATAACTCTCTCTATGGTGAGATTCCTAAAGAAATAGCCAACTTGCATGAGCTTACTGACTTGTACTTGAATGTGAATCACTTCAGTGGTGAAATCCCCACTGAGATTGGCTCAATGGAGAACTTGCAAGGTAAAGTTGTAAAGATTTTTTTTTTCTTTTGGGTTTATAAGAGTTGAGCTTGTTTCAGTGAGTGTATTCAAGCTTTTTACTGGGTATTTACTGAATCATAAATTTTCTAATCATGAGATGGCTTTTGATAAATTCTTTTGTTTTGTTTTTCTACTTTTGATGGGTACATTAAATCTCTAGCTCTGAGATTTTCCAAACATGGTTATAGTATATCTCTAAACAACATGGTTATAGGTGTAGTTCATTGAAGGAAAGGAGAAAATAAGGGAGATAATTATTGCGGTTGATATTTTACTTAAGAAATTATAAATGCTTCTAAATCAAACAAGATTTTAAATATTCATGTTTTTATTAGTCTGATTTTGCAAGAGGGAGGTGTAATCTAGTGAATGTAACAGCAAGTTTTCACTCTGGTGTTTATTTTGAACTGTTTTGTAGCTTTCTTAACAAGCATAGTTTTTTGGGGCCAAATGAAGATTCTTGGATTCTATAAAAATTGTTACTTCAAACTACTCACTAATGAAAATTTGAACATATTGAAGCAGTTGCTTTTTTTCCAAAAAAAATCAACTTGTGATGAGAGTAGTTAGACTCCATTATTATTCATTAAAGGCATTAAAGTACTTGCTCATTTTTTCAAACTTTCACTTTTGTTTCACAGTTTTGCAGCTTTGCTACAATCAATTGAAGGGAAGTATACCTACTCAGCTTGGTGATTTGAAGAAACTCAGTGTTCTTGCTCTTCAGTCAAACCAACTAACTGGAGCTATCCCTGCTAGTTTAGGCAACTTGGGAATGTTAATGAGACTAGACTTGAGCTCAAATCACCTATTTGGCTCAATCCCCTCCAAATTAGCTGATGCTCCTTCTCTGCAAGTTCTTGATCTTCGCAACAACACGCTCTCTGGGAACGTGCCACCTGGTAATAATGCTTCTGTATCATTGACAAGATTCTATTTTTCTTATTCTCCCTCAATACCTTGTAGATAATTGCCAAAACTGCATTTACTTTTGCTTCTTTGTTTGTCAGTTTTGTCTTTGTTCATTCAAAGAAATTAATGTGATATCTTTTGTTTGGTTATTTTCATTGGTTAATTGAAGCTTTGAAGAAGCTTGAAGATGGATTCCTGTATGGATACAACCTGGGATTGTGTGGAGCTGGCTTTTCATCCTTGAAGCCTTGCAGTGCATCTGATCATGTTGATCCTACTAGGCTTGATCCGTATGGAGCTGGCATTAATGGTCACTCAACAAGAGACATCCCGGAGACTGCGAATGTTCAGTTGCCATCCTGCAATGGAACTTGGTGTCAAAAGTCTTCGAAATCCAAACAAACAACAACAACAACAACGTCTGTAACTGTTGGCATAATTGTGATTGCCATGGCAGTTTCAGCTGTTGGCATTCTAACCTTTGTACATTATCGCCGGAGAAAACAAAAGCTTGGAAACTCCTATGATGTCTCTGACAGCCGTCTAAGTACTGATCAAGCTAAGGCTGTTATGTATAGGAAGAATGGCTCTCCTCTAATCAGCCTTGAATACTCTAATGGTTGGGACCCTTTGGCTGATAGCAGGAACTTCAATGGGGATAGCCAAGACTTGTTCCAAAGCTTTAGGTTCAATTTGGAAGAGGTCGAAACTGCGACTCAGTATTTCTCGGACTCGAATTTGTTAGGAAAGAGTAATTTCAGTGCAACATATAAAGGAGTGTTAAGAGATGGGTCTGTGGTTGCTGTGAAGAGTATCAGTAAAAGTAGTTGCAAGTCTGATGAAGCTGAGTTTTTGAAGGGACTAAACATTTTGACATCACTTAGGAACGAGAATCTTGTGAGGCTCAGAGGTTTTTGTTGTTCTAGGGGACGTGGTGAGTGCTTTCTCGTCTATGATTTTGTTCCAAATGGAAACCTTTCCCGCTATCTTGATGTCAAAGAAGGTGATGCTCAAGTCCTTGAATGGTCAACCAGAGTTTCCATTGTCAAAGGGATTGCTAAAGGTCAGCCTTCAATTTTCACTTCTTTTACGTCATTTCTGCAATTTTCTATATAATGAAAATGGTTATTGATGATACGGACTTAAGTGAGATGGGGAAACCTACCCCAAAAGCTAGCTGTTGCGGTGGCTAACATAACATTGGTTGGTCTTCACAAATTGCCAATATTTTGGCGGCTGCACTCTATAACATATTAATCGACCTCTTCTGATTGAATGAAGGCCTCCATGGGTAGCCCCCTTTAGAACTACCAACAACCTACCTTTGTTATCAATCGGGGAAATCTCAAATAAATGACAGTTGAATTTCAAAATCCCAGAAAGGGGATTTTGAGTAATAAACGTCGCTACTCAACTAGTTAATCCTGTTATTCCAATAATTCAAATGATTTTGAAATTTAACTGTCCCTTATCTGGGATTTCCCCTTATCAATTTATACCTCTTGCCAATCAGAGGCCTCCATGGTTCCAATTGATTGGCCGCTATATAGGATGGAGAACTCTAATAAAGTTGGTTGTTGGAGTAGGAGAACCAACCACTTAATGCTCATTGAGTACCCTATCATTTTCAACATGGGACTATCTTATGCAATCAAGTCTCCATATTTACATAATCTTTGTCATTTGTGTGTATCATATACTCTATTCATCTTGTCATTGAAGTGATCAATTCTATAATGTTGATATCTCTGCTGTACAGGTATTGCATATTTACATGCACACAAAGCCAACAAACCTGTGCTTGTTCACCAAAGCATCTCAGCTGAGAAAGTGCTCATTGATCAGAGATTCAATCCACTGCTTGTGGATTCTGGCCTCTGCAAGATCCTCACCAATGACATTGTCTTCTCAGGCCTCAAGGCGAGTGCAGCGAAGGGCTATCTAGCTCCCGAGTACACGACCACTGGTCGGTTCACGGAGAAAAGTGATGTGTATGCTTTTGGAGTACTTCTTTTGCAGATCCTATCTGGGAAGCAGAAGATCACAAGCACAATGCGCCTCTTAGCAGAATCGTCGAGGTTCCTAGAAGTTATGGACCCGAATCTGCGCGGAAAGTTCTTTGAGTTTGAGGCTGCTAAGTTGTTGAAGATGGCTTTGGTTTGTTCCCATGAGTCTGCTTTTGAGAGGCCATCAATGGAAGCCATTGTGCAAGAACTGAACAATTGTAGTAGCTGTCTGTGAGATTTCAGTTTTAACTCACTATTTACTGAATTTAACTGTCACTAACTGCTAATGGCTATTAGCTTTTCATGTTGATCTGTAAGCAAGCATGTTATCATGGTGGTCACCTGTAATTTTGTTGAATTTTTTCTCTTTAAGGTGAATGCCTCTTTCAAATTTCAACTAATTGCTTTTCAGTTTGCTTTTTTAATCAGAATTGGTTGTTGTTTTTGTTGTTTCATGACGCTTTTTGGGCTGAAAGTGGTTATTTGTTTTGTGACTTGAAATTATGGCGCTATTCAAAATGTAGTGTCTAAAATTTTTTGTTCTTAAATATAACATCGTTTTCTAATTTTTCCCAACTTTTTTTCAAATTGACCCTAATAATACTTATTTATAATAACAAGCAAGAGATAGAGAATGGGGATAAAAGTAGGGAAAATTAATTTGAGGTCCTCACAAGGGACTTAATACTAGAAAAGTCCCAAAAGTTGGGAAAATTAATGTAGGGTCTCAAGGGACCTTACTTTAATATATTTGAAAAGTGAAAAGACAGTTTTGCCCCTAGCCTATTAACACATGTGACATGTGTTAATAAGCTAGGGGCAAAAACTGTCTTTTCACTTTTCAAATATATTAAATTGAGGTCCCTTGGGACCCTACATTAATTTTCCCTATGAGACTTTTCTAGTATTAAGTCCCTTGTGGGGGACCTAAAATTAATTTTCCCATAAAAGTATATAGTTAAAATAAATTGGTAATATTGTGTTTAAAACTAATTTAACTAACGTCCTTAATCTAATTAAATTAGGGAAGATGATCTTATATAAAAACAGAGGTAATATCACCTAGTACTATATATATATATATATATATATATATATATATATATATATATATATATATATATATATGGGTTGTACAACCCTACTAAAGGTTATGTACGAATATGAAAATAGTGCTATTTTTTTTATGAAAAAAAGTTTAGGTGAGTTGGGTCTCAGGCTCACTAAGGTCAGGGCAGGCCTCCAGGCGGGATTGGAACCCACAACTACATAGTTATGAGTTTAACCCATTTACCAACTGGACCAACCTTTGTTGGTAAAATAATGCTATTTAGGATATACCATAATTTGAACCATCCACTGCTTTTATAGCCAATTTGTTTACAAACAAGTTTTCAACTGAGAAAATAAAATATCCTTTGCCAAACACGCGAATCCATTACGTATATATCTTGTCATGTTCTTATGACATGCTTTACTTTTTTTTTTCAGTTGGTTAACAAATTGAGAAATAAGACATACGGATTTGGTTTGTTTTTTGCAAAAAAATCTAAAAAAGAAAGCTAAATAAACTATCAATAAATTGATTTTCTTGATTTTTTCTAAAATAGTTTATTTAACTTATAAACTAACATATATTACTACCTCCGGTCTTAAATATAAGACCTAGATGACTTTTTTTTTGGAGAGATTAATGTTGCCAAATAGGTTATTAAATTATGACATATTTGATACATTTTTAGATTATCCATTAGTTTATAGGTAAAATATACTAGTCTAAGGGAAAGATTAGGTAAATCATCAATTTATAATTAACTTATTTTGCTTTTTTGGGATTTCCCAAAAAGTTAATTAGGTCTTATATTTAGGACCGGAGGGAGTACAATACTACATAAAGTATATTATGATTAAGCATCTCAATAAACTTTTTTAATTTCTCCAAAAAAGTTAATTAACTCTTTGTTTTTTATACTGAATCAGGTTAGTTTTTTCTAATGAAAAAACAAATGAAGTGTTATTAGTTTGAAAAGCTTTTCTAGTTTAAGAGGTTCTTTATTCAAAATTAACATAACCTCCCGTAGTAGTTGTGTTAGTTATGAAGGACTAGGCACATCATTGAAATATTGAATGATACTTATTTATCCATATTCAATCACTTCATTCATGGAAAACAAGCATGTAAAACCCCGGTGATGCCTGTAACGTACCTCCTACTAACGAATTATTAACTTACTAACTTCCACCTAATTAAACACATATTCAAAATAACCCAAACAAATGGTGTATAACCATGTTAGTAAGAATACATTTAACATGGTTAGAAAAAGAAAACGATATCATTCAGAATTAAATGCCCTAACCATGTTAGTAAAAGATTCACCTAACATGGTTAGCAAAAGAATTTCTCTACTATGAAGAGATTACAACCATATGCTTAACACATATCTAACTATGTTAGAAAAGAGAATCTCCTAACATAGTTAGCAAAAGAAACCAAACCAACTACATAAAAGGTAACCATATTAGAGCGGGGCCCATCTAATATGATTATATACAGCTACAACGTAAAATCAAATAATACACCTTCAATATATCACATAATCATGTTAGGAAAATGATTTCCTAACTATAATCCATCCAAGGCAACACCTGTATCCATAAATCCACATCCTTTCCACAAGTCATCATCACACTGAACAGAGTGTAATACAGCAATAACGGACATATTAGTTAGAATAGTCCCTTAACTATCATAAGGATCAATACCACAAATCATCAACCACTTCAAATTAAATCAACAGAACAAGTAAAACAATCATTCAATAATACAACTCATTCAAACTAACATTCATAAATGCGGAAGCTGATGCAGCCTAGTGAAATGGCAATATATATTCCTACATGGTCACCTCCGGCCTACTTACTACATCAGTATGGGCCGGACGACCCTTCCCCTTCCTCTTCGCCTCCCTCTGTGCATGATCACCTGTAAAAAAAATAAAGGGAATGGGGTGAGACAAAACTATGTCTCAGTAATCACTACTTAACTCACTGTGAGACTCAGATGTGAGGTAGCGGAGTGTCTACAGGGTACCACAGTTTTCAAAACCTGCATAAACCACGCAATACATACATATATATATATACAGAACAAATACATTCATCTCTCAATAGACAAAAATAAACGTGTGTGACACTGTGCCCGGTCTACAATCCGAAAAGCATAAAAAGGGACCACTCTAATCAATGTGAAAATCTCTGGTTCCTTTACAATCTCAGGAACACGTGCAATTAACCTATCGATTTGCGCAAATCGATAGGTTACATCGGCCGACGGTACTAATAATTAGTGTCATGCAACATACAAAAGATTTATATAGATATGTGCATATATATATATATATAAAGTACAGTTTATTTAGAAAGGCACCCTATAGCCCACGTTTGAATATAAAATAATTTGAACACATTTCATTTATATATATAAGTAGAAGAGGATTTTAAAAATCCTCAACTACCGTCACCCTCAGTATCACAGTCAGTTAAGTGTGATTACCTGTTCAAGCTCAGAAACAGCACTATATATCCTCAGTTATTGCCTTCCGCGAGCTCCACTCGAAGCATTGCCCATAACAATCGTACAATGAGCTGCTGATGGTCAAGACACAATATCAGTGACTTTGACCACCAATTCAAACTGATTCTAAAACAATCATTGAAGTAATCAATTACTTCTAACTTCCATTCTTTTCTATATTCTTTTGTACCCCACAATTCCCTTAACCCTTTGTTTATAATTCTTAAAGTATTGACTTTACCATTTTCCCTAACTCTTACCAAAATCAACCAAACATGTAAAACTTACTAAACCTCTTCAAAAATATTCCTTACGTATTCCAAATAGCTCCCTAACCTTCCCAAATAATCCACCACCAATCAAACACTCTTTTACATACCAAATATCTCTTTCAACCAACTCTTTAACTACCAAAATTTCCTCCTATACAAAATTTCACACCTCCAACATCTTCATAACACTTACACTAACATTTCTTAACTTTCAATTTGCTCCATACAACTCACATAAACAAACCTCAACTTTAAAGAAAACACAAATGCCCATAAAACTGCAAAACGATCACCAACCACCAAATCACCATATTAATATCAAATTTATGACTTAAAGTAACTTCTTAACTTCACAAACCTTCCACCAAAGTTCAACCTATCTTTATCTAATCAATTTCCTCTTTATTCAACACTTTAAATTATCAAACTTCCTCCCAACTACCAATTCCAACAATTCCAACCTTCCAGAATTATTAAATCACTTCAAAAACTATTATACTACCACCAATTTATTCAAAACATCATTCATTAACAAATCCCAACTTCAAAGAGTCTAAATATTGTCTACAAAATTCCCAAACTATTTTCTAACTACCAAAAACTTAACTACATTCCAAACATCTCCATTCAACCACTTTAATATCCACAAATTCTTGTTTAAAGTTCCCAAGGAATCAAGTATATGTAATCCCTAACTTCAAAGAATCACATTCATCACCAAAAACTCCCAAATGTTCAATCTCCTTTAGAAAATCCAATTGCTCCCAAAAATACTCAAATTCAATGTTTCAATGTCCATATTAAAGCATTAACATTCCCAAATGTCATTATAATCAAAACCCCAACTTCAAAGAATACCTAAATATTCCCCAAAAAAATTCCAAAGTATTTTCCAACTTCAAGAGATATCAAATATCCTCACAAATCTTCAATTAATCACTTAACAATCCTTATGGTAGTTTGCAAATCCTAAAATCTCAAATTTTCACAAAACCCTAACTCAAAAGAAGGAACTTTATCTACAAAACAACATCACAAATGGTTCGGAAGACTTACAAAGTTCAAGAATGAGGAGAGGGAGGTTAACCGCCGCGGCCACCGTCCTAGACGCTGGAAAAACTAGTCTTTACGTGAATGGCCCAGTTGAGAGGGAAGGGAAGTGAGGAATGATGAAAATGGAGTTAGAAAGGGAAGGAATGACTTGAAAAAGCCAAAAGAAACCATATACTTACCTCCCAGCCGCCGTCCGCCGTGAACACTCGCCGGAAAATGAAAGCTTCGCCGGAAAAACGCCAAAAACGAGGTGGATGAAGAGGAATAGATCTAACAAGGTTTTAGCAAGATGTGGAGAGAAGAGAGTGGAGAAACCGAAATTGGTGAGCTTTGGAGGTGGTGAAACCGAAATGAGTGAGCAATGGAGAAGGGAAGAATTTAAAATGTAAGGGGGAGGGAGGTGGTGCGCTGCTCATCCGAGAATGAAGGGGAGGGAGTGTTTTGTTGAGATTATATTGTGTATTATGTACACATTTAGAGAAAATTACCTAAAGGCCCTCATTATTTCCCAACCCATTTGATTTGCCAAATTAAACATCTAATTTATTTAACCTCCCCAATACTTTAATTTACATAAACTTCCTTAATTTCTAAATTCTCTCAACTATTTAATTGATTATCTTTAGGTACTTATTTCCTAAAAAGTCCCAAAATATCCTAAAAATTCTAAAATTTCCCAAAATGTCAAAATTTTCCATTTATTATTTCTTAAATACTCTCTAATCCTGTATTTAATTTTCAGGATGTTACAATGCCCGGGGAGCAATAATTTGACAACAGCAATACAAATTTGGGGCAATTAGTTATTGAAGTGAAAGTGTTAAATCATGAGCGAATCCGAAAACAAATATGAAGTTAGTATTCATATATATAATATCGATGTAATTCAGGAGATTTATTGAAAATACAATGGAATGGATGGAATATACAATCAATACATAGAAATTTAGACTAAGACGTATTGTTACGGAAAACTTCTTTGTAAACAACATTGAGAATTGAAGTAACATTAGTTGAGACGGTCCTACAATTTGAATTTCAAATTCAAGAATGCTAATACATGTCCGACCACTAGAAACTCACCAGCTCAAGTTATTACTCCTTCTGCTCTACAATATAAACATAAGTTTTGAGAGAGTTTGTCCCATGTTTATAAAAATATATAAGTCACTTTTCTATAAGTCCATTCGTCTCCCCCCCCCCACCCTCTTGCAAAAGGTCCTTGCTTCTTTCCATTCAACCCTTTTGTGAGTGTTAAATGGTACTCCCTCCGGTCCCTAATGTAAGAGCCCAAAATTTGAATGGTTTTGGTCCCTAATGTAAGAGCTCACCCCATATTCTCTCCTCATTTAATGCATTTTTTCCTACTTTACCCCTAACTCTCTTTCATATTTATTAATGGTTATGTATTTCTCTCTCTTAAAAGTACCATAATAAATATGGGCAATTTTGGAAAAGAAGCATTAACTCCAGACATCCAACTAACATTCACATGTTTTCTTAAGAAGCGTTTTTTTGGCGGCTGACTCTTACATTAGGAACCGGAGACCGGAGGTAGTATAATCATTCATTCCATGTCTTTTATTTAAGAAATAAAAATAAGCGAAGTAGTTTATGAGGATTATTTTTATCAGAAGTTTATGAGGAAATTAAATAACACAAAATCTCTTCTTCGATCAGGAAGTAATTAAGTCGCTTACTTGTATAATACTCCCTCCGTTCCTAAATATAAGATCACTTTAGAGAAGTAGATAAGTTCCTAAATATAAGATCACTTTCTATTTTGTCCCAAGTTTTGCCTAAAGTATACACACAAAAGGATGGTGCTTCTCTCTCTTTCCCTTCAATATTTCTCTTTAGAGAGGGGTATTTTTGGAAGATCATGTAATCCCAACTAATTGGATTGTCTTCCTTAATCTCCTCAAATTAGACAAAGTGATCTTATATTTAGGAACGGAGGGAGTATGTGACATGAAAACTCAGAAAAATGACATGAAAACCAAAAAATAACGCCCATAAAAACTCTTTTCTCGATCCTGTAGTGCAGAATTCAGAGAGTGGCTTTGACATAGTCATAACTCATAAGTACATCTCCCCAGTTCACCAACATAGTGATATTCAAAATAACCAAAGAATAATTATTTTAGAGCCATGCCAATAATTTATAATGATAGGTGAGCTTGAATCCTACTTATTTCAAAGTTATTTTGAGAGTATATATATATATATACTAGTTTACCTTTTTTATGATTAAACTGATTACAGAGAAGAGATTCATTTATCAATATATAATTACAATAATGATGTTAATTTTTAATTTTTTTAGTAACTCAATCATGAGAGATAGTCAAAGTTTTGAAAATAAAAGAATTATCTAGACAGAGTGTTTTGATCACATTATAATTTTAGACGAGCTATATTTTATTAAAGGGCTAATCTAAAAGGAAATAAACTCATCCATGACAAATAACATGGATAAGTAATCTTAGGTTTCATCTATATTGTTTTCAAAGCAGTTTCATCATAATTTTGTTCTTTACAAATTGTTATTGATCAGTTTCGTTAAGTTATAGAAGTAATATTATGCGAAACGAAATGTGATATATATAAGCCTGGATACCTCCCCCTCTCGACGCGTTTTAAAGCCGTGAGGGGTGAGGATTCCCCAAAGCGGACGATTTCGAGAGCAAGACATTGAGATGTTACAGATGGTATCAGAGCACTGCTGGGGACTCCCCTATTCGCCCTGCATTTGAGCCTACTGTTTCTCCAGGTTTGGCTCCGGAGACTATTGATCTCACTTCCTCTGACTGCGACATGATTCTGGCTGAGATGAAAGTGAAGCACTTCGCGGATGCTAAAGATGTCTCAGATAAGATCTCGTTGGACGACTTTCCTGGAACAGCCTCAGTCGTCGACAACTTTGAGGCAATCAGAGAAGAGGCCAAGAAGATTCTGTTCCCAGAAGAAAAGAGAGTGTTCTTAATTATACATAATCAACCATATCTTAGCTTGTATCATAAAAATAAAATAATTTTAATAAGAAATTAAATACTATACATATCTTAAATTGAGATGTTATACAACAACCCAAAACAATTATCAACTCAATAAACCAAGTACAGCCCGGTCTTGATCTCATATCAAAGAAAGTACTAAACCGGTCTTTTAACATAAAGTTTAGCCTGATAGATCATTATTTTTCATATTAGATTTTGAGTTGATGCCCAGCTTATCAAGCCCAGAAATCTTGCAAGCCTCTTCCTTGTTGTTCGCATATGACATAAATTACTCCTCGACCCAACCAATTAATTACCTTTTTTTAGAATTAAAGGGGCAAATGCTAATAGCTTGAGATTACAAACGAGATCAAATCCAACTGGGCCTCATCAATGAAGCACACGGTCGCTACTGATACTGCATTGTTGTTGAGACCTTTCTCATTTATTTCCATTCACTTGCTTCCTTCTCATATGTGTAATGTTTTTAACTTTCATTTTAGAGACATTATAGAATTATGTAATACTCTCACTAATTAATATCATTTTGCCTTTATATAAAAAAACAAACGAGATCAAATCTGCAACCTCCCACTATGGGGAGAATGTCATACCATTGGGCTACAAGCGGGCTACAAGGTCCTTGACTCTCCAACCAATTACTGGTCAGTTTTACAAATAGGAGAAACAATTGCCACAATGGACCCATATTACTGACTTTTGTAATTAAAGCCCCACATATATTGTGTTTGAGTTCTAGTTTATCAAGGGCGGGGTACTACTTACACCCCAACCACCAAAAGCCAACCCAATCCGATGATTTGATAGCTAAGTGGCGTGCATTCTGTCATGGCATAGTATTTTATAAAGTTATAATCATTAAAGGGTTAATAAATTTTTTCAGGCTCCAAATCAACCAAATCCGATCCGATCATATATGTTGAAAGCTGAATAAAGCCACTTAATAATTTTGATGAAGACGCCACAAATAATGAGTTACACATGTTAATGCAAGTGAGTTTGAATGATTATATGCACTATGTTGTAAGGTCATTATCATTAGTGTCAGACTCATTATTATTACATCCAATGTGAGTTGCCCCAACAAAACATTGGCTACTCTACTTGTTATGTATTGTTTCGTGCTTTGGACCTAATTAATGGTTTCGTATTTAGATTCACAGCATATTCAATCACAATAATACTTAAAGGTAACAAGATTCATCCATTTTAGACATACACATTCTCATGGACTAAACTAATTTATTGTTAATAACGCCATATACCTGTTAATAGATCCAAAATAGACAGTGCGTTGGCAGCTTAGTATTGAAGGGTTTAGTGTAGATGTTGAAGACATAACCATATGAATCCATGTTTGTTTTAACCACTAACTAATAATTATAATAACAATAATAATGCAGATACACCTCCCTCGAAACAAGAAGCCTTGGACCTCACGTAGTACTATACTTTTTCATTATTAGTATTTATTTTGCATCTATAACAGCCTGGCCTCTGTACTTTCTACTGTTCACAGCTTTTTAACTTTGTTTCTTACTCAACTCGAATCCTATGTCATAAACACAAATATCTAAGCTATATTCTCATGTTTTTGAACCTATGTTATATTATCACTTATCTTCTTTCTTAATTAGTAATATTCACGTGCATTAGTTGTTTCATAAGATCGATCAGATGTAAAATTTGATGCCAATGTGCTATTATATCACTCTATTCACTATAAAAATGAATCACTTTGTCAACAATTGCATTACATTACTGAGTGGCTAACTCATGCAATTGAATAAAGTTGTGGAGGATTATGACATTTGTACATTAATTATTATCCAAATCACTTATTATATTATACTCCCTCCGATCCCTAATATAAGAGCTCAAAATTTGAATGGTTTTGTTCCCTAATATAAGAGCTCATCTCACATTCTCTCCTCATTTAATGCGTTTTTTCCTACTTTACCTCCAACTCTCTTTCATATTTATTAATACTTAGGTGTTTCTACTCTTTCTTACAAGTATCATAATAAATATGAGCAACATTGGAAAAGAAGCATTAACTCCAGACAACCAACTAACATTCACATGTTTTCTTAAGAAGCGTTTTTTTGGCGGCTAGCTCTTACATTAGGGACCGGAGGAAGTATATCAAAGAATTCTTTTAGAAGATTAAGTATATTTTGGACCAGCTAATAATGTCTGTTAATTAAACTTTTTTAATCTTAGGATTGGTTTTCACAAAGATGTGTTCATTGATTTCATTATTGTGAACAAAATATCAAAATCATTGATTTAGTTCTCTTAATTATATACCCACCCCCACCTCTTCACTCTTTTTTTATCATTAGACAAAAAGAATGAATAAAATTTCCATCTTTTTCTTTACCGATAGATCTAAGACAATCTCAAAGACATAAATTTAAATAAATTAGACTATAGGATTGCAAAGATCCATGTATCACCCAAAAAAGAGAGAGAGAGGATATATAGCTAAAATTAAGGTTGTTTCATCTCCAAACAGGCTAGACACGAATAGATCATATATATGTACGAATATATATACATCTTGAAGAAGAAATTAAAGGAGCAGCTCCTAGCTAGCAAATTACAAGCCACTCAATCACAACTCTCTTTATCCCCTAATTAAGACCAAAATAACAATGAACCCATTAACAAAAAACCCTAATTTAATGTAACGAATATAAATTAAGCAGGAATGACTTTTCCTTGTGTTGGAAATCTAACCCTAAACACATGTTCTTCACCAGTACATTTATCCACCTTCACAATCCACCTGCTTTTTCTCACCTTCATCCCCATCATATTTTCTTTATTAATATTATTAATAATTTGATTTCTGCCTGTAAATTTAGTCACCAACAATCCTTCACCAATAGGAAGTAACTGAGTTTTTGATCCAAACGACGCTCTACTCTTAAACGCATTATACCCAACAACTATAGTGCCATTTTGCTTATTCCTCCCACTCACTCTATCCACAGCCCTCAAAATCTCCTCATGCTTCTCCAGCTTACAATCCACCAACACGAAATCCGCCTCATTGTATCGGGTGGCTATTAGTTCTTGAGGCTCCCCAATCACAAATTCAACTTGACGTTGTAATAATCTTGATGAGACACCACTTTTCAATAATGATGATTTGTTGCATGCATTTAGGTATAGGTGTTCATGGCTCCGAATAATGCATATCACACGGCCTCCGGTTTGGTGGCTCGCTGCTACTAACGCCTCCATCGTGGACCCCGGCTCACCACCACAGGCCACCACCATTAGTTGTGAGTTGTTGCCAGCCGCTAGGGCAGATATGAACTCAGCCACGTCTGGCTCTTTTGCTCTTTGTCCCTAGATAAAATTAAACCAAGACTATGTTAGAAAAATATGTCATTCAAGAATAAAAAAGAATATATACACTTGTTGAGGTTTATAAAAATGTATGTGTTAAATCTGTCTTTCTATCAAATGACTTAAACCAATTGATAGGACATAATTCATCATACACATACACATTTAATTCTATACATAACTATTCATCAATAGTGAACATATTTTAATAGTGCTTACCATTTTCAAAGTAGTGAGATAGGCTTTTGTGGCGTTTTCTGCTGACCAGAAAGACATTGTTGTAGATAGTGGGAGAGTCCTTGAAGGATGAATTTGAACGTTGAGGAGGTATTGGTTTTTAGTTTGATAAATGAAATTGATGGAGATGATGATTATGATGAATTGATTTGGCTGGTGAGATGTGAGTTTATTTTATAGGGAAGTTGATTGAAGGAGGAATCAAAGGAAGCTGGGTGGAGCATGGTGGGTCATGTGTGATTCCAACTGGCTCTCTGCCCTAAAAATAATAATATATAATATAATATTTTGTATGTGTGTGACAATCAAATAATTAATCATAAGATATAATGATTTATTAATTATTATGGGGTCATGAACATGCATATGGCTACATATTGTTCCCCAGGGCAATTATAATTAATGTCGTTATGTTCGTGGTTCATTTTATTATATATTTTTATGTGTTTTCTTTATTTTTTTGAAAAGAAAGAGAATGAGAATTTTGAAAAGAAGAAGCTAAGAAGAGACATCCATTGATCCATTGTGTGAAGGTGTGATGGGAAAAAGAAACAAAATAGGGTATATATTTAATTTCATCAAATCTTCTATATTTGTTGTCCACGTATGTGGAGATATTTTAGGTGAGCTTTTTTCCCTGGAGATTTTTAAAAGGTTACTATAAGATAAATGGTTTTCGTGTTTAATAACTTTAATTTTTTATGGGCTTAAATCAAATTTCTTCACTTATCAGAACTACTGGCCGGTACGAGAAGAACCGTTTTTTCCTAAAAAAAAAAAAGATGTAAAAAGAAAATGAATGGCATGCACACCTTCACATACACAAAAAAAAAGTTTAGATTAGAAAGAACCAGGATGGTAAATTAAAAAAAAAAGAAAAAGAAAGAAGCAGGATGGAACTGATCAAGCATATAGCTAGTCAGGCATATCATTCTTCAAAACTGTATACAACAAGGAGTAAAATTATAGTGGATCTTTAGATAACAATTGTTATGGAAGAAAATAAAACCCAGCATGATTAGCTATTATATTCTTTCAATTCACTTTTTTGTCCAAGGTCGGAATAGTATCTTCAAAACTGAGTTAGATGGATCATACTTCTAGGAATTGGTTTGAAGTAGATTTTTTTTATGGTTGAAATGAGTTAAAAAGGATTTGAGCTGCCATTAAACTCAGGTTGAAAAAGGTTTTCAAGAATCGATTGGGATATGAGCTTTATAGAGCACATGGTTAAAACACTATAGAAGTATACATCCCACAAAAAATTGACCATTCTCTAAGCCTAATTGATGTTGAGATCATCTAATTTGTAGCATTATGATTAGTAAACTTTATATACATATATTATATATGTATAAAAAAAATTTATTTAATCATTATATTACTGGTTTCACCGCCGCTCTAATTTTTTAAACCAGGAAAACCAAAACCTGCTGAAATTTCTGATTTAAAGTATAATACATCTTTTAAAATCCTATATCAGAAATATATACTCTCATTAAAGCTACAATAATATAAGAAGCGAACTTTCGTGGTAATTAACAAAGCATATAGAATAACCGTGATCATCAATTTTCTTAATTCCCGCAATGATGTCTTACAATTGGAGAGACATACAATACATATATAAACAAGTAATCACTAGTTAACTCAAAGTTTTTATGAATAAACGAAATTAATATAATATAGGTAGCTCCTATTCCTTACAAGACAATAAAAACATTGCCCATGTTAGCTCAGACACAAGCATATCAATCTTACTTGGCTTCCCATATTATACGCTATGCTCATTTTGCAGCAAAGTTCTTTTCTTTATTTTTCATTCAATAATTAAGTATATATATGATACGCCTATATATTTATATAATTGTACAAAGTTGACTTGAAAACTTGAGAAAAATAAGCTTGTTCATCAAACAGTGATAGAAGAATTTGTCCGTGAGCATAAGATCTATTTATTTATTTTCTCGCATCCAAAAACCAACTTTTATTGACCAAATTCTGCAAGTGTATGCATATTTATATATATAAACATGTAAACCTATCATTGAACAGGAAGACCCTCAAGACATGCCAACACCAAACACCTCTTCTGCCTCCAATTCAAAGCCTTTCACCTTAAAAACACATCAACATAGCTGGCCACACACACACACACTTGATATACCCGTTAGGTCACACGGTATCTCGTGCCTTTACTTGATCTGATTACCAAAGGTCTCTAAACACTCAACTAGTTTCAATTGAGGTTATACAATTAAGATACCTCTTCTTAATTAAAACTCTTTTTATTAACGAAGTGATATTCTAACTTAATTCGTCCATCTTGTTATCTAATTGGTCCACCACTAAACCAATTGCTATCATCACTGTGAGATATTATTTATATATATGTTGGTCATCAGCTTCTTTGTGGTGCACATGCATGGAAACCCTAAGAGATATGAATGTAGATGGCATCTATAGCGTATTGCTTCCTGTACCACTGACATGTGTAAGTCCATGATTTAATTTGGTGTCACCCGGTCTCTCTTCCTAATTCTTATTACCCCATTTGTCTCTCTCCCCTGCGGCAACTCCATGCAAGTGTCCATGTGATTTCTCTGTAAACTAATCATAACACCAATAACTTAATACCTCTTTGTTTCTCTTCTTTCCCTACCTTTCTTCTTCTCTAAGATCTATGCTGCGAATCTTACATTACAAAATCAAAAGAGACAACGTGCGTCTGATTCTGCCAACGAATTAAGAATTGGCCGGAAACAAGTATAAATAATACTACCTCCGATCCTAAATATAAGACCTAGATAACTTTTTTTTGGAGAGGTTAAAGTTGCAAAATAGTCTATTAAATCATGACATTTTTGATATATTTCTAGATTATCCATTAGTTTATAAGTAAAATAAATTAGTTTAAGAGAAAAATCAGGTAAATCAATTTATAATTAACTTATTTTATTTTTTTTAGGATTTTTCAAAATAGTCAATTAAGTCTTATATTTAGGACCGGAGGGAGTATGTGTATGTGTGTGCGCGCGCCAACTGTGTAAGCTAAGGGTTTTTTATATGTAAATCAATTGGCCTGCTTTTTTATTCTTGCTTTCTGGGGGTATCTTTTGGTTTGGTACCCTATTTTGTACCATCAAATCTCTTGTTACGTATGAATTAATAATAGTTTATCAAACAATAAAAGAAAGATACTTTAGGTTGGTCTAGATATATTAACACGTACAAATTGAAGGTACTCGATATCTTCGTCCTAAAAGTTAGTGGTGTTTGTTCATGAATGTATCTATATCTCCGATTCGTTTTTCAAAGACAATGTAACAACACACACTTTCGGTGTTTTGCTACCACACACATATACACGAGATTGAAATTTCTGTGCAATGTTTTTTATGCTACTGCAAGTGCCTCTTATATTTATACACCCTTGTTGTTTTATTTCTTTTTAAGATTGAGCTGATGGATTATTACTTGTAGATTTGTCTAACACAAATTAGGATATGGGATATAACATACAAACACAGACACACGCATAAATGACTATAATCAATGTTGGATTTAGTAATTAACGCAATATTTAAGCTTAATTCGATACAAATGGCCACCTTGTTAAATGATACTCCCTCCGGTCCTAAATATAGGACCTAATTGACTTTTTTGAAAAATCCTAAAAAAAGCAAAATAAATTAATTATAAATTTATTTACCTAATATTTTCTCTTACACTGTACTAGTTTATTTTACCTATAAGCTAATGAATAATCTAAAAAGATATCAAATATGTCATGATTTAATAACTTATTTTGCAACCTTGATCTCTCCAAAAAAAAGTCAATTAGGTCTTATATTTAGGACCGGAGGTAGTATATTGTTGTTCTAAACCTTTTTGTGCAAGCTAGCTAGAATCAATATTGCGATCGATTGTTCATGTATGCTTTAAATTTATCGTTGTGCATTGTGTGAGAAATCAAAATCTGTTATTGGTGTTCATTGACCAAAAAATTATGTAATACCTTCAGGCGGCAGCACAAGGCCTTTGTAATCCCCAAGAACAATCACCGGCCATCACATTAATATGTAAAAAAAAAGCTAAAATGATGCCAAATATAAACACGTTCTCAAGCATATAGGAATTCGCAAATGCAGTTGCCAATTGATAATTGAAATTAAATATGAATTATGACCAACAAAATTGAGAAATAGTTGCTGGATAGCTTGAACACTCATGGGTTCGAACTAGGCTATGTTCATGGAAAAAAACTTTGTTAAAATTGAACAGAACCCACTTCAGTGGTTTCTGCATTTCAGAAAGATTAGTCTTTAACTATTGGCTTAGGGATGCCGTCAAGATAAAAAAAAACAACAACAAAGCTTTCATATTTTCAAAATTATCTTCGATGTTAGTTTTATAATACTTTGGTTATTAGACGCTAAAAATTAGTCGTGACTCGTGAATACAAGTTCAAAGGTGTACTAAGTACGAAAAGACTAGGATATTGGGTGCAACAGTCTTTTAAACTTCTAAAATTACATTTTACTTGTGAGTTTTGCCGATGTGTGATTCAAATTAAAACAAAAGTTGCACCTACCTGTGAGAGGATTGAATTATATAACAAAGTTTAAGTTATCACATTTAATTTACAATTTCTTTATAAGCTTCATATTCAAGAAATAAAAAAATATTAAATCATATTGTATTGCATAAGAGCACTGTGACCAATTCGCTATTTATCTATATTTAATTAAGGAATTAATATTAAGCTTAGACAAGATTATTGAGCGCTAGCCAATTAATACATTATCATTGATTTGATTACATAGAATTTCATAATAAAGTAGAGGTTTCAAAATGCAACTTATCCTTTTGGTTAGGGTAAAGGTGTAGATTTATCGCCAATAATATATTGAAATTGCACCAAATATAAATAACAAATTCAGATGCGTATTTAGTATTATTAAAAGAAATGGTGCGAATATAAGAATTTGGTTAATCAGCTTGCAGAATCGTTAAAATTCACATGTCATTTTATGGGATTCATTACGTGATTTTTAAACAAATCTAATGACTTGTTAAAGGAATTTCTATATTTGAATAATTTTTATCTGATTAATACCAAATTTGCACCTCAAATTGCTATATTTAATAGGTGCGATTTACACAGTTGTTTGATACTAAATCTGAAACCCTTGTAGTTAATGATTTATTTATCACAATATTGGATCAAACAAGTGTATTAATAAAAACATAGAGAAGGAAATATATTACATAGAAACATAAACAGAGTTTAAGAGGGATACTACTATTCCGATTTGCTTCTGCACCTTATTTTGGACGTACTATACATAGGAACATCAGATATGTAAGTCATACTCAGTTATGCAAAATTCTCTATGGGTGAATTTGATTATATTTCAAATTCTGTATTATTACAATTTTAGCAGCTGTTTCCGATGTATAACTTGAATATGACTATTAAATCATCATAAAACTATAAAATAAGACTTCATTCACATCTGCTCCAGCTAAAACACTGAAAATTTTAAAAATTGATCATCTCAAAAAGCCCAATATTTTTGAAACCATTTCTGGTTATATGGTGTTATTCAATTGAAGATTGAAGCTAAATCCATATTTTATAAACTAATCGTGGAATGGGACCTAAAAAAATGTGAGGTCGTAGCACCCTTTAGGTCACAGATCTTTTATGATTCTAGAACTAGCTTCTAAAATGGTCACTTGAGCCTGAATATAAGATTTAATTAATTTTTTTTGGAGAGATTTAATTAATTTTTTTTGAGAGATTAAGTAAAAAATAGGTTAATTAATTTCGATATATTTGATGTATTTTTAGTTTACCTATTAGTTTAGAGGTCAAATAGACTCATTTAAGAAAAAATCAGGTAAATCAATTCATAAGTGATTTATTTTGCTTTAGGATTTTCCAAAAAAAAACCAATTAAGTCTCATATTTAGAACCAGAGGAAGTAGTATATATTCCTCGGTTCCTACTTATAGGGTAGAGCAAGAATGGTTTATTTGGCACATCTTATGTGTGAGTGTATCATTAAACATTTCACTTAATTGAGTTGATTTTGTTTTATATGTTGTAGTATATTTTTAATTGGTTGACCAAAAAAAAGTATATTTTTAATAGGGCTAAAGTTGAAAAGTTGTCAAAATCTAAGGGGAGGATTAATGAAGCTTAAGATTTTTCTTAATTTGTGAAATATGTTGAAAATGCTTTATGAATGGAACCAAAAATGTACTTTTTAACCATTAGTCAGGATATTTTATTATCCAATTTTAAATTGTCACAGCTTAGCTATCAAATAATAAAGGGTAATGGACCTAATCTGGCCCCCAAGTAACCACCAAGGAGCGCTGAACACCATGAACTAACAACAAGCCCATATCTGTACTCCAAGTAACCAAGGTGTTTAAAAACTACCCCGGTTGGACGGTCAACAACGTTTGACCGTTACTATGCCTATGTGGCTGCCACGTGAGCACCTGCTTTGCCACCTCTACTTGCCACATGTGTATTTTAAATGGACCTAATCTGTCCTCCAAGTAACCACCCAAGTGCACTGAGCACCCTGAACTAACAACAGACCCATATCTGCACTCAAAGTAACCAATGTGTTTAAAAACTACCCCGGGCGGACTGTTAATGACGTTTGACCGTTACTATGCCTATGTGGCTGCCACGTGAAGGCCTGTTTTGCCAACCGGCGCCTTGTCATCGCCATGTAAGATATGTTCATGTGGGTCTCACCCATAATAATAAACAATTTCTCTCTCCCACTGCATCACCATCACCACAGCCCCCCCAACACCCACCACCCCCACCCACGCCACCCTTAAACGTGGCAAGCAGAGGTGGCGTGGGTGGGGGGCTGTGGAGGTGAGGCAGAGGGGGGCTGGGGAGGTGAGGGGGTGGCGTGGGTAGGGGTGGTGGGTGTTGGGGTGGCTGTGTTGATGGTGATGAAGAGGGAAAGAGAAATTGTTTATTATTATGGGTGGGACCCACATGAACATATCTTACGTGGCGATGACAAGGCGCCGCGTGGCAAAACAGGCCTTCATGTGGCAGCCACATAGGCATAGTAACGGTCAAACGTCATTGACCGTCCGCCCGGGGTAGTTTTTAAACACATTGGTTACTTTGAGTGCAGATATGGGCCTGTTGTTAGTTCAGGGTGCTCAGTGCACCTGAGTGGTTACTTGGAGGGCAGATTAGGTCTATTTAAAATACACACGTGGCAAGCAGAGGTGGCAAAGCAGGTGCTCGCGTGGCAGCCACATAGGCATAATAACGGTCAAACGTTGTTGACCGTCCAACCAGGGTAGTTTTTAAACACCTTGGTTACTTGGAGTACAGATACGGGCCTGTTGTTAGTTCAGGGTGCTCAGCGCTCCTTGGTGGTTACTTGGGGGCCAGATTAGGTCCATTACCCAATAATAAATAAAATTGATATTTTACTACTATTACTACATCATATTTCAAGTTTAAATGTTTAATACCAGGATTTCGGAATTAATTTTACTTGGACTTGAATATACACAAGACCCATGTCTCCAGCAGAAGCCTATGTATTGGTAAAAATCAAAATCAGAAAGAGACTACACTGAAACTACAAAATTGTGGAACACCCCTCATTTTTTCCCAAAGCCAATTGAGTAACAAGAAAAACAATGTTTAAACAAGGCATCTCTAACTATTCCTACTCTTACCACGGGATTTCTTTTGTTTTGACCTCTTTATTTTTGGCTTCTTGCTTTTCTGCTTTGGAGGTATTTCGTCTTCGTCTTCATCTTCATCTCCCTCAGAAAGGTTCTCATTTGGAAATTCATCGTCATCCTCGTCAGAACTGAGTACCAAGTCCTCCACCACATCTTCATCTCCTGCTATCTGTTTTTGCTGCTTCCCCTTCTTTTTCTTTGTTTCTGTAGAATTTTTTAACCTGCAAGCAAGAGCAATTCTAAGACCTAAGCACAAGGTACAATGGAGATTCTTTAAACATATAAATGCACGTCAATGCAGTCATGTTCATCAGTTAGGAGAGTTGAGTTAAAAGAGTCATACTTGGAGCCTTTTCCAGGTAACCAGGATGAACTGAAGACAGAAGCACCTTCCTCATTCTTGGCATCATCATCATCTTCTTCATCACTTTCTTGTATTTTTCTACCAAAAATAGAAGATTCCTCCCCAACAAGGACACTGTAAATTCTTATTTTGTTAGACATATAAACACAACACAACTACATGTTTGAATACTGTAATACACGGGATTGAACAGGATTGTGAACCTGGAATCTGTCAATGAAGCATTCTTTGTTTCTGCTCTCTGGTGGAGAGTTACAACATACTTTGATAGAGGGCTGACACCAGCCTCCTTCTCATCCTATGAAAATAAACACTTCTCAGTCCTCGAACATAGATTGCATTAAATCACCCAAAAAAGCTGTCTTACTTTAAAGGACACTAAAGTTGAGTATTTAAAGAAAATGATTAGAAGGGTAATAACTAATAGCTGTGGCAGATGAGTATTATGCGAGATTAAAACAAAAGTTATGCTTTGTTTCTGTGCATGCAATTTCAAGAGCAAAAATCAGCTATGAAAATAACAGGTTAATGAAGTAAGAGGTAAGAAAACCACTCATGAAGAAAACAAATGAAACTCAAGGGAAACAAAAGCAAGGAGATGCAAACCTGAAGAAAAGATGCTGCAGCAGGTTCATTAGGTAAAAATGAAACTGTCATGCGCTTTCCATTCACAAAGTCAGAATTAGCCTCAATCTGGATGTAGAGAAACGAAATTTTAGAGACACATTGCTCAGGCTCATGTGAATGCAGATTTATGCATATATGTGAGCAATCTTAAAATCATTGTTGCATTTTATCACAGATTTCACATACATACCTGGCGAATAAGCAACCTCATTTCTTTCCGAAACCTCTCAACTTTTGTCGATTTACAAAAACTGCGCAACCTCACAAGTGGAATAAAAGACAGTTCCATAAATGCAACAGAACAACTCCATTGTGCCAAATGTTCAGCAAGCTCTTCAACTACAGAAGTAACACATGACTCCTGAAATGCTCTAGTCTTCAGGCTTGGCTTGCTAACCTGATACATAAGATTTCAAAAGTCAGATGGAGATGACAAGGATCAGACTTAGGAATGACAAGGATCAGACTTAGGAATGCTCGTCGATCAGTACCTTGAGTATACTTCGCAAGTCAACGGCTTTGCCAACGCCTCCTGTTGGGGGTCTATTCAATTCTTTCATCTCCAGCATGTCCAAAAGAAGATTGGACACTGGGATAAAAGAATTTGTCGAAGCTGCAATGCGGTTTAGCATATTGATGCATCTCAATCTAAGGGGAAAATATTGGGCTGTGGGGACAAGACGGGCTACGCCAGATATTATTTGGGTCAATGGGTATGCAAGTTGCTTTAAGTCAGACTCTGAGTTGTAGGCACAAATAGCACCAGTCCAGAGTTCAAGACAGTTCATGAATTTCCACTCATACACCTTGCGGAATGCTTCCTACAAAAAATCGGATCACAAGAAAAATGAGTACCAGTATATCAAGGTAAAACATACACCAGCATCTTGATCACAAATTACTTATCACAGTAGGTGATCAGAAAAAATCCATGTTTTGATATTGAGATATAGCAGAAGATTGCAGCCATGACACAAGTTCTAATCAAGACTAAAAAGTTAGAAGGCACTGAAAGGAGCACAACAGTCAACGGATGAAAAATGATATCAAGAAACGATGATATAGGGCTATGAACATCAAAAACTAATAAGTTCAAGAAATTTCATACATGAAGTCTTATGAGTTCAAGACTCATCATAGTGTACCTAAGAAATAACATGAAACACACAACTAAATGTTCACAATACCTTAGTTTTTGTATTCAAAGCGTCTCTCAAAATCATAGCCAACTGACGGATAAAAATAAAGGCTTGCTGATAAGCAGTTGCAAGATCCACGCCTAAAAGTTCAATGACACAATTTCGAAGAAAATGGATATGTCGAAGTTTTGCAGCATTTACAAATTGGCAGTTCAAAACATAGGCTTTGTATATTCCTCTGAAGATATCATCGGTGCAATCAGATCCAATCCGAATGCATAAATCCCTTAAAAATAAAAATGAAACAATTGGAAGGGCACCACCCCCTGTACCCCAGAAATGAAGGGCTACCTGAAATACCATCAGGAAAACAAATCATTACATTGAGCATGGGTTAGAAATATAATTAAATTCGCAAGGCAGATATAGCCTCATTGCCATCACATGCGACATAAGAGAAGCATATACTTACATGAAAAAAATAAACATACGTAACAGTATATTCATGCTGATGAAATTAATTTTGCTCTTGCTTATGTAGAGAAACAACATGCCATAAAATTCCATGCTCATAACTCTTCAAATAAAAATCAGATATTATGAAAATCATATATGTAATCAAAAGGAGAGACTTCTCAAAATTATTAATATCAGAATATGGTGTTAGTTTTGTGCATATGGTGTACATGATATAAGAGAATATTAATGATTTAGTAGCTAAAATCTCTATTAAACATGTCCCGAGTAAGATAAAGCCAAATGGTCAAAAACTTTCACCTCAATATACATAGTCCCCCTATTAAACATGTCCCGAGTAAGATAACGCACATGTAATATAAAATTTATGGCATAAACTTGCCCTAACAGCGTTGCCCAAGGATAATTTCATTTAAGAAAATACTACAAAGTCGAACAACCACCGAAACTGAGCCATTTAGGGAACCAATTTTGCACAGACATAATCGTCCTAAGAGAAAAATACAGCTTAGGAAGTCTAGGTAATATAGTTTATACATAGGCTCCCCTGCATTGTGTAATTACTTGATGAAGGGACCAGTTTGATCAGTAGTATAAAACAAACTGAAAATAATCTATGAAGAACTTCAACACTAAGAGAATTACTTACTAGTTACTATATAAAAAGTTTATGCGATGTGACTTGACAGACCTAGTTCAATAATACTAATGGTTACGTGAAAGAACTATTAAAAACATTTAAAAGTTAAACAGTGCTGAGTTCATACCTTAATGTATTTCCTTAGAAGGGTAGGAAAAGCAGCCAAAAGCAAGGACGAAAACTTGAGCCGGCGTAAAGTAAATGATATCATTTCTGTGTCAGTCATCTGGTTCAAAACATGGAGGGCGTTTCCAAGGTAGGACTTCACTAAATGGCTATGGTTCTTCCATTGTTTTGTTGCCATTAGATCTTTTACAGTTTCTTTCTTTCCACCAGAAGAAGGAAGCTTCAACAAACTTCTTAGTATCCCGTCCATTTCATTAAGTACATACAGCATTATTTTGTTGAACACACTACTGGACATGGTGTTAAGTTTTGATGTAGACTCCCCCCCACCATCATCACCATAGTGGCATGCTGTCCTAAAGGCTTTCAACAGGGATCGAACTGCACTTAAGCTCCCATTATCTTGAACTGATTTGCACCATGACTCAACCTCAGCAGTGGTTAATGCTTTCCTCAAAGGTCCTTGTTCCTTTTCAGGAAAACCAAGCTGCTCGGTTTCCTCATCTTGCTGTAGATTTCCATCTTCCAGATCAGTATCAAATTCTTCCTGAAAAAAAAAAGTTTCATATAATTCCAACATTATGACCACATTACTAACTAATACAAAGACTAAAATCATGTCATTAACAGCATTGTAAGATCCATTGTGCCATTGTAGGCTCTCTATTTTTATAACTTCAATGGTTAAAATTTTATTTTTGTTTTGACCCTATAATCTGTTATATATAAAACAAATCAACGCAGGGCTATCAATAGAGCTCAGTTGTCCCAATTTTGACCCTACACTTGCGGTAAACTGGTGTGGCAGATTCAACTGTGAGAAGGGAGCAATATAGTTCAAGCTCAAGTCCATGCCATCAATTGGAATCACCAAGCTAAACAATTGTGTATTAAATAACCATTTTAAAAATTAATCACTCGTACTTGGAATTGCTCTCATTTCAACAATTATTC
Organism: Mimosa pudica; assembly: GCA_029929735.1. Classification (NCBI taxonomy): domain Eukaryota; kingdom Viridiplantae; phylum Streptophyta; class Magnoliopsida; order Fabales; family Fabaceae; genus Mimosa; species Mimosa pudica. The sequence goes on along the minus strand of JAKELP010000023.1, from coordinate 10,889,395 downwards.
TATTTTGCAGTGACCAAATATGCTGTAAATTCAACCAACCACAATAAATTTCAGAATCCACAATCGTTAATTTTATACTACCCCCGTTCCTAAATATAAGACCTAGTTGACTTTTTTTTGAAGAGATTAAGGTTGCGAAATAGGTTATTAAATTACTACATACTTGATATATTTTTAGATTATCCATTAGTTTATATGTAAAATAAACTAGTATAAGTGAAAAAAAAATAGGTAAATCAATTTATAATTAACTTTTTTTTTAAGATTTTCCAAAAATATATGTCTTATATTTAGGAGTAGGATCAAATTGTAATCACTGCACATGGCTTTACTTGAGATTTTTCTTCGTTGCCTATTGAATTAAACAAAAACTAAATTTCCAACACGAACAATCGTATCTTGAATGTCATTCAAACATTTGTAACTCTGAATTTGAGTGACTTTCAAATGAGTTGGATACTCACATCATTATCATCGTCGTCGTCGTCGTCATCGTCAAATTGAAGAAGCTCGTTGTCATGTTGTTTCAAGAAGTCATAAAATTCCGGATCCTGTCATGAAAATGCATCGGTAACAAAAGAAAGTGATGTGTTAGTATGAGAAGGCATATTAATGAATTAAGAATAAGAATGAGACTTAATAATACCTTCTGCTGAAGTCTCTGCAACTGCTCAATGTGCTCCTTTGCTCTCTTCCTCTTGCGAGAGTCTTCGGCATGAGCCTCCGAACCGCCGCCTAGTCCGGTCTGACTCATCACACTTCGGTTCAGCAACAACAACAAGAAGAAGAAGAAGGAAAGGAGAAAGAAGGTGGTGGTGGTGCGGTTCAAATATGAAATGTGTCCCTCGTCTTAGTCTAGGGTTATACACACAATCTCACTTTTAATTTGTTTACATTATAAAAACTGCAAATTTTCTAAAAATTAAAATTAATACAGTATATTATGTATGGGTATTACTATAAACTCATAATAATTAAAATTTTGAGACCAAATATGAGTTTTTAGCCCTTAAGATGGAGTATAAGATTTGAAGAGAGAAGGGAAGATTATTTAGGAAATTTATTTTCATAGGTGTTGTTCTAGTTTATCAAGTATTTACGTTGATCTCCCTATTTCACTTTTGATTTGACTCCAATATTCACTGTCATATACTCCCTACGGCCACTAATATAAGAGTTAACCGCAAAAAAAAACACTTCTTAAGAAAACATGTGAATGTTAGTTGGGTGTCTGGAGTTAATGATTTTTTTCCAATATTGCCCATATTTATTATGATACTTTTAAGAGAGAGAAATATATAAGCATTAATAAATATGAAAGAGAGTTGAGGACAAAGTAGTAAAAAACGCATTCAATGAGGAAAGAATATGAGATGAGCTCTTATATTAGGGACCAAAACCATTCAAATTTTGGTTCTTATATTAGAAACCATAGGGAGTAATACTGTTGATATTGTTAAAACTTTCCTTTTAAATTATGGGTACTTTCCTATCACAAAAAAGCTCAGTAACTTTCCTCCACTTACAGCACTCAGCTTGAATTGTATGATTGATATCGTCATCGATTCCACTATCTTGTCATATAATTGATCCAAAGTATTTAAATTTCTTCATTTGAGAAATTATTTGATCTCCTAATTTAACATTTAGATCGCCTCTAAGTGTTTTTTTTTTGCGAAATTACAATGTATATATTCTGCCTTTACTCATACTTAAATAGAAATCCTTCAACTTTAAAATGTTTCTCGGTATATCTAATTTAGCACTTATCTCTTCTCTTGATTCTACTAAAAATATTTTATCATCACTAAAAAGCATGCACAAAGGTACATTTTCTTTGATAGTCTCAGTTAAAACATCTACCATCAAGTTGACTAAATATAGGTTTAAAGATGATCCCTGATGTAGGTCAATCCTTATAGCTAGGGATGTCTTTTATTTAACCTCTTAATGTTCTAACCTTAGTCAATACTCTATCATACATATTTTGTATTACATTAATATATGTTACACACACTCCTTTCTTTTCCAAGGATTTCCAAAGTACATCTTAGTACCTAATCTTACGCTTTTTCTAAATCAATAAAAATAATATGTAAGTCTCTTCTTTTACTTCGATGTTTTTCCATCATCCCTCTAAATAAATAAATTGTTTATGTTACCGGTCTTCTTGATATGAACCAAAATTTCTCAAATAGGTAGTTGATTCAAATCTCTCCACTCTCTCTTTATTTTTGTTATCTTATAAATCATTTGTTTCGTGTCATTGTCCTTAACTCTCTATAAAACCCTTCATATACTTAAGCACGACCCTACTCACTGCCTTTTTAACATCCTTTTTAACCAAACAATATTTTTCCCAATTTTTGTCACTATGACACAATTGTATGATTTTGAGTCAATTCTTTTTGTTTCACATCTTTTCTTAAACAACCACACACCACAAAAGTCTCCTTATATCAATGTCTTAAATCAGTCTTGTGTTGAGTGGTATAATGATTGGCTTGCCTTTAAGAATAATAATAAAGATATTCTGATTAAAAAAGACCGATAAAGATAAATATTTGATAAAAATAAAGAAAAAAGAAATTTTCTAAAACATTTGAAATATAGAAATTGAGTTTGAAACTTATAATATATTAATATATATTTATATATAACCAAATATAACTTTTAAGCGAATATTAGCTTGATTTTGTTGAAAATCTCTGTATTTTTTCATATGTAAAAGTTGCATAAATTTAACTAACATGAATTGAAATATCAGACACACACATTCACCAATATCAAATTCCATCAACCAATATCAGAGACAGGTTCATCATGAAAATAAAATTGTTTGTAAATATCCCACAATGGCTTATAACAAAACATAATCAGCATTATGCCCTAAGATGGATAAGCAAACTAGAAAACCTAATTAAATTGCATATTATTATGTTATATGAGCGCACAATTGTTTCAATGGAACTCAACCGCGGAGTTTATATTTAGTACTACCTCCGGTCCTAAATATAGGACCTAGATAACTTTTTTTTGGAGAGGTTAAGGTTGCAAAATAGTCTATTAAATGATGACATATTTGATATATTTTTAGATTATTCATTAGTTTATAAGTAAAATAAACTAGTTTAAGGGAAAAAATTAGATAAATCAATTTATAATTAACTTATTTTACTGTTTTTTAGGATTTTTCAAAAAAGTCAATTAGGTCTTATATTTAGGACCGGAGGGAGTATCTTACAATATTTTAATCAGAACTCCTGACATTTGGTTAATACAATATATATCAGCTAATTTTGTGAGAGGTTTTGAAAAGTTGATCTTTTCAATAGAACACAGTAAAAAATCTTTCAGTTTTTAAATTTGCATGTGACTGACCATAGTTTTTTCTAATTAGACACAATAAGAAATCTTTCAGTCTTTAAATTTGCATGTGACCGACCATAGTTTTTTCTAATTCCTTGGAAGCTAATAATTTTCTGTCAAGAATAAGGCTTGGAAGCCACCCTTTAGGCTAACTAATGCCTTGTAGTATCTTAATCAAGCCCAAGCTTACCAAACTTATTCCTGGAAACAAATAGGAGAGAGTAATTGTAAGCAAGTAAGTCCCAAGTTTATCCTTTTATAATAAGGCAATGGTAAACAACAACACAAAGAACAAATACACATTCTAGTTGAGAGATAAATTTTGTAGATCATAGCTATGCTTGAACATGAGTGGTTGGTTAATCTTCAACGCGTGAACTTTGAAATTGACATTCTTATTAAATGCACTTTGGAAATGTCTAATGTACTTCATTTGTTTATATGTTTTTCACGTGTTTATTTCTTATAATAAAGAGTATATTTTACTATTTTTTTCTTTATAAAAAGAAGAAAAGATCAATAAATTGAGTAGTCCCCAATATTATTGCCATTGAACTTCTCAGTTTTTATTTCATGACATTGTTTGATGTACATTACCCATATGTTATATATGATTCTAAATAATATCTGTTTACCCATATTACGTTGGCTCTATAGCTGCAGAAACTAGATTTGTTTGATTATTACTCTTTAAAGCAAGTCATTAGAAGAGTATGTCCATTGTAGAAAGTCAGTTTCATTGCTAAAAAAACAAGAGTATGTCCATTATCTCATCGCTCTGCAAATATAAGAATCCATCCCTAAATAAAAGGTGTGCGTGAAATGATAAAATTTTATCATAAGCAGAAAATAAGTAACAAAAGCATTTTGAAAGAATTTATTTTCAACAAAAGAAATTTATCAATATAAAACATCAAACTTAATTATACCAACCTATATTACTAGTAAGGCATAAATTCCGTGTCTGTTATACAATCGTAGAATTGAAAGGTGTGTAGTTTTTGCAAGAATACTTTCTTGTGATCATATTTTTTTCTCCAGTAGAAAGATACATTCAGTTCAAAAGAAAAGTAGAAAGATACATACGTTAGCATCAGAAAAGAAAACGATAGATGGATTATGGATAACTGAAAGCCCTAAAATTCCACCAAGCAAACATATTGATCAGTGGAGCCTCTTAAAATACAATCCCCATTAACTGAGCCAATAACATTTGTTGGGCTACTTAATAACATTGTTTAGGTGGTACTTCATCTCAACTTGATATATAGTTCAACTGTTCAAGTCCAACCACATAGCCTCATATTTTGCAATTTGCAGAGTACCATAAAATAATTAGTCCATTTTTTAAAGCCCAACTAGATTTATCTTGATTTAAAGTTCAAGTTCAATTTATAAACTAAACATGTGTTAAGAGGAGAAGTTAGGATGCATTAGTGCCACGAAGCATTTAAAAAAGCAAACTTGGAAGTGCTTTTTCCCAAATCAAAATAAAGCTCTTCTAACATTCTTACCTCATAAAACATACAATCATTTTTAAAAAGCTAATCTAAATAGGTATTTGGGGGTCAGTAAAAAAATTTCCATTAAAATATTTTACGGGTGATAATGACCTAAGTTTAATTTGTATACAATATATGTTAAAATTTTAAGTTTCTAGTAAAACCATTAAATAACAAACTACTCAGTTTATCAAATTCCTCATTTGAAACTTACAATAAATCGTCATAAATTTTTCTTTTTGGGCCAGATCAATCATGATAATTTTGAAGATTAGTCTCTATGATTAAAATATAACTCTTGACTAGCTCTTACATTTACATCTAAGTCTAGAAAAATTACCAATTTCTATAACCACTTGTACCTTAATTAAATATATTGAATAATTTTTTGGATCAATATTAAATACTCTCTTTGTGTCTAAATATAAGACCTTTTAATTTTTTTTTGAAAGTTAAGTAACAAATTAGACCACTATATAATTATTAAGTAGAATTGATTAATTTTGAAAAAAGATATAATTATTAAAGTGATTGATTTAATGACTTTGCATCCTTAATTTCTCCTAAAATACTCAAAGTAGTCTTATAATTAGAACTAGAATGAGTAATTCTTCCTTAATATTGTTTACACCTTAACAGTGTTTAAACCCTCCGAACCAAAGTTAAGATGTTACACCCCGCCCTAAACAGCGAATCTTCCATCATAATTAATTCTTCCTTAATGTTGTTTAAATTCTGCTGTATGTCCATCATAAAAATTATTTCTTAATACCGTTTAAATCATAGAAATTGAAGTAAAGATGTTCAAGCCATCATGGAGGTCAAATATTCCAACATAAATAATTCTTCCTCACTTTTGTTAAAAATCCTACAAACTAAAATTTCGATGTTACAACCAAGACACACCTTAAAGACACACGTTCCATCGAAAGGAAATTGTTTGACTCAAGATCCTCACAGATTAAAATCACTTAATTCCTCTCCGCCTTTTTGGCAAAAAAAAATTCCTCTCTCTGCTTTCAACTCTAATATAAATGCTGTCTCAGCCCAAACACTGTCACTAAAGGCCCAAAAAAAAATCAACAGCCTCTGGATCATTCAACAAGGAATGAACATAATCAAAAGCTCTGGAACTGCCCTTGTAATCTGGATCAGCTTTATTGGCCAAAAAAAAAAATCTGGATCAGCTTTAGACTTGGACATATATATATACACAAAACTTCTTTCTCCTCATGCAATTTAAATATCCCACACCTGTATATATAAATTAGTGTAAAAATATACATGGTAAATAAAAATGGGCACCTCATCGTCTTTGTTGTTTACACCTATGGTGTTGGGTGCCACTTTCACAATTTACCATAAATATTTTTGCACCTTATATATATATATATATATATATATATATATATATATATATATATATATATATATATATATATATTTTAATTTACCATGTATGTTTTTACAACCTCAAAATTACCATAATTTGGGTGCCCCTTTACAATTTATCATGTACATAGTTGCACCTTCGCCAAATAAATTAATATCATAATAGAGAACAATTGTGAAGTATCAAGCTTCCTATCATTAGACAAATTTCTTCCCACACAAACACATATTACACAACTCAATGTCTTTCTCTTTGAGAACACGCATTGATAAAACCATATTATCACTCTGTAAAAATCATTTTTGTCTTTGCTTGAGTGTTGGGAGTGCAAACCACACTCAAGAGTCTTCATTGTATCCTGCAGAAAATTCGTCAATCAATCCAATTTCACCGTATAAGATAAGGACCATTGAGTGTGGTTTTTGAATGACTCTCAATACTTAAGTAAAGACAACAATGACTTTTACAAGGCGATAAATGACTTTATCAATGTGTTCAATCATAGAGAAAGACATTGAGCTGTGTAGTATGTATATGTGTGGGTAGAAAATTGTCTATTTCATTCTCTCCGATGCATTTGATGTAGGCTATTGATACACAATATATTAGAAGTTGTATTGTAGTTTAAAAAGATTATTCGTGATGTCTTTTCAATAGAAAAGTCACAAACAAATCATAAGTCATATGAAGAAGTATCTTTTCACATGTGTCTGTAGGAATTCAAGATACATGACTTTTAGAGTTATAACTACCTACACACATTTTCATCTAAGTAGGTGCCCTTTCACATGTGCTTTTAGGAATTCAAAGGACACGACATTTAGGGTTATGACTCCATACACATCTCTTCATGTAATTACTAAATTTATAAGCACATGATTTTTCCCAAAACATACCTCTTCATTTTAAAATATGCTAACAATATGTGCAATCGATTGTGATAATATTTTTGGGGCATATCAATCATTTTAATTTTGAATATTAATTTTTATGATTGAAATGTGTGTGGGTGTGTGTGTGTAACCCTTAATAACTAGCTCTTACATCTAGGTCTAGAAAGATTATGAATTTCTATAATTATGACCTTCCAATTTTGTGCCATGCATTCCCACTGAATTCCGTATTGATTTGGCTAGGTTTGTGTCATAATTAATTCATAACTTGTTAAGCATGATATTGACGATTTGTTAATTTTTTTTGTTGGGCATTAATCAAATATGTGGGTTTATTATTAGAAAATGAAATTTGAGGAGGCTAAAATGGTCGAAGCATTTTTGGGAAGAACGTTGAATTAGGAGGGATATATATTGCTTTGAGAATAAGGATAGAGGTTAGAGCGAATGATTACAATGGGTGTCCACTTTTTTTCTAAAGTAGTGTAATGTAATCCAATTGAGTACTAAAAATCTTGGTGATTGATGCTATTATTTGTTCATATTTGATAATTTGAATAGCTACTCTCTTTTCTTCATGCACCAATTATGAAACAACTATTTATGCTCTTGTTCTTCATTCACATATGCTAGGAGCCTAGGACCCATCCCCCTTTTAATCAATCTCAATTATGAGGTTCCATGAGTGACTTATAGTACCACTATTATTATATTATTTTTTATTTCTTTTTCTACACGAAACATTTATGGGAGGAAATACTAAAATATCTTCATATTATACGAATCTGAATTTAAGAGGCAGAAATCATGTAATCGTTGTGAAATTCTAACGGACTACTTTGGGATTTAATTATAAAGTGAAATAAATAAATGTCTTCATTTAAAATATAGATAACAAAAGCATTTTAACAAGTGTGGCAACTTTAATTTATCAAGTCCAATAATAATTAAAGAGAGAAAAATAATTTGAGAAAAATTCTTACTGTCTATAAATAATAAATATAGTTTAACAAGTAACAATTGTAAATTGTAAATTATTAAATAATTAGCATAACTTTAAAAATAATAACAAATTTCAATGAGGATAAGATGGTCTTTTTACAAAACATATATAATTCTAAGTTGGTTCTTAAAACTTCAATAGGAATTAAATCATATTAAGGGATAATTTTAGGAATCTCATTTTTTCAATAGTAATCATACCTCTTCTCCCTAAATATTAATTGATTTTTAAGAATAGTCTTATTGTCTATCATTCATATATCATATTTTAACCGCGTATGCCTCTAAGTATATGTAGAGATTTAGTATGAACAATTTATATATATATATATATATATATATATATATATATATATATATATATATATATATATATTAAAGTAAGAAAGGAGAGATCTGTTTACATTTGCAAGCCAGGATAATCTTGAATACAAAAGACTGATATATGGAAAAAGAAATAAAATAAATCTTTCAGTTTTTTATATGTGAATATATAATTAGATATAATTATATAGTGTGGAAAATTGAGGACATAGTTAGTAGGGTCAAGCATTAAGGAGAGGAGGCTGTAAATTTAATTTCATGCGATACAGATAGCAAACATTAGCTTGTACTTAAAAGTGAGATGTCTTCCAAATTTAGTCAGTACCATTACTGTCCCATTCAATATTGTTTAGTTTCAAACCCCCCAAATTCATACGTGTCAAATTTAGAATATAACTTGTTCACATTCATGACAACTTGAAACTAAACATTACTAGAGGCTTTGTAGTCTAATGATATGACATTTCTATTTAAATGCGAGTTTGTGAGTTTAATATCACTTGTAATCTAAACAGTAATTGAAAATCGTCAGTTTACAAAAATTCAATTATATATCTCCGCCGTGCGATTCACGTTATGTTTGTCACTAATGTACTATCCAAAATGTGAAATACTCCCTCCGGTCCCTAATGTAAGAGCTAGCCGCAAAAAAAAACGCTTCTTAAGAAAACATATGAATGTTAGTTGGATGTCTGGAGTTAATGCTTCTTTTCCAAAATTGCCCATATTTATTATGGTACTTTTAAGAGAGAGAAATACATAAACATTAATAAATATGAAAGAGAGTTAGGGGTAAAATAGGAAAAAATGCATTAAATGAGGAGAGAATGTGGGGTGAGCTCTTACATTAGGGACCAAAACCATTCAAATTTCGGGCTCTTACATTAGGGACCGGAGGGAGTACTTCATAATAATTTCAAAAATAATAAGCTTGTAACTACATTTACAGCTACAATCGAAATAGAAAAAGTTTGTAAGCAAGCAAATACATAGAAAATAGAAAAATGTGTCTTGGATGAGAATTTTTCCATATAACCCATTTTTCCAACATGAGTAGGGCAGCAATTCGCCATCTAATCTTGCTATCATCTATCATTTTGATTGGGGATCTATCTAATGCCATAATGAGAAAATGATGAAGAAAAATTAATATTTCAGGCGGTAGACGGTATATATAAAAAATGTGGGTGATATGTTTAGGAAGATATGAATGCAAATTCAAATTTTGGAAAACATGAGTAGGATATTATTGTTTAGTTGCCACTACCATTTGAACAAAAAAAATTTCAAATTTAAAGCATTTAACACAATAATATGCATTTATCGCTTTGTCTAGGATATAAATATACAAAATATTTTCACAGGCAAAAAATACACAATATTCAACCGAATAAAATGACCATTAAAATATTCAACGGAAAAAATATATTCAAAGGTATTAAATTTTAATATAATATATATTTAACGTTTTGTCTATGATTTAAATGTCAAAATTATTCAACTGAAAGAAATGGCAATTAAAGCCTAAAGTATACTTTTGGTCTCTTATATTTGCATCAAGTTTCAATTTAGTCTTTTATGTTTGGAAAGTACACTTTCAGACCCTTTTTTGCTAACACCGTTAGTTTAACTTAACGGAAAATGCTAACTTAACAATTTTAAATGATTATTTTATAATTAAATTGTACCAAAAATGATAAATTTTGAAAATATAAGAATAATTACACTTAAAATATTTCAATCTGAACATTTTTTAATATTTAATAATCATTTAAAATTATTAAATTAGCATTTTCCGTTAAGTTAAGCTAACGGTGTTAGTAAAAAAGGACTAAAAGTGTACTTTCCAAACATAAAGGACTAAATTGAAATTTGATGCAAATATGAGGGACTAAAAGTATACTTTAGCCGGCAATTAAAATATTCAACAGAATAAAACATTCATACACATTATACACTGTGACATTAATATGATGTATTTAAAATTTCGTCTAGGATATTACTCTCAATCTGTATGGACGCAAATTTCCAAATTAAGTTGGCAATTTAGGAAAAAAACTAATTTAAAGTTGGCTCCATAAAATAGGTATAACTATGATGTTATTTTGAAGATTGCCTCATTAATATGTATAAATTACCGCATTCCATTTGAATTAGTTTTTTTTTTTAAAATGCTAAAGTATAATTTTGTTCCCTTCTTTGCATCAAATCACAATTTAGTCCTTTATATCTGGAGAATACACTTTTAGTCCTTTTTTATTAATACTGTTAGTTTTAATTAAATCTAAAAGATTATTTCATATTTAAATGAGGCGAAAAATGGCATGTGTTAAAAATATAAGAATAATTACACTAAAATATTTTAATTTAATCATTTTTTGATATTTTAATCTTAGATTAATCATTTAAAATTGTGAAGTTAACATTTTCCGTTAAATGAAACTAACAGTGTTAAAAAAAAAAGACTAAAAGTGTATTTTCTAAATATAAATGACTAAATTGAAACTTGGTGCAAACATAAGGGACCAATATTCTTATGTCTTTTTTTTTAAAAAAAAGACATTTGGACCAATAGAATGTTGCCAAAAAAGACAACATTTTAATTGATGACTTCCATTTGAATTTTGAGTGATGATGTGAAGGGAGACACCTGGAATAATTTAAAGGAGATAAGTGGACCAATAGAAGGTTAACCAGAACTTTTAGAGAAGATATTTGATATTTGATATTTGATTTGAATTTTGAGTGATGATGTGAAGAGAGACACTTGGACCAATTTAAATGAGACAAGTGGGCTAATAGGAGGTTAGCCAGGACTCTTAGAGAAGATATTTGATATTTGATTTGAATTTTGAGTGATGTTGCGGAGGGAGACACTTGGACCAATTTAAATGAGACAAGTGGGCCAATAAATAGTTAATTAGCCAAGACTTTAGATGAGATTTTGGATAGATAGATAGATTGAACCAATTTAAAGGAGACAAGTGAGTCAAGTGAGCCAATAGGAGACAAGTGAACCAATTTTGGAGATATATATATATATATATATATATATATATATATATATATATATATATATATATATATATACTCCAAACTATTGTATGTTGTAACTATTTTATGGTTGGATTCCAAGTATGCAGCAACAATAGTTCAGTTGCTAAATCTACAATATCATGCATTCACTTGTTCAGTTGCTAAATCTCTAAATGTAAAATTTTTTCTTAAAAAGAATTATATAATTTTATATTACAATTTCATACTCATTCCTTATAAATAATCTTGAACAAATTGAAGGGTTTTTTTAACTATTGTGTAAAGAAAGATTTTTGGTTCAAAGCCAATGACATACTAACATGGCGACAAATCTAGTTAAAAAAATATGTTTTTTACTTAATAACCGAATACTATTTAGTATTTATAATTACCGGAATATATGGTACGGTCTTTCCAAAACTGAAAAGATTACTTCTAGAAATTAAAAGAACAATGGAATGAAAATGGTTAAACTTCTTGATTAAATAGGGTAATAGTAAATATGAAATTTTCCATAAAAGAATGAAAATCAAACTATTGCGATACTTCCCCCATGATCTTTGTAGATTTCATTTGCATTTGAGAGTAAATTGTTGGAGAATAATACTTAAAGCTGTTTTTTTTTACCATAATACTTAAAGCTGTTTGAAACCATAATGTTGGCGGCTAAAGTATACTTTTGGTCCCTTATATTTGCATCAATTTTCAATTTAGTCCTTTATGTTTGGAAAATATACTTTTAGTCATTTTTGTTAACACCGTTAGTTTAACTTAACGGAAAATGCTAACTTAACAATTTTAAATGATTATTTTATAATGAAATTGGACCAAAAATGATAAAGTTTGAAAATATAAGAATATTTACACTCAAATATTTTAATTGAACATTTTTTCAGTATTTAATAATCATTTAAAGTTGTTAAGTTAAACTAACAGTGCTAACAAAAAAGAACTAAAAGTGTACTTTCCAAACATAAATGACTAAATTGAAACTTGATACAAATATAAGGGACCAAAATTATACTTTAGCTTAATGTTGACATTTAATATCCCAAAAGAAAAAGGAAAATGGACTACCGCATTTATCCTTAATCACAATAGGTTTGAGCCTTGGGCTCTGAGATATTTCCTTCATTTTGTAATGATTCAGTTGTAACCCTGAAATATTTCTTCAATTTAAACAATATAAATATATTCTAATTATTTTAAATTGACCTAAAATAATTTCTAAATTATAGAATAAGGTGGAATAAATTACATTAAATTATGGATTTATCACACTTCTTAGTCTAAAATATACTACCTTGACACGTTTCATTAAAATTGAGGAAGAAGAATAAGTTGTTAAAAAAGATTGAGGAAAAATACTTAACTCATTAAAGTTTATTTGAAACAATTCTTTTTCCAACTTTACTCATACTTTTTTTTGGACACCAACTTTACTCATACTTTGAAAGAGTGAGAAAGAAACTAGAAGCTACATTTAACTTAAACTATAAGAGGGAAGTTGATGAATATACATTAATTACCATCCAAATGTTTATATTATGAATTTAAAAATTGCATTAAAGTGTATATACTAATACTATCTAACATCATAAAGTAAATTTGTAATAGCACTCAATATGATCAGTTAATTTTTGGTGTGATTTGACTATTAGAAATACTTTTTTCGAGCAATTTTGTCTTCATTATTGTCAACTACACAAGTATGTTAAATGGAACGAGAATTTAGTGTAAATGTACGTTCAATTTTGGGAAAATTAAATACAAGTCCCTGGTAAGGGACATAATACTGGAAAAGTCCCCAAAATTTGAAAAATTAACGTAGAGTCCCTTGGGACCTCACTTTAATTATTTCTGAAAGTGTGGGCCCCACATTTAATATTAAAAAATTCCCCACACCCACCTCTCTCTCCTCTCTCCTCTTAGTGGGGGAATTTTTTAATATTAAATGTGGGGCCCACACTTTCAGAAATAATTAAAGTGAGGTTTCAAGAGACTCTACTTTGATTTTTCAAGTTTTTGGGACTTTTTCAGTATTATGTCCTTTACCAGGGACTTGTATTTAATTTTCCCTTCAATTATTTTCTCCTATTTTTTATTAAAATGTTTTAAAAATTGATTCATCATGTACTCTTTTATATTTTTACTTGTTTTCCATATTTTCATATTAAAATTTAAGAAAAAATGTTGGACTTACTCAAAATTCAAGGGCATAGTCGCCCAACTTCTAACTTGTGATCCTCGAGTTTGTCTTAGTGGACTATAAAACATCACAATCACGCCATTTTTCTAACGAGTAGGTTTCTCCATATTAATAATACCTCTTCTTTACCAAGGGTCTTGTAACCCATTGATATGACTTCTCCCTTGTAGGTGGGAGGTTGCGGGTTCGATCCTGCTTGGTAACCTCAAGCCAGTAGTGTTTGCCCCTTTAATTAAAAAAAAATAATAATACCTCTTCTTTAGCATTTTTTTGTAGTCACTCATTTTAAAATTTTTCTATATTTATCTTTCAAATCTTCAACACCAATTTAATATTTGATTATTTGTGGTACTGAAAACATCAAAGATAAATACTGAAAAAAAAAACTTAGAGCCTTACAAGGTTTTGAAACATGACTTTTCCCTGAAATGTTTCCTCAGGAGGGAGGGCACCCAATTTGAGTTAACAACAATAATCTCAAATTCAAACCACACAGACCTCATTAGGATATAATAAATTGAATGGAATAAATGGGAATGGAATGTAATGATTGCCATCATAACACATTTAAGACTCTAAACTTTAAAAATCAAACAAAATACCAAAAAGCTCTCAAAGTTTACAGTAGTTGGTTACCCCATTGACATCAAAAAAAGCCAAAGTACTTGGTAAAGCAATATTTCCTGTCTACAATACAATCACCAGTTCACCACCACCATCCCACAATCACCATGTTCCTTCTTCCTCAAGATTCTACTCTTTCAATTTTATTTATTCCACCTCTTATTGATCTCTGTATGATTGAAAAATTTAAAACAAAATTATTGACTCACCTAACTCAAGATACTAAATCCCTGATATTCTCTGACTCTGGATTCAAACAACCTTCTCCATAGTTAATCTCATTTTGTCTTTTTGAGTTTTTTCTATGTATCAATGGATGAGAGAATGAATTACCTGATTTTCACTTTCAGGTGAAAATAGAAAAGAGAATGTTTTCAAACTATAGATGGGACCCACATCACCACCTTTTTAAAATTCCCCATATAAATGAATCCCACTTTTAGTAATTTTACCTTTGGTAACTTCAGGTAATCAATCAATCAATCCTTATACTGATGCATGATGAGCAAGGTTTTAAAACCCGAGCCGGACGTCGAGCCGGAAAACTGAGCGGGTCATGGTTGAAACGGTTGAAACGGTTGGACCGTTCGGTCGAACCGGTGACGTAATAATTTAATGAAAATTAAATATATAAATATTGTTAATACTTAATAACTTAATATAATTAGAATGAAGATATTTTTTTAATCAAGTTCATTTTTTTTCTGTTGATATATTTTTTTCTGCAGTTGTCAATTTCTGGCCGGGTCAAAAGCGGGTCAACTCGGGTCAACCCCGGGTCAACAGCGGTCGACCCGGGTCAACCCCGGGTCAACCCGGGCTGTACAGTAAACCGGCCCAATCGAGGTGATTGGGCCGTTTTAGCCACCGGCCGACGGTCCGACCGGTCGGACCGTCCGGCTCGGTCCGGCTTTAAAACCCTTGATGATGAGTGATGGATTTCGTTTCTTTAGAGATTGAAAAGACAAAGAGAGCTTCAAGAAAGACCACTAGTAAATTTGTGAGAACAAACAAAGGGTTGAGTATGAAAATACTATTGCAATATACTGATATTATATTATAGTATCTCACAGATGAAATGTACATACATACATAACATGATCTACAAATTTAAAGTGAGTGGGAAGGAAAAAGCAGAGACATTATGAATAAAGGAGATTAATGATGAGGAGACATTGAAAGTATGAAGATTCTTGTAAAAAGATGGTCTTGTCCAGTGCCCCAATCATCACTATCTCTCCTTCTACAAGAACCAGACTGGAATGAAAAATGAAATTATACCATACAATACAACCAATGCAAAAAAAAAAAAAAACATTAATGCCTTTTCTTTTTCACTGGTAAGAAGTCAGAATTGCTTGCCCTTGCCGACATCATCCATTTTCATTACACCAAATTATATAGAATCATGATAAAATTAAATATATATGATATCAGCAATACAACATTCTACTCTTCTAATGACTTCACTCCCACACAGTTTTCTTTTTTTTTTTGGTCAGAAATCCCACACAGTTTATTCCATCACAAAAAATTTATAGGTATTTTTATGCATAATTCTTTTGATCTTTTTCTTTCTTTGTTTCTTTTAAATGGGAGAGTTACTAAATCTCCATATTTTTAAATAATGTATATTCAAGCTGTGTTGGCTCCAACTAAGGGAAACCTTTCTTGACGTTATACTTTTGGGAAAATAGATGAAAAGTCCCTCTCTAAACTTTTTTATTGATGAGAAAACCTAAATTGAAGTTTTGATACTTTTTGTGTATGAAGTCTTGCAAAGTATACGTATTTTCTGTGTATAAAAATACATCAGAAAATTATGGCCTATAAAATTTCAAACAAGTACTTTATCACTTATTCTCAAAAGATAAATTAAAATCCTTGTTTGATAGGCATCATGGCTTTTTTTACTCGACTAGCTACCCATTTTTAAATGACCTATTTATCTGATACTCACACTAACATTTGACTAATTACTGCTCTTCAATGGGGTCAAGAAGGGACACGTCCATTATTCTTTTCTTGGAGGTAGGTGAAGAAATATAAATCCATAGCTAGGGAGCATGAAGAAAATAGGGAAATAGGGTGGTTAATGTGTTAATGTCATATTCAAGCTGCTTTATTAGATTATGTACAGTAAAAGGACACCATGGGGTCTGATTTTTTATTAAGCACAGAAGTTGCAATGAAAAGTTAGTATAGTATCCTGTGGGCAACAGACAGCCATAGTACCATATAACATTATTCAACAACCAATGTCCTAGTGATGTATAACCAACGATTTAAATGTCACACCTGAAAACACAAAATAGAAAATCATGTAAGATAAACATGTAGGTGGTGATATATAGCTTTTAAACACCTCATGAAGAAAAAAGTTTATGTAATTGAATGTTTGCCACATTCAGTTATAGACAATTCATTGAAAAAGATTGCCTCCAATGAAATAATTCTGCCTATTTTTTTTCTAAAAAAAAGAAATAGAGAAATGAGAATGTTTGCCACATTTCATTACACAATATTCATCCAACAAGATTGCCTCCAATAGAAGAATATTTCTGCCTAGGTAATCATTCCCAAGAGGAGAATGTTTACCACATTTAGTTACAGACATTTCATTGAACATAAAAAGTATTGTAAGTTGCCTATGGGGGCGTAGTCCAGCTGGTAAGAAATGGGAAGATAAAGCACCGCGTATCCACCAGGTCATGAGTTCGAACCCTTGGGAAGTCATCACCCCAAAATGGGGAATCCCGGCGGCGACTTCGAATTAGTCGGTTCCCCGAAGGGAGCTGAATACCAAAGGCTCTAAGCAAAAAAAAAAAAAAAGACTGTAAGTTGAAGAACGTCCATCAGTTTCTTTATTACTTGCCAGAAGTATGGACAACAAGAAAAGGAATGTATGATAGGAAGAGGCAAAAAAGATGTCAACAACACCAGAATTTAGAACTCAAATCAGTTGAAGATGGACATGATTAAGAATAAGCACACTTTAATCTTACATGCAAAAACAGTTTCATGACGTTACAATATACCCTTTCAACCATATCATGTATGTTCTTATGCCGACAGCCCTCCTTGCTTCCACTTTCATCAAGACTTTTATTAGCAATCATGACAACTCAAACGGTTCATTCAGCAACCCTCCAACTTACAACTTACAACAATTAGATAGACAATATAGTTTGCATAAGGCCCCATGAAGTAGTAATGAAATTATCACAAAATTTTATGTTTGAAACCAAAGTTACCAAAGGTTGTGGGCTAAGCAAATATACAATAAACACAGACACACATACAATAGAGAAAGAGGGTTGGATCATGGATAGATTGATGTGAAGGAAAGCCACTCATACCTCACTTTTCTTTGACCATGACACTAACATGGACTAGTGGGCCCCTCCCAATTTCATAAACAAACATGAGAGATTTTTCCAGGTGATATCTGATAGAACTGCTTCTTTAGTTATAGAGATTCTCTCATTCTCTTCAAATGTTGACCCACGTCATCTCCAAGTCTGGCTAGTCACTCACCTTAACTCATTCAAGCCATTCCCACTCTGCAGCATAGAGGAACAGTTAAAAATTTGGAGCTAGTGCAACTTCAGTTTCATTTTCTAACATTCTTGTTCATGAAAAGTTGTTTGTTCTTTGACAATCAGAATCATTTTTTGATTGTAATTAATTAACAGCTGACACATGGCCAGAAAGCAAGTTTCCTCTTTACAAGAATCTTACAAAAAAGTTAGATTGAGGAGAAAAGGAAACATTAAAGATTCTTGCATTCATTACTATAGTTGAGAGTACATTCATGCTTTATTACTGGTTTTCATATGGATTAGGATGTCTCTTGTGTTATTCTTCAGCAATTTTATGGCATCCTTAATAATTATCTTTATTATTCAACATGTAGTAGTAAAAAAAAGTAAGCTCCCAACGGAAGAAAAACAAGAATAATAATTGATTCCTTCTTCACCAAGCCATATAGTTGAGTGAGCTCCATTATCAGAAACTTACAAGTCGTCAATGTTCAAGTGGTTCACCAATCAGGAAACTCAGCGCTAGATTTTACTATAGTTCATAAGGAGTAGAACCTCAAGTCTTCTATATCAGTCAGTTTACTCAAAACAGGGAGACCATTTGTTCTTCAGTCAACTCAGTTTAGAACCAAAATCATATATGAAGAGCCAAAAAGTAGAGCACTGTAGTGGAAGGATGTGATGCATGGAATAGAAGATCAGCAGGCAGCAAGACAGTAAAATATTTCATTTTGTTATATTCACACCATATATCATGAATTACAAGAAATAGTTTAGAAAATGGACTGTGTTTTGGCATGTCAAGACATGAACCATCAATGAAGAAGAATAAACAAAATGCCACTAACTATTGCAGCATCCTTTTTGCCTTTTATATGAAGAGATCATGATAACCCCTCTCCGTTTCTTTCAATATAATGATGCCTTTCAATGAACTTATTCTAATTACAAAGTGTTTCTCCAACGATAAACTTTTCTTTTCTTTAATTATTTTCTCAATTGACAAAGCCATACAAAATTAGTGTGGTCTTAATTACTGGATTATGCACCTGCTTACGTTCCAAGATCATCCGTGTTAATGACTAGTAAAATCAACCATAAAAATTTAAAGATAAATCCAAACCAAAAAGACAAAAGATTTGGATCATCTAACATACCATGATGGTCATGTAAGGTGAGAAATAGACGTTAAAACAATAATCACAAAATAACAAAAGAGAAAGTGTCCATGTCTTTCCTTACATGACCATCATAATTATGCTATTATACTACCTGAGGTTTCATCTATTTTTCACAAAGTGAAGAGGACTTAGTTTGTATAAGGTATCTCAGTTACAGCTGGAAGTTTCAAATTTCCCACATGAGGAAGTGAATGACATGATGTAGTTCACTGTAGTCAATTCTTTTTCTGCATTTCATAACATCTACTGCACCGCAGCTTTTTAATTGAGAAGTTCACTTTTTAACATATTCTAATCTAATAAGAAAGCACTCAAATATATTTCTATGGCATTCATCTGGTTTTCTTCATGGATGGTTATTTTTTCATAGGTGAACAGAAGTTCTTCCACAAACTCTAGAAACCCAAAATTACAGCCGGGGAAAAAGATTGATAATTTGATAAAACAAAATGTGACATCACAGTCACCAACTGGGTTTTTGAGACCCTTCCACTATCCTTTTTTTCCCCTTTTTTCAGTCACAATTCATGAAATTTTTTTCATAATAAACAAGTTCAGGAAAAAATCTGAAAAATCCTACAGTTACAGAATTCTACTAGAGTGTGAAACAAAAAAGAAAAGAAAAGAAGCACATTACACTAATGGTGCCTCAGCAAAAACCTCAGCCAGAATTCCATCCTCACTACCAGTCATGGCAAAAAGTTCTGCATCCTTTTCTTCCTCACTAGAAGCGTCTCTTCTTTCAAGCTTGGAATGAGCAGCGATGTATATCATCTTCTGAACTCTCTCCAATCCAACTCGTGAGTACTTATTTGCAGTAACTTTTCTCATGAAAGACCAATTATTCTTGAATGCACATGAGGTAGCATGTTGAAAAATAAGCCTTACAGCAATCTTCCCTAGAGACTTGAACTCACTTAGACATGTTTCCCACACAAGCCTACTGCTCAATGGGTTGGCTACTTTCATCTTCCCAGTCACAGGGTCCTTCTGCTTCATCTGAACCGCCTGTGCGTAAAGCGGGTCAAGCCCTTCTGACCTCCATTTCATGAGCTCCATCAACAGCACATGAGCATCTTCTCTTGAAGCCAGCCTTGTTAGTAACTTATCTACATCTTTCTCTTGATCACGCGTCAAGCATTTGAATGGTGGAAGGTATTTGCCACTAGTATCTTTGATCAAGTAAAGTGGATCAAGTATAAATGCTGCTGACCAAGCAGGGTGGTAATTCTTTCTGAATCTTCTTTCAAGTATTTTCTCCACAGGCCCTTCTGCAACATTGTATTTTGTACACCACTCCTTTACTTTGCTCCTCATCTCCTCCCAAAGAGGCAGGCACCGACCAACCAGCGGCCTCTCGGCCTCCATGTCTTGAACCATTGCTTTGATAAGCTTTACAAGAGAATAAACCGCCTCCAATTCATTCCAGAATGCCTCACTTTGAACAAGTGCAGCAACTTCTCTAGCTTGAGGATCCTCCATGCATGTTACTTTAAAATCGTCTTCCAACATAACCATTTGGATCACTCTAGCACATCCTAATATGTCCTCCAACATAGGAAATACAGATGCAAAATTATTCAAATGATCACATTTAGGCGATGGAATTCGAATCAAACCGGTGTAATCAAGCTCCTGCATCCGGTACTTGAGGAAAATGTTCCTAACCTGAGATTCATTGTTTAAATAAGTGGCAACTTTAATGCAATTCTCAGTCACAGCCCTGAAAAGTGGGAGCTCTTTGTTAAAATCCTTGATTAAACTAATGAATCCCTGAAGCTGACAATAAATATTTACCATCCAGTGATTCTGAAACTCCAAGTTCCTCAAAGCCTTGGCCTTATACTTGTCTGCTACAATCCCCACACATCTCTGCACAACATTCCCACTCACACCTGAAACTGTTTCCCACAAAAGCTCCTCAGCATACTTAGAAGACACAACTCCCCCAGTAAACATAGCCTTTTGGAAAACACTATTCCCACTTGGAAGATTAACAGTAAACTTCACCAAATTCTCTCCCCCACAACACAGACTATACCAATTCTCATTCTTCCAGCCATCACTACACAACTGAAAAAACATAGCTTCCCTTATTTTTCCTTCTGCCTCAGCTTTAATCTCATTGAACCTCTCATCAAGCCGAGAAGTCCCCGAGATTTCGCGCCTAATAGTCGCCGCCGGCAGGCCCACCAGACCAAGAAAAGCCTGAAACTTTGAGTGCTCAAGAGCTGACAAAGAAACACACCCAAATGACTCATAAAACCAATCCACAAGCAACTCCATAGCAGAATTAACATGTTCCTTGCTTAAAGCACTACCCAATGTGGCCTTAGGACTCTTCAACTTCTTCACACTATCCTCAAACATAGCCAATGCCCCCAAATCCTCCTTCCCCCCAGAAAGCACCAAACTTTGCTGCTCCTGCT
This sequence comes from Mimosa pudica, assembly GCA_029929735.1. NCBI lineage: Eukaryota > Viridiplantae > Streptophyta > Magnoliopsida > Fabales > Fabaceae > Mimosa > Mimosa pudica. The sequence goes on along the minus strand of JAKELP010000023.1, from coordinate 10,867,891 downwards.
GCTGCTGCTGATGATGATAATGATGATTATGTTGATGATGGTGATGATTAACCCCATAATTCAATTCACCATAGAACCTAGAGGCCTCAACCAAAGCTAGGGAATTATTCTGATAACTTGAAGGAGACTCATGAGTGGGAAGAGGGGGACTTCTCTTCTTGTGATTATTACTATTAGGCAAAGAAACTGAGGAAATTGGGACAGGAGAGAGAGAATTACGCCTCAAAGCAATGGTGAAATTAGGGCAGGTACCCTTTTTCAAATGCTCAGAGGCAGTCCTAGAAGGATTAGAAGCTGAAAACACAGAATCACACAAACAACATTTCAACTTAACAGATTTAGGGAGACCAGTATCGGGGTTCCTCACAAGCACAGGCTCTAAATGAGCCCAATACCAAGCTCCTTTCCCCTTAATGGCCTTGGTCCTCACAGTCACCAAGCCTTCAAACCTCTTGTTAACAGCCTTAACGGCAATATCATCAGCAGAAGAAGAAGAAGGAAGAGAAGGAGGGTCAGTGGATGTGGAAGTCATTGAATAATAACAAAGAGATGAGGAAGAGTCAAAGTTGGAAAAGATATTACTATTGATATTAATATTAATATGATTATTATTATTATGGAGTCCTTGTTTGTAATGGTTTTTGAGGTTGAGTGTTAGAATTGGGCTGCCATCTGGGGTGGAGCTAGTGGTGGTGGTGGTGCTTGAATTATCGTTTTCTGGCATCTATGGATAAAAGGGTGTCGCCGGAGATGGCGCCGGAGATGGCCAGAGTTCCATGCAGGAGAAGGAAAAAGCAGAAGAAGGAATAAAAGAAATGAAATGATGAAGTGTTTGTGAATGAATGGTAAGATAACACAAAACTTTTCAAAGAAGAAGAAGAAGAAATGGTGTGTGATGATGAAGATGAAGATGAAGATGATGAAGGTGGTTGAGGAATGAATATTATTCAGGAGAGTGTAAGTGAGTGAGTCAACATTGGTATATGTTTGTTTCTCTTACAGTGCAATGAGAAAAGTCATGTTATGTTATGTTTTGTCCAGTTCAGTTCAGTTCAGCTTTGTTTATTATTGTTGGTTGTTTTTCTTTTTCTTTTTCTTTTTCTTTTTCTCTCTTGTGGGGATTAGGTGAAGTTAGAATCTAGAGAGTAACTATGTTTTTTCTTTTTCTTTTCTTGTTATTTACTTATTTTAGGAGGTTAAAAAGGGGTGAGGATTTCAAATTATGATTAATGACACCATTATCATGTCAATAATGGAGTCATCATCTTGGGTTGAGGAAAAGTAATGTTACCATAATTAAATTAAAATTGCACAATTTAGGATGAGTAACACAATATGTCAGAAATGAACTTAGGAAAAAGTGGCAAAATATTTTGGAAAATAATTGAAATTAGTTAAAAGTGAAAAATATATTAGAAGAGTGTGAAAACGAGTATAACATAGGAAAACGATATATAGAGAAAATAAAATTAATCAATCAAGAGTTAAAAATAGTGAGAACACATTGAGTATCTTATCAACTCCATAAAAATATTTATCTGAAAAATATTTCAAACTCTTACAAGAAAATGAAATGACATTTATGTTTAGGGTGGGGAAAATTATGGTGCATGGTAAATTAACCCATTTTAATATTTAATTCAAATTACTTTAACTATAATATTCTAGTAAAATTGCTGGCCCACTTGTACACTTGCAGTTAACTTTTTTCTTTAGTAACATATGTTTGATTTACCCAATATTAATATTAATGATAAACTAGATGTGGGCATATTGTTGGATCTTATATTAATTTCAAGATCTTATTCAAATCATCATATTCCTTTCAATCTAAGATTTATTCATAATATTACAAAAATAATACTATTTTATTTGTTATTCTAAGCATTTGAAAATATTTCCAATAATTTTAAAAGTATGGAAATGGTAGGATTCTTCTTTTTTTCCTACCAGTCTAAATAGTAACTCTTAAATCCTAAATAACCTTATAGAGTAAGTGAAAGACGCAAAAGAATTCCATTGTAACAGTATTTAATCTCGATAACTTTATACAAATTTGTTGCACCAATGTTAAAAAAAAGAAAGAAATCAAGAAAGTGTAATATACTTTAAGGTCAACAATTATATTAAAATTCTGACAAAAAAACAAGGTCAAATTTATATCTTATACAACTTAATAAGGTCAAATTCTATTATTATTGTGTTATTCATAAAATAATATCATGATTATTTATATATGGTATAAATGACACATGCATTTTTTTAAAAAAATATATAAAAAATATTTATTTATATATTCGGGACGGGATAGGATTGGGACGACCTCGTCCCGTGTCTCGTCCTGAAGAGAAATTTTGTCCCGTCCCGAAACTTTTCGGGACAGATATTTCCCGTCCCGAAATGCCTTGGGACGAGACGAGAAATTTTGAACACCCCTAGTTACTAACTTGAAAAGCATGGAAATAAAATGTTTTCAACACACACACATATTGAAACCAAACATTTAATTATTTGACGCACTCTTTTGCCCGTATTAATTATTTTTTATGATGTATTTTGCATGCATTAATAATCTATTCAAATACCGAGTAGTGTCTAACTTTGTGTATTTTACGTGAAAGTGCAACATCAATACCTCAAATTAAACTATATTGAAAGTTGTGATTAACACCCTAGATTTATTATAGATGTAATTAGCAGTTTAGTAGTACAGATCAAATTTATAACGCCATTCCTCCTCTTCATATCAAACTTTATTTTTTGATTTCGGAAACAAAAACTTTTCAAGCGGTTCTTGGCGGCTTTGAAAGCAAAATTGATATTTTGAATGGCTAGTTCTACTGAGTACTTGAGTTCTTATTCTGTATGTATGTATGAATGAGTATGCAATTTGTTTCGGTGTCAGGATTAAACTGAAATATCATGTCTCGCTTTCTAATTGTTTCGGTTTTATTTCAAAACCGAAACAATGTTGGAAACTACTTTTTTTTAAACCATTTTGTGAAACAAATAATCTTGTTTTGATTTTAGACCAAAACCGAAACAATATATTGGAAACACACTTTTTTTTGAAAAAATTCATGTTGAACCATTTTTTTCTATTTTAGCATAAAAGCGAAACATTTGTCACAAAATCACAAAAATGTTTCGGTTCTTATGACCGAAACATCTTAACCGTAACAAATATGTTATATTGACAGTGCATGAAGGCCTAATTCTTTGTTTATTCCTGGGTTTATGGTGAAAAATAAACATGTGTTTATTGACCAAAAAATTGCCTATATATCATCAAGTACTTTTTTTGGACAAAAAATACAGATAAGTTTTTATATTGAATTCAAAGATCACATAATCAGTTAAAGGTCCATAACTTTGTTAACTTTTTTTCTTTAAATTTTTCTAATGCCGTTGTGTACTTTTAATGAATTATGTAACTTTCAAACTCAATATGAAAATTTATGTGCATTTTTGACCCAATGTAAAAGCTTATGAGTATTTTTCAAAACAACCACATTTGGTAAATAGTGATTTTTTAGAAAAGTACATGAATATTTTTTACCCTGACCCTTTACTATATTCACAATAATTTTCATGTATTGGATATAAACTCTAGTTTAAAATTATAAGAGACTGGAAGGACATAATTATTTAAAAAGAAAAAAGAAAATGCTGATTAATCAATCAAATAATTAAGTTAGACAATGGAGGTGATGGATTATATAAAAAGATTGTAGCACAACAACCAGCAAGGAACCTACATAATGTTCCATAGAATATGACGAACAAAGACCACATTGTTGCAATCTCTTTCGTACCTGTCAAGCTCAATCCCTTCAACTTTCTTTTTCCATCAAATTGTTTTAAAAAAGTTGTAGGACACTATAAAGTAATTTTACATTTGATGCACTGTAACATACTTTTTCAATAAACTTAGAAAATGCCCAACTTGATTAAAATTTGACTTTGGTCATCCCTATTCACCTTTGATATAGGTGAGCGATTAGTTTTTAGTAAAAACAAAATACCACTGAATTGTATATTTTTAACAGCGAATTGAAACCAAAATGGAGAAATCATCGAATCCAATTAACTGAATTATTTCCGTTCATTTATTTCGTTTGATCAATTTTTGAGAAATCAATTAATTAAATATGAAATAAGAATTGGACATAAATGTTGGGCTACTAGACATTTTTTCTGTATAAGTATAAATGTTGGAACCGGACAGAAACACAGGATCCAACATTCTATTTTTTATTTTTTGTTTTGACAGTGTTTTTTATGTTTTGTTTTAACCAAATATTTATAAAAATCAAACAGAAAAGAGAACACTAGTACTACATATGCCTATTTTTACATCGAATTGAAATGAAGTGAGTTTAGTTTCACTCATTCACTTACCCAGCACTCCGTTGTTTTAGAGGAAATATGAGAGTATATAAATTAATTTGATATCACATAGCATCTTGACTTTATAAATTCAGTGCGTGGTTTATTTAGTCTATTGGCCATGGCCTATGTCACTATCATCATTTTGATTCATCATTTCAATTTTTTAATATACATTTTTATCCATATTTTATGGAGTTATTATTAGGAAGATTACATTTAGAGTTTAAAAAAGTAAACAATTAGACACTTTATTTTATGAATTATAATTTACTGGCATTGTCCGTATATAAATCAAACATAAGAGCTCACAGCTTAAAACATGAAACCGCAAAAAAAAAAAAAAAACAATACACCTTAAAAAAGAAGCTAAGACGTTTTTTTTTATATAAAACCAACCGTAGTCAAGATATAACGAAGGTACATTCGAGGCCAATGATAGACCTATATATTACTATTACAAATCCATATATCTAACCTAATGATCAATAGATATAAATAATGTCGTGAGTGTTATACCGAAAAAATAATGTCGTGAGTTGAAGATAATCTCATGAAGAAGAAGCAACCCTTTTTTAATAGTGCCCATCCGAGATTCTTAACTTTGTTTTCTTTTTTTTCCTCAGCTTCTATGAGACAAAAACACACAACACACACAAAACTTTAATTTGAAACAGCAGACCTATGTATATACTAATTAACTATATGACTGATGAATAAATAAATGAAATACAAAATTTGTTCATAAGAATTGGAGGACAATGATGACATGATGATAACAAATTGGTTCTAAGTGGCATAACTAGTGTTTGGGCCGGGGGGCGGGGGTCAGGCATCATGCACAAATAGAAAGTTCAATTGATGTGAATAACTCAATTCTACTACTTAAAATATAAAAAGAAAATAAGGTTTTAAAGGTCCATCAAAATATAGTTAAAGATGAGTCAATTTTAGGCTAACTTTGTTTTTTTAAACTGAACAATTAAGGCTAACACTACCACAGATTACCCCATTTACATGCGCTTATTTTGGCCTCTACATACGCTTATAAAGCGCATGTAGAGGGGGGCGCTGGTAAAGGCTCTACATGCGCTTTTAAAAAGCGCATGTAGAGGGGGGCTCTACATGCACTTAAAGCGCATGTAGAGGTAGGTACCTCTACATGCGCTTTAAGCGCATGTACATCTACATGTGCCTCTACATGCGCTTAAAGCGCATGTAGAGGTACCTACCTCTACATGCGCTTTAAGCGCATGTACAGGTGGCCCCTTTACATACGCTTTAAGCGCATGTATAGAATGTTTTTTTTTAAAAAAATTATTATAAATTTACATTATTATTTACCAGAAAAAGTCAATTACTTAATATCTTCAAAAATGAATTATATATCAATATCAAAATAATAACAATGTATGATTCATTTTTTATATATACATAAGCAAAAAGAACTATGTGCATCATAGTTATTCACAAGTTAATCTATACTAAAAATATTGACAAAACAGGAAATGATTCAGAACAAAGTAATAAAGATTCAACTCCTCAACTTTGTTAAGATTTATCCTATGTGAAAGATCACTCTAAGGAACGATTAGACAGCGTGGATAATAGAAAGAAATCAAATAAATCTTGCATTTATAGTGAAGTACCTTAAGTTTCACAATGTCAGAAACTGATTTATCAGATTCCTCATCATCTGCAGCATTCGTACCTTCTGCCTAACAATCATACCCAAAGAAAACATGTTAAGTATTGAAATGCTTGATCAAAATGCTTGCCTGGAGTCTTTCACAAAAGCACTCCTCAATTGATCTCCAATCCTGCAGGGGAAATAAAGAATGAAATTAGCTTCTAAAACCTGTAACTTTAGACTATAATCCATTTCTTATGAGAAAGCATATATGTTAAGTCCTTTGGAGCATAAGCCAGGAAAAAAGAAATTGAAAAAAATTGTCCAATTATTCAAGGGGGACAGTGAGATTGATTGAAAAATACGTACCAACAATACCAAGGTTGAGGCTAAAATAACTATTTAAGTTATAAGAAAATTTTATTCTAAGCTTAATCTAAACTTCATTCAATAAGAGTCTTTATAATTCAGCTCAAGCCAATCAGGGCAGAGGTATGAAAGGAAAAGATCAACCTTTTATAAATGAAACAAATATATATATATATATACAAGAATGTTGTATGTGCCTTCCTTCCAGGAAATTAATAATTAATAACCACCAACTATTAGTGCTCAATTGTTCTTATATGCATACATCATACTTGCATCATAAAGAGATAAGGGAGTCTCTTTAAGCTCAGAGTTTAATTCTTACCTCTTTAGAGGATATAGAGGGTTCTACTGGAAATGTCAGGCTCTTTTTGCTATGCTCAAGTAATGTACATGAGCGTCTTAGTTTATAATTCATTCGCCTGTAACATTATAAAGCAACCAGAATGCAATTAAATTTTTATTAGGAAACAAATCAAACTAATTGGGTGAAGGTGGAAAAATTCCTATGTATAGTGGCAAATAAGCATTTGGCATTATACTAAAAACTCCAGTGCATATGTACATATTGTAAATTTTGAACAACAGATTGCAATAGTATACAAATATCTTGGAAGCATATAATTCACCAACCTAAGGGTAAACACTAAAGCCCACCTAAAGAAACTGACTTACTTGATTTCTTCCTCGGCTTGATCTTGCTCATCATCCTCATTGCAGATCACAGGAAGACCGGAGAGGTTACATGCCAAAGGACTTGTATAGAAGAACTGCAGATCATTCTCATTGCAGATCACACGAAGACCGGAGAGGTTACATGCCAAAGGACTTTTATAGAAGAACAATATTCAGAATATTCACAAACAAAAATGCAAATTTCATATGCTCATGGCTCAATGATCAGCAATAGAAAAATAAATAAACTCAGAATATGCCACTACTTGTGAGTGGCGGGAGTTATTAGGTTTTAATCATGCATCTCAAAACAATATTCAGATGACAAACTTATATACTAGATCAAAACCAACAAAGGACAAATAAGAGGAACAGAGATCTCCCTAAATACTGGAGAGAACTAATAATATTGACATGGTGTAGATAGCACTGGTATTTAGATAAAAATGAAAAGCCCCCATCAACAAATAAGACCCTCTGTGATAGATAGGGTAGGATATAATGAGTGATACCCCTAAATAAAATTGTCCAGTTATGATAACAAATTGATTCAGCCTCTGCCATTAAGCGAACTAATTAACACACCAACAAATACTATACAGAAAGATTTATTAAGGTTTAGTTTTCTTTTCATTCAACACCACATGGTGAATCTTACCAAGTCTATATTTCATTATATATCAGGCCTGTTAGTTTATCTTTACTGACATCAGAACTGTTGGAATCAATAATTGACAGATTCCTCACCGTTTTCACAACTCCTTCCTTAATCTAAATGTCATTGTAGATAGAATTAAACTTGACATTGCCATGTGAGCACTTAAATTTCACTTTAGCACCAGGAAATGGAAAGCAATCACATTATATCAATCCTGTACAAAAAACAATCAGGAAAAGGAACAATTACACAAAAATAGAGTGAAAATAATCAGAACATTTTATAAAGGTTTCAGCCTCAAGTATGAAAGTCAAATAAATAGGGAAGTTTGAAATTACCACATTTTTCAACTAAAAAAAACTTCCCCCAATCAGAACAGGAACCAAACCTGCAAATATGATTAAAAAGCACTCTCACAATCATTTCATCAAACACTTGGTAGGTAATAGCACATGTGCATAAACACATAACATTGATCTCAACATAAAGTGATGAAGAATTTTGCAGCACAACCAAGAAATTATAGAGCAACAACATAATCTAATGATCAAGAATTGCATGGATACGCTCAATCAAAAATATAATAGCACATAAAGTAACCATCTTTAAAACAACTCACAAGCAGAGCAAGCATACGTTCAATCTGATGCAAGCAAAGAATAAAACAACCTTCAAATTAAAGCTTCCAATCTTCCTACAATACACGATTCCAAAGTTCATCTAACCCAAAATTAAACAATCCTAACCCAAAGACTACTTAGAAATCACCTTAATTTCATTCTCAAACAACCAATTTCATCCGTGAAGGTACATAATTTAATTTGCACAAAACCCTAGAAATGGATCTCCCAAATCAAGAACAAAGGGGAAAGAGAAATAAGAGTCATTACCCAGTGTTAAAGAACTATATGTAGTCTCCATACTCACCGGAGAACTCCCCGGAGAACACCTAGACAGACGGCTCACCACGAACCCATCACTTCACTCTCTCTTTCTCGCCACAAACACACACCCGCAAGTGAAAGGAGAAAGAGGCAGCAGAGGGAGCTCTTCCATCACTGAGTGACGGCGGCGTCGCCGCCCTCTACTAACCCAGGCCGAAGTCGCCGGAGGAGGAGTCGAGGAGAGAAGGGAGAGAAGGACGAGTAAGGTGAGTGGGTGTGTCTGAAATATGGCAAGTTCAGCTTTTATATTAAGTTGGAGCCTTTACATGCGCTTTAAGCGCATGTATTGGCTTTCCTTTGTTATTTTAATATTTTATGGCTTATACATGCGTTTAAAGCGCATGTAAAGACCAATGTCCATTTAATTATATGGATATTCATATGATTTGGTGCTTTTCAACTAAATTGTTTCAATACTTCATCTCAAAATGCTCAAATCTTGTGCTTGACAATGTTATAGTGAATTCCATTGAAGAACAAGCCTTTACATGCGCTTTAAGCGCATGTAGAGGCTCGACATGCGCTTAAAGCGCATGTAAAGGGTGTTTCCATATAATTTTGAGCTCTTAACCTAAGTTTATTTTATATTTTATCTCTAAATACTTAAATCCTTTTCTAGTCATTGTTTTAGTGAATTTTAATTTATGCACATTTCTATACATGCGCTTGAAGCGCATGTAGAGATAAGGCCTCTACATGCGCTTTAAGCGCATGTATAGATTCTTAAGCGCATGTAAAGGACCCTCTATACATGCGTTTCTTCTAAGCGCATGTAAAAGTGCGCTGGTAGAGGGACAATTTGTTGTAGTGTAACTTCAAAACATGCTTTTCAATATCTTCATACATGATAGAGAACGTGTGTGTGTGTGTGAAATTTTAACAAAAAAAATAGGGTGATCAGAAAAACTGGGAAAATCACTATGAAATCCTAATATAAAGGAATATGCTTTTAAACTTGTTTTGACAAGCAATGAATAACCTACGTTTATTATCATTTCGTTCATGGAAAAATGTGATTGCATGCTACCAACATGACTTGTTTATGAAATTTTTTTGATAATTCCATTTATTTTATGAATATGATAATTATTTATTAAGTAAACCAATCACATGCAAGATAAATTTTTTTGAGAGGATGTGGAGCATTTTAATCTTCTAGAAGGAAGATGATGAGATTCTTCAAAGATATTGAAGCGGTAATTTGTTTAATCTTCTTTGCATCTTAGTTTCTTATTATCTAGATTCATGATTGCTGAGAATAGCAAAAATGGTTCTGTTGTGATATTTACCTATATAGGCTTCTAAATCTCACAGTTAGAAAACTAGGTTTACTTTAATTGATTGCTTGATTTCTTTCTAGATTTTCATGTTGTATCTATGTTTTAGCTTGCAATTATATTTATGTAGTCTTTTGTGCCTTTTGGGATATTATGCTAGATCACTTTAATGTTCAATTTATGGGTAAACTTAATGTATTGGGTGGTGAAAAGGAGATATGAGAAAAGTTAATTAGAGATAGTTAATAGATAGTGGTGATTTAAGACTCTAGCTTTATATAGTCTAAAAAAATGAAAAATAATTATAGGGATGAAAAATGTATTTTGTCCTCCTCCTAAATAAAGTTGTGGTTAAGTAAATAATTCGAATATGATGATATAAGCATATCTTGATTTGTACATACTAAAATAATACATGTGGCACTTAGAGTGTAGGAAAGTCAAAGATAGCTCTGGGAATAGGTGAGAAGAGAAAGAAGGAGGGGTTGATGGTTGATCAAATAATTGCACCTAATTAAACTAAAGCATGTGGTTAGTTGTTATATTATGCTAGCTATTCCACCTTACATGTATTTTCAGCTCTTAAGTTACTTTCAACTAACTCTCATTATTCTATATAGGTTCTAACATCAAATTACTGCATTGATTAGTTATAACATATTGATGAAATGAAAGAAAATCCTAAACTTTGAACATTTGAACCATTTAATATATAATTAAATTTTTCAATATGAATGTTAGATCTAAATTAATAAAATCGTTGAAAATATACACATCTGAATCTCACTAATATGAATATAGATTGCGGTGAAGAGAAATAAGTGGAAAAGACATTCTCATTAGCTGTATGCTTGGTTACTTCTTTACAAATTTATTCTCTTAGTTTATCATTTGACGGAATTTAAGTTCTACGAGAAAAAGGCATTCCGATAACACTCTTGTGAATGGTTTTTGCGTTAAATTTATATTTTTATACTTCTCTTGGAACTGGTGAATATATAAAATTATGTTCTAATAGCATCGTGAACAATTTTAAATAATTAACTTTGTTATTTTAAAAAATCCTATCTTACTAAAATAAAAGGGTGAAGTGATAGTTTATTTATTTATGTTTAAATATTATATATTTTTTTCTTGGGTTGGGGGAGGGGGAATAACAACCCTTAATAATGCTCAATTGATTGTGTGAACCTTACCAAGGATGGATCTCTAATGTATATGGTTGATTTGTGTATATGGTTGATTTGTAGGTATGTACTCATCTAAGCAACTCATATGATTGGATGCTTTTTGGTAAGTTTTTCTTTCTTTTTTCCCTTTTTATTTTATTCAGTTGATCAGAATCACTTTTTTTTTTCTTTTTGGTTGATTTATTAGTCGACTATAACTTATGATTATAATATGCTTATTTTCTATTGCTGTTTTGGCAGACATATGCCTCCATATATGCATATAAATTAATTTGCAATATAATTTGCAATAAATTAATGACTGCAAATTATATGAGGGGGAAAACAGAATGCAAGTGAGAATGTTTATAAAAATTGAAGTTACCAATGGGTAGTTGGTTGATTTGGTAAGTGGGCTACAATCCTGTAAGGATGAAAATGCATGTTCGAATCCCGAGAAGCACTCTCATTGGGAGAGGGAACAACCTTGCCTATGTGGACAACACTTCTACTCCTAAAGTACGGATTAGTATGTTGCCAATAGGCGCCGGATTAACTAGCGATGTTTAACAAAAAAAAAATTTGGAGTTAAAGAGCTAGGCGCAAGTTTGACTATGTTTTTAACTTTTTATAAAAGTCTAAAAATGATACGGAGTATAAGCTTAAGCTAGTTATATAGTAATTAATCAAAAGTAACTAGTTTTTGAGTATGTACATTATAGAATATGAAAATAAAAAATTATGCACTGAAGAAAAATAAAATATTTATATTTTATATTAATATTAAAAAATTATCAGATTATTTATAGTATTCAAATGATATATAGATATGTAGTTTAAAATGCCTTAATTTTTATTTTGAATGTTATTTTGATATTTTAAAAATAAAATATGTAAAATAAAAATACCGATTTCAGTAATGATAAGAGAGGTAATAACGTTAAGTTAAAATCTAAACATTTCAACTAACATGGTATTAATAATTTGTAAAAGGCAACATCATTATTTGAAAAAAAAATCTATGAATAAATTACAAAAGTCTAAAAATAAAGGGTAAAGTTACAAAAATAGCTCTATAGTTTGGCTTAGGGTACACCTAACACCGCATAGTTTTTTAGGGATAAAAGTGACTTAGTGGTTATCAAAAAGCGAGACAAAATTAAAGTGACCATACTCTTAATATTTATTTAACACCATTACTTTTCAAGGTTAAGGCACGACATGGAGGATATATTTGTCAATTCATTTTTAAAAAATTGTTGAATAATTGTTAAGGTGTCAAACATGCTGATATGTAAAGTTATGTGTAAAAAATAAGTATCCATGTGGCGCCGTTAAACTTGGAATGCAACAATGTTGAATAATATTAATAATAAGATCACTTTTATCTCACTTTGATAATTACATAGTCGCTTTTATCCCTAAAAAAATGGGGTGTTGGGTGTATCTGATCCAAATTACAAGTCCATTTGAATGATATGTATATGGTAGTGTGAAATATGCTAACAATCAACTAACAAATTGTAACACGCCGTTTTCTAAATAATGGATACAAAGGAATTAATTACGGTTTTAGGATGTCATAAGTAGACTAAAAATCATTGTTAGTAAATGAATTAGAATAAATATATTTCTAAGTAATCAATATGCCTATTCTGTTTAGATATTAAAGAAAATAGTTAGAGATTATAGTATTGATTAAAATTTTTATAAAAACACTTTGTGGTCTAAAGATCATTTCGGTGAAAGAAAATATTGAAATCATGAAAGTATTCAATTGTATTATTCATCTTTACTTTAGTAGTAGAAGGTAAGAATGAAAAAAAAAATGAATGAAAGAAGGGGCAAAATGGTCATATGCATTAGCTAGACCAATTAAAATAAGGCTAAAGTATGTTTTTGGTCCTTTAACTTTGGAGAAAATCATGTTTTGGTCCCTTAACTTTGAAAAGTGTGTTTTTGGTCCCTTAATTTTGGAGAAAGTCATCTTTTGGTCCTTTAACTTTGAAAAGTGTGTTTTTAGTCATTTTAAATTCGGTTTAATTATGTTTTAATCCCTTAATTTTGAAAAGGAAGAGACTAAAAACATACTTTAACATTTTTTGAAAGGACTAAAAACATTACTGTGTCAAAAATTAAGGGACAAAAAACACACTTTTCAAAGCTAAGGACCAAAAACACACTTTCTCCAAAATTAAGGGACTAAAAACACACTTTTTAAAGTTAAGGGACCAAAACATGACTTTCTCCAAAGTTAAGGGACTAAAAACATACTTTAGCCTAAAAATAATTCACTTATCTTCTCTTCTAGAAATATCTCCTTCCTTCCTCCCTAAAAGAAAAACACGACAAAAAAAAAAAAAAGAAAGCATCATCATCTTCGTTCTTCCTCTTCCTAGGGGGGCGGCTGATGATGAGTGAGGGCGACACTGTCCCCGTGCTAGCAAGGAAATTCATAGGTTCTGTCAAGTTCCTTTTCCCCTTCATTTGTGTGGGTGTTTGACGAGAAAGAGAAACTGGAGAGGGAGGTGTGTGGTCAGCGACTTTGACACTATTCCGGGGTGTTTTCCGGCGAGATTCCGATGATCATGGGGAGCTGGATGGGTGTGGGTAATTCCTCTTTCATACCTTCCTCATTCTGCTTGAATTCCAATTTGAAAGTTGTTAGGGTTTTCATTAGGAAAATTTGGGATTTTGAAGAAAAACACTTCCTATGCTGTTTGAGTCGAAATTTGTGGTTCCAAAACCAAATTGGAGTGGTTTCTAACTAGACTATGGGTTAGGATTGATTGATTTGGGGTTAGAGTGAAGTTTGGGAAGATTAAAGTGTTGAGAGGTTAGGGTTTGAAGGGGATTTCGAAAATACTATTGATTTTAACTTGTTTAATCATGTTATATGATATTACTTTAGGTTTTGATTGATTAGATTTACATTTTTGATGATATCTTTGTGCCTTGCATGTTAGCCCCTTTTGATTTCATATTAGTATGACTCCAATTGCTTAATGTTATGCAGTGGCCAAATGAGTATGATTATGGTGTTTGTTAAATTGATTAGAAGAGTAGAGAAACTAATTTGAGTTGGAAATGTGTATTTTGAATGAGTTTTCATGTATGCTTGTGAACCTTGTAATTAAGGATGCAGAGTTTTTTTTTGGTTGAAGTAGAATTTATAAAGAATGGATTAATAAGGATAGTTATTGTGGAAGTTGTTGAAGTGATTCTTTGAAACTATGTTTCTAGATTTTCCTTTGACTCTTAATGTGGTTTGTTTTGAATTGTTTAGTGGAATGTATCAATTTTAGTTCCACAAATTTTAGAAACTTGATAGAGTAGTCCATATTGATTCTCTTTTATTTCTTAGATATATGAAACTAGGAGGTTCAAGTCTTGCTACTAGGGCTTCATTGTTATAGTAAGACCTAAGAGATGACTTTTGTATTAGGTGTAAGATCCTATGGTTGATTATCTTGGGCTATGATCAATGGGAGTATGATGTTGCTGATTTTGTATGGTTCAAAAGAGATTTGAATAATTAGATGAGTGAAGTTTGGTAGTTTTGAAATCAGAATTTTTAAGACTATATGGTAAATAGGACTTGATGTATGATTATCCTCTCTAGAATTACCAAAATGGTTAAAGTCAAGGAAATAGATGTAAGTAATAGTTTATTATAAATAAATAAATACATCAAAAGATAGATTATAGATCTTATCAAACTTGTAAGTTAATTTCGGGGAATGTCACTTGTTTCTCAGATTTAATGCAAGCATGTATAAATTTCAGATTCAATTATTTTCTTTTTGCTGCCACTTTTAGGTTCAGGTACAAGGGAAGAAAGAAGGAAAGGTTTATGAATATGACATGGGGAATTTGGTTTTACTACTGAATCTTTCAACGACATGTTACTAAAGGAGAATTTCATTTAGAATGATAGGTAATAGGAGGTAGCCGATGGTTAAGTTGCAGTCTAAATAGGAAATTTTTATAGTTAAATAAATTATGATTAGACGTCTTAGAACAATAGGACATGGAAGTTAATAAAGAGCATGTGAAGTCTAATAAAATGTAGAAATTATGAAGCTATTGTTACATTAGTTATTTATGAAATTGTGAGCTGAGATGAAATATTTTGGGTATAGAGAAACATGTGGGAAATGTAAGAATGATTAAATAAGGTTGAGTGTTTTGAAGTATAGTGGTATGGGCTCTTTGTAAACTTAATATCTGTTTGGTGTGCATGGTGTGAAATATATGTGACTAGAATAAATGAGTTATGCTACCATGGAAAGTGTTGTTTAAAGGTTTGTTGGTGTGATTTTACTCTATTTCATTTGGGAAATTGTTCATTTTTCTATGTTTATTGGACTCTTGTTAGGGAGTTATCTAGATGATGGTATGATATTGTGATGATGTGGAAAAGTAGTGTTGAAAAATGTTTAAATGCGATGAGAATTTGTGGATGCTCATGTAATAATTAAAGATATGGTGTATCATACTTGTTGTTCTTTCTCTATGAAGGATTGATCTAATTTGAGGCGTAAAAGTAGTGCTAATAGTATAAAAAAATGTTGTTTGAGAATTTATTTAGGATGTTGAAATGACTTCATGTTAATTCCTTATTTTTATTAGAATCAAGATGAACTTTTATGAGTACCAACTTGTTTTGGTTTACATAAGGCTTACTCTTTGAAGGGTTGAATTTATTATTGGTGTTTGACTCATGTGTATTTTGATTTATGTTGGCTATGCTTAATAATTTCACTTGTTCTCCTTAGCTTGTTTCCTCTTGGCATGGGTGGTGGGATATGGGTTGCCAAAGAATTTACATTCTCTATTTTCTGGATTGGCCTATTTGCGGTATGAATGATAAGATGAAGCTAATGAGCTTAGTTTTTCCATTTGGAAACATATTGAAAATGTTCTTGAAAGAAATATGAAACCGGGTAAAGTTTTGAAAGTGGAATAAGTATATTGATTGGATTTTAGTTGGAATGAAAAGATTTCTTTTATATATATATATATTTCTTTCGAAATAATTTACTATCTTTCAAATTGATTTATTTATTACTATGTAAACGTTTTTGAGGAACTAGACACAAAGCGCTTGTTTCGTGACTTCGTGTCACGCTTGTTTCGTAGCTTTGCTACGCTTGTTTCGTGACTCGTGTCACGCTTGCTTCGTGGTTTTACCACGCTTGAAATGTTTTCGTAGACTCGAGGTACGCTTGAACTGTTTTCGTAGACTCGAGGTACGCTTGAACTGTTTTCGTATACTCGAGCTACGCTTGAAATGTTTTCGTAGTTTCAAGCTACGCTTGAACTGTTTTCGTAGTCTTGAGCTACGCTTGACTTGTTTTCGTAACCTCGAGCTACGCCTGTTTTCGTGATTTCGTGTCACGCCTGTTTCGTGGTTTTACCACGCCTGTTTTCGTGACTTCGTGTCACGCCTGTTTCGTGGTTTTACCACGCCTGTTTTCGTGACTTCGTGTCACGCCTGGTTAGTTTACCCTCGTGGACTGTGTGTCCACACCTGTTTTCGTGACTTCGTGTCACGCCTGGTGATTTACCCTCGTGGACTGTGTGTCCAGCCTGTTATTTCGCTTATGTCAGTTCCTCTATAGAAAACAAGTTTTTTGTTTTACAAATATGAGCTTTCATATTTACTTTGTAAACCTTGAATGGAATTACTTTTATGTTATGTTGATTTTGCGCTTTTGGGATTTACTCTCAAATACAAGTATGGTTATAAACTACTGAGGTTTCTATATTCCAAATCTTTATCTATTTTTGGGAATTTAAATACGAAATCAGTGTAAAGAGATTGCAAATATTTATATAGTACTTTGTATTTCAGATTGAAGAATGTGGAACAACACTTCGTGCTTTAAGACGAATGAATGTATAATTAGCTTTATAAAGAAAATCGATTCTTATTATTATTGTAAATAATAATACTTATCTATACATTCAATTTGTGTATTGATCTTTGTATGCATTAATATGAAAATGATAAATGTTTAGAAGTACTGGTTCATGGAAATGGCTTACGAAGTTTAAATACCTTAAACTTCGTGCCGGTCACGTTTAAAATTTCGGGTGTGACACAAATGATTGACAGATATAACAAATAAAACAAGAATATAGCGTAGTTCATTAAAATGTTAAATTTTTAAACCTGTCAATTTTTTTTAAAAAAATTATAATGATAATTGTAAATATGAATGATACTTAAAGGCTAAAGCAACTTTGATTATATGAACAAACAAATCTCAATGTTAAACAAGCTCATGATTACATGATTGATAAAGTAATTATCGTTTTTGTAATAAAAAAAGTAATTATCGTTTTGCAAAATTTGTGATAACTTTTCACGAGTTAACTTATTAAAGTCCTTCATACCAAACTTTCAAACATTTTTGTTTGGAACTCAAATCACTTGGAGGAGGTTCATTAAGCATAGTTTAATTTTGCATCTATTCAGTCATGTGGAAAAAAAGACAAATTAAAAGGTAAAACCAACATTTAAATTAATCAATAAATTACGTGGAGCTAGGTAGGAATTGTTAATTATCATAATCTCTAATCATGACAAAAGAGGTACATACATAGCAATGATAGCATAGCCTTTAAATAATGGCCTTATATTTGTTATCAATAATAAAGCAACGTGTAGAGAGAGAGGGGGAGAGAGGGATTCAAAGACACCATCAAGATTTTCTCTCTCTAAATCCCTTTTTCTCTCTTTCATGATGTATGATTCTGCATTGTTAATATAAATACAATAATACTAATAAAATTAGAGTCTTTAATCCTACGATAGCCTCACTTATTAAGAGACAAGAAGGGTAGCCACATTTTGCTGTTCACTCACATTAGTACTGATTGATAAAGAAAGCTACTAAATAAATCAAATATATCTGCCAAATAAATGACCCTATCATCAAACTGTTACAATCAGTGTAAAAATCATAATAATGCAACTACATTTTTTAAATTCAATTGATTAAGAAAAATAATTCCATTAGTGCATGTTATTTTCCAATGATAGTTAACTTGGCTGAATCAAAATGGCAAATTAAATTCAAACTCAAGTTATAGAATATAACAGTAGAATAAAAAACTTTTCACTCAATGAAAAGATAATGATACACACTAAAGTAGATTCAGTTTTGTTCACTTAATTGAACAGATTAAACACGTCGAGCTAATAAACATGTTAGATTTTTTGTGCGCTCGTCAGCCTTTTGCCACAAGCTCACCGGCCTCTTACCATGTGGAGTGGGTGCGACCGCCACCAGCATGAATTTTCCTTTCTTTTTAGCTTTCTTTAGCTTCACCTTTTCACCTTCTCTTCAACTTCTTTAGATCCAATCCTCTTTCTTCGCCCCTAAAAAAATTTAGGATATGAACTAGGTACTTAAAGTTCAATACTAACATTAAAAACACAGGTTAGTTACCTAATATGCTCAATTAAAGATAGAAATACAACTAACTCCAAGATTATGAACTCCAACTTCAACTGCACTTAACTCCCATTGTTATTAACCAAATGAAATGCTAATTTCTCACTATGACATAAAATCATGTAACATGTGCATTCACTTGACTACTTCAAGATTTCAGCGTCTCTATTTTCAAACTGTTCAAATTGTGTTCAGACTTTCCTATCCAATCACAAGAATTTCCAATTGGTTGAGCAATTAGAACTTATAATTTCACCTCATCAATCTAGCTGTGATCGAATATGACTTAAATAATTTATATCCATTATAGCTCTCTGATCAATTAGTCTCTTAACTTAGAATTCCTCAGATGTATCATACGATCGATGTTCCAGCTGTGTTTGAACTTTCCTAACCAATCACAGGAACTTCCAATTGGTTGAACACTTAAACTTATAATTTCATCTCATCTCATTCTAGCTTTAACTGAATATGACTTGAATGATTTATATCCATCAAGCTCATCTTCATGCCTAAGTTATGTTTGGTTATCATCAAAACTTAAAACTTAGTAAATCTAATATAGAGAAGTTATTACTAATGTTATTAGTTATTGAAAAGTAAGAGTAATGTAAAAGAAAAGTTTTATCACATACTCTCTCCGGTCCGTATTATAAGTTACCAATTACCAATTTCTCACATATCAAGAAATGACAATTGAGTTTTAAAATTCATGTTAAATTTGCCACTTTTCCAACTTTACCCTTCATTAAATGATGTACTTCACATTTTTAATTTTGAATCTCCATTTGAAACATGGATAAAGTGAGAAAAACATTTAATGTAGTAGTTGGTGACTTATATTAAAGAATAAAAATTGTAGGTATTTTATGACTTATAATAAAGATCAGAGGGAGTATTTATTAGGACTTATTTAGTATAAAGGATTAAGGAGGGATGGAAGGGTAATTGTTTTTCTCGTCCCCATTATTTGGGCAGCTCACTTTTTTCAAGTAGAATGACATTACATCTCCCCTGCCCTCCAAAAGTTGAGGAATTTAGAGGGCGAATAACATATTTTGACATTTTAAGAATATTTTAGTCATAATTTATTTTTTTTGCATCCTGGTGGCGAGCCGAGGCTCGAAGTCCAGCTATGTTAGCTGGGTTGAGGAGAGTTCTCCCCTATCCTTCTCAAGTCCTCCTGGTACACCTCCACACAGGGACCTGGTGGTATAACTTTGTATGGTTCATGGCCAAAACATGTCCTTCTTTAGCTAGCACATCTGCACACAGCATGACTTCGCGGCTACAGTGAGCAAATGTCCTTCCGCCTACTCTATAAGCCACCTCCCTTGTGTTTTCAATCTCTTCTTGAAACGGGTGTCCATTGATATCAATTCTCATCAAAAGGTTTAGAGCCTCCACTGAATCTGTGAAGATTTGGGCATCCTGAAAATCCAAAGAGAGACACACATCCAAACTTGTTCTAATGGCCAAAAGCTCTGCAATCGCTGTTGGATAAATCCCCAGTCTCTTGCAGAAACCGACTTTCTATTCACCGCGGGAGTCTTGGATTGTGCCTCCATGGTAGCTACATTGTTTTCCCTGACCGAAGCATCCACATCCACTCGAAAGAGTCCTTCTGGTGGGGCCTGCCAGTTCCTTCCTTCAGCCGAGCTATCCTGATTAACCATTATGATCAGCTTCCCTTGGCAATTATCTTCCTGCAGGTGAAAGAGGCATTGATTGTAAAATTGTCTGAGCTGTTGTTGTCTTGCCCGTGAACACCTGGGTACAGCGGCTCGTCCAAATTAGCCAACAGGCATAGCTAAAAATTTTCTGCCAATACCAGTTGGAGTACTCCGGTTTGCTGGGTCTACGCGTTGAGTTCCACGTCAGCCATTCCTGCAAAGAACAAGAGAAAAAAACATTGTAATGGTTAGGTAAAATCAGTCCTCTCCATAATTGTTTAGCTCTCTCACAATCTCTCAGTGTATGGATAACACTCTCCTCACGGGGGCACCCTAAAGGGCATTTACTCCTGTTTGATAACCCTCTTGCACTCTCAGGGACCCGGTCATGATCTGCTCATGACGCACTTGCCAAAGGAAGTATTTGATCTTTTCAGGGATTTAATTTGCAATGTCCAAATTTTCTTCCAAATCGGTAAAGCTTGTGTCTGCAGATTCTGAGAAAGGAATCTATATCCTGCCTTCACCGTATAGATTTTATCAGCTGCACTGCGCCACCAAGGAATGTCAGGCTGATTGCTTGTTGGCACTTTTTCCTTAGTAACTCAATCCACCACATGCATGGGAAGGAATTTAGCCAATTCCCCAGTATCCCATCTTCTCGAATCTAACACAAAATCCGCTACAAATGCTTCATGGTTGATGCGCTCATGGTTATGGATTACATACTCAATGAGGGGTTTTTCCAAGTTAGTCCACATATCCCACCAGAATCTAGTTCCCTTACCATTATGAAGCTTTGCGCCAATGACCTTAAGGAACTTCCCCCAAACAGAAGTGATGGCCTGCCAGGTGGGCGAGTTAGTTCTCTTTTTTGCAACTTGCGGTATAGTGTGCTCGCCACACTCATACACCGATTTGAGGCATTTAACCCAAAGCGCATCAGGCTTTGTAATAAGACCCCAGCACAGCTTCATGATAAACGCCTGATTTTGCTTTTCAAGGTTTTTAATGCCTAAACCCCCTAGCCCTTTCTCTTGTGTGATTTTCTCCCAGGCCACTAGGTACATTTTCCTCTTGTTGGTATCCTGAGACCATAAGAAAGTCCTGCTAAGTCTCTCTACTCCTTAATCACCCCTTTAGGCAACAGTGCCGATTACATTTGATATGAAGGAAGTGCAGATAGAACTGCTCCGATTAACACTGTCCTATCTGCTATGTTCAAGAATCTGCCTTTCCAAGAAGCCAAGTGTAACTTAGCCTTTTTAGTGATGTGTTCATAGGTAACTTTGGAAGCTCTCGCGTGAAGAAGTGGAACGCCTAGGTACTTCCCCAGATTGCCCGTAAGACCAACTCCCAATTTCTCACTTAACTTCAGAGCTCTATTGAAGTTCACGTTTCTTGAGAAGAAAGCCTTTGACATTTATAGGTTTATCCTATGTCCTGAGACACCACAAAATCTGGTCATCACCTCCTTAAGGATACACATCTGCTTAATCGAGGTCTCAGTAAAAAGAAGTAAGTCATCCGCAAAGAACAAGTGTGAAATGCTTGGTCCATTGTTCCGAAACTTAAGAGGCTTCCACCTGCCTCTTTCACATTCTTGTTGGATGAGATGCCCCAATCGTTCCATACAGAGCACAAAAAGGTACGGGCTCAGCGGGTCTCCCTGCCTTACTCCTCTGGAAGGGTTGAAACTTGCCCCATTTGCTCCTTCCCATAACACTGACATTGTGGTTATGCTCACGCAAGCCATGATGACGCCAACAATGCTATGGTTGATACCAATATCCTGAAGAGTCTTCTCAAGAAACCCCCAATCTAACATGTCATACACTTTTTCCATGTCCACCTTAACCGCCACATACCCCTGTCTCCCCGGCTTAACACTCATGTGGTGGATGGCTTCTTGGGCAATGATAATATTATCACAACTGGATCTCCCCATGATAAAGCTACACTACTGTTGCTCAATCAGTTTGTGCATGATCGGACGAAACCTATTTGCGATGAGTTTAGTGAGAATCTTGAAGCTAACATTACAAAGAGAAATGGGCTTCATTTCCTTAAGAGTCGTGGGATTGTCCACCTTCGGCATGAGCACTCTGTTGGTGTGATTGATTATTGAGATACTCTTAGGGTCGCTGAAGGCTTCCTTCACCAGCTTACAAATCTTATCCCCCACTTTATCCCATTGAGATTGGAAAAAGTGGGCTTGTAAGCCATCCGGCCCCGGTGCTTTGAAGGCATCCATCGAGAAGGTTGCGGCTTTAATCTCTTCCTCAGTCACGCATGCGTGGATGACATTTAGATGAGTTTGATCTAGCTGAGGGAATCGTTGTGGCCACGAAGGATCCTAAGCCACCTCTTTATCCTTAGTATAGAGTTGCTTATAAAAGTTGCTAGCTAGCTGTTTGAGACCTTCTGGATCCTTAACCCAGTCCCTTTTCTCCTGTTGAAGTGCCTCAATTTTCTGTTTCTTTTTTCTTGCCATAGATGTGACGTGGAAGAATTTGGAATTCCTATCCCCCACTTGCCAAGCACACCGGAATTTTCGGTACCGAATGAGGTTTTCTTGCAGCAAGAGCTTGTTATATTCTTCCCAAAGCTTCCTTTCTAACCGATACAACCCATTTACATGCTGTTGTCTTCGTTTCCTCTCAATCCCTTCTAGTCTACTCATCAAAATTTTACTCCGTCTTGGGATGTTCCCCACGTGTTGCGTGTTCCATTGGGCAGCCGAGACTTGTGTTAGAATCTTAAGTTTTGATGAAGACTGAAATATGAAAGAACATAATGAACACTTAGGAAGAATTAGATGGAAGTTGAAATCCTAAGTTAGAACACAATCGGATGTAAAATCACAACCGGATGACTTAGAGCAAAAAGAACATAACTAGCGCTTGCGGATGTAGTACACATCCCATAGCGGAAGTCAATTGAACACTAAGTCTGAACCTAGTTGATCTAGTCTAAGTAGGATAGCTTCCCATAGTGAAAACGCTTCCCATTGCACTTGATTATATTATTCTGTTGGACTAACATTTGCGTGCAGAACTTACCTTTCGCTTCCGATGGCAATTGAGCTTCCGATAGTGAACGCTCTTTGCATATACTTGGACTAACACTTGCAGAACAAGGCTCTTACTTCCGGTAGCCAAGATCCATCCGATAGCAAGTACAAGAGTCAGAGACCGTACAAGTGCTCAGATGTCAGAATTGCTTTTTGTCAGAGCAGAATTGTCAGAACTACTTTTCAGAGATAAAGCAAGTCAACCCTGCTAAGCATTAATGAGCATTAATGAGAACAACGGTAACAAGGGATTACCGACTAGATTCAAACGGACTTATTGCCGATTATCCATCTGGTGTATTAGAGGCTACTATAAAAGGAACAACTTCATCATTTATGAAGAACACATCTCTCACCAACCAAGAACATACACAGTTATTGAGAGAGCCTTCAAGCATAATACCCAGAGAATATTCAGAAAGCCTTGAAAGTCAAAGAGCACTTAATACCTTGAGAGTTATTCTTATTGTTATCATGTTGTACTCTTTGTATTTAAGTCTCTACATTTATTGAGAGCATTCATTGTACTTAAGTGTGTAACACAATCTGTTCATTAAGTGAACTTTGTAGTAAATCCTTTGTGTAAAGGTCGAACCCTTGCAGGTAGTAAGGGGGAGTGAGTAAGGTTGCAAGTGAGCCCGTAAAACTTGCGGTTGTAAGGTTGCAAGTGAGCCCGTAAAACTTGCGGTTGTAAAGGTTGCAGGTGAGCCCGTTGTAAAACCTGAGGATTAGTGGAACTCAATCAAGGGATTGAGAACTGGACGTAGGTCAAGAGTTAGACCGAACCAGTATAAAAGAATCTGTGTTAGTGTCTTTATTTTTTATATTGTTTTTGTAGCACAATTCACCCCCCCTCTTGTGCATCCTCACTTTCATTTGGTATCAGAGCGGGTCTTCCCTACTTGATTCCAACGAATCTGGAAAGAAAAGATCCAGTGATGGTTGCTGTAGAGAACGTACTTCCTGACATATCAACTCCTCCCAACAAACCTCCTGGTTTTGATGGCTGCAACTATACCTTCTGGAGATTTAAAATGGAGAACTTCATCAAGGCTCATGGTCTTAGAGTTTGGGACGTTATAGAAAATGGGAATTTTGTTCCAAGAGATGCTGAAAGCAAGGAAAAGACTAAGGCCCAATTCACTGAAGATGACTACACCAAAGTAGAGTTGAATTACAAGGCTATCCTAATGATTCAATGTGCCTTGAGTCAGAAAGAGTACTTCAGGATAAGTCATCTTAAATCTGCAAAAGAAATGTGGGATGCTCTTCAGACTGCTCATGAAGGGACCACTGGCGTCAAGGATAGAAGAGTGGAAATGCTTGTTGAGGAATTTCACAAGTTCACTATGCTTCCGGATGAGCCTATCAGAGATCTCGAGATCAGATTTACAATCTCATAAACAACCTCGCTGCCTTAGGAAGAACCTTCACTGAGAAGGAACAGGTAAATAAAATTCTAAAAGTATTGAAAGGTGATTGGCTCACAAAAGTTACTATTTTTCAGGAAGTTCAAGGAGAATCAACAAGGTCAGTCACAGCCTTGTTTGGTTCCCTAGCTTAATATGGACCTACTCTGTTGGCTCAAAGAATCCCTCAAGCAACTGCTAAGGGTAAGGATCTTGCCCTCATTGCCCCCAGCAAAGAAAGAGAAGATGATGATGATGAAGAAATGACAATGATGGTAAGAAGATTTAAGAAGTTTTTGAGAAAGAAAGGGAGAGTTCAGAAAGGAGAATCGAGCTACAAGAGGGAAAAGGCTCCTGTCTGCTTCGAATGCATGAAGCCTGGACACTTCAGAGTTGAATGCCCAAGTCTTTAGAGGTTTAAAGAAAAAGACAAAAGGAAAGTTTTTGTGTCCTCCATATGGGTAAATAGCTCCAATGAAGAAGCTAGTGATGAGGAAGAAGTTGCTAACCTCTGTCTCGTTGCTAAGGAGGATGGTGAAGAAGAAACCCTATCAGACTTCGAATCCATCCATGGGATGAGGTAAGCCTGACTGATCTTCAAGATGCTTACAATGATATGTATAGGAACTTCACAAAATAGCTAAAGATTATCTAGTTTTAAAAAGGAAAAACAAATCACTTGAGATGACTGTGAACTCACTAAGTGATGAGCTTGCGGAAGCTAAAACACTTCCGGAAGCGGACATCCAGGGAGATCCCAAAGTGGAACCCAACGTCCCAAGCTCAGAATGCTGCGCCAGTTGTAGCAAGATCTCTATTGAAAGGGATAGGTTATCCAATGCCTTACAAAAGTTCACCAAAGGTTCTGAAATGCTAGATATTATTTTAATGAACCAAAGAGCTTATAGGGATAAAACTGGTTTAGGCTATAAGCATAAAGAAAAGAAGTGGGTGGAACCCAAAGTGAAACCCTACTTGAAATTCTTTCATAAAGCCACTGACTACATGTCAACACCATTTAGCTTCTGCAATTATTGCAACAGGAAGGGACACACCACGTCCACCTGTAATGCCAAGAAGCATGGTGCAAATAGCTCCTATAAATGGGTTCCAAAAGGAACAAACATGCCTAAAGTATTTCCAAGACAAGAGGCTAAGGAAGTACATGATCCTAGAATAAATCATGGACCTAAGGCACGGAAAACCACTCCAAAGAGGACTCAAACGCCTAGAGCCCAACCAAGGCCAGAGGCACAGGTCACACATGAACCTAAGGTCAACATTGGACCAAAGGTTACAAATACTAATGAAAGAGGACCCAATAAAGGTTGAGTACCTAAATCTGTCTGATCTATGCAGATTTGTCTCAAAGCATCCAACAACAGCAAGTGGTATATCGATAGTGGATCCTCGAGACACATGACGGGAGACAAGGACAAGTTCAACTCACTGGTGGTCAAAGATGGAGCCAAAGTCAGCTTTGGTGGGAACCAAAGTGGGAAGATCACTGGCGTTGGTAAAGTTGGCCCTGTCCAAGATGTCTACCTTGTAGATGGTCTCCGTCACAACCTGCTGAGTGTGAGTCAAAGCGCAGACAAAGGCAAATGGGTAATCTTTGACTCTCATGAATGCCTGATAGTTGATAAACATGATCTCAATATAGATTTGTCTCAAAGCATCCAACAACAGCAAGTGGTATATCGATAGTGGATCCTCGAGACACATGACGGGAGACAAGGACAAGTTCAACTCACTGGTGGTCAAAGATGGAGCCAAAGTCAGCTTTGGTGGGAACCAAAGTGGGAAGATCACTGGCGTTGGTAAAGTTGGCCCTGTCCAAGATGTCTACCTTGTAGATGGTCTCCGTCACAACCTGCTGAGTGTGAGTCAAAGCGCAGACAAAGGCAAATGGGTAATCTTTGACTCTCATGAATGCCTGATAGTTGATAAACATGATCTCAATATAGATTTGTCTCAAAGCATCCAACAACAACAAGTGGTATATCGATAGTGGATCCTCGAGACACATGACGGGAGACAAGGACAAGTTCAACTCACTGGTGGTCAAAGATGGAGCCAAAGTCAGCTTTGGTGGGAACCAAAGTGGGAAGATCACTGGCGTTGGTAAAGTTGGCCCTGTCCAAGATGTCTACCTTGTAGATGGTCTCCGTCACAACCTGCTGAGTGTGAGTCAAAGCGCAGACAAAGGCAAATGGGTAATCTTTGACTCTCATGAATGCCTGATAGTTGATAAACATGATCTCAATATAGATAAATCCAATCTGAAATGCAAACTTAAAGCTAATAGAAATGGAAACCTATACACCTTAGATCTATGCTAACAACTAACTGAAAAATGTCTTATCACTAGTGATGAAAATAGTTGGCTGTGGCATAAACGGCTAGCACATGTGAACTTTACACAACTTGACATGCTCATTAAAAAGGAGCTAGCCATAGGGATTCCATCATTTAAAGTAAAGCATGATTTTATCTGTGAATCCTGCCAAAGAGGAAAGCAAACAAAGGCCTCGTTCAAAACCAAGAAGAGAGTCTCCACAAGCAGGCCCCTGGAACTAATCCATATGGACTTAGTTGGGCCAGCAAGAGTTAAGAGCCTAGATGGAAACCTTTATGCTCTAGTGGTAGTGGACGACTATTCAAGGTTTACTTGGACTATGTTTCTTCCCTCAAAGCATGATGTTTTTGATGCTTTTGTTGTCCTTGCCAAGAAAGTGCAGAATGAGAAAAATCTCAAAATAGCTGCAATAAGAACAGATCACGGTGAAGAGTTCGAAAATCATGACTTCTCTGAGCTGTGTGAGGAGAATGGAATTGATCACAACTTCTCATCTCCTAGGACTCCACAACAAAATGGTGTGGTCGAACGGAAGAACAAGGTTCTAACTGAGATGGCCAGAAGCATGCTCAATGAGAAGGAAGTCTCCCAAGTATTCTGGGCTGACGCCATGAGCATCGCTTGCTACATCTCAAATAGAGCCTATATTCGCAAGGGCTTGGACAAGACACCATACGAGCTGTACAAGGGAAGGAAGCCCAACATCAGCCACTTAAAGATCTTTGGGTCCAAATGCTACATCCACAACAACGGGAAGGTAAATTTGGGTAAGTTTGATCCGAAAACGGATGTAGGAGTTTTCATAGGCTATTCTCTTAGAAGTAAAGCATATAGAATGTACAACATGAGAACTAGGACTGTAGAGGAATCTATGCATGTTGTTTTTGATGAAAACTCCTCATGAAAAAGATCCACAGAAGATGATGAAAACCTAATGATTTCAAAACCATCACCATCTTCACCACCCGAAGAAACACCAACAAGGGATCCAAACGAGGATGATGATCCCATTGATGAGTCTAAAGTGCAGACTGTACCAGATGAGGTACAAATGCCAATCGCTAGGAGACATCATAGAGATCATCCACTAGACCTAGTACTTGGTGATGTTTCTTCTGGTGTTAGGACTAGAAGACAAGTTCAAAATGAAGTTGAGTATGGAACATTCCTGTCTCAAATTGAACCAACTTCAATTGAACAGGCCCTAGAAGATTGTGATTGGATCATTGCCATGCAGGAAGAACTTAATCAATTTGAAAGAAGTCAAGTCTGGGAACTAGTACCTAGACCATCTCACCAATCCATAGTTGGAACCAAATGAGTTTTTAAAAACAAACTGGATGAGACTGACCTAATTACTAGAAACAAAGCCAGATTAGTAGCAAAAGGATATAACCAAGAAGAGGGCATAGACTATGAAGAAACCTTTGCTCCAGTCGCAAGACTTGAAGCCATAAGGATTCTTCTGGCCTTCGCATCCATGAAAGAGTTTAAATTATATCAGATGGATGTAAATAGTGCTTTTCTTAATGGCTATATCAAAGAAGAGGTGTATGTTGAACAATGATTTAACCAGTTCCTATTCTCCTTGGGGTTAAATGCAAGTTATTTATAAAACCAAGGATTGCAACACAGTGGCGCAACCTCGGGTCGTCTCTCTTGAGGAGTCTTGTAACTACCCTAAGATGAACTAAATGCAAATCAAAAGTGACATAAGGGAAGGGGTTTGTTTGTTTGGTTTTTGAAATTAACTAATTAAACTAGTAAGAAAATGTAAGTGCTTGTTTTTGGTGTTTTTCAAATAAAGGTATGAAGGTTTAAAATAAATGTAATGCAAAGGGGCTTTGGTAGTGATTCAATGGTTCAATTGCTTCTTTAAAATCGATCATGGGAGTTATATCATTCATCAAGTCTATTAGAAAAATCCCAAAGCAACCACTAAGGGTCCTCCAACACTAATTAATAGCTAATCAAGCAACCACTTAAAACTAGCCATTACTTAGGGTTAGAGTTAGGTTCCACTTGATGTGTATTGGAAACAAGTTTGTAAATTAAAATCCTCTTCAAGGAAGTGCAACCACAACAACCTAATTGAAACACTAGCTATTCAAGCCAAGCAACCACTCAAAGCATGTAAAGCATCATGAATCAATTCACGTAGGAAATAGGAAATCCATAACATTTGACATACAAACATAGTATCCAATACATATGATATCAATCCATAGAAATAGAAAGATAAAACCATGTCTCTACCCAAAATACACAAGGAATTGCAACCACATATCCCAAATATACAATGAAAGAGCATGGAACAAGAGAAATTCCCCTATGAAGACTATTGAAGCAATTGACCATCTTCACACCACCAAAGCACCAAGAACTTAGCCTCTCATGGAAGGAGGAGAGGAATTTCGCCCAAAATCTACCCAAGAAGTGGCTGTGATGAGGAGGGATGAAATGGAGAAGGAGGGTGGTGAAAATGGAAGAGGAGATGGAGATGAATAAGAAAATATGGAAGATTAGAGGTGAAATGTCATGGAAATGGAAGTGGGTTGAGTGGGTTTGAGAGATTTTGAGTGAACCCTAGCATAGCCACCTTATTTTCATGCAAATGGAGCTTGGAGAGAGGCTTGGGGGGTGTTAGGAAGCTTATATAGGGTGTAGAAACCCTAATTTCGCGAAAGCTGAATTTTGCTGCAGAATTGGTGCCCAAATGTGGGCACCACGGCGCCCAAATGGCGCCCACGGGCGCCCCTTGGGCGCCGCCTCTCTGTTATGGCGCCCAGATGGCGCCCGGGGCGCCAAACTGACCATTTTCCCCCTTTTTTGCCCTTTGTTTGCTTTCCTTGCTTCCTCATTCTTGTGCTTTGCTTCCATGATCTCTTTGAGTATTTTCTTCCATCAACCTACAAGAGATTAATACTTGAAGTAGCATCACAAAGTTCTCAAAAAGATGAATGACAATAAATCAAGTTAAATATGACAAAATTGCCCTTAACTAGAACAAATTCCAACAACTTAAGCAATAGCTAGAATCTATGCTAATTAGGTGCAATTATCATCAAAACATGCATTAATTCAATGGATTTGGCCATGAAAAGATATGCAAATATATGGTGCAATCATTTCCCCCACACTTAGACCTTTGTACTCCTGGGCAAAGGGTACATTGCAAAGAATACAAGATTTTAACAAATCAATATTCATCAATTTAGTATGAATCAATAAGCAAGAATATGCACAGTGAGAATTGACAATGCAATTAGACATGGCTTATGGCGATGAGAACTCTCAAGATAATAGTGTTTCACTCTCCTCACCTAATGTGGAATTTGTCACTCTACTTGCTCAATAAACAATTTAACCATAGGCTTGTGACTACTCTAATATCTCCACTATGCATGCACTCATGAATGGATCAAGAGGACTTTGTGGGGTTAAAATGATGGAGAAGGCTAATAATGAATGATGAATAATGGAATAAAGTCAATGACCAATTATGCAAACAATTAACCACCACATATAAATGCAATACAACAAATGGTAATTCGAGTCATAACAATTCCATACTAACATACTACATGCCACTGTTTTTCTCAATTTTTTTTTCACAAGCACTTTATGCTTCTTCTCATTTCTTTTCACACTATGCCTTTGGCATACATTAGCACTTTGTGCTTTTACTCTTTTTTTTCTTGGCCGAATTATTCTTTCTCTCTTTAGGCTCTCGGCCTCTTCTTCTTTTTTTTACTATGTAGCATGCTTTTTCAAATCATACAACAATACAAGAACAATGGAAATGCAAGTATATGCTATGGATGCATGTTTCCAAATTGGTCAAGGTGGAAGAAAAGAAAGTGATGGCCCAAAGGGGTGAAACAACGGATATATTTGTTGGTTAAGTGTTTGGGTCATAGGGTTTAGAAATGAATGCCCCAATCATATCCAAACATGAATGCATAAGCTTTGACTAAGAGTAGAAACAAGTTCTAGAAATTGAATAATTGAGCAAGTCACTCTTGAAATGAATTGAAGGCTAAAAAATCCTCACAAAGGGCTACTCTCATGCCAAAGATAAGTCTAATTGTAAGGCCAATTGATAAAATGCATATGCTTGGTATTGATTCAATACTAACTTGTTGAAAATTTGGTAGGTTCTAATCTTGCCCTATAGGTTTTCAAATGTTTTGCCACATTAGGTTTGAGAAAAAAAATTTAAAAATTGACACTAATGTGGAAATGGCACAAATTCAATGAATCAAGCATGACTACCACAAGTCCCTCCCCCACACTTAAATCTTGCATTGTCCTCAATGCAATGTGGTGCAACAAGAGAATGACATCATAAGGGGTTTTATTGAATCAACTAACACTAAACTACCTTTTCTACTAGATGTGTCCCTCCCCCACACTTATCCTAACATGCATCACAAAATATCATCAGCCAGTCAGAACATGTATAAGAAAAGGACAAGAGAGGAAAGAGACAACCTTGACTCATGGAGGCTTGTAGCTTGAGAGAAGAATCAAGAGGAGAATTGATTTTGTCCTCCTCGGTGGTGGTCTAGGCTCCATCAGTAGATGATCCAAAAGTGAGGGTGATAAATGGTATATATGGGATCCTCCCAAATGATAGGCCTGAAAAGGGTTAGCCAACACAAAAGCAACACTACCAACTCCAAGTACACCACATGAGTCAAAGTACTTAAATCCATGGAAAGAATTAGCACAAGTAAAGTGACAAAGTGGTGTATGCAATGTGAGAAGTTTAGGCTTAGGCACATAAGACAGTAGATGTTTCTCACAACCAATAAAGTCAACCACATTCAAACATCTATCAAAGGATGGTATTACAAAATCAATGTGGTTTGTAACAATGGTAGTATCACAGACAAGTACTACTCTTTTATCAACAACATGATTCAAATCAACACAACTTATACCACAATCATGTCCAAGTATGTCAGGAGGTAAATCACATGATAAGATTTGAGAATTAAAACACTCATGGGCACATGTATCAACCAAAGGACTAGTGATCAAATGGAAATCATCATTGTTGTCCTCACTCATCATGTAAAACATGCATATCACTAAGTCCTATAGATTGGTCATTCTCAAACTTATCATCAACACTACCACTTGGACTAGACTCACCTTCTTCAAAAGATTCATGCTCATTCCTAATAGAAATCATAGTATTATGCAATGCATGTTCACGAAATTGGACAAGCAAATGGCACTTACGATCAATGCAATTCATACAAATGATATGCTCATCACAAGAACATGACAATTGATCAATTTTTTCAACATCTTCAACATTGCTATCAAAAGGAAGATAAGCATGATCATCACAAGAAGAATCAATAATGCAATTGGTAGGCTCAAGTATGGTAGTACTATTAATGGCATCATGGTGAGCATGTTCAATGGTAGGTATATGGGGAGATTCAACAATGATTTTCTCATCTATCACATTATCATTCTCACTAGCCAAAACAGTTGTAAAAGGAGGATAAGCCTCTTCTAGAATAGGAGGGGTATTACTTATGCTTGAAAGTGCATCCTCTTGCACTTGAAGTACCAATTGCTCAATCTCTTCACTCTTAGGATCATAGGGCCAAGGGGTTCCCTCTTCTCCATTAGTTCTTTTCCAAAGCACATGCATGTAAAATGCATTGAGGTATTCCCCTAACTCTTCCAATTCTTCCTCCAATTGCTTGGAGAGTCCACATGCAGTTTTCTTCCTATATAGTTCTAGAGATCGGGTTTTATTAACTGCAAACATCCTCTTGAGCTCTTTGGTATGGTCATCCATGTTGGGGTAGTCAAAGAAAGCATCAAGGAGATTTTGTTTACGGGTGATGGGTTTGGGTGGGGGTGGAGGTGATGGTTCACGTGGAGGTGGTTGGTATGTAGTTTGGCATGAATGGTGATATGGTGATGGGCAAGGTAGAGATGAAGAGTATGGTTTTGTATATGGTCTATGTGGTGGAGGTGAAGGCTCATATGATGAGGTTTGATATGATGAAGGATATGGATGGTGATATGGCTCACGGTAGGTAGAGGAATATGGTGGAGAAGGATAATCAAAGTATGTGTGATATTGTGGTGGGGGTAAAGGTGGATCCCAACATGGTGTGCTATTGGATTTGGAGGAGGAATTGAGAATGACCAACATTTTGTCCCTTTCTTTGTATAATTCATCCATGATTGAAGAAGGTGTCTCTTCCATCCTAGTGGTATTTCTTAGAAAAGTGTTTGAATTCTCAAGAGTATCATGATTGTAACCAAAATTTGTGAAATTCCAAGACATGAGAACTCAATGATTCAGTCTCACACAATCACAAGCAAGAAATATATATGCAAACAAAAACAAAACTAATCCTAAATGATGAAATGATGCAATTATGACCTAAACCTAATCCTAGTGACTCCTACCCCTTGTCAATGTTTCAATTGACACTTAGCTACCTTAGGGAGTCAAAAATGACTCCCAGGCAACGGCGCCATTGATTTAACCGGTTCCTATTCGCCTTGGGGTTAAATGCAAGTTATTTATAAAACCAAGGATTGCAACACAGTGGCGCAACCTCGGGTCGTCTCTCTTGAGGAGTCTTGTAACTACCCTAAGATGAACTAAATGCAAATCAAAAGTGACATAAGGGAAGGAGTTTGTTTGTTTGGTTTTTGAAATTAACTAATTAAACTAGTAAGAAAATGTAAGTGCTTGTTTTTGGTGTTTTTCAAATAAAGGTATGAAGGTTTAAAATAAATGTAATGCAAAGGGGCTTTGGTAGTGATTCAATGGTTCAATTGCTTCTTTAAAATCGATCATGGGAGTTATATCATTCATCAAGTCTATTAGAAAAATCTCAAAGCAACCACTAAGGGTCCTCCAACACTAATTAATAGCTAATCAAGCAACCACTTAAAACTAGCCATTACTTAGGGTTAGAGTTAGGTTCCACTTGATGTGTATTGGAAACAAGTTTGTAAATCAAAATCCTCTTCAAGGAAGTGCAACCACAACAACCTAATTGAAACACTAGCTATTCAAGCCAAGCAACCACTTAAAGCATGTAAAGCATCATGAATCAATTCACGTAGGAAATAGGAAATCCATAACATTTGACATACAAACATAGTATCCAATACATATGATATCAATCCATAGAAATAGAAAGATAAAACCATGTCTCTACCCAAAATACACAAGGAATTGCAACCACATATCCCAAATATACAATGAAAGAGCATGAAACAAGAGAAACTCCCCTATGAAGACTATTGAAGCAATTGACCATCTTCACACCACCAAAGCACCAAGAACTTAGCCTCTCATGGAAGGAGGAGAGGAATTTCGCCCAAAATCTACCCAAGAAGTGGCTGTGATGAGGAGGGATGAAA
Organism: Mimosa pudica; assembly: GCA_029929735.1. Classification (NCBI taxonomy): domain Eukaryota; kingdom Viridiplantae; phylum Streptophyta; class Magnoliopsida; order Fabales; family Fabaceae; genus Mimosa; species Mimosa pudica. The sequence continues at coordinate 10,833,384 of JAKELP010000023.1, read as the reverse complement.
TGGAGAAGGAGGGTGGTGAAAATGGAAGAGGAGATGGAGATGAAGAAGAAAATATGAAAGATTTGAGGTGAAATGTCATGGAAATGGAAGTGGGATGAGTGGGTTTGAGAGATTTTGAGTGAACCCTAGCATAGCCACCTTATTTTCATGCAAATGGGGCTTGGAGAGAGGCTTGGGGGGGTGTTAGGAAGCTTATATAGGGTGTAGAAACCCTAATTTCGCGAAAGCTGAATTTTGCTGCAGAATTGGTGCCCAAATGGCACCCACGGGCACCGCTTGGGCACCACGGCGCCCAAATGGCGCCCACGGGCGCCCCTTGGGCGCCGCCTCTCTGTTATGGCGCCCAAATGGCGCCCAGATGGCGCCCGGGGGCGCCAAACTGACCATTTCCCCCCTTTTTTTGCCCTTTCTTTGCTTCCTCATTCTTGTGTTTTGCTTCCATGATCTCTTTGAGTGTTTTCTTCCATTAAACTACAAGAGATTAATACTTGAAGTAGCATCACAAAGTTCTCAAAAAGATGAATGACAATAAATCAAGTTAAATATGACAAAATTGCCCTTAACTAGAACAAATTCCAACAACTTAAGCAATAGCTAGAATCTATGCTAATTAGGTGCAATTATCATCAAAACATGCATTAATTCAATGGATTTGGCCATGAAAAGATATGCAAATATATGGTGCAATCAAACAACCTCCTGGCTTTGAGGATCCTAGACATCCTAATCATGTCTTTAAATTGAAGAAAGCTTTATATGGCCTAAAACAAGCTCCACGAGCTTGGTATGAGAGACTTAGCAACTTCTTGCTAGGGAAAGGTTTCTCAAGAGGCAAACTGGATAATACTCTATTCATATTGCATAAGGATAGGGACATGTTAGCTATTCAAATCTATGTTGATGATATTATATTTGGAGCAACTAACGAGAAACTCTGTGAAGAGTTTTCAAAGACAATGCAGGGAGAATTTGAGATGTCAATGATGGGAGAATTGAACTTCTTCCTAGGCCTGCAGATCAAACAGAGAAAAGATGGCATCTTCATTTCCCAAACCAAGTATTGTAGAGAAATCCTCAAGAAGTTTGGGATGGATGAATGCAAGGAGTATGATACTCCCATGAGCACCACTGCCGCTCTCGATGCTAATATAAAAGGAAGCTCTGTTAGCCAATCACTGGATAGAGGAATGTTAGGTTCCCTATTATATTTAACTGCTAGCAGACCTGATATACAATTTAGTGTTGGCATGTGTGCTAGATTTCAGGCTAACCCCAAGGAATCTCACCTTACATGTGTTAAATGAATTTTGAGATACCTTGAGGGGACACAAGAACTTGGTCTTTGGTATCCCAGAGGTAACCAAGAATTCTTGTGGGCTTACTCTGACGCTGACCATGCAGGTTACTAGTGGTCAATGCGCCTTCCTTGGTGGCGGTCTAGTGTCATGGGCAAGCAAGAAGCAGACTTGCGTCTCACTATCATCCACAGAGGCAGAATATATAGCTGCTGCAAGTTGTTGTGCCTAGGTGCTATGGTTGAAAAACCAACTTCGAGATCTTGGCCTAGAATTTCCAGAGGTTCCCATTCTATGTGACAACACAAGCACTATCAACCTTGCCAAGAATCCCGTTCAGCACACAAGAACAAAGCACATTGATGTCAGACATCACTTCATTAGAGATCATGTTCAAAAGAAAGATGTCAAGGTGCAGTTTGTTCCAACCCAGCATCAACTTGCAGATATCTTTACCAAGCCTCGGGGGGTTGATCAATTTACCTATATAAGGGGCAATTTGGGAATGGTAAACCCAAATGAAGTTTAATTCTTCATTATAAACATGTGCTTAAATGTTAAAACCTGTAAACTGTACTAACTTAGGCATCGGAGTGCCAATCTTTAGTTTTGCAGGTTCCCTTGTGAAAGGATCATGTGAACGTACAATGTTAAATCTTAAGTCTTTCATATCCGGAAGCACATCCACTTCCGCTAGCACATGCAGGAACAATCCCTCAACCTGAGCCAAGTCCAATTCGCAAGCAATCGATAGCTAGGACAGCTATTGAACCTTGGAAGGAGTAGAATGGCTGGGCGCCATTTCTTCTACTCAGCGTGGGATCCTGTCAAGTAGGGGAGAGATAATGGTTCAAGCACCTCCCTGACACTTGTTCCTTTTGATGATGCCAAAAGGGGGAGAGGTAATAGGCCTACACTGAGACAACCTTCACTATGGATAGACATGGACTTTGAGGCTGCAATCAGAAGGGCAATGGAATTGGAACAAGCTCGCCGTGCTGAGAACTTCATCAGAAATGAGGCTGTTCAATTCATTCACCAACAAGCAGCAGCAGCATCCTCAAGTCAACCAGTTGATATGCAACTGGTGTTGGCTGATCCACCCTCTGAGCCTGAGGACGTTCCCCTTAGGTCTAAGTCTTCATCATTGCTCCCTGAGTCATACTTATAATTATTCTGTTTAATCAATGAAGTTCGCTTATATGAATACATGTGTTAGACTGTTGTGATTTTCATTATGCTTTCATATTTAACTATAAGTTTGTCATCATCAAAAATGGGAGAATGTTAGAATCTTAAGTTTTGATGAAGACTGAAATATGAAAGAACATAATGAACACTTAGGAAGAATTAGATGGAAGTTGAAATTCTAAGTTAGAACACAATCGGATGTAAAATCACAACAGGATGACTTAGAGCAAAAAGAACGTAACTAGCACTTGCGGATGTAGTACACATCCCATAGCGGAAGTCAATTGAACACTAAGTCTGAACCTAGTTGATCTAGTCTAAGTAGGATAGCTTCTCATAGCAAAAACGCTTCCCATTCCACTTGATTATATTATTCTGTTGGACTAACATTTGCGTGCAGAACTTAGCTTTCACTTCCGATGGCAAATGAGCTTCCGATAGTGAACGCTCTTTGCATATACTTGGACTAACACTTGCAGAACAAGGCTCTTACTTCCGGTAGCCAAGATCCATCCGATAGCAAGTACAAGAGTCAGAGACCGTACAAGTGCTCAGATGTCAGAATTGCTTTTTGTCAGAGCAGAATTGTCAGAACTACTTTTCAGAGATAAAGCAAGTCAACCCTGCTAAGCATTAATGAGCATTAATGAGAACAATGGTAACAAGGGATTAACGGCTAGATTCAAACGGACTTATTGCCGATTATCCATCTGGTGTATTAGAGGCTACTATAAAAGGAACAACTTCATCATTTATGAAGAACACATCTCTCACCAACCAAGAACATACGCAGTTATTGAGAGAGCCTTCAAGCATAATACCCAGAGAATATTCAGAAAGCCTTGAAAGTCAAAAAGCACTTAATACCTTGAGAGTTATTCTTATTGTTATCATGTTGTACTCTTTGTATTTAAGTCTCTACATTTATTGAGAGCATTCATTGTACTTAAGTGTGTAACGCAATCTGTTCATTAAGTGAACTTTGTAGTAAATCCTTTGTGTAAAGGTCGAACCCTTGCAGGTAGTAAGGGGGAGTGAGTAAGGTTGCAAGTGAGCTTGCGGTTGTAAGGTTGCAAGTTGTAACATCCCAAGTTTTTAATATTAGGAAATAATTTATTTTGAGACATTTAAAATATTATATCCGAGGATATGATATATTATGAGTCTAAAAGAAATACTAAATTTGTTTCAAAACAAATATTTGTAGATTCTTTTTACATCATGAGAAGAAAATACTAAATTTGATATATTGAGTCTAAAAGAAATACTAAATTTGTTTCAAAACAAATATTTGTAGATTCTTTTTACATCATGAGAAGAAAATAAAAATGAGGTGAATTTAAATATATGAATCAAGATGCTTAGAATTAATTATAAAAAAAAATGATTATAGGAGGCCCAAACATACAAAGCCCAATTGAAAACCCTAAACCTTACTTATATATAATTTATTCTTCTCTTCCTCTCACCCTTTAGCCGTACACTCTCTTTCTCTACAAAGGTACTATTTTCTCTCCATGTTTCTCTTATCATTAGAATGGATGATGTCTTATTGATCACTTCGGCTATTTTTATCTTTATTTATTTTATTGTTACTATCTACCTCCTTACAATAATCTTAAAAGTGTCTTTTCAATGACTATAACGTCTTTTTTTTCTCTCTCCAATTATCCTCTTTATTTTTATAGGCGAAATCCAACCTTCACCCAACCATTTGTTTTATATGCGTGTGAGTAATATTATATATTTTGCATCTATTTTATTTTTCCAAGAAGCAGTGAACCTACATTAGTGTGGATAATCCTAAATTACTTTTTTGGCAATCGGTGGCAAATAGACAAATGATTTTTATATTTATAATATTACTTCCCTCTTCAAAATTTAAGTTAAACTTTCGATTTTTCTACCAAGCATGGTGATTAGGACTGTATTTCAGTATATCTATTTAACAATTAAGTTTGAAAGACAATAGAATTTCCTTTAATTTCACAGTGGCCTATGGTTATTCACTTCTGTTTCAATCAAACCGAGTTGCTCTCTTATCTAGAAGAACTTTGAGAACTTCAATTTCAAAAATGTCAATATATAAAGTAGTTATATATACAGCCCCTAGTTTATTTCTTCGGTTTTTTTTATAAGTGGAGGGAATATGAGATTAAGTAGAAAAATCATTTTTTTGAAGCATGTATTTATTATAAAAGATTTCTTTTTCCTTTTTGTTGACAAGTTGATGACTTGATAAATTAGTTTACCAAATTCAATTTCTCTAATTCACTGCACGCATGTATGTTCAATCTTCCAACCCTTCCAAAAACAAAAATTAATTTGTCTATGCGTGTGTGTTATTACCAAAACTATTTATTTAGTAAGTGTTAAATCTATTTGATATTTTTTCAACCCAATCCCTCAATTCCTTTGTATAGGAAAAATATTATAAGAATAAGTCTACACTAAATTAGGGATTTCTTTAGGTACAATAGTGTTAAGGTACTATTAATTAGATAGTGTTGTATTATATATTAATAGATATTTATATTGGTGGTGGTGTAGAGTATTACTAAGAGCTTTGGAGTAACTTTTGTGTGATTACCTGTGAGCTAAGGAGCAACAGGTAACTCTGGAAAATTCTTACGTATACTTGCAAATTGTGTATAATTAGATTATTAATAATTATTACTTGACTGTGATGTGTAAGGTTAAATTTAATGTTATATATTGAAGCATTTATTAGACCAATTGTATGAAATTTGAATATTAGTTTAATCTTTTTAAGCATGCTTGTCTTCTTTATATATAATGTGAAATGTATTCTAGTTTATTTCTTTTCAAGCATGCTTATATTGGCTATATATCTTGTGAGATGTATTCTAGTCTGTTCTTTTTCAAGCATGCTGATGTTTGAAGAATGATTACATATTTTGAGATGTTGTAGTATCATGAACTGAATACTGATTTATGAGATCATAGCATTTGCATACATGGTGATGAGATAGGTTGTAGAGGAGGAATATGTATGGTGAATTATATTACCACGTGGTATGTCATCACTCGGTGCACAGTGGATGACACTTGTCAGGGCCCCTTCTTCAATGTTTTCCTTGCCCGGGATTGCATTGGAGTAGTGGGACATGTGACACCTCCTTCGTTCTTTTAAGGAGGGGAGCCATAGTCCATGCTTGAGCTCTATACCTTTGGGCGGGTATATCTCAAGTATTGGTGAGCTTGGGACAATCTAATTGCTTGGATATGTTTCTGTTTGGACTATGTGTTATGTTAGCCTATGGCTCCTGTCAGCGGAAAAAGGGTGTGATATAAGAGAGGTTGCATAAAACATTCATTCATGAGGAAATTACTTCTATATAAATGTTTGATTGTATGCAATATTTGTTCTATATAAATGTTTGATTGTATGTAATATATGTGTATGCGAGGTAGCAAAGAATAAATAGCATGTGAAGTATAATTGTTTACAATGTAATTGTATATGGTTTGTTTAGCGTATGTTAGATGCTTTCAGTAGTTACTGAGATGTCGATCTCACCCCAGTATTAACATTTTTAGGTGAAAGATCAGTAGTAAAACAAGGGAAGGTACGAAGAACGAGCTTAAAAGACTCTTTTGTGCTTATTGAGCACATTTATATTGTTTTATATTTAATTGTCATGACATTAGGGAATTCGTTTCTAAATTTATGACATGATTCTGTTGGTAAATATAATTTCCAAATATATTATTTTTGTAGACCTTAATATATTATTGTTAGTATTTATGATTTTGAAAAATTTCCAAATACTATATTATTTTAGAAATATTTTAAAGGTGGTAAATTATTTTATACCATGTTAGTTTATCAAAATTTTTGAAGACAATAAGTGATTTCTAAATAATCATGGTAGACCTTTTAAATGATGTTTTGTTCTTTTCTACCATGATTAGTTAGTGAAAAAAATAAGATTTACTCTTTTATACTATGGTAGAGTTTTAAATTGGGTCAATTCTTTTTCTACCATAGTAGGGTATAATGATATGATCAACCTCTCTATATGGATTTTAGATTTTTCTACCATTGTGAATTTTATTATTTAAGCTTAATTTTCTTTACTATATAATTTTAATCATTATTTTGGAAGGATGTTACACAAGTGAGCCCGTAAAACTTGCGGTTGTAAAGGTTGCAGGTGAACCCGTTGTAAAACCTGAGGATTAGTGGAACTCAATCAAGGGATTGAGAACTGGACGTAGGTCAAGAGTTAGACCGAACCAGTATAAAAGAATGTGTGTTAGTGTCTTTATTTTTTATATTGTTTTTGTAGCACAATTCACCCCCCTCTTGTGCATCCTCACTTTCAGCTTAGAAGTTATTGACTCCTTCAGTCCAATCTCGTCCCTCCCAAGCTTCCTCCACAACACGGCTAAAACTATCCTCCAACAACCAAGCCACCTGAAAGTGAAACCAACTTGGTCTCGCCTGGGGCCTCAAATTTGTCATCATCTCTAAAATGATAACTTTGTTATCAGATTTGTACTTTAAGTCATGGCGGACTCGTGCTTGCTCAAACACAACGCTCCATTCCATATTACAGAACACCCAATCCAACTTTTCTCTTATCCCCTCCCTCTCCCAAGTGAACTTATCATGGCAATCATTTAGCTCAAGGAGCCCAACATCCTCAATACAGCCATCAAAATCCATTATGGATCAATGATTAGGCATTGCTCCTCCTTTTTTATCCTCCTGTTTCCTGTAAGCATTAAAATCTCTAGCAAGAAACAAGGGGCCATTAATGTTATTAGCAACATGACTTATAGCTTGCCACAAAGAATTTCTTTTCTTGTAATTAGTTTAGCCATACACAAAAAGACCATGAAACTCCTTATTGATACTAAGACATTTGATTGAACACAAGAGAAATTGTTCATTAGAAGTTACAAGCTCAATATCAAAGTCTCCTGCATTCCATAACACCCATATACCACCACTAAACCCCGAAGCTTCTAATCTAATCCAGTTAGTAAAACCCAAGCGCCTAACCATTCTATCAGCCCTTAGCCCACTTATCCTCAGTTCAATAATACAAAAGACCCCAATTTCATTCTTCTTAACTATCTCTTTCACCATAAGAGGGAAGGTACCGGCCCCTCTACAATTCCAACAAGCTATGTTCATCATTAAAGCAAAAACAAAGAAAATTAAAGCGGAATAGCAGGCACACGTATCAGCTCAGTCCACCAAACTATCCTCAGATTGCCACCCTTGCTCATTCTAGAGCTGGCCCCTAATCTCCGGCATATGCCCTTCTTCCAAACCCCTTTCCCAATTCATACTCTCCTCATCCCGGTCTAGGGGTTTCGGATCAAAGTGCGGGGAGCTATCTCCCAAGTCCTCATATATCACCATAGCCATGTTATCTGAGGTTTGCATTTCCTGGCCTTTGTGACCCTTTTGCTTTGACCGTGCTACTGAACCACTCGCCCTCCTATCCGATGCCTTCTAGGCCTCATTAAGTTGGTCCACATTCCCTACTATGACTCTGTTCTCTCTTTGACTGGTGGGCTTCTCACTTCCCTTCCTAACTGGTCCAACGGTCTGCGTGGGTTTAGCCACATAAGTTTCTTTCATTTTCTGGGCTGGTCCATAGCTGCCACTCTTGCTCATATTGGGCTTTAAGTTCTCTTTCCCTCCCGGCCCAACATGACCCTTTCCCTTCAAACCCACCTTGAAGCACGCGTGGCTTCACTGCCTCTCTAGGGAGAGTAAGGATGTTTCTCTGCATTGAGAGAGATGACTAAGGCTTTCCCATCTCATAAATTTCAGTTTCCTTTCTTATGTTAACCTTGCTGTCCTCTACACCACCCCCTTCGGTACTTTCCTTTGCCAAGACTGCATATATATCTAGACTTGATTTGGTCATATGCCCCTTTTCTGACACCTTTACCATTCTGTCCCATCTCCTTATGCTTCCCATAATGGCTACCCCACCTGGGGCCCTGTCCATTTGCTGCCCTTGAGACTAGCATCCATGGACCAAAGTGTCCCATATCCTCCTTGTGTACCACCGTCGGTGGCACTTCCGATCTCTATGACGCCGGTGTCCCCGTGTTGCCATGATTTCCCGTGTCCACCTAAGCCCCTGGAGCTGAACATTTCCATGGACAGCCTTCCTTCCTATGCCCATATCTCCCGCACTCAAAGCAAATTTGGTTGAGTCCTTCATATTCCACTCTAAAAACCTGGTTTGAGGCTATTATCTTTGGTACCAGTTTCTTTTGCAAGTCCAGCTCTACACAAATCCGAGCATGCCTTCCCCTCGCAACTTTTGCATACCTATCCAGGCGGCTAGATAGAGTATCCATATCCACTTTGAGAGTCTTTCCAATCCGGTCACCAATGCGAGAGATATAGTGGCTATTATAACAGAGGATCGAATATCTGGGATTCTAACCCATGTCACAATCTGGCCGAGTTGATTCTTGTATGGATCAAAGTAAGGATTCCATCTTTGAACCAGAATGCAGTGTTGAACAATGACCCATGGCCCTTCATAAAGCACTTTGCGATAGTGACTTCGCCATAACTCTGAATCCAGAAACCGAACAATAAAATAGTTGTTAGGTAGATCAATTAATTCAAAATCATGGATTCCCCACAGCCGAGTTAGGTAGCCTTTAAGGCTATAAATTGTGAATATTTTCCCCAAAACAGTAATGACAAGGGTATAATTCCAAGGACGACACCAATCATTGAATTCGTCCTGAGTTATTGGAACTACTGGATATATGTCCATGAGCTGCTTGACTTCCTCACTTGGCTCTGGGAGCTTCCAAAAGATTTCCTCTTCCTCAGCAAAAATGTCCTCCTCTTCGTACATGGTCCCCCCATTGGCTTGCCCATTAAACCCCATGAGAGATTGTTTGTAAGAAAGAGGCTTACCTTGCTTTACTGGTTCAGCTCCTCCATTGTTGTCTTCCTCTATCTTCTCTGCCATCACCGAGTCTTGGGTGGTGTTTTTCGCTGCCTCATTCTCAACCATAAGGGCATCCGCTATATCCTTTCCTAGATCGGCGACTTTCTTCTTTTTCTTGCGAGCAGCACTCTCTGATTTGAAAGGCTGAGGATCTGAAGATGGATTCTCACCCCCCCCAATTAGAAGAGCTTCTTGCTTCTTGGTCCGCCTAAGCTGCAGGCATACGAGTTCATCCGACGGCCGCTCCGGCGGCAGCTTGTGTTGTCCTGGCTCCTCCATGAAAACCCAAACACAACCTTGGCACGCTTATCAAGAGAGAGAAAAACCTAGGTCCCTTGAGATTAGTCATAATTATTTAATTCATATATGATAAGAAAATTCAAACAAGAACCATAAGACACATAATGTTATATTTATATAATTATAAAAAATATAATTAAATAGTTTATTTAAAACCCTCTCTCTATAAAATCCCTTCTCATACAATCATCCAAACAAGGTAATAAAAAAATCTCTCATTTCCAATAATGTCCCCCAAAATTAAAATCCATCCTTTCAATTGATCCACACACATGTTAAGATATAACATAGATATAAAGTGTAGGTAGCTGAAAAGGTGATAATGAGATGAATATTTAATCATACAAGAAAAGATAAAATTTCTAGTGAACCTATAAGTGAAACAAATGAACTAACATTTAGTGTTTGTTAAAAAGAAATGGTAGAAAATCATTGAGAAAATGACAAAAAATCTCTCCCAATACCCAAAATGACAAGTAACGAACCTAAATTTCCAAAAGGACTATGAAGGAACAGGCACCTACTTGACATTTTCAAATGTTGTGAAAAGACCTGATTGCCCTTAACTAAATAAAAGGAACAAAAGTGTCTTCTTCTTCTTCAACCTTCCTCTCAACCCCACTCCACCCAAAACCACCACAGCCCAGCCGCCGCCGCTGCCCCAACCCGACCAACCGCCGCCGCCACCCCTGGCCAACCCTGTTAGAATCTTAAGTTTTGATGAAGACTAAAATATGAAAGAACTAGGCAAACACTTAGAGAATATTAGGTTAATATAGAACCCCAAGTAAGAGTACAACCGGATGTGGATTTACTTCCAGATAGACTAAATGAACGTAAAGGATGCACAAGAGGGGGGGTGAATTGTGCTTCAAAAATAAATGCTCAAATAAAACGACACAAGAGTTATACTGGTTCGGTCTACCTGACCTACGTCCAGTCCTCAACCACCCAGGCCGAGAGTTCCACTATATCTCAGGTTTTAAATCGGGTTCACCTGAAACCTTACAACCGCAAGTTTTGCACGGGATCACTTGCAACCTTACAACAAGTTTTACACAGGCTCACTTGTAACCTTTCTAACTAGCTCCCCCTCACACCAAGCAAGGGGTTAACCTTTACACTTAAAGGATTTTTCTGACTAAGTTCTCTCAAAGAACGGATGGTGTTACACACTTAAGTACAATAAATGCTCTTATAACAGAAAGAGACTTAACTACAATGAGTACAGAATAAGTAGATGATAAGATCACTCAAAGTGTTAAATGCTCTTCGCTTTTTCTGGGCAGCTTTGAATGCTTGAAGATGTTCTTAGTTTCTCGCTCTAACTTCTCTCAAGAATATTCAAAGATAATTGTTAACCTCATAAATGAGGTTTGAGTCTCTTTATATAGTCTTCAAGCAATCTGTCTCTTGGTAGTTGGGAGAGCCGTTTGAATATGGCCGTTTAACCCATGTTACCGTTTGCTCAATAAATGCTTCATCAAAGCATAGCAGGGTTGACTTGCTTTATCTCTGAAAAGTAGTCCTGACACCTCTGCTCTGACAAAAGCATTCTGACACTGCAACTTCTGACATTCTGATTGCTTGCGGAAGCAGATTCTCATCCGGAAGCAATTCTACTGAGTGTGCTGCACTGAGTGTTAGTCTAGCAATATAATCACATAGTTACATGCAGTGGGTGTTCCCTAAGTCTAAGATGCATCCGGAAGTACTTCTACATCCGGAAGTAAATCTACTGGATGAAGGACTTTGTTCACTATTACTCACTCACGCTCAGTGTTCCTCAATCCAATGGTCAGCGCTAGTCACTAAGCTATCGGAAGCACTTTTACTTGACGTGGTGAAATCACTGACGCTTAGGGTTATATCTCTTCTATCAGCCTGTGCCAGTCTAAATCTAACAGGGAGCAATTTCACTTGACGAGGCTGATTCACTGACGCTTGGGGTTATTCTATTCTATCAGTCTGCGCCAGTCAAAATCCAACAGGAAGCATTTCCTCTTGACGTTGCACTTTTACTGACGCTTGGGTTATATCTATTTTATCAACCTGTCCCAGTCTAAGTTTAACAGGAAGCAATTTCACTTCCTGTTGAATCATAGCTTAGTCTTAAGATTTTGTTTATCTAATGCTCATGGACTAAGTTAAATCCCTAGTGAGTTATTCACTGCCGCTGGGGGATAAATCATTCATCCGCGTGCGCGAGTCCTAGACTATCCGGAAGTAAATCCACGTCCGGTTGCACTCTTACTTGGGATCCTATGTTATCCTATTGCTTCCTAAGCACTTGGTCTAATCTTTTATATTTTAGTCTTCATCAAAACTTAAGATTCTAACATTCTCCCCCTTTTTGATGATGACAAACTCAGTATTTAACTATTTATCGATTAAGTCCATATGAAAGGGTTAACAGGAAAACAAAAGCAATAGATAAGAACAAGTAACTGAGACAAATATTATAGATAAACATAAGTTACAAGTCAGAGCATACATATACAAGTAAAGAGCATATACTAGGCAAGTATGAAAGTATGCATGAAGAAGGAAAAATTTCTAAGTAAAAAAAAATGTTTGGATTGGGGTTTCAGGGTTTTTGTTTCTTTTTCCTCTCTCTCTCCTTTTGTCTCTCTTCCTTTTGTAGTTTGGCCTCATGAACACTCTGGTCAAGTATCCGCTCTCTTCTGAGTCTCTCAGACTCAATGGATTCCTCAAGAGTCAAGTCTTCAATTTCCAGGGCTGGCTAAGGACATCACATCTTCACATCTCTCCCCCTTTTGGCATCATCAAAGAGGGTGAGGGCCAGGGATGGTGGTCATTTTAAGGTGGTGGCTGAGGGTGAGATCTTGTCAAGATGATTCTCGACTTGGCACATTCTGTCCTCAAGTTGCTGGATTCGTTTCAGCGCCATACTCGGCATGAAGAGGACTCACTAAGGACTCAGGCAGCCTAAAAGGACGCTCTTCCTATTGTATTTCCGGCAGATTTGATCGCCGCAGCCTCCTCCTTAGGGATGGACTTCCTCTTCTTATCAAGCTTCTCTTGCTTAGAAACCACTAACTGTTCTGCCACTCTACCAGAAGTTTCAGGCTGACCTTGAATATTTTCATCCTGCCCTGGTGTATTCTGCCCAGAAACTTCATGGTGTTCTTGATGTTCATTGCGATGTTCTTCACGATGCCCAGATTTTCAGAATGTTTAAGGCTTGATTTCCCAGATTTTGACTTGTGTTTCTTAGATGAGGAAGGTTTCTTTGAAACTGGGTTTGTTTCATAAGATTCGGCCATTTTTGTGTGGGTTTGTGGTAAAATGCGAAAGGATGTATGAAGAAAATGAAGAACATAGAAGAAGATGAAGAGTTTTGTATGCAGAGAATTTGTGAGTAAAAGTGAAAAGTGAAAGTGAAAAATGATGTCCTATTTATAGGTACAGTCACTAAGGGTAAAATGGTCATGTTTCTTCATATTTTCACACATTGGGTAGCGTAAACAACTTAAGTTGGAACGACACACCTGATGACACGTGTCGCTTCATATTACCAGAGAAGACATAACGTCTCTTTTGGGAAGTTGAAGAGTTTTCTGAAGTGACGTGTCTCTTAGACTTGTGCTGGCCCTCTCTTGGCTTGATCATCCAGTGTCAGTGAGTGATCATCCGGAAGTGGTTTTGCTTCCGGTTGCACTTGCTTAAGATTTAACATTGAGTACCTGCAAGAACATATATTGGCACTCCGATGCCTAAGTTAGTATTGCTGTAAGTGATAAACAGTCATGTATAATGAATAGAATTTACACTTCATTTGGGTTTACCATTCCCAAATCACCTCTAATGAAAGTAAATTGGTCAAACCCCAGAGGCTTGGTGAAGATGTCAGCAAGCTGTTGTTGTGTGGGGACAAACTGCACCTTGACATCCTTCTTTTGAACATGGTCTCTGATGAAGTGATGTCTGACGTCAATGTGCTTTGTCCTTGTGTGCTGAACTGGATTCTTGGCGAGGCTGATAGTGCTTGTGTTGTCACAGAGGATAGGTGCCTCAGGGAACTCTAAGCCAAGATCTCTCAACTGGTTTTTCAGCCACAGCACTTGAACACAACAACTTGCTGCAGCAATGTATTCTGCCTCAGTGGATGACAAAGACACACAGGTTTGCTTTTTGCTAGCCCAAGACACCAGACAACCACCAAGGAAGGCGCATTGTCCACTGGTGCTCTTTCTATCTGTCTTATAACCTGCATGGTCAGAGTCAGAGTAAGCCCACAAGAACTCTTGGTTGCCTCTGGGATACCAAAGACCAAGTTCTTGTGTTCCCTCAAGGTATCTTAGGATACGTTTAACACATGTTAAGTGTGACTCCTTGGGGTTGGCTTGAAACCTAGCACACATGCCTACACTAAATTGAATGTCAGGCCTACTCGCGGTTAAGTATAAGAGGGAACCTATCATTCCCCTATACATGGGCAGGCTGACAGATTTACCCTTTGCGTCAGCGTCGAGTGCGGCAGTGGTGCTCATAGGAGTGTCATACTCCTTGCATTCATCCATCCCAAACTTTTTGAGTAGTTCTCTGCAGTACTTATTTTGGGAGATGAAGATTCCATTCCTTTTCTGTTTGATTTGCAGGCCTAGGAAGAATGTTAGTTCTCCCATCATCGACATCTCAAATTCACCCTGCATAGTCTTAGAGAAATCTTCACAAAGCTTCTCGTTAGTTGCCCCAAATATAATATCATCAACATAAATTTGGACAATTAACATATCTCTATCTTTGTGGAGGATAAACAGTGTATTATCTAATTTGCCTCTTGAGAAACCTTTGCCCAGCAAAAAGCTGCTGAGTCTCTCATACCAAGCTCGAGGAGCTTGTTTCAGGCCATATAAAGCTTTCTTTAATCTATACACATGTTTGGGGTGCTTATGGTCCTCAAAGCCAGAAGGTTGTTCTACATATACCTCTTCTTTAATATAACCATTAAGAAATGCACTCTTTACATCCATTTGATATAATCTAAAGCCTTTCATGGATGCAAAGGCTAGAAGAATCCTTATTGCTTCAAGTCTAGCGACTGGAGCAAAAGTTTCTTCATAGTCAATGCCTTCTTCTTGGTTGTATCCTTTGGCTACTAGTCTGGCTTTGTTTCTGGTGATTTGACCTGTCTCATCCAGTTTGTTTTTGAAGACCCACTTGGTCCCCACTATGGATTGATGAGACGCCCTTGGGACTAGTTCCCACACTTGACTTCTCTCAAATTGATTTAGCTCTTCCTGCATGGCAATAATCCAGTCGCAGTCCTCAAGAGCTTGTTCAACTGAAGTTGGTTCGATTTGAGATAGGAATGCTCCAAACTCAACTTCATTTTGAACTTGTCTTCTAGTTCTGACACCAGAAGAAACATCACCAAGCACTTGATCAAGAGGATGATCCCTGTGATGTCTCCTAGCTATTGGCAACTGTGCCTCCTCAGGCATGTGTTGCACTCCAGGTTCATCACTGGGTTCACCTTCTTCTTTGGGATTGCTTGTTGGTGTTTCTTTTGGTGGTGAGGAAGATGATGGTAGTTTTGGAAGATTAGGTGCTTCATCATCTTCTGTGGATTGTCCCCATGTAGGAGTTTCATCAAATACAACATGCATGGATTCTTCTACAGTTTTAGTTCTCATGTTGTATATCCTATATGCTTTACTCCTAAGGGAATATCCTATGAATATACCTATATCAGCCTTTGGATCAAACTTACCCAAATTTACCTTTCCATTATTATGCATGTAGCATTTTGATCCAAATATTCTGAGGTGGCTGATGTTGGGCTTTCTTCCTTTGTATAGCTCGTATGGAGTCTTATCCAAGCCCTTGCGAACATAGGCTCTGTTGGAGATATAGCAAGCAGTGCTCATAGTGTCCGCCCAGAACACTTGAGAAACCTCTTTCTCGTTGAGCATGCTTCTAGCCATCTCCGTCAGAACCCTGTTCTTCCTTTCGACTACTCCATTTTGTTGAGGAGTCCTCGGAGCTGAGAAGTTATGTTCAATGCCGTTTTGCTCACATAGCTCTGAGAAGCTATGGTTCTCAAACTCTCCTCCATGGTCTGTCCTTATGGCTGTGATTTTGAGCTCCTTCTCATTCTGCACTTTCTTAGCCAGGACAACAAAAGCATCAAAAGCATCTTGCTTAGAGGCAAGAAACATAGTCCACGTGAACCTTGAATAGTCATCCACCACCACTAAAGCATATAGGTTTCCACCCAAGCTCTTTACCCTCGCTGGCCCAACCAAATCCATGTGGATTAGTTCCAAGGGCCTGCTGGTGGAGACTCTCTTCTTGGTTTTAAACGAGGACTTTGTTTGCTTCCCTCGTTGGCAGGATTCACAAATAAAATCATGCTTAACTTTAAAAGAGGGAATACCTATAGCTAGCTCCTTTTTAATTAGCATATCCAATTGAGTAAAATTGACATGAGCTAACCTCTTATGCCAAAGCCAGCTATTCTCGTCACTAGATATTAGACATTTTTCTTCTAGCTGTTGACATAAGTCTAAGGTATATAGATTCCCATTTCTATTTGCCTTAATCTTGCATTTTAAGTTGGCCTTATCTATATTCAGATTCTGCTTATCAACTATTAAGCACTCTTTTGAATCAAAAATTACCCAGTTTCTTTTGTCTGTGCTCTGGCTGACGCTTAGCAGGTTGTGACAGAGACCGTCCACTAGGTAGACGTCTTTCATTGGTCCGACCTCTCCAACTCCAGTGATCTTTCCACTTTGATTTCCTCCAAAGGTTACTATGGCTCCATCTTTGATCACCAGAGATTTGAACTTGTCTCTGTCTCCAGTCATATGTCTCGAGCATCCGCTGTCAATATATCATTTCTTGTTCTTGGATGCTTTAAGACACACCTGGAAAAATCAAATAAACTTAGGTACCCAATCTTTCTTGGGTCCTCGATTATTAGTTTTCAATGCCCTTGGTCTAGAGTCATCCTTGACCTTGGGCTTGTGAATATTTAGAGCCTCTGGCATAGAGTTGGCTCTGGACTCTTGGGTTTTCCCTTTGGAATGATTCCAAGGTCGGGATCCTTGTCCTCTCTTAGTTTCCTTAGCAGATGGAGGATCCTTTGTTGCCTTGGTTCCTTTAGGGACCCATTTGTAGGAGCTACTTGCTCCATGCTTCTTAGCATTACAGGTGGACGTGGAGTGTCCCTTCCTGTTGCAATAGTTACAGAAGCTGAAGGGTGAGGAGCTATGACTGGTGGCTTTATGGAAGAACTTTAAGTAAGGCTTTACTTTTGGTTCTACCCACTTTTTCCCTCTAGGGGTATATCCCAAGCCAGTTCTATCCCTATATGCCCTTTGGTTCATTAAGAGTATATTTAGCATTTCTGAACCATTGGTAAACTTCTGCAGGGCATTTTGCAGCTTGTTATTTTCCTTTGAGATTTTGCTGCAATTAGGGCAGCTCTCAGGTGTTGGGGCGTTGGGTTCTACTTGGGGAGAACCCTGGCCATCCACTACCGGAAATCTTCTAGCTTCCGCTAGTTCCTCACTTAGTGAGTCCACCTTGGACTCAAGTGATTCCTTTTTGGTTTTCAACACCTTATAGGCTTTACATAGTCTAGAGAATTCTTCATGAACCTCATTGTAAGCCTCTTGTAGTTCAGGAAGAGTTACCTCATGATCTTCGTTGGTGAGGTCAAGATCTGAAGATGCTTCTTCATCCTCTTCTCTAGCTACCAGGCAGAGGTTGGCAACTTCTTCTTCATCACTTGCTTCCTCATCTGAGCTATTTACCCAAATGGAGGAAACAAGAGCCTTTCTTTTGTCCTTGCCTTTTGACCTCTGCAGGCTGGGACACTCAGCCTTGAAGTGACCAGGCTTATTGCATTCAAAACACACAGGGACCTTTTCTTTCTTGTATCCCTTCTTCTGGCTGGAATCACCTCTCTGATAGCCTCCTTTCTTTCTGAAGAATTTCCTAAATTTCCTCACCATCATAGCCATCTCCTCATCGTCCATCTCCTCCTCATCATCCTCATCATTGTCATTGATCTCCTTGCTGGGAGCAACGAGAGCAAGGTTCTTGTTCTTGGATGAGGGTTGAGGAGCTCTCATAGCCAGCAAGGTAGGTTCATATTCAGCAAGAGAGCCAAATAGTGCGGTGATGGAGCTGGTTGATTCTCCTTGCACTTCTTGCAAAATAGTCACTTTGGTGATCCAGTCACCCTTCAAGATCTTTAGAATCTTGCTCACTTGCTCTCTTTCAGGGATATCCTTACCCAGCGAGGCCAAATTGTTGATGAGATGGGTGAACCTGAGCTCCAGCTCTCTGATAGGCTCGGTAGGACTCAGCATGGCGAATTTGTGAAATTCTTCCACCAGCATTTCAACACGTCTCGCTTTTACTCCCCTGGTTCCAGAGTGTGCAGCCTCAAGAGCCTCCCACATATCTTTTGCATTTTTGTGGTGGCTGATCCTGTGATACTCTTTGGGGCTGAGTGCACACTGGATGTAGTGCATGGCCCGATGGTTCATTTGGACTAGGGCATAGTCCTCAGGAGTGTATCTGGCTCGCACTTTCGCAAATCCATCCTCATCTAGCGGAGTTTGATCCCCTCGTTCTATTACGTCCCAGAGTCTGATATCACTTGACTTGATATAAGTCTCCATTCTGAACTTCCAAAATGAGTAGTTGTACCCATCGAAGCCTGGGGGCTTGTTGGGTTGAACGGAGACATCTGGTAGAGAATAGTCTGTGTCCATTATTGGATCTTTGCCTTCTGATTCGTTGGAATCGAGTGAGAAGGACCTTGCTCTGATACCAAATGAACGTAAAGGATGCACAAGAGGGGGGGTGAATTGTGCTTCAAAAATAAATGCTCAAATAAAACAACACAAGAGTTATACTGGTTCGGTCTACCTGACCTACGTCCAGTCCTCAACCACCCAGGCCGAGAGTTCCACTATATCTCAGGTTTTAAATCGGGTTCACCTGAAACCTTACAACCGCAAGTTTTGCACGGGATCACTTGCAACCTTACAACAAGTTTTACACAGGCTCACTTGTAACCTTTCTAACTAGCTCCCCCTCACACCAAGCAAGGGGTTAACCTTTACACTTAAAGGATTTTTCTGACTAAGTTCTCTCAAAGAACGGATGGTGTTACACACTTAAGTACAATAAATGCTCTTATAACAGAAAGAGACTTAACTACAATGAGTACAGAATAAGTAGATGATAAGATCACTCAAAGTGTTAAATGCTCTTCGCTTTTTCTGGGCAGCTTTGAATGCTTGAAGATGTTCTTAGTTTCTCGCTCTAACTTCTCTCAAGAATATTCAAAGATAATTGTTAACCTCATAAATGAGGTTTGAGTCTCTTTATATAGTCTTCAAGCAATCTGTCTCTTGGTAGTTGGGAGAGCCGTTTGAATATGGCCGTTTAACCCATGTTACCGTTTGCTCAATAAATGCTTCATCAAAGCATAGCAGGGTTGACTTGCTTTATCTCTGAAAAGTAGTCCTGACACCTCTGCTCTGACAAAAGCATTCTGACACTGCAACTTCTGACATTCTGATTGCTTGCGGAAGCAGATTCTCATCCGGAAGCAATTCTACTGAGTGTGCTGCACTGAGTGTTAGTCTAGCAATATAATCACATAGTTACATGCAGTGGGTGTTCCCTAAGTCTAAGATGCATCCGGAAGTACTTCTACATCCGGAAGTAAATCTACTGGATGAAGGACTTTGTTCACTATTACTCACTCACGCTCAGTGTTCCTCAATCCAATGGTCAGCGCTAGTCACTAAGCTATCGGAAGCACTTTTACTTGACGTGGTGAAATCACTGACGCTTAGGGTTATATCTCTTCTATCAGCCTGTGCCAGTCTAAATCTAACAAGGAGCAATTTCACTTGACGAGGCTGATTCACTGACGCTTGGGGTTATTCTATTCTATCAGTCTGCGCCAGTCAAAATCCAACAGGAAGCATTTCCTCTTGACGTTGCACTTTTACTGACGCTTGGGGTTATATCTATTTTATCAACCTGTCCCAGTCTAAGTTTAACAGGAAGCAATTTCACTTCCGGTTGAATCATAGCTTAGTCTTAAGATTTTGTTTATCTAATGCTCATGGACTAAGTTAAATCCCTAGTGAGTTATTCGCTGCCGCTGGGGGATAAATCATTCATCCGCGTGCGCGAGTCCTAGACTATCCGGAAGTAAATCCACGTCCGGTTGCACTCTTACTTGGGATCCTATGTTATCCTATTGCTTCCTAAGCACTTGGTCTAATCTTTTATATTTTAGTCTTCATCAAAACTTAAGATTCTAACAAGACTAGGACTAGCGCTCTCGGATGAACGTCTCATCCCCCAGCGACAGCAAGTACATCACTAAGTAATAACTCAGTCTAACAACATTAAATGGATAAAATTCCTTGAGACTAAGTTAAGATGCAACCGGATGTAGAGTTGCTTCCGATTGATTAGTGACTAGCGCTGGGTGTTGGCATAGATAACACTAAGCACCAGTGAACATAACCCAACGTCCAGTAGACTTGCTTCCGATAGCTTAGTGACTAGCGCTGGCTGTTGGAATGGATAACACTGAGCGTCAGTGAGCAAATTGTGAACATAACCCTTCGTCCAGTGGAAGTGCTTCCGGATGTGAAATTGCTTCCGGATGTGAGAAAGCTTCCTTAGACTAGATAAACTCCCACTGCATGTGACTATGTGCTTATATTGTTAGACTAACATTTAAAGTGCAGCACACTAAGTAGAGTTGCTTCCGGATGTGAACCTGCTTCCGCAAGCAATCAGAATATCAGAATGTTCAGAAGTACAGTGTCAGAGTGCTTTTGTCAGAGCAGAGTTGTCAGGACTACTTTTCAGAGATAAAGCAAGTCAACCCTGCTAAGCATTAATGAAGCATTAAATGGGCAAACGGTAACATGGGAAAAACGGCCATATTCAAACGGCTAACCCACCTACCAAGAGTGAGAATACTTGAAGACTATATAAAGAAGCTCACCTTCATTTATGAAGGTATCAATTATCTTTGACATCTTGAAGAAAGCTAGAGAGAGAAAACAAAAAATCCTTCAAGCATTCAAAGCTGCCCAGAAAAGAGAAAGAGCATTTAACTCATTGAGTGATCTTTTCATCTACTTATCTTGTACTCTTTGTGGTTAAGTCTCTTCTTGTATTAAGAGCATTCATTGTACTTAAGTGTGTAACATTATCTGTTCTTGAAGAGAACTTAGTTAGAAAATCCTTTATTTGTAAAGGTTGAACCCTTGCTGGGCGTAAGGGGGAGCTAGTTAGAAAGGTTGCAAGTGAGCCTTGAGTAAAACTTGTGGTTGTAAGGTTGCAAGTGATCCCGTCTAAAACTTGCGGTTGTAAAGGTTCCAGGTGCACCCGTTGTAAAACCTGGGGATAGTGGAACTCGGCCTGGGTGGTTGAGAACTGGACGTAGGTCAGGAAGACCGAACCAGTATAAACTCGTGTGTTGTTTTTATTTGAGCTTATATTTTGTAGCACAATTCACCCCCCCTCTTGTGCATCCATTACTTTCATTTGGTATCAGAGCAGGTCTTTCTCACTCGATTCCAACGAATCCAGAAAGTAAAGATCCAGTAATGGATACAGATTACTCCTTGCCCGATGTCTCCATTCAACCCAACAAGCCCCCAGGCTTTGATGGGTATAACTATCCATTCTGGAAATTTCGAATGGAGACGTACATCAAGTCCAGCGACATCAGACTCTGGGATGTAATTGAACGTGGGGATCACACACCCCTAGATGAAGATGGTTTTGCAAAGCAGCGATCCAGATACACCAACGAGGACTATGTTCTAGTCCAACTAAACTACAGGGCCATGCATTACATTCAGTGTGCTCTCAGCCCTAAGGAGTTTCATAGGATCAGCCACCACAAAACTGCTAAGGATATGTGGGAGGCTCTTGAGGCTGCTCACTCTGGAACCAGGGGAGTGAAGGCAAGACGAGTTGAGATGTTGGTGGAAGAGTTTCACAAATTCGCCATGACTAGTCCAACTGAGCCAATCAGAGAACTGGAGCTCAGGTTCACTCACCTTATCAATAATCTGGCCTCCCTGGGCAAGGACATTCCTGAAAGAGAGCAAGTCAGCAAGATCCTAAAAGTCTTGAAAGGTGATTGGATCACCAAAGTTACCATCTTGCAGGAAGTCCAAGGAGAGTCAACTAGCTCCATCACTGCACTCTTTGGTTCCCTGGCTGAATATGAACCAACCCTGCTGGCTCAGAGAGCTCCTCAAGCTTCATCCAAAACCAAAAATCTTGCCCTTGTTGCTCCCAGCAAGGAGATTGATGAGAATGATGATGATGAGGATGATGAGGAGGAATTGGACGATGAGGAGATGGCCATGATGGTGAGGAAGTTCAGAAAGTTCTTCAAGAGGAAAGGAGGCTTTCAGAAAGGTGATTCCAGTCAGAGGAAGGGATACAAGAAGGAAAAGGCCCCGGTGTGCTTTGAGTGCAAAAAGCCTGGGCACTTCAAGGCTGAGTGTCCAAGCTTGCAAAGATCAAAGGGGAAAGACAAAAGAAAAGCCTTCGTATCCTCCATCTGGGTGAATAGCTCAGACGATGAAGCAAGTGATGAAGAAGAGGTTGCCAACCTTTGCCTGGTGGCCAGAGAAGATGATGAGGAAGCCTCTTCAGATTTTGATCTCACCCACGAGGACAATGAGGTAACTTTCTCTGAACTACAAGAGGCTTACAATGAGGTTCATGAAGAATTCTCTCGATTATGTAAAGCCTATAAAGTGTTGAAAGCTAAAAAGGAATCACTTGAGTCCAAGGTGGACTCACTGAGTGAAGAGCTAGCGGAAGCTAGAAAGCTTCCGATAGCAGATGGCAAGGGATCTCCCCAAGAGGAACCCAAGGCCACAACACTAGAAGGCTGCCCTAACTGCAGCAAGATCTCTACTGAAAGAGATAGACTGCAAAATGCCCTGGAGAAGTTTACAAATGGTTCTGAAATGTTGAATGTTATTTTGATGAACCAAAGGGCATATAGGGATAGAACTGGATTAGGGTATGAGCATAAGGGTAAAAAGTGGGTGGAGCCCAAAGTGAAACCATACTTAAAATTCTTCCATAAAGCTACAAGTCACAGCTCCACACCCTTTAGCTTCTGCAACTACTGCAACAAAAGGGGACACTCCACGTCCACTTGCAATGTGTTAGAATCTTAAGTTTTGATGAAGACTAAAAGAATAGGCCAAGTACTTAGAAAGCAATAGAATAACATAGGATCCCAAGTAAGAGTGCAACCGGATGTGGATTTACTTCCGGATAGACTAGGACTCGCGCACGCGGATGAATGATTTATCCCCCAGCGGCAGCGAGTAACTCACTAGGAAATAACTTAGTCCATGAGCATTAGGTACACAAAACCTTAAGACTAGGTTATAATTCAACTGGAAGTGAAAGTGCTTCCTGTTAGATTTAGACTGACGCAGGCTGGTAAAATAGAATAACCCCAAGCGTCAGTGAATCAGCCTCGTCAAGTGAAATTGCTTCCTGATAGATTTTGACTGGCGCAGACTGATAGAATAGATATAACCCTAAGCGTCAGTGAGTCTACCTCGTCAAGTGAAAGTGCATCTGATAGCGTAGTGACTAGCGCTGACTGTTGGATTGAAGGACACTGAGCGAGAGTGAGTAATAGTAAACAAAATCCTTCATCCAGTGGTTTTACTTCCGGATGTAGAAGTGCTTCTGGATACATCATAGACTAAGAGGACTAACGTTCAAAGTACACAATACACTAAGTCAGAACATAATCTAAGTAAGACTACTCCCCATAGCAAACAAGCTTCCCACAGCATGTATAGCTCTTACTATATTTGATTATATATATTGCTATGTTGGACTAACCAGTATGTGCAGAACTTAGTCACACTTCCGGATGCAAATGAGCTTCCGGATGGAAAGACTCTTGGCATTGGGACTCAGAGCTTAACACTTGCGGAGCAAGATTACCACTTGCGGATGAATGATGATCATCCGTCAGCAAGAGTACAAGAGTAAACGTCACATACACAGAAGTCAGAATACTTTTGTCAGAGCAGAGGTGTCAGGACTACTTTTCAGAGATAAAGCAAGTCAACCCTGCTAAGCATTAATGAAGATGTACTTCTCAACGGTAACATGGGATTAACGGCTATATTCAAACGTTCATGTTCAACCTGCCGCCCAAGAAGCCGAGTATAAAAGAAACATCTACATTCAGAAGATGGTGAGAAGAACAGAGCATATTATCTGATGTATTATCTTCTACATTCCTCTCATCTTCTACTCTCAGATATAAAGTTGTAACATTCTTAGAGAGTCATTCAATTGTACTTAAGTGAGTAACATCATCTACTCTTAGAAAGAGTCATTTGTACTTAAGTGATTATCAAAATCAGTTCATAGAGTGAACATATCATTAAATCCTCTAATTAATAGAGGCTGTTCTTAAGCTTGTGCTTAAAGAACAGAATTGTTATATTACAATAGTAAGGGGGAGCATTTAGAGGTTTTCTAAATCTCCATAGGTTGCAAGTTAGCCCGCAAAACTTGTGGTTGTAAGGTTTGCAGGTGAACCCGTTGTAAAACCTGTGGGTTGTTAGGTGAACCCGTGTACGTAAAACCTAAAGTGTAAAGGCTTTCTTGTGCCTGGTTCAAACAAGAAGTTTAGTGGATTGAAAATCTCAGGTGGAGCCTGGGGACTGGATGTAGGTCTGGAAGTGACCGAATCAGGATAAACTCGCTTGTGCATATTCTGCTTATATAAATCTCACACCAAGCACCACACCACTGCATACTCACTTGTGCTTGGGATGATTCATCATCACTCTCATCAAGCACAAGGAGTAAAGTTTTAAAAAGGAGAAAATCATAAGTTTTATTCTGCCACCCAATTCACCCCCCCCCCCCCCTCTTGGGTGACAGCCACGCATTTCACAATGCAAAGAAGCATGGAGTAAATAGCTCCTATAAGTGGGTTCCAAAAGGAACCAGGGTAAATGAAGATCCTCCAAAGAAAGAAACTAAGGGAGGACAAGGGACTAGAACTTGGAAACATATTCCAAGGGAAGTCCGTCAGCCTAGAGCCTCCACAAGGCCAGAGGCACAACACAATCACAAACCCAAGGTCAATACTGGACCGAGGGGAAAGAAGACTAATGATAAAGGACCCAATAAAGGTTGGGTACCTAAGCTTGTCTAATTTATGCAGGTCTGTCTCAAAGCATCCAAGAACAAAAAGTGGTACATTAACAGTGGATGCTCGAGACACATGACTGGTGACAGAGACAAATTCAAGTCCTTGGTGATCAAAGATGGAGCCACAGTAACCTTTGGAGGTAATCAAAGTGGAAAGATCACCGGAGTTGGAGAAGTAGGACCAGTCAAGGATGTCTATCTGGTGGATGGTCTCTGTCACAACCTGCTAAGCGTGAGCCAGAGCACTGACAAAGGAAACTGGGTAATTTTTGATTCACATGAGTGCATAATAGTAGATAAGCAGGATCTGAATCTAGATAAGGCCAACTTAAAATGCAAACTTAAGGCCAATAGGAATGGAAACCTCTACACTCTAGATTTATGTCAACAACTAGAAGAAAAATGTCTAATATCTAGCGATGAGAACAGTTGGCTTTGGCATAAAAGGCTAGCTCATGTTAATTTCACTCAACTTGACATGCTAATTAAGAAAGAGCTAGCTATAGGGATTCCATCCTTTAAAGTTAAGCACGATTATATTTGTGAATCCTGCCAACGAGGAAAGCAAACAAAGTCCTCGTTTAAAACCAAGAAGAGAGTCTCCACTAGCAGGCCCTTGGAACTAATCCACATGGATTTGGTTGGGCCAGCGAGAGTGAAAAGCTTGGGTGGAAACCTGTATGCTCTAGTAGTAGTGGACGACTATTCAAGGTTCACTTGGACGATGTTTCTTGCCTCTAAGCAAGATGCTTTTGATGCTTTTGTTGTCCTGGCTAAGAAAGTGCAGAATGAGAGAGACCTCAAAATCACAGCCATAAGGACAGACCATTGAGGCGAGTTTGAGAACCATAGCTTCTCTGAGCTATGTGAGCAGAATGGTATTGAACATAACTTCTCAGCTCCCAGGACTCCTCAGCAAAACGGAGTAGTCGAGAGGAAGAACAGGGTTCTGACTGAGATGGCCAGGAGCATGCTCAACGAGAAAGAGGTTTCTCAAGTGCTCTGGGCGGACGCTATGAGCACTGCCTGCTACATCTCCAACAGAGCCTATGTTCGCAAGGGCTTGGACAAGACACCCTATGAGCTATACAAAGGCAGAAAGCCCAACATCAGCCACCTCAGAATCTTTGGATCAAAATGCTATGTGCATAACAATGGAAAGGTAAATCTGGGTAAGTTTGATCCAAAAGCTGATGTAGGTGTATTCATAGGGTATTCCCTTAGGAGTAAGGCTTACAGAATATACAACATGAGAACTAGAATCGTAGAAGAATCAATGCATGTTGTATTTGATGAAACTCCTACATGGGGACAATCCACAGAAGATGATGAATTACTAAATCTTCCAAAACCACCATCATCTTCTTCACCACCAAAAGAAACACCAGCAAGCAATCCCAAAGAAGAAGATGAACCCAGTGATGAGCCTAGAGTGCAGACCGTGCCTGAGGAGGCACAGTTGCCAACAGCTAGGAGACATCACAGGGATCATCCTCTTGATCAAGTGCTTGGTGATGTTTCTTCTGGTGTCAGAACCAGAAGGCAGGTTCAAAATGAAGTTGAGTTTGGAGCATTTTTATCTCAAATCGAACCAACTTCAGTTGAACAAGCTTTTGAGGACTGCGACTGGATTATTGCCATGCAGGAAGAGCTAAATCAATTTGAAAGAAGCCAAGTTTGGGAGCTAGTCCCAAGGCCGTCTCATCAATCCATAGTTGGGACCAAATGGGTCTTCAAGAACAAACTGGATGAGACAGGTCAAATTACGAGGAACAAAGCCAGATTAGTAGCCAAAGGATATAACCAAGAAGAAGGCATAGACTATGAAGAAACTTTTGCTCCAGTCGCTAGACTCGAAGCAATAAGGATTCTTCTAGCCTTTGCATCCATGAAAGGCTTTAGATTATATCAAATGGATGTAAAGAGTGCATTTCTTAATGGTTACATCAAAGAAGAGGTTTATGTAGAACAACCTCCTGGCTTTGAGGATCACAAGCATCCTAAACATGTGTATAGGCTAAAGAAAGCTTTATATGGCCTGAAACAAGCGCCTCGAGCTTGGTATGAGAGACTCAGCAGCTTTTTCCTGGGCAAGGGTTTCTCAAGAGGCAAACTAGATAGTACACTGTTTATTCTTCACAAAGATAGAAACATGCTAATTGTCCAGATTTATGTTGATGATATTATTTTTGGGGCAACTAACGAAAAACTTTGTGAAGAATTCTCTAAGACTATGCAGGGTGAGTTTGAAATGTCAATGATGGGAGAACTAACGTTCTTCCTAGGCCTGCAAATTAAGCAAAAGAAGAATGGAATCTTCATCTCCCAAGCTAAGTACTGCAGAGAGCTACTCAAGAAGTTTGGGATGGATGAGTGCAAGGAGTATGACACTCCCATGAGTACCACTGCCGCACTCGATGCTGACGCAAAGGGTAAATCTGTCAGCCTGCCCATGTACAGGGGAATGATAGGTTCCCTACTATACTTAACGGCAAGCAGGCCTGACATTCAATTTAGTGTAAGCATGTGTGCTAGGTTTCAAGCCAACCCCAAGGAGTCACACTTAACATGTGTTAAACGCATTCTAAGATACCTTGAGGGAACACAAGAGCTTGGTCTTTGGTATCCCAGAGGTAACCAAGAATTCTTGTGGGCTTACTCGGACTCTGACCATGCAGGGTATAAAACTGATAGGAAGAGCACCAGTGGACAATGCGCCTTCCTTGGTGGTTGTCTGGTCTCATGGGCTAGTAAGAAGCAAACTTGCGTGTCTTTGTCATCCACAGAGGCTGAATATATTGCTGTCGCAAGCTGTTGTGCCCAAGTGCTGTGGCTGAAGAACCAACTAAGAGATCTTGGCTTGGAGTTCCCAGAGGCACCCATCCTCTGTGACAACACAAGCACCATCAGCCTTGCCAAGAATCCGGTTCAGCACACAAGGACAAAGCACATTGATGTCAGACATCACTTCATCAGAGATCATGTTCAGAAGAAAGATGTCAAAGTGAAGTTTGTCCCCACTCAGCATCAGCTTGCTGACATTTTCACCAAGCTTCTGGGGGTTGATCAATTTACATTCATAAAAGGTGATTTGGGAATGGTAAACCCAAATGAAGTTTAATTCCTTAAATAATCTTGAGCTTTATTAAAACGTGCAACTTTACTAACTTAGGCATCGGAGTGCCAATCCTTGTTTTTGCAGGTCCCCAATGTTAAATCTTAAGCAAGTGCAACCGGAAGCAAAACCACTTCCGGATGATCATGTGCTGGCACTGAGTGTTAAACTAAAACAAGCAAGAGCGCCAGTGCCTGGATCAAGGGACACGTCACTTTAGAAAACGTTTCATCTTCCTCCATGAGAAGTTGTGCCTTCTCTGATAAGATGAAGCGACACATGTCAAAAGGTGCGCCGTTCCAATTAAATGTTTACGTTACCCAATGTATGAACGTATGCTTTCATCTGAAGAGTTGCCCATTTTACCCTCTGTAACTTTGCATATAAATAGGAAGTCACTTTTCACTTTCACTTTTTACTTGCACAAATTTCTTACCAACAAACTCTCTACATACATTCATACTCTCTTCATCTTCTTCATCTTCTTCTTCGCATTTCATCTTCCATAAACTCTAAACCCACACAAAAATGGCCGGCTCACATGAATCCAACCCAAACACAAAGAAAGCCACTTCATCTAAGAAATCAAAGTCCAAAACTGGGAAATCTGGGCATTCGCACTCTGGGAAATCTGGGAAATCCCATGAACATCATGAAGAACACCATGAACGCCAAGAACATTCTGGGCAGACACAAGGGCGGGATGAGCAAGTCCAGGAACAGGCTGGACGTTCTGGGCGAGTCCAAGAACAGCCTGGGCAGGCTGAGCAACAACAAGAACAGGCCAAGAGGAAAGGAAAGAAGAAGGTTCAATTCAGCGAGGAGCCCTCTTCCAAGAGACAGAGGGTTGAGGAGGATGATCCTTTGGTCTATAGAGATGGGCCTTTGGAGGCCGTTTCCTCCAAGTTTGAAACCATCAAGCCCTACTTCAACAACGGCTTGTTCTTAGATCTGGTCAAGATCGATGAACTAGGGTTTCCACATCTGAGGCCCTTTCTGGAAAGATACATGCCCTGGCTGGGGATCAACCAGGACTACAACATCAACGTCCTACGGGTCTTCTGCGAGTCTCTCACTGGGAAGGTGAAGCATAAGAAAGTGGATGGGAAAGAGCAGATCCGCAGACTCACCTTTACTGCCACTGTCAGGGGGAGAACCTTCAGTTTCACCTGGAGGGATATCAATGATCTGATGGGAATTACAGATGAGGGAATGAATGAGTGGCTATACTCTGAGTCACTCAAATACAGCAAGGAGGAACTCGCGAAGATTTATGACACCCAAGGGAAGAAGGTGTCCAAGATGTCTGATTCCAACAGACTCTTGTACTATGTTTACTCCCGCATGATGACACACAAGGGGGTAACTTCAACGAGTTCACTCTGCTAGACAACCCGTGGTTCCCCAGACTTCTCACCCAGCAGCCAATCAACCCCGGGCAGTTGATCAGTCTTGAACTGCATAGATGGATGATGAATAATAAGGCTGGTTTTCTTCCTTACCCCACCATCCTTGCCTTCCTCCTTGAGAAGAATCTGATCAAGGCTACATCTGATGTGGAGGAAGAGAATGTCAAGTGTGCTCCTGTGGGTGCCACTAATATCAGCAAGATGGGCATCAAGTATGTTAAGAAGGCCAAGCCCACTCGCTCAGGGTCTCAGGCAGGCAGTGCCTCTCATGCCTCAGCCCCCTCTATGTCAGGTGCAGGGGATCAAGAGGTTGACTCTTTTCCTGGTCCAAGCAGAGTTGCAAAGGTACCAGCTACTGTCAAAGCCTTTGCCCAGGAAGTAAAGGAGGAGATTCTCTTTAGGTTGACTGACTCCTTGGTGACTCCTCTCCGTGATGAGTGTGACACTGGCTTTCAGCAGCAAGGGGAGCGAATCCAGAGGATCGATGATCGCGTGGGTCAGGTCGAGGCTCATTTAGGACGGCTGGACGCCAAGCTAGACCTCATTCTCCAACACCTTCAGATCCCTCAACCCCAAGGTAACTTACCACCACCCCCTCCTCCAAACCCACCTCCACCTCCTCCACCTAATCAACCACTACTACCTCCTCCTCCTCCACCCAACACTCAACAGCCACAGCCACCCCCTCCTCAGAACAACCAACAACCCCAGACATCACCCAACCATGACCACCAACCACAAGACTCACCCCAACAGTCCCCTCGCCAATCACCCCTTAACTCCAATAACTCCCCATCTCCACATAACACCCATAATCGCTCACCACCCCCCACTTCCGCCGGGCCTTCCCACCCTAACCCTACCACCTCTCAACCCACCATCGCCCAAACCTTAGGTTTCACCTCTCCTGATCATCCACTTCACACCTACTACCTCCGAGACCAATCCCCTATTCGGTGGAAAGTTAGACAACCCGATGTCTACTACTCCACCTACCCATTTGATGACCTCTTCACACACCCCTCCTTCTGGGAAAGAAACGCAGCCCTCCTACCCAACCCTCCTAAATCACCAGAACAAACCTCACCCACATCCTCTTCATCCACACCCTCACCACCTCGAAGATTTGGCCCTGAACCTCCACCCTCCTCTTCACCCAGTCCATCCTCTCTGGCCCTCGCCCTTGTTGATGATGACAAAAGGGGGAGAGATGCTGCTATGGCACTCCGCCATACCATGGAGACAAGGGATGTTCTGACTCAGCCATCCCTCTGGCTAGATGAAGACATCACTGCTGCCCTCCGCCGAGCCATGGAATCTCAGAGACTGGGTGGTGCTGAGAGTCTGATCAGAAGGGAAGCCATCCGGTTTATGCAACAGCAGAGGTCGGATGAGCAAACGTCCAAATGGGATATGGTTGTACATGAGCAAAGTGAAGACATACCACAGCCAGACTCTTCATCTTCTGAGCCTCCTCCTTCTGAGCCTAGCCGCAACATAATTGAGGAGATAATGATGAAGTATGGGCTGGAGAAGATTAACCATCCTCCAATTGTGATAGCCAAGCCAATCCCTTCTACCTTTGGAACAACCTCTGCTCCTCCTCCTCGTACTGAGCCAACATCTGCTACTCCTCCCTCTGAGCCAACCTCTGCTCCACCTCCTTCAGCAGTTAAGTATAGTGAGTCAAGGAAGAAGACAGTTGCCAGAAAGGGTGCTAACAAGAGTACTGCTTCTACTGCATCTGCTGAGAGTGAGCAAGAGATTCCATCAGTCCAAGCTGAGCAAGAGGTTCCTTCAGTACAAGCCATCCCAATTCTAAAGGAAGTTAAGCTAGAAATAGAAGATATGACTCCTGAAGAATTTGAGAAGTATGGGTACACGGATAAGATCTCTTTTGGTCAGATGGCTTGCCTGGACGCTGAGAGAGCAGCAGCCAAGCCTACCCAAACGATAAGCAAGGGGAAAGGAAAGGGCAAAGGCAAAGGGAAAAGGAAAGCCCAGGAAGTTGAGGAGGACCCCAACTTCCCAGTATGGAATGTAAAGATCAGGGCTGTCCACTATCCAAATGGCGAGGTCACCCCTTTCTCAGATGCAACAGGGTTCCCAGGCTATGAGGAAGTTGAAAACTTGAAGAGAGCCTTCGAGGAGTCTGTTGAGTCTGAGAGACTCAGAAGGGAAAGGGAAGAGCAAGAGCTTCAGAGAATTATTGCTCAGATTGTTCAGAATGTGAAGGATGCCCACCTAGCCCAGCTCCAAAAAGAGAATGAGGATAGGCAGAGAGAGAGGGAGAGGAAAAAGAGACATCAACTTTGAACCCCCACTTCAACCCTTTTAACCTTAAAATTTTCCTTGATTCTCACACATATCTGCTTGTGTAACACTAACTTGTAATCTCTTGTTTATTAATGATAAATGTCTAAGTTATTTGTGCCTTATTTAATTATTCTTCTTTTAATTCTTTCATATGATCTTAATCGATAAGACTTAGTTTGTCATCATAAAAAAGGGGGAGAATGTTAGAATCTTAAGTTTTGATGAAGACTAAAATATGAAAGAACTAGGCAAACACTTAGAGAATATTAGGTTAATATAGAACCCCAAGTAAGAGTACAACCGGATGTGGATTTACTTCCGGATAGACTAGGACTAGCGCTCTCGGATGAACGTCTCATCCCCCAGCGACAGCAAGTACATCACTAAGTAATAACTCAGTCTAACAACATTAAATGGATAAAATTCCTTGAGACTAAGTTAAGATGCAACCGGATGTAGAGTTGCTTCCGATTGATTAGTGACTAGCGCTGGGTGTTGGCATAGATAACACTAAGCACCAGTGAACATAACCCAACGTCCAGTAGACTTGTTTCCGATAGCTTAGTGACTAGCGCTGGCTGTTGGAATGGATAACACTGAGCGTCAGTGAGCAAATTGTGAACATAACCCTTCGTCCAGTGGAAGTGCTTCCGGATGTGGAATTGCTTCCGGATGTGAGAAAGCTTCCTTAGACTAGATAAACTCCCACTGCATGTGACTATGTGCTTATATTGTTAGACTAACATTTAAAGTGCAGCACACTAAGTAGAGTTGCTTCCGGATGTGAACCTGCTTCCGCAAGCAATCAGAATATCAGAATGTTCAGAAGTACAGTGTCAGAGTGCTTTTGTCAGAGCAGAGTTGTCAGGACTACTTTTCAGAGATAAAGCAAGTCAACCCTGCTAAGCATTAATGAAGCATTAAATGGGCAAACGGTAACATGGGAAAAACGGCCATATTCAAACGGCTAACCCACCTACCAAGAGTGAGAATACTTGAAGACTATATAAAGAAGTTCACCTTCATTTATGAAGGTATCAATTATCTTTGACATCTTGAAGAAAGCTAGAGAGAGAAAACGAAAAATCCTTCAAGCATTCAAAGCTGCCCAGAAAAGAGAAAGAGCATTTAACTCATTGAGTGATCTTTTCATCTACTTATCTTGTACTCTTTGTGGTTAAGTCTCTTCTTGTATTAAGAGCATTCATTGTACTTAAGTGTGTAACATTATCTGTTCTTGAAGAGAACTTAGTTAGAAAATCCTTTATTTGTAAAGGTTGAACCCTTGCTGGGTGTAAGGGGGAGCTAGTTAGAAAGGTTGCAAGTGAGCCTTGAGTAAAACTTGTGGTTGTAAGGTTGCAAGTGATCCCGTCTAAAACTTGCGGTTGTAAAGGTTCCAGGTGCACCCGTTGTAAAACCTGGGGATAGTGGAACTCGGCCTGGGTGGTTGAGAACTGGACGTAGGTCAGGAAGACCGAACCAGTATAAACTCGTGTGTTGTTTTTATTTGAGCTTATATTTTGTAGCACAATTCACCCCCCCTTGTGCATCCATTACTTTCAAACCCTCCCGCACACCGCTCCAACCCTCCCTCACACCATCCCAACCGCCCAATCACCACCATAACTAAAGCAACCGGAGGTCGTCCACGCAGTGGAGCTCGAAGCAGGCGCCGCAGATCTGGCCGCGCGGGAACAGTGTCTCGCTCAATATTTCCGCGATAATGGAATGCAAGCATTAATAATCTATGATGAGGGCCCACCACTACTACAAATTGTCCCTCTACCAGCGCACCTTTACATGCGCTTAGAAGAAACGCATGTAAAGAGGGTCCTTTACATGCGCTTTAAGCGCATGTACAAGTAAGAATCTATACATTCGCTTAAAGCGCATGTAGAGGCCTTATCTCTACATGCGCTTTAAGCTCATGTATAGAAATGTGCATCAATTAAAATTCACTAAAACAATGACTAGAAAAGGATTTAAGTATTTAGAGATAAAATATAAAATGAACTTAGGTGAAGAGCTCAAAATTATATGGAAACACCCTTTACTTTAAGCGCATGTAAAGGCACAAACACCCTTTACATGCGCTTTAAGCGCATGTAAAAGCACTACTAAAGTGCAAAACATGGAGTCATGCATAAGAGGTCCTCCTCAGACCTCATAAGGTGTTCCTGCTTGTGGACTTAGTGTTTCAAGGCTCCATTACCACTTTTGGGTGCTATGGAATTGGTGAAACACCCTTTACATGCGCTTTAAGCGCATGTAGAGGCTCTACATGCGCTTAAAGCGCATGTAAAGGCTTGTTCTTCAATGGAATTCACTATAACATTGTCAAGCACAAGATTTGAGCATTTTGAGATGAAGTATTGAAACAATTTAGTTGAAAAGCACCAAATCATATGAATATCCATATAATTAAATGGATATCGGTCTTTTCATGCGCTTAAAGCGCATGTAAAGAGTGTTTCTACCTCTACATGCGCTTTAAGCGCATGTAAAGACTTGTTCTTCAATGGAATTCACTATAACATTGTCAAGCACAAGATTTGAGCATTTTGAGATGAAGTATTGAAACAATTTAGTTGAAAAGCACCAAATCATATGAATATCCCTATAATTAAATGGATATTGGTCTTTACATGCGCTTAAAGCGCATGTAAAGAGTGTTTCTACCTCTACATGCGCTTTAAGCGCATGTAAAGGCTTGTTCTTAATGGAATTCACTATAACATTGTCAAGCACAAGATTTGAGCATTTTGAGATGAAATATTGAAACAATTTAGTTGAAAAGCACCAAATCATATGAATATCCATATAATTAAATGGATATTGGTCTTTACATGCGCTTTAAACGCATGTATAAGCCATAAAATATTAAAATAACAAAGGAAAGCCAATACATGCGCTTAAAGCGCATGTAAAGGCTTTTTCTTCAATGGAATTCACTATAGATCAATGTAATTAGTAAATTATAGATCAATGTAAATAAATAAGTAGGAAATTAGAAATTATGAGATTTTTTGTGGGATTTAAGATACTATAGAGATTAGTTATATATCTTAATAATCAATTGAATGATTTAGGATGTGTGGTTGTCTAAGTATGAAGGATATGACTCTAAGGAAGTAAAATAAAAATTGAAAAAAATACACATATACAATTATAAAAAAAAAATACACATATACAAAAAACTTTCTTCTTGCTTCCTCACACCCAAACCCTAGCCGCCCCTCTCTCATCCAAACCCCAGCCGTCCCTCTCTCACCATTCACTTTCATAATCCAAAGTAACTAACCCAAAGTAACTAACCCAAGCTTTGTTTTCGCTCTGTATGTGATTGCAGGTTAATTGGTGTTTGGCGCTAATGACGGAGAAATCACCTGTTCGAATTTGTTCCTCGCTCTCTCTCAATCTCGCTAACCGTCAGACCTTCACTCACAATCAGACCCTCACTCGCCGTCAGACCTTCTCTCGCCGTCGACTTCTTTACACGCTCGCCGTCATACGAGGACAGAAATCTCTTCGCCGTTGCTCGCTTTGCTCGCCGCTGAGGTAACATTCTAAACCCTAACTCTCCTTTTTGAATGAGCATTTTCCATCTTATGATTTGATTCAAGAGGTCAAATGAACCTGTAGAAGAGAAAGACGTTGGTTTGTGGTGATTCAAGAGATTTGGGTTTGGATTTGGAAGAACTTCGTCACTGTAGAGTATCGCTATACGACCTCAAACTATCTCTCTCATCATGGATCTCTCCTGAGCTTTATTCTCCGGATAGTATGGGTTTGAAATTGAAACCAATAAAAACACGAAATTCTGTGGAAATCTAGAAGTAGAAGATGAATCAATTTTCCAATTGGCTGCTCTTTCTCATGTATGTTGTCAAGGTGTTATGACTTAGGTGTAGTTGTCTTTTATACTCTTTGATTGTTCAGGTATTGATTGATTAGCCTACTGATAATACCAATGAACAATAAATATATATTAAAAAATCTTTTACCTGTGTATGATGGTCTTTTAGGCTAACCAACTTATTCCATTTCTTATCTGTCTCGAATTGCTTTTTAATTTTACAAATTTATTATTGTTAACAGAAATATTTAGTTGGCCAAGTGTGATTTGGTTGGTTAATTGTAGTTTGTTGTTTTTTGTGATGGATATAATGGAAGTCTTTGTGTTGATTAAGGTTTATTTGCACTAAAGTTTGACCACTGTTATTTTTAGGCAAAGAGAAAACAGGAACAATGGAAGAGTTAATACATTCTCAATATCTATGTATCTGCTCTTCCTTTGTTGCAGATGTACATGGACAGGCAAATACTTTTTAAGTATGATAGTATTCTCTTTTCTGAAAAATAAACTTTATATCTGCCTTTGCTAAGCTGCAAAAGCTTTCTGTCATGTTCTTTTTTTTTTTTTTGGTTACTTTTTGGATAGCTTGCCTTAAAGTTTAGAAAAAGTTTGATATATATCTTGATTTAGAGACTGAACCTTATTTTCTTGGTAATTAAAATCAAGTGTATATTCATTTTATAGTCATATTATGTTATAAGAAAAGTTAGGCTATGAGTAAATGGTTGTTACATTGTCTTCAACTCTAGTGGCTTTACATCTCTTACATATACAACATTGGATTAGTAATTGCATCTCAAATGAAATGTGAAATCAGTGGTGGTTTTAAGTTTACTCAAGTTCTTGATGATTTCTGGGTTATCTGTATCTTGAGATAACCTGTATATTTTGCTTACCTCATTTGATGTTTTTAACAGTTTGCTGCTTGTTTGATTTGGACAAATACATAGCAGAAGTATCTTATCATATGTTTTTTTGTGTTTCCAAAAGGCAAACAATATGAATATTTTTTTAAGGTTGTTTTCAAAATTTTAAACTGTTGCTCTACAGTATATACATGGCCTAGCTGCTTGAGGGGTTCATTATTTTCATAGGCCTGGCCCTATTCTTCAGGATGTTGGGTTCTCTCTTCTTCCGGTCTGTAATAATTGGAGTTCCTTTTCTTTTTTCTTTAAATTGTTTTTCATATTTTTAGCCATGTGTTTTCAATTTGCAATATTTGTGTTGTTGCAGGAGCTTGGACCAGAAAAAGCTTACATGAGTGAAACCCTGTTTACCTTTATCTTATCTTTATTTCTGGTAAGCAATTTCGCTCCCTTTCTCTCCCTTTTCCACCCAGCTGTCATATGTTTCTCTGCAGTAGTTTACTTTCATTAAGAAGTCAATTTCATTGATATTTGAAGATAGTGGTCCTTGTTAGAAGTTGTGTTCTGCTTAATTATGGCATTCAAGTCATAGTGGAACTTCTATTTCGTTTCTCTCTTTCTTTCATATGAAAATGCATGAAGTTGATGCATTTATTGTCAGGTATTGATTAATTGGGACTGAGTATGCTTTTTATTTGGCTGGGACACTTCCCGGATAAAGTCATTAATTACTCTTAACATTCCATAAAATGCTCTACAAGTAAAAGCATTGGACCTTGAAAATATATCTAATTAGGAGGTTGCAAGAGCAGCAAATTGCACGAGAGAATATGACTATGATAAGGCCTTTCGCATTATTCTCTCTTGTTTTATCTGTCTTTCATACAGTGACTTACACAACCCTTCCACGTCTACTATATGATAAACAGAGTTTATTTGTTAATTATGTGTAGTGTATATACTGTTCTTACACACTTTTCAATTGCAAATTTCTTATGTTGTGTAAATGCGATATTATGACTCATATTAATTATTGAATGATAATATATGTATTGGAAGAATGAAGAAATTGATGATGAAATAGGAATTAGTTGTCTAGTAGTAAAAGGGTGAAGATAATTAGAGAAAAATGTGTGGATGAATAGAGTTGAATATTGGTGGTGTAAATTTATAATAATTTTTTTTTTAAAAAAAAACATTCTATACATGCGCTTAAAGCGCATGTAAAGGGGCCACCTGTACATGCGCTTAAAGCGCATGTATAGCCCCCCCTCTACATGCGCTTTTTAAAAGCGCATGTATAGCCTTTACCAGCGCCCCCCTCTACATGCGCTTTATAAGCGCATGTAAAGGCCAAAATAAGCGCATGTAAATGGGGTAATCTGTGGTAGTGCACCATGGCCATGCCGTAGCCGCCCCTGGTGAGGTCGACGTAGCCGCACGCGCCGCCCACGGCGTCCCGTGGGTCCGCCGCGACGTAGTAGTTGGCGCGTGCGGACTTCCATTCGGAGAGGGAAAAGGAGAAGGGAGAATGCTGTTGGGAGGTGTTGTAGTAGGAGGAGTAGTGGGTGGTCCCTGGTGCCAACAGTTGTTTTGGACATGGTGGTGATTGGGTGGTTGGGGTTGTGTCACTACGAAAAATTCGGCACTTACCAGTGCAAGCATTCCAGCGTTTTTACAAAAATACGCGGATAATAAACAACATACCGGCGTTTTTTAGCCAAACGCAGGAACGCATATACCAAAAACGCGGATAAAAAAGGCGCGCAGTTCGCGCCACTTTTCCCGCGTTTATTAATCGGCGTTTATAGCATGAAAAACGCCGTTTATTTTTTTAACAAAAAAATATGCATACCGGCGTTTCCAAAAATGCCGATATGTTAGGAAAATTAAAATATAATAAAATCTCCAGCATATCGGCGTTTTTCGAAACGCCGAAATTCGGGTTGAATTAAAAAAATTTAAAAAAATACACATACTGGCGTTTCCAAAACGCCGGCATGCATTTTTATTTTTTTAAAAAAATAAAAAAATGTTTTCATTATTTTTTTTTATTTTTTTAAAAAATTTAAAATACATGCCGGAAACGCCGGTATGTATTTTTTTTTTTTTTTGAAAAAAATCAAAAATTGTTTTTTTTTGTTTTTTGTTTGAAAAATAAATATATAGCGGCGCTTTTAGAAGCGTTTTAAACGTCAAAGTAAAAATTTAGGTAACTGCTAATCTACTAAAAGTAAAAATTGTTTTTTTAAAAAAAAATTATAACAGATCTGTTTCTACTTGAGTGGTAAAATGTTCTTTGTTTTTTTTTTTTTGTTAATTGTAGAATTATTATCGGTTATTCGTCAACATCGTACAAGCCCAAACCAACTAGCATATTCCATAGGAGCAGCGTGGATTTTTGTTTTCACCAAATCTAATTCTTACATCAATTCTTATCATAATCATAAGAGGGACTGAATTTTGAATTAGCTTAGTTAAAACTATTATGGTTTATTGGTGGTCTGCCTTGATATATCTCATCATTTAAAACATTTTTCCTACTTTACTCCTGACAAATTTAAAGTACTCCTTGATTACACTAAATAAATTGTGGGCCTACACTTATTTATTTTCTTTCTTCTTACATTCTCTTGCAAAATCATTAATACTCACATTTCTTTCTTCATTAATAGTCACATCATAAATGAAGGAGTATAAAAAAATTTTCTGTTTCAGTTATATTTATTATTTTTTAACTAATATTGGCTCTAATATTAAGCATGTAATCGTGTTTAAAAGAATTGGTCAGACAATTTTATTGACATTTGTGATGAGAAGCCCAGTAAAACAACGTGGAAAACAAAACTATAACTCTCTTTGTTTCGAAATATAAAACCACTTATGAGATTCAATTTGTCCCTAATTATACGACCACTTTCTAATTGTTCCCAACTTTTTCTCCAATTAGTTTGTCCCTAATTATAGTCCTACTAATATTTATCAATAATAAACAATCAAGAGAGAGATAGTGGCAATAAAGGTAAATCAGTATATGGCAAGAGTGAATAGATAATATCATGTGATAATAACTAATTTAACTAACATCATTAATCTAAATGAAATTAGGTAATGTGACCTTATATTTAGGGACATATGGAATATTTAATTATTTTTTCCTCATTGACCATAGTCCTGATTCTGCTTCCTTGAAAGCCACTATACATTATAGTTGTATGCTGCACCAAAGCATACAAGACATGGAGGGAGAAGAATAATATCATGCCTAATAATGCTTATAAAATCATGACTGAATATTTATCTCTTAATTTAACTAAAATTTTATGTCTCACGGTCATGAGTCGAAATCGAAATATTTATCCAAAATCCAAATCCATAATTCTAGTGTGAATTCTAATTCTAGAGGGTAATTTAATACTCTGGTATAACAAAAGCAGGGAAGTTGGTTTATAACAAATGGATTCAAATACAATATACTTTATTTAGGTAGCGGGGAAGTTGGTTGATACAGGTATATGTAAAACATTGATATGTTCCCTTTACAAAGTGGGAAGACTTGATGATGCGTTTGATCATTTGACTGAGATTAAATAAATAGAATATAATTGGGGCCTGATCATGATACTTGTTATTGCTGGGGAATCGATCAACTTTTAATAAGATGTGTTTTGGCAAAACTGAGGAAACAGTGTCTTCTATGTGGAAACGTAAAGGGATAGGACAAAATGAGTAAATTCTTGATATTCTCAAAAACCTGATTCTTATAGGACTATGTATTCAGTTCTTACAAGTGATTTGTACGCTCCAGGGATGTAAACAATGAACTCATCTTATGAATCAGAGTGCTGTAAACAAATAATGCATATTGGATAGGATCTTGAAGTGGAGAAACGGCGTGCAAAGGTAGCTTGATTAGAGTGGTTTGCAGTTTGCAATTGATAATGCATTGAACTTTTAAAGAGGCGCAGTTGCCATCCACTTTGTCATCTAATAATGATATTGTTCTCCTTTGAAAATTTTTTAAGGGGTATGTTTTAAGAGTGGTAATCTCAGAACTGATGCTATGGTTGAGATTTTATGTTGCTCTTTTAGGCTTTATGCTGAATCCCAAACTATATACATGCCTAAGTTCTTTGTGTCCATTATTGAGCTTGAGATTATTGCAAATTCTTGCAATATACGTATATATATTGATGAATGATGCTTCCACACAACCCAGTTAAAATTCTAGGTGATCTTTCTAGAGACTTACAAAGTATCTAAAAATCTAAAATCAATCAAGGATTTGACTCTAACATGGGATTTGATCTTATGTTTTCCTTACCACTAACTTGGAACATAAATGCTTCAGGACATATATACCTTCGTGTCATTTAAAATAAAAAAATCCGATATTGCAAGCATATCTAAGATAAATTCCAAAAGTCATATTTTTCAATACTCTTTCATAGCGAAGAGAGCAACTGAACCTGAATTGTATTCATTCACATATCAGTATATCACTGTTTTTCTTCCATTCCTCATTTCAGATTTTCAGTAAGCTTTTCGATGCACTTCAACTTCTGTTTTTTTCGTTGAATTTCATTGAAACTTTGGGGTATCCTTCTCTTAAATAGACAATATATATCTATAGTTGCTCGCTCATATTTCTGTGATTTTGTGATTGCGACTTGAAATTTTCTTAGTTCTCTCAACAATTTCTCTCTCCAAAGGCTGAAACTACAGTCAATTCATAAGAATATTTCATGGGTAATTTCCAAAAACTGATTTTTGAAGTTTGATCTCTGAGTTTTACTAGTGATGATGTGTAACACCCTAATTTCTAGATTAAGGATATAAAGGAATTAATTATGATTTTAGGATGTCATTAGTAAATTAAAAACATTGTTAATGAATAAATATATTTTTATGGAGTTCATATATCTTTTTTCTTTAGAAATTAAAGAAAAATAATTAGAGTTTAGATTGTTGATGAAAATCTTATGAAATTCACTTTGAGGTCTAAACAATATTTTGGG
Organism: Mimosa pudica; assembly: GCA_029929735.1. Classification (NCBI taxonomy): domain Eukaryota; kingdom Viridiplantae; phylum Streptophyta; class Magnoliopsida; order Fabales; family Fabaceae; genus Mimosa; species Mimosa pudica. The sequence goes on along the minus strand of JAKELP010000023.1, from coordinate 10,791,801 downwards.
GAAAAAAAATATATAAAATAATGAGAAGATTCAATCTATTATTCATCTTTAATTAAATCGAAAATAAGAGAGTGAATGAAAAGTAAAAGGAGGGGCAGAATGGTCAAATGCATTAGCAAACCATTTATAATATTTCATTGTGAAAAACTTACATAAGTTCATTTTACAGGTTCTCAAGTTCTTTCAATATAGGAGTGACAGTTGGCCATTAGATTGAATGGGTGATTGTTATAAAAGAACATATATCACTTATATATTAAAAGAAATTGAGAACCTGGAGAAAGGAACTTTACCTAAGTAAAGTCCTATTTCATTTATCTTCTTATTCTAGAATTATCTAGTTTCCTCTCGTAAAAACACGCACACAACTCATCGTCCTTTGAGTTCAGTGACGAAAATGTTGAACAATGAGCGTCGTGTTGTCTATTTAGTCACAAGTTCGATCCTAGGAGTGACAATAAGTTGTGCTTCCATCGCGGCTTTGGAAGACATATTCGCAAGGCAAGTTGTCTATCGTAAAATAATATCCAAATTTAAGCTACGACGCTGGGTTAGGCCAGACGATCATACCTTAGTTTCCCTGCCCTTAGAATGTGGGTGAGTCCAACCCGTTTCCTAAAATTTTAAAATTTTGTTATACTCCCCCGCTCTTAAATATAAGATCTAATTGACTTTTTTGGAAAATCCTAAAAAAGCAAATAAGTCAATTATAAATTGATTTACCTAATTTTTTTCCATAAATTAGTTTATTTGACCTATAAACTAATGGTTAATCTAAAAATATATTAAAAATATATTATATGTCATAATTTAATAACATACTCCCTCCGATCCTAAATATAAGACCTAATTGATTTTTTCTAGAAAATCCTTAAAATACTAAAAAAAGAAAATAAGTTAATTATAAATTGATTTACCTAATTTTTTCCCTTAAACTAGTTTATTTTACCTATAAACTAATGGATAATCTAAAAATATATCAAATATGTCATCATTTAATAACGGCTAAAGTATGTTTTTGGTCCCTCAACTTTAGAGAAAGTCATGTTTTGGTCCCTTAACTTTGAAAAGTGTGTTTTTGGTCCCATGATTTTGGAGAAAGTGTGTTTTTGGTCCCTTAACTTTGAAAAGTGTGTTTTTTGTCCCTTAACTTTAAACAAAATGATGTTTTTAGTCCTTTCAAAAAAAGATAAAGTATGTTTTCAATCCCTTCATTTTTAAAGTTAAGGGACTAAAATATGACTTTGTGCAATTTTAAGGGACCAAAACCATACTTAAACTGAATTTGAAAGGACTAAAAACACACTTTTCAAAGTTAAAGGACTAAAAGATGACTTTATCCAAAATTTAGGGACCAAAAACACACTTTTCAAAGTTAAGGGACCAAAACATGACTTTCTTCAAAGTTAAGGGACCAAAAACATACTTTAGCCTTTAATAACCTATTTCGCAACCTTAATCTCTCCGAAAAAGTCAATTAATCCTATATTTAGGAAGGAAGGTAGTAGTAACCTTACCATGTGAAACTAGGTCTTATATTTCCTACACACTGAAAACACACTACACACATGCATAGACCATCACCAGTCATCACCGTCCATTTTTTTCACAATCTCTTCCTCCCTTCTCCATTTCCGGCATCGCCAGCGACGTCGACGGCAGCGAGGGGAGCCACCTTGGCTCCTCCTTCTTGTTCCTAGCCTCTTCCTTCCTCTTTTCTCGTGTTTTGGTGTATGACATGAAAGAAGGAAGAGAGAAGTCAAGTGGCAACCACATAGAGTATGTATGCTCCTCTAATTTTTCCTCTATCATATGCTTGATTTCTAGGGTTTTCATTTTGAAAATTTGGGGATTTTTATGTAAATCAATTCCTATGCTGTTTTAGTCGAAATTCGCTGTCCCAAAACCAAATTGAAGTAGTTTCTAACCAGTCTATGGGTTAGGGTTGTTTGATCTGAGGTTAGAATGAAGTTTGGGCAAATTAAAGTGTTAATAAGTTAGGGTTTGAAGGGGATTTCGAAAATACAATAAGGTTTCTAGGTATTGATGGTTCTAACTTGTTTAATCATGTTATATGATGATGATAATTCGTTTGAATAAGTTAGGGATAATCCTATATGAGATTTTGCTTGCTTAAACTGGGTTACGATCAATTGCGGAAATTAAATCTTTTAAATACGAGCTTTTGAACTTGGTTTAAAGTTTCTATGGGGCACATAAAGTTCAATGATAATGTTTTTAGGTTTTGATTGATTATATTTACGTTTTAGTAATTTTGTTTTGTTTTATGGCCTAGTTTTGGGCATGAGTTGGAGCTGTTTGATTTGATTAAGGATCATAAAGTTTATGGGTAGATTTATATCAAGAAACATATGGGGAATCGAGTTAAGTTTGTAGTTTACCTTAAATTTCAATATTCTGTTACATGATTACATTAAATGGATTGGTTTGGTTGGAATTGCATTCGTGAGAAATCTTGATCTTTAAAGTTTGGGACAAGGAGTCTCTTAGAGTTGTATGTCATCGTTGTAGGTCAGATTGGTTGGGTTTTGATGATCACAAACTTTTGCATTTTCCTTGTTTTCCTTGTTCAAATGATTTTCTGCTTTTCGGTGTTCAATAATAAATGCCAAAGCCTCAACTTCTGATTTAAACTGTTCAACAAAGGGATTAATAATGTTTATATGCTTGCACGTTTAATTTGTGTTTAAATTATGAAGTTGGAATTTTGTTCTACTTTCTTTGGGTGAATTTGACTTTGTGAAGCAAGTATAGATATATATTGGGAGCAATCGTTTTTTATTGTAAATCTGTGAGTGTTGTTATGACGAGAACTGATCTTGTAAAGCTTCCCTTTTGTTTCTGATTCAAAGTTAATGACGATTTTGAGATGATTGGACTGATTCTTTGATGAGTCTGAATAGTTGAAACTGATATTAGGATTTGATGATAATGAAAATACTTTTTGGGTTTGCATTTGATTCTCCTTTGCTTTGTGAGAAAGAGTAAATGACTTAGAGGACTTAATCTAATGATTATAGCGTGAGAAGTATTATTTTTAAGTTAAGAAGAGTGGGAATGATATAGAGAAAAAGTGAAGTAATTAATGGTATTAGTAAGTAGGAGAGTTGTTCTATTTATTCTAATGGTTTTTAAGTCTAATGTGTGGAACAAGTTGTATTGTTACTAACTTGGATTTTGGAAATGTCTAGGGAAATGAAGTAAATTTGAGATTTGATGTGAGATAAGATGTAATGAAAAGTTGCTAAACTAGAAGCTTGGTTTGGCGTGAGTTTTGGGAATGAAGTAAGGATGGTGTGGTTGTTTGATTGTGGTCTGGTCGCCGATTGAAGGTTGATTATTGAAATGTGTTTGCAGCTGAAATGGGATTTGTTTACATACAAATATTAGATGAAGGTTTAAAACTGAATTGTTGTTCTTGCATGTTGCTTTCAAGTTTTTTTTAGTATTTTATTACAAGGGCCAAGCTGGTATAAATGTGTTAATGGTTCAAGGTTTAATTCAAATATTAAGGAATGCAAGGGTTGATTGGGTATGTAGTTGAATGTCAAATTTCATATTTGAAACTACAAGTTTTTGGGAATTTTAAGTTTGAGGCAGTCTTCATTTCTGAGTCCTAATTCGTGACCTATTTAGTTTGGAGTGTTATGATCTCATATTTCACATCAACGCTATGACTCAAGTGTGATCTACATATTAGTCCTATTAATCTTCAACTTTGATATTTGAAGTTTAGATTCTAAACAATCTTTTTCCATAATTGAGGTAAATTGCATCCATAAAGCTTGTAAGATACTGAGTTTATTGAAGAGATGAGTAGGAGGCTAGTCTTGAAGCATTCAATTGCTGTTGTGGGTATTTTGATGTGTGTTTGTTGCCTTTTGGTTGTGATTGTTACTATTCTTAAGCTTCCAGAGGTGTCCCATGGAAATAGGGAGATGGGGATTTACCATGCATCATTCAGATCCAGGAAAGTGCCTCATGATTTTAAATTAAGTAAATTTGGAGAAATGATGGTTGAAATGTTGCCTCAAGATCTTGCTTTTACAGTTTTTGTTCCTTCAGAGGAAGCTTTCAAGCGTGAATTGCATTTGTCTGTAGTTGACAGCTTGATACCGGAGAGGTTTAACGATACTTATGCGATTCTCACTCATATATTGGGATTTTCAGTTGTGCCTCGGGAGCTATCTTCGTTTGATGTGCCTCTTGGTGAACTGGTGTCCTATGATTCTCTATCTGGGTTCCATTTATACATTGCAAAAGACATAGATAGAATGCTTTTTGTGAACAGGATTCGATCAAAAATCATGGATATTAGAAAGGGAAAGATTGTTATGCATATTATGGATGGTGTTATTATGGATTCTGATTTTGAGCAATCTGTTTTATCTGATGATACTGAAGAATGAAGAGAGTTGATTGTTTGCTGTTTATGATCTTGTCTTCCTCCAACTAAGCCTACCATAAACAATGTTGGTTCAATCGGAGGGTTGAACATACTAATACTCGGTCATGACGTAGATTCATTTGGATTTTTGTTTTAAGAAAAATAGTTTATTATTATCATTTCTATCATCATTTTCCTTGAATAAATGATATAAAAGTTGTATTGTGTCATGACTTGAGCTAGTACACTCATGCAGTGATGTTTTCTGTATGTCAACGTGATTAGTTCAATTGAGAACTTCAAGCTAATTGGAAAAAATGGTCCTTGATTTGGTTTGTGCAAGCAATTTGTTGTTGGCAGGTCCACTTTAACACTTAAAAGTTAAAACAACTTGATTCAAATACATATTCATTATTAAGGTTTATATGCAAAACAATTAGAGAAAAATTAGAAAGTTGCTTATATTTAGGAGCAAATTGAATTTCAAAAAGTGATCTTATATTTAGGAACGGAAGAAATACATAATTAAAATAGTAATTCAATAATACATTTTTTCTCGGTCAATTTTCAAATACAATTTTAAAAGCTAAAATTGTAAACTAAACAATGAAATAAAGCATTTGATCTCTAAAACTTCAATGTATAGTTATATAATTAAAAAAGGACAGTATCACCTCTTTTGTTGATTGGGTTTACCACAATCTCAACCCGGTGAACAATAGTCAGGTCTGGTGAATCAAATTTGGTTTATTATGCTGGAAATTATGGGATAATAGGAACCATAGAATTTTTCAGGATAGAGAATTGACTGCTGATGCATTAGTTCACTCTGTTAATACCATTGCTGGTCACACTTTGGCTGCCAGGCACACCCTACGTTTTTTGTAAAGGGTTGGCCTGTTTTGTTTTGTAACTAGTTACACATGTAACTTCCTCTGATTAATATAACATTCCTTTCCATTAAAAAAAAAAAAGAACAGTATCAACGAAGTCATTAAGTTTAAAGGGACATTTTCTGTCATTAAGATATTAAAAATTAAAAATAGGGTAATGAACCTAATCTACCCTCCAAGTAACCCACCCAGGAGCACTAGGCACCCTAAACTAATAAGAACTAACAACAGGCCCATATTTACACTCATGTAACTTAAGTGTTTAAAAAATACCCTTAGTGGACGGTCAATGACGTTTGACCGTTAATATGTCCATGTGGCTGTCACGTGGGTTAAATTTTGCCACGTAGGATTGATGGACCTAATCTACCCTTCAAGTAACCACCCAGGAGCACTGGACACCCTGAACTAACAATAGACTCATATTTACACTCAAAGTAACCAAAATGTTTAAAAAATAACCCCAGTGAACGGTCAATCATGTTTGACCATTAATCTGCCCATGTGACCACCACGTGGGTTAAATTTTTGCCACGTAGGATATGTCATGTGGACCCACATATAAAAAAACAATTCCTCTGGGGTGGGGCGGTGGCTGTGTTGGTGGAAGGGGGGTGGGGCTGTTTGGAAGTGATGAAAAGAGATGAGAGGGAATTGTTTTTATAATATGTAGGCCCCACATGACATATCTTATGTGGAAAAAATTCAACCACGTGGCGGCCACATGGCAGATTAATGGTCAAACGTGATTGACCATCCACTGGGAGTATTTTTTAAACACTTTGGTTACTTTGAGTGTAAATATGAGCATATTGTTAGTTCAGGGTGCCCAATGCTCTTGGGTGGTTACTTGGAAGGTAGATTAGGTCCATTACCTTTATCCTACGTGACAAAAATTTAACCCACGTGACGGCCACATGGGCAGATTAACGGTCAAACGTTATTGACCGTCCACTCGAGGTATTTTTTAAACACTTAAGTTACTTTGAATGTAAATATGAGTCTGTTGTTAGTTCAGGGTGCCCAGTGCTCCTGAGTGGTTACTTGAAGGGTATATTAGGTCCATTACCCTTAAAAATACTAGCCATGTGTAACCCAAAAAAATATACACTCCGCGTAATTTTCTAATAGACGCAGTGGTCAGCAGTAATCATTTAACCTTGTGGTTATTAGTTACTCCGTGTTATATCAAAATAACTAAATTATCTTTAAGTCAGTTGCGCCAAATCTAAAAACACTTATATAAGTGACAAAACTTCTTGCAAATGTTATTGTAGACTGAGATATTACTATTACTAGCTTTTTTTTTTGTTGTAACAAGTACCTGTAACTATGACAATATAGAGTTTTGAATCACCATGTTAGGGCCTCAAATTGTGCGGCTCATCAACATAAGTTGTTTTCATGATTTTTTATGCATGGCTGAGTTTATTTCGTGACGGACATATTAATATAATACTCCCTCCGGTCCTAAATATAGGACCTAGATAACTTTTTTTGGGGAGATTAAGGAAGACTTAATTTTAGATGTCTTTCCAATAATACCCCTCCTTAATTAGTTCAATTACTTAGTAGTTCTTCTACTATCAAAAAGGAGTTGTTAAGAAGAAGAAGGGTAGTTTAGGAAAAAGGTTACCAAAAATGTAATTAGGTCTTATATTTAGGACCAAAATGAAGTTTCTATCTAGGTCCTATATTTAGGACCGGAGGGAGTATAACTTCAACTGATTTTAAGTGATGCAACTTTGATTAGCTATTGTTGGCCAAAAAAAACTTTGATTAGTTAATAAAAGTTCAAGTTTGACAAAAGGATAGTGATTTTTCTTACTTTATTAAATTGAGCTAATCTATTTTTTAACATGGTTCTTGAATTAATATATACTAATAACTCAAGTATATATACTAATAACTCGAGTTATAAAAAAACTAATAACTCATGAATTTATTATGTTTAAAACAATTTCATTGTTTTCAATACATGGGTTTTGCTTTAAAATAAATATAATGAGCAATTTTGTTTAGAGTGCAATATAATGAAACTTATATTATTGTTAATACGCTAGTACTACAATAACGTCAAATATATGTTATTAAGAGTTTTTTAAACTCTGAAACTAGTTGTTATAACTTGGCTCGATCATCTTGAAAATTTTCATTCTTCATTTTCGGCTATAAAGCTTAAGATTTGCTACTATGCATATCATTATTTAAGTTTTGAGATATATACCATATAACTAAGTACAATTGATGAATGCTGAAGAACACTTAATTACAGTAATTTTTTACAAAAAAAAATCAAGCATTACAGGAGTAATTTATAACTGTTTTTGGTTGTATGTAACCTATATGGGTTATTGTTTGAAGATGCCTTGGGCGTTGTCGGGATGGCTAGAGATGATGAAGCGGCTGAAACTGACGGAGAATGAGAAAGTGGTGGCTAGGCCCAACAAGTGGAGGCCCAATGTCAAGTTTGGCCTTCTCTCCCTGCAAAGTAGTCTCCCCTTCAAAAGTGGGAAATTTGGAGGGATCATAGCATATTTCGCCCACAATTATTGTTTATATTCCTAAACTACCTATAGACTTTTTCTATTAAAATTTCAAATTAAATCATGAGGCATAAATAAGATATTTTGTAAAATTTAAAATAAATTATAGAATAAAAAGTAACATTCAAACCCCTTCACCTCTTATCAATCCAAACACACCCCTTTGATTTCTCTCAGTAAGCTTCTGGAGGGTCAATTATTGATTTTAGAGCAACATTAACATAATCTTGTGTTTGGTTCTTGATATTTTGGGTACATATGCATGAATTTTCCGTGATTGAAAATTATACCGTTTTTTATATGTAGTATGCATGTCATCCTCAAATATCCTAAATTTCAATATTTTTACCATCTCTTTTTATTTGTAGGAATCACTATCCATGGGAATGCAAGTGGTAAAACATAACTATTATGAATCCCTTAAAATTTCAATATATTAAACAACTTTGAGGAAAAAGTTGAATTAAATACCTTTTGGTATATTGTTGATTTGATTTTTCTAAGAAAGCAGTAACTATTAGTATGTAATAGCATTTGGATCATCAAAGCAATCTTCATTACTGTTGGATGGATTCCATGAGTGATTTCTTGAAAAACAAATTGTGAAGAAAAAAGCTAATGGTATTTTATAGTTGGGAGAGAAAACTATTTATATCTCAACACATATGAGGAAATTGTATTTTATAGTTGGGAGAGAAAACTAACGGCAAGAAAAAACCATGGGCTATCAAGTCTGTGTGCGCAAAAGTTTTTATAGAATGCTAGGTTTTTTATGGATAAAATAGTGGGAGCCGTTTTAACTAAGAATAAATGGTGGGCGCTGCAAATATGATATGTTAAACTATGCATTAGTAAAGTATGTGGTTTGGGATGAAAAATCAATGTGCTTTCAATGTTCAATCAAATATTAGATTTTGATGTTGGATCAAATATCGGGTGCCCCAAGCATGATATACTTTAAAACATTGAGCTATTGTTGAGATTTTATGTAAGGTGTATGTTTAAGAATGGTAATCTCAATATTAGAGCTATTGTTGAGATTTTATGTTGCTCTTGGGGCTTTATTTTAAACCCAAATAGGTGCATAATCTTCATGTTCCAACATGTGACGATTCTTTATTATGTCCATTATTGGGGTTTAGCTTCATGTAAATTTTTTAAATTCATGCAGTGTGCTGGATTTTTGAAATTGATTTGTGTGTATTATTTTTATTGTGTAGAGCCCCCGGTGTTCCACACCCTTTGGGTGCAGACTAATTTGGAGTCGCCCCGTTGTTGAGACTTCTTAGGTTCAAACGCAAGACCTAATGGGTGCTCAACACATTGCTCTCCCCTTTCAACCAGCTCACCAAGCCATTGGGCTTTGTGTGTGTATATATTGATGAATGATGTTTCTCTAAACCCAGTTAAAAAAATTGTGTAATATCGCAACTAACATTTTCCGTAAAGTTAATAAAAGAAAGCTTTCTAGAGAATATGTTTGGATGGAAGAAATGAAAGTAAAGAATTGGAAATGGAAAGGGTAAGAGATGGAAAGTATAGGTAATGATGAGTAAGTAAAGTTTGTGGCCCCAGAAAAAGTGTGAGATGAAGAGAGAGAACTTATGGGGTTAAGGATATGTAAATGACCATATTACCCTTAACTTTCCATTTATTTACTAGCCCATTTCTTTAGATTATGGCAACCAAATGTACCGAATAATTTTCTCGCTAACTTCTCTTCTCACCTAGACCTAGCCAATTTTCTCTTCCAATAGCTTGTAGAAGAGCTTATGTTTATAAACAAGTATGAAAGACATATAATCTTATTCGGCGCGTTTTGGACCCTGCTTATATTAATGAGAAGGAATATGCTAATAGTATTAATATACTCGCCGGGTCCGGTCCTAATAATAAACTATGTTGACATTTTTCTAGAAACCAAGGATATAAAATCAATCACTTTGAAATGTTTATAATAATTTTTTTTTCTCAATAATAATTTATTCTACTTATAAATAACCATATAATATGATTACATTTGACATATGTTACTCCCTCCGGTCCTAAATATAAGACCTAACTGACTTTTTAGAAAATCCTATAAAAAAGCAAAATAAGTTCATTATAAATTAATTTACCTAATTTTTTCCCTTTGATTAGTTTATTTTAAATATAATCTATTGTATAATCTAAAAATATATCAAATATGTCATGATTTAATAGTCTATTTCGCAACCTTAACATCTCCATTAAAAAGTCAATTAGGTCTTATATTTAGGACCAGAGGTAATATAATTTAGTAGTTTAATTTACTTCATTAACTTTAACAAAAAGTTGATCTTATATTTAGGACTGGTGGAAGTATATATCTTTTTCTGAATTGATTCATATGACTTTTATGTGTTGCTCTGTATGTAAAAATAGATTTTTGAATTGATTTTGTGTTGAAGATACCTTTATATTTTATATTGGAAATAATTTTACATGTAGTATAAATTTTGAGATTGATTTAAAAAATGTTGATTTTCAACATAAATAAAGGTGTTTTCCATAGATAAAATTACCCCAATAAAAATGTCTCAATAATAGAGATGGTATTTATTTGAAAAAATCAACACAAATAAAGGTGATTTCAAGCAAAAGAATCACTAGCTTTTCTCAAACGTGCGTATGATGATCCCACACTTTAATGGCATTTTCAATAGCATTTATTCATACATGTAAATTATATTATGAGAGTTGTTTTATGGTGTAACCAATGAATCTTTTGCCATTCTCCACTCTTGGCTATAAAGCTTGGGATTTGCTACTATGCATATCATTGTTGAAGTTTATTTTGACATATACCATATAAACAGGCACATTGATGGATGCTTAGAAACACTTGATTATAATAATTTTTTTTTTGCAAAAAAGCGTGCTTCATAACTTTTTTCCGTTGTATGTAACCTACATGATATTGTTTGATTATGTTATTCATGAATACATAGGTGACTCCTTGATGGGGTGATTAGAGAAGCCAACTATTGAGAATGGCTTGGCGATGTCGGATGGTTGGAGATGATGAACTAGTTGAAACTGACGGAGACTGCCATGGAAGTTGGTGGAGAGTTTTGAGAGAACTCTGTGAATGAGACCAGAGATGATGAGAAGTCGTGGTCAAACCCAACAAAGGGAGGTCCTATGGGCCTGGGACGGTGTTGGGTTTTTGGGGTTGGTCGCCGGATGCTTGAGAGAGCCCAGGCCATGCCACCTGGAACAAGCCATGTTTAGGCCTTCTCTCCCCTACAAACTCTCCCCTACATAAATGGGAAATTTAAAGGGATCATATCCCCACAATTAATTTTTTATTCCTAAGCTACCTATATATAGGAGTACTTTTCTATCAAAATTTTAAATTAGCTGTACTCATGAGGCACAAATAATATATTTGTAACAACTAAAAAAAATTATAGTATAAAAATAAACATTCAAACCCCTCCCCCTCTTATCAATCCAATCACACTCTTAGAGACATGTGATTTATCTCATTAAGGATATGGAGGATCCATTGGTTATTCTAGGGCAACATTAACATAAACCTGTATTTGGTTCTTAGGTATTTTGGGTACTCCTATGAATGGATTTTTCATGATTGAAAATTATCAGGTGCAGAATTTGGACATCTTTTATGATATTCATACATGGGTTTGCACCAAAAAGCTATTTATGTGTAATAATTCTATAAACAAGGAAAATCAAAGCGTATATTTCATAAAACAATGATTTTCATGGTTATTTATACCTACATATTTGCCATACCTTGTTTTTAGTATTACATGATCCTCCCACGTTTTACAATAAAATTTAAATCTAATATCATATGCAGGAAATTTAGGTATCCCTTTGAGAAGTTCCAACAAATATCCTCAAATTTCAATATTGTAACTATTATTTTTAGAAATCACTATTTATGGGAATGCAAATGGGAAAGCATCACTACTTTTTTTTTTATAATAAAAAAACACCTCAACAAACTCCTAGAGAGTTGGAACAACTATTACAATCCAAACATAAAAACTGCAACAGTTTTGGGGAAGCCTGAGAAATTCTTTGGTATTCAACTTGAGCAGCTAGACCACTTTTAGCAAGAAAATCAGCAGCGTTATTGGACTCACGGTTGACATGAGTAATACGCAGCTTCTAGTCTCTATCCATCAATCGTTTAGTTGCCATGACAAGCTCAAAATCATGATGAGATTCATTGATTTCATTCTCCAAAAGTCCCACTACAACCTTAGAGTCAGAATCCAACTGAACTCTTCAGTATCCCAAGTCCCACGCAAGTTCAAGCCCGATCATGCATGCCCAAAGCTCTGCAGAAAGTTCATCAGCTTCCTCTAATTTAGCCACAAAGCCACCAAGAAAATCACCATTCATATTTCTCAGCAAACCCCCACAAGCTGCACTACTTTGAAACCCCACTACTTTGAATCCCTTAAAATTTCAAAAACAACTATGAGGAAAATGTTGAATTGAATACCTTCTTTTAATACAATCTGCTCTTTTCTATTCTTCCTCTCATTCTTATAATCTTCCTCCTCCTCATTCTTCTCATTCTTACAATCTTCCTCATTCTCAATTTTTCGGAGAATTTCATTACTTCGATCATAACCATCTTCCTACAATCACGGTTCACATCATCAAAAAAATCTCTGGTTTGAATTTTGATTTTCCTTTTAAGTCATTTTCACTAAAATTACATAGTTTTCTTAAATCTTTTGTTTTCTCATACACATCTTAACCTTTGAATATTGTTGTTGAACATTGTTGTTGTTTGTTTTCCATAGTAATTATTATTAATTATTGTTTTATTTTATTGTTGAACATTGCTATTGTTTTGTTTTATTGTATATTGTTATTTATTTATTTTTATTTTGTTTTATGGTTTTATTGTATTGTTTTATTATTTTATTGTATTGTGATTATTGTTTTATTGTTTTATCGTTTTATGTTATTATATATATTTGTGCTAGTTTCATTATTATTAGTGTTTGGATCTATTTTATTGTTTTGTTTTATTGTTTTATTGTTTATTGTAAGAAATACTCTGCCTATAGTATAGCCGGTCCTAAGCCCGGATAAAAAGAGTAGGTTGTGTTAGGCTTCGGTAGCCAACGTAAAAATTTGTCGAATCTATCAAGCATGGACACACAACCATTTTAGTAATATGTCATTGCCTGACATTTTACACGGGAAGAGATATATAAAGAAGCAAGTGAAAAAGAGTAAGATTAGATTTAGTACGTGAAATATTGGAACCTTGAGGGGCAAAGCTTGAGAGGTAATGGGGGTGATGAGGGATAGAAAGATAAACATTTTATGTCTACAAGAAACTAAATGGGTCGGTGAAAATGATAAGGATATTAATGATTATAAACTTTGGTACACTGGTAAAGTGAGTCATAGGAATGATAGAAGTCGGTATAATTGTGGATGAAGAATGGAAGAGGAATGTGGTTGAAGTTTATAGAATTGGAGACAGATTAATATCGATAAAAATGGTAGTTGAGGAGGAAACAATTAATATAATCAGTGCATATGCCCCTCAGATCGGGGCAGAATTGCACATTAAGGAACAGTTTTGGGACGGATTGGAGGAGATGATTAAAAGAATCCCTATTATTGAAAAGATTTTTATTGGTGGTGATCTTAATGGACATGTTGGTAAAGATGCAGGACAATATACACAAGTTCATGGTGGTTTTGGTTTTGGTACGATTAATAATGAAAGACAATCTATTATTGAATTCTGTATGGCTAACAATCTCAAAATTGTTAACACTTGTTTTGAGAAACAGGAAGAACATTTGATTACGTATAAGAGTGGAGTTAATAGATCACAAATTGATTTCTTTTTAGTAAGAAATTAGGACAGAAGAATATGTACAAACTGCAAGGTGATTCCAGGTGACGGTGTGACAACACAACATAGGCCTTTAGTTTTAGATGTTTGTGTGAAGTTTAATCGAACGAAGAAGCGAGAAATGTTTCAACCAACAATTAGATGGTGGCAATTAAGAGGGGAGAAAATGAGAATTTTTGAGAATAGATTGATGAATGAATGTGTATGAGATAAGCAAGGATGTGCTAATGATTTGTGGAAAGAATTGAGTATGATGGTTTGAAAAGTAGCTAAAGAAGTTTTAGGTGAATCAAAGGGTTATATTAGGCGTATAAAAGAGACCTGGTGGTGGAATAATAATGTTCAAAGGAAAATTAAATTCAAGAAACAGTGTTTTAATTATTTACATATATGTAATAGTGAGGAAAATTGGGTCAAATATAGATTAGCAAAGAAAGAGGCAAAAAAAGCTGCTAGTGTAGCTCGAGTTATTTCTTTTGAAACATATCATTTGCTATTTGGTCACGTTTGTTGGTCCAGGCATTAGTTGGTTCAATTGTCGAAATAGTTGGAATATCATTGTTAGATATATCCATGCTGATATCTCCGAATCCAGCATTAAGACGATCTGATCCTTGTCGGATAATTAGATTATGTAGAAGACAACAAGCTATAACGATTCGACTATGAGTTCGGGCGGGATAAAAGGAAGGATGTCTAAGGATAGCCCAACGTAGTTTTAACATCCCAAAACAGCGTTCAATAACGTTGTGCGCTGATGCGTGTTTCAAATTAAAGTATTCACGTGCATTTTGTGGTCGTCTTCCTCCATTTCTCCATTCACTTAGATGGTACCGTTGACCACGATAAGGCGCTAGAAATCCATCACTGTTTGTATACCCAGCGTCTACTAAATAGTATTGACCTACAAGAGAAATGCAAGATATCATCTCACAAATAAAATAACTCAACAAATCAGATTTAATTTTATAGAAATAACTAAAAATTACTTTTACCTTCCTTTACTTTTAAACTTCCACTTCTTCGATTAATTGCATCCCTCAAAACCCTACCATCAGCAGCTGACCCTTCCCAACCAGCAAGGACATATGTAAATTGAGCATCATGAGAGCACGCCGCAAGAACATTAGTGGTTGTTTCTCCTTTTCGATTCCTATACCTTGCTTTATCTTTGAGGGGGACTTTCACTTTAATATGGGTACCATCAAGTGCACCTAAACAACCCTGGAATAATAACTATAATCAGTGATGTCATAGCAACATAGTTAATCAATCAAATTTTGAGTAATATACCTCAAACCACTTCCACCTCAGGTCAGTTGAATTGGCGGGAATCGGTTCAGGTTTCTCATATAACTCCTCCGTTAATCGCATCATAGCCATCAAAACCATATTAAAATATCTACTTACAGTTTCACCAGATCTCCCAAAATTAAATTGTATGACTCTATTCTTCATATCATGACCAAGAATATGGAGAAATAATGCAACTTGCTCATCAACTAACATATTCCTAGTTGGTCTCAAACCACCTTTGATATCGAGCAATAGACATAGGTTGTCAAAAGTAATCCTATTCATTCTAACTAGATTAAAACAACTACAATCGGTAGTATATAGTAACTTTCTAATGTAAACTCTCCTAGAATAAAAGTCCATGGTGTATGGACGACGAGCAATTTGTCGCCTATAAATACAAACAATGGTACCAATATTCATAAAACATTGTTGCATAGTAAATACAACATGTAACCACCAAATCAACATATGCACGATTAGTTCACTTGATTCAGAATCCATGGCTGTATAAAAAGATGCAAAAGCTATTAGATATGTAAGATATAAATCAATATAGATAGGATTACCATAAATTAAAAACATTGAACCAAAGTTAGAATCTATATCTACAACCACACAAATAATAAATGGCATAAACAAGTTAGGAATCATTTAAAAATAGGGAATTATTTAATTTTCATGAAGACTCTATCAAAAGGAGAAAAACAAACACTCCCCATGATGAGTGCTTATTGACTTTTGAATAACAAATCAGAATATTTGCGTACAGAATTCTATTGCTCATTTGATTGCGCAGGAAAAGAGGAATTTTGCAGAGAATATAATTCTTGGGTTAGTTACTAGTCAGCAATAACTCACTACCATGTTTCTGATTTACTTCAACACATGATTAATGGGAAAACAGTAGCATTATAACAGAGAAGTGTTCATATAAAGATTGTATTTTCTGAAGAATCTTCTTTTGTGCATGACTAAAATAAGCTATCTATATCTAAATGCCTATTGCTACTATCATTGAAACATATCAATATTATTATTTAAAGAAGCATTTCAAGGAAACCAAATTTTTTTTCAAGGAAACCAAATTTCAAGCAAACATTCAGATTATAATGATACATAGCCCAGAAAAATAGATAGAGATAAGAGGTATGAAAGAGATGCTTCTTTCATTTGTAAGGTTTAAGGAGAAGATGCAAAGTCAAGTTGGGAAATTTTACCAGAAGATTCCAAGATGGATGTTGGTGCCCAGAAAAATGAACGAACCCTATGAAGAAATAAATGAAGAAATCAACGATCTTGAAGTAAAGAAGAAATCAACGAAGAATGATTTTAAGTATACCTGGTTGCCTCTCTCGTTAAAGTTCTTGTCTTTTGATGAAATGGGGGCTAGGGTTTTTTTGATGTGAGAAGAAACATGTGTTAGGTTTTGATCGACCTGATGTGTATGTATTTGGGATGGGCAAAGTTGTCCAATAATTGTATAACTGAGGATAATTTTGTCCAAAATTTTTCAGTTCCAAAGAAGTGAGATGGGTTCCATAGGTTATGCATAGGAACTCAAATCACCCCTTTTTGATGGAAAGAGAAGTGGAAGAGGAAGTGAGTTCTATCTAACCAAACCAACTAATTGGATTTTCCACTTCCACTTCCACTTCCCTACCCCTAATTCCAGCGAACCAAACGACCCCTTAGGGACAAAGGATGGGGAACAAAAAATTTATCGAATAGCAAAGATAAAGGAGTAGAAATCAAGAGATTTAGATCAAGTAAGATGTGTTAAAAATGAAGAAGGTAATGTATTGGTTAAAGATGATAATATTAGGGATATGTTGAAGAATTACTTTTATAAGTTGTTTAATGAAGAGTGGAAACTTTGAATTACGATATAGATGATTTAGGGATTAGTGAAAGGAATATCAACTTTACAGGTAATATTAAGATTAGAGTGAGTGAGGTTGAGGATGCTCTCAAGAAAATGACTAAGGGAAAAGCTGTTGGACCAGATGGTATTCCTATTGAAGTATGAAAATGTTTGGGAGAAAATGGAGTGTTGTGGCTTACTAAACTATTTAATGAAATTATAAGGTCTAAGAAAATGTCAGATGATTGGAGGAATAGTACATTAGTTCCTATTTATAAAAATAAAGGAGATATCCAAAATTGTGCAAATTATAGAGGAATAAAACTTATGAGTCATACAATGAAGTTGTGGGAAAAAGTAATTGAGCGTAGGTTACGAATTGAGACTAGCATATCGAAAAATCAATTTGGTTTCATGCCGAGAAGGTCAACTACAGAAGCAATATATCTAATTAGAGGTTTAATGGAAAGATATAGAAGTAAAAGAAAGGATTTGCATATGATTTTTATTGATCTGGAAAAAGCATATGATAGGGTTCCAAGAGATTTACTTTGGAAAGGTTTAGAAAAGAAAGAAGTACAAGTTGAGTATATTAGAGCTATTCAAGATATGTATGAAGGAGTAATGACTAGAGTCAGAACACCGGCAAGAGAAACAATTGATTTTCCAATAAGAATTGGATTGCATCAAGGTTCAGCATTGAGTCCGTATTTGTTTAACCTTTTTATGGAAGCCTTAACTGAAAGTATACAAGAAGAAATTCCTAAGTGCATGCTTTTCGCGGATGATATAGTCATTTTAGGGGATTCAAAAGATGAAATTAATTGGAAATTAGAGCTATGGAGGACGACTCTAGAGTCGAAAGGTTTTAGAATAAGTAGGAGTAAGACGGAATATATGTACTGTAGTTTTGGCAATAGACAAACTCATGAGGACATAGAAATTACATTGGGAGATCTTGTTATACAACAGGTGGATAAGTTTAAATATTTAGGATCAATTATACAAGAAGATTGTGAAGTAGATGGAGATGTTAATAATAGAATTCAGGCTGGTTGGTGTAAATGGAGAAAAGCTTCTGGGGTTATATATGATCGTATGGTTCAAGATAGAGTAAAAGGAAAATTTTATTGAACAGCTATTAGACCGGTAATTTTATATGGTAGTGAATGTTGGGCAATTAAAAAACAACAAGAACATAAGATGGATGTGGCAGATATTAAAATGTTGAGATGAATGAGTGGATATACAATAAAAGATAGGATTCGTAATGATCACATTCGTGAAAGAGTTGGGGTAGCACAAATTTCAGAGAAAATTACAGAAAATCGTTTAAGGTGATATGAACATGTTCAAAGAAGAGAATTAGATGAGCCAGTAAGAATAGTGGATCAGATGGTATGAGATCCCTATATAAGAAATAGAGGGAGACCAAAGAGAACTCTTGATGAAGTTATTCAAAGAGATATGTTAGTGAAAGGTTTATCTCCAGGAATGACTAGTGACCGTGCAAAATGGCGTCGTGTGATCCATGTGGCCGACCCCACTTAAGTGGATAAGGTTTACGTTGTTATTATTATATTGATTTGATTTGATTTTTCTATGAAAGCAGAAGTTGCTAGTATGTAATAGTGATGAGAAGCAAGCAATTTAATTGACATTTGTGATGAGAAGCCCGGTAACTAATATGGGCTAGATTTGATTTTTCTATTTCATTTATAGGAGTATTTATTATTTTTTTTAACTAATATGGGCTCTAATATTAAGCATGTAATCGTGTTTAAAAGAATTGGTCAAGCAATTTAATTGAAATTTGTGATGAGAAGCCCGGTAAAACAATGTAGAAAACAAAACTATACCTCCTTTTGTCGCTGAATATAAAACCACTTTTGAGATTCAGTTTGTCCCTAATTATATGACCACTTTCCCTAATTATAGTCCTAGTAATACTTATCAATAATAAACAATCAAGAGAGGGATAGTGGAGATAAAGGTATATCAGTATATGGCAAGAGTGAATTGGTAATATCATGTGATAATAACTAATTTAACTAACATCCTTAATCTAAACGAAATTAGGTAATGTGACCTTATATTTAGGGACATAGGTAATATTTAATTATTTTTTCCTCATTGACCATAGTCCTGATTCTGCTTCCTTGAAAGCCACTATTCAGCATAGTTGTATGCTGCACAAAAGCATACAAGACATGGAGGGAAAAGAATACTCTCATGCCTGATAATGCTTATAAAATCATGACTATTTATCTCTTAACTTAACTAAAATTTAATGTCTCACGGTCATGAGTCGAAATCCAAATATTTATCCAAAATCCAAATCCATAATTCTAGTGTGAACTCTAATTCTAGAGGGTAATTTAACACTCTAGTAAAACAAAAGTAGGGTAATTTAGTACATTATTGAATGACACTTAAGAAATGGATGTTGTTAACAAAGAAACTTGTCAACATTATAAACTAGGGATTTCTTTGAATTTAAACACACAGTCATAAAGACGGCTCCCAAGAAATTCTGCAACTTCAGGATGTTTAACCTGCAAATAGAATGGATGGCAAGAGAGAGTGAAATATTTAAAGATCAAAACTTGTAACATTTTTCATGTGATGAAGGAAGCCATTAAGTCATTGATTAAAGAAATGCATTTGTTACCATTCCAATGTTGAGACAGTCACATGTTAATTCAGCATGCAGATTTGTTTCTATACCACGTCCCTGTCAAAAAGAAACAGGACACTTCATCATTTTGGATTCTGGAGATTCAGAAAGATGATCAACATATCCAAAATTCTAAATAATGGAATCTTAACATACTCAGCTCTGATACAAGGAGTTTTATCACAGCAGGTTATATGTACAGTTACAAGTTAAGACTATTTTCTGTGGCTGCACCTTACAGGTTATATCATATACAGGTTATATCTTACAGGTTATATCACAACAAGATATACTCAGATGTTATGATTCAATCACAGAACCAGATAGCTAATACCTAGAAATTAAACATAATTACACACACACACACACACACACACACACACAACTACATTCTTACAATTGAACCGTACTGCAATTTATCACTTGTGAGTAGTGTGTTTTGAGTTTTTGAAGCATGGTTTGAGCAGCAAGGGAAGGAGAAGAAAATGATGTGCATGGAAAGAATTTCGGTTGTTTTATTAACTTTACATTAATTAATTATATCAATATAAAAGTATTTATCATCCTTTACACATAATATCAGACAATTTCAAAGAATTCAATTCCATCCCATTTGATCACATAATGACACTGACCAACTGCTCTCAAACACTATTGCCATCCTCTTTCCTGTTCCAAGATGGAACCCATTCGTGCTTATTGCAATGATGAGCGTGCTGTTGCTCATTGATACGGCGAGATTTGCACCATCTAAATATAGTTTCAACATTTTAGATTTTAAAATTTTCCACTAATGATTTTGTTTTTGAAAAAACGAAAACTACTCAATTATCTTTACTTCAGATGTTGTGCATATTTAATTAATTAAAAAAAACTACAACATTGCATCTATCCTCAAGTGCAATTAAAAATGTCCTAAACAATATCCAAGTAAAAACTCACCATCCCTTCTAATATTACTAGATCTGTATCATTGGCTAGGCATGCAATTTCTTGTGACACCCGGGTAAGATCAATAACCTGCAGGACATGAAATAAACAAGATGATCAAAGAAAGATGTTACCATCATAATAAATAAAAAGAAACCTTGCTCAGTTTCTTACCGGCAAATCATTGCCAGAGTTAGCAATTACAAGATTTGAAGTATCAACACCCATTAGCCGTCCTTCTTCATCCTTCATCTGGCAACCCACATATTAGTAATGGCAAAGAATATGGCTTAATATGAAGTGAAAGAAAATTTAAGAATTATCAAACTCATTTTTTTCACCTTTGATATGATTTCAACTAACTCAGGGTAAGTTACATCATTAATGGATGGTAAATCATTAGCAGCCAATACAACCTGCATTCAAATGTAAGTTTTTAAGATATACTGAAGCTGATGGGGCTATACAAAGACAATGTGAAGTGCAATTTGAGTTTCAGACAAAAATTTGAGATGGTAAAAGATCTACACAAGCATAAACAACTACAATAAGAAAGACATTCAACTGAGAAATCTATAAGAAAGAAGTGTGAAGTGGCTCTGGTTCAAGTACTAATATATATTAGATGATCCGGAACAGGAAGTATTATCTCAGATCAAATCTGGGCATACAAAAAGAATTAAATATCCATAATTCCTACAATGCTTAATACTGCCAAAAAAAATTCTAGTTCATCATAATAACCTGTTAAGCTTCTCACAAAAAATAAAGGCAACTACCCCTTCCTTCTCCTCACCATTGAAAAAAAGAGTTCTGGTTTATCAACATCTAGGAAAAAAAGGGACATAGCCCAAAAGAGGTATGCATGAAAGCAAACCTGAACCCCACGACGAAGCAGCTCCCGCGCAAATGGTAAAATACCCAAAATGATATCAGCACCTGAGTTATCAACAAATATGATAACCTGTAGTGATAAAAATGAACAGCTCAGAACATTATTGCTGCATAACATAAGCCAGATGAACTAATATCCTTCCCAAGAACCATTTTTTCACACACATGAAACTTGCCTTCTTCCATGATTTCTTGCCCCATTTCAATTTGAAAGCGTCAAGGTCATCAATGATCCAAGGTCGAGAAACGAGATTTTGACAAGTAGTGAAAAAGGACACTCCTTCCTTAGCATAAGCCTCCGCAAGCTTCAAAAAATTGTGCGAATAAAAAGGTAATACAGGACATAATATACTAGGAGTAATTATAGTCACCCAAAATTTGGCATAGGATTGTAAAGTTCTCCTGGACAATTGAAACATTGAAACAAACTTGGAATGAAGTTTAAATCTATGTGGTTTTCCATGCAAAAATTTTGGCCAAAGGTTTTAGATACAGATCATTGAGAGCCCGTTAAACTAGCCATAAGTTCTAGCATATACAAAAATGAGAGCGCGTAGGGAACTTTATTTTTGACAGATAAATCACCCAAACAAAGCCAGTAGGTTCTGCCAGAGAAATTAAGGCACACAATAAGGAGGGAGGGAGATAAAAGGATAGTACTGAAGTACAGTGTATAAAAAGGATATTCAAAGTTACAGATTATAGTTAAACCAAATGAGACATGTTCACAGTCAAGAATTAAGCTTGCTTCAGTTTGGTCCAATAATCATAGTTATATATGCGGTAGTTTTACAATAAGAGAAAGACAAAGAACTTACTTGTGCAGAACCAAGATCAAATATATTCCCTGCAAAAATTCCTCTAACCAACTTCTCAAGTCTGTCGCCTTCATCCTCAATAGCATCATTAAGTCGAACAACATCCTCAAACAGGATCATGGCTTTTGCATTCTCTTCTTCCTTTTGCATTCACACAGAAAGGAGTAACAAATGTAAGTGACAATGACTACATTGTCCATCAATGATGTTATGAGACAAACCCCTATTCTTATTAATGAAACTGGTAGCAACAAATGTAAAAATTCAACTACAGCTAAAGGTTTAAAATGATTTCAGCCATCCATGTCTGATAATCAGTACTAATCGATTCCCAGTATTCTTTACGGAAGATGCCACATTATTTCAACCAGTATAGTTAGATGCACACCTTATTCTCTTCTTCCTTATCAAATTGAATTTAGTATAGCATTAGTGCACAAGACATGTACCCAAACTTACCTTAACTTTCTTAAAGATATCTCTGAATCCTAATTCTCTTAGTATTTGCTCACGAGTACTGCAGATAATCTAGAAGATTCCTCCCACAAAGAGGAAGGGAACAAACAAAAAAAGAGAAGAAAAAAATCAGATACATTATTCAACAGCTACATTATTTTCTCTTTTTGTTCCATCAGGGGGGGAGGGTGTCAGAATAACATATCACAGAATTCAACTTAAGCAGAAGAACATAGTCACATACAATTCCATCAAGCTTCCAGCCATGACTTTCAGGATCCTTCTTGAAACTTTCAAGTAGTTCTTCATACCTTGACCAAATATGCAATATTAAAAGATGCAATCAGGATCTCCCACACTATAGAGAATTTTGATCAACTCAAATCAAGAGAGAAAACATAAATAAATGACATGCAGACACTTAATGATCTTCAAGAAGAAACCTTATCCTCCTCTGATTTCCAGATGTGTATTGATGGTGTCACTAAAAGGAGGAAATCTATATGTACAACGGAATTTCAAGCTAAACAGGAAAAAAGAAGAAAACAACAACTGATTACCTTTGAGCAAATATCTCAGCTCTATTAGCAGCATCAGGAACAGATGGATCACTCTCTGCACGCTTCCTGTATTAGTTATGTAAGTGTAATTGGTGCAATCAGTGTTAGAGTATCCAAATATGTTCCATGTAATAATAAAGACCATGTCTAAAATAGTAAAATTGCTTACAGAGAGTTTGCACACAAGCAAAAAACTTAAAAAGCTTGTAAGTTTATTTAAGCTATGATTTTGAATTCAGGTTAAGAAATCTAGGAGATGCACTCAGTAGCTGTCAGTGTTTTTTTTTTACCATTTTACAGTATACTGTATAAAATTGTTGATAGAAGAACTTTCAATGAAATCGGTTGAAACATTAGTTTGCTGTTCTACTTGTTACCATTTCAAATTTTCACTTTTGGTATCTTTCTAATGCATTATTATGTGCCAACAGTGATTATTCACCAACAACTCAACTTCTTTAGGAATTTTTTGAATCACTCCTTTTTTTAATAATGATTTCCACAATCAAGCTTCAGGAGTAGGTTGTTTCCTATTGGTAGCCAAAATGGAAAAACATTTATTTTTTTACCATAATAACTTCAGTTCATAGAGAGACCCAAATTAAATGCCAAGGATTTAGAACAATTATGATGGCTGGTTTCACTATGGACAAGTTTTCCTTCTGTACTACTGGGTTACAAGAATTGCATTCTCCTCTTCAAGAATCACAAAGAGTAATAATTTCATCAAGAAATCTCACATGCAATTTTCTCATAAGGAAAATATAGCTTTTAAAAATATGTGAAGCAACTCCTTCAAAAGCAAACCAATGGAAAAGCAGCTGCCACGTGGATATTATCATAACCATTCGCATAGATAAAAAAGTATATAAAAAAAATGCAAAGCAAGGCGGAAATAAGTGAAGAAGACCAAACTAAAATAAAAACACCATGAAACAATGAAGCAAACCAATAATGCATGCAGCACTACATTTGAAAAGAAGCAACAAAAAATGGATAAAAGCGAACTTGAATGAAGGGATGGTGCCAAGAAGAAGATTAATCCAAGAAAGTTCAGTGGGGGTGGGCTTGAGAGGATCATCAGATGGAAGTCTATAAGGAATAGTGCCAGCTATGTAGTTGGAACGAACCAACAGTGGAAAATCCACCAGCTTTGAAGATAAAGGCTCCATGTGAATGTGATGCAATAACGCACGAGGAGGGAGAGGAAAAGAAAAGGACTTTGTAGTTTTGGTTACAAAAGATGGAGAGAGAGAGAGATGCAATGTAGTATTCATGGATTTTGCTTCTGTACTTTACTACTACTACTGTTTGTTTTTCCGTACTAACTAGGACCCAGCAAATTAGAAGAAACATTTTTTAAGGAAAGGAATTATGGGAAAATATACTAGCCACTCAATAAAGAGAATCAATTGTTATTTATCATCTTTCCTTTTCTCGTGTAGTGTTATTATTAAAAAGGAAATCTCTGTTGAGAGAGTGAATAACTTTGCATAAATGGGTAATTGTAACACCCTTATTCATCAAGTCGGAATTAGTCCATTGTTAATAGGGAAGTCCATTGTTAATAGGTATCAGGTTACTCCGCGGTATTTAACAAAAACTAG
Organism: Mimosa pudica; assembly: GCA_029929735.1. Taxonomy (NCBI): domain Eukaryota; kingdom Viridiplantae; phylum Streptophyta; class Magnoliopsida; order Fabales; family Fabaceae; genus Mimosa; species Mimosa pudica. The sequence goes on along the minus strand of JAKELP010000023.1, from coordinate 10,766,965 downwards.
TATGGTCCCCGCGCTTTGCGCGGGACATGTATTTAGTTGTTTTTCATTTGAACTTATTAAGACATTAGATTGTGTTGCTCATAAGAGATATTTACATATAGTTAATATATTTAGGAAGATTATAAAATAACACTAATATAGTATATATGCTTAACAATATAAAAATAATATATATAATGCAGTCTATTTAGACATCAATATGTACAAATGCAACCTCGGTGGACCAAACCTTAATGATTACACCGTTAACATAAGATATTGATTTGTCAACGTCAAAACTAAATTCTCATAGACACCGCGCGCGTTGCACGTGCATTTAGCATTTAGTTGTTTTATATCTTAGATAATAAACACTTTAGTTTGTGTTGTATAACTCTTGTAACAATGTGACCACAAGTTTTAAATCCACCGCTTCAATTCAGTAGAATCTATCGTCACAATAAGCTAAGTATTTAAAGTGTATAAAAATGATAGAAGAAGCAAATTTCATCCCCACCTCCCCCATTCGACCCCTTGGCCCCAAAAAAATCCAAATTTCCCCTAGGCACCTTCCCCACTTGAAAGATCATTTGAACTAAATTTATCGTATAGTAGAACTTTCCAAATAAGTTAAATTTAGATTACGATATTCTTAACTTATCAAGAATCAAACTGGCACATGTATAAACCCATAAATATCATTAAAAATTTCATAAGTAAATTTAAATAGTTAAAAATATTATTAATTTATGTCACATATAATAATATTCATTTTGTCCGAGAATCCAAGTTTGTGTAAATAAAACAAAAGAACAATCAAATTATGACCAACTCCCCAACAAAAAAAATAACAAAATTCGTCTGAGGCACCCAAAAATGGACATTGTTAAATAATTTATTAGTAGTAGATATTAACATATTTCTAAGTGCCCGAGAGAAAAGGATGAAGATATATTTTGACAAAGAAAAGATGGAGCTATATTTCATCGCCATAAAAATATATCATTGGCAATGATAATAATATTTTGAATTCATTTTTTTTAATTCAATTCCATTATCAACATGTTAATTAATCTTGTGAAATAATAATATATGAATGTTAAATCACATTCTATGATCTTTACATAGATTTACTTGGGCAATAATGATAATTGATATGGCTAGTTATTAAACATAAAACTATAATTTAAAAGATTATTAATTATTAGTAACTAACTCTTCTAAATTTAACATTTTTGAATATATTCACAAATACTTTTAAGAAATTTAGAAACATAACAACCTGTCATGCAAAAAAAAAAAGTTCACCCACATTAATATGTGTACAAAAAGATATACCACTCGTAAATAATTTTTTCTTAATTATCTAATACTTAAAATTGATTTCACACCAAGTTTGACTGCGAGCATTGCCATTATCTGGAGTAAGATTCAGGAATAAAAGATTTGGAGGTGTAAAAAGCATACAAATAATTCCATAATTAATGTAATATGTTAGAAGTTATGACAAGCTCAAATAAGCCAAGAAATATCCATCAACATATATCCAAATTGTATCAACACCATATGTTTGTTTGTATTTTGTGTGAGTGTATATATGCAGTGTTATTAAATAATTGCTGAATATTCTACAAATGACTTGTTAGTTGATTTAGCTTAGTAATAATTTATTTGCGGCGTAGATATGTAATGTTTTGTTTGGGAGGAAGTGACAGTCATGTTTGTGGGTTATTTATGAATATAAGTCTTAGGACTATGTAATCTATTAATGTTGCTTTATAATAAAATGGTCTTTTGGTTCAATTAACATCATCTAGAACCACTGTTGGTGCTTCATTTTGTTTCAAAGATTAGAAATTGAGAGAAGGGAATGCATACATGACTCATTTCTGAATTCTTATCCAACTATATATGCATTCCATTGTCTCCTTTTTTTGTTTCTCCTCCCATTAAAGTTCAAAAATGCAAGAGAAGAAGAAATTTTAAAAAATAACAGAATATCATAGATACTATAATATTTGGATGCTTTAAGGCTTCACTGCTTCAATCTCTATTTGACTACCACCATGTTCAATACATTCAACTAATCTAATTCTTCAATTAGAAATTTAGTCCATCCCATGCAATATCTTGTGTTCTACACATGCATTATCTTGTGTTCTACAGCTTAACTCTTGAACTTAAGCCATCATTCTAGATCAGCTATCATATGGAAAATAAGCCATCATTCTAGATCAGCAAACACTTAGAATTCACTAAAAAAAAGCAAGCAAATTGACAGTCTTTTTCCAGCTTCTACAACACATTATAAAGATCATATTGTAATGACAGGAAACACTTCTGATATTAATGACAGAAGTGGATTCATTGCAGCAATATACATAGGCTTTGCAACTTGTATTAGTGACACTACAATAAAAAACTTACCGAGGTTTAGATGATGCAGAATTAACAGAATTCTCTCTAGTCTGCAAAAAACAAAGAGGGGGGGGGAATTAAGGAAAGATATTACAGCAACAAAGACCATTCCCATTGGTCCAATAACAGATTTTATTACATATAAATCACTGCAACTGCATTGGCAAATAAACGTTGAGGCTCCATCATTCATACTATTCACACCCATCTTGCACTTGTTTCTCTCCATCCCCAAAAATAGTGATTCTACTTAAATTAAAGGATGCCTTTGAGACTATTTTCAGCATTTTCTTTGCCATGTTTACTACTTGAATTTTGTGTGAAGTGCCACATGATAAAGCATCCATGCATCTTTTACTCCCATGAGAAGCATCCTGTCAGTTACAAAAAAAAAACCTTTCAAACAATCCCTAAACTCAAAACTGATCTCATACAAACTGGTCTAATATGGAAGGATATTAAAATGAAATGCAAAAGGACTTACAATGACGATTAAAAAATAATCACTAAGATATGCATCTTTAAACCTTTCAAACAATCCCTAAACTCAAAACTGATCTCATACAAACTGGTCTAATATGGAAGGATATAAAAATGAAATGCAAAATGGCTTACAATGACGATTAAAAATAATCACTAAGATTGAAGCTCACTCAACTTAGTATACAATAATTAGCCTATGAAAATAAAAATAATCACAGCCTGTATGCAATACAATAATTAGTATCCAGAAATGGAGTGGTTGACACACACACACACACACATATGACAGTACACTGCAAAAAAATAAAGAGATAACCATAAATATACCATTAGCCTATAAAAATAAAAAAAAGCTCCCACAGTAGAATTCACAATCTGCGTAGATAAAATTTTAAGAAGAATCTCGGAGTAATACCTTTATCAGAATCATTCAATTCACACAATGTAGCAATGTACCCATCAGCTAAATCAATGACATGGATGTAATTACCAACCTGAGAATACAGAGAACATTCAATTAGAACACCCTCAGACCTTTTATCAACATGAAAAGCATCCACATTAAGATGAATGTTATTAACCATCCTTACAGCTCTATAACCATCCTTACAGCTCTATAACCATCAGCAATGCTCTCGCTCCAAAGAACAGATTCATCAAGATAATCAAATAAAGACCAATAGATAATTAGTCGACATAAATGGGAGGTGAGAAGCAATTAAATGTACAATTAAAGATCCAATATTTCTATTTTGTTTATGATATGCAGGATGTATATTAACGGTGCATAGTAAATATATGGTTGTGGAATGGCTTATATATTGTGACATTAAAGACAATTTGTTAGCCATTTGAATGAGGATAAAAGTCTATCATATTAATACTAATCAAGAATTGGACATATGAAATGACAGATGATAGGAAAACACACAAAGTTTTAACTATTAATGTGACCGTTTACAACAACCTAGATTAGCAAGAGCATATTGGTAAAATGTTGGTGCTTACAACAACCAACATTAAATAAGTTGAATTGTGAATTTAAGAAACATGGGCAAAGGGGTTAGTGAAGTTGAACTGTAAGAGGAAAATAAAGAAATGAGAGACAGAAATCTCCATTATGGTCAGAAACAGAGAAAAAGAATGATCTCTCACCAGGAAGATTAAGCGGTGGGAGGCAACTCCATATGTCCTACATCCAAAGTCCTGTGAAGATTAACATTCAAATGAAAAGTCTTAAAACAATGAGCAGTATTTCAATCAACCTCATTCCTTATATATAGTATGAGCCACTTAAATGAACATAAAGTTTCATTAAGGACCTAAAATTAGGCAATTCCAACCTTGTAATGATGTAATTGTTCTTGGTTTGGTTAAGTGAACTCACCACCTGCAGACAGGATAAAATACTTCCACAGAAAAATGCTTCTATATAAATGGGAACCAAACAAAGACCAATCGATTGTCCTGTTGTTGTCCTTTCTTTTCTTGCTTACTTCCAGCTGCTATAACATGTAAGTACTCATTTATTAGAAGTGAAAAGAAGCATGAATTAGAGGTATTTTGCTGCAAAAAGAGAATATTTCTGCTGAATAAGTGATACAGTGAACTTTAAATATCCTAATCAGTCAAATAATACCCAAAAATGAGAAAGAAAGAAAGAAATATGCAAGAAAAAAAAAGAAATACAAAAGTGTACTATAAATGTTTAGCTTCACATGACATATCAAGAAGAAATGGGGGAAAAAGTATAGTTGCATATGAATAAGCAACCAAGTATAACTTCATATGCATATGCATATCACAGAACTGAATCTTGATAGAATTGCAGACACAGGACTCACCACAGCCAAACTAAGAGAGGTGAAAGATGATTTATTAAACCATAAGAGAAATCTCAAAGACTCAAATTAATAATTCATTTTTTCACTAAACACCATCACCTTTCAATTTAGAATAAAATTATTTAGATACTCAATAAAGCAATTCAACTCTCTTTCTTTCACTAATCATACTTAGATTGAAAAGAGCAAACTTGTCACCAGCTCAAATCATGTTGAGTGTGTGTAAGCACAAAAGACCTAAATTATCATGAATATATGAACAAATCGAAACAATCAACACAATAATCACTAACACTCACCAGCTTCCCATCACTACCACGATGAACAGCACCAAAACGATGACTCCCCATAATCACAGCACTAAGCCCCAGCTTCTCAACCTACAAACACAACCTCTCCCTCATATCATGATCCTTCAAACCAACCTGAAATAAAAAAAACATATAAGCATCTATTAGAGGGGAGAAAATTGTGTTTGTAGTATTCCCTTTGCAGAGGGAAGACGAGGAGAGTTTGAAGCATGGGAAGTGGAAGGGTTTGTGAAATCAGTGGCTGTAATGGCTAGCGAAAATAGAAGCATAGCATGTGAATTTTAGATTTAAATTAATCACTCCATCAATAATCTAACATGAAGAGAAAGAATCCGTCTCTAAAATCCTAGCAAAGACCACTTCGTACCAACATGCATTTTGAGCTTTTTGGCACAGATGACAATAGCTTGAATATGAGAATCCTCAGATGGAGTCCAATATGAATTTAGGTTTTGCCAATGAAGGGAGTGAACACTTTGGAGATGCACTTCACTCAGCTGGAAATTTTGGAAAGAAAGGTGTAGGTTAATAGGTTGTAGAGATAAAAAGTTTTACGCACTCATTGTGTTAACAATGGCTTATAGTAGTGATTAACTCCATGAAGGTTTACATAATTTTTGGAGAGTACAAAACTGAAGCACTAACCATCAGATTTTTGAAGCAAAGCAGAACCAATATCTTCCTTCTGTGAAGAAATAGTTCTTTTTTGTTTTTTCCTATCCATGATTGATAAGAACTCTATAGTCAAACATACACAATTTTTAATGATTAACAGAGGGAAAAAGTATTAGCTTAAAGTCGCTTGACAGAAAAAAGTGGGAAAACCATAAAATTTGTACCATTATGATCCTGATTTGATTTTTTTTTTCAATGTCAGAGCCCTCTATGTGTATCAAATCTCTCCTCTCCTCCATCCTCGGAGCCAAACTCGACGAGGTGGTCGAGGAACCTCCGTTCTCTCCGAAGGCCTCCAATGGGTTCGCCTACCATGATTGTATTCATCGGAGGAGAAGGTAAGCTTTTTTGCAATTTTGTTTCAGTTTTGGTTGATGGAAAATTGTGTTTGTAGTATTCCCTTTGCAGAGGGAAGACGAGGAGAGTTTGAAGCATGGGAAGTGGAAGGGTTTGTGAAATCAGTGGCTGTAATGGCTAGCGAAAATAGAAGCATAGCATGTGAATTTTAGATTTAAATTAATCACTCCATCAATAATCTAACATGAAGAGAAAGAATTCGTCTCTAAAATCCTAGCAAAGACTAAAAAACATTTAGCTTTTAAAAAATATACACACCATCAACCAAAACTGAAACAAAATTGCAAAAAAGCTTACCTTCTCCTCCGATGAATACAATCATGGTAGGCGAACCCATTGGAGGCCTTCGGAGAGAACGGAGGTTCCTCGACCACCTCGTCGAGTTTGGCTCCGAGGATGGAGGAGAGGAGAGATTTGATACACATAGAGGGGCTGTATATGCTTGAGGAAGACGAAGCTATCTGATTTTTTGCGTAGAACGAAGCGATCTGAATTGATGAATAGAGAACATTAATGAGGGTGAATGAAACATTGGGGTGACATCACAAAAGCGGGATCCAGTGTGAACTCACGCATATGGGAGGTAAAATATTTGTTATATTTCATAAGGTAGACGGATACAAAACTTTGTTTAACCCACATCTGAAACCGGTTTTCTGTGTGAAAGCGAGGGTGGTTTCCCACGCGAAATTACTATATATATTTGATACTATGAAATCATTTTTAAGTATAGGAATCATGAATCCTATATTTTTGGAATGGTGAATCTAATGGTGTCGTGTATACTACTACCTCTGGTCCTAACTATAAGACCTAATTGACTTTTTTTTGGAGAGGTTAAGGTTGCGAAATAGGCTATTAAATCATGAAATATTTGATATTTTTAGATTATACATTAGTTTATAGGTAAAATTAACTAGTCTAAGGGAAAAAAATTAGGTAAATTAATTTATAATTAACTTATTTTGTTATTTTATAGGATTTTCTAAAAAAGTCAATTAAATCTTATATTTAGGACCGGAGGGAGTATATAGTAAGATTCATGATCAGTTCTACCTTATATCATATATGATTTAGTAAGATACATGCATATAAAAAATACATCAATAGAATCACGTCGTTTCTAGTTGTTTTTATTCAAATCATAAAATACAAATAAATCGAGAATGGTATGATTATGATAACCATTTAAAATCCCTTCTTATTGGTCAAATCTGGGATTTTAATTTGCTTGTAAAAATCAATATTACACAATCAAAATTAAACATATCAAGTTATCGTGAGTGGTAAATATTCTTATCTCTTGAACAAATGTTTGGGGTTTGATCAGGCGAACTGACTACTTTTTTTTATAACAAAATTATAGGAAAGGGATTGGGCTAACCCACAATCCAAGGGTAGGGAAACTAAGGTATGACTGCCTGGTCTAACCCAGCACCGTAGCTTAAACTGAGATATTGTTTTATGGTAGGCAACCTGCGCTGCGAATATGCCTAGGCAACCTGCGCTGCGAATATGCCTCCCCAAACACCGCGATGGAGACACAACTGAGTGTCATTCCCCAGGATCGAACTCGTGACTAGGTGGACAACTCGACAATCACCACTGAACCCACGAGACGATGGGTAGGCTAACTAACTACTTCTATATGAGACTTTAGAATAATGAGAGATTAATCTCACTTGAAAAGCGGGTAGTATACACAATCAAAATCTCAATTTTTTGACTAAATTTAAATCTCAAATTCAATCCCATGGTTTGACATGGAATTTTAAAATGTTTGAGGCTAATTTATTTTTATAATATTGAAGAAATTTATGGGTTATTTTTCCTTTTCTTTTCTTGACACACACATATATATGGATTTTAATAGAATATTCAAACTAATCGTGGTTTTCGGGAAAAATATTTTGTATACAACTAAATATTTTGGATCTCATGAACGCTCTTATACTGCCGTTTGTACACGGTTGCTTATGAAGGACTACCTCAAATTTGCTTTGGATGTGGAAAGTATGGGCACATTAAAGATAGATGAGAAAGTGAGACAGAGACTAATGATTCCAATAGGATGATGACAGAGCCTACCTCTTCCAAGGATTTACCTCCAAAAACATCTGTGGAGACCGAGGGAGCTGCAACACAGCAAAAACCGCTGTATGAGGAATGGATGCAAGTTAGATATCCCAAAAAAGGAAACAAATCAAATTGGGGAAATGGTGCGAGATTGACGGGATCAGCCATTAATGAAGGATCTCGTTATAATGTCTTATTTGATCATGAGGATAGTGAGGCGAATATAGATGTAAATAATGAGTCAACTCTTGATGATTCTTCCGTCACTCCTCATAATCAAAATAGGAATAAAGACAATTTGAATTTTTCTAAAAAGAATGTGGGGGCAGCAGCAAAAAAACAACAACTGGAAATAAATAGAAAAGACTCATTGTGGGGAGAAAGACCCAAGCAAGAGCCTAAGAACGCAGCCCAGGTGTACAAAGTGAAGAACTATGGAGAAACTTCTTCGAAGGTGAACTCTAATAAAATGGTTTTGAATGACTCAATTGAGATAAATGTACGAGGGGAGTATAGTGCCCAACAAGACTAACAACAAAGAAGCCCAAAAGGATAATAAGGTAACAAGCCCAGACCAAAACTCATCTATTGATTCCATCTTCAATTCCTTTAAATCTAAAGCTCGTAAAGGACAAACCAGCCTTGACAGTACTAACACACGGTAATGATCATTGAGAAGAAGCGATCTATTCTTCATGATGTTAAAAACACAGCGCCAGAGCAAATTAATGAGCCTCACTTTACTCTTCCTCTCTCAAAAACACTTATTGTTGATAAGGGGAAACAACATGAAACCCAACAAAGTGAGAAAAGAGGTGGTAGTAGATTCCAGAGCAAACATGGAGTGAAATTGCATTCTTCTAATAATCTCAAGGTGAGAAAGAAACCAGGTGGCTCGTATATCTCCAAAGATGCCTTGGAAGTCATTAAAGTTTCCTTTGGGGATACATCGAGCAAAAATGAAGCTGTGGAAGGCATGAACGTCTCCTTTGTGGGAGCTGTTGAAGGCGTAGCTGTTCCTTCTAGCTTCGGTACACCTCAGTGAGTGTGACACAATTTTGTTAGACCAGGAAGGAAAACATACTAATGCTTACTCTAATTTTATTAGACAGATTCACTCTATATTGGGTAGAGAATGGCAAATTGAGCTACAACATATCTATAGACAGGGCAATAAGTGCGTCGATTTTCTGACTTCAGCTGCACTCCATCTTGATGTGGGAAAACACCTTCTCCAACACCCACCTGATAGTCTACGACGACTTCTAGATGAAGATGAGCATGATGTTGGTCAAGATCGTCTTGTAGTTGTTACTTATCTTTTTAGATATTCCTTTTGTAAACGAAAAAAAATGTATGAAAATAAATTTAGTTGAATCAAAAAATTTAATTCTGAAATTCAAGATAAGTCATCACATATTATTTAAAAACCTAATTAAATGAAATAACATATCAAAATTTTAAAATATTGTGTCAAAAAATATAGTTTTATGAACTAAATAGATCAAATCACGATTGAAATTTGAAGGTAAAAGAAAAATCACATAGTGTATTTAAAAATAAAAATATGGCGATTTATAATATTTGGTCTGAATAAATTAAAATATACTTTAATTTTTTAACTAAAAAGCCGTATCTAAAATTAAAAATAGTGTATCTGAAAGTGAAGATATATCTTTCATAATCATTGGATCTAAATCAAATGTGAGATAAAAAATAGATCTTAATCAAATGAACTCTATAAAACAAAATATATTACGGTCTCGTCTGGTACGCGGTTTTGAGAGGCGTGTACAAGGACTGTACATGGATTGCTCATTTTGTAGTGCTTGATAGGAAAGATTGACAATACCTAGAGACTAAGAGTACCTCATAGAAGGGAAAAAGTGTACAAGGATTGACAATACCTAAGGTATTGCAAAAACTGTACAAGGATTGAAAAAGTGTAATGACGAAATTATCCTTTATTACAATAAAATGGGACAAAAGTACCCCTCAGAATTAAGTCAAAATTGAAGGACCGACTTAGCTCAACTAACGTTAAACTCGCTTTAGACTGCCTAATATATTCTCTTCCTCAGCACTCTCACCAAGTGAGGATTATAATTGAGTTAATATACTATTTCTTGGTTGATTGACATATGTTTTGCACTATGATATTTGCTATATTCTACTTTTTTTCACATTGAGAGAGTACACTCCTTTCTTCAAGGTTATGGTATCAGGACAAATTCGCGAAAATATTTGTATCAGGATCGGAACTTTTTGATCAATCTTAAATTCTAGAGCATTAATTGTCGGATTATTTATTGCAGATGAAAACAAAATGCAACTATTTATGAACGAATTTCATCACTTACATTTTTTATTCACTTCTTGATAGATAACTCAGATAATGCACAAGTGGAATCGGTCTTAAATGAACCTACAGCTCGATATACAAGAGTTTTTAAAACAGAACTATGGGCTCCAAAGGATTTACGTACTCATCCCCTGAGAGAAAAAAGATTGTTGCATACAATGGAAATATGGATAAAGAAACTGGGAATTCTTCAAAGTTGGGAATTCTTCAAAGTTGACCAACAATTTATGGAAATATTAGTTTTTAAAACAAAACTAATAATTGTAATCATTTTCTACGCAATACGAGCTGGGAATTCTTCAAAGTTGACCAACAATTTATGAATAGACTTCCATATGGTATCGATGCATTCTGTGTTCTAGATAGGAAAATAGATTTACAAGTTAATATTTACAGAGAATTAGTATTGATTCAAGAAATGGCAACAAACTTGAGAGCTCTAATCTATTGTGATTTTTAAAAGGCCCTACACGCTCCGCCCATTTCTCAATATTTTCGTATGATAATGTCGGATTCGAAGATGAAAATTATATTGTTTTATGAAGTTGAGGGCATTGAATACAACGAGCAGTCAAGTTTACATCTCAGTCTTGCAGTATTGATGAAAAAACGTTTCACATGGATTGGAGATGTACAAGTATTTCATCCTTTTATTTCCACAACTGAATGTCAGGCTATGAAAGCTCTTGGGTGTTCTATATTATCACTAGATGAATATAGAAGATCATGGCATGCTCTCAAGCCAACTATGTTCTTTATCTCAGATTATAAATTCACACACACACACACATACAATCACTTGTTGAAGGCAAATTAGACATCTAATCTTCATAATCTTGTTATATATGGGAATAGTTTGAGTAAAAGGTACAGTGTGGATAGTTTACATACAAATTTCGAGTACACCATGAGATACAATGTGGCTGCTCGAAGCTTTGTGAAGGAGTTCATACTCAAACATGTTTTGGAGAAGGCCTTTAATTTCACCATTTGACTTGGCACTTTTTTGGCTCTGTTAGCAAAGCAGAATTGATGTTTATGAATCAGTTCTTAGAAAAGGGATGTTATATATCATATGCTTAGGGACAGACTTATGTTTTTTTTCTTACATTTAAACTTATTATTGGAGTGTTCTTTTACCTAATTAGTAATGAAGTAACTACTCCCTCTCTTCCTAAATATGAGATCACTTTGGGGATGTGGATAAGTTCCTAAATATAAGATCACTTTCTATTTTTTCTCAAGTTTTGTCTAAATTACCCCTAATATTATTTTTTGTCAAGTAGATCACTTTACATTGGAAACCTTTCTTCACAGGTTCGTCTATAACAACCTTCTTTTCAGGTTCATCGTCTTTTCTTCTTCATCGTCAAGTAGATCACTTTCAGGATTTTGCAGGAATGTCTATTTCCTTCACAACGAAACTCTCTCATCCTCTTCCTCTTCGCCTTTGTCATCCTCTTCCTCTTCGCCTCTAGAGAAAAAGACATAATTAATAAATATATTTAACACCGCAAGTCGGTGGCGCAACTTCTCCAAATGTACAGTGGAAAATTCTCAAATATTTCCAGGTTTGAAGAATATACTAGAAATTTGGAATGGAAAATCTGAAAAGTCAGATCGAGTGTTTTCAAATAGTTTCGTGTTTGAAGAACAATTGACAGTAACGAGTTTGATTGAGAGAATTGAGAGCCCGAATGGCTATGTGTGTCTTTCAAATTTTATGTAAGGGTATTTTTGGAACATCAGCTCAAATTATATATCCAATTAAACTGGCTTCTTTAATCTCTCCAAAAACATGAAAGTTGTCTTATAATTAGGAACTGAGGGAGTATTGTTTTTTTGTTGAAATATAGTTTCCCTGTACTTGCATTTATAAAAAGATTAAAATTCAAATTTGATGTTGGACATATTTATGACACTTGACTACTTAAAATTAACGCAATATTGCCTCTTACTAAACATTTTTGTTTTTACTACTTAGTTGATTTAGTAAAATTACAACCAATTGCCTGAAAATACAAATAATAATTCTAGAAAAAGTAATATATGCAAAACCAGAATTACAAATATATTGAGACATATATTGTGAATTAGCCTAATGTGGGAGTGCCAAATGAAAAAAAGTCTTACCTTGTTTATATGTAAAGCTAGGATTTCAGGCCGAACCTGCTGCATCGATCCGTTTAGACCAGATACCATGAAGGGCTGAGCTTTTGTTTTGGAATTGACAAGGGAAATGAGCCTAAATGGACTAACACACTCAGGCTGCCTATTTAAATTGGCCAGCCCATTTTGGGACAACCTATTTCCCCTTTTCTTGTATAATCATGTTGTTACTCAATACTTATAAAAAACAAAAAAACTAAAAAAAATTTCATATTCTTCCTACATAAGAAGATAAGCTTACTGATACTAAATCAAAATATCTTGGGTATATGGTAAAAATGAGCATGTAATTTTCTCTAATACGCATCTAGCACTTTGTACTTATTAATGGTGTAAAAGTGCCCATTAACTTTGAAAAATTTGGGGCACAAATGGAATCTCCATTAAATCATTAACACTTTCCTTTAGTGAGTAACGTTATATTATTTTTAAATGATTTTTTAAAAATTAAAAATAGTCCCCCCCCCACCCGTCAATTGATTTTTAAAAAAAGATCTTTTCAAAAATTGATTTTTTTTTAGTTGTTGCATTGCACCCAAAACAACAGTAAGATCCGCCACTAATCAACCATTTGGTCAACTCAACGATCAATATCACTAGATATTTTATTGCCACTAATGTCACTTTAGTGGCAGTTTTTGCCTTCCTTTAATAATGGAACCGCTAGTAAAATGCGAATTTTTTTAGTGACAGTTAGCTTTCATGCCCAGGGCAGTAAAGAATATGGTTATATCATGGTGTCTATAGACATCATATATACTACCTCCGGTCCTAAATATAGGACCTAGTTGACTTTTTTTGGAGAGATTAAGGTTGCGCAATAAGTTATTAAATCATGTTATATTTGATATATTTTTAGATTATCCATTAGTTTATAGGTAAAATAAACTAGTTTAAGGGGGAAAATTAGGTAAATCATTTTATAATTAACTTATTTTGCTTTTTTAGGATTTTCCAAAAAAATCAATTAAGTTTTATATTTAGGACCAGAGGGAGTATTATTTAATATATATATATGTACCTCGCGCCCCACTTGACGCACAACATGTGTGTGTATCAATGATGCCACTCAGGGAATGACATCTATATATAGGTTTGCGACCAAGGCGCCAGATGCGCGCGCGCACACATACACGACATCTATATGTCGAGCCTCAGAGAAAAATTGTTAAAAAAATTTATAATATATAATTTATACTATATAATATACTCCCTCCGGTCCTAAATATAAGACCTAATTGACTTTTTCTAAAAAAACCCTTAAAAAAGCAAAATAAGTTAATTATAAATTGATTTACCTAATTTTTTCCCGTAAACTAGTTTATTTTACCTATAAACTAATGGATAATCTAAAAATATATCAAATATGTCATCATTTAATAACCTATTTCGCAACCTTAATCTCTCCAAAAAAAAAAGTCAATTAAGTCTTATATTTAGGATCGGAAGTAATATTATACTAATATGATATAAAAAAACATACAACATGTTGCGCTTGTGGCGCGACATGCTAATTTTTTTTTTTAAAAAAAAGGTACTATGCCTTGCCTAGAGCCACGACAAGATGAAAAATTTAAAATAAAAAGTATATTAGTCGCGTCTTTTGTCGCGGTTAAGTAAAAACTACGACATTATACTTCCATATATGTCGTGTTTCATTTTTGCGCGACGGTGTGACTATCGTGTGACTATCGACATTTTTTGTAGTGATAAATATGACAAATTAAATTAAACCCCATAATGTAATATTCATGTTTAAGAATAAAGCACAAATACATAGACTTTATGGGCACTGCCAAGTGCCAACTCACTTCTGTCCCGATACATAATAAATAAAAAACCGATATTTGAAGATGGAAAAACCAACACATCAGTAGAATGAGAATAAATAAATTTATGAAATACATTTATTTATTTTAGAACATGTCCATAAAACGTTGAAATGACTTCTCGTCTCCTTTTTGTGCTATACAGTGCTTCCTTCCATCCATCACGTTCTCTATTTGCTCATATAATTAGTTCCTGGTAACACATCATAAAAATCATGATTAGTTAGTTCATGTCTTTGTACCATTACAAAGTAAGAGAATCACACCACGACAATCGAGTTTTATGCAACTCGATGACTATATAAGGGCAGTTGTAAACAACATAAAATGTTTAAAAGAATTAAAATTGTACATTCCAAAAAGCCATTGCAATCATGAGGACATATACGTGAGAAAAACACTAGTTTCAGTTGTCGTCATTCAATTTGGAAAAATTTGTTCAAAACAAAGAAAATAATTTCTTTTTGAGAAAGGACAGATGGAAAGCTATCCATAATGTATACGCTCATCCATAACTAACATTTATAGAGTAAAACAAAAATATTTTTTTGTTCATCCAATGATTTATAGAACCAATTGAGAAACGTAAAATTACCATGGGATGGAAGACACTGATGGGAAGCATTTTCTAGTAGTGGTGAGGAGGGGGTGGGGAAGCATAGACGTAATGCTTGTTGTGAACTGGAGGAGGAGGAGGAGAGTGCTTGACTGAGTGATGGTGATGGTGATGGTGATGGTCATCATGGTCGTGGTCATGGTCATGTTTGTCATGTTCATGATGGTGATGGTGATGGTTATCATGATCATGATCATCATGGTGACCATGGGGTGGAGGTGAGTACTTGTAAGGTTTTTTGGGTGGTGGTGGTGGAGAGTGGTGCACAGGGTGGGGGATGTAATGGTGAGACGGAGGAGGTGGAGATGGGTACTTGTAAGGCTTCTTGGGTGGTGGTGGAGGAGATTTGTAGTGGTAAGCTGGAGGAGGAGGAGATGGGTAGTGGTAAGGTGCCTTGGGAGGAGTGTGCACCACAGGAGATGGAGGAGAGTGAGGAGGGGAGGAGTAGACATAGTTGTTTGCACCCACACACATGATACCTAAGAAGATAGTAAGAGTAGCATAGGCCATTTTGGACTCCATTTTCTTCCCAAACTAGGATTACTTGTTGCTCTTCTTTGCTACCTAATGACTCCCTTTATATAGTTTCTTTTCTCAACATGCTACCGCCACTGCTCAATAATGTGAGTGTGTGTACTTGGAAGCATTTAAAATATAATGATATATTTTAATTTAAACCAAAGTGACAAAACTTGTGTTTTTTCATTCAATGGACGCTGCTAGCTAATAACAAAATAAAATAGAGCGGTAGCTGTATTGACTTTGCACGTTCGTCTTTGCAAGTTGTGGTGTAGGTGATAACTAAAGTTGATTTATAGTACAGTTTCCTAAGCAAATTTTATATAATAATGTCTGATTTCCTGTGATATGCCAGATCATGTTTATATACAACCGTAAATTTAAGTCCGGATAATCATAATCTCTGGTAAATAGAAGACAAATTATGTATCCAAAAGAAAGTAGAAGACAAATTTTGCCCAAATTAAAGCTAATTATGAGCCTTTTATACTTTTTTCCCATTATATATACATTCAATATAATAATTCAATCCTTTGCTTAGAATTCAAATAGAAGGACAAAACTTGATTATACAATTACCTCTCCGAATGCTACTAGAATAGCATAGACGATATACCTGTACCAGATACATCAATAAAAATGATAGATCAGCCCCTATATGATTAAATAAGAGCGTGAGTGTGAGTGATCACTGTCATGGAGAATCACAATAATGAAGGGGAAGTCAATACACACACACACTCATTGTATTGAATTACTAGTATCATTTATTCACAAAAAATATACTCTCTCTAACCATGTACTCCCTCCGTTCCTAAATGTAAGATCACTTTGGGGATATGGATAAGTTCCTAAATGTAAGATCACTTTCTCTTTTTTCCCAAGTTTTACCCAAAATACCCTCATACTCTCATTTACTCCTTCCATCCTTTTCTTTTCTTTCCCCAATAAATGCCTCCATTTTTTTAAATATGACTAATCATTTTCTTTACTTTATCCCCGATAATGCCTCCGGTTTTTTCTCTGATTCAGCTTTTTTTTTATTCTTCTGATTCAGCTTTTTTTTTATTCTTCTGATTCAGCTTTTTTTTTATTCTTCTGATTCAGCTTTCTTCATCTCTGATTCAGCTCCGTTTTTTTTTCTAATTTGACTAATCCTGGAGTATAAGACTGAAAATTCCTATCCATATTTAGCATTTTAAAACTAAATTTTTTTAGAGTATAATTGCAACGAAAATTAAAATTGCCCAGTTTTCCCTCATTAAAACTGAATCGAAAGATTATTTAGCTAAAAACGAAACTAGTGTCACATGGTGGTTAATGAATCACTTTAAATATAGAAATGGCTCAATTTTTCCTCTTTAAAACTTAAACAAATTATTAATTGGCTAAAATCATGTTAATAAAAAATTAATTCATGAAACTAAATAAATACTCATTAAAATTAAACAACATAATTTTAATAATGACAATTTGGAATTGCAAAGGAGAAAATTATTCTACATTATGAATTTGTCCTTACAAAAAAATAGCTAACACAAATATACAAAAATGGAATTAAAGTATCATTACACAAGAAACTGATTGTATCAACATATGACTGCGCCAGCCAACACAGATCCTCTATTAAATCATCTAGTACCACTATTTATTCCAAATCCTCCATTAAGAATGTTGTAGGTATAAATACTAAAAAAATCTATCATCATGAGTGGAATAGTAACTTTGAGTGAACAATGAGGGGAGTTCTGGAGCTAAGCATCAAAATTTACTATCATTACTTATTCCAAGCTTAAACCATCTTTCAGCCTGTATAACAAACAACAAAAATATGATGCCTGAAAAACATGAGTTCAATGCATTTTATTTCATGTACATATAAACATGTACTCCATCATAATCCCAATTATTCCTATATAGCAATGACAATAACCTTATAATAAGCATCTACCAACTAAATATAAGGCATAATAAATTTCAGATTGCATCTAGAATGGAACCTATCTCAGATCACTATGTTCATCCTTATAAAATCAATTTTGATTCAGTCTCCTTGGACACACGAAGCCAAGGATGTAACAAACTTGTCACATCCACATAAACTACACAACATCATAGTCCTTCAATCAACATATTCTTCTCACTTAGAGTCAGATTCCAACACTTTACAATCAGTTCTAACCCCTACTCAAACCAGAAATACAGAACACCATTTACTCATAATTCCAAAATCTCACACATACATACATACACCCATCTAAATCATACTCAACATGCATATATTCAGAACTTCATATGCTCAGTACATCATTAAACACTGATTTTTCAAGTGTTAACTGATTTAAAACACCCAAACAAAGTCATCATGCATATATTCAGAACTTCATATGCTCAGTGAAAAAACTCAACATGCACTATCATAACTAAACCCTATTTCTATTGTCATAATCTCACCTTATTGTTTCCACACAGAACCATCAAATAGAGCTCATACTAACAGTTAAGGCAAGAGTAGAGAGCAGAGTTAGAATATATACCTGAACAACATCCAGGAGATGTGGAACGGCTGGAAGAACTTGTCTCCTGTGATATATTCAAAAAAGAAAGTTCATTCAATGTTTTAGATATTTGAGAAAGTTCATTCAGCATTTTCTATTTGCTGCTAATAAGATTCACCTGGGATTGAAAATGCTTATGATATGAAAATGACAAAAAGTAAAGTAGATATGACATCATACATACCTTCCCAAGAGTCGTTTCTCAATGTCCATTAATTCAGCAACACTTTTTTCACCATCACGAACAAATTCTAAAATCTATGTAGAAGAAAAAAAAGGAGAAAATAAAATACAAACAGAAAAAAGCACGTTCAGAAATACTATTTGTATACCAAAAGAGATAGAAACAAAACTTGAGTGGCTATAAGAGCAACACATTCAGTGTAATTAAGAAGTCAAAGGAGGCAATTCCTAGCAGAAGGAATAGTCTGCTGAACAACCAGCGTCATCTAACACTGTCATAACATCTTGTACAATATCTTGATCAATCTTTAGTTGATCGGGCAGTGGACCTTCTCGTTCCATGATGTCCTTCCTAATATGTGGAAGGTCATATTTGTTACAGCCTCTGTTCTTCATTATTTCTACCATGCAAGTTTGGAGTGTTACAAAAATTCGGTTAGACTTAGCGATTGAAAATGAGTCAAATGCTTTGATGACGCCTCCAATTAAATCATCCAAGGTCTTTGGTGCTTCCTTATATTGTAATGATTGAATGCTATTGAAGAAACCCAAATCCAGAATATTCAAATCAGGGGAGTTAGGAGGTTGGTTGATTAGGCGAATGCAAAATCCATCCTTCATGGCAATTTGAGAGAACTCAATGTCACTTGGATCAACGTGACACCTAGCGTTATCCTGTTGAATAAAAATTGGTTCACCAATGGAATCTCTTGGCCACTTCTCTTTGATTGCAGGCAAAACATGTTCAATAAGATATCTCCTGCTAACTTCTTTGGTTACCGAAGTAATAGGTTTTGTTACCAATGTCCCTGCAGGTCTATTACAACTTCTTCTCTTTGCTGGCTCTTGCATCACTAAAGGAAATACCCCAATTTTTCGTTGCCGTCAGAATCAAACCTTGGACGAGCAATGGCAACTAGAAACATGACTTTTCCAATAAAATTTTTATTTTTCACAGTGCGTAGTGGATCATCTTCTCCGGATAACATGTAATAGTTTACCTTCTTCTTAGTCATATAGAACCATTTCTCATCTATGTAAACTATATTTTGCATTTTTTTGAATAACATCTCTCCATGAATTGAACAATTTTCAATCATAGAAACGCAAAAACTTAATCTGGCAACCTTATTTTCATCCCTCAAAAAAGGTTTAATGCAATTTGATCGGCGCTCAATAACTCCTTCTTTCTGCAGCCTAAATAATGAGGTTTTATTAATATTCAAAGCACTTGATAAATCTCGAAACGTGGTCCTCTTGGAGAGGGGAATCTGAAGAAACACATCTGGATCAAAGTTGGCCCTCTTCCTACCACATTGTTTTGCTCTCTTATGACATATGTCTTCACCGGACTTGGTCTTTTGCCAAATGCGTCTAATGACACATTTAGAAACTGAGTACATGGATGAAAACTTATTGACAACCCCTCTATCTAGTTTGCCATTTCGACTATGCTTCAACAGAAGATAGGATATAGCTTGTCGGTCTTTATCATACAAAAATTTACGCTTTTTTCCTAAAGAAAAAAGTTTCAATCAAATATCTTAACTTCATATATGTAAGTAATTATCTCATATAAAAGAAATACAGGTGAAATCTCTCCTAACATGCAACTGTAATATAAATAGCATCAATTTTTGAATAGCATCAATTTTTCTGAAAAAGCACAAGATAAATCTGTCAATGTTTCATTCTCTCCAAAATCATGAGTTGCATCCAAACTACTATGAAAAGAAGGTGAGATTACAATGAAATACTCATTCAAACTAAGAAAAAATGCAGGACGACCAATAACAGATATAAAAGTAGGACCCAAGAATAATTATAAATAAAATTCGAAGAATAAAATCAGAAGCTGATTAACTTCAAATATGTTAAAGTCAATCTAACAAGATGAATCCAAACTCTATAAATCCACAAACTAATAATTTTCATCATTCTATTAAGATATTCAACTCAAAAGTGAAAGTTCATTTCGAAATATAAGGCGGGAGATTTGAGAGAAGAGAGAGAGCTTTAAGTTTTTAATTATCCATTGCCATGAATCCAAATGTGTGTTTGTGTGTGTGTACTCACAAGTGTGAGAATATGCACGTATATAAGAGGGAGGGAGGGTATTAAGAGGCATGAGTGATGGTTTCAAAGCCCAAAAAAATGGTCCTGTCAACATAATCATGAATTCATGGCTACATAGAAAAAACCCATCAAAATTAATTATCCTTCCAGAGCAGAGAGGGTTCAAAGAAAATTAAGGTCAATTCCCTACATCAACGGAAATAACTTGTGCTAGATGATGCAAAGAACATTGAGTGGAATTGCAGCAGACATTTATAGTTATACAAGCTAGCAAGGTTGTGGAACTTAAGGAAATAAATTGTGCAGGCATTGCAGACTTAACTAGACAAATGAGAACAGCCAGAACATGTCCAAGACATTAAGCAGTGGAATCTAGCTCATTCTCATGACTACACTTCTAAGTTTATATTTTCCATTTTATTTTTATAAAAAAATATGCTGAAATGGATTATCTCCACGTTTTTATGCTTCTACACAGACTAAGTTGTGATACATAAATAAAACTTGCTAGTTAGAAACCTCTATAGGTGGCCCTCTAGTGAATATTGTTAGAGCAAAAATAAATAAAGCCTATAATGATGCTCTGATAGTTGATGGGCTTAAGTCACTGCAACATTATGAGCTTCATTTATTGCTTGTCGGTCTTTATCATACAAAAATTTATGCTTTTTTCCTAAAAAAATAGTTTCAATCAAACATCTTAACTTCATATATGTAAGTAATTATCTCATATAAAAGAAATACATGTGAAATCTCTCCTAACATGCAACTTTAATCTAAATAAACATATATTAGGTACCACTATTTTCATATGCTTGAATTTGCTCCCCTTCTATATGTTGTTCAACTTCATGCTCTTGAAAATGATCACTGGGCATCTTGTTTAGGTCTAAGAAAAACTCACCTGAAAAATATAATAAATTTAGAGAATATTTTGAGATTC
Organism: Mimosa pudica; assembly: GCA_029929735.1. Classification (NCBI taxonomy): domain Eukaryota; kingdom Viridiplantae; phylum Streptophyta; class Magnoliopsida; order Fabales; family Fabaceae; genus Mimosa; species Mimosa pudica. Next base: position 10,745,567 of record JAKELP010000023.1, on the reverse strand, counting down.
TACTCAATAGCTACTTAGCAACAAATTAGTCATAACAATTATTACCTTGGATGACAGTGTCATTTGCAACTGGGGCCTTTTCTCTTGATAAAATTCCATCATTTGCAATAGGTCCAGAGTTTCTCCTCTGACCATGGTCTAATGAAGTGCAACCAGTGTGTCTACTTTCTTCCCCACCTAAAATCAAGCCATCCCTCTTTTCACTGTAACTTGATCCTTTAATACTAAACATTATTATTTGTTTTGTCTCTTTTTCCTCACTGAGTTTCTGATATACAGCAGTATATTGAACAATAATTTGTACCATACAGTCTTACCAACTCAACTACAAACACTTACAAGATTAACATAGATTCTGACTATGATGAGAATATAGATCAAATAACTGTTTCCACCACTAAAACCTCATGTGTATCTAATTGTTGGTCAACTAGCCTAGTACATGGTTCAGCCACTGATCTTGTAACCAGACAATTTTTGCATCAAAATAAAGGCGTCCATCTTGGTCCCTAAAAACAGTTTTTTTTCCTATCCACTTCCACTCTTATATTATTAGATTCATTCTCATCCTAATTCATAACATAACTAGCCCAAGACTCTTAAACAAGAAAGATATAAAAAAAAACAATCAAGATAAGGAAAGCAAAGAACCAATGCAAAAATCATAACTAAAGGGGAATAGAAGATCAGAGTATAGCATTCAGTTCATCCATATCAATCATAACTAAAGGTTTAGTACAGTAGGTGCAAATTCACATGTTCTTTAGCTTTAACATAAGCTCTGGAAAAAAATAGGATCCTATGGTTTGTTGAATCAAAATAGCCACTTCTATATCCAACATTCATTTGTTACACTATGTCTATTCTCCATAGCCAATTTCTGTATCCTATTTCAACAAATCCTAAAACCTTCAGACACACAACATTTGAAACTAGAGTATCATTCACATTAATTGCTTCTACATCAAACTCAGAAAAATTAAATGAGCATGGCACAGGACATTCACAACAATGAACTCATTCTACAAAAAACTCAAAATAATAACAAAATGAGCAAGAACAATCTACAGCTATCAAGACCGTACCTGTTTGAAAATCAAAGTTTATGAGCATAGAGTTGGATCGATTGTCCATGACGGTCACTTCAGGCAACAATTCCGAGATTGTTTTCTCAAAAACATGATCATCCTGGTGAGTTAAGAGATCACCGAGCTGATCGATTAGGTCACATTCGAAATTAGGCGGATCTTCATGGCTGAACTCTGTACAGATCTCCATTTTAATTCTTATTTGCTTCCGATTGTGAGATTTGCGGCCTAGGAATGAAGACGGTGAAGGAGTTTTAGGGATTGAGTTCAAAGATTTGAGACAGAAGAGAAGAAGATGATGGAAATGATGGTGAAGAAGAGAAGAAGATTTGAGTTCAAAGATGGTGAAGAAGGCTGTGTTGAGTGGAAAGAGTTGTTGGGTGTTGGGTTGAGTTGGAAGGGGCATATTTGTGTTTTTAATTTAATTGAAGGGTATTTTTGGAACATCAGGTAATTTGACCACCTTCCTTAATCTCCCCAAATTATGGAAAGTGATCTTACATTTAGGAACGGAGGGAGTATATGATATTCTATCAGGAAGGGGCCGATAGGACTTATTTACACACACACACACACGTAATTATATATATTGGCCTACCAGCTAGTCTTGTTTATATTCACTGAATTTGCAAAGCGAAGGCAATATAATTGGAATGGATCAAAATAGGAACTAAAGCCGAACTAAATACCTACCATTAGTTCTAGCGTCAATTCTTAGACAAATCAGTGTGCGTGAACTATATACTCTAGTCTTAATTGTTTTTTATAATTAAAAGAATCCCAAAGTTTGAGTTTTACTGAAATTATTTTAATTGGGATTCATAATGTATGGTTTTAGCTAGCAGAAATCCAGTCATCTTATTTGTAAAAAAAAATGGTTTTTTATCAAAGATTGAGAGCGTGAGCTTGAAAATATATTACTGTAAAACCCATTTGACCGTCATTAAAAATAAAATTTCTATACCCACAGCTATAGACAGCTGTGAAACGCTCGTTGCCAGGGATTTAACTTTTAAATTAATAATTCAGGTAACCTTACATATGAAATCTAGTGCTTAACACAATTAACATTGATCTGTTTGTCTCTCTTGGGGTCAAATAAAATATTTTTGAAAACGTTGTAAAATGTTTTTTTTATTAAAGAGAGTTGTAATTTCGAAAAACACAAGGTCTTAAAACTCCTTTGAGACCATGTTGCAGCATGACAGGACCGATTTTACTTTTCAATTTGATCCTAGAACCACCATTCAAACAAAAAATGCAAGTATTTCATAGTTAATTGTCTAAAGTTGTTTCTAATTATAATCATCAATGAAGGGAAAATATCGATCACAAGACAATCACGATATTGTAGAAAGACGTAAATATTCAATCCGATATTATCTAATTAGAAAAATAAGGTAAAACAAATATATCATCCAAACAATTGCCTAAATATTTTCTTAACAATTCACGAGGGACAAAATGTCTAAATAATCTTTATTATTATTATTTCGATAAAAAAATTCTCAAATATCCACCTCCCTTGCCACATGTAGCTTCACCAAAAGAGAGTGTTTAATTTAATAAAATATTTTGGTTAAAAAATTTAATAAAAATATCTACCAACTTAATTAGTTCTTTGTGTGTGTGTGTGTATTAACTAGTTTGAATCCTATACATCTTTCCTCTTTCCATTGAAAATAACGGTCTGTGTCTCTTATCTTCAATTCCTCACCGCAATTCATTTTTATTATCTTTCCATCCAAATCACTAGATTTTGGTGAATAAACGCTTATTATTTAGGTAAATACATGATCGATTAGACACTATTACACGGTCCTATTGAATGAAGTTGATTGCACTTTTTATGTTAAACTAAGCATTGTGCCTGTTTTTCTTAAGTGTGGACTTGAAAATTACATTTGTGCTTGAAATTCCACTGTAGGTGCAAAACTGGAACCTTGGAATAAAAGAAAAAAGCTATCAATTAGGATTGTATTACTAGCTGTGGGTTGGCCACAGCAAACCCAAGACGTGCCAACATGTTCTCCCATAAACAAGCGCATTGCAAGGCACCAACGCAATAAAATCTCAAAAAAAAAAAAATTTAGGGTTTTGGTAGAGGAAAAATTAACCCGTATTTTGGTTCAATCCAACCCGATCCCAAAATACCCTTAGTATTCTCATACCATTTTCGTACACTAATTTGAGATTTCTATATAGTTCTTTTATCCTTCCATCTTCACCTCAAATCTTCGATTTTTCACCATTTACATGTAACTTGCCACCCTAAATTAACTCATTATCACATCTTACTAAACATTTTTTGTTTTGACTGCTTAGTTAATTTTAAAAAATTACAACCAACTGCTTGAAAAAATTACAAATACTAATTCTAGACAAAATTAATATATGCAAAACCAGAATTACAAATATATTGACAAGTATATTGTGAATTAGCCAAATGCATGTGGGCATTTTAAATGAACCGAAGCCCCCACCTTTTTTGTATGAAAAGCTGGGATTTTGGGTAGAACTTGTTGCACCGGTTCATTTAGGCCAGAGCCCGTAGAAGGCTGGGCATTTATTTTGGGATTTGATAGGGAAACGACCCTAAATGGGCTAACCCAGTTAAGCTATGAGTTTAAAACGTGACTTTATCTAGAGTTGAAGAACTAAAAACACACTTTTCAAAGTTAAGGAACTAAAACACGACTTTATACAAAGTTTAGAGACAAAAAACAAACTTTAGCCCTTTAGCATATAGATAAACAATGCTTTGTAAAATATAGTATTTATGTTAATAATTTTACTATTTATCTCATCATAGTAGTGAAAAAGCCCCAAAAGGGATAAATTTAGGAGATCTTGCAACTTCTCAGTGATTTTGATACTTTCCTTGATTAATTGGCTGACGGAAAGATGAACAAGTGAGAAGAAAGGTTCTTGTTGGTTCAACCCTCATTAGAGGTTCTCAAAAACATAATTTAGGTAGAAAATTGCACTCTTAATTCCAGATTGAGATATAAGTTTCTTCGTTCAATTCTTAATTCACCTCATTTGATTGATCCTTCATCTAATAACACAATTTTAATAATGTACATATAATATGCATACTATTGAAAGTTATTAGATTTTAAGGGTTAACGATGTTATGGGCTTGCTTGGACCTGCACTGACCAATCCAAATCAAGATTACATGTTTGGACTCCTTTTTACTGATTGGGTCGTAATCGTAATATCTCAGGTTAGATCAGAAACATCTTGGGGTAACAAAAACACAAGCATCGTAAATACATTTCATGGCCTCAAGGAGCACATAGAAGATCATATTAATATATAGATATCATATAATATATTCGTACCTCATGCAATAGTTTTAAGGGGGGGAAAAGCACAAACGTAGAGCTAACTGCTGCCCTATATTAAAATTCTGCACTCGAGAAAGCATGTTAATTAAATTATTAATAACATGCTTGCCTCAATTACACAAAATAAAACTAACTGATGCTTCTCTGATGCCAAAGCTCTCCAATAATATCTATTTCAAAGGCTTCAAGCCTCAGTACGGTGCTACTGGGGCTCTGAAGTTTGAGCCAGCATAGACTGCTGCAGAACCAAGCTCCTCCTCAATCCTCAGAAGCTGCAACCCATTTGAAGCAGATAAACATAAGTGAGGTGCAAGCACATTCTAAATAAAACACACAACTTGGTCGAAACATTTCCACCCCCAAACTGGTCCTGGTGGGTGGAAACTATGGTATGGAATATGGAATAGAGTAATCATTAAAAAGCCCCAACCAGGTAAGTAAGGAAGTCCCCATATGTGATAGTATATTGTTAGACTATTAATTTGTTTATCAGTCAAACAAAATATTTGGAGAAAAAATTCAGGCAAAACAAGTCATGAGTGACTTATAGCTTTACTAGGATTTTTTGAAAAAGTCAGCTATGTTACAAAGTTAGGACAGGAGAAAGTAGTATATAAATTGTAACGAGTCTATGATATTCAAGGTAGTCAAGCAAATCGATTTAGGATGCGTTTGGCAAGTAATATAATGGAAGAAAGGGAAAATATATAACAAAATTGGTGGCTTTATGGGGTGAAAAAAAGCTTTTCATGTTTTATGTGAGAGTTTTCTATTCCCCTGTACATTTTGTGCTAAAACACCCTCAGTTCATATGATATGCCAAAACACAAGTTAAACTGGTATATCTAAGAAAATATGGCACAAGTTTTACCTGGTTGTACTTAGCAAGCCTCTCTGACCGGCAAGGAGCTCCAGTCTTGATCTGTCCCTGTTTTTTTTCAAAAATACAGAAGGTGAACAGACATCAGCTGCAGGTTAAAAACCCGTTTGTGCTCCCATAAGACATATATTAATTTCAAACTTAGAATAGAAGGGGGTGAAAATTCGACATTTTCAATCAATACAAGATCAGGGTAATTCGTTTCAACCTAAATCAAAATTGGGTAATAATAGAATACAGTGTATATACTCAAATAAGAGAGGCAAATCTAACATACAATCAACAAGTGTATACAATTAAATTAAATAAAACAAAGCATATGAAAACTTACCGTTGACAAACCAACTGAGAGGTCAGCAATAAAAGTATCCTCAGTTTCCCCACTGCAATCAAAAGGAGAAAGTACATGAGTATGAACTTAAAGAGTAAAACTTGAGAAAATACAATCATATACAATTATACACAGGTTTTAAAAGGAAAAAGAAGAGGGAATTAGAGCTTGTAATACCTCCTGTGGCTAGCCATAACACCCCATCCAGCTTGTTTAGACATTTTCACAGCTTCAATGCTCTCTGTCACACTACCAATTTGGTTCACCTGATAAACGTATAGAAATAAACTCTTCAAAATTAATGTTGAATATCATATAAATGCAGAATTAGCCTCTTTTTTAAAAAAAGAAAAAAGAAAAACTACAGTAAACCAACGCTGCACTGTCCACCATAAGAAACAAAGAGGCGAAAAAGACAACTTACCTTCAACAAAAGTGCATTGCAAGCCTTATCCTTAATTGCCTTATCCACACGCTATAGCAACAACAGTGGGCAAAATAATGTCAAGACATTACATTTAAAAAAGAAAAGATTCTTAAGATTGTAAACTATAAAGAACATTGCATTACCTTTGGGTTTGTGACCAAAAGATCATCACCAACAATTTGTACCTGCCGGCCAACTTCACCTGTTAACTTTGCATAATGCTCCCAGTCATCCTGATCAAATGGATCCTCAATGGACACAATTGGGTAGTCTGTTACAAATGATTTGTACACATTCTTCAAGCTATCTCCTGATATTTTCTGGGATCCATCATTATTCTTCAATAGAACAAGTACAAAAAGTTAGCTTGGTTACGGTAACCCTATCATTAAGAAGTATTACACTTAAGTTCCTGCAAATCACAGATACTACACTTCTTCACACCAACTGATAGCTACTTAAAATAAAGCAATTTATCCCATGGTTGACTAAATGGATGAATTGGACATTAGCCGAAAAAACAAATTGGAAAAAGTTTTGCCTACCACTTCCTTAAAATTCAAGTCATAAGTTTTGTCATTGTTGCTGTAAAATTCTGAAGCAGCAACATCCATCCCAATTACAACCTGCCAGGACAAGATATTGTCAGTGGCAACATAGATGAAGATCCGAATCAGAAGGTAAAAGCGTTAACCTTTCCAGTGTATCCAGCTTTTGCAATGGCAGTCTTCAGAAGCTCAAGACCCTCTTTGTTTTCCTGTAAATCAAATAACAAACTGTCTGTTTATATCATAGCAAGTTCAAAGTCAAAAATCACAACATAGGTATGAGACATTTTCTTCATAGACAAAAAATATCTAAACATGTTAATTATCATGTCACACAGAGGTGTCCTTAACATAAAAGGTAAATGGGGGCCTAGGCTAGACACAGTGATCAAACCATAGACTATTTTCTAAACAATGCAGAGACTACCAAATATAAGGAGCAAAAACCTGGATATTTGGAGCAAAGCCACCTTCATCGCCAACATTGGTAGCATCTTGACCGTATTTCTTCTTTATTACAGCCTGCAATACATACAACATAATATCTTTATTAATGGCGCCACTAAAACAAAATGGAGGATACACACCTAATCACCTCCACATATACCTTTTTATTCCTTTCATTTATTATTAAACTTTATATTTTCAAAAATAGGAATAAAAAGGTAAATAAATGACAATAAAGACACTTGCCTTCAGGTGATGATATACTTCGACCCCCATCTTCATAGCTTCTTTGAAAGAAGAAGCACCGACAGGGAGAATCATAAACTCCTGCAATGGAAATCATGATGAGTAAATATTTGAATTGGCAAAGATCCATATCCATTCATAGCAAACTCACAACATACCTGCATCGCCAATTTGTTGCCAGCATGCGAGCCTCCATTGATAACATTGAATGCAGGTACAGGAAGAACCAGAGTTTTGTTTCCAGCCAGATTGGCAATGTGCTGAAATGTCACAAATTGAAACCATACTATCATAACGCGAATAAAGTGTAATCACATTGAAACTGACCATAATTATTTGTGCCTGACGTACCTGGTAGAGAGGAATCTTCTTCACCAAAGCGCCTACCTTACAGACAGCAAGTGACACTGCTAAAATAGCATTCGCTCCAAGCTGATATGGGGAAAAATATTGAAAGTAAAGAAAAAGGTTAATAAAACTAATGAATAAGGTATCACAGTCTCAAGAAATAAAACAGAACACAGTAACACCTTCTGCTTGCACCATCCCCACTCATTCACTGTTCCATCAAGTTGCTGTACCATGAAATTGTTGATTTCAGTCTGCTTGGTTGGATCCTACAAATACAAAAAAGAATAACAGTTAATCATTCATCACTGCCTAATGAGATTCAATCAATAAGCAACAACACCAAGTGTCACATACTACCTTGCCAACCAAAGCAGGTCCTATAATTGCATTCACATTCTCCACAGCCTGGACCAAGCCAATTTTAAGAATTCATGATCAGACCCAATTCATCCATGAAATATCCACCCACAATGAGAAATAACAGCACACATTGAAAGGAAAAAAGGAAAGGAAAGGGGAGGCAGAAAGAGGTTATCTGAATTGAATTCAAGAAGATATCAAATGATTCTAAAGCCAATGTGCTAACTTCTAGCCTTCATCAAGTAGTACCTTTGAAACCCCTTTTCCAAGGTAGGCAGACCCCCCATCTCTCAACTCTAGAGCTTCATATACACCTTCATCCAGAGGGAAACCAAGTTAGAACATAATGCTCTTCAAACCACCAACTCATGATAACAAAATACTCCCTCCGGTCCTAAATATAAGACCTAGTTGACTTTTTTGGAAAATACTAAAAAAGCAAAATAAGTTAATTATAAATTGATTTACCTAATTTTTTCCCTTAGGCTAGTTTATTCTACCTATATACTAATGGATAATCTAAAAAAATATCAAATTTGTCATAATTTAATAACATTTTGCAACCTTAATCTCTTCAAAAAAAGACAACTAGGTCTTATATTTATGACCGGAGGTAGTATTAAAGTAACAGACAAATACAGTGCACAACTACTATAGTTATCAATAAGACCAATATCATCTCACGTTGTAAAAAATTCTAGCATTCACTAAAGCCAACACTACTAAAGAAAAAAAAACAGGAAAACAGTTTCAAGAAAACACATTCACTATGAAAACCAAACACAACTAAAATAATACCAAGAACACTAAATAAATTACTCATACAATGATCTGCCTAAATTTTTTTCTCTAAACTAATTTATTTAACTAATAAGCTAAAATATAATATAATAAAACATACAATAACAAGGGTGAACACAATCTTATATTATACTCCCACGGTTCCTAATATAAGATCAATTTCAAATTTCAATTTGTTCCTAAATATAAGATCATTTTCTATTTTTTCCCAAATTAATCCGAATAATAATAATGTTTATCTATAACAACAAGCAACAAGAGAGGGAGAGTAGAGGTAAACTGGTAATATCAAGTGTTAATAACTAAATTAACTAACATCCTTAATCTAAATACTACCTCTATCTAAAAGTGATCATATATTTAAAAGAAAAGATATAGTGATAAATGAGTTGAGTGATTTATTTGTAATTGAATTAATTAATTATGAAAAAACAAGACAAGCATGACTCACCAGTAGAAGCACCACTAGGCACAGCAGCTCTTGCAAACGTTCCATCATAAAGAGTTACATCAACCTAACACATTACTCAATACTATTACTACATCACAAAATCACATTCACAACATATTTAATTATTTACAATCAATTTTTTTTTTTTTAAAAAAAAAGGCTATTCTGGTGTAACAAACACTAAGATTACCTCGACGGTGGGATTACCACGGCTATCGAAAATCTGACGAGCTTTAACAAACTTGATTGTTCCCATTCTTATTCTTAGGTTTCTTAGAGAAACTGTAAGTTTTTCCTGTATTTGGTTCTTTGGAGGGAGGTTTTTTCTATATATAGACAGGGGACACGTGGCGGCTTCACGGGTCGTTAGATCTCAGCCGTTGGTCGTGGTGAATAAGAGGGGTTCTGTGAACGGCTGGGATTGTTTGCTTGGGCGTTACGAGAGACTAACCGGGGGCATGAAAGGCCTGAATGGAGGACGTGAGGTATATGGGAGTGGGAGGGAATATGCTTTTGGTTGGTGAAAAAATGGAAAATAAAGGAGGGGCTAGGTTGGAATTTCAGTTAATTGGGGAGGGTAAATGTGGAATTTATGGGGGAACTTTCCATGAAAAGAAGTGGTATGGCCGCAGCCGCACCGGGTTTTGATAAAACATGAATTATTCTCATGGGTTTTGATAAAACATGTACTCCATTATTCTCATGGTTTCGTGGGTTGATTGTTTGTGATCATTATTATCGTTTATGAGCACAAGAAAGGTGGTTTGATCAAAAGGAGCATTTTTATGATGAAAAAAAATCAAAAGGTGCATTTTCATTTGGTGGGCATAGCTTATTGATTGTGAATTTTACATTTTTTAAAGTTTTATAATTTATAGTCAGTGCAAAATAAGTTTTATAATTTAGACACACTCAATGTCCAAACAAAAGAAATTAATTAAGGGATTGTTATATATACCATACTTCTCTACGGGAACGTGTTTTTTGAAGGTTAGATTTTTATGTGTCAAAGTCGAGTTTTGTCTCTTTTTTTTTCCTCAGAATTTTTATTACTTGTTTCATACTTTTCTTCTTTGTCATGCTTGAAATGATATGTCAAATCTAGAAAACATGCTTTTATACAACTGGAAAACATGTTTTCTTATTAAACAACTTCCGGTAATTCAACGTCTATTTATAACCCACTAATTTATATTGGGCGAAGACCTAAAAATGATACATAACTATTGGCCAAGGAACAAAAATATAGTACATAACTATTACAAAGTACAAAAATGATACCAACTTTTACCATGTGATCAAAAATGATATTTTCACTAATATGACAATAATATTAGACATGAAATGTCCAAAATGCCCTTATAATTTAATAAACTTTTACCGGACGGCGATTAATTTTTAAGGTCATTTTGGACATTTCATGTCTAATATTATTGTCATATTAGTGAATATATCATTTTTTATCACATGACAAAAGTTAGGTATCAATTTTGTACCTTGGAATAGTTATGTACTATTTTTGTTCTTTGGCCAATAGTTGTGCATCATTTTTGGGTCTTCGCCCATTCATATTTGAGGAGTATGAGTGATAATAGAGTTGTACTCTCTCCCAATAAGAGTGTTTCCTGAGATTTAAACATAAGTTCTCATGTTAACGTGGTAAACCCACTTATAAATTCAACAAAATACTCATTGTTAAAAAAATGTTTTAATGATTGATGAAATAGTTTTTCAATAGAACTTTTTTCTTTTTTTTTTGGCCAGTAATAGAACTTTTTTCTTAAAATAGGATGACAACATATTTCATATAGAGGCAATCTCTATCAATATTCCAGTTATGATATTCCATTAATCAATATTATATGTCAATCATCACCAAGCTTGGCAAAAAAGAAAACTTTGAAGAAATTAATAATAGTTAATACTTAATAGAACAAAATACATAATACAAAAGAGACAAATAAAACATATCAAAGCTTAGATCTCTTTTTTTGAATATGGAGTAATAATTATGGGCGTGTATTTAGATTAGCGATTGGAAAAAGTTTTTTTCAATCAAAGGATTGCAGAAGTAAGATTCTTTTGTTAAACATTCACTCATAATAAGGCGTCTATTGACAACCAATAAATTTGAACTCGAGGCCTCGAGGGATAGAAATATTACACACATATGGAGAGTTATCTATCTCTCAATAATAGCACTTACCGGGATTCAAACACATGTTTTCATCCTTACAGGGAATTATAATCCCACTTATCAGCTCAATTAACGGCTCATTAATTACGAAAGAAAGAATTCATATAAGTTAATTAAATTGTGTAATGAAATTTACATTTCTATTAATTGTGATAAAAATGACTTTTTAAAAAGTAATTTTTTGGGGGGTGGGGGCTATAAAACAAACTTATATATATTGTGGCAATTTTAAAAAAAATGTTAATATAAAAAACCATCCATTTCAATTGTTGAAGACAAGGAGTGTGATTTTCTTTTTTTTGTCAAAGGATGTCAAATAATCCAGTGGTTATTAGCAATCGACTAATTAAGACTCGATGAATAAAAGTGTTATCCGTATATATGGGCAAAGTTGTCTTCTCTCCCAATGAGATCATATGCATCCTAAAATTCAAGCATATGATCTCATTTTTACAGGTTGAAGTCTCACTTATCAGCTCAACTAAATGTGACTTTCTAGTTTCTACATGTAGAAAACATTTTTCATAATTGACTCATTCTTTTATAATGGACCAAAAGCAAAGCCCAACTTAATCAATATGTTGTGAATTATGGGCTCAAGCAGTTTTGCAGTAGCCTTTTCTTTTTTTTTTTATCATGCAGTAGCCTTTTCTATTAAATAAGAATAGCGTTAAAAATGGTCCGTGACGTCCAAGTATCCCCCCTACGCCTAAATTTTTTGTTTGCCAGAAAAGTGTTCAAGGATTTTTCATATTCAGTTTATTAATAATAATTTTAATTTAATATGATTGCGAAATTAAATAATACGTTATTACTGGCAAAAAAAAAAAAGCAATTCCACTATACACACACATATCCGTGCCATATTATCATTTAAGAAAGGGTTAAACTATTTTATCGAGCACCATAAAAATAACGCTATTTTATTTTGTTCTAAGACAATTTAAACATATGGCTGCATATGAACATATAGTAACACTTATGTTGTAACTGGAGTTCTCATAAACACGTGGGTGATTACACTATTAAACAGCTTGCGATTAACTAAAATACTTTCTTCGTTCCTAAATATAAGATCACTTTCAAATTTCAATTCATTCTTAAATATAAGATAATTTTCTAATTTTAATTTTCTCAATAATTTCCCAAATTAATTTGAATAATACTTATCTATAATAATAAACAAGAGATGGAGAGTAGTGAGGATAAAGATATATAGTTAAGATAAATTGGTATGTGTTAATAATTAATTTAAGGGTTAAAGATCAAATATGCCCTGGAAGTTTTCACCCAGGATCACATTTGCCCCTGAACTATTTTTGGGATCAATTTTGCCCCTGAAGTTTCCAAAGAGGGTCAAATTTACCCTGCAATTACTCAAGGTTAACTATGACTGTTAAAATGGTCAAACCTCTCACATGTGGTGACACTCAATCTGCCACCTCATATTATTATGCCACGTCATCGTCACCATCTCTCCCCTCTCACCCTCTCTCTCACGCCAAGTCTCAACTTCAATGAATCTGCCCATGAGTCCCAGAAACTAGAACATAACTAGTGAAGAAGAAAGATCATCACTCTCATTATAAGTGTGGTGGACTGGCGGAGGACAGTGGCAGAGAGACACCATAGAAAATAGCACTCACCCCCTCTTGTTGAACTAGCCAAACCCCAACAATGATGGGACCCAAACGAGCAGGAACCGCCAGCGCCGAAGGTAAAATATATATGGCTGACAGAGTTCAAATGAAAAGCAAGCGCCGACCAAGATTATGATCCTCCGCCGTATTGACTTTCGGCGCGTGATTTTCACCTTGATAAGATGAAGGGGATGAGTAGAACCACCAGAAAAAATGGAAGCTCTACCTCCTTGAACAAAAACTTTTATACCCATTTGATTGGAGGATTTCTAGGGAAAAGAATAGATCTTTTGGGTGAGTTGATTTTTTTTTTTTGAACTGAATTATGGGTGGGTTGATTGAGAGAATGGATTAGTAGAAGGGGAGGGTCAAAATTGAAATTGGGAAAGTTGTGGAAATAATGATATATGGTGAATGGTATTATTAAGACCAATTGGAGCTGGGCTTCATTTCACTGGAGACGAGGGGGTGGGAATGGAGTCCGCAGGCTATGGAGGAAGAGTGAGCAATTGTCACCTCTGTCCCTTTCCTCCTCACTTCTTCTCCATCTCTCTGTTTAGAGCCCTAAAAATTTTAAAATTTTCATGGTGAATTTTTATGATGATAATGAGAGTGAAGATCTTTCTTTTTTTATGTTCTAGTTTCTGGGATTCATGGGCAGATTCATTGAAGTTGGGAGTTAGAGTGAGAGAGAGGGTGAGAGGGGAGAGATGATGACGTGGCATAATAATATGAGGTGGCAGATTGGGTGTCACCACATGTGAGAGGTTTGACCATTTTAACAGTCAAAGTTAACCTTGAGTAACTGCAGGGCAAATTTGATCCTCTTTGGAAACTTCAGGGGCAAAATTGATCCAAAAAAAGTTCAGGGGCAAATGTGATCCTGGGTGAAAACTTCCAGGGCATATTTGATCTTTAACCCTTAATTTAATTAACATCTTTAATCAAATCAAATTTGGAAAAAAAATTATGAAAGTTGAAAAATGTAAAAGCAATTTTTTTCATTTTCTGCTCACATTACTCTTTTTTCATAGTAAAAGCTCCTTAATTTCCATCCATCAGTGAATCATTAATGGACATTTCATATTCCCTCCTTTTATTAGAAATATTGTCATTCGATGATATAAAAAAAAAAGAAAAGAAATATTGTCATTCGATTACTTTATCCTTTTTCACCACAAACCAATAAATTACTTTATACACAAATATTAGATATTTGAATTTGAGCCGAGTTATCAAAACCAATAAATTACGTAAACTAATAAATTACTTTATACACGTATACATAAACCATTTCAGTTTGGGAGCCTTTCTACTAATAACATATCTACTTCCTCTCTATTAAGTACTATTTTCTACCAAGGCTTAAACTAACTTTCGATTCCTATAGTTTCCTTCAATTTGGGTTTTGGTTCCTATAACTTAAGCTGAAGTTTTGATCCATATAGTTTCTTACATTTAATACAATTACTCACTATAGTTTTAAAAGGATCAAAATATAACATTAATTGTGTTAAATATGATTACATGACTCTAATTCCGTCAGTTTTTCCTATATAGCTTGATGACCGGATAAAATGTGTTGGAAATAATTATATTCGATAATGTGGATATAGGATTCTATTTCTAAAATTAACATCAATAAAAAAAGAATGATCCTCTATCACAAATCAGTAATACTCCCTCCGTTCCTAAATATAAGACCTAGATAACTTTTTTTTTTTTGAAAGATTAAAGTTGCGAAATATGTTATTAAATCATGACATATTTGATATCTTTTTAGATTATCCATTAGCTTATAGGTAAAATAAACTAGTTTAAGAGAAAAAATTAGATAAATCAATTTATAATTAACTTGTTTTTTGCTTTTTTTAGGATTTTTCAAAAAAGTCATCTAGGTCCTATATTTAGGAACTATATTTAGGAACGGAGGGAGTAGTTGGCTACTCCACTGTCGACGCCGACACCAAATTCCAGAAAAGCAAGGTGGGTTCTTCTTGACCTCACCCTTTGGCTTTTCATGGATCCTATGAGTGTGTGTATATGAGTGTTTCTTTCCTTCCTTTTCTTTTTAAATGTTTAAAATAATCATTTTTCCACTTTTAGTAATCCATATCAGATCAATCCAATCTTCAAGCCACAAAGGTAAAACTGAGTAGTTAGCGACACATAATCACATTTAACATCATTAATACTATATTTTGATCCTTTTAAAACTATGGGGATTAAGTGTATTAAGCGAAGGAAATTATAACGATCAAAACTTCATCTTTAAACTATAGGGACTAAAACTCAAATTTAAGGAAAATGTAGGGATCAAAAGTTAGTTTAACTCTTCTACCAATAAATTTGCTTTCAATTGTCAAAATCTTTGACAATATTAAAAATAGGGTGAATGCCCTTATTTGCCCCTAAAGTAACTACCCTTAACTATTCAGGATCCAAATTAACGACATGTACATTTGTTGTCCTTATACTAACCAAAGTGCATTAATTTTACTTTGACCCGATGGTTAATGACGTTTGACCATATAAAAAAACTTTGTCAAATTGCATATGAGTCCCATGGATACTTTTTATTTATATTTCCGGCCTTCTCTTTTTCTTTACGCTCCTCACTTTCTTACCCTTCTCAAACAATCTCATATTTATAAACCATACAAAGTTAAAAAACTGTTTTGAAACAGTGTGTATATATAAAAATGGCAGGGGAATAAGGGAATAAAGATGGGTTTCTAAGACAAGAAAATGAAGTTTTCCTTTTTCTTTTTTTGCTGGAGGGAATAAGAATAGTAGATAAAAGTAGTAGGAAAATGCTGGAAAAAGGACCTTTAATGGTAAAAGATGAAGAAATTAAAGAGTGAATGTGAAGATTGTTGAAGCAGAGAGATCAGGGAAAGAGATTGGGAGAGAATTGAAATATTCGTTTTTTTTCGAATAAGTGAGGATTTTATTATGTACAAAAAAGGTTACACTATATCACTTTGTCAGAGTAGCAAACAAAAGAGAAATAATAAGATCAAAGTAAGCTAATGCTGAGAGAGTCCTGAAAGTTTTTGGCATACAAATTAAAATGTGTTCTCCCCAAGCTAGAAAGATTCAGTTTTTAATGAAGAATATGAGGAAGGTGATGTTACAGGAGAATTGGGAACTCGTGAATTGTTGACAAAAGATATAGAAAAAAAAGAAGTAGAAGAATTAGGAAGAAGGTGACCGAGAAAAAAAAAATTAAGAATAAGAGAACATTGTGCATGAGATTGAAGGTGGTGGTGGTGGGGAGTAATGGGGCGGCGAGAGAAGGTGGTGGAGGTGAGAGTGGTGGTGAGGAGATGAGACTTGAGAATGAGACTTGAGAGTGAACTGAGGATTGGGAAGAAGAGAATGAAATATAAATAAAAAAAATATATGTGACTCATATATGATTTGACAAAGTTTTATGAGGGCAAACATTATTGATTGTCGAGTTATAGTAAAATTGATTCACTTTATTTACTTCAAGGGCTAAAATGTACTAGTTGTTTGTTCATGGTGTCCAATGGTACAAAGTAGTTATATTATAGGCAAATAAAGACCCTTGTCCTAAAAAAATATTTTTATCTATCTATTTTTTTGGTGTATAATATTTTTACAACTCTATTAGATCTTGACTAAATGTAAATTCAGTGATAGAAATATTAGGTGGAGATGTTACTTGGTGAAAGGTAAAATGAACATAGAGATGTTACTGAAGAGGCACGTGATCAAAACATATACATCGTCCTGGTTCAAAATACATGTACCCCTTCCACACCAAGTAGAAACACTTGTTATCAACCATTTGATAAAATTAAAAGCTAAGTCTTACACTGACGACACACATGTGAAATCACTAATTATTCATTGACTATATTGGACCTATTAATCTGGGTCTAGGTAAAAATCTTAAACATTTTTAGTTCCACTTTTCTTCGGTGATTGCGACTTGCATTGCTAACTCGTTTTCCCCAGAATTAATTTATTTTATTAATAAAAAGTCAACCATTAGAGCAAGAAAATGTCAACTATTGGGGATGCGACGAATTATTTTAATCATGGTGAACAGCACGGAGATTTTGCTGCACCTTTTAAGGTGTTGTTCAATTCCTTGAATTATTCACTGAATTTCGTAGCTGGTTTTTTTAAATGCTGTACTTTGACTTGATCATAATTTAATATAATGAAAATAATCAAAATATGTAACTCTGAACCTAAACTACTACTTTTATTAGCACAATAATATTTCTTTAATATACTTTTTAATAATCTCCATACCTTTTGTTTTCCCACAATAATCTATAATCTATAGGGCCGGCAATAGTCTTTCTCTCTCCTTTCTTTAATTTCTAAGGATTGTCAGAGTTCTTCTCTCATCGTTGTGTGTGTTGTTTACAACGTCTCCCGCTCCAGTTCTGACGGGGGACTAAGACATATGATATTTACAATCGTATACTTTTATTTTCATGGTTTTTTAGATTCCTATGGTTTTTTGTTTTCCTTTATATATAAAAATAAATTGGTTTGAAGGTTAAAGCGATAATGAGATTTTCTTCTAGCAATCTCCATCTTTTGTGTTTATGGGTTATTTGTTTATGTTAGATATGAGATATTTTTTTCAAAAATCAATTTGGTTGTTTTATTGCTTATAAGATTTGTGGATCCTTTAGATATTTCTTCAAACAATCACTACTCATAATGATTTTGTTACTGATGATATATCTTTTTTATACCCACAAATTATGATAAAAGAATATATTGATGAAGATGACAGGGTTCTCAGTGATGATAGCTTTTCTCTTACCCACACTAGGTTATGATAGTTTTAGGGTTTTTAGCCATATTGTCTTTTAATTTTCCTTTTTGCAAACATCTTAGTATTTTAATTTATACCCACAAGTCACTATTCAAAATATTCTAATATCTATTAAGTTCCAATTGTTCTTTAAAAGGCAAAGGTACAATTTTACCTATAGACTTTTATCAAAAGAGAATTGGGCACAAAAAACTTTTTCTCTATGCAAATTTACTGATGTATTATTCGGTGCAATTTTGTCAACACCGTCAACTGTTAGATGTTGGTCGTTAAAAGTTTAGCTACCTAAAATGTTGATTTTTGTCAGTCAATGTTCAAGAGTTATATATATATATATATATATATATATATATATATATATATATATATATATATATATATATATAGTGGAATGTGCGCTGCAAATTAAGTATAAACCATTCTTAAATTTAGATGGCCACTTCTTAAATAATGTTTAGTTGCAAATAACTCATGTGCTACTTTCATATGTTTACTTGGAATTTGCTATATAATTTTCATCTAGTTGATTATAGCTAGTTAATTTCCAATTTGTCATGTTAAAAATGGAAATATCAGCCGCAAATTACCCGTAAACCTTAAAATTGTGAAAACTATTTGCAAGTTGGTGGTGCTTTCAATTACACTCCATTTACTTATATTATCATTTTGTTTCTATTAGAAACCAGTAGGTAAGTCCCAAATCATGCATTAATTATCACCAACTTTTGGAATTCAAGTTTGAAAAAGAAGTTTGATGAGTTACAACATATTATCTAGAGGTAATTTCAATTCATCATTGAATTTTGATTTTTCATAATATAAATATTCTTTTTTTGATCAGAAATAACATAAGCATTCTGGGGACCTGTATTTTAGAAATTTTTGGGGACCCAATCTTAGTATTTATATTTTCTAAATGGTAAGGCTCCATGTTATTATTAAGTTTTAAAAGCATATCATTAACTGCTAATTTTTTTTTTTAAAAAAAAACAAATTCACATGCTAAGAAAAATATATTGTTTAGTAGCCTTGAAATTGTTTTTGCAAATAGTAAATTTTTTTTCAATTTGTAAATTAGTATTAAATGAAAAATATATAATTTTCAGTTTGTAAATTTCCTTTAAAAACTCTGAGGTGTATATTGTTTGTTTGAAAATTCAATATGATTTGTCAATGCATCATTAATGAGAGTACATTATTTGTTTTATAATTTGTCAATGCATCATTAATTGATTGAGTTATTCAACCAATTATTTGAATACCTATTTATAACTTCTATAAAATCTAATAACAAATATTTTGACTCTTTAAAATCTCTAGAAAACCCATGTACGTGCAAGACATGTAAAATAAATTCAAAAAAATCATGCTTGGCTAATTAAAATAATTATATGCGAAAAAAAATCATTATTCACACATTAATATATAAGTATTGAAAATGATTAGTATTGACTATAATTTATTTTTTATGTTTTATTACCATTCCTTTTAAAATCTATAAAATACATGTAAATAAATGTAAATTTTACTTATTTGATTTCTTGAGTAGATAATACATACATACATACAAGACAAGGTGAATTGGTTTAGTAGTGTACCATTCTGCTAGAAGATTTTGAAGTTTTAATTTTTTTGTTTTTCTCATCTATTATCCTAGGGCAGACCATCTTTCAAGCTCATCAACGGCTATAAACTAATCTAAATCGAGGCATAACAAGAACCATTAAGGTTAGCGCCATAACCCGTAAGATACTGCATTCTCACTTCTCGAACACAATACCCATGATTAAGGTAGATTGGTAGAACAACTCCAGTCAGCTGATCTAGTCGTTCAGGATTTTGAAATCTTAAGTTTGAGTGTTAGATTATACACTTGTGCTAAGAAGGTAAGTTACAAATCCAAAACTTAAATAATCCATTGCTGAGATATATACTAATATAATCTGAAATGCGCAGTTTGTGTACCTATAAAATAGTATGACAAGTTGTTAACATCAAATGTTATATTTTCAAAGCAAACATCGCAATCTTTAACGCATAAATAAAATATTTGGTTCGGCTTCAGAATTAGGTTAGCGGTCACTTTCACACTGGATTGCTATGCCGGTCCAAAACTTTCAAAATCTTAAAGCTATATCAACTCAAAATTTCACCGTTGATTCTTTATAAATTTCACCGTTGATTCTTTATCAAGTTTAACAGCACATATATGTGCCCCAAATATATTACTTTTTAAAAGACAACACATTCACCAAGGCCCTTTGGCGAAGATAAAAGATTTTTTGTAAAATAAATATGATAACATAATTCTAATATACTAATTACTTTAGATTTAATACTGCTATATAACCGCGGTGTTATAGAAGATGATATAAAAATTTAGCAACAATGGTAGTTATTACTCCTTCCGCTTCTAAACATAAGACATAGTTGACTTTTTTTTGGAGAGACTAAAGTTTCAAAATAGGTTATGAAATTATTGCATGTTTGATATATTTTTATATTATCTATTAGTTCATAAGTCAAATAAACTAGTTTAAACAAATTATGTAAATCAATTTATAATTGACTTATTTTACTTTTTTAGGATTTTCCAAAAAAAGTTAACTATAGGTATTATATTTAGGACCGGAAGAATTATTTTTGTTATTAAAAAAGAGCAAATTGAACAGCAAAAGTGAAATAAAAAGTTAATTACGGTTGCCATTGTTAAATAACTTCTTTTTTTTTCTTTTAAATAAGGACCTAACACAAAGGATTTATTTACCTACGCTCATCTCAGTTTATTTTTCTTGAAGTAAAAAAAACACATATAGTAGATAAATTATATAGTGAACCGATCATGCAAGTTTATTTCCATTCAATTTTATCCAAAAGTGTTACTAAAAAAACTTCTAAAATAATTCTTTAATACGTACTTGCAAGTTGGAAAATTAGATAATCACCCCATTACTTCTACAACCCAAGTATGTGACATAATTGAGATGTATTCAAAAGTTCACCAACTTAATATTTAATATACAATTAACTCAAATAAACCAGAAATGTTTACCAACCAACTGTCCTATCTATAAATGTTTATGTGTGGTTGGCGTTTGAATAATTTGTTGTTGATAGCAGAAGCACCATCCGTATTAACATTAATACAACATACAAACTTTATACAGGTTTGTATGGTTCACTAATACACAATAATACAATGTATACATGAAATTTTGTATAAAATATCAGCGTATAAAGACCCCACTTAATTTGGACATTATGGGAACATAGGGAATTCAAATTAAGTGGGGTCTTTTTTTTTCAGACAAAAAAAAAAGACCCCACTTAATTTGGACATTATGGGAACATAGGGAATTCACATGAAAGTCTTTAGCGAGTGATGTCAAATTGATGACATACAAGTGCGCAGAAACTTCCCATGTACACTTTATTAATTATTCCTCAATAATTAAACCCCATAGAAAAATAAATGGTCATTTTGTATTGTTTTGTTGTAATAGCTTTCTCACTACACCTCATCATCATTATATTAATCTATGCTTCAAAAAAGTGTTCTTTCCACGTTGATGTCTATCCTTAAATAGCCCCCAAAAGTCTCCTAATTCTCTCACTCATATATAGTCTGTCTTCTAAGAGTCTCCTCCTCATTGATCATCAATATTAATTCAAAACCATGTTGGTGTATTCTATATTTGAGTTATTCACTCAAGCTGCTTCTAGCTCAGGTTTCATCTTCTGTTTCTGCAATCTGATCATAGTGATAATCTTGATGGATATGAAGCCTAGATTGAGTTTTGATACAGGAAGTGAGATTCCTGTGTCTATGGCCAGAAGAAGCCAAGGGAAAAGTCAAAGAGTAGAAGAAAGTTCAAAGGAAATAATAGCCCAGAAGGAAGAATTCAGTGAAAAGTCCAAGGAACAGAAGAAAGAGGAGGAAGTAGCTGATGATTACAGCAATGAGGAAGAATTAGAGGTTGAGGTAGAGGAAGAAACACTAGAAGAAGAAGAAGAAGAAGAAGAAGAAGAAGAAGAAGAAGAAGAAGAGGATGATGATGTTGATGATGATGAACTGAGGAGAAGAGTGGAGGCGTTCATTGAGAAGGTGAATAAAGGATGGAAAGCAGAATTTTTTAGAACATAATTTGGCATCAATATCAGCTTCTTCTTTGTGATATGCTAATTTGAGTGTGCTAGATTCAAACGTTGTTGGGTCTAATTAGGGAAAACTCTTCCTCTTCCTTTTTCTTTATAATGGGGATTAGAACATAACTCAGACATCAGTGTGTAGTGAGGCTGAAGATAGATTTTGTTGTACATTTGAGAGTAAAAAGTTCACTTTTGTTCAAGAAAAGGTGAGTTGTTTTTACTTTTGGTTGAGGATAATGTCAATATTCTTGCTCACATGGATAAGGAGAAAAAGTGATGTGATGGGCATAAAGGACATTTTCTGTTTGAGTTAAGCATCCGTGGAGATTCCTTCTATCTTCTTTTATAATTTTTTCTTGGTTATGATAATCTTTCTGCATAAAAATCATCAAGAAGGAAGGGTTCCCTATTTTCATTTCTACAACAAATTTTGAAATAGACAAGACAACCATCCCCAGGGGGAAAGGGTTATGAATCTGTGTAGAACTGGTTTGTTGGCAGCAAACAGATGATGAACTGCTTGCTGGTCATTGATCCTGGAAGACGTTGAGTATAAGCATTTTGGTTCCAAATTGGAAAACATTGTATTATACATTGAGGTTAAATGCTTATAACATGTTGGATTTTGGAAAAATATGTCATAGATAGACATGAACAATACAAAACCGAGTGAGATTTTATATTTCACAACATATTTATTCATGCTTTAATCTAGTAAGACGTTCGATATTCCTAATTAATTAATTGTTCATATTACAACGATTATCTTGCCTACCGCATTTTGCTAACCTCATTGGCTAACTTCGTATGAAAGTAAGGATGGAGAATGGAGCACATCAAAAGCAAAAAAATTAAAAAAAAATTATGGTGCTCACTATTGGTTACCATATTTGTTTTATTATTTTAACACTTCAAAAGTATGTGAAACAACTAATGCAGAGAATAAAGCTGCAGAAAAAATTGCGGCTTTGTTCTAATTTTGTAGTAACATGCATGCGTGACTCATACTTGCATTAATTTCTCAGTCTGATGATCAGTGAATAAATAATATTACATTCAAATATCAAGAGAAGAAGAAAAAGAAAAGAAAAATGATAAAGCTGCAGCCTACAGCTACCGGAAACTTTGAAATGCAATTTTTTTTTCTTTCTTCACCACAATAATATTAGAAGTTGCGTATCAGAAACCCACATCCATCCACTCACATTTCAAACATTAAAGATAAGCAAATGAGGAAGACGATGATGATGACATCACACATTTTCCTACGTCACAATAATGCCACTAAATAAAATGAGTAATAAACAACACTAAAACACTACTAGGAATACAACATCAGAACAGACACATGGGGGATTCTAACAAAGAGAAGATCCCATAACTAACCCTAAGTAACCAAAGTACAACCTTGGAGTCAGAACCAACTAGACACTCATCCAAACTACGGTTTTGTCTTCATCATAATTAGCCAACACGTCATATTTGTCAGCTTATGTAAAGAATGAGTGAGAGAACCTAGATGTATGAGGCTGACTCAGCAGATACCACTTAAACTTACAGTGAAATTGATTTAGCAGGCAACTCCAGCATTTGTTTGGCCGGGGTTAGAGTCCTTTTCATGATAAAGTGCTATGTCATCATCTTCGTCATCATCGTCATCGGCATCATCAGCAGACGAGTTGCTAGAGCCCTGGATGTTGTTAAAAGAACCCGTGTTGTGGTTGTTGTTATGGTCAGCTTGAAATGCAGCAGGAGTCATAATAGGCTTTACTCCGCCAAAGCTGATCTTTATTTCATCAACAGGGATGGGATTGTAATGCCCAGATGAAACAGGCGTATAGTGATTCGTCTTTTGTTTCTTCGGTTTCTGCATCTGCTGGTGGCCAGGAAGAAAACTTCCCACAACAACCTGGTGCATAAGGCAAGTTCAAAAAAAAAAATAAAGTGAATATTGAATTATATCATTATATGACCAACCAATGATTTCACAAATATTAACTTAATTTTTGAGAGGGTGCTTGATTGTTTCATCACATATGTAAAGCCCTTCAGGTATTTACAATGAGATTATCCCAAAAGTGTATAAAGTGGCCAATTTTGACAGTACAGGAGTCATCATACTTATAAAGAAAACCATATTAAGTAACAGTTTTTTTTTCCAATCTTAATTTGCAATTGGTTTACCTGCACAGGACCTGCTGCTACCAATAGACCCGCAAGGCCGCCTCCTACAACTCGACCATCTGGACCTGCCAAAGAGACACTCATCCCACCAGATCTACTTTTCGTCACACCATTCTCAGAAGGCATATATGAACCAGACAAAGAAAGAATTTCAAACCGCCCCTGTAAAGGCATTAAATAAGCTTAAGCGTATTAATATGTATATCACATAGCTCCTATGAACAGGAAGGTAAGTTAGCCGGATACACATAAAAGGGAACATGACAAAGGGTTCACTCAAGTTACATGGCCAAAATTCCAAGAAAAAACATAAATATCTATATAACTGACATATGAGGCTTTGTGCTTTTATATGCGTATATCAAAATAACTTCTTCATATTCAATGCCAATCCAAAAGGATGTCAAAAACCTTACAGCAAGGAATTTATACTAATATTAAAATATCAGCATATTTACAAATACATTATCGTTTTAAGTTATAAAACTTAAATCGCATGATAGATGAATATGAAGGCTATCTTACATAGAAAAGTAGGTTCTAACTTACCTCATATGTTAAGGTACCCCCAGAAGAAGTTGGTTGCCGCAGTGTAACATTTGAGATTGTTCCATTTGCAGAAAGAATACAAATAGCACGGGATCCTTGTTGAGAGAAGGACATGACCTTCATATTGACATCCTGGCAAGGGAAACAGAACATAAAAATACAGTTAATATTCTGTACACCATAAAAGATAAGATGCATGATGAATGTGAAAACTCAGTTACCAATATGTTACAGTATCTTTTTAATGTCACCTCCTAGACATATATATACATTTTATAAATTCAAAATTCACCTAAATTGTGAATTTAATCATTCCTCCAATTAAAAGCTTTTGATTATTTATCACTTATTTGATACTATCATCTAACTTTTTCAGACATCTGAATCGGTTCAGCTTGACCCATTAGATATTCTTTATAAAAAACATTAGCATATCCTGCAACTATTACATCTGTTTTTAAAATATAAAAAAAATGCACTTTTCAGACTGATATTCTAATGCCTCAACATTCTTGCTGAGCAATCATACAATTTTGTTAGGAAGTAGTTTCATATCCAGCAAACAAATAATGTCACAAGAAAAAAATGTTATGCAGTAATAATGAATAGTTATACATCAAATGATGAATACATCCAGATTCAGACATGCTTCCAGAGTTGTAGGAAAAAAGGGATAAATTACTTCTCGTATGTATGAAATGCACGGCATCTTTAAGTGCATCAAAACATCGACAAAGTTGAAGGAGGAAAACTTAATCAAACATTTAATTATATAAGCACAATATACCTCGCCAGCATTAACAGTGAGCACATGAGGAGTGAAATTGGCTCCAACTGAGTATGCAATCCCATCACCTACGATATCATTAAAATAAGTGACTTGATTGGAAAACAAAGACAATGCACTAAGAAAATTAAGGCAAGCATAGGATGAACTCTAATTTTCAAGTTCATCAAACAGTTTGAGCATAATCTATGATGACATTACATTATTTTCAGATGTGAAAATCTTAGTCACAATAATTCCTTCAGTATACCAGAAAACAAAAACGTTTGCTGACATATACAACTCTCAATTTAATGTCATTCATTACATAAGGCCATGAAGGCGCTGGGATGGGGTCCTACCATCTCATGCACCTGTCATGGGCCAACTCAAAATTGAATGGTATATAATCCCACCTTTTCGTAATGCTCAATGATGTTCAGAAGTATCTCATGCAAGAAAGACAATAAAGCTTCATGAACTAAAACAAGATTTAACTGCAATTATTTGACATGTAAACAAACACCCTCATCTAAGTAGCCATTTTCATCCTGGATTAACGATGAAAATTATCCTCTAACAAAAATTACCATAATAATAACTAATTCGAATAGGAAAGAATTACCCCTACTGGGATGAGTCATTTTTCAGTCTCAGGGCCCAAGTCAACATCTCATAGGCAGTTACATAGCAGGCTTTTAGAAATAACAATTATTACTTATTTCCCTTCAGACCTATTCAAACCAGTCACATCAGCTAACACCGCCTGGATTGGACTGAACGAACCCTATTGAATACCCTGGCGCGCTTCAATTATTCTTACTCTGATTAGTGATTCCTGTGGTCAGAGACAATGCCATCCCTCCCCCACATAAAAAGGGAAAAAGAGAATCATATGCCACCTGAAGAGATAACTTGACCTCACTTTATTGTAACCAAAAAAAACACACAACTCTTCCAACTCACCCCTTCCCTCCAGATCTGAAAAGGAATCTTATCCAAGGGTCCACTTTCACCATCTCAAACTCTCCTACTATCAAGGAATAAATCACATCCAACCAAACCAAACACACAACATAAACCCAGATCATAATACCCAGCCATTCATTCCCTCCACATAATAAACAAAAAACTCAATTTTTCAGCCATCTTACTAATATCACGGTGCCAGCTTGACTCAACAGTAAACTTGAATGTCGTGGGTCCCTCACCACGACTACAACTGAGTTGACCCTTATTATCATCACACATCTTGATATTATAAATAACATAACAATATAAAAATGTGACAATAATATAAAGCTAATTACTGGTTTCACCAGACCTATTTCTAACTTTTAACAAACGTCTTATAAAGAGTATAATAATAATTAATACCTTGTGTTGCAGGGCTTTGAAAATCACACTTAAACGACTTCTTGACCGACTCAACGGGCCGGCCTCTGCCCCGTTGTTTCCACATCGAGAACTCTCCGGTCAACGGAATGGACGACGAAATCGGCATCGGCGACAACGCCAACGCCAACTTCCCGTCCGGCCCGTACTTCCTCGGCCTCCCTCTCTTCTTCTTCACCGCCCCGCCGTCCGTACTCCCCGCCGCCGCCGCCGGCGCACTCACCGGCTCCGGCGCCGGATTCGGCGGCGCCGGCACCGGCGTCTCCCCCATGGGCCCACCAAACAGTCCGTAATTCTCACTCCTCGTAACTTCGTTCGCCTTCACAGTAAGACCAGAAAAAAAACTATCCTTCTCTTCCATCATTATAAAATAAAAAAAAAACAGAAAAAAACGTAGCAAGCAAAAAAAAAAAATAAACCTCACAAACTGTAAACCCTAACCATCGCAAATTACAAAAAAAAAAACGAACTTTCAGACAAACAAACAAAGAAAGAAACAATCAGAAATAATAAATCGAAACAGAAAATTGAAAATGAAGAAAGTGAAGTTCAAACTTTAAAGTTTAAACTAAGAAATTAGTTAATTAATCTAAAGAAGAAGAAGAAGAAGAAAGAAGTGACAGTTATGTACAGAAGAATCAAATCGTGGCCATTGAAGAAAAACGAAGAGAGTTTTTCAGACAAAAAAAAAGGAATTAAAATTTGTGGAATTACAGAGAAAAATAACGACAAGGAAGGAGGGATAAATTTTCTGGGGAATGAATTTAGGGTTTTGCTTTGGAGGGGGGGGGGGAGTAAGTAAATAAATAAATAAAGTTGGGGAAAATGAAAAAAAAAAGTTTTTTTTTATAATGGGAAATTAATTGATAATGGTTATTTTATTTGCGAAATTGAAAGTATAAATTTTGGTTAAGAAATTGGTTCACGTCCGTCTTGGAAATTTAATAAAGATATGACTAAAGTATGTTTTTGGTCCCTTAACTTTGACAAAAGTCATGTTTTGGTCCCTTAACTTTGAAAAGTGTGTTT
Organism: Mimosa pudica; assembly: GCA_029929735.1. NCBI lineage: Eukaryota > Viridiplantae > Streptophyta > Magnoliopsida > Fabales > Fabaceae > Mimosa > Mimosa pudica. The sequence goes on along the minus strand of JAKELP010000023.1, from coordinate 10,717,547 downwards.
TTGGTCCCTTTAAATTTATAAAATGTGTGTTTTTGGTCCCCTTAAATTAACAGTGTTAATTTATTTAACGGAGAATGATGAATCTGCAAAACTAAACGCCTAATCACCTAAAAAACATTACACGTGGAAACAAACTTCCGCAACACCCAACACGTGGAAACCATCCTTCCCCTTCCTCTTTCTCCTTCCTCACCGTCACCGATCTAAATCTGCCTCCTTCCTTCTGATAAAAAATCTCCCTCCTTCTCTCTTCCTTCTCCTTCCTCGTGTTCACCATCTTCCCCAATATGTCTTCCTTCCCCTTCCTCGTGTTCACCATCTGCCCCTTTTTTGGTTTGCATGCAAACGTGAATGGGGTTGAACAAATTGTGACTTGGATTGCCGGCGGCGATGAACGAGTCGGAGGTTGACCGGATTCTGGAGGCTTGTGAGGCTAACAGGGTTCAGTTCATGGATGGTACCATGTGGATGCACCATCCACGGACAAAAAAGATGAAGGAGGTTTTGAATGATACGCACCGTTTCGGTCAACTTCAATTTGTAAGTTCTTCACACTCAAGAATTGATTAATTACTAGTGTGAATTTAATTGGTTTCTTTATTCACTTATGGGTTTTTTTTTATGATTTTTGCTATTGTTTTTTTATTGATTTGTTGGGGATGAGTTGGTTTGATGCGCCAAAAATTAATGCAAGAACATGTCAGATTGACATGGTAAGATTTATATAGTATATATAGAAGACGAAAGGAATACAAAATTTGAATTTAAGTTTCATGGGGAACATAGAGAAATAGACAATTAAGGTGTGTTGATATTGAGACTTGTTGACCCATATTTTTTGGGTTTATAAGGGTATAGCTTGGCTGCTTGGATAACCTAAATTTGGGGGTTTCAAGGATTTAAATCAACAGATTCAAATTTATACCATAGAAGGTCCCAAAATTAAGCATCCATATATAGACACTCCTTTATGAACTTTACTTTACGTTTTGAAATGAAGATACATAAAAATAAAGTGCACATGTAAAATGAATCCAAAGTCCAAACTAAACTTGGTTTTCTGTCAAAACATAGTAAAGATAACAAATGCTTTAGATTGTAGCATTTGGTTGGCTTGGTGCCGGATCATTTTGCTGGGTTGGTGTTGCTAAGTGAGTTTTGTTTGCCATTGTCATTTCTCCTTTCCTGCTAAATTTTTGTATGAGAGGGGAACTAGGAATTCGCCATTGTGGAACATTCTTCCAAAATGTTTGTGTAGAAGAGTGACTTAAAGTCTCCTACATTGAGACATTTAGCAAAGTCATAATATGTTTTGGACATTATTAACTTTTGTGGTATAGTTTTTCAAATATTTTACCTGTTCCATTCTCATATTCTGCCAAGTCATTGATTCTTGTGTGGATAGTTCATATGATGGGACCTGTATTAAATTTCGTGTCACTACTCAAAGAGTTTACAAATAATAAAAAATTGTGAAACTGAATTTATGGATTTTACCTCACTTGATTGCAAACTTGTTTGTGTGTCTATTTGAATAGGCTGACTGGTGCTTGCATTAGTTTGAGTATCATGGCCCCTAGTGTTTCCTGAATTCTTGCAACTTCTTTTGTTGTGGCCAACAATGCCACAAGTTGAACATTTTGTTGCAATGCCTGATCTACCCAGCTTGGACTGTGTTTTCTTTTCTTCATTTGGATCCTTCTTCCTGGCTTTTGGTGGTCTTCCAATAGGCTTTCTATAACTTGGTGGAAGAATGTCTGAATATTCTGTAGCTATCCATAAGTTGGGGCCATTTGTAGGGAAAATGATATGTTCATAACATGCTTGATATGCCTCTTTCCTATAATAAGTGGGTACATAATCTTCTGGGTTCTTTTTCCACCAATAGATGCAGCTTATGCCATGTCTACATGGGATGCCGGTTAATGACCATTTTCTACAGCTACATTCTTTTTTCTTTAGATCAATTGTAAATCTCTCATGCCCATTATAGACCTCAAACTTTTCTTCCCCTGCCCAAGTAGGTAACCACTTGCCACTATTATTAGCCTCCCTTTCCAATCTCTTTTTAATATTTGGAAGAACAGAACCTTGAAAGCCATTCATCTTTGTTCTATTAGCAGCCCACTTGTTCATAAAATAAGTTCTAATGTCCTCCAACATTGACATAATTGGTTTCTCTCTTGCATCAAGAATGACCTTGTTAAAAGCTTCATTCATATTGTTTACCAATACATCACACTTAGGTTCAAAAGAAAATCGAGACTTACTCCAAAATCTGGGAGGAATTTTGATGAGATACTTGTATGCATCTTCATCATCCTGTCTAATATCCCTCATCATTCGTTCCCATGCTTGCGGGTATGTAGCTTTGGCTGCGTTCCACATTTTTTCTTTCAATTTTATTCCTGGAAACTTCTTCCTGAAGTTGTTGTATAGGTGTCGAACGCAAAATCGATGGTCTACTCCTTGTAAGAGCTCATCAAAGGTAGGTAAAAGCCCCTACAGATTCATTACAATATTAGTTTATACAATATATGTTTTCAGAGTTGAAGAACAAAAAATTATGAAATTTACCTTTTGCTGGTCTGAAATAAAGGTATAAGATCTGCACCTATTTGTTCCACCAAGGTCTTCAATTAAATTAGATAGAAACCAAGTCCAAGAATCTTTTGTTTCTGCCTCTACAACAGCAATAGCAATAGGGAGCATTTGCTCATTAGGGTCTCTCCCAATTGCAGCAAGTAATTGGCATTTATATGGTCCTTTAAGAAAGCATCCATCCAAACCAATAATTGGTCTACAAGTAAAGAAGCTCTTCTTACAAGCCTCAAAGCATACGTACAGTCTTTCAAATACAGGGAGCATGTTTCTTGATGGCATTTGAGTATCAAGCTCTGGATCATAGTCAGGTGGCCTATTCACTTTTAACAACACTGTAGAATTAGGATCAGACCTTTTTAGCTCATGACAATAATCATACAGCCTTCGAAATTGTTCTTGGAAAGACCCATGAACATGATATAATGCATCTCTCTTTGCAGTTATTGCCACTGACCTTGAGACATTCACATTCCACTTTCTCTTAGACCTTTCAATAATATCTTTTAATCTATACTTAGGATTTTCTTTCACATTTTTCTGAATGCTCCTACTAAGCCATTTGGATTTTAGCAGTTTATTATTGACCTCCCTGCTGCATGTATGTTTGTCATTGATTTTCCTCAACTGCCATGTGTCTTGTCCCTTCAACTTTGCACAATATGCCTCCCAATCACAATTTGTCTTGCACCTTACTCTAACCCTTTCCTTATCATTTTTAATAAACTTTAGCCCTTTTCCAACATGCACAGCATATGTAGATATTGCTTCTTTGAAATCCTCTTTGGTGTTATAAAATGTTCCTACCTCCCATTTGTATTCGCTCATATTTTTTAACAACTTATGCGTTGGAAACCTATTCATAATATATTCATTTCCTTCATTTTCATCTGCATCTTCTTGCTTATCATCACAAGTTTCTGAATCTTCACTCTCATGATCTTCATATGAATTTTCTTTATGTAGTATTTTGTACTCCTCAATGTCACCTTCATCCACCTCTTCTTCACTATCATTAAATTCAATACTTAAGGCACTGTCTTCATCAGAATTGTTCCCCATCTCTGAGACTAACTTTTGAGTCTATACCTCAAGTTCAAATCGTGCAAGAAAGCAAGAATTTAGAACAATCAAGAATTTGAATCAACTACTAGTTTTAAAACAGTCAAGAATCTGTATGTGGAAAATCATTAAAAACAGGATTGCCCATTGCTAGATATGAAATCTTTGTGATTAGTAATGTTAACAACTATTAGTTTTTTCTTATAGATATATAAGTGTAATATTTTTATCAACTAAGTAATTAATGATCACTTTCAGGAGAAAAGACAAGGAACCGAAAGGAGGAAACAAATATTTTTATCAACTAAGTAATTAATGATCACTTTCAGGAGAAAAGACAAGGAACCGAAAGGAGGAAACAAAATGGTCGAAGCAAGGAGAAAAGACAAGGAACCGAAAGGAGGAAATCGAAATTAAAAAAATTTGCATGCCTAATTTGAACCTGATTACTTGGATTCTATTTACGGATGCTAGGGTTTGAGGCGTTCTTGAATGCGTTCTTTCTTTTTTCTTGAATGCGTTCTTTCTTCTTTTTTTTGGCAAGAATGCGTTCTGTTTTTGATTTGCTTTGTAAGAATGTGTTCTGTTGATTGTAAAGATTGTAAAGATCGTAATGATTATGATTAATGAATATATATTAGAGTTTTATTTATTTATTTATCTGTAATAATTTAATTTTTAATTTAATAATATTAAATCAATATTTAATATTTATGTAATATTAATTTTGCACAGTCAGCATATTAATTTTACACAGTCAGCATTTTCTGTTAGAAAAATTAACGGTGTTAATTTAAGGACCAAAAACACACTTTCCAAAGTTAAGGGACCAAAACATGACTTTTGTCAAAGTTAAGGGACTAAAAGCATACTTTAGCCTAAAGATATTTAATAAATGATTGTGAATGGGGGTGCTTAAATGGGATGGCATAAAAAAATGGTTAATTTTTTCAAAAAGAAAGGAAATGCCTTTTTTATTTAAAATTGGCATTGTATTGTATTTATATAATATATTATCCATTTTATTTTAAACAAATGTTCAAAGCTGTAAAGCTACTACGGTTGGGAGGCATTACATTTCCTCAACTACTGACAAGTTCTTTGTCTTTTCACTTAGATTAAAGTTGACCAACAAACTCACATTATTATTTTTTACAACAATAAATACATTTTCTACTCCTCAATTGCCCTTCTTTTTCTGCTCAATCTACTGTTATTGCCACCATATCACGTGCTCTCCCTCTTTCATACACACATATATACATATATTACAGACACAAAAATATAATTGAATAATAGTTGTAAATAAATATAATATTATATTGCCCCATTTGTACTTTTTTCCTTGTTTTCACACAAAGATCAAATTCACTTTCCCCAAGATATTTGCCAGCTTTTTTTGATCCAGGTAAATATATGAATAATCATAATTAATTTTGTTATTTGTGTAAGAATTTAATAGTAATTGTTTTCCTGGTAAGTAGAAGTCATTAATGTTTTATTCATTTCATTTCAGGTACATATGTAATCTTTCATTATGTTCCCGATTTTCTTTTCCAAAGATCTGTCCTGGCTAGATTCTTGTATAATCAGGTGATCTCAACATGTACGGGAAAAATAACAAGATGTCAAGATCTGGTAGAAAAGGATTTTGGATTTATTACATAATATATATTGTTCTAAAATTGTGAATTTGAAAATCTGCATTTTTCCATGTTTGGAATAGGTGATCGAGGGGATGTACTTCTTTTTGGGTTTAGTGGAAAAAAAAAATCCCATGATATGTTTTTCAAATTGACTAAAATACTCTCCATAAGTCTAAACCAACTCGCCGGGAAAAGAAATTGTACCAATATTTCCTTTTCTAACAAAATTTGAAATGAGTTGACTTACATTTGGAGGGATCATCACCATAATAAGCAATTTTTCACTTTTACTTAAATCCATTATGAGCAAATTTTGCACTTTAACTTAAATCCAAAGCACGCTTCATTCCATAAAGCACCTTTGAAAAATAATCGCTTCACTGAAGCCAAAGATAGGTGAGATTAGACATTGATTTTGCTTAAAATTAAATAATAAGATTTTAAGTTTACGCATATTTAAAATTATAACTTGCATTCCAATAAACTATGGTGAAACATTGTATGATGTATCAATGTCTTCAACAAGAACGAGCTTGAAAAGTGTAATTAGAATCATCCAATTGTTTTAAAAATAATAAAAAAACAAAGCCAACATACTCCTCTTGTTGGCTCTTTTTAAAGCCATAACAGTAACATCCACCCTTTGTGAGACCAAATCACGTGCTTCTGCATTATAGCCATCAAGGAACATGCCTACACGTAACGTACGTAACTAGATATCTCTACTTGCTGGTACAACATAGGAATCAAACCATCCAGAAAGAAAAAAGAATATTCAATTCAGTTTTGGAATCCAGAATCTCACATAAGGAACTATTTTAGTAATGAGTTTTGACCTCCTAGCCCACGTCCACTTGTCGTAGACTATGTACAATTGTACATCACAAACATACAACAAACAATCTAAAGCCAATTACACTCATTGACTTAAGATTATATATCATCATTCATCACCAGGAGGCAACAAGAACTAGTAAAGAAAGAGGACCTAGTTTCAGCCAATGTCTGGTAATAATATCTATATGTAACAACAAGAGATAACCACCACCAAACCTCAACAAATAAAGTGAATCCGATCAATCAATGTGAGAGCATGAAAGCAAGCCTTCTCTCCTCAAAAGAATGTTCAATCTCTGGAGCAAAGTCACATGCAAGAGGAACCACTGGAGCATGTGGAGCTGGTGTGATGGCTGTGTTCATTGGAGCTGACACGGTGGAAGGTGTGGATGGGAAAGGAATAGGCATTATTGTCTTTGGAGTTCTGTTCTCATCATCTTCGGGCATAATCGATGTCGGGGCTGCCTTGGTAGGAGTGGAAAATGGTATTATAGTGTTTGGTGCAATAGTAGTTTTCTGCAACTTCTCAATGTGTGTGTTGTTGTTGACTTCATCTGTAGGGTTTTTCATATTAGCTTTAGCCGCTAGAGTAGAAGCAATGGGAGAGAAAGGTTGTCGCATTAATGGTGATTGTATGTCCCGGAGATTACCTCCAGCACCACCACCAAATGACTGCTTTTTCACAGTACCACCACCACCGGCAATATCCAATCCTCTTCTAACTGTATAGAATAGACGAGAGTTAATCATCTAGTTTGCATTGTAAAGAGAACTCATTATGTACAGGCGTTAAACCAGGTTGAAGGGATTTATAGATAACGTGATAAGGACTATTAGAACAAGCCAAAACACACAAATATACAGGATATATATCTTAACGATGAATATGTTTTCAAGCAAGAAAATGTGGGACGTCAAATATTGTGGGGCGAGTGACGTTGAAGAAACAACCTGACTACAAAAAATGAAACGGAATCTAAATTGTATGCAATGAGATTTAATAACTCAACCAAGTTAAAGGGATTCATAGATAAGGTGATCATGGCACACAAATAAAATATATAGAGAAAATCTTAGCTTGAGTGAACTCGATGCATAGCGTCATTTGTGGTCCGACCAAGTACCAACCACAAGTTAATACATAAGGTATAATGTGAAACTTTTAAATTGACTTGGCACCAAAAAAGTAGTAACTAACTTGTAAAATAAACGTATTTATTATTTAACTTATAAAATATAAAAAAATTGAAAACATGAAATAAAAAAAATTGAGTTAGTTGCTATTTTGTCGTTGCCAAGTCAAATTAAAAACTCCACATCAGAAGTTATTTGTTAACTTGTTGTAATTGGTCAGATGACAAATCCCTAGTACACTGGGTTCAAACAAGAATTTCTCATAAAATATAATAAAAGGTACAGATAATAAGTTTGCCTAGCAAGAAATTACTGAAAATCAAATATCATGGGGGAGAGATGTTTGACCTGATGAGAAAGATAAAACAGAATCATCCAGGTGGTTGTCAAAATGGTGGGCAATGTCAGTCTTTCTCATGGGGCGTGAGTGGGTTGTTTTTGGGGTCTGAATCATGGCCCCACCAAGGGACACTCTTCTACTAGCCGCACCTCCAGTTGACATCCTAGGTGCTTTTTTGGCACCCTGTGCCTTTGAAGGGCTTGGTTTTGACCCATAAAGTGCTTCTTGTTCAGCTATTAATTGTCCCTGAATCTTCTTCAGATCCTACTCAACAGAAAATTCAACCAGTTTAAAATTTACCAGTCTAAACATTATGTCTCAAAGTCTATACAAATAGAAAATTTTATTGGGATAAAATATTTCAATGTGAATACACACACACACACACACACACACACACACACACTGTTCTTACCCTCTGCCTACGGCGTTCTTGCTCTTTCTCTTCCCGTAAGATGTTGTATTCTTCGAGCATAGATAGCAGACGGATCTATAGTGCCATGCATTATCAGGAATAAGTAGAAGCAGATTTACTTTAGAGAACATAGAATTAAAACAAAAAAAGAAAACAAACTTTTGGACAGCGTACTTACCCCATCATATGTAAATTCCATGCCTCTCTCCTTTTCCCATGCAATAGTTTTAGAAGCTAAAGCATCAACCATTGCTATATGACATAAAAAATAAATTGTAGTTATGAATCATATAAATTAAGCATAAACAGGAGCACGTTTTGCACAAGTGCAGACTTCACAAGTATACCAAAGAAATTAACAAATAAACATATTAACATGATAGTCAGCCTCACTTCAACATTGCTGACTTATTTAAGGCCCAGATTAAATTAGAACGCAAAGCTGTTGGATATTTATGTTTTTTATATTTTTTAGAAACTAAAGCATCAACCATTGCTATATGACATAAAAAATAAATTGTAGTTATGAATCATATAAATTAAGCATAAACAGGAGCACGTTTTGCACAAGTGCAGACTTCACAAGTATACCAAAGAAATTAACAAATAAACATATTAACATGATAGTCAGCCTCACTTCAACATTGCTGACTTATTTAAGGCCCAGATTAAATTAGAACGCAAAGCTGTTGGATATTTATGTTTTTTATATTTATTTCTAACAAGTTTTCCGCTTAATCTTATTTTGGTCATATCTATATATGACTGAAAACTTTTGGATATTCACCATTGGTTTATTAGCTCTTGGCAAAGTCAGCATTTTTAAGAATTGCTACTTCATTTCCAAATTGGCTAAATTCAGCATCACACAAAATAATTCAGCATCTACTATCTACAGGTCTATTTATTCAGGCTTAATTTGGTCCTGTTTTAATTTGAGCTGTTTGGAAAAGTCAACAACTGTTGCTTAAAATTAAACTCCATGAATACCTGGAAGTTTATTAACCAATGCACGAGCTTTCTCAGCTCGCTTTAATGTAAGATGAGCACCCCTCCCAGCATTGTACCGATTATCATCCTGGAAGAAATTACAGAATGAACAATGATAAATAACTATGGTCAAAGGTATGATAAAAGTAGATATAGAAATGTAAAGGGAAGATAAAAATCACCAACCCTGTTATACTCCTCAAGCCAAGACTCCTCATCACAAGCTGCCAACCACTTCTCAACCTTTTCAAGTATTTCTTTTCTACTAAAAGCTTCTTCTTTGACCTTGCCAATCTGAAGCTCAATTTGTTCAAGCACATAAGATGGGTCCACGGATCCTGCAAGGAAAATGAAGATGAAGAGATTCAGTTAGTTGAATCTATTGCATACATGTCATGCAATATCTCACAAGACGTTTACCTGACTCTATAGCTTCAACAGCAAATTCCACCTCATTATCATTTACAGGGACCATATGCATCTTTCTACAGATCTCTTCTAGTTCTGTTCTCTTCTTCAGCACAAGCTCTTTCATTTTGCTTGCTTTTAATTCATTTAACCTACATACTTCTGCCTCAACCTGCGTAAAATTACTATTTTATGAATTCTGAGCCAAAATAAATGAAGAAGTCCAGTGTAATAAACTTAGGTTGCTTATGACTCACATAATTAATGCAATCCAAAGACAAGGTGTTAGGCTCAGTTATTTCATGTTCTGAAGCAGCCACATTACAGGTAATATTCTGAAACATTTGTTGCTCTTCCACCGGTGTGTCCATCAAGTCCCAAAGTTCCAACATTGTTGTTGCGAGATCTTGGAGCTGCCAGATCATAAAAGTCACATTTTTAAATGTCAATAACTATCACAAACTCTTCATTAAAGAAAAAATTGCATTATTTACACATTGTACCTTTTGCATTCTCTGCAATTTAACTTCCCGCAGATTTTGTATAGCAGCTGCCAATTGCTGAATTGTATCATTTCGTTACACTCTTGGGCCCTTCATTATCTCCTAAACTAGGATGAATGTCACTAACTATCTGCTTAAAGTCCAATCCAAGCACTGAACAAAGGGACTTTAAAGTGTAAAGGCGGTCCTGGACCTTCTTGAGGCGTTCAATCTGTTCAAATAGCACATACAAGTGTGATCAGTTAGCAAGAAACAAATAAAGTGTATTAGATGATTTGAATTAAATAAATAAACTAGGGGGAAAGATGAACTAGATCATAATTGACCTTCTCTTTTTGAAGTTTCTGTAGCTCTCCATGCAATTCTTCAAGCTTTCTCAAGGATAAATCAGATTCATCTACAACCTTCTTGGCAGAAATATATTCTTTGGACCCATAGACCTCATTTGAAATACTTAATATCTGCTCTTGAACTTCTTTAAACTGAGCCCTTCTTTCAGACTTCCTTTTCCGCATCTCCTCAAGCTCTGGAAGAATTCTTGCAAGCTCATGTTTCAAACTTCCAACCTTTTGATCAGACTAGGAAAATGAGAGGGTAACTTCTTCAGTAACAACAACGAATCTTGTCGGAGAAAATATTACAAAAAAATCAGAATAAGAAAGATATATTCCTAGCTATATCAATAGTGCACGTGAGGGAAAGCATTATATCTTTACTCAACTGCTGCTTCTGGGAACAATAGATCTTTTTAGGTGCAAATCTTTGCTTAAGATTACATTGACAAGTAAAAAGCCTTAGCTGGGTTCAATAACATTGAAATGTCTCTGAATCAGCACATCCACAACCCATTTTTACAGAATAATGCTAAAATAACATAATTGCCTAGGCCTAATAGCACACCAACGCTAACATACACATTACCATTTCCCTTTGCTAATTTCTTTTTCTTCTTTTTCCTTTCGAGTTTTTGAAATTGCATGTGCTAAGCCCCCATTACCACAATCAAGAAATAACATATTGGCTATTCAAAAGATATCTTTATAAAAATAAGAGCTGCTAATACGCATTTTCCAACCTGCCTAATATGTACTGGACGCTCGGCCATTGCTGAGCAGATGGCTGCGAGTTCTGCTTCGTACTCAGCAATTGCTTGTCTCAACTGAGCTCTACTTCTATTCGCTTGATCCACCTTTCTTCTGTAAACCTCTAGGCACTCTCGTTCAAGCTCAAGCAGCATTTTATCTCTTTCCGAGTCAGGCTCCCCGACTTCATCCCATATTATCTGGTTTCAAAAAATTAATGTAAGGCATTGATTGACATTTGGTTTCACCATGTAAATGAATAGGATAATTGAATAGAGGTGTAGCAGCATCAATGCATACCTGAAGTTCATAAAGAAGTGTTCCACAAGTTGTTTCAAGTTGCACAAGCGGATCACTTTGTCGTTTAGGCATTATAGAGTATTTATCTGCCAAGACATATCCAATCAGTGATTCAAAAGATAAAAGTAAAAGAAACTTGCAAGATCAAAGGTATAGTCTTGAATCAGTTAAAATTGACAAGTCACAGATATCTAGCAAACAAAATTCCAACAACAAAAGATCGACAATTCACAAATTAAACAGGAATGTTGGAGAAATTCAGTGTTTGTACACAATTATTATTATTACTAAGTAAACAACAGTGCCACTAGAAAAAAAACAGGTCATAAAAACATAAAAGCAGAATAATCTAGTGTTCACTTAGAAGGTAAAAAGTAAGTAAAAGACTTAAATTATCAGATTCCCCAACTGAAATTCTGATAAAAAAAAATTAATTCCCCAACTGAAATATTTAAAATATGCATAGTTGATACAATGCCCTTTAAATTTTATCCAAGAAAAACGATTTAAACTCAAGCTTATAAGTCAGTAATTAATTATCAAAACAAGAGGGAAAAACTTAAAACCGTCGTTTCGAAAAGTAGCGGTCAAGATTTGAGAGAGAGAGAGAGAGAGAGAGAGAGAGAGAGAGAGAGAAGTCAAAAACCTTGTTCTCCATTGAAAAGCGTATAACAAGTAAGAAAAATTACAAAACCAAATTCACTGCCAAATGAGAACGAAAAAAATTAAAGAAATCAAGAAATGTGACTTAAGTAAACGAAAAAAAGGTTCAAAATTTAGACACAAACCCAGATTAAACGAAAAAAACTCACCAGATTTTGAGAGTACACAGATCGCTAGGGTTTCGAAATTCCCCAATTCTAAGGCAACGGGAACGACGGCGAAGTAGAAGCTCGATGTAGGAAAGGGAAAGAGAAAGAATGTGTTTTGAAATGGAAAGAGAAGAGAGAAGAAAGAAGTAGGAAATGTAGCCGTTTGAAGAAAAAATGGGACCGTTGAAGACCGGTAGGGAAGGGTTTTGATTTCGATTTGAATTGATTTGATTTGGATTTTTTATTATTATTTTTATTGCTCCTTTAAAATAATAAATTTAATAATAAAGGATGCTGGATATTTGAATTTCAAATTTGGAAGAGAGAGACAGATAGAGGACGGATTGGAAGAGGAAATGACTTTTTGGTAATAAAGCTTGCTTTTTCGTTTGCTGGAGTCCAAAACAATTTCTTTACAATCCAAACAAAATTTTCAGTCCAAAAAAGAATCATTTGCACCCTAGTTACTTCCATTTTTATACAAAACGTGCCTACACTAATTTTTACTTCTTGAAATCCTATCTTAAATCTTAAATATAAGAATAAGTTTTTGTTTTGTGTAGATTACTCATGCGATATAGATAAATAAATCATGATGTAACAAAGTCATTATTAAACTAATATGCATTTTATGCATTGTGAATCAATCGATATGTATGGTTGTAAGATTTTAAATATAACTTTTCTGACCTTTATATGATATAAAGTATTTCATTCTTAGAATATATGGTATTCTATAAGGAAAGTAAATTAAATTTGAGAGAAAATATTAATATAAATAATTTAAAGTGATCTTTTTTATTTCTTTTGTTTATGAAAAAAAGAGACCAATTTGATTATATATTAAGATAAGAGGAGTAATATTTCATTATTTTGCATACTATGGGGGATGATGGCATAAGGGTAGTGAAAAATCGGGTTTAGGCTGCCAAAAAGAAGCCCGACATTGAAATGGGCTAGTGAACCCAGTTTAGTAGTGCTTAGGGGGTAGCCCGATTGTTATTATTTTTTAAAAAAACAAATAAAAGTTCCGCCTTCCCTTTTATCAGTTATGTCATATGTGTTTATTGTCACTGGCCAAAAAAAAAGTTATGTGTTTATTGGAGATATTCTTGCGTGAACCCGGTGCACCACGTCATTTGTGGTCTAACCAATCACAAGTAGACACATATGGTGTGACGTGTTATTTTTAATTTGACGTGGCACCCTAAAAAAAACTCAACTAACTTTTAAAAGTATTTTATTTAAACTATAAAATAAAAAAAACATTGAAAACATAATATTTAAATTTTTTTAGTGGTTAATTCCTATTTTTAGGGTGCCATGTCAAATTAAAAATTACACGTCAGACCATATGTGTCTACTTGTGATTGGTTAGACCACAAATGACGTGGTGCACCGGGTTCACGCAAGAATGTCTCGTGTTTATTGTCCCTCTCATTTTCCGTAAAACATCTCTCTCTGAGCAAAGTAACTGATAGGCACTCACTAATCAATTATGGTTGTTTTTTGGTAGTATGTGACACTATTTTAGCAAGTCTTAGAGCTAATCTTGAAAGTTTGAAGGAGGAATTAATTTGGGTGTTATGGAGAAGATATAATGTAAGAAAAGTTAAATGTTCAAATTAAGTAAAGTCTTAAGGAAGTTTTTTTTGTAAATTATCTTTTAATCCTAAATGACAATTATAACCTCCTTAATGAAACTAAAAGACTTGTCACGCATAATCCAAAGCTTGTTATAGAAGGTCTAAAAATTCTTAGTATTTGAAATTCGACACCTTATAAATGGTGCTAGAACATTTTTTATTTATAGGAAACACCTTGTGAAAGGTGACCGAACTTTTGTTAATAATGGCAAAAAAATTGTTATTCATAGCCCAAACATTGTGACAAAGGCCCAAAAAGTAAAATTGTCATTTGAGTTTGAAAAATAATAGAAAAAAAATCCTTTGAAACCCTACTTTAATTTAGACATTTAGTAAGTCTTTTTTAGTATTATATCTAATCCATGAGACTTCAAATTAATTCCCCCAATTTAGTTATTAGATATTACTTTAAGTTTGATCATAAGCGAAAAAATATATTATTGTTTTACCTTTTTACACTATTAACTACTATTTAACTATAATCTTAGGAGTATATTGATCTGCACATTTTAATTAGACACGCACTATTTAAGCAATACTTGTTTTGTGCTTTGTGGACGTCCCGTTGGCACGTTATGCTATGTTTAAAGGAAAGATTATGTCTATACAAAATAAAAATTAAATGTGTGTGTGTATGTTTGTGTTAGTGTGTGTGTGTAATATTAATTAAAATTTGAAGGTAGTTACATTAATCTAATCTGTATACCTCTACCTCTTCGTCTATCTTGATATTGATTTTAGGAAAGGTTAACGTCAAATAATTACAAAAGTTGTCTTATTATTCATTTTTTGGAGGACATATGAGAAGAAAAAGATAGTGAGCAGAACTCAATATTGAGCTCTACATTACTACAATACAAGATATGATGCATAAGCTCACTCTGAGCATCGCCCCAACTTTTAAGCCCATAACTTAGATTAAGGTATTGTCATATTACTAGGCAATAAATTAATGCATGTGCCTTGGAGACTTGGACATATATAGTACAGTTCTATTACAGGATTTGAATAAGCTATGGTGGGATCAAACTTTGGTTGGAATGGCCCTAAGAGGGTGAACCCTTTTTAATGTCAGCCCAAACTTTTCCTCCATGTCTACTTCATTAGGATGGAGATCATCTGCTAGCTTCCACTTGTACTTGTGGATGAGAGAAGCTATAATCAAATGAACTGATCTATAAGCCAATGGCAATCCAGGACACATTCTTCTACCTGCTCCAAAAGGAATGAGCTCAAAATCATTACCTTTGTAATCAATTTCACTCTCCAAAAATCTTTCGGGCATGAAATGATTTGGGTTACACCATATGCTTGGGTCTCTCCCCATTGCCCACACGTTGACCAGAATTTGTGCATTTTTTGGCACCGTGAAGCCACAAATCTCTGCATATTCTAGTGCCTTGTGAAGTACTAACAACTAACAAGGGACCTAGAGGATGCAATCGAAGAGTTTCCTTCACCGCTGCCCTTAAGAATGGCAACCTTGTGACATGTGATTCTTCAACTTCATTGTCTTCATCACCTATGACATGTTGAAGTTCTTTTCTAAGTTTTTCTAGATTCTCTGGATTACTTAATAGCTCTGCCATGGCCCATTCTATTGTAGTTGATGTTGTATCAGTTCCAGCAACCAACAAATCCTACGGATTATTATGTGATAATAACTGACATGATAAAAAATGTAATATTCATTTAAGAAGCACAAAACTTTTATTTGAAGACCATGAAATACGCATCATTACAACTCTCTTATCTTTTTTGATCAAAATTACAACTCTCTTATCACAGCCACTTACTTTAAAACTTATATATATATATATATATATATATATATATATATATATATATAATGCATGGAGAAAGCTGCAGAATTTGTAACAAACAAACAAAGGAAATCTGGTGTTACGGGAGTGTTAATTTCTTCCTCTGGTTAAGGTGGAGATTGGAATGTCATTCATGTAGATGGAGCCTTAGCTTTTCTCATTCTCAAGGTGTAATAGCAGGATGTGGTGAAATAATTAAAAATGTGGAGGGAGAAATTTTGGGGTCCTTTGATTAGTTATTGAATGCATAGAAGCCCAAGATAATTTAGAAAATAAGAAAATGAATTATGGGGCAGCTTTTGGGGTCTAAGGAGGGCATGGGAACTTGGGTTTCAAATGGTTAGTTGAACTCTTTCAGCCTCAACTGAGGTTGTGAATCTGTGTATAGCTGAGAGATATATAAGATGTGGATAGTCATGCTAGACTGATTGATGACACTCAAAGCATGTTGAGGACCTAATTATTGTATTTGCTGATTTATTTGCAAAGTAGTCATTCATGTATTGCCTTGGGAATGCAGATAAGAATAGATACTACAAGGAAATTGTTAATCCTCTTTCCCTAAAAGCAATGAGAAAAGGCTCGGCTTAGGTGTGGCTCTTCTCTATCTATACTATTCATTTTAGCCGCACTGTACATTTTGTCTTTTGCTTTAGCCCGATGCATGCTCTTTCTTACAGCTGCGTGGAATGTGAAATGCTGTCTTCAAATTGCTGTGGTGGGTCCCTTTGTAGGTTTTGTTTTACACCTCAGCAGCCATTTAAATATTTATTTAATTTACTTTTCTTAGTTTAATTCAATTGAGCACTCATTTGATGTTAGTCTCATTTGTTTCGCATTTAAAATTATCTGAGCAGGTGGGCCCATGCCGTGTTTACTCTATTTCAACATCCAAAATTTGAAAGGTCAGATTAAAAAATTTTACATGTAAAGTTATTTTTCTCCACAACAATATGCATTTTAGCTTTTCTTCCTTTTTTCATCCGACGTCTGTTATTACTCCACGGCCAACGCTATATCCTATCCTATATATAAAGGGAATGGTTATAAGATAATTTAAATTTAAATTTTAAAACTAATTATTATAGTTTCTTTTTTAAAAAAGATAGTCTTTTTTAAAATTTAAAAAAGATAGTCTTTTTTAAAAACAATTATGATTTGTTTCTCTCATTATGTCCGTCACAATGGTTTAATATATATTTTTTTTACCATTTTACCCTTTGTTAACTTTACATATTATAATTACATTTTTGTTCTTTCTCTTCTTTACTACACATTCTATCTTTATTTTTCCTAAAATTTCTATCTTATCAATAGAGATAGAGTTGGAAAAATTGTGATACATTAAATATTTTATCTATTTTTAATTTTTTAATACAGCAAATTGGTTTTTCACCTTATATTTAAGGACAAGAAGAGTATTATTGATGTAATAAAAAAAGAGTATTATTGTTATCATTATCATCAAATAATAGTATTCTTACGGTCCGTAATATAAGAGCCAAAATTTAAATAAATCTTTTCCAAAATATAAGAATTTACTCTTACATTCTTTCATCATTTGAAGCATTTTTTTACTTTGTATCCAACTCACCTTCATAGAAAATTTTCAGAATCTTAGTATTTAATCTACCATTTTCCATTGTACTTTGGGTCTGTTTGGATTTAGCTTCTTGAGAATAACTTCTTGGAAAATAGCTTTTGAGTAGAATAGCTTTTCTAAAAAATAGCTTTTGATGAAATGAAAGTGTTTGAATTAAGTTTTTTTAGAGTAGTTTTTAATAGTAACTTTTAAGTAGAATATAGTTTTTCTGAAAAATAGTTATGATGAATAGCTTTTCATGTTTCTTTTATTTGAAATAAGTGTTTTTCCTAAATGAGAGATTAAAACTTTCAGCTAGAAAAGGAGAAAAATTTAGTTTTTCTCAAAATAGCTTTTGGAACCCTAAACCTAGCTTTTCTTCTCAAAATAAGTGTTTGGTTATCTTTGTGTGAAACCTAAGTTTAGGAGCCAGAAAAGTTTTTGGAAATGTATCCAAACAGTCCTTTTGTCTTTCTTTTAGCATATAATGTATACGTTGAGTTTTCTTTTCGTTTGTTTAACCATCTGCGTTCCAATTACTTATACAGTCCTTTACCTTCAAAATTTGGCGTTTCACTACTCTTTCTTACCATGCATAAATTAACTATAGTCACTACCTCTGCTTCTAGATTAAGTATAATTTGTCCCTCAAAAGTCAATGTTACCCCGGCGATGCCGGGGGTATTACTATCTAGTTGCTATAATGGGTAGAAAGAATTTTATATTTATATAAAATTAAAAAAAAAAGAAAAATGACATAATATGATTGATAAATTAATTTAACTATAGAGATACTATTGTATATATTACCAATAAGACATAATTTTATTTTTTTCAGTTTTAAATTTTATTTATTAAGTAACTCAATAAGACATAATATGATTGATAAATAAATTTGTAGTACGACTATGAATGAACTGTGTAGTGTAATATATTATTAGTCATAAGACAAATTCAATTTCATCTTATTTTTATGTTGATTTTTAATGTAATGGCTTAATCCACAGATTACATTATCTTATCGATTTGACATCGAAAATATGTAACAAACATTGACTGTAAAAAAAAGAGAGAAAATATGTAACAAATAATATACACTAAAAAGTTTATTTATATTTTTAATTTTTTATTCCTTTTGTTTTTTTGTTGTTGTTTTTATGCAACACTTAAGTGTAGCGTGAACTAATGAATTATATTGAATAATACTAACAATTTATTTTTTATGTTCCTCCTCTATTCCTCTAGAACTGCCATGAGGCTGAAGTGAAAATAGGGAAGGGATTTCCAACTCAACTATTTAGTTGGCCAAATCATATTATTTTTAATATGTTTCCCTTACCTTTTAGTTTATTTATTCCTTACATTTATTTATTTATTTGTTTAGTTATTAGTTTCCTTTCGTGTTAAAAATTAATTGTGTTCTTTAGATATATATTTCTAATGCAAATCAAATACTACCTCCGGTAATATAGGACCTAATTAACTTTTTTTTGGAGAGATTAAGGTTGCGAAGTAGGTTATTAAATGATGACATATTTGATATATTTTTAGATTATCCATTAGTTTATAGGTAAAATAAACTAGTTAAAAGGAAAATTAAGTAAATCAATTTATAATTAACTTATTTTGCTTTTTTTAAGGATTTTTCAAAAAAGTCAATTAGGTCTTATATTTAGGACCGGAGGGAGTACTAGATACATATTTGATTAAGTGGTCCAATCATATACTTAGTTAGAGCCTCAATATGTTCTTACTCTTTTTTTTTTTGATACAACAGGGACAGATGTTCAATATGTTCTTACTCTAATCATACACAACCAAGTGAAAGTTCAATCAATTGACAATTGTGAAAGTGATCCACTAGAACAGTTGGAAATTAAATTTGGTAGATTTAATGCAGTTGCTGGAGATTTTAATTTCAAAATTGAAATTATTGGCATCAGATCAAAGTTTGAGTTCTCTATAGTTTGAAAGTTTCATCATTTGTCCCAATAATCTTTTGAAAAGACACATGCAAACAGAGTAAAAACAAATGATTGCATGCATCGTGTGAATGCTGAGCAACAATTGTAGAAACAAATCTCAGAATAAAATATGAGAATGAAGCAGTAATTAATGAGAAATGTGAAGGAAGAGGCAAGTGTTGTCTAGGGTTGAAGACACCAAAATATTCTCTGAAATAGTGAGAAGGCAATGACTATAAATGGGTCGCAAATGAAGGAAATAAATGAGTTTTAAAAGTGTCATCCACAATCAATCATACATTAATTAGGGGATTAATTGTGGTTTCAAAAGTCTAATATAAAATAGCCAAAAGGATGATGCTATTGTTCTAAATAAATTGACACGTGCTACAAAGGTTGTTGAGGTTAGATATTTAAAGATACATATTAGATTGCTCCACTCTTGTATCTTTCGTTCAAACATCTGATTCACCTTAGGGCGGACACTTCACTTCAAGCTTAAACCTCTGTGTTACTCCGGCAATTTCTTCAAGAGCATCCCACATTTCTTTAGCTGAATCAAGGTGACAAACTCTAAAGAAGTCTTTCTCACTTAGAGTACAATATATCATAAGGACAGCCCTGCTATTCAACTCCAAATTTTTTAATCTGTATATTCATTTTCTGCCTTAGGGAGACCTCTTGCATTTCTTGGCACAATATCTCCTTGCTCAACAAGTTTCCAGACTCTGAAGCTATGTGCCTTGATGAATGCTTCCATTTTCATCTTCCAGAGGGTGTAATACTCTCCATTGAATCCTGGAGGTCTACTTTTGGACCTTCCTTCTGGGAGACTATTCACGTACTTTGCCATATAAAGTGTCTGCAGCTCTCCTTGTATTTCTTCAAGCTTTTTTAAGGATAACTCAGATTTATTTACAACCTTCTTGGAAGAAATATACTCTTTGGACCCATAGATATCATTTGACATATTTAATATCAGCTCTTGGACCTCTTTAAACTGAGCCCTTCTTTCAGACTTCCTTTTCCGCATCTCCTCAAGCTCTTGAAGAATTCTTGCAAGCTCATGTTTCAAACTTCCAACCTTTTGATCAGACTAGGAAAATGAGAGGGTAACCACTTTAGTAACAAAAACAAATCTTGTTGGAAAAAATATTACAAAAGATTCAGAATAAGAAAGCTATATTCCTAACCTGGCGGGTTGGCGTGAGTGGTAAGTACTCTCGTCCCTTAAGCAAGTGGTTGGGGGTTCGATCCCTAGCCCTTGCGAATGGAGCAAATTCACAGGCCAGCTGTCTACCCCCTATTGGAACTTCAGAACAGCGAAGGATTAGTCCCACTTGACACGCAGGTGGGATACCCTTGGGAAATAAAAAAAAAAGAAAGCTATATTCCTAGCTATATCAATAGTGCACGTTAGGGAAACTATTATATCTTTACTTAACTGCAACTTCTGGGACCAGAAGATCAGTTTAGATGCATATCTTTGCTTAAGATTACATTGACAAGTAAAAAGCCTTAGCCGAGTTCCATAACATTGAAATATCTTTGAGTCAGCACATTCACAGCCCATTTTTACTGAATAAAGCTAAAATAAAATAATTGCCTAGGCCTACTAGCACACCAATGCATGCCAACATACACACTAACATTTCCCTTTGCGAATTTCTTTCCCTTGTTTTTTCTTTCAAGTTTTGGAAAGTAAGTGCATGGGCTTAGATATTGTGGCTATTCAAAAAACATCTTTATCAAAATAAGAGCTGCCAATATGCATTTTCCAACCTGCCTAATATGTACTGGCTGCTCCGCCATTGCTGCGCAGATGGCTGCGAGTGCTGCTTCGTGTTCAGCAATTTCTTGTCTCAACTGAGCTCTACTACAATAATCACATTGTGGTTTAGGCATTTTGGAGTATTTATCTGCCAAGACATATCCAATCAGTGATTGTTATTTTGTTTTGTTCAAATCAGTGATTCAAAAGATAAAAGTAAAAGAAACATGCAAGATCAAAGGTATAGACTTGAATCAGTTAAAATTGACATGTCACAGATATCTAGCAAACAAAATTCTACCAACAAAAGATTGACAATCAACAAATTAAGTAAACAATTTAGTGTTTGTACACAATTATTAAGTAATCAACGGTGCACAAGGAAAATCAAGTCAGAAAAGCATAAATGCAGAATAATCTAGTGTTGACTTAGAAGGTCATGTACAAATTGGTCTTAGGAAAAAGTAAGTAAAACACTTATAATCAGATTCCTCAACTGAAATATTTAAAATATGCATAGTTAATACAATGCCCTTTTAGTTTTATTCAAGAATAACAATTTAAGCTCAAGCTTAGAAGTCATTATTAATTATTAATGATCAGAAACAAGAGGGAAAAGATAAAACCGTCGTTTCAAAAGCCAGTGGTAAAAAAAATGAGAGAAAAAAAACATGGTTCTTCATTCAAAAGCGTATAGCATGTAAAACAAATCACACAGCCAGTTTAAAAGGAAAAATTGAAAAGAAATAAAAAACGCCACACAAGTAGATCCAAACTAATACAAAACGTGAAGGAGGGTGAAGTAGAAGCTGGATGGAATGGAAATAGTGACCTGAAGAAGAAATAGAAATTGAATTGTGGGATTGAATTGGATTTGCAGAGAAAGGAAAGAATGGTTTTTTTTGAAATGGAGAGAGAAGAGAGACGTTAGAGAGGTAGGAAATGTAGCCGTTAGAGCCAAAAATGGAAGATGATAGGCACTGATACTCTGATAGGCATTCAGCAATCAATTGTGGTAGCATGTACTTGATTTGAGCTACTAGTTGATTTGGGTTCTCATGGACCAGACAAAATATAAGAAAAGTAGAATGTTGGGCTAGAATTTCAAATTAAAGTAAAGTCTTTAAGGGACCTTTTGTTAATTACCTTTTAAACTTAAATGATAATTTACCCTCCTTACAGAAATTAAAAGACTTATAAACGTTGACCAAAAACTTGTCACGCATAGCCAGAAGCTTATTGCAAAGGGTCTAAAGATTGTTAGTAGGTTAAAGTGCAAAAATGCCCAAGTAATTCTCACGAAGGTGCAAAAATAACCATGCAAAATTTTTTGGAGCAAAACTATCCATCAAATTTTAAAACTGGAGCAAAAATGTCTATCGCAGTTAATTTTTTAACTTTTTCACTTATCATCCTTTGTCGCATCATCGTCACATAAGGGCAAATAAACACATAAGTTTGCCACATGATTTAGTGAAAGATGAATCGGCAGAAGATGATGCGTCAAAAAGTTAAAAAATTAACTGTGATGGGCTTTTTTGCCCTAGTTTTGAAATTTGATGGACAGTTTTGCTCCAAAACAATTTTACGTGGCTATTTTTGCACCTTAGTGATAATTACATGGGTATTTTTGCACTTTAACCCTTGTTAGTATACTTGAAATTCGACGCCTATGAAGATTGCAAAGTTTTCACCAAGTAAGAGTTTATTTGATTTATTAAGTTGCGGGAGTTTATTTGATTTATTAAGATTTGCAAAGTATTTTTGCACTATAATGCAGTTGCGGGAGATTTTAATTTCGAAATTGACTTGGATTTCTAATTTCCCAAAACACTCCCAGACACTATGAAGATTGCGAAGTTTTAACCAAGTAAGAGTTTATTTGATTTATTAAGTTTTTAAACTATCCTTCATTTGTTATTTTAAATAAAATCCCCAAAACATCTTACGTACTTGCATTTTTCTTTAAAAAAAGTATTAAAAATATATTTATAATGAAAAATCCCCATTTTTTCTTTCGGTTGTATCCATTTAGTTATTTAGGGTGGTTGTTACTTGTTATACAGCTCCTTATAGATGACATAAGGTTACACCACTTTATACAAATCTTCGTTATTATAATTAAATTGTATTTGACTCCAAAATGAAGACATGTTGGAATCACCCAGCAGCTAGCTAAGGGTGTATAGCCAATAGTCCAACAAATTGTAAAAAGGACACTATGTTGAAAGGAAAAGACACAAATCACAAAATGTTTATTAGTTTATGACGTTTGATAACAAGCGAAAAAATAAACTATTAATTTACTTTTCTACAATTTTAACTGCTATCCAACTCTAATCTTAGGAGTATATTGATTTGCTCATTTTAGTTAGGTACGCACTATTTAAGCAATACTTGTTCTTTGATTTGTGGACGTCCCTTTGGTATCTTATTGTATGTTTAAAGGAAAGATTATGTTCATACAAAATAAAAATTTTGTGTGTGTGTGTGTGTATTAAAGTTTGAAGGTAGCTATATTAATTTAATCTGTATACCTCTACCTCTTCGTTTATCTAGGCATTGATTCTAGCAAAGGTTAACATCAAACAATTACCATTGTCTTATTCTTCATTTTTTGGAGGAAGACATATGAGAAGAAATAAATTAGAGTGAGAAGAGCTCAATATTGAGCTCTACGTTACTACAATACAAGACAACTTAGATTGAAAGGAAGTTATCATGCTACTAAGCAATAAAGC
The DNA here is from genome assembly GCA_029929735.1 of Mimosa pudica. Lineage (NCBI taxonomy): Eukaryota > Viridiplantae > Streptophyta > Magnoliopsida > Fabales > Fabaceae > Mimosa > Mimosa pudica. The sequence continues at coordinate 10,693,890 of JAKELP010000023.1, read as the reverse complement.
CTGTGACTTGGAGACTTGAACATAGTACAATTCTATTACAGGATTTGAATAAGCTATGGTGGGATCAAACTTTGGTTGGAATGGCCCTAAGAGGGTGAACCCTTTTTAATGTAAGCCCAAACTTTTCCTCCATGTCTACTTCATTAGGGTGGAGATCATCTGCTAGCTTCCACTTGTACTTGTGGATGAGAGAAGCTATAATCAAATGCAATGATCTATATGCCAATGGCAATCCAGGACACATTCTTCTACCTGCTCCAAAAGGAATGAGCTCAAAATCATTACCTTTGTAATCAATTTCACTCTCCAAAAATCTTTCTGGCATGAAATGATTTGGGCTACACCATATGCTTGGGTCTCTCCCCATTGCCCATACGTTGACCAGAATTTGTGCATTTTTTGGCACCGTGAAACCACAAATCTCTGCATCTTCTAGTGCCTTGTGAGGCACTAACAAGGGAGCTGGTGGATGCAATCGAAGAGTTTCCTTCACTACAGCCCTTAAGAATGGTAACCTTGTGACATGTGATTCTTCAACCTTATTGTCTTCATCACCTATGACTTGTTGAAGCTCTTCTCTAAGTTTTTCTAGCTTCTCTGGGTTACTTAATAGCTCTGCCATGGCCCATTCTATTGTACTTGATGTTGTATCAGTTCCAGCAACCAACAAATCCTACGTAATTATTATGTGATATCAACTGACATGATAAAAAATTTAATATTCACTTAAGAAGAAGAAAAAACTTTTATTTGAAGAAGATCATGAAAAACGCACATTTAAGTCCCATAAAGTCTCATATTTTCTCGGTATAAAAAAATATTAGGAGAGTATAAAAAAAATAAATCCCATATTTTCTCGGTATAAAAAATTATTTCTTTCCATTGCATTTCATTTACCTTCACAAACATGGATGGTTGTTTGGCAAAAGAAAATCCTAGACGATTGAGAATATATGGAGGAGAGCGAATGGACAATATCTAAGTCTCATAAAGTCATAGCCACTTGCCCCAAACATAAAGTGACTTATAAATAAGACTAGAGAAGTATAAAAAAAATAGTCCCATATTTTATGGGTATAAAAAATTATTTTTTCCATTTTATTTTATTTCCATTGCATTTCATTTAGGGACACTTGCACACTAGTCACAAGCAAGAGATTTAACTTTAAAGAAGTATGAAGGAGTTGTTAATGATCATTAATAACAACTGCAATAATCTTCATTAATAAGTGAATGAGTTGTTAATAGACCTATATATCTAAAATTAAATCTCTTATTTATGTTGTACGTTAAATAATGGTCGTTTTCATCATACCTTAACAAACATGAATGGGTGTTTGGCAAAAGAAAATCCAAGCATTTACCTTAAAAAACATGTGGATGAATTTTTGGCAAACGAAAATCCAAGACGATGGGGAATATATGGAGGAGAGTGAAAGGATAAATATCTAAGCCTCATAAAGTTATAATTACTTACCGCAAACAAATGAACAATGTCCAAACGTTCCAATTGACTTTTGTCCTTTTCCTTTTGACTGAGCAATGAAGCTAACACATCTCCATGGACATCTGAGTTTATTAGCTCCATTTTCGAGTCTCTGACAAGTTCCATTCTTTCTCCAACAATATCATCAATGATCTTCAGCAACTTTTCAGAATAGCTATCCATTCTTGAGCGTGCTCCTTGTAGATCAAGCACTCTAAGAACGGGAAAAAAATCTGAAACGTTAGGCTTGCCAGCTTCTTCCATCAAGCCCCATATAGTTTCTCTGAATTCTCTTGATGAATCAGAAGCAAAACCAGCCAGGTCAATGGAGAAAAAAGAGCTAGTTATTATATTAAGAACTGTTGTAAATGCAACTTGGCCAACATCCATGGCTTCACATTTTGCACAGCCGTTATTCATATACTCTAACATGTCCTCCAACTTTCTTAGACGCATATTCTGGGTGGAATCAAGTATTGAAGATGAGAATATTTTGGTGGCACAAATTTTCCTAAGAGTCTTCCAATGAACTGAAGGATCTAAGAATACAACCGAACGTTTGTGGTGGTCGAAGGTTTGGAGTGTGTGAAGGACTGTTCGACCTGAGAAAGTTGAGTTTTGTTTATGAAGTGCTTCTTTAGCTATGTTTGGAGAGGAGATAACTATGGTGGTTATGGAACCTAGTTTGATGGTCATTAGAGAGCCATAGATTTTCGAGAGTCTAGAGAGTGATTGATGAGGTTTGTTGCCGATTTCTAAGATGTTTCCGATTATAGGGAAAGGAGGAGGACCTGGGGGAAGGTTGAAAAAATTGGGTTTCTTGTTTCGGTGGAAGAAGAAGATTGTCCAAAGGCATGAGATTAGAAAGGCAAGAACAAGCATAAGTGTTGAGTAGTCCATGAGCTTAGCTTGATCTATCAATCCTCATGCTAAACTTCTGTCTTTATATGTGCAAGTGTGACCTTGATAACTACTCCCTTCAGTCCCTAATATAAGAGCTAGCCGCTAAAAAAACGCTTCTTAAGAAAACATGTGAATGTTAATTGGGTGTCTGGATTTAATGCTTCTTTTCCAATATTGTCCATATTTATTATGATACTTTTAAGAGAGAGAAATACATAAACATTGATAAGTATGAAAGAGAGTAAGAGGTAAAGTAGGAAAAAACTCATTAAATGAGGATAGAATGTGATATGAGCTTTTATATTAGGGACCAAAATCATTCAAATTTTGGACTCTTATATTAAGACCGGAGGGAGTATTTATCAACATGTGTTTAGTTATAATCTATTGTTTAAATTTTTAAAAACATATTAAACACTTTTAATTCAAAGCCACATGCGCATTTATTTTTCATTGTCAATTGCATGTGACATTTAAACAAGTTTGTTATAAACAGCGAATCGAAAAATCAAGGTTAACCTCAGATCATATAAACCAAAAATAGTTGATAATTAAATATTATTGTGTCATCTATTTTTTTTAAACAAGTTGATCATGACATAATCAAATCCAATCAATATAATGTATAAAAATTCAATTAATAACACAAAATTAATAGAATCTAAGGCAAATAATGTGCAAAAATATTGTAACCAAGATGAACCCAACACTATATAATATGTTTGAAGTAAAAGTAACCATGACATTTTAAAATTGGAGCAAATGTAACCATGATATTTCAAAAATTATGGGCAATTTTGCGGTTTTGCCTCACTTTTGAAATGTCTTAATTACTTTTACTCCAAAAAATTACGTGGCTAGTGTTGGGTGCATTTTTACCACAATCACATGGATATTTTTGTACTTTAACCTTAAAATCTAATATTTAATTGAAAATTTATATTAACTCGTGATCAATTTAAAATTGGCTTTGTCAATTTCAATTAAATTCTCAAAACTTGTTCAATGATGATTAATCACTAGACAATAGTCTATAAAAACAAGATTAATTAAACTTGAAATAACTTATAAGTGGGAACAATCTTTAAGCCAAAAAAGTTGGTAGCGACCAAATGTTGTAAAAAAATTTAGGTACACATGGCTTAGCTTGATGAATTAATATCATATCAATTAATTTAATTCAAGATTATAAAATAAATCAAAAGGGGAAAAGATTACAAATACTGTAACACAAACTTCTTTTTTTGTCCTTACAGTTTAAATAAAAGTAAATTTACTTTTATTGGGGGTTTATTCCCTGAAGTTTGAAAGATTTGCTTCTAGTCTTATAGGTTTGCGCTCTATTTGTGGTGGTTAGTCATTTTGTGCATTAACTATGTTAAATTTGCTTATGTGTCACTAAAACTATTAAGTTATAATGACTAAGTGAGCTTCAGTTATAATGACTAAGTGAGCTTCAGTGGCAATATATAGTGACTTGGACAAGTATTATAATGATAAAAATAAGAATTCCCAAAAACGTTTTTCATTCCCTTCTTCGTGGTGTCGATGCACTCCATCAAGCATGACACTTAAGCTCAGTTAGTCAACATCACTTAGCGGTGTTGGAGACACATGAATAAATTTGACACCATTAGTGCACAAGATATCATCGATGAAATCCGGAATTAATTGGCCAGTTGGTTCATTGAATATGCTTTGAAGTAAAAAAAATTAGTTTGGATTTTACTTTTTGCACTATAGCATATTATGTTTGTATTTGGATATCTATACTTGTTGCGCTATAGATATTATCTTTTCTTTCTTTAGATTGTATGTATGTAGACATTTGTTCCTATGGGATGTGTATTGTTTTAGTTTTAGTGAAACTTTCTTTCTGTTTTGTGGGAGCACGTACAAGTTCAAATTCAAAACGCATACAAATAAATGAGTAAAATATAAAAATAATCTCATCCTAGTACTGAATTTGGATATTTCACGTCCCTTCTCACATAATGGACGTCAAAGATGTCTAAAAATAATACATATATAACGTCCAATATTTCATATATTCAACGTCCAATAGCTGAATGGACGTCAAATTTATATTTTCAACGTCACTGCCGTTTACGTCCCTTTTCTGGACGTAAAAAGCCCAAAATAATGGACCTTAAAAGTGTTTTTTGTAGAAGTGATTAGTCACAAATAGAGCAAACTTTAGGGATAAAAACAAAACTTTCAAACTTCAAGGGCTACAACCCAATTGAAGGATACTCTCAGTACAAAAAATGATGTTGATCCATTACCAAACATTACGGAAGCATATTAAACTTTCCTCTCGTCCAAGTACCAAAACGTCAAAACAAGTCGTCCTTGGCCACTTCTCTCTTCCGTGTTTCTAAATAAGGAGCATAGAAATTCTACTAACATACAAGTGCTTGGTTATCTGTTTCACGTAAACAAGCTCTATCTCTCGTGGGATGCATGTAGACTATATGATTAAGATAGCAATCAATGATTGTTCCAAGGAAACGTATACATTTTTTTTAATTGATGGAAAAACAATTTTTTTTTAATAAATGTGCCCGCCGCGACCGGGGCGCGACAAGCACATATATTATTTAAATATATGTCTCTCTTGTGCTTGCGTCATGACAATCATATAAAGTATAAATATATGTTCCGTCGTGCCCCACGGCGCGACAAACATATATTAATAATATTTATGTCGGGCCACATGTTGAGGCAGAACTAATCATAATAAATGATATTAATAAAAAATTAACATGGCAGTATGCCGCGCTGGTGTGCGACACACACCATCTTTTGCGCGACAAGAGGACTTAATTTAAAAAAAATTATTTTTGTCGCGCTTCGATTAGGAGAGACAAAAATAGCGCGACTAGAGACCATTTTTCTTGTAGTGAAACGAGGAATGGTATATATAAAGTAATTGAGCAATGCATTGATGCTTGAGCAGCTTTATGTTGACGGGTACCGTATTCAGACTTTAAAAATGTAGATAAAGATATCAATATTAAAGTAATGAATTAAAACGAAGAAATGAGGAATGAGTTAAAATTGTTTTGTTTAATGCATTTTGAAGATGAAAAAGCTCTAACAAATCATGGAAATATATCAAGAGATGATTTATTCCCATGTAAAGATATGTTCCTTTAAAACCTCAACTTCAAGGATTGGATGATCAATATCAAGATCTTTTATGCATCACTAAATGAAGCAATGGTAGAAATACATGGAAGCATAAAAAGTGGGAAAGAGTATTAGCAAGATACTGTCTGATTCAAGCAATGTATTCACCGCGCTTCATGCAGTTAGAATAAATAAATGAAGTCCATATTCATTAATGTAAAGCAAATCTAAAATAATGAAGTATGAACAAATTCGATAGAGTATATATTTTTTAGAAATTCTACAATCTTTGATGTTGGTATTTCGTAAGTGCTGTTTAAAAATATCTGTCATCGAAAGATATTTTTGATGGATATATTTTTGAAGTTTTGTCATACTAAAATCTCTTTGTTAAATAATCTTATTTATAAGTGTTTTTGAAAGATGAGTGATTTTCTTTTTGTCTGAAGTGATGACTAATTTATAAATAAGCATGGATTGACTATTCAATGAATTTTCAGTTAAAATAAACGGAGGCTTCAAGAGTCACACTAAGTCAAGGTGGATGGCACTAATAGCATTGGTAAGGAGATATAGTGATCTTATAAGCATGCCTGTTCAGTAGAATTTTAATCATACATTGAGATAAAAATTAAGATCTTCAGTTAGTTTATATACATCGTATCAGTTATGCTCGTAGAATATTGGATTAAAGAGCAAAAATAATTGTTACTCTTATAACATAAATGAGTCAATATTTATATAAAATGTATTTTCTTTCAATCGTTTTATAATTAAAGTAAGTAATTATTTATATAAAATGTGTATTCCTGTATTATTTTAAGCATTTTGTAATTGGCAAACCATTGGACGAGCTGCAACAGGAGCTGAGTCTAGTACAATAACTCCAATGACTACTAAAAGAGAATGATAAATGTCCAAGAAGACCATTACAAATTCATTATCTGTTAAAGCGTGGCAAAAGACCATTACAAACAAACCTGTTTACATAATTCTTAATTTACATATATAGTCTTCTTTCACTTTTTTTTTAATTACAGTGTCATTATGAATTGATTTAACGGTTTTTTTCCGATTGTTGTATGGCCCCTTTTCATAGTCATCACTTGATTTTTTTTTTGGGCAAAGGGGCAAAAATAGCCACCGTAATTGCCAAAATGGACAACTTTGGCACCCGTAATTTCGAGGGTGCAAAACCGTACACCATAAACCAAAATGGGGCAAATTTAGTCATCTTAAAAATTGGAGTTAAGTTTGACCGTTAAGTGAATTGGAATGCTGATATGACAAATGACGTGGCACTGTGAGACATAACGTGGCACCCTAATGCTGATTTGTCTATGACATGGAAAAATGCCCACTCCCCCCTCGGCCCCCCACCCCACCCCCAGCCTCCTCCCCTGCCCCCCCCACCCTCAGCCTCCCTCCTCGGCCCCCACCCCCTGCCCCCCCACCCTCAGCCTCCCTCCTCGGTCCCCACCCTCAGCCTCCACCCTCGGCCCCCCACCCCCTCCCCCTCGGCCCCCCACCCCCTCCCCCCTCGGCCCCCCACCCCCACCCCCACCCCTCCTCCCCCCTCGGAACCCACCCCCTCCCCCCTCCCTCATCGGCCCCCACCCCCACCCCCAACCTCCTCCCCTGCCCCCCCACCCTCAGCCTCCCTCCTCGGCCCCCACCCCCTGCCCCCTCCCACCCTCAGCCTCCCTCCTCGGCCCCCACCCTCCCCCCTCCACCCTCGGCCCCACCCGCGGTGAGGGAGGAGGGGAGGGGGAGGGGGGAGGGGGTGGGGGCCGAGGGGGGAGGGGGAGGGGGTGGGGGTGGGGGGCCGAGGGGGGAGGGGGTGGGCCGAGGAGGGAGGAGGGGTGGGGCTGGGGGTGGGGGGGCAGGGGAGGAGGAGGGAGGGGTGGGGGGCCAAGGGGGGAGGGGGGAGGGGGTGGGCCGAGGAGGGAGGAGGGGTGGGGCTGGGGGTGGGAGGGCAGGGGAGGAGGAGGGAGGGGGTGGGCCGAGGAGAGGGTGGGGCTGGGGGTGGGGGGGCAGGGGAGGAGGAGGGAGGGGGTGGGGGCCGAGGGGGGAGGGGGGAGGGGGTGGGCCGAGGAGGGAGGAGGGGTGGGGCTGGGGGTGGGGGGGCAGGGGAGGAGGAGGCTGGGGTTGGGAATTTGGTGATGATGGGTGATGTGGCAGGGGTTCCGACGTGTAATCACTTCAGGTGCTGACTGTCCTGCCAAGTCGTTTAATGAATGTGGGCCCCACACCAAAATACACGTCTGTTAACAAGAACTTAACGGCGTGGCTAGATTTGCCCCATTTTGGTTTATGGTGTACGGTTTTGCACCCTCGAAATTACGGGTGCCAAAGTTGTCCATTTTGGCAATTACGGTGGCTATTTTTGCCCCTTTACCTTTTTTTTTTTGCTCAGGAAGTCATGACTTGATTGAAACAAAACTGAACCATGACCTCGAGCATAGTAACGACATCATTTTAGAGTTGACAAGAACAAATACAAAGATCTATATCCAAACTTGGAATTGTGCACCTTTCAATCTATAATTATCCAACTACATACAGTTTTATGATAAATTCATGATGTCCTGTAATTCTCCAATTCATAGATCCCTAACTAAATCTACAATTTTGCAAATTTAATTTCAATCTTAATCCATATATGCAACACTTAAATTTAAAGTTTTCACTCTAATTTTGTTAAATCTATCCAAAATAAATGGAGTTGGGGGGGGGGGGGGGGGGTTGTGAAAATCCTCTACAAAGTAAATAAACCAATTTTTTTTGACTGAATAATCCAAATTGAAAATCAGATATATTAAATATGGATAAATAGGTCATGACAGGTCTCGTTAAATGCAAGAGTTTGATCATTTGACCATACAAAAAGTTATATAGCTTATAAACACGATTTGCAACATCTCCATTTATACATCTCAACTTATTATAGTCTGGATCATAAACTACTACTGTCACTCCAGTCAGGCGTGTAAAGTTAATTACACTTGTTTTTGTTGCTTGCGTTAAACCACCATTGATATAATTTACATTTATTAATTAAAACAGCATACTAAGATATTAACACTATTGCTCTAGTTCATGTTAAGATTGCACTAATTTACTTTGCCTCTACCTAATTTACTCAGTTCTGTTACTTCAGCCCTCTACCATACTTTCTTCAATTTCACCAAGACCACTTTCCATCTCCATAATCAGTAGCTCACACGAGATTATTTCGGCCTCTAATGTCGTCTCATCCTTTATCTTAAGTTGAGAAGGCTCTTCTTGAATTTGTTGACTATGATGCTGAGATGCTCCAAACAAGGCCTTAGCACAACATTCCTCCTGCTCAATGTAGCTGTAATGGATGTTATCAAGACTGACTTTCTCCTCTTCATGATGCTGAATCTGCTCATTAGGAGGGACACCACATGTGGTGGAAGGTTTAGACAGACGCAGTCTTGACCGTGCATTCTCTTCAAGAAATTCCCATTTACTTGAAATTGACTCATCTATATCCTGAGAGTCATCAACATCTGGAAAGTCTGTACCCTGATCCATGTCCATATCCTGAACATCGCCAAAATTTGGAGTAATATCCAAATCCATGTCCACATTGTGAAGATCTTCAATACATGGAATATGCCTTAGTGTATCCTCCCACACTAAATAACTGCAAGCTCCATGACCCTGTTTGAAACTTAGTCTTCTGTTAAGGTAGAAACAATTGTCCTAAAGTTATAGTTGATCAAGAATAAATTCTACACAATCAGAATTCATGAAACTATGGAGCAATATACAGAAATCATACATACCTAACATCCTAATTTCCAAGATAACTCATCACTAAATAAGAAAAATGGAGCAAGCTTCTATATCACGTGCTCTAAATTATTGAACATAAATAGCCCCACTTAATCAAAGACAGACATCCCCCATCCCGTAGCGTTTTTGACTTCTCATTTCAATCAATACTACTAATGAAGACAGCTGGCATTTGTGCTGAGAATATATGTGTTTCAGCCTGTTGGAGGGAATCAAATAAGGGGTTTGAAGGGGGAGGGAAGGACAAATTTTGGCTCCCTTCCTCCAATTTTTCAGACCAAATAAGGGGAGGGGGTCATTTACCATCCCCTCTCACTCCCTCCCCTCCAACCAAACAGGCCCTAAACCTTATACTACCTCCAGTCCTAAATATATGACCTAATTGACTTTTTTTGCAGAGGTTGAGATTGCGAAATAGGCTATTAAATCATGACATATTTGATATATTTTTATATTATACATCAGTTTATAGGTAAAATAAACTAATCTAAGGGAAAAATTTAGGTAAATCAATTTATAATTAACTTATTTTGCTTTTTTATAGGATTTTCTAAAAAAGTCAATTAGGTCTTATATTTAGGACCGGAGGGAGTATTATTTTTCTGATATTTTCATGTCTGATGGTGAGGTATTTAGAGATTGTATTATCTTTGTATCTGATAAAAGCAAGGTCTTGCAATTGTATTACACAGCCACTGCTCTGGCATTTGAAAACAGAAGGTTCTGTTTAATCACATAATGTATAACTTCAGCAAAAAAAACTTCTTCTTTCAATAAGTGTATACTCAATACTCATAGGTTTTATCACTTTTCAGGTCTTAAAATGTGACAAACATCATCATTTCCACATTATCATTTTGTGCAGAATAGCATCTCCTGCAAAGTATCTTTTCACAAAACATACAACAATTTTGAGCCACAGAGTAAGTCAACCTTCAGATGAAAATGAGGATGTACTGTAACTTGTAAGAATGGAACAAGTGGAGATATATAAAACAAAAGATGTTTCGAAATGTCCTATTATACAACCAGTAGTTATTTCCACATCCAATTTTAGAGCACAGAAAAGTGGCAGTTATAGAATCAGAACCTCGTTTGTCCTTAGATGGCCAACAATTTAAAACACTAAATTGAAAAATAAATCAGAAACAAGCAACAACAACATACACTGTTATCACTCCAGACTCAGACACCCCAACTTCTTAATGAAGTAAATACTCCCTCTGGTTCCAAGCATAAGACCTATTTGGCTAGCTGATTTTGTAGGACCTAATTCTAATTTTCATCATCTTCCCAAATTTTTCCCTATTGATACTCCCCAACAATACTAACAATCCTAAATTTAATCAAAGGGTTAAATATGTCTTATATTAAGGAATGAGGTAGTAAGTTATATCAGCTAGGGACCACCCATTAACACACCACTAGAGAGATAAATAGCACATGTGCACAAAAAGAAACACAACTAGCACAACATCGAGAAAAGTTAGACTACACAACAAAACATTGAACAAAACAAAAACCCTTGAATTTAACTTCATAGATAAAAATAAAAACATACCTTTCTAATAGGGCAGGCAAAGAAATAGTGACCTTTGTTGGGACCACTTGTGGCTTTCACTCTCCTGCACACTCCAGCACCACAAGAGCAGGTAGGGTATTTATACTGAGGAGGACAAAAATCTATCTCTTCAACCTCATCAGGCCATTTAACCTTAATGCATTTTTTCCCCTAAGAGCACAATACAAAAATTTGGCACATTACAAAGGAGAGTAAAAGAAACAAAAATCTGAAATCTGAGCAAAGCACAAGCATCAGTAGGGAGAGCTCCTCCATCGCTGAATACAGAAACTATCTAAGGGATTGGACATAATACTGAATAATACTATCTCCGTTACTAAATATAAAATCACTTTAGCAAATTTGGAGAGATTAAGGAAGACATTCCAATGAGTTAGGATTACATGATATTTCCAAAATACCCTCACCAAGTTTAAAAAGTATCATCTCACCTTCAAACCACTATTTTGGGTGAAGGGAGTATAAGGATAATTTGGGGAAAATTTGAGTCAAATTAGAAAGTGATTTTATATTTAGGAACAAACTCTCCTCCCTAAAGTGATCTTATATTTAGGAACAGAGGGAGTATAAGATATAGTTCTAATTTGTCTCAACTTCTTCAAAACTATTTCCACAATGAATCCCAGATAAATGACAACCGGCAAATAAATACAGTGGTTAATACCGCTACTCCACTAGTTAATTTTGTCATTCAACAAGTTAAAATAATTTTGAAATCCAACTCTCCCTTATCTACATTTCCCCTTATTTCTACATTACTCTTGCAATGATCCTCAACTACAACAACATCAACAAAGTTTTATTCGAATTAAGTTGGATCGGCTACATGAATGTGCTCTATCATTAATCATGTTTTTAGATATATGATTGACAAAAGATTTCTCCTTTAGCAATTTTGTTAAGAGTTCTCTTCAGTCTCCCTGGCATATAAAATACTCCCTCTGTTCCTAAATATAAGATCACTTTGGCTAATTTGAAGAGATTAAGGAAGGTTTTCCAATGAATTAGGATTACATGATCTTCCAAAAATATCCCTCACTTAAATTTAAAAGAATGTGGGAGTAATTTACTTGTAAAATGAGTATAGGGGTAATTTAGACAAAGAGAAAAAATAGAAAGTGATCTTATATTTAGGAACTTATCACATTCTCAAAGTCAACTTATATTTAGGAACGGAGGGAGTAAGTAACTACATTAAATGATGTAATGGAAGTACTAATGAAATAATGAAAAGTAAGACATACTCTCTTGATAGGACAAACATAGTAGCTCTTATGAGTCTTTGTTGTTCGAATCTCGCAAAGGCCATGGCCACAGCGACAATAAATGTTTGAGATAGATGAACTTTTGTTGTTTAAAGGGCAATCACGGCTCCAATGACCAGGTTGATGGCATCGGAAGCAGACACCGTACGAGGAATAAGAACGATCAGTTCTGCGATCGTATTGGATTGTTGGACTGTTTGGCCATGCAACTGAAGAAAAATGGGAAATGGGTTTTGCAGGAAGAACAGGGGACTCCATGTTTACTTCTTTGATACGCTTTTCACACATGCATGTATGTTAATTTGGGTTAATTTGAAATCCTGACTTTATATTTAAAATTTATATTTGGGTCGGATTGGACTCAAAAAAAGTGGGTTAAGTTGAAGAAATTAAGCTTGAATTAAAATGGGATAAACGCGGGTTAGTCCATATTGACAGTGGGTTGACTCGGGATGACCCGTTGAAATTGGGCTAGTATAAAATCTCAGCCCTACCCTCAGCCTAAGGCGCATTTTACAACATCATTTTGTTCCCACCAAAGAAATTTGATTGACAAAATCTAATTTATCTTAAGGTTAAGCTGCAGAAATACCCATGTGATTACAGTTAAGATGTAAACAATATTCATTTGATTTTTGGGAGCAAAAATAACCATTTTTATTACATTATGAAATAAAGGAAAAAGTATCATTTTTGAATTAAAGGTGATGAGTATTTTTGTTCCTGTTTTGAAATATTATATATGGGTATTTTTGCTCCCATGTTGAAGTGTTATGATTATTTGCTAAAATAATCACATAGATATTTTTGCACCTTGACTACAATGCATATGACAGAGTATTTTTGCACCTTATTAGCCCTTTATTTTACTAAAATTGTTAGATTTAACCATACTTTATCAACAATTTATTATACATACATTCATTCATTCATGGCTAAAGTATACTTTTGGTCCCTTATGATTGCATCAATTTTCAATTTAGTCATTTATATTTGGAAAGTACACTTTTAGTCCTTTTTGTTAACACCGTTAGTTTAACTTAACGGAAAATGCTAAGTTAACAATTTTAAATGATTATTTTATAATGAAGTTGGATCAAAAATGATAAATTTTGAAAATATAAGAGTATTTACACTCAAATATTTTAATCTGAACATTTTTTCAATATTTAATAACCATTTAAAATTGTTAAGTTAACATTTTCCGTTAAGTTAAACTAACAGTGTTAATAAAAAAGGACTAAAAGTGTACTTTCCAAACATAAAGGATTAAATTGAAATTTGATGCAAACATAAGAGATCAAAAATATACTTTAGCCTTCATTCATTATTTGAATTTGTTGATTCATCTTTTTTTTCGATCAAATTTTGTTGATTCATCATTTGTTCAATAAATTTGAAAGTTTTAATAAAAAGGACTAAAATTGAGTTTCTAAATTGAAATCTAATATTAATAGAAGAGACCGAAAATATACTTCAACCTAATTAAAAAGCCTTGGTTTTAGAAAATATATAAGTGCGTAAGGTGTATTTTATCTATCTCAAACATATTTTTGTCCAATATTGCCCTAAAAGTGTGCAAAGTATATCATATATATTTGACATCAATCCAATATTTTAAAACCCGGACCGAGCCGGACGGTCCGACCGGTCGGACCGTCGGCCGGTGGGTAAAACGGTCCGATTGCTCTATTGGGCCGTTTTTACTGTGCAACCCGTTTTGGCCCGGGGTTGACCCGGGTTGACCCGGGTTAACCGTTTTTGACCCGGGGTTGACCCGGGTTGGCCCGCTTTTGACCCGGCCAGAAATTGACAACTGCAGAAAAAAAATATATCAACAGAAAAAAAATGAACTTGATTAAAAAAATATCTTCATCCTAATTATATTAAGTTATTAAGTATTAACAATATTTATATATTTAATTTTCATTAAATTATTACGTCACCGGTTCGACCGAACGGTCCAACCGTTTCAACCGTTTCAACCATGACCCGCTCAGTTTTCCGGCTCGACGTCCGGCTCGGGTTTTAAAACCTTGCATCAATCAATAATAAATCAACTTTATATATAGAGAGAGAGAGAGAGAAAATCTTGTGGAAGAATGATGATCATCCATTGGCCCATTTCTCATTCTCGCCTCCCACTCTAACTTAAATAGTATTGAATAGGTTTTAGAATACTGGCACATGGGGTATAATCGTATGCATATATATGCATAACGTGCATTTAATATGCACTTTATGCGCATATCGGCGTTTTGAAAAATGTCTATCTGCGCATTAAGTGCATATTAAATGCACTAAATGCATATAGACATTTCCTCAAAACGCCTGTATGCGATTAAATAAATATTTAATCGCATACAGGCGTTTTGAGGAAAAGCCTATATGCATTATTTACATTAAAATAATGCATATAGGCGTTTCCGCCAAACGCCTATATGCATTAGAAAGCATATAGGCGTTTCCCGAAACGCCTATATGCATTATTTTAATGTAAATAATGCATATAGGCGTTTGGCAAAACGCCTATATGCATTATTTAATATTAAAATGCATATGGGCGTTTTCCAAACGCCGGTACGCACCTCCGTTCCCTATAAATAACACCTCCCTCCTTCCGCAAAGTTGCTCATTTTCTCGTTTTCTTCTATTTTTCTTCTCTTCGTCTCTCATTAAATATTGTTGTTGCTTTGTTTTTTTGGCTAGTTTTGCTGATGTTTTTTATTTCGTGTTTTTTGGTGATATTTGATTTTATAATGTTGATATGATCTTATTGCTTTTCTTTTACATATTGCTTGTTGTTTTGATTTTATATATTTGGGTATCATGTTTTATGAATTACTCTTGTTATTGCTTATGTTTATATATATTATTCTTTATGTGTATGTAACTTTGGGATTAACATATTATTCCTTATGTTTTTGAACATTTTTCTTCCTGGTTCTAAACAATCAGGAAGAAAAATGTTTTTTATTTTTTTTTGGAAAACACATACCGGCGTTTTGCGGTATGAAATATTATTATTTAATACCGCACATAGGCGTTTTATAAAACGCCTATGTGCATAAATAAAAAAATATTATTTCCGCATACCAGCGTTTTGCCCCTCGTCTAGGCGTTTTTCAAAACGCCTAAATGCCGCATTCCCACGGCAAATATTTAGGCGTTTTGCCAAAACGCCGTAGCGCTATTCCGCCGGAAAATTCCGCCGATTCGAGGCCCTATAAAACGCCGATATGGGCCCCGTTTTTTGTAGTGATACTACCTCTCTGGTCCTAAATATAGGACCTAATTGACTTTTTTAGAGAGATTAAGATTGCGAAATATGTTATTAAATGATGACATATTTGATATATTTGTAGATTATACATTAGTTTATAGGTAAAATAAACTAGTTTAAGGGAAAAAATTAGTTAAATCAATTTATAATTAACTTATTTTGTTTTTTTAAGGATTTTCCAGAAAAAGTCAATTAGATCTTATATTTAGGACTGGAGGGAGTATGTGCCAATGGATCCATTCTCAAATATGATTATAGGTTTATGTGAATGTGAAATATGGCGTTGTCAAGACACTACAAAAATTGTGTCCTCTAGTCACGCTTAGAAAGGGTAGGTAGTCACGTTTTTTGGACAACAAATGGGGTTAGTCGCGTTTCTGCCATGCGCGACTATTTCGAACGTAACAAAATGTTAGTGGCGTTGCTTTTTTGCGAAAAACGCGACAAAAAATAAATGTTAAAAAATTGATGTCGCGTTTTTATGTCGCGTTTCAAGCTCTTTATGAGCGACATATTCTGCTTGCAGAAAAAAAAATTTGCCAGCAGCTTCTCGAGGAAGCTTTGTGAATCTTTCTCGAGAAGTTGCTGGCTAAAGGAAGATAAAAAATAATATAGTAATTAGGAAGAAAGTGAGGGAGTATTCTTTTATAAAAATGAGAGGGAGTGTTTGAATTAGGAGAGTAAAGAGAAAAATAATGAAAAACTAGTATTAAAGAATGATAAAATGTATACCTTAAATTGTGGAGGATTTTAAACAATGAACCTGCAAAAAAAAAGTATAATTAGTTAAATGAGAAATATAAAGAATGAAGGTGAAGAGGAAGAAACTAAGAGAGTAGAGAAGGAGGAGAGTGGGGAGAGAGTAGGAAAAAATAGAGTGGGGGAGGGAGAAATGTAAGAAGAGTGAAATTTATATAGAGAGAAAGTGAAGAGTGGAGGGAAAATTCGAATTTGAAATCTGACACATATGTCGCGTAAGTGGCGCGACATAAGTAAACGAAGACGCGACATATCCGTTACAATATATATATCTGTGTCACGCATTGTGTTTCCTGGCTGTACGCGACACAAAAAAAATGAATATTTTATTGTTTGTTTCCTTTTTATTGGAGAGAATGCTTGGTGTGGCGCATATGGCATTTCTTGCGTGACATTTCTTGTCAAAATTTACAAAAAAAGAAAGAAATTGTCACCCTTGTCTTATGCGTGACATTTCTTGTGTGAAAAGAGGCATATTTTTTGGTAGTGAGAGTCTGTAAATGAGGGAATAAGGATTATATATATGCTTTGTTACCTAGCTCTTATTGTTCCAATGCAGGTATCATGTTAGCAATAATGCTCTTCCACATCAGATGTTATTAGCCTATCACTCATTCTCTAGTGTTTTAAATGTTATGGAAAAAATATAATACCCGTGTTCATATGTCTATATTTGCATCCCATATTCTTCCTTCATGCGGCCAGCTTTGCGCTACAATAAAATTAGCTGATAGTCGCACAAAATAGAGAAAAATAAATATGAAGGATGTAGCACATTATGATGCGAAAAGACGCTTGTATTGTGGTTTTCTGTTGTACGACATAAACGTGCGAGACAAAACAGCATATATGTCAAGGTTATAGGAAACACGTAATGGCGTGCAACAAGGAGCGACATCATTTTTTAAATTAAAAAATAAAAGATGTCGCGCCAGTGTGGCGTGTCATTTTTTATTTTTTTAAATGCAGTAGCTGAAGTCACACCACCTTATGCGGCATAAGTTGCAAGAGTTTTTTAATAATATTATAGTTGGGCATAATAGAGAAAGAGTTTAGAGTTTTTGAATGAGGAAGATTAGAGGAATACAAAGATGAAGAAACAAATAATAGATGATGAAATAATATACTTGGAATCAGTATTTAAACAAATAAATATGATAAACATGATAGGAAAAATAGATAGTGGAGCATAGGGATTATAATTTTTAAACAAATAACCTACAAAAAACTCAATTCGTTATATGAGAAAGAAGAGTAAAAGAAATGAAAGATGAGAAGGAGTAAGAAAAATGAAAGTGGAGAAGGAGAAAACTTTATGAGAAAGAGGCAAAAGTTCATATATAGGAAATTTATGTCACACCTTAGTGACATACATTATTAAAAGGTATAAAATAAATATGTTTCACCCCAAGGCGTGACATCTTGTTATATAAAATTGAAAAAAAAAATAGATGTCACGCCCTAGGGTGCAACATTTATTTAAATATTTACAAAAACATGCATTTGATAACAAAATTAAAAAAAATGTCGCACACCAGAGTTCAACATCTACTTAAATATATAAAAAATGATCCTGCATTTACTAGAAAAGAATAAACAGACGTCACGCCCCAAGATTCTTTGAGGCAAGTAAGGAATAGAAGAGAGTCGAGGGAGGAGTAAAGGAAATGGTGGAACCCAGCTTGAGTGTTTTTGTAGGGGGTATAAGAATCAATAAACAAATGAACTTGATTTTTTTTCTGTCACCTGGACAACTTAAGTGACATGTCCAATGAATAAACGCTTGTGTGTTGAAGTCACTTGTCAAACTATGTTAATGTTTCTATCTATAAAGGGCAAATGTACACACATTTTCATGGACTTTTTTACAACAATGAACCCTTAACCCTTAACCCTAAAAAATTTTTTTACAAATATGAACCTAAAACCACCCATCAATGAACCTAAAAAACTTCGACAACAAATATGAACTTTTTTACAAAATTCCGGTGCAATGATGACCCTTAACCCTTTTTAAAAACTATTTTTAATGGAACAAACTTGAATGACCAAAACCACCCATCATTTTAAACTATAAGGACTAAAATTCAAATTGAATAAATTATAGAGACCAAAATATATTTAAGTATTCAACCCCACAGAATTTTGTCATTATAAAAAGAAATTTTTTATGCTAAATTCCATAACTAGTTCACTATTTTTTTAAGTCTTTTGTGCAATATTTATTCAAATTTGCATAGATCAATACTAAAAAAATTTCTTCACAAATTTTTTTTACATTTTCTATATAAATTATTAATGTAAATTTCATTACATAATTTCTAGATAACATACCCAACAAATACTTTAAATTGTCTTTCCATTATAATCTTTGAACTAACTCTCACTTCATAGTACAGTACATTGTTACCATCATTATTCACCCGAAACACTAAAAGCAATACCATAGTAAGACAACATAAATATCCTATGTGCACGTACTTAGTTGAACTTTTTTGGTGCACTGCACAATTTTAAGAGACACATACTAAACATTGGCTTCACCAAAAAAAAAAAATTAAGTTCACACTTTTGTGATTCAGTAAGCGTCCATGATGATGGAAAGATGATATCAAACTTAATTATGAGGTTTCCTTTTTGGCCTGCTTTACTTGTAGAAGGCATGCCTTCATTTTCGATCACAATCTTAGTGTCTGGTTTCACAATATTTGTCACAGAAACATAGATTTCCCTTCCATCCAATGCTGTAATTTTGATTGTCTTACCTGTGAGAGCAGATAAAAGTGAAATCTTCTGAGTAACTATCAAATTATTTCCTTCCCTTTTGAAAATCTCATGAGTTTTCTCTTTCACCACAAATACCAGATCATCAGGACGTGGTCTTCCTGGTTGTTGGTTCCCTTTTTCGACATATCTTAACTTTGTATCCTTCTTACAACCAGCCTCCACTTTTATCTTCAATATTTCATTAACAACAATCATATTTCTGCAAATTAAAACAATCAGGACTAAAAAAAAGACTTCCAATTTATATATGGATGGACCTCATTATAAATAGTCATTATCATAACTAGGTTCCATGATCTATTTTAGATTTTAATTCAGGTACAAAACAATACTATGTATGTCGAAGTCGAACATGGTATAGCAATATAATACGGAACTAGTTTCGGCGCTCAACCCAATTATAAACATCATCATACGGTGCTCATTGAGTTTCAAATTTTCAGCAAATTAAATAATTTTAGATGAAAAATCAACTTTTTATGAAAAAATTCTCCCCAAATATCTTTTTAATAATTACATTAAGAAGAATGACTTTTTAATGTTTCATGGGCAAAAGACGTTGTAATCTTCAACTTTTTATTACCTTTCAAAGATTTAACAAATCAAAAAACATCATCACAAGTTTTGACTTTTGTAAGAAAACCTGAAAACTGAACCCTTTTTGCAGTATGGTAAAAAAAACGAAACCTTTTTGCAGAACTAACCATCTAAAGAAACAAAGAAGAAAACATACGGGAGGTGCGGGGAAAATCAGGGGCAACACTCTTCTTCTTCTTCTTCTTCTTCTTTTTTTGGTTCAACTAACACCCCGGCCCCTCTTGACTCTTTGGCAACCAAATTATAACATAAAATTTAAAACAGAAACCATATCTTATAAATAGAATTAATCATATAACTCCTTGTAAAAAAAAAACAGAATTAAACATATGAATCGAAATTATACTTAAAACATAGAGAGAGGCAGCAAAATATATATAATAGTTATATCATTACGTACCCAGTTTTTGCATCAAGAACCTTCCTTTCGATTTTCAATTTTCTTTTGGCTCCTTTGTAAAGATCTCCAAGGCTGAAAACCAGTTTGTGTTCGTTAGCAATCTCCAGTACAAACTTTTCGTACTTACGAGGAGCATCAGAACCCAAATTACTAGCCTTATACGCTTCCTCGTAGTAGTAGTAGTAGTATTAGTACTGGCCTTGATATTGGCCTTTTTATTATTATAACAAGATTTATTGACATGACTTGTTTGGCCATTACCACAATAACTCCGTCGCCTCACAGAATGAGGCAAAACATCGTAAGCCTCTTTTATCAGTTTGAACTTGGACTCTGCTTCTTTCATCTTCATGGGGTTTTCATTATTCTAATCTGGGTGCGATTTCATGGCCAGCTTCCTGTAAGTCATCTTCAATTCCTTACCGTTCGCTCTATGCGTCACTTGAAGAATCTTGTAGTAGTCTACCACGTTGTTAGTCGTATTCTTCTGCATATTCGACGAAGAAACCCTTATAATTAACTGTACGTGGAAAGAGATGTGTTTTGTCGTCTTTAAATTTATGTTAATACAATATCCCTATAGGGCTATTCGAAGCGGATCTATATGCTTATCCCCCTTTTTTTGTCCAACTTCTGTCCCACTATTTAATTAATGGCCCGGTTGGATGGAGCATGGAGGGAAAAATGGGGAGAAAAGAAAATGGAAAATCCAAATAAATCCCTCCGAATACCCAAAAGGACAAGTGAGGAATCTAAACTTTCAAAAGGACTATGAAGGAACCAGCACCTACCTGTCATTTTAAAATTTTGCGAAAAGACAAAATTGCCTCCATTTTAAAACACAAATTACTACCTCACCCTAAACTCACCTTAACATTCACCCTCTTCTCGCAATTTGTGTTTTAGGATGGAGGCATTTTTGTCTTTTCGCAAAATTTTAAAATGACAGGTAGGTGCTGATTCCTTCATAGTCCTTTTGATAGTTTAGGTTCCTCGCTTGTCCTTTTGGGTATTGGGAGGGATTTATTTGGGATTTTCTCAAAAGAAAATGGGAGAGAAAAATGGGTGGAGTGGGACAGTGTATCTATTTTCCCTTAGATGGGGAGAAAAAGAGCGAAAAAAAAAGTGGGGAGGAAAATTATGTGGACATCATTGCCCCATAACATGGAGAGAAAAGTTTACCCACCTGAAATGTAGAGATCATAAGAAAGAAAAATGTTGTCCATTATAATTCAATGTTTATGCTCCACGCATCATTTACCCATTTTCTTTTCTCCCATTTGTTCTCCTCCCAGTTTCTTTTCTCTTCTATTTTCCATCCATTCAAGCAAAACTATAAATGTTTAATTTATATTAGTATGAATTAGCTAGTGTGTGTATACAATGTCCAGTATACACACACTAGCTAATTTATATTAGTATGAATTAGCTAGTGTGTGTATACAATGTCCAGTATACATATCCTCCCTGCAAATAAAATCACTGGAAATGTTAATTTTTTCTTACAATATGTTAATATATTGTTGATATATCAAACTAACTCTCAGTTGATCCAGTTAGAAATCAACTTAATGCTCGACATTTATATAGTAGCTATTTGAAAGAAATAGAGAAGTGTTTATTTTGTATATTATGTTATCTTTTGAGAAATTCAATTATATATAACTTTGAATTATGATAAAAAAAATTAAAAATTTGAATAAGTTTTTTTATCATATATTAAAATATTCACCTATTGTTGCATACACGTCAGTTTGACGTTTCAATGATATAATCTCTTTTAACTATCGAATGATATAATTTCTTTTGGCTATACTCTATGCTTATATTCCAACGAAATTTATGTTCATTTACATGTTGAATTAATGCACTATCTATATCTAAAAGTCTTAATCAGGTCAATGTCTTTTTTTATGGAAATTTCTAAGTGACTCATTTATGTTTATGTAAAACAAAGTGACACATTTATGTTATAGTAGATTAGTGCAATAAGATGCATGTTCATTCATTATCCAATAAAAGCAATCATTTATAAATATTTATTTTTTGGCAAAATTATTTTGTGCGTATTTAAGGAGATGCATGCATTCAAATAATGATGGGAAAATGACAAAAAAATGACACTTGAATTTGAGTTGGACAAAATGGGATCTCCAATTCCAACTTGGACAAATAAGGGAAAGTCCCTAATTTGTCCTAAATGAAATTTGTGACTTTTGTCAAAAAAGTAGTTAATAGCGATACTTGGGTAGTTAATTGCGATACATGAGTAGTTAATCGTTAACTAGTCAAGTATCGCAATTAACTACCCAAATATCGCTATTAACTACCCTTTGCATTAACTGGTCAAGTATCGCAATTAACTACCCATTGTATCGGTATTAACTACCTTTCTGACACAAAGTCACAAATTTCATTTAGGACAAATTGGGGACTGTCCCTTATTTGTCCAAGTTGGAATTGGAGACCCCATTTTGTCCAACTCAAATTCAAGTGTCATTTTTTTGACATTTCCCCAATAATGATCCTACAAGAAACGCACAGTCAAATTTACGTATAAAAGGAAAAAAAATTAAAGAATTTTCTAAAATTATCTAGCCATATTCAGTAGGGCTGCACAAAAGCATGGCAGTCCGCTTGACCCATCATGACCCGATCCGGTCCAATGCAAAAAATGGTATGTCACAATGTAGTCTGAGACCAATATTAGGACGAGATTGACTTGACCATCCATCATGTAGGACTGGACCAGGGCATATGCTACATGACCAATAGGGCGACCCGACCAATAGGGCGACCCGACCTGATTATTTTATTAATATTTTAATTAACTAACAAAATTATCACACTATTTCATAATTGATTAATTATTTATTCAATTCAAAAAATAGTTTATCATACTTTTTTATTTCCCACATAATTTGTTTAATATACAAGTGCTTGAAAAGTGGAGGTTTTTATTATTTTATTGTACATAAAAAACTTAGGGACCAACATGGTCCGTCATTTGGTCATGTCCGACTCGATCTCAGTGTCGTTCCAAATAGGACACATGACCAGGTCTCTGGCCAAAAATGTTAGCCCGACAATTATTTAGAACTGGACCAAGAAATATAGTTAGTCCAGTCTTGTCTGTCATATTTGTGCATCCCTAATATTCAATGCAACATTTAACCACAAAATAACCATTTCAATATATTAAATGCACACTTTTCAGTAAATGATGATTCTTGAAGATGATGGGTGTTGGGTGAATAGTGTGTGAGTTCTGCATGACTTTATTCTATTAATGCTTCTTGTGTGTGGAAATTTTGTAAAGTTTTTATGTTGACACAAAATATGTTGTTGTTGTTGACTATTGAAGCAACAAGTATACTGCCATAGAGTTTGTTGATTTTGCACAATGGATTCTTACAATAGGTGATGGAAGCTAAGTGTGCCAAATACAGATGTATAATGTATTGATGATTTGATCATGTCAAGTGAATTCCTATTGCAGCCTACTACAAGTGCATTAGAGTGCATTATTCATTCAATTTATCCCAACTTGTCTCCACATTTGAAATAAATTTCATACTTAAACCTAAATTGAAACAAATATATTGAAGGACCAAAACCACCAATTTTAAACTAAAATGACCAAAACAACCAATTTTAAACTAAAAGGACCAAAAACCTAAATTGAAGTAAATTATTATAGGGACCAAAGTATATTTAACCCCACATAATTTTGTCTTTAGCAAAGAAATTTTGATGTTAAATTCCATAACTAATTCCACTATTCTTTTTATAAGTCTTTTGTGCAATCTTTATTCAAATTTTCATAGACCAAATTATATTGGTCCATACTTTCCCTTCATTAGCATTTGGACATTTATTTCTTCCATTTATTACTTTAATTGAGTTCAAATTAATAAAAAAATCTTCACATTTGTTTACATTTTGTATATAACTGATGTAAATTTCGTTACATAATTTCTAGATAACTACCAACAAATACTGTAAATTGTCTTTCCATTACAATCTTTGAACTAACTCTCACTTCATAGTTCATAGTACAGTACATATCTCAGAGTTCAAATTCATAGTATACAGTACATTGCTACCATCATTATTCACCCGAAACACAAAAAGCAAACCATAGTAGGACAACAGAAATATCCGTATGTGCACATACTTATATGAACTTTTTGGTGCACTACACAATTTCAAGAGAAAACATACTAAACATCGGCTTCACCAAAAATATTTTTAAGTTCACACTTTTGTGATTCAGTAAGCGTCAGTGATGATGGAAAGATGATATCAAACTTAATTATGAGGTTTCCTTTTTGGCCTGCTTTACTTGTAGAAGGCATGCCTTCGTTTTCGATCACAATCTTAGTGTCTGGTTTCACAATATCTATCACAGGAACATCGATTACCCTTCCATCCAATGTTGTAATTTTGATTGTCTTACCTGTGAGAGCATCTACAAGTGAAATCTTCTGAGTAACTATCAAATTATTTCCTTCTCTTTTGAAAATCTCATGAGGTTTCTCTTTCACCACAACCACCAGATCATCAGGACGAGGTCTTCCTGGTTGTTGGTTCCCTTTTTCGACATATGTTAACTTTGTATCCTTCTTACAACCAGGCTTCAATTTTATCTCCAATACTTCATTAACAACGATCATATTTCTGCAAATCAAAACAATCAGGATTAAAAAAAAAACTCTTCTAATTTATATATGGATGAACCTCATATAAATACTCATGATCATAACTAGGTTCCATGATCTATTTTAGATTTTAATTCAGGTACAACACAATGATATGTATGTCCATTGAGTTTCAAGTTTTCAAAAAATTAAATAATTTTAGATGAAAATCATCTTTTTAACTAAGAAAAAAATTCTTCCCAAATATTTGTTCAATCATTACATTAAGATGAATGACTTTTTAATGTTTCATGGGCAAAAGACGTTGTTATTTTCAATTTTCTATTACCTTTCATAGATTTAACAGATTAAAAAACATTATCACAAGTTTTAATATCTATACTCTTTGATTTGTTTTTAAGAAAACCTGAAAACTGAACCCTTTTTGAAGAACTAAACATCTAAAGAAACAAAAAAAAATACGGGAGATGGGGGGAAAAAACAAGGGGCAGCAAACATTTTTTTTTTTGGTTCAACTAATACCCCGGCCCCTCTTGATCCTTTGGCAACCAAATTATAGCATAAAATTTAAAACGGAAGCCATATTTCATAAATAGAATTAATCATATAACTCTTTGTCAAAAAAAAAAGAAAAAAAAAACATAAATATCATTACGTACCCAGTTTTTTCATCTCGAGCCTTCCTTTCGATTCTCAATTTTTTTTGGACTCCTTTGTAAAGATCTTCGAGGCTGAAAGCCATTTGGTGTTCAAACGCAACAGTGGATTTCATGAATTTCGCCTTACGAGCCTCAACAAATTCGTTAAGATTCTCCAGTACAACCTTGTCATACGTGAGAGGATCATCAGGAACCGAACTACTAGCCTTACGCTTCCTCGTAGTAGTAGTAGTATTAGAACTGGCCTTAGTATTATTGGCCTTTTTATTATTGTAACAAGAATTATTAACATGACTTGTTTGGCCAATATTACAATTACTCTGTCGCTTCACAGAATCAGACAAAACCTCGTAAGCCTCTTTTACGAGTTTGAATTTGGCCTCTGCTTCTTTCATCTTCATGGGGTTTTCATTATTCTTATCTGGGTGCCATTTCATGGCCAGTTTCTTGTAAGCCTTCTTCAAATCCTCCTCGTTCGCTCTACGCGTCACTTGAAGAATTTTGTAGTAGTCCACCACGTTGTTCACCATATTTGACAATGAGAAAATTCTTTGACAAAAGATGATGATGATGAAGAAAGCTTTATAATGAACTGTGGAAAGGGAGGGAAGTTGTGACTATGCAGAGGTAGTATGATTCACTGGATGATAATAAGAGGTATATAAAGAGGTGAAGAGATGTGTTTTGTCGTCTTTTATGGAACAATATTTATGTGTATGTAA
This sequence comes from Mimosa pudica, assembly GCA_029929735.1. Classification (NCBI taxonomy): domain Eukaryota; kingdom Viridiplantae; phylum Streptophyta; class Magnoliopsida; order Fabales; family Fabaceae; genus Mimosa; species Mimosa pudica. The sequence continues at coordinate 10,667,829 of JAKELP010000023.1, read as the reverse complement.
GTTATCAACAGATGCTAGGGAAGTACATATTTCTTTTCGAACCGACGCGTTTACAGGTCGTAATGGTCACCTTCGTCAAGAGAACTATACCCGTACCCCTTTTTTCTTGACCAACTACTTACTCACTATTTAATTAAAGGAAAAAAATTACCTCAAGTACTTGACCTCAATTACATCCAGTAAGCCAATAAGAATTTGACACATGTCCAACTAACCCACACCACTTTCTCCTTCTTTTCTTCTCTCTCCTCCATGTGTTAGTTGTGTATGGGGTTAGTTAGACATGTGTCAAATTCTTATTGGGTATTGGATGTAATTGAGGTCAAGTACTTGAGGTAAGTTTTTTCCTTAATTAAATGTTTAATTTATATTAGATATGAATCAGTAAATATATTAAAGGTAAAAAAAATTCAGTAAATATATTTTTTGACTTGTGAATCAGTACATATATCCCTGCTAGTAAAATCCGTGAAAATGTTAATTTTTTTACAATATGTTAACATATTGTTAATCGAAAGGTAAAAAAAAACATATTGTTAATCTATCAAATTAATTCTCAATTAATCCAGTTAGAAATCAACTTAATGCTTGACATTTATGTCGTCGCTATTTGAAAAAAATAGAGAAGTATTTATTTTCTATATTATTTTATTTTTTGAGACATTCAATTATAACTTTGAATGAATATTTTATTATATATTAAAATATTCACCTATTGTATGCATACATATCAGTTTGATATTTCAAAGATTTAATCTCTTTTAACTATCAAATGATTTAATTTCTTTTGGCTATTCTGTATGCTTATATTTCAAACAAATTTATGTTCATGAACATGATGAATTAATATACTTCTATATTTAAAAGTCTTAATCAGGCCAATTCCTTTTTTATGGAAATTTCTATGTGACTCATTTATGTTTATGGTTTAAAAAATGACTCTTTTATGTTATAGTGGATTAGTGGAATAAAAACAAATTCAGTTAAAAAAAAGAGTAGTGGAATAAAATGCATGTTCATCCATTATCCAATAAAGGCAATCATTTATTTGTATTTATTTTTTGGTAAAATTATTTCGTGTGTATTTATGGAGATGCATGCATTCAAATGGTCCTATAATTATTGCACAAGGAATGTAATCAAATTTACGTATAAAAGGAAATAAATTGAAGAATCTTCTAAAATTTAAAACCTAACCATATTCAGCCAACATTTAACCACAAAATAACCATTTAAATCTATTAAATGTTCTTTTTTCGTTAAATGATAGATGGTTCTTGAAGATGATGGGTGTTGGGTCATGGTTGAATAATGTGTGTGTGTTGGATTGTGGACTGTGTGGTGTGGTGGCTGTGCGTGGCTCCAATCAAGAAGAGAATAGTGGGTCCTCTTGTGCGCCTCCCCTGCAGCTTTGATTTTGGCTGAAAATAAAAGCAGCAAATAAAATAAAACAAGAACAGAGAAAATATTAAAACAAATAAAGGCTAAATTATACTTTTGGTCCTTTATGTATCAAGTTTTAATTTAGTCTTTTATGTTTGGAAATTGAACTTTTAATCCTTTTTTGTTAACACCGTTAGTTTTACTTGAATTTAAATGATTATTTCATAATTAATTTGGGATTAAAAAATGATAAATTTTGAAAATATACGAATAATTACACTAATATTGTTATTTAAGAATTTTCACTATTTAATAATCATTTAAAATTGTTAAGTTAACATTAAAGTATACTTTAAAGTTTAACCGCAAATAAAACAAAATGCAAGCAAATAAACTAAACCTATCGTCTGAAAATTACCAACAAAGGTTGGTCCAGTTTATAAAGGGGTTTGACCCATAACTATGTGGTAATGAGTTCGAATCTCGCCGATGTGAGGACCTTGTTGGTGGCGATCTGTAAGTACCTCTGTAAGTGCTCAAAGAGCCCGGAGGCCTGTTCTGGCTCTGATGAGCCTACCCAACTCACCTAAACTTTTTGTATTAAAAAAAAAAGAAAGGTAGAAAATTAGCTTCAGTCTACGTGTTAATGTGTCATTTTCTAATTTTCCTTTTTTTACTTTTATTTATATTATTCATTTGTAACGACAAAAAGTTATCAATTCGATCGAAAAAAGAAAACAATGATAAAAAAGATATTTTTTCTTTTTATTTTCTCCCACCTCTCTTTTTTTAATCTTGCCATTAGGCCGTCATTTACCTCCTTAAACTCAATCAACACTCATTAAAATCATTATTACCTTAAATTTATTTTTAACAAAACTGTAGTTTTTTTTTTTAAAAAAAATCATACCTGTGCAAACTTAACGGCGGCAAAATACCCAAATACTCCTATCTCGGATGATGGGGATTGCGTATGAAGGTGATGGAAATGGACGAGGAAGCTAAGATGAAAGAAAAAAGAGTTTACAATATAGAGAAAACGGTTTCACAAAGGTCACTAGTATGTTACTTATATTATGGAATTTTATTTTGCTGGTGCTTGTAATACCGGTAACATAGTGTTTTCATCAGAAACTAAAATTAGTGAACACTTACATTGTTTCTTAGTAATATTTAAATTAACATATACTATTGTGAAACTAGGACTAGGATTGATTCTTTATTTTGCATTAATAGTTGTTGTCTAATTATGAAACCTTGTTGCCAATAACACTTGTACTCTCCTGTTCAAAAAAAAATAACACTTGTACTCTTAATTAAAGGAATGGATTGTAATGAGTATTTATGGTTTATTGTTGAGAGATTTAGGTTTCTGAGTTGTATATTCACATTTAAAAGTTTCTCTTCAATGTACCTAAATTGCCTAAATTAAATTCAAAAAAAAAATGATTTCATTCTTTTATAGGAGTTTTTTAGGCATAAAAATGTCATGGAAAGGTTTGATGGAATAAGATCTGAGTAAACTGGATGTAGCAAAATCGCATCCACTCTCTCCTGAAGCCATATCCTGGCAGGCTACAATTAATATTGGTATTTTAATCTTTCCCTATCTATTCATTTACATATATTCAACGGCATACATTGGTATGGAAAAAATTATTTAAGGGTGACCGCGACTTCATGTCCCCAAACTTTGTCACATTCTGATGAAAGATTTCTAATTGTGTCTTGGTAGGCACTATAGGTTATTATGTGGCTCATGGCGATTCAACAATTTTTAAGGCCATATTGGGGCGTCAAGTATTCCTCTGTTCATTTAATTGTGTTGGATGCGGTGCACTGTAAGAAATGACCTATATACAATATCAATAAATGTTTGCAAGTGGTGTCTTGAATGATATCTATCGTAGATTTCTTGTTTAATAGTTTGTCTAGTCCACAAAGGACTTGGTAAAAAGATGGCAGTTGCATCTGTTTACATATTAATAATGCTTTTGGGTCATTGTTAATAAATGTCATGGTTACATATTATGAGAAAATTAAAGAAACAGTATGTTGGGAAGTCCTTTTGTCTAAAACATGGAAATTGGAGACTAGAGAGGAAAGAATAAGTTTTTGCTTTGAAGACTTCTGGGTATCCAGAAAAAAGGATTTGTGAGGAATGGAAAGGTATCCACGCTTGGCAAAGCAGAGATCCTAATCTTGAACATAGGATCAAAGTCAATTAGCGAGCCAGAGTTCTTGCAGTGAAGAGAGATTTGGTAAAGCCGCAATTGACTTCTCCAGTGTGCACAAGTAAGGGGGAGAAGATTATATTGCTGACGTGTTGAGAAGCATTGATGTCTGATCAGATGGGGCCAAATCAAAGCAGGAACCACCATTTATATACCAGCTGCTCCTTTTTGAATTAGGTTTTTCTCTTAGACAGATAGAGAGAATTCAAGTGCAGAATCAGAGGAATTTAGCATGTGGAGAGGGAGAGAACACTTGGGAACCATTTTTCTCAAGTGGAGAAACAAACTTTGCATTCTGAATTTTTGTCTTTTTTTCTCTTCATTTTCGTTTTGTATGTTGTGTTTTGTGATGTTTTCTTTGAATATATAGTGTGATTTCATGGATCTAATTGCATTAAAAAATAGGGCTAAAAGCCTTTTGAATTCGCTGAAATTTTTACATGAGATAATTACCAAGTAAAAACCATGTTGCTTGATCTAGATGGTAAACACTTAATATCCATAGCTATGACTTAATCTAATGATCAGATCATTATATGTAATCTCCATCCTGCAAATCATCTTATTGTTAACATTCTCTTCGCAATTTTTGTGAATTAAAGATAGAGACTCTCCACCCATCAAATTTGTTATCTGATATTTTGAGTTGAACATTAGTTATTATGTGGATATAGCAAATGAAATTTCTGTTTGAAAGGTTCGATTTGGTCCCGTATAAAATTAAGGGAGAACCATAGAAATAAATTGGTCAAGAACTTGTTCAATCGATTATTATGAATAGGTCCAAAACGGTAAATAAGCAGCTTGAAATTGTTTTTTTAACTCCTTTTTCTTTTTATTTTTGGAATTGTTTAAGTCATAATTTTGATGTGTTTTATCCTGTGTTTTAAGTGACACCGTATTACCTCCCCTCAAATATTGTGATGTGGTTCTTCCATTCACATTTTCACAAATAGATGGTATATTATGTAAATTTGGATAAAGAGATAAGAATATAAGGGCATGGTTGGGACACAGTGCATATTTACTTTCCATTTTCTCTCCATATGTGGAGACTGGAGAGAGTACGGGGTGTGGGTTTTCTTCTAATGTATTCCCTCTAATATTTCCTCCCTCATCCAAGTAAGGGGAAAAACTTCGGTCTTTATTTTCTCTTAGTTGTCCCACCTATTTTTCTCTTCATCCTAATAGTGATTTCAAATCTAGGTTAAGCGTACTCTAGTAACTTTACGCATGACAAAGTTCCGTTTTTGGGGGTAATAGGGTCAAGGTTGATAGATAAGTCACACTTCCTACCTTTCTTCATTAGGGCCTATATTTTCTTCTTCATTTCTAATAATAATGCATAAAGTTACTAGAGGGATTGAATGCATATTTTGGGCCCGTAATAAAAATGGAAAGTAAATATGCATTAGACCCCGTAATAGGGCCTATATTTTGGGCCTATGTTTAGTAAATGTTGAGTGTTATGCTGTTTTTTTTTCTGGATTGAATGTTATGTTATTTTCACTACCCTAACTGCCATATCTCCTACAATCAAATGGCAAAATTAAACATGGCAAAATTATGCCCAAAGTAATTTTTATCGCCTAACATTAACAGAGAAAAGGTACCAATTTTGTAGGATTATGAAATGGGGAAAGGTCCAATTTCGCCCTAGATTTAACACACTATTAGTACCATCCATTGCTTTGAACTAATAAATGGAGCATCTTTACCCAGAAAATAACAGGTGTAGTAATTTCACCATCACCTAATGAGCAACCAATAGGTGTCGTCCATGTGTCAGCATCACATTCACCAGAGGGTGAAATAGCTACACTTGTGTTACTCTCAAGGTAAATATGCTCCTCTTATTGTTGTTAGTTTAGGGAATTGGATGATCCTAGGTTATGTCTGTGGCAAAATTGGAGCTTTAGCGAATTGAAATCATTAAGATTTTAAATGCAATATATCACTTACCTGATGCCTTAGAAAGGGATTGAAAACTTATTTCATTGTTAACATATCTGAATAACGATTTGTTCTAACCCATTGAATCTTCTTCACTAATAATTGATCACAAAGGTTGAGTTGTGAATGTCGGCGATTGAAAATTGACCTTAGTTTCATTTCCCTCGATGTTTCACAAAAATATTTCCTAACAAGAGGTTTAGTTAAAAAATGCACAAGATTTACACTTGACTTTACATAGTCAATTGAGATAACACCATCTTTTAGCTTCTGCCCTATTATACTATATCAATCAAATATACCTATTCTTACCATTAAAAGTTTTATTTTCACTGTAGTTATCCCTTATGATTTTGTAATTCGATGATTGTATGGAACTTGGTTGTAATCAATTCCCTTGTAAGAAATTTGGTTTTGATTTTAATTAACAAAAAACAAAAGAGTGTCATTTGACAAATATGTTGTTTTAAACTTTGATTTTTGAATATTTATGCGCGCTTGAATAAACCAATCATATAATGGTACTGGAAGAACTCTTGTCTAACACACAAATATAGAATGTACTCCTTAATTAGTTTTAATATAATTTGTTTCTATTATAAAGAAATTGATCAATAAAGGCATGAGAGAGATATTTAATTAAACCAACAATTTTTATTTACTTTTTAAAGTGAGACCGACTAATAAAATTCTTAATAAAGTTGTTAATTTGAATTAACCCATACTATAATTAGGTCCCACCCTCTCCTGTAGCTAATTTCCCATCTCATTCTAGTTGTCTATTATGCATCATCTATCTCCCCCTTGATCATTCTTTCAAAAAAAATTAAAATTCCTCTGATTAAGTGAATCATACTCTGTTATGTATTAGGTAACTATATTACGTTAATAATCCAATCAACGGTTTATTAGATTTGTTAACCTGATCCTGAGCAAAAAAAAGATTTGTTAACCTGATTAGGAAAGTTTCTTATTTTAGGTAACTTTATATGGGCTTGTTTCCTTTATTTCAACTCTTCAATATAGAAGTTTCTAATAAGATGCAAGGTGTGATTAAAAACGGGTCTGATTGTGATCAATTTGTGATGCCACGGGTTTTTTCCTCCCACATATCTTTTTCCGCGTAGTAAATCCTCGCCAAATATTCTTTTGTTGCTTTCTCGCTCTCATTCTCGAAATTTTTTACTCTCTCTCTCCCTGTGACAAATAAATAATCGTCATTGATACTACTGCCTAAGGCTTCAATTCACTTCTCCTTTAACATATCAATGAACCAAGAAAACCACAAAGACGATCCAGCGTCGTCTTCATTATCATCGACACATACTGTATGTACATTCGCTATTAATTTGTACTGCAATTCTTTAATTTTGCTGTGTTTTATTTTCTTCTAGTGAAATATACTTTGGAGGTTTTTTTTGGGGGGAGGGGGTGTGTGGTCAAAATGGTTCAAGTCAATTTGATGTGAAAAACTTGGTCATTACAAACCTTTAGTCACTACTTAGTCTATATGCGATTTTCTACTTAGTATTGTGATATTTTTGCTACAAATTTCTTCTCTTCATCTTATTTTAGTGGGTAGATGTACGACCTTTTTTTTAATATTCTAATAGTTAGTTTCAAATTATTTCGGTGTATGGACCTTTATTTCAATAATTTGGGGTTTGCTTACTCTTAAATAATAGGGTACACTACCATATCCTTTAATTTTGTTGAATATTAAGATTTCTATGGACTCAATGTAAGATAGAAGAAATATTGGAAACTGATGTTCCGTATCCAGTTATCGTGAAAAGGTCGATTATATTAGAAAACATAAAAAGTTTGGGATGAGCAATTTTTTCGAAAGACAAATCTAGCTATAATGATTTATAAGGGGAGTGATTTATGCTTTTCTGTAATAACTGATTGAGACTAGTAAAACACCTCAAACCTAATCAAGGATCAACTCACGTGCGAACCATGTACAAGAGATATTTTATTCAAAATAGGAAACTGATCATATTTATAATATATCCAAATAGGAAACTGACTACATCTAGAGTCTAGATATAATTAAATTAATAATAAAATAGGATATTTAGTCATATAATTTGTAAATTCCAACATTATTCAGTTTTATTCTTTTGTTTGGGGATAAGTTCCTAGAAGTTTGTATACATGTTATTCTTGATTATTCTCAACTTGAATGCTACCTGTTTTAATTTTGTTTTTAGAATCAGTATGAGCTTTTAGATTTTCCTTTGATGGGCGTCAAACTAACACTAATCTTTCTTCAAGATTATATTTTGAAATTTTAATGTCCCTACTAGATTCCTAAACAACATCTCAGTCTCTCTTGTTGCAAGAAGTTATCTGGTTCACTCGTCTTTGAACCCAAATATTTTTCTCATTCGAACTCAACTTTATTATATATTACTGCTAAGTATACTTATCTTATTGAGAGCATTGAAACTTTCTTTTTGTTGCAGAGTGGAATGGATAGTACTGTCCCCATATCACTAGATCTTACACCAGAGGATTTTAAAGCTACCCCAAATACCGTTAATTTTGACTTTTTTGGATTTTCCTTTGATACAAATGAAGAAAACTGTCCTTATTCAAATATATATCCAACTATTGTTCCAGAACATGCAGATGACTATTTTTCTGATAACGCCTTCATGGATATGTATAATGATATCCAAGTCATTCAACAATTAAGGTCTGAAGAAAATTCTCAGATAGAGCTTCATGATTGTAACACTCAGCAGGTAATTAATTAATTATCTTAGTCACACTCATTATATAAAATTATCTTAATTTAGAATTATATGAAACTCTAAATTGCTTAATTAATTTTCTTTATTGCTAGGTTGCGATAACTAGTGATTGCGTTACATCTGAACAGCCTGTGACAATAAACACCGAAAGGACACTAAATTACTCACAAGTAGTTCAGAGTTCTCCGGAAATATATCTCCATTCTCAGCAAGTCAATGACCATCTATCAAGTACCGCAAATACGAGGTTTATTTTTCGTTATTTTTTTATATTCATCATGTCAAGGATAATTTAGCTGAAATAACAGAAAAATTGTAAAAAAATTGCAAAGTCACAAATCAGATGTGTTACTACAATAGATAAGGAATAAACGAAAATTAACAAAATATTCTCAACTCATTTTATGAAAATTGCCTGATTTGAGACTTTGAAAATAATTTGTAGATTCTTTTTTTATCGTTTTCTTAATAATTTGATGGTTTATTCTTAAATAAATCTCATTTGATCGCGAACGTGTGCGTGTGCGTGTGTGTTTTATTATAAGTCCCTCAAATTCTACGTCTGGCCTAGATTATTGGATTTTTTAGGAACAGAGGAAGACGACTCATTCAAAATAATGCACTACTTTTTATTATTTACTATTCCATGGCGTAGTTTTAAGCAGAAGTTCTAGACGTAGTTCGTTTTGACAATTTCACATGGTTTTATTAGGCAGAAGACATCAAGCCTAAATCAGTGCAATAATAGACCGGACTTTGTTTCCAATATCGTAAGTTCTTAATTAACTGGATGAGAGCTTAGTGGCCTAAATTAATATTCTTTCTGATTATTGATTATTGTCTTGATAATTTTATTAATTACTGTTCTTTTTCTTTAATTAGTTTAATGAAAATCAAGGGACACCCTCTTCATTCAAACCGACGAAAGGCTGCAAGTGTTTAAAGACATCATGTTCTACCGGTCATTGCCCTTGTTATCGGGTTGTGTATTTTTCCTTTTTAAATAATATTAATTATCTTGCTAAAATATTTATTGTAAGACCGCGCCATTGGGTTTTTAAATTAAAGATATTATTAAAAAGTTTAGTAAAAAAATTGAAAATTTTTTGTTAACATCTTGTCTTTTTCAATGTAGGCTAAAGTTGGATGTTCAAGCGAAACATGTAGGTGCCAAGACTGTAAGAACAACAATGGTAAGAAGCTTTTCGTGCAAACATAAGCTTTTGTTTATAAGATCGTATTTATACTCTCCATTATTATTAGTCACTATATCATGTCCTTAATATAAATCTAATTGACTATTTTGATAATACTACTGTAGAAGCTAAATTACTCAATACAATACATGATACACAATCTCTCAACACTTATATGTAATATTAGATTATATAATCTCGTTGGTTCAAAATAAATGACTTATTTGAAGACAGGTGTTTAGTTTAAAATATAAGATTTCTTTTTAATTTCTCAAAATTTATAAAATTATCCCTATTAATGCCCTTTACTAAGTAAAAGAGGGACTAAAGGGTGGGATAAACGTAGATGATTATGATGCATTGGTATATAGTGTGATTTTAACTAATTTAACTAACATCACTAGTGCAAGTAAATTAGGTAAATATATCTTATTTAGGACTAAAGATAGTACTAGTTTATATGTGAGGTAAATGTAGTTTGGAGATAGAGAATTTAATTGCACACACAAACTGTAAGATAATTTATTAAGATCTATTAATTTCAATCTCCAAATTCAACAATTTGCTCCGCTGAGAACTTCTAGTAGCACTAGATACTAATAACTACAAGGAAGCATTTGAGAGTTCATTCAATGATATTAATGAGTTTTTTACACCGTCTATTTTTAATATATATTTGAAAGGCAATAAGTAATATTAGAAAATTAACAATAGACAAACTTATCAATTTCTTTATATATAACATTATTGTTGTGGATGTATAATTATGAGGCTATCAACCAAATTTATAAACACTCCAAATTCTTTCTCGCTCTGTTTTTTTTTATATAACAGTTCAATTCCTACATCTATCATAATGTAACTTGTTTTATCTAAATTATATTAAGTTTTTACATTGTCTATCTAACTAATTGAATTGATTGATAAATTGCTTCATTAGAGTATGCCGAATTGTGCTGTATGTGCTTATGATAAGGATAACACAACTGGCAGTATAACTTAATTCCGTTTTTTGCATTCATGGACATTGCATTGTTTATAATCTCACTAAATATATATATGTATGAAGTATTTTTATGCGCGTTAGATTACTTTGCAATCAAACAAATATTCATCTATCTTTTAAACAGGATCAAACAGACAGCTTCTGAATAATACAATAATAAAAATGGAGAATGAAGAATTGATTCAACATATTCCATCGTCATCCAAGGTATGTATACATACACCATAACAAAAAACATTGCATATATAATCAAATGTTATAATTTGATGTTGCTTGTTTCTATGTTGATGTTTTAGGCCTTGTCAAACGCGGGTCAACCAGCTAGCACAGAAAAATTAATCTCATGAATTGCTTTAAACCAGTTCAGCGCAATTTCATCAAAGGTAATCATCTATTTGATATCCTCAAAATGTATGTAAATATTTTATGAAAAAATTTTCATAAACTAAAATATGATGTTTCGTGCTTTCTTTTGTTTCTTCTAGGTCCATATTCATCTAACCCGCAAGCGAATTTTGGAGATTCATATGAAGAACATTTTTTTTCATCTTCTATGAAGAAATTGTTGATTTATTATGATACATGATTCAATCGAGACTGATTAACCTAATTTAAATTCAGATACTGTCATGGACTTACCTATAAATATTTGGATTATTGATGTTTATTTATTTACTTATGCATTAGTATTTAATTTACTGAGATGATACATACATACATACATAGACACATACACACACACTTTTAGCCTCCAAAATCAGACTTTAATTCTTCTCGCACAATACTAGCTCCACTATCACCTTGCATTGTGTCCCTGCCTTGTTTCTTTTCTTTTTTTTTTTTGCCAACCATACTTATTTCTTCTTACAATTTTTCTCGAACAAATATATGTACACACACTCCCTCCATTCATAAATATAAGATCATTTTCTTATTGTTCCAAAATTAACCTAATAATATTTACATATGATAAATAAACAAGAGAGGGATATATAGTGGGGAAAAGGTACATGGTTAGAGTGAATTGATAATATCATTTGCAAATAACTAAATTAACTAAGATCCTTAATTTGATTAAATTAGGGAAAGTTGTCTTATATTTTAATATGGTGGGATTATAAAGCTAGAAAAGCGCGCACATGTGTGTATATATATAAATATCGGTTATGATTTAATCAAACAAAAGTACTTTATATATTAATTATTAATACTATAATTAAATATTTCTGTTAATTAACAATATAATAGCTTATTCAACATTATCTTAAACTATATATATTATGTTTCATTTCATTAATAGTCATAATGTTATTTATTTTAATATTTATACTCATAATTATGGAATCTCAAATTTATCAAATAAAATAAACGGTTAAAAAAAAATATTTTTAGCATTCATCTTTGACACGTTTTAACAAGAAATGTTCAATTTTTCTGGTAATCATCTTGATATAATTATAAGACTACTTATCTTCTATGTTCACAATAATATTGCTCCAGAAAATATTAAATGGACAAAGTTAGACCACAAATAGTTTTAGAATAATTAACCTACACGAAGAAAGCCTCGGGGTGCTCAATTCTCACAAAAAAATTTATAATACTCAATGTCCTGAAAAAAATATCTCAATTTGATATGTATGTACGAATGTTCTTTTAATTTTGAACTAGCATGAACCCCGCGCGATGCGCGGGGCATTCTTCATTTACTTGTTCTGCATATCAGTTATACACACGTCAGTTTGTGTTGTGAATGGAAAGAGATATCCACAAACTTTTGATATATTTGAAAAGATTAAAAAAAGATAAATAGCTTAATTATTTTATAAATTTTATAAAGTTATTATATGTTAATTCATAAGTTATGTTAATTTGTATATAAAGAAATAGAATTAAAAAGTGATTTGTTTGTTTTTTCAACATTTGTAAAAAGGTTAACTTGTTTTTCACTAAAAACCAGAATGAGTATTTATTTTAGGATAACTAAACCTAAAATCTGGAAGTGGTACACTTAGATGTAAGAAGATGGAGAGATATTTATTTTAAGTAATTGGCTGATATACTTAATTAGATGTGAGAAGATAGAGAGATATTTCTTCACCATAATAATTTACCATTGTGAATAATAATGATACTTAGAATTAAAATTTTGAAAATTCAACCTCATTATTAACGCGTCAATTAATCCTTGGAAATAATGATGATTAATAGAATATGTGTCCATATTAATTAAAAATGGATTTAATTATCATTCTGGTCCATTATTTTGAAAGATACAATGGACAAAAGCAATAAACAAATAAGCAATACCTCTCTAATCACTTTACTTACCTATATTGCTAATCTCATATATCTTTACCTCTCTATGCAATGTTAGTTTACTACTTTTTTCTCCATAAAATAATAAATAGCTACCAAAATATAGGGAAATATACTAATTTTTTATTGTATAAGTTCTTATTTAGGTTGCTTACCCCATGAGCAAAGAAACAAATAAACCCAAAATCTACAAGTAAACCCAAAACTCACCCAACACAGAAATAAAAAGGCAAAGAAAGATCAGAAATACATTCCACAGCATTAGAAGTAATCACAAACTACTTGTAACCACCATAAACACCAACCCCTGTCAAAGAATAAAAATTTAATGTCACAAAATCCATCCTTGAGATGAGACATACAACAATAAATTTCAGCCTTTTTCGAAATAATAGCTAAAGAGTAATTTTGAAAATTTCACCTTATTAGGCTTGTGTCATCTTTGCCGGTCCTCAACAATTCTGTCATTGCAGGTTTTACATGTATTCCTTCCCAAGAGCTCCTCAAATGATGCTTCTTCCTCATTGCATCTTCCTTTCTGAACAAATTTTAAAAAGTCAGCAGTCCAAGGACAACCAAATAGTCCAAGAAAAGGGGAGTGCCTGCCATGTTATGCTTATTGGCAGAACCCAATAAGCACACCAATTGCTACACCAACTATACACCAAAAACCAGCATAATTTATCATGCTTTTGATTTGTTAGTTATCTTGACTGATCATTAATTTTGTAAAAATGGACTCCTTCATGGTAAGCTCATCGGTAGGCCTGCACCTATGAACCACACTATATATTATGAAGCAAATTTGTATTATAAGTTTTGGTATGATCACAGTTGAAATCAATCTAAGTCATCACTGTTTAAAAACGTAATAATGAATTTTTGAAGACGCAATAATTATACGAACATTTTGACTTTACAATAACTTTGATTCATATAACTGATTATAATTTTTTGACAGAAAAAACATGTGAAATGAGAACATTACACTTTAAAAAATTATTGAACATGAGAGTGTGTATGATCGCATACACACTAAACAGTTCAATCCAATGAAACTTTACCAGTCAAAACTATGGCCCTCACATCATTTCTTCTAGTTGCCTCGTCAAATTTCTCCTTCAATCCCATAAAATAACCACATAGGTTCCCAACAGATTCTTTTTTCCGCCTCATCGTGATGGAGTCACCAGAGTCACCATAATGAAATTAGGTATTTTAAATTAAATCCGCACAACAATAGTTACAATCATAGGTACAATACAGGAATTTGTCTCAGTTCTTGGAAATCATAATCTTATACATAACTCAGTGAACTTCTTAATAAATTTAGAATGTTGATAATATTTTCAGAAAATTATATTTTTAATGGAAACTCACTATATTTTTGCAGTTTAAAAGGAAAGGTTCTCACTATATTTAAAAATGAAACAACAGAGCTTATGTTAGATGATTCTCAAAACTCACAAGAAAGTACATTTAATTGACTTAAAATATACCAGAAAATATAATAGCCCAAGTGTCCTTGTTACCAAGCAAGTCTTTGAGGGCTGCCTTTTCCATGTGGGGTTAACACTGCAAACAATAGGACATTGTGATTACATAGAATCAGGGGATCAAATAAATTAAGGCAGCCAACAGAACCTGAATGCAGTAGGGGATCAAATAAATTAAGGCAGCCAACAGAACCTGAATGCAGTAGAATAAAAATTAGTTCTAAACACAGAGAAAAGAAGTTAGGCGTGTATTCACTGAGAATTAAAAAACAATCTATTAATAGGATTTAGGAATCATATTTGACCTGCTCAACAATCAGATGTGCTTAAATGTAATCTTGTGATAAAATTCCAATTGAAATCCACTGATAGTTAGATGCTCAACCTGCACCAAAGATAGACGGAGAAACCCATGAAAGAAGCATTAATGGAGCACTTTCTATGTTAATGCACTTACCTAATTAATGAGGGGCTCAATAAGAATATCTTATAAAACATAATCAACTTTTATAATAATAATATGTTAAAAACGTGATTCTAAAGGCATATGAACAGATTTTCACTCAAATAGGCTATATTCATCATTAACAATCCTTAACAAACTTAGTCTAGTTTAGGCTTTAATCAACCCTAAAAACTCTTCAAATAATAAGTTTGTGTCTACGAAACCCAAAACTTTTATTGTAATTAGATCAATGTTTGTAACAAAAAAAATCATATTCATGTTCACTATCCACATCCCTCACCCTGTCATACATTTTGAGTATGGGATTGTTTCTTTACCGTTGGACTGCATCTCAATAAACTTTATATCAATACTAACTGAGTTATCATGTGGCTTATCTACCTCTTCAAATGGCCATTGTACTATAAGCTTCCCAATTTTATCATGTAAACTACTCCCGTGGGAATGGTCTGCATAGAGAAAAAAAATTTAACAGCATGAAAAAACGGAAAGTAAAATGTTGGGATGATAAGAGATTCCTATCAAACCATTGAAAATAGAGGAACAAAAAGCAGGAAAAAAATTATAACCTATTTGCTACCATTAAATAGAAGAGGATGAGATTAGCTTTACTTTGTGTAATTTATATGATTTTCCAGTTGCTGTGTACATCTGTGTCTGCTTCCAAGAAAATTAATTCATACTAATCTCAAATTTTGTTTGAATGCTACACAATGTACATGTCCGTGTCATTCAGCCAGTCAACCATAATGATATACCTAGCTACCAAAAATTTGAGTATATTGTAGCATAACAATTGAGAGCATACAAAGAGACTCTAAAATTTCATAATGCATATTAAAATGTCACTCAAAATCCTGTCGAGCAAAAACTCACCAATGGATCACCTCCTTTTTTTCACATTAGTAGTTCCATTTACAGCAAAACTCAAAAGAAACTCATGTTACTCTCCTTTTATAAAGGTCTAAAAAATTCAAATCATATAAGTTCATTTTTAATCAGATTATACACGCCATAAGTACCTGGTATGCAAATTCCCTAGTATGACATAGAATAAGGGCAGCAACTTGGCCGGCAATGGGATCAATCTGCTGCAAGGTTGAGAGAACAAAGACGGCAGTTTTTCCCATTCTAATGCATGATTTGTAAAAATTTTCAGCCAAAAAATAATCCCAACTTACAAAACCATGATTATTTTACTTTACCCATATCAAGCTTAGTTCATCCACTAAAAATCCCCAAAGAGAAATGTTGGGATTTTTAATGTTAACCTATAATGGGAAATGAAAATTAAACAAATTAAACAGATCATTCCCCATAGCACCTATGTCATAACCGATGAAGCCATTTAGAGAGTTAAATTTCCTTTCATTAGGAACAACAAAGTCAACAATTATCACAAGGACAATCTTAACGGAAAAAGTTACACAAACCTTCGGCCATTTAAAGCTGGATGCTTTTCGTTTTAATCCTAATTGTCATCATCAGGTTGGGCATGATCTTTCAAAATGCTTAAGCAATCCTCCTTCTGATTCATACAAATCTTCATTTAAAAGCGAAGACGTAGGGTGGAGAGAGTAGAAACAGAAAGATACAGAGAATAGAGGCATGAGCGAGTGTGCATTGGAAGACAGAAGGAATGATTATTAATTGATATTGATTGGAGTAATTAATTAATTGGAGAGTGGGGATGGGAATACAATGAGACGAATTGGGCATAGCAAAGAAGACTACTCCGGAAATCACTTTACCTCTCCGTGTGAAAGGAAAGAGCTTGAAATGGGATTGGAAAATATTTTCTATGATTTTAGCTAAGACAACTTTAGTCAAACCATATACAGAACCAGATCACAGTGTGAAACCGAGCAAGATTCCCCACGCGAAATTACTAGATATATTTGATAGTTTGAAAAATGGACATTCATATTCCAAATAATGTTAAAATATTCTTCTCATGGATTTTAAAAAAAAGGTTTAAACTTCATTTTAGCTTTTTTAATTGATAAATTTAGAGAATAGTTAAGTATTTTTAATCATTACTTCATATAAGTTAACTCATAATTCCTTTAGTAATAAGTAACTGTTCTAGTGTATAGTCTATATGTTTGAAAATTTCATTAAATTTGAATTAACACTATGCGCCACTTTTAAGGAAAAAACTTACCTCCATTTCCTTACATCAATTTCCTCCATTTCTCCAATTAAAATTAGACACATGTACAACTAGCCACATCATCTTCTCTTTCTTTTTCTCTCTCCTCCATCTCATCTCTATCCCATCATTCTCAAACCCTATTCTCAAATTAAAAAAATAAAACCTCCCTCCTCCCTTCTTTCTCCTTCTCTTCCCGACACTTGTCCTTCCCCAAACTCCATTCATTCATTCTTCCACGCCATTCATGTGTTGAATCATGGGCAATCTCTGTGTCATCCTCACATCTCATAATCACAACTACCACAACAAAAAGCAAACAAAACCTAATTCCTCTAGCAATCGCTGGACACGTTCTTCAATTCTCGCAAGGAGACAATCGAAATCAACGATGCTTCTATTCAAGAACAGGCCATCATGGCTGTTGCCGTTGAAGAATTCGACTGTTTTCACACATGGGTTCTTATTGTTTATGATGAAAATCATGTCAAGTTTTAATTTTTAGCTCTCTATAAGATGATTGTTATTTTAGATATGTATGAGAATGTTTTTGTAAAGGAGTGATGAACTTGTTTCTCCCCAGCGGTGCCGGCATTGAAGAAGGTGGAGGAGAGACAGCAGTGGTGGGCGGCGTCGGGGTAGGAGGATGATGGAGGGGGCGGTGGAGGAGGAAGAGGGGGAGGAGGGAGAGCCCATTTTTTTATTTGGGAATAGGGTTTGGGAATAATGGAACAGATATGAGACGAAGGGGAGAGAAAAGAAAGAGAAGATGATGTGGCTAGTTGTACATTTGTCTAATTTTAATTGGGGAAATGGAGGAAATGGAGGTAAGTTTTTTCCCACTTTTAAAACATTAAGAATGACAACCAATGGGTAGTTAGTTGAGCTAGTAAGTGGGCTACAACCCCCGTAAGGATGAGAACGCGTGTTTGAATCCCGGGAAGCGCTCTCATTGGGAGAGGGGACAACCTTGTCTATGTGGGCAACACTCCTACCCCTCGAGTCCGGATTAAACCGGGCGGTGATAAACAAAAAAAAAAACATTAAGAATGACATCATCACTCCTTTTAGTGGTGAAGAATATCAATTGCTTGATGTGGAATGAAATGCGTGGCTGTCACCCAAGAGGGGGGGTGAATTGGGTGAGGGAATAAAAACTTTATTTCTTTTCCGAAAGACTGCTTGTGCTTGGTGATGATGTTACTGAGTAATGGTATGCACAAGTCAGTATGTTATGTGATGCAAAAATAGAATGTTTAAATGTAAGTTTATGCACACATAAATTTATCCTGGTTCGGTCACCCAGACCTACATCCAGTCCCCAGGCTCCACCTGAGATTTTCAATCCACTATTCTTGTTTAAACCAGGCACAAGAGAAGCCTTTACACTTTAGGTTTTACGAGCACGGGTTCACCTAACAACCCACAGGTTTTACAACGGGTTCACCTGCAAACCTTACAAATGCAAGTTTTACGGGCTAACTTGCAACCTATGGAGATTTAGAAAACTTCTAAATGCTCCCCCTTACAAAATGTAAGATTACAATTATGTTCACTCTATGAACTGATTGTGCTAAACACTTAAGCTCGAATGACTCTCTCTAAGAGTAGATGATGTTACTCACTTAAGCACAAAAGAATCACTCTCTAAGAATATTACATATCTAAGTCCGAGAGTAGAAGATGAGAGGAATGTAGAATAGTGTTTCAGACAATAAGCTCTGTTCTCTCTTACTTTTTCAAGCCACCCCCTTCAGAAATGAAGAACATCCCTTTTATACCAGTCTCTGAATATCTAGCCGTTGGAGAGGCAATAAGACCGTTTGATTATAGACGTTGGGGCCTTGTTTACGTTGTCCTCATTAATGCACAGCAGGGTTGACTTTGCTTTATCTGAAAAGATGCTCTGACCATGCTGTTCTGTCAACACTGTTCTGACAATACTATTCTGACAAAAGTCGTTCTGACATCTGAACACTTTGTATGGTCCGACTCTTGCTTGCTGTCAGAGAGGACTTCGTTCCTCAAGCATAAGTCCAGGATGTTAAGAGACTCACTATCGGAAGCTCTCTTGCTATCTGAAGCTCGTGGACTCTAACATTTTGCTTGCTATCACATAGAGGAACTTTGTCTTCCAAGCACTTGTCCATGAATGATAAGAGTGCTTTGCTATTGGATCCTCTCTTGCTATCAGAAGCTCTCTTATGGACTCTGACTCTTGTGGGCAGTATGAGCTTTGACACCTTGAGTGAATCTTCAGATTATGTTCTCATACTCCTCATGCTTGGTAGGTAACAATGTTGTTTGAATATGTCTGTTATCCTCTTGTTACCGTTGGAAGGAACATCTTCTTAAATGCTTCAGCAGGGTTGACTTGCTTTATCTCTGAAAAGTAGTCCTGACACCTCTGCTCTGTTAAAAGCATTCTGTCTTCTGAGTATGTGACGTTCACTCTTGTACTCTTGCTGACGGATGATCATCGTTCATCCGGAAGTGGCAATCTTGCTCTGCAAGGGTTAGTCTCTGAAATCCAATGCCAAGAGTCTTTTCATCCGGAAGCTCATTTGCATCCGCAAGTGTAACTAAGTTCTGCACATACTGGTTAGTCCAACATAGCAATATATATAATCAGATATAGTAAAACTACACATGTTGTGGGAAGTTTGCTATGGGAAGTAGTCTTACTTAGACTATGTTCTGACTTAGTGTAATGTCTACTGACTCTAAGGGATCTCTATTCCAATAGTCAGCTTAAGTCTCGTTAGTTTACTTTAAGTCTTCCTAAGTGACTCAGTGTGTCATTCATGCTATGTATATTAAGTCAACACACAATCACATGAAGTGGGAGTTTACTTAGTCTAGGATGTATCCGGAAGCACTTCTCCATCCGGAAGTGAATCCACTAGATGTAGGATTTTGTTTACTATTGCTCACTCTCGCTCAGTGTTAGGTCACTTCAACAGCCAGCGCTAGTCACTAAGCTATCGGAAGCACTTCTACTGGACGTTGCTTACATTCACTGACGCTTAGTGTTATCGTGTTCTATCAGTCTGCGCTAGTGAAAGTTTATCAGGAAGTGATTCCACTTGACGAGGCTTATTCACTGACGCTCGGGGATATATCTATTCTGTCAGCCTGCGCCAGTCTAAATCTTATCAGGAACGAATTTCACTTGACGAGGCTGATTCACTGACGCTTGGGGATATATCTATTCTGTCAGCCTGCGTCAGTCTAAATCCAACAGGAAGTGTTTTCACTTGGCGAAGTAGACTCACTGACGCTTGGGGTAATATCTATTCTATCGCTCTGCGCCAGTCTAAGTCTAACAGGAAGCAACTTCACTTGACGTTGCATTTTCACTGACGCTCGGGGTTATATCTAGTTTATCAACCTGCACCAGTCTAAATCTATCAGGAAGCAATTTCTCTTCCGATTGAAACATAGCTTTAGTCTTAAGGTGTATTAATTCTCATGGACTTACTTGCTGACGCTGGGGGATGAAAGCATTCATCCGCGTGTGCAAGTCCTAATCTATCCGGAAGTGATCTTGCATTCTCAAGTGATCTAACTCAGGATTCTAACCATGTCATCTAATCCCTCCTAAGTGTTGATTATGTTCTCTTAAGTACTAGACCATATCATACCTTAGTCACCATCAAAACTTAAGATTCTAACATTCTCCCCCTTTTTGATGATGACAAACCCATAGATGACTAGAGAACATAATTAAACTTAGATCACTCATCCTAGAGCTATATTCCTTTCCCCAGTTCTCTCCCCAAAAATCTAGGCATCTTATCTATCTCTCAGCTCTAGACATCTCATGTCTCATCTCTCGCTAGACATCTTATATCTCATCTCTAGCTAGACATCTTATATCTCATCTCTAGACATCTCATCTCATCTCTAGACATCTCATCTCTCTCCCCCTTTTGGCTTCATCAAAATCCAACAGGTGCAAGCTAGCCTTAGGGATGGGGATACTTTTATCGTTCTCCTAGGAATGGGCTTTCTACCTAATATTTCTCCCTATGTATCGCTAATAAAGATTTGTTCTAGACTATTCAATACAATGTACGAGAATTAACAAGGAACAGCAATAATGGCTCATGATCCTAAATGATTGTATTTTCCCTAAACACTATGTAGGATAGTTAAACATGTTTTTCAAAGGAGATATTGATACATCAAATCTAATCATAATTAAATTAAGATCAAAACATACAAAACAGTTTTTTTTTTTGAAGGTGAAAATTCTTTCCAAATGTAATTTTGATCCTCTCGAATTGATTAACATGATATCAAAAATAATTTTGATGTGTTTAAAAATGATGATTATGATATCAAATGAAATATGTGATTTTAAATTCAAATGAGATGAAATCTGATACCTAATGAAATCAAATGAGATCTGTGAGTTTGAACTTGTGGTATCAAAGGAAATGATTGAATGCCAAATGAAATTTGTGATACCATATGAAATGAAATCAAATCAAATGAAATTTGTGTTTTTAAAAGTGCCAAAAATAATTTCCAAACAAATTGCATCACAGCATCTTAAGAGTTTATTATCGATGACAGCATGTGACTCTCTATTTTCAAGGGATCATTAACAGGTAATGTCCACTTACTTCTCTTCTATATTAAGATTAATCATCATTAAATCAAGAAAGGAAGCATATAAGAGAGGTATGTTATCAATTACTTTCCAGCATGTCATTTAGAGGATACAGATGTGTGAGCTAGGATGATTTTCTAAGACAGTGAATGATTTTGAAGTCAATGCAGATTGAGAGAAACATCCTAAGTTGACACCCTTACCAATGCCATGTATGCATCATATGTAAGAGATGGTAAGGTGTAGATGTTACCACAGATGAGGGGTACTCATACTCTATTAGACTCAGGAATCTGAATCATACGCAGATAAGCATGCTTCCTGACATCTTCAAGAGGTGTGCTATCTCAAGTGGAAACCCCTAGCGCAAGTGCTTTGATGATTCGCTTCGGCAAGCTGAGCTACAACCACAAGCAGACATGACTGGGCAGTCACTCTACTCTTCCCATGGTTCAATAGTTGGCCTGCTATCGAAGGCGCTGATTGTTGTGAAAGCAACCTTGCTCAAACTTGATGATTGGTCCTGCATATGCTTGAGGAAACAAATGCTTTCTGATGGTCAGTGAAGGAACTTAAGATTTAACATTGAAGACCATCCTCAGGACATTCAAGTCAATCTGTGTTAATCAGCACAAGCTAATAATTTTAAGAAATCATGCTTGCTAATTGGTTTAAGAAAATATGAGCAATGATTATGTGAAAAATAATTTTGAAATTATCTATACATTCACATAGTTTCACTATCAAGACATGAACTCTATTTATACTCTCATGGATAAATATCAATGTGATAGTACAGAGAATATTAAACAGGTGGCATATTTTCAGAGTTTCATAAGCAAGTATAGTTCAATACATATGCCTCAAGGATGTTCATGTTAGATCATGAAGACATGTGAATTAATAACATAATGAGATTTTGAAAAAGAGAATCTTCATCCTCACAAAATAATTTGATTAGGATTGAATTCGTTTTACAAAAACAACCAAATTTCAGCATATGATTACGAGAATAATTTCCAAATTTTAGCTCAAGTTCTTCTAGATATGCTCAGTGTGATCTCATTGTTCTTAGGACATCAACAAGCTTGAAATTAATACAGATTATAGCATGCTTGTGATACTATGCCATGTTTTACAGATCTAGCAGAGTTTAATTCAAGGCATTTCCTAAGATTTCTAATGCATGTCAGACAAGAGAGAGACTATCCATTTAATTTCACAACAGAATATGTAAGGGATAGAAATGCTCATGTGTATTGGCGAGAGTTTCTCAGGTTTGGTATAGCCATTCCACACATCTTGATAAGAGACATTTTCGTTGCCATTCTCTCTTGGTTATATTCATTGTTCAAGCTTCAATAATCTGTGTCAACATTCTTAACCACAAACTTGAACTGAGATCATTAGTAGATTGAGAACTTAAAGATGTAATTAAGAGGGATGTATTGTTCTCGAAATCATAGCTGCTTATACATTGAAAACGTTGATGCAAGAGATACCACATGAAATGGAAAATCAGAAATAACTTTTGAGTGCTATCATGAGGTATAGTTGTCATGCAAGTTTGAAGAGGATCAGAATCTATTTTTGAAAGTTTGCATTTCAGAAGGATCTTTCAAAACTCAGGGTGAATGCATAAACTATTTTCTTTCATGACTATATGCACAAGGATATACAAGGTTTTTGATCAAGATAGTCATGGACAGTATGTAGATTATGAACATTACTTATTTCTTCAGCCCCTTTTTTTTTTTATGATGAATATAATGTTCACATCTTAGGATGCTTAATGTAAAATCTCAATAAGTCCATCTAACATTAGCATAGGAGATTTTACTATCAAATGCTTCGTTCCTAAGTGATCCCTTGCTTACCCAAGGAGATCTTCTATACTTATCCTTGGTTCGAAGCACTTTCTTCTGAGAGGTAGGATTCAAGAGCCTTTTCAATGATGATCGAGGAATCCACTCTCTCTTGTTCTTCTCAGGATAATTGAATGGAACTTTGTGATAGCTCATCCTTGAGACAGAACCATTGTCCCTTGTGGTGGCCGACAGCTTCTTATGATTGTACCAGTGGGTTTCAGCAGTTGCATCACCACGAGTTCTCTTCTTTGGGATAAGAGGAACTCTTGATTTTTCCTGCACAAGTAAGGCACTAGGAGGATGTTTTGGTACCCATTTGTACTTGGGTCCTACATGGTTAGCACTGGACCTTACTTGTCCTTTAGGAATCCATACAAACTTATTTCTCACATTTGAATTTCTTCTAAGACTGCATGTGTGAGAAATATGTCCTAATCTACCACAATAATGACAGATAATGGAATGATAATCAAAATGAGGCTTCCTATCATTATCATGATTAGTTTTCTTTAGAAAAGCTTTTTGTTCCTTTGAAATTTCAGTTTCTTTTGAAAGCTTTTCTTTTTCCTTCAACACGTGTTTACAATCAAAACATTTTTCAAGACATGTTGAAGTTTTCCCTACCGATAGTGGGCTAGCTATCGGAACCACTAGTTCTTTAAAAGAACCCTCGGAAACTTTAGATGTAGAAGAAGAAATTAGTTTTTCAAGTTTCCTATCTTTTTCTTTTAAGCCTAGAAGTTCTTTTGCAAGTTTACAATATTCAGTATATAACTCATTGTATGCATCTTGCAAATCAGAGAGTTCAATTTCAGATCCAGATACCTCACTTTCTGAATCTTCTAGGCAGAGATGGATACTCTCTTCACTGAAGTCTGCTTCCTCAATATCAGCTTCCAGAAGCTCATCAGTAGATGATCCACAAAGAGCACGAGTTGAGCTTTGGACAGCTGTGCTTTCAAGAGATGGGTTAGAAGCATATATCACATCAAGAGTATTCCAAATATCTCTAGCACTAGAGGAATGTTTGATTTTCTGGAAATCATTTTCAGTTAAGCCTTTGTATAAAATTTGCATTGCTCTAATGTTTAAGGAAAACAAATTTTTCTCCCTTTCAGTCCAGTTTCCTCTTGGTTTGAAATCAAAATCATTTTCAAAAATATCCCACATTTTCAAACTAGTGGATTTTATAAAACTTTCCATTCTTGCTTTCCACCAACAAAAATCAATATTTTCTAACACAGGTGGAATGGTATGATCAAAGCCTTTGGAAAACATTTTAACCCAAATCAGCCAAGGTCTTTGCACTTGAGATCGTTTGATCCTTTAAACAAGTGACCTGCTCTGATACCAAATGAAATGCGTGGCTGTCACCCAAGAGGGGGGGTGAATTGGGTGAGGGAATAAAAACTTTATTTCTTTTCCGAAAGACTGCTTGTGCTTGGTGATGATGTTACTGAGTAATGGTATGCACAAGTCAGTATGTTATGTGATGCAAAAATAGAATGTTTAAATGTAAGTTTATGCACACATAAATTTATCCTGGTTCGGTCACCCAGACCTACATCCAGTCCCCAGGCTCCACCTGAGATTTTCAATCCACTATTCTTGTTTAAACCAGGCACAAGAGAAGCCTTTACACTTTAGGTTTTACGAGCACGGGTTCACCTAACAACCCACAGGTTTTACAACGGGTTCACCTGCAAACCTTACAAATGCAAGTTTTACGGGCTAACTTGCAACCTATGGAGATTTAGAAAACTTCTAAATGCTCCCCCTTACAAAATGTAAGATTACAATTATGTTCACTCTATGAACTGATTGTGCTAAACACTTAAGCTCGAATGACTCTCTCTAAGAGTAGATGATGTTACTCACTTAAGCACAAAAGAATCACTCTCTAAGAATATTACATATCTAAGTCCGAGAGTAGAAGATGAGAGGAATGTAGAATAGTGTTTCAGACAATAAGCTCTGTTCTCTCTTACTTTTTCAAGCCACCCCCTTCAGAAATGAAGAACATCCCTTTTATACCAGTCTCTGAATATCTAGCCGTTGGAGAGGCAATAAGACCGTTTGATTATAGACGTTGGGGCCTTGTTTACGTTGTCCTCATTAATGCACAGCAGGGTTGACTTTGCTTTATCTGAAAAGATGCTCTGACCATGCTGTTCTGTCAACACTGTTCTGACAATACTATTCTGACAAAAGTCGTTCTGACATCTGAACACTTTGTATGGTCCGACTCTTGCTTGCTGTCAGAGAGGACTTCGTTCCTCAAGCATAAGTCCAGGATGTTAAGAGACTCACTATCGGAAGCTCTCTTGCTATCTGAAGCTCGTGGACTCTAACATTTTGCTTGCTATCACATAGAGGAACTTTGTCTTCCAAGCACTTGTCCATGAATGATAAGAGTGCTTTGCTATTGGATCCTCTCTTGCTATCAGAAGCTCTCTTATGGACTCTGACTCTTGTGGGCAGTATGAGCTTTGACACCTTGAGTGAATCTTCAGATTATGTTCTCATACTCCTCATGCTTGGTAGGTAACAATGTTGTTTGAATATGTCTGTTATCCTCTTGTTACCGTTGGAAGGAACATCTTCTTAAATGCTTCAGCAGGGTTGACTTGCTTTATCTCTGAAAAGTAGTCCTGACACCTCTGCTCTGTTAAAAGCATTCTGTCTTCTGAGTATGTGACGTTCACTCTTGTACTCTTGCTGACGGATGATCATCGTTCATCCGGAAGTGGCAATCTTGCTCTGCAAGGGTTAGTCTCTGAAATCCAATGCCAAGAGTCTTTTCATCCGGAAGCTCATTTGCATCCGCAAGTGTAACTAAGTTCTGCACATACTGGTTAGTCCAACATAGCAATATATATAATCAGATATAGTAAAACTACACATGTTGTGGGAAGTTTGCTATGGGAAGTAGTCTTACTTAGACTATGTTCTGACTTAGTGTAATGTCTACTGACTCTAAGGGATCTCTATTCCAATAGTCAGCTTAAGTCTCGTTAGTTTACTTTAAGTCTTCCTAAGTGACTCAGTGTGTCATTCATGCTATGTATATTAAGTCAACACACAATCACATGAAGTGGGAGTTTACTTAGTCTAGGATGTATCCGGAAGCACTTCTCCATCCGGAAGTGAATCCACTAGATGTAGGATTTTGTTTACTATTGCTCACTCTCGCTCAGTGTTAGGTCACTTCAACAGCCAGCGCTAGTCACTAAGCTATCGGAAGCACTTCTACTGGACGTTGCTTACATTCACTGACGCTTAGTGTTATCGTGTTCTATCAGTCTGCGCTAGTGAAAGTTTATCAGGAAGTGATTCCACTTGACGAGGCTTATTCACTGACGCTCGGGGATATATCTATTCTGTCAGCCTGCGCCAGTCTAAATCTTATCAGGAACGAATTTCACTTGACGAGGCTGATTCACTGACGCTTGGGGATATATCTATTCTGTCAGCCTGCTTCAGTCTAAATCCAACAGGAAGTGTTTTCACTTGGCGAAGTAGACTCACTGACGCTTGGGGTAATATCTATTCTATCGCTCTGCGCCAGTCTAAGTCTAACAGGAAGCAACTTCACTTGACGTTGCATTTTCACTGACGCTCGGGGTTATATCTAGTTTATCAACCTGCACCAGTCTAAATCTATCAGGAAGCAATTTCTCTTCCGATTGAAACATAGCTTTAGTCTTAAGGTGTATTAATTCTCATGGACTTACTTGCTGACGCTGGGGGATGAAAGCATTCATCCGCGTGTGCAAGTCCTAATCTATCTGGAAGTGATCTTGCATTCTCAAGTGATCTAACTCAGGATTCTAACCATGTCATCTAATCCCTCCTAAGTGTTGATTATGTTCTCTTAAGTACTAGACCATATCATACCTTAGTCACCATCAAAACTTAAGATTCTAACAGATTTCTAGGCAAAAAAGAATACTCCCTCTGTTCTCAAATATAAATCACTTCCCTGCTTTGATTATATTAATGATTTTAGTTAAGTTAGTTATTAACACATGATATTACCAATTTATCCTAATTATAAACTTTTATACTCACTCTCCCTCTCTTTTTTGTTACTACAGATAAGTATTATTTGGGTTAATTAGGGAAAAACTTGCGAAAAATTAGAAAGTAGTCTTATATTTAGGAATAAGTTGAAATGTAAAAGTGATTTTAATTATATTTAGGAATCGAGGGAGTATAATGTGATCTAGTTTCGAATATATTTTGTCTAGGTTAAAAGTGTTATTAGACTCAATGCTATCTAAACATGATTGAGTCTCTTTTCATTTAAGTGAATAGTCACCCTCATATAGTATGATACAATACAATATGCATCACTTGAAGCGTGAGAATCAGGTGTGGCAATGTGTCTCATTCTATTTACAATCAATCATATATGACTGAAAAATGGTTTTGATTCTATTTGAAATATAAGGTTTAGTTTATAAAAGTATTTGTAACATTATTTGTATTAACACTCTTTCAACAATGATGTTTATATGAACAATAACTTAATAAAAAACATATGTCATAAAGTTGGTGATTTTTAGTATCGTAGATAAATTCATTACTCTCTAAAGAGAAATTATTTTTTAGTGAACAATTGTAACCATTTTTTGCTTATAATAATTCAAAGTGATCCCCCTTCCCCAAAAAAAGAAAAGAGAAAGAAGCTTTAATTTGTGTTTTTTCCCAATCAAATAGATGGTCGCTTAAAGAATTGTTTTTGGAAAAATCTATAAACTAGAATCAAAGACATATGTGATCGTATGTGAAGATTTGCGAAATTCAATTTATTTATTAGTTCAAAAAAGAAATTCAATTTGTTTTTTGAAGCCCTACTATCTAATAACATTAGTAACTACTGACTTATCAAATTTGTTTGAATATCAACCCATTAATAGAAGGACCTCCATACTCATTGTTGTTTTACCATGACGCAGACACGAAATAGACAAAACAATCTTCAATCCCTTGATGTATAAATTTATTTTATGTAAGAGTATTTTAGAAAAAAATATATATATACCATATTTATTTAAATTAACTACTTTAGCCATTTTTAAATAAAAATCTAACAAAAGATTGTTGTTACAGTTTTGGAGCTCCAAGCTGCATATCCACCTGTGTTGGCTATTAAAGTATTACTACTTATTGTTATATATTGATCCAGCACAAATTTGGAGAATTAGCCTTAGTCCCTAAACATATAAAATTATTTTGAATTTTGTTAAATTTTTCCCAAATTATTTCTATAGATCCTTATCCAATAATAATCAATTTATAAATAGGAGAATAATGGAAGATGATTAAAATACTAAAGAAAAATTGCAGCATCTGACCTAAAATCAATTAGTACTTAATTTTTTACAAAGCAGCTAAATATGTCATGTCGTATATTTAAAATTAGAAAATTTACCTCTGAGTAAAGGGTCAAATTCTGTTCTAGTCACCACTTATTGAGGGTGTTGGAGAAGAGAATATACTAAGTAGCCCAACCTCTACTTTTTGCACAATGGCTGATTCAAACACACGACCTCATAACACACCGCAAACGAGCTTATCGTTGAGTTAAGTCGGCCCTTCTTTATATAAAAAGGGGTGCAATACGAGGACTTCCCATGTCTAAACATGCTTAAGTGTGGAGGAGTTCTGATGGATTTGGTGCATGAGTGCTGGTATGATCACACCCTACCATTGGAAAAAGTAATATAGACATTTGGTTTTATTTTCACTACAGTCTACAGAAAATCATCAACCACAAACAACATATGAATATGAAACCAGTGGCACTAAGTATCAATGAGATATAGATTTTTTATTGATAGTCAAAAGTATAGTAATAAATTTCAAAATCATTATAGAAACTGTAGGAAAAGCATGAAAAATCATGAAACCCCAATTGCATATTCTACTGGAGAATC
Organism: Mimosa pudica; assembly: GCA_029929735.1. Taxonomy (NCBI): domain Eukaryota; kingdom Viridiplantae; phylum Streptophyta; class Magnoliopsida; order Fabales; family Fabaceae; genus Mimosa; species Mimosa pudica. The sequence goes on along the minus strand of JAKELP010000023.1, from coordinate 10,638,434 downwards.
ACACTAAAATCACATCATCATCTACACATAAATGTATCTATAAAGTATTTTCATATACAATAGCAGCTGGGTTAGATTATATATAATCAAAACACACCCTCCAACCATCTTTGAACTTAACTTTATCATGATGATTAGAAGTAGAACAAGAAAATTACAGAATCTGAATTATTAATTTGAGATACAAAAGCAACATTCTTGCTTACTGCAAATTGTTACACTCAAACAATGCCTTGGCTGTCATTTCCCTCTCAAATCTCCAAATATAATTCAAACCAACCAAAAGCTCTGTTATGGCCGCCTCTGTCTTCTCCTTATTGGCAAAAAACAGAGTTTGCAACAACAAAACATTGGTTTTCTGCATCGAATTCTGCTGCTCAAAGCTCCTTTCACTTTGCCACTTAATCATATTATGAGCCATTGGTGACAACCATCCCAAAATCCTCCCCAACGCCTCCCTCCACTCTCCGGCTAGCCCCGGATCGCTCGCTGAAAACCCGACTCCTCTCAATCTCCGCCTCAACGACGATCGAATACTATCCGGTAACATCGAATACAAATCATCCCTCGCATCTACACCAACCAATTGAGGAGATTTTATCATTTTCTCCATCACTATGATCAAATTGGCATAGTGTAGAGCCAGAGCAGCTGCGCCTAATGTCGATTCGGGCGGTTTGAGAAGCTTTTGGTTCGATTCGAAAAACCCAGATGCTGAATCTTTCTTTTCATCATAAAGATGAGGACTTTTCATTGATGGGGTTGAAATAAAAGTGGGATTTTGATCAGAGGGGTAAACAGCAGCAGAAGTAGAGAGACTACGAGATAAAGAGGGGACACAATGACCAATTCCAAACACAAGTTTAATCCTTGCTAAAATAGTGAAATTTGATCTTACCAATAATGAAACAATGGAATCAAAGCTTTTGTTCCATATAGATCTTTCCTTTAAGTCCTTCACCTCTTGTTTCTGCCAGAAAATCTTTTGTTGAAGCTCATAGATTTTCTGATCTCTATTTCCCAAAGTCGATGAAGCATCATTTTCATTATGAAGCAAAATTTTTCTGAGGGAATTTTCCAAAGCTGAGAGTTCGTCCATTTCTTTATACAAACTTGCTGATATGGTCACAAAACGTTCCATTTTTTTATGTTTGAGCTCAATTTCTTTTGGGCTAGCGAGGGCCCACCCATTTGGGTCACGTCCATAATCGGCAAAATCTTGGAATAACCGATCGAATGATTTGAGGTTAGAGTCTTGGCATCTACGGCTGATTCTAGAGATTGAGTTGGAGACGAGTTTGAGGTTGTGAGTGAACTCGGCGCAGGCAAGTCCTAGGAGGAATGATTCATCGTTGGATATGATTTTTCGGACACCTTCGAGGGCAATTGAGTCATTTCGGAGGCGGATTATGTTTGTGTCACATAGTGATTGCCATAAGTGAAGGAGTTTGGACATGATTCCTGCGATCTCAAAGGTTAAAACACCAACGTTTTTGGACTTGAATGATGATTTCTTTAGGAGTAGTTTTGGATGTGATGATGAAGAGGGTCGAACTGAGTCCAATTTGTGTGAAAGTACGGTTTTGACCTTGATGAGCAGAGTTTCAAGGGCCATTAGAAAGAAGAGGAGGAAGAAGGATATGGATAATCTTGTCCAATTAAGTGGAATAGAGGAAGAAGAATTAGAAAGATGTAATGTTGGTAATGTGGTTGGGAGGTATGAGAATGAGAGTGATATAAGGGAGAATATAATGAAGAGATGAAGAGAGAGTAAAGGGGTGAGTGAGATGTTGGAGTATATTTATAAAAGATTAAAACTTTACACCTATAACTTGAAGGATCTGAATTTAGTTGGTGTTGTGTCAGTGCTTGTTTTAGTTGAGTTCAGATGCTGTAGAGGCGCGTGAAGGGGAAAAGAAAAAGCAAAGTTGAGGAGATATGTGACATCAAATCCTCACAATTCCCTTTTTCTGTTTATATAATTTTATTGGGAGAAAAATGATTTAAGTCAAATGACCTTGATTCAGTGTTTCTTTTATATATCAACATCTATGTGTATAAACGACCTTGATTCAGTGTTTCTTTTATATTTCTACATCTATATATAAACAATGATCATGAATTTGTTTGGATAATAATGCTCCATGTTTTGTGTCACAAATGTAATATATGTCGTATTAATTTCAATTTATATATTGATATCTGAACTTTTTATTAGTAATATGAGATGACTTGGCAAAATAATCATATGATTTATATCTAAATTAGTGAAATAGACCATTTGAAAAGCTAGAATGTTCAAAAGTTTTGGATATTAGTAAACCGAATTGGATTATGAGTGAGCGTATTCATGGAATTTAAAATGATATTTTGTAAGTTTTTTGAAAATCTAAGTCTAAAGTATTATTGATTGCATATTGAATCATATATCAATTTGTTTATTGATATTGTTCAAGTTTTCTGCACCATCCATATATTTAAATTTGGGCAAAGGTGCTTAAATACCCATAAATTTATATTAGAGAAGTTGTCATACCTATTAGTTTATTTTTCGTTTTTAAATATACATCAACTTTCATTTAAGGGCGGTCTTGTGCATTTTTTAAGGTTAAAACTTAACATTGTTAATCTTTGAACTGAAAACAAATAAGACTAGTTTCACGCTGTAAAGCATTGGCCATAAAAAATGCACAAGATCGCTCATAAATAAAAATTGATGGGTATTTAAGAACCCAAAATAAGGTAATGAGTATAACAATTTCTTTGATATAAGTTGAGGAGTATTTAAACACATTTATCTTTTGAAATTTGATGAAACTAATGAATTGATATATAATGTTTTCCATTTAAAAATTAAATTTTACTTAATTTATTTTAAAAAGATCGATTTGTAAGTCCTAGAGTGTAACCTTATATTTTTAAATTCATGAATATAAGAAAAATCATTTTTATTTATTTGTCAAAGGGCTTCACTGCTGTTTATAAAGCTGCTTTGCTTTTCTGTGCATAATAATTGTTATTGTTATTAAATAAAGGGGTGATGGAATTTTTTTTGGAAAAAAGTTTGCGTGGTTTGTATTTTAGTGATGACACCTTTATGAATTAATTGATAAACAGTCAGTAAAACAGACCTTTTCTTTTGTGTTGGGATGCAAAGAAACATTTTTTTCTTCGATACTGTTATATTCTTTGAGAGAAGAATGGCCATGTCATTATTGGCTGCTTCCTTCTATTTTCTATATTAATTTTATCAGACAGCCATGTTTTGTTCTCATTGATTTGTTTGTTTATATTGTGCATCGCTGTTTTCCCTTCTCTTATCTTGTCACATGACATACCCAAATTAAATTAAAAAAATCAATTATTGTGCCAAGACACATATCATTGTTCTTGATAATAACAGATTGAACAATGAACAATGCTGTCGTAAAAAAAATAGTCCAAACAAGCGTGTTGTTGATCTATTGATTGTTATGTTAATTTGATTCAGGATAGGGTTAACAATCATTTTGACTAATTAACATATCAATTTTTCCTAAGAACAATTAAAAAGTATTATGTTGGCTAACACAGTCAAATTTTGCCTAATTACCGTTAAATTGGCTAATGACTTAACCAATGAATTGTAAATATACACATGGCAACCATCCAACGACACTTAGGTAAAATTTGACGATGATGACCAAAGTGATATTTTTTATTTATTCTACTTCCTAGGCAAAGTTGATACTATTTATTCGTTGTGTTAATTAATACTTGAGTTTATTGACCAAAAAATAGTTACTTTTTTTATATCAACAAAAAAAATAGTTACTAACACTTCAAGATATGAAAAGTTTTAACTATATATGCAACTATGTTAAATGTTTTTGGAATTTTGTCACCTTTTAATTCTTCTCTGCTCGATTTAGATTCATCGAAATTTAAAGTGTCTTTGATTATTAGGCCAAATTTGTTTTGATAAGTTCTTAAAACTCAACTTATTTTCATTCCAAAAAGAACTCAATTTATATGACTATCAGTTTAGGATAAATTTGGACATATTTTTATTGGGAATATTTCTCCTAAAAGTAGTTTTTTTCTTCTTCATTCACACAGATAATTAATATTTGAGATATAGTCACTTTTGCTATAACCATCTAGATCTCTTGGTAAATTAAACTTTCTTAATAAAATGGAATGTACAAAATACTGATTAATATTTATAGTGCTCAAGTATGTGCAAAAGTGAGTATTCATTGGTCTAAAGATGTTCCATCAATAATTCAGTTCACTATTGATTTTTTTAACATGATGATATAGTATATAATGGCAAATTATTCCATTTAAAAAGTATCCAGGATTCTGAAATCATCATTGAGAACAAAATTAATGTTTTGTAAGACCGTGTAGTTAGATATTTAAGCACGGTATCTATATATGTTAGTATAATTAGTTGGAATTAAATCTTTTGTAGCACTAAACGTGCGAGTTTCATTATGAAGTTTGAATTATAAATCATGTGCTTACATTAATTTAGATGCAAATATATTAGAATATTCCCATGGCCCGCATGCGTGTCTGTTAATGTCTACTCTTGATTATATGTGCATGTTATTTAGAAGCTTTAAAGAAATTAAACTTTGTTCAAAATAATAAATTGATATTCATTTTGAATTATTAAAAATAAAATGTAAATATTATAAAACTAATTACATAGTAAATCATAGGGCTGCACAAATGACGGACATGACCGGGCCACCTATATGCCCTGGTCATGTCCTAAATAATTGTCGGGCCAAAACTTTTGGCCCGAGACCCGGTCATGTCCTGTTTGGCCCGACACCAAGATCGGGCCGGACATGACCGCAGGGCCACATGACGGACCATGTTGGTCATGCCAAGCACAAAATGAGAGAATACTCAACCCCAATTTTAGAAAGAACAAAGGAAAAATTTGATCATCATTCATCAATAATAATTAAGAAGCATTAATGCAATGATAAATATAATGAGTCAAATATAGCTACTACAAAAAGGAGTTAGTGATCACTTTGAATATAGCTCTCGACAAAAAAAAAATCACTTTGAGTATAGCACCAGCTACTCTAAATTGAAAATTAAAGAGATAGTTGAGTGACTTTTAAATTAAGATGGTTAACTGAAGATTAATAAAATGCAAATACAATTGTTAACATAACCTAATAACTTACTATAGAGATATTAATAAACATTAACCATATAGGAAGCTATTATAATAGAAACAAGCAAAGAAAAAAACATTTAATAAAAAAATTAATAAAACATTTTTATAAAAAAATATTAATAAATAATAAAAAATTATAAAAATATTAATAAATAATCGGGCCGGGCCGCCCGATTGGTCATGGAGCATATGCCCTGGTCCTGTCCTACCCGATGGTAGGGTCAGTCATGTCCTAATAGGGTTGGTTCCGGGCCACATCGTGACGGACCATTTTTCGTATATGACCGGGTCGGGTCGTGACGGACCAAGCGGACCACCGGGCTTTTGTGCAGCCCTAGTAAATCATAACAAATAATTATGATCAAATCCTTGATTAAGTTCTAAGTTGAAATAGTGCATATATTTAAAGTTTGAACCCTTTCGGTTACGAACTTTATCAAAAATTAATAAACATGAAAAATTGATAGTAATACAGTAACATTGCTCACAGCACTTGATAACACGAACTGCTTTCTTGAATGAGATGCTCACATGCTTCCAATAGGTACATGCATGGTTTGACTTTTAAAGTTGCAAATTCTTTTTTCCTTTTCTACTATTCATTTTTCTTGAAATAAAAGACTAATCCACTTACTCCAATCCAAAAAGTCTTGATAACTCACACCACAACAAATGTCTGGTAGTTGTTATCAGCTATATATAGTAATCCAACTGAGTTACAAGTTGAAAGCGAATTTCAATAATTAATTAAAATTTCAATAAATCTAAATATATATTAAATAATAATTGACATAATTTATTTTGTTAAAATAACTAATTCAATAAAAAAAATCTAAGTTTGCTTGTATTGGCAAATGGACCTAAATTGCCTCCACGATATAGCCACAGTCCATGTATTGAGAAAATGATAAGAAATTTATCTCCAGGGCAAACTAACTATCACCTATTTTTTTATTATGAAACTATATTTTTTTATCACATCCATATAATTGATGTATTTGCTAACAATAGTTTACTTTGTTTCCTATATTTATAATTTTTTTGAACTATATAGTAATTGCCCTTATTAAAAAAAATTCTATTGAGAGGTAACTTCTTTTTGAGATTTATTCACCAGTATATGGCATTACAAGCAGTTCACTAGTTAAAGTTTTTAATGAATGTAGGCTTAGGAAAACTACACTGTACTACCTCCAAATTATCATCTCAATTGCATATCAAGCTCAATCAAAAAAGTGTTAGTAATATTGAACAACCCACAATCAATTAAGGAGAGTTTAGAGAAATCATCAACACTCATTTTTTCATAATAAATACTAATATAATTAACTAATTTTTAGATGTTTAAAATTGATTTGCACACATAGTATAGTAAGTTAAAATTAAAAAATATGCACCATAGTTGTTACTGGTATTATTATATATGTCCGACAAAGGAGATAGTTGGTGAATGTTGGAGACAGAGCAATGGACACCGATCCAAAGTCTAATTCTTACTCTACTGTATTTCTAACTTGAACGAGATAAAGTGATGAATAATTGATAGATGTTTCCTGAAATAACAAAATAAAGTCACGAATTCAATAACATTGTCCATAAAAAGAAAAGAAAAGAAAATCAAGACATACAACAGTTAAAAAAATATGAGACGGTGTGAGAATCAGATATATTTTTTGTGGTCAGACAAATGAAGAGAAAAACTCCCACCCAACTACCTTACTCCTTTGTTTTTTTTGTTAATTTTCTTTTTTATTTTAATTTCTTACCAAGCTAAGCCACAGGTTAACTATATAATAACCCTTTAACGTTTGCCTCTACCGGGCTGGTTGCCTGGCCGGGTTTAATTACGTACCTTGGTGTTCACTGTTGAATGAGAGTCTAGTTGAATAATGCAAATTTTCATCCCTAGTACATTTGCTTTATTATTTAATCTCAAATATAAATTGCTTCTAATTAATTCATACATACAAATAAAAATAGTCAAAATGTTATATTAAATTTAAAAGTCAACTGATTATTATCATTTTTATTAAGTATATATCCTAAAATCCAACATAATAATACTCTTTTTTACTTTCCCACAACCCTTATGAAATGCTTTAATTTATTGAAAGTAACTAACAACGTTTCATTTTTTTAAAAAGTAACTAAGAACGTAAGCTTTCTAGAATGCACCCTATAACCTGGGATCAAAGGAAGTGATTTCCAAATAACAACCAATTATCCATTATTCGGGAGGCAAATGTGACATATGAGACATTTTCTATCATAAATATTCACCTACTCATTTATTTACAAGTGCGGCCACCATGTGTCATTATTCACGACCAAAGAACGACAACAAGTGTACCTCAGTTTATCACTGGATTTGAAGTGTAATAGCATATTGCTATTTTATGGCCTTCTGAATTCAAAAAAGAAATCTCTATTCACCCTAAAGTGAGGTGTGTATTTATTGTACCTAAATAGAATAAATTCTAGTAGTCAAATTCTTAGTGTGGTTACATCTGGTAACCGCCCCAAACCCAAATCCAGCGTGTCTCTTTGCCTATATTGATTTCCCGACAATTTTGACAACCGGTCTATATATAATCTCTATTAGATATAATATTCAGTACTAATTGACATATACTAAACAAGATCTCAAATTTATATACTAGTATTATATATGGGAAATAAGAGACATGGAGAGGAGAGTGTGTGGAAAGGAGGAAAACTTTTATGATGTGCTCTTTACGAAAGTGCCATGACTTTAACCAACCAATGGAAGAAGCAGAGAAGCATTCCTATGTTGAGTTGTCGGAAACTGAATAGGTACTCATCAACCCATTCTACTCCGATCCTTTGATATTAGTGCTCTTCCATATGCATGACCCTTTCATCAATTTCAACCATTCTCATGCAATTACTTATTCTCAATTCTCTATTTTGTATTTATATTTTAAGAGAAAAAAGGCTTTCAAAAATGTAATTACACCTTTTTAAGTTTTTTCTACTGGTGGTCCTGAGTTTGGTGACAGTCTGTTACTTGTATTATTATACCCATTTGCATACCTTTCTCACATGCCCTATATTTTGCGTGTGTGCAAGCAGCAACAAAGGTGGGAACTATAATAAGAGTGTGTTTGGTTATTGGGATACCCATAGGATTTTCTTTTGACCATTTCCATCTACTAAAGCCACTTTGTTTATCGTCCAAAAAAAAAAAAGCCACTTTGTTTAATAATTGTTTCCTTACAGTTCATCTTGTCTTTCTTCTTTTCTATTTTTTTGTTATCTCAATTTAGTTATTTCGCATCATCCAATTTGTCTTCCTTCAAATCACATTATTAAAATATTCATAACTCGATAAAAACTGAATCACATCAATGGATCAGGAGCCTTATCACTTCATCAGTTCATCAGAGCAACTCGATCAATAATTAAATTGAGAGGATATCAATGAATTTAATAACAAAACATTTCCCATTATATTCCTATACTTCTCCAGAAACTCAATAATTAAATTAAAGATATAAATTGTTATGACAGACTCTTGAATAAAAAAATTTACATTCCGGGATTTTTATGTAATCCAGAAAATCACGGGAATTTGTAGTGAGAAGCTAATTATGGTTTGGATGAATCCCATATATATAAGAGGAGTACTCAAGAAATTTTAGACATTGGAAGTCTACCTTTATTGACTTGCGAAGCTGAAATATGAACAGTTGTCATGCAATGAATGGTGATTTGGTAATTCTAGATTGATTTTGTGTTGCGGGTTTATCAACAAGCTATTATGACATATACAAATAGTATAAACACTTAATATAGATTGACTTTGAACAAGGAAGATAAGTTAAGAGATATACAGAATTTGAGATGGACATGTGTGTTTGGAAGACACAAAAAAAGAAAAGAAATCAAAATGTGGATTTTAGTTTGTCTTTATGGTGTGCATGCAATGAATCAGCATCCAATTTTGCAAAATCTAGGAAGATCTAATTAAGAATCTCTCTATACATACACCGACCTATAAAATTCGTATTACATCTCTAATCTCTTCACCATATATAGAGTATATAATTATACTATACATGCTGCCACCCTCCTTTTTGGTTAATTGACAAACTAATTAAATAATTACTTCGTTAATTAATTAGTTTATATAAACTCAATTGTCAATCAGGATTGTTCGCATTCCCTTCGCAAAAGTTAAAAACAGGAACATGCTTTTTTATGGGAATTAACGATCTCTTTGCCTTTTAGTAGTAGTATAACTAAGTTAGTAATTGGAATGTATTTGAAAGAATACACTCCAAGAACAGAAATAGGATGGAACATAAAAGATTGAATGATCTTGTCTTTATTCATTACAATTTTCGTTTGAAGAACAGGTATATTTTTCTAATGTTACACTATATAGTTTGTAGTTGCACTTTATATTGTTTCAAAAAATAATCAAACAATTACCAATATAATTATATTTTATTATTGTTATGTGTTTTTTAGAGTTGTCAACAAGAGAAAGACCTTTGATCCTATTGATTTTGAAAGTATTGATAAAGTTGAATATTGGATAGCGGAAGAAGTTGACTCTCCCCCACTTGTAACACTTAGTGCTGAAGAGATACAAGATGACATCATTTATGATGATATCACACTACCTATACCAAAAGATTCTATCATTGAAGATGGTGGGATGTTTTTACTTTTATATTTTAGTTTTTTTAAAATTTATGTCACTATTTTTAATAATATGGCTTGCTACATGTTTTATATAGATCTGTATGAAGAACAGGGCAATGAGGTTCAGCTTCAAGCTAATGATGGAATTGGAAGGTCTGATATTGGTGTTGGAGGTTCTGATTTAAAATCATTTTCTCAAGAAGATGTTGATCCTGAACCTGATAGTAGTGATGATGATGATGATGCAAATGCTTAACAGGAAACTCATGCTTGGCTCAATCAAGATCCACCGATGCTTCAGAAGTCATGAAATCATCCTTCTTATTAGTATATTTTGTGAAGTTGTTAAAAATTATTGCTACATATTTAAGACTTTAAGTTGATAGTGGACTTGTCATATTATGTTGGATGATATTTTGTAATTTGTGACTTTGCTTAATTTCATCCTAATTATATAAGTTATTAAGTATTAACAATATTTATATATTTAATTTTTATTAAATTATTACGTCACCGGTTCGACCGAACGGTCCAACCGTTTCAACCGTTTCAACCATGACCCGCTCAGTTTTCCGGCTCGACGTCCGGCTCGGGTTTTAAAACCTTGTAACTAACATAGCCAAATTCTTTCATTTTGAGCTTAAAGAAATAAAACAAAAAGAACACATACATATGGACACACAAGGTTTCTTACAAAAGAATTTTTTTATCTATAATAACCTCCCGATCTTTACTTTAAGAAGATTAAGTTATTAACACTTTTTTTTTGGAAAATGTTACAAAGTAAATCACTTTAAACTAATTTATTAATATTTTACTCTAAAAAGTAATGTATTTATTTTTTAGCTAACGTAATAATATAATTATATGCAAAATATGTTAAGATTTAATGGTTTTCATTGCCTGCTTAATTAATCTCTACAATAAAGTTGATTTGATCTTGTAATCAGGACACAGGGAGAAGTATAAGTTATTTAATTTGGTGGGATATCAATGAATGTTTTTCCAAATATATTCCTATTAATTCCAATTTTCTAAGAGAAAACCTAAACTTTTAAGTTTTAATGTAGTATTTTTACATGTTCTTATATATGACAATTATATCATACATACACACACATAAACAGACACAGACTCATATATAGGGTGAATGTGCAAATTTGCCAATGACAATAATCAAAAGGGGCATCTATCTATAAAAAAAACATTTTCGAGAAGCAAATTTACCAATCACTAAAAAAAACTTGCTACTTTCCGGCGTTTATTTTCCCCCCGTTCCGGCGTTATTTTCCGGCGAAACCACTCTACGGCGTTTCCTCTTAGCGCCGAAAATAAAGTGTGGGAAAGTATCTTTCCGGCGTTTCCGGACGCGCCACAGAGAAGTCTCAAAACGCCGCTCAGAGAGGATCAGAAATGCATAATATATTCATGCATACCGGCGCTTTTCATCAACGCCGGTATGGAAAAATATTAAAATATTCAAGCATATCGGTTCTTCCGTCAAACGCCGATATGCGTTTATTTTAATTTAAATCATTCCGGCGTTTCATAGACACGCCGGTATACCTAAAATCAAAAACTCAAATGAAATCGAACTTTAATGGCGTTTTTTAAAACGCCGAAAAGTATATTAAAATATAATAAAACACACCGGCGTTTATAAAAAACGCCGGTGTGTTTTATTATATTTTAATATACTTTTCGGCGTTAATAGAAACGCCGAAAAGGGAATGTCATTTATTAAAAAAATCGTCCCAATTTCAAATTAAATTGGGACGAAGATTTAATTTCCTAGATATATGAATAAAAAATATTATTAATAAATAGTCACAAAAGAGAATAGCAAGTATAATATATGCAACTAAATGAATGATAAATGAACTTAATAGATAGTATTGGGAAGAATAACAAAGGATATAAAAATAAATTAAACTGAAATGAAACAATTATAAATATAAACAAAGACCAAAACATAACTAGAGACCAAAGAAAAAATGAGGAAGAAAGAAGATATGGGAAGGAAGAAAAACAATCTGGTAAGAAAATAAGGGGGAGCACCGCAATACTAAATAACGCATACCGGCGTGACCTCCAAACGCCGGTATGATTTTTTATTATTTTATGCATAACGGCGTTAGGTGGAAACGCCGTTATGCATATTAAATAATATTTAATGCATACCGGCGTTAGGTCGAAACGCCGGTATGCATTATTTTATTATTACTTTTGTTTGCGGCGAGTACGAAAACGCCGGTAAGCATCAAAATGTTACGAAAAACTTTGGAGACAGTGTTGCCTTTGGTAAACGCTGAAAGGTTAGGGGCAATATGCGTTTGTAGAATTTGTGAGTCGCCATAATCTTTCTCAAACCTGTACTTTCTTCTTTCATATAAATTTCTGTCATTTTGTTGTGAAACACCAATATCAATAATGGTGGATAAATCGTGGATCTCTTTACCCAGATCGTCACCGCAATACATGGCGGGGTTGAATCAGTTTTTGGAGTTTGCTTTCTTGCGCGGTAGTGATGTTCGGGGTAAGATACGGTGTCCGTGTGAAAAGTGTAAATTCGACAAATGGAAGACTCGAGAGGAGGTATTTGCGCATTGTATGGATAAGCAGTTTCCCAGATATTACCTCAATTGGGCATTTCATGGAGAGGGTGAATTACAGGACAACGCCGGTGATCTAGAAGTCGGTTCGAGTTCTCACATTGGAATGCAAGTCGAAAGCAGTGATGACGACGACGCCGACGGCGGCGGCCATGCAAATAATCCGGGTAACAACACTGTGATTGAAGCATTTGGGCAGCATGAAGCAGGAGACGGCGGGGATATAGAGGTCGATGGACCAGTCGTGGAGTACTTATGCACTGAGGTGGCTAGAGATTTCTTTGAGCTCATGACAGAAGGTGACAAACCGCTGTACCCAGGTATAAATGAATTAAATATTCTAACTGTTTCAGTGACTTATTATAATATGCGATGAAATACATATATTATGTACGTGGGATGACAATATATATATGCATGTGTTTGGGCAGGGAATGAAAGATACTCTAAACTATCATTTCTGACCAAACTGTATAGTATAAAGTGTAAACATAGCGCCTCTGATGCGACTATGTCAGACGTGATTGAGCTGCTGTCAGACGCGTTCTACAATATTGGAGCCGAGCTACCGTCATCATTCTACGAAGCGAAGAAAACAATCACAAAGATGGGGCTAGGGTACATTAAAATCGATGCCTGCCTGTATGATTGTATGTTGTTTTGGGGTCCTGACGCCGCGTTAGATAAATGCAGACGATGTGGCACTGACCGATACAAGGTGGAGGGTGAGGGGCATAATAAGAAGAAGAGTCGACGGGCCATTAAGAGCATGAGATATTTTCCGCTCCGTCCAAGGCTTCAGAGACTATTCATGTCCCCGAAGATGGCTGAGCAAATGCGGTGGCACGCGACAGAAGCTAACCCAGACGGCAAGATGAGGCATCCTCGAGATGGTGATGCGTGGAAAGCTTTTGACGGCGAATTCCCCAATTTTGCCTCGGACCCAAGAAATGTCAGGCTAGGTCTCGCTTCTGATGGTTTTAACCCATTCGGCTCCTTCAACCAACATTACAGCGTTTGGCCAGTTGTGTTGATACCATATAACCTCCCCCCGTGGTTGTGCATGAAGTCGACCTCGTTCATTCTATCGACAATTGTTCCAGGGCCGACATCTCCTGGAAACGATATCGATGTGTACCTTCAGCCGCTGATACAGGAGCTCAACGAGTTATGGAGTGATGGGGTCGAAACGTTTGACGCCGAATCTAAGACGTTGTTCAGACTACGCGCCGCTGTGATGTGGACTGTGAGCGATTTCCCCGGACTCGGCATGTTATCCGGCTGGAATACTTATACAGCGAAAGCATGTCCATTCTGCAACTTCGACCAAGGAGCCCCGTAGACTGCCGCATAGCAAGAAGTCATGTTTCATGGGTCATCGACGGTTCCTTCCACCCGATCATCAGTTCAGGCGGCAGAAGAGCAAATTCGACGGTACACGAGAACGCAGAGATCCCCCTCGACGGGTGTCTGGGTTTGAGATATTTGACCAGATCAGTGATGTGCAATGTGAATTTGGCAAGGACCCGCCGCAGCCGGATGAAGAGGCCCCTAGCACAAGCCGCGGTGGCAAGCAGGCTCAGCGGAGGCCGCCGCCGGTGACCCGTAGAACTGGCCCAGCATCTCAATGGAAAAAGAGAAGCATATTTTTTTGTCTGTCGTACTGGAAGCACAACTTAATGCGCCACTGTTTGGACGTCATGCACATTGAAAAGAACGTCGGAGAGAATGTCTTATACACCATTCTGAATGAGTTAGGAAAGTCGAAGGATCATCTCGCAGCGAGGAAAGATCTAAAGGCCATGGGAATACGTCAAGACGCGTGGCCGGACGAGAACGATAAGTTTGCCCCAGCTAGGTTTGCATTGACAAAAAAGAACAAGGAAGTGTTTCTGACCACGCTAAAGGGTTTCAGGGTTCCTGACAGATATTCAAGTAACATCTCGAGGTGCGTTGACCTAACTTCGAGAGAGCCTAAGATCTCCGGGTTTAAAAGTCATGACTATCACGTTTTGCTCCAGCAGTTCCTTCCTCTAGCTATAAAATACGCCCTTCCCGAAGATGTTTCTATGGTCTTGGCCGAACTCAGTTTTATACTTAGGCAGTTGTGCGCAAAGGTGTTGGATAGGCAAGAGCTTGACGACCTACAGGCCAAAGCTGTTCTGATGCTATGTCGCATGGAGATTATATTTCCTACATGGGGGACGAGGTAGTTGCATTTGTTGAAAGATATTATGGTCAGAATATTTGTAATGAGCGTATACCCCGAGTTAACAATAACTCGAACAGTGTCAATCACATCTCTGACACGTTGTTTCCCCCCATTAGAAAGCCAGTCGGAGCAGGGCAGTTCCACAAGCTGAGTCCTGCCGAAATGTTGCAAGCACACAGACATGTCCTTACACGCTGCACTGCCGTGGACTCCTATCGCGAGTAGGTGGCGGACAGGTTCAATAAAAGTTTATATATATTATTATTATTCTTTAAAATATATATTTAACTATACTTTGTCTTTTTCAGGGATTAGTGGAGATATGTCAAGTAGGAGAATCGAGGACGATCGGGAATCACTACAGCTGTGATTGATACCATGGTCCACCGGGGCTTCGCTGATTGGTTCACGAGAAGAATACTGAACGACCCAAATTCACCACCATCACTGGTGAATCTAGCTGCTGGGCCTTTTGAATATGCGCAGAGATACTCTGCTTACAATGTCAAAGGCTTTCACTTCCGCACTGTTGCGCTCGATGGCTCTCGTCTAACGCAAAACTCGGGTGTGTTTGGTTCATTTGGAACAAGGAGTTATGCTAGTAGAGACGATGCGCAAGCGCGTTTAGGGGAGGTTCAATATTATGGGAAACTTGTTGATATACTTGTGCTCAACTACAATGGTGCATTTCCCGTTCCGCTATTCAAGTGCGATTGGGCAGACACTAGGGGAAAAAGAGGCAAGAAAGTTGACGCTCTCGGTATCACCTCAGTGAATTTCTCGAGACTCTTCCACACAGGGGCATTACCTGACGACGAGCCATACATCGTTGCTGACGAAGCGCAGCAAGTTTATTATGTTCCTGATCCTAAAAACAAAGATTGACAAATGGTGATTCAGGTGAAACCCCGCGATGTGTACGATATGGGGGACGAGGATTTTGACGCGACAATTGAAACTGCTCAACTGGTTGCTCCTAATAGTTCCAACTACCTGATCCCGGAAGGGGATGAACCGGTACCTACTGTTAGAGGGCGTGGAGATGGTGATGAATGAAACTTTCATTGTATATATAAAAATCGTTGTTGTATTTTACTGTTTTCGTGGTGTATCGTATTATTTGATTTAGTTCAATTTTCTTATAACATTTAATTAGTAATTAAACAAACTAAAAATAAATGCAATAACAGTTGCTAAACTGAATAATAAACTTGTATTTACATAAATATAAAAAAGTACATAAAAGTACAAAACAAAAGTAAAATAAAAATAAAAAAGTCCATAAAAATAAAAAACATAATCTACTCGTCAGCTTCGTCGGAGGGTCGTGGAGAGCGTCAGCGTCGGCGACGAGCTTGTGAGGAGGAGGCTTGCTGTCGTTCCTGCTGCAACCTCCTCCGCTCCTGCGCCCTAAAAAATTCCTCTTGCTGGCGAGCGAACTCCGAGCGCCATAAAGAGACCTATCGCTCATGCTCCTGCCGCCAGGCTATACGCTCGGGCATCTGCCTCTCCTCATCGGCCTTCACCCAGGTCTCATGCTCTCGTGCCAGCCTCTCCTCTTCTGCCTTCACACGGGCATCAAACTCGCGCATCCGCTTCTCCTCATCTGCCTGGATCCGGGCTTCTCACTCTTGAAGCTCTCGCTCGCGCTGGGCTGCACGCACTTCAAGCTCTCGCTCGCGCGCCCGCAACCTTTCCTCTTGCTGCTGCGCCTGTTGAGACGTCCCAGAGGATGATGCTGAGTAGGCCTGGGTACCGCGGCTTCCGGAAGGATGGAAGAGCTGAGTAAGTCTGGCTCCAAAGCCAAGACCTGGAACGCGTCCAGTGCGATCCGGAGTCCCAAGCTGCTCGCGGATAGATCTTACCTCGGCAAAGGGGCTCACGCTCTCCCCCTGTTAAGACTCAGGGGTCCCCCTGCTGGCCTCTACCACATCCGCATGTGCCTTCGCAACTTTCTTGATCTGCTCGGCAGCCTTTTGGGACACAGGTCTCCCATCCTTGCGGCTGCGCGCCTGAACGATGAAGTCGCGGTAGACGCCCTGCTTGACGCCCTTCTCCTTGGCCTCCTTCAACTACAATATTTGAAACGTCAAACAATGATCAGTATAAACTTCTTAATAATTACACAGAAAAGAGTAGTAGATATTAAATACCATCTCGTCGTAGCCGACGATCATGGGTTTGCTCCCAGTCGTGTGAGCAACTTGTTGCTGTGCCCGAGCCTTCCGGCCCCGCTCTGCCCTCGCTTGAACCACCTCGGACATCCTCCAGCCAATGTACCGCCTCCACTGTTCAGGGTCGACTCCGTCGGGCACATCCTCCTCCACCTCCCGCCTAGACCTGGCCCCCTCCTGGACCCTGTCTTTGAACATCTTCAGTCTCTCGTCCTTCCATGAATCCCCGATCAACGATATAGTGAATTTCTTTAGCTTCTCGCTGTCGGGGAACCACCACTTCCTCTGCAATAGGAAATTTATAAAATTAATCAATATAATCAACATGAATAAAATTAATAACGGTAACAGTTATAGAATTTTCAATTTCGAATTACCTTCATAATGTCCCAGGCCTCAAGCTTGCGCGACTTCGGCACTTTCCTCCAGTCGAGAGGGTCGATTGGGAAGCGCCGGTAGTCCTTCCCGAGCAGGCGGCAATATCGGTGAAATAGGACATCGACATCCTTGGTTGGCTGCCCAGTTTCACTGTAGCTCCTTTATTTATACTGTAGCTCCTTGCTTGCGTTTGTGCTATCGATGTACTCCTTGTGTTGCTATCGATGTGCACTTTGTGTGTGCTATGGATGTGCTTTTTCAGCACATGGATGTGCTTTTTTCTATTGTTCTATGGATGTGCACAAAGTGTACATCTATGTATGCTTTTTTTTCCCTCAACAATCAAAATACATACACACTTATTCTCCAGAAAATTGTTCACACTACACAAAGAACAAATATAAATATTACAATGATCTGAGTCACTTCCCTTGTGGGACTCTGTCCTTTAGAGGTATCCCGCGACCACCGGCAAAGTTAGGACGCTGCTCTCCCCAGGATTAAATAGACTCTTCCTGCGCTTCGCAAGGCAACAGAACAGCAGAAAAAAATTGTAACAAGCAGAGAATATATCAAGAGGAGGAAGGAGTTAATAGTAGTTGAGCACAGGGGAACGTTAGGCAAAATGATGACACATTATTTTGCGGTTACAAAAATAATTACAATTAAAATAACGGTTTTGAACGTTGAATAATTATTTTGACATTAAGCAAAATAATTATTCACATAACTGCCCACAACTTTGAAATACAATAATCAAAAACAGATAAATAAAAAAATGTGCCAACTCCTCATTTACCGCGCGCGCAGGGGGCGGGAGAATCGCCGGATTTGAACGGTGGCCTAACTTGTGCGCGTGAACTCACTCCTCCTTTGGCCCTTTAACTTGAGTTAGAACACAAGTGAATTAGTTCTCACTCCCTGGGACTTCTCTTTTTGACACACCCACATGAAATGTTGATAACTCCAACACAAGAATGGTGGTGGTGGTGATTGAGTGAGGATTTCTAGAAAGGGAAGGATATCAGTGTGTATGCCTTTTTGATCTAAATATAATCTAGATGCCTTGTCTTTGTTATCCAAGTCAGATGCCAACGTGTTCGTTGACCGACCCAAATGGCCCTTTAACGTCTATCCACATAAAAGAAAACAAAGTTAAAAATATTATATATATATTAAGTAAATCAAATTTAAAATAACGAAATTTTGTTTTTTTTTTAAAATAAGGAGCGTAAGCCAAACTATTTTCCATAATTGGACAACCGAATTCCAGTTAGATCGCATATTTTGAATATTTACTTATGTGTCGTCTTTTTTTAAGGGGCAATTGCCCCTATTTTCCTCTCATGTAACCACCAATCCACCATCGACCGCGGGACAGCTTTAATTAACACCAGTACAATTACACTCTTAAAGTAACTAAAGTGATCTAATTTTACTCTCTGGTAAATATAATGCTGACACGTGGACGATGCTTCTTGGGTGGTATGTCCAGTCAAGATAAAATTGGACCACTTTAGTTACTTCAACGATGAAATTGTACCCTATGGTGAAATTGACTTTTTAAAGATAATTTAGGGCAAAATTGGTACTCTAATTAGTGGAGGGCAAAATATGGTCATTACCCTTTTTTAAGTAGAAACCAAGATAACGTTAATACACAATGGCTAGCTTACACCAGTGGCAGCATCATCATCATCATCATTATATCCCACCCATCACATGAGATGATGGTGGTTGATACCATCTATAATACTCCCTCCGGTCTAATTTATAAGTCACCAACCTCTCAAATTATACATACCAAGAATGGAGGTTAATGGAAGTTGCATCATTAATTGATCTTACTTTTTTGTCTTTTCCATTTTTGCCCCTCCCACCTTTATCATTATGGTCTACTACCTTTTCTCTCTTCATTAATTATATATCTTTATGAGTATACATGTGCCTTTTTCATCTTCTCTCTCTTCTCTTATCTTCTAATGTTTATTTTCCAATGATAAGGGTATATTGGAAAAATTTAAATAAATGAGATAGTTAATGACGACTGGTGACTTATATTAAGGATTAAAATTTAGAGGCAGTTAGTAACTTATAATAAGGACCGGAGGGAGTATGAGCTAGTTTCGCTAATTGGTCAGCAGCTACATGGTAAGGTCCTCTCATGAGAATCATCAGATTCCAATATCTATGCAAATTAAAAGCTTAGCAATCTAATACCATCTAAAGTTTCTTTGAAGTGGTGTTTGCGTCCACGCCCCTTAAAAATACATCAATGGCTCTGATACAATCATGAAACATGTATTTTCTTCTACACTCCTCCTTTTTAAATGTATTTTTCATTTTCAATATACTCCAATATATAATGACGTATATTTCGGCCAAAACAAAATATATAGTGACGTATCATAGCCATTAGTCATAGGTCCAAAAATATTGAATAATTATACATGAGTCTAAAGTTTCAAACCACTTTTAACTAAACCATATGGTTCAAATTCTGATAAAAAAAACTATATGGTTCAAATAGTTGACCTAATTTTACAAAAATTTACTTTTTTTCCTTTATGGCTTCTTTTTACCAATAACGACTAACTTGCTATGAACAATCAAACTAGACAAAATTGTAGCAGAGATTAAACTGATTTTTCCACCTTTCTTGTATACTAACTCATCCATTCCTAAATATAAAATTATTCAGGGAGAGGTGAATTATATTCCCCTTTTAAAGTTTTTTCAAATTTTTCTCCAAATTGTTCGTAATGATACTCCTTAATAAAAAATAAGTATGTCGATACTAAATGTAAGTGATTATAGTCTTGTAATTTAGTAATATCATGTGATTTTAACTATTTTAACTATAATTTTTAATTTTATCAAATTAGGTAAATTGATCTCATATATAGAAATAGAGGGAGTCCTTGATATTGTGGACTTTTAAATTTATTTTAATATAATTATTGGCTTAGAAATAATGAATGAATCATTTTTGTATTCTTCTATTTTTTTTCCTGATATATATAAGAGTACCATTTTATGACCCCTTAGTTTTGTGCAAATTACAAGCACCTATAATTTTTCTCATCTAATATACTAGCTAATCCCATCTAATTTCTAATAGTTGAACTTTCCAAATAATTTTTACCATTTTTCTTAATTTGATTTTTATATTTTACATGAAATGGTTGAGGTTTTTCATGTCTTTGGGTTTACATTGGTGCAACTATTAATTTTTATAATTTGAACAAAAAAGACTAAACTGCCCAATTTTAGAGTTCAAAAAAAGTTAGAAACACATTTAGAATTGCATCGTTTTATGAACAAACCTGGATTTTCCATACACACGCACTTATTCTCCAATCTTAATTATTGATTCCAACATGTTATTTTAGTCTTCTCATTGTTACCCACGCTTGCATTTGAACTCGAAGACCAATCAATAAAAGAAAAAAAGTTGGAAAAGAAGTGTGGGGAAGTGGCACAAGTCTGAATATAATCACAAAAAAAAGTGTAATGGTGAACCATGCGGGCATATGCATGCTTGCTAGCTACCACGAGGGCCACCAATTAACTCTATTTTTCTTTTCATTTTTCAAAATTCACTCAGTTCTAAAAATCATGAAACTATCACCATCTCTCTCTCTCTCTCTCTCTCTCTCTCTCTACACACACTATATGTGTGAATCTGTATATGTGAATAGTCAAATTAGTGATCTCTTTAATTTAATGCCTCTGAATATGATGATACTTGTTAGTGGTTGAAGCTGTGTGGCTCCACTTTATTTAGGTTACTCTCACAACGTACCTAACTTAATTTAAAGTAGAAACAATAATAATGGCATAGTGCAGGGGGATGTGTGTGTGATACAAGAGAGGAGACACTGCTCATGCAAAATGAGGCCTTATATCAGAGACTGTGATAGCTGTTTGCAATTGGAACATCACAATTAAGTTGGAGGCCACGAGCCATGAGGTCGACATTACTTTATACTACCTCCGGTCCTAAATATAGGACCTAGATGACTTTTTTTTGGAGAGGTTAAAGTTGCAAAATAGGCTATTAAATCATGACATATTTGATATATTTTTAGATTATTCATTAGTTTATAAGTAAAATAAACTAGTTTAAGGGGAAAAATTAGGTAAATCAATTTATAATTAACTTATTTTGCTTTTTTTTAGGATTTTTCAAAAAAGTCAATTAAGTCTTATATTTAGGAATGGAGGGAGTATCATATTATTAATATATTTAATTGTTTCTGTTCCTTTCATTTAATTAATTATATGTATAATAGTTTCAACCACACTTTCAGCTCTAACCATATCTCACACACACATAGACTTACATGTAGAATTTTATTTATTGCTCCCAGTATTTCTTCAAGTCGGTTGGGTAGGAATCGAAGCAGGAATTATTTATCTACATATACACTTCATATATATGGTAAAAGAAGTATTGGATGATTTTATGAGCTTCTTTTGAACAAAGAGCCCCACAGGATAGAGTTTGGTTTTTCTTAATAAATTTTTCTTATGCTTATTTTACGTACGTGTTAAGGCGCAGACACACACATATATGAAGGTTTTATTTTTCATAATTTGAGTGAATATAATATTTTAAAAGATGAGATGATGAGATCATCATTGACATTTGATACCAACAAGCTAAAACAAAATGTGAGCCTATACTCACACATATTGTTGTTCTGATTGGTGATGAGACTATAGTCACACATATAATTTACGAGGTTGTGAAATTACATTTCATTGTTGAATGCGGATATGTAATTATTTCTAAACCCTAAACAGTAAATCTTAATTGGTGAGTGCGTTACATAAACTTTCTTTGCTAAAAAAATACAAAATATTATTCATTAGTATATACTATATATATTGATCATATAGGAGCCAACATCAATATTTCAAAGTTAAAATCAGTAACGCCTTTTTGTTATCCTGAAAAAGACATGTAACATTATAATTTGAGATAAAGAGTAGGGAAATAAACAGGGAAGTTAAACTTACCCGTCAAATTCTTGTACTGCTCATGCATGAAGGTGTGATATATATAATTTAATGAATTGAAAGTGGAGTATCCCAATTTTATTATGTTTGTCTATTTTCTAACTTTTCTCTTTTTTGTGTTTAAGACTCTTTTTTTATTTTCCTACATGTACTTTAATAACAGACTCTCTTATATAGCTATATAAGTGAGTTTTAATTTGTAATGATTTTAATTTTAATGAAATTGTCTTTTTATAAAAAAAAAGGGGAAGAAAAAAAGCATTAAAAAGGAGTTTTGAAGAGATGAAATGAAAGGTGTGTTTTCTTGTCAAACCCAACACTCATTTTGCTCGGTATAAGTTTGATGCTATATATGTCCCACCAACAAATTGCTTTAATAATGAATTAAATAAAGGAAGAAAAATAAATGTTTGGACCATTAGGAGACTCAATGGTTTCTGACATACCTTAATTTCTATGAAATCATTAGAATTATTCTGAAATCAAGACTTTTTGAACCACCTTATTACCTTAGATAAATTAATTGTCACTATCTTAATTATTATTGTCATTATTGATAAATTCAATTTGTTCGACAGCTTCTTGAACTGTGTTGTTGTCCCAGATACTCAATCAGAATATTTTATGAGATTAATTGTCATAGCCTTGATTGTTATCACTTAGATTATTTTGTTACAAATTTTCATGACAGAGTAGTCCGTACTTCACATCAATTAAGTCATTTTGGAGGACATGCATTAGTTTTTTACAGATTAAAGAATGTTTTTGTGTCTCTCCCTTTTGAATAAAACGACCAGAACATTGCAGCGAAAATACTCTCCTCTTTCAAAAGCATTTGGGTGGAGAATTGAGTGAATCATTAATTAGTAGAAGGGAAAAAGAACGTGAAAAAGGATAAGGGAAACTAATAAGAGAAGGGGGGATGGGAAATGCTAAAAGGAAAAGAAGTAGGTCAGAAAAGAAAGAGGGGGTGTTTCACTTTAGAGTGACATGGGTTTGAGAATATGAATAAAAAAGAAAGATGGACAATTAAAACAGATATGGAGGATGGGTAGCTTGGTAGCTTACTAGCCAAATTGGCCATAACTCACAATTTAATTTGCAAGTATATAACTGTGCACGTGTGTGATCATCATTGTTCATACGTGGCAGACCACATTATTCCTTCTCTTCCACGTGCATCTACCCTCCCCCACACCACTCTCCTCTAATGGGACCGACATATAACAGCATGAGAAACGAGATCAAAGCTTGTCGTATATTAAACTCGGAGGTCATCACTTATAAAAGAGTTTTGATGTTTCCAGATTATAAGGCCATTGATGATGTGGAACACGGCTTTCTATTGTTTCAACAAGTGCTTATAGGTTATACTCCTTGTGGAATTGGTTTGTTTCAAGTCATTTAAATGTGTATACCCATATAAATGATAAAACATATAAGAAGTGTTTTGTTTGTAAAGTACTATACAAGAATACCCTATTTAAAATGCTGCTAAATAAACGTGGCCGGATAACATTATATGTTTGATCATGTATTTTGAAATAGTTGTTTGTATACATTATAAACATATAAGAAGTGCCCACATTTAATTCATTCCATCTGAATGAGATAATTGAGAGCTTCTATTTAATTATTTAAAAATACCTTCTATTATTGTTGTCTCACTGATTATTATCACGTACCTAGATAACATATTTAATTTTATGCAAATTATGATTTTTGCGGAAGCAAGTACTGCCCCAAAACACGACATTCGTTCTGTCATTCATCATTATTAGTTAGCGTCTTACTCATTATAATTTTCTATGCTACATCAATATTAATTTTTTAAAAACTTTTAAACCCCAATTTTATGAATTGGGGCTTATTACCTTGTACTATACATGATATATATTATGTAATAAAAAAATACATGATATATATTTAACTAATTTATATATATTAAGTAAATTAGTTGAATTGATTAGTAGTAAAGAATGTAAATTGTTTTGTTTTTTGAATACTTTGCATTGAAATTATTCTTTGATGCAAATTAAAATCTTTTGATATGTTTAATCAATAGGAATAATTTTAAAAAAGTGTACAGTAAAATTTTAGAACAAAGTGGAATGAATGTTATATTTAAGATCATATTTAACATACAAGTAGCTCTTTCATTAATGACATGGAGGAGTATTTTATTGTTTGTCATGTATTATTATCATCTGAAAAAAGAAAATTGGGCACAAAAAAGCGAATATAATGAGTAATTGGTTGTCTCAACCCTGACCACGAAGATTCTATCTCTAAAATTCGATGCTGTAGAAGATTCTATCTCTAAAATTTGATCGCTGTAGGGTTTTCATTACAATTATCAATGTCTTTACTCGGTTTCATTTGCATGGCTTCATCAGGGTTCTAATTCGGTGCACATTACCTATGTTCCTCATCACCTCCTCATTACCACAAATACATAAGCACATGGTTGGTCCCTAAACCTCTCTCTTATTGGGGCCCATCATGTGCTTATGTATATGGGTGTATCTGTGGTGATGAGCAATATAGATGATGAACATGAAATCAAACCCAACTTGGTCTTGTGTTGAAAAAAATTTACGGATAGAATAAATATAAACAAAAGTTAGCGTGTTATTCATACTTTATAGTTTTCTTTTATACGAGGACAAGCCTCTAGATTCAATGAACACTCACAAAAATATTCGTAGATGTCTCATCAACTGTGTGTACTTCACCTTTTAGTTTTTACAGTGATTTTACCATAAGATTGGAGGCTTGGGGCTCTCCGTCTATTATGTTGGTTTTGAAGCCCACATACTATTTCTTTTGTAATAATTTAGTTGGCCCAAAACAAAGTTTTGTGAAATGTTTTTCAATCATATCGATCTTGTCTTTCCCTCGACCCAAAACTTTTGGCATGAGAAATTTTCAATGTGGGGCATATAGTTTGTGGCATTTTTTGGGTCAATTTTTGAGGCATTTTCTAATGCGACGAGATCTCGTTTAAGTCCTTAATAATTTTTCATTTGACTTGCTGGTATTTTAAGTACGACATTAGATAATATATTATTGACATAAAGAATAAAACAAGACCTGAAACATTAATAATCAATTTATTGAAAACTACAAAAATGCAGCTCTAGTAGTGATCAATGTCATTGAGGAGACAGAAATTTGCCTATGATTTCGATTTTCTTACCATAAGTAAACTGTGTTTTCAGTTTAACTAATAAATTTTTGAGTCCAAATGATCTAATTTCTTTTTTTTTGGTACATTAGTGATCTAATTTATCTTCCCATGTTTTATAAAACTTTTGATTTTGACTTTAATCACTGGTGCAACTCAAGAATCCAAAACAAAGTTAATACATTGGATCTGTTATGAAAAATGTTGTATGAGTAGATGTCCATGTAATTCCACAACTTTTAGGATTCCTTTTCTTATAAACTCCCCATGAATGAATTGTGGAGGTTTCTTATGGTTATTAGTCATTATGTTGTTCTTTAATTCTTGTAACCATAGCTCTAGGTTTTAATGTGTCAACGCCTATAAATAGAGGCCAAATACAATGCATTTTGTACCAAGAATATATGTAAATGAGAAATGCTCAATTCCTCCCTCTTCTAGTATTTTATATATTCTCTTCATCTTTCTTCTTATGTTCATAATTTTCTTCTTATTTCATAACACGTTATCAGCACGAATTTGCTCCAACATACTCCCTCCGGTCCTAAATATAGGACCTAGATAGAGACTTCATTTTGGTCCTAAATATAAGACCTAATTACATATTTGGTCACATTTTTCCTAAATTACACTTCTTCTCCTTGAGACCTCAACTTTTTTCACCGCGTGCAGATTTTACAACTTCTTCCTCACTGTCATCTCTCTCTTCCCAACCACCAAACCACCCAACCGCCTTCTCCTCCCACCTCTTGCCAGCCTTGACCACCAGTTCACCTCAACCACCACAGCTTCCACGTTAGCTTCCTCAACTTCACCACTGAAGCCACCGCCGCACAAACCAACCTCCTCCACTTCCTCACCTCTCCTCCAATCTCCACGCCGTTCCGTCAGCCTTACTTTCGCCGTGGAGAAGTTGTCTTCAACCTTGCACGACGACGCGGAGGTTGACGTGGAGACATCGTCTTCAACCGTGCACGGCGTCGGTCGCGGTGGTGGAGATTGGGCGGAGAGTAGAGAGGCGGAGGTTGGAGGGAGAAGAGAGGCCGACGGTTTGAGACGTTGGGCGGTGGAGACGTCAGTGGCGGTTGTGGTTGAGGTGGGAGGAGGAGGTGGTGGGGATGGAAGGCTGGAGAGAGATAAAGTGAGGTGGGGAAGAAGAAGAGAGGATAGATGTCATGTGGGGGCCACCATATTTGTGTGTTTATTTAATGAGGGGTATTATTTAATGAGGGGTATTATTGGAAAAACATCTAAAATTAAGCATTCTTTAATCTCTTCAAAAAAAGTTATCTAGGTCCTATATTTAGGACCGGAGGGAGTATTAAGGTATGTTCTTTACATTTGTTTTAGTATTGTTGATAATACACACATATACTACTCATATATTATATTACTTATATACTCTTATATATATTATTTACATATATTATATTACTTATATATATAATACTATATATATATTACTAACACGTGATTATATATGAGTATATAAGTAACACAAGTTGATAATAATACACACACATATACTATTATATATATATATATATATATATATATATATTATATTACTTATATATATAATACTACTCAATATATATATAGTACTATTATTATAATATAATATAATGTCATTTATTTTTTTATGCCATTTACTATTATTATATATATATATATATATATATATATATATATATATATATAATACTATGTATGTTTATTTATTTATTTGTTTCCTCGCATCATATCCTTACCTCTTTTGGAGGGTTAGAGAGGCTGTCACAATGAATTCGAATGGTCGGTTCACCGTCTGTAATTCATACGCCCTTTAATTTCTTTCGAAAATCCCTATTGAGCATATTTAATTTTAATATTTTGCATTTATATATATATATATATGAATTCGATTGGTCAGTTCACCGCCTGTAATTCATATATATAGTATTATTACAATATTATGTCATTTAATATTCACATTTATTATTATTATTATTCATTTTATATTATACATTTTATTTTGTTTATATTATGTCATTTATAATTTCTTTTTATATTATGTCATTTTATTATTTTGTTATTTATGACTATTATTTTTATATTCCAATTAATTTTGTAATATTATATTTCTTGTTAATTTTCAATATTTTATAATGGCCTGGAGCCATGACAAGATATTTGATGTCATGAAAAGAGGAGTGACAATTTGATGCCCTAGATAGAAAAATAAAAGGCCCTGAAGGCTAATGACAAAGGACTATAAGGCCTTGAAGGCTAATGACAAAAGACTATAAGGTCCTAAAAGCTAAGACAAAGGACTACAAAGTCCTGAAGGCTAATGATAGAGGATTAAACATCAAATCTATGATTTTCACTTTGAAAGATATTTGATGTGGTCTTAAAGACAAGTATTATGAGAAAATATGAAAATATGACAAGAAGTCATATAGAAAAGAAAGAAAATTTTACAAAATAATGAGATGCCATAAAAATAAGTATATGACCAGAAGTCATATGAAAAAAAAAATTCCACAATGACTAGTAAGTATATGACCAGAAGTCATATGAAAAAATTTACACAATGACTAGATGTCATATGAATAAGTATGTATCAATTTATGATTATGATATAAATAAATGAAATATTGATAACCCTCGAAGGGTCATTTTTGTAAAGCATAAAAATATTGATAACCCCCGAAGGGTTATTATTGTAAAGCATAAAAAATATTAATAACCCCTGAAGGGTCATTGTTGTAAGGCATAAGAAAAACCCCCGAATGGTCATTGATGTTTATTTTCAGTTATAATTTAATTTTGTTATTTATTACATTATTTATGTAAATTAATTATTTCATTATTTCATATATATAAGCTTATTTACATATTGCATATGTCATTTGATGACATTATAAAATATGTTCATTTGATGTGATTTCATTTGATGACATTATTATTATTATTTCATTTGATGTGATTAATTTGTGGGAGAAAAACGTTAAAAAAAAGTCCTGAAGACTGATTAGCATATTTTGTTATAATCACACATGAGCAATGACCATGTTGTAAATTAAGAACACCGACATTTGGTGATATAAAAATATAAGATTTTGATGATAAGTCTATATGACTAAAAAGTTATAGTCAATGAAAGCAAGTAACACGATGGTAAGGTCCTGAAGACCAATCAATATTTGGAAATATTAATAATATAAAAAATGAATGGGAGAAATATAGTGATAATTATTTGTGAATTTCCAATAAGAATGTTCTTTACTGTTATTGTTTAAATTTATTGTTGTTCAAATTTATTGTGATTAATTTGTGAAAGAGAAATAACTATAATTATTATTTGATATTGTTATAGTAATAAGTGTAAAAGATGATATATGAAATCAAATACTAAAAGTATAATTGAGTTTACATTGGAGATAAGCGATGCTACAAGAGACCCTTTTTCCACTACAATTTATTGACCAGGTTTGGAGAATTTTATGATTTATTTTTGAGTGGATTATGATTGATTAAAGTGTTCGATTTTATTATTGAATTTCTCCAAGAATTCTACCCATATTATCCAAATAATTCTACCCATTTTATATGAATTTCTTGCATTTTAATATCTATGATTTCTTTCTACCTTATTGTTTAAGGGCATGAAAATTATTTGTTAATATGACTCATTGACAATAAAAATAGAAATTATTTGTTATCAAGTATGTTACATTTTATTAATAACAATAATTAAATGGCTTTGAATATATTACTATTGTAAAATCTATACATTTAATTATGACGTTGATATGAGTATTAGAATAAATTGATTTTATGTGAAATTTTGTAGGTAAAAGTATCTCATATTGTAATTGAGAGAATAAAAATTTGTTTGATTTATGCAAAAACTCACAAAGAAAGGTGGTGGTGATATTGGTTTATGTGATAAAGTAGAATTTATGGGTGCTTAATAGAAATATGAGTATTTAATTAGATTAGAAAAATTGTGAAAAAAAAAATTATTACCATTATCTTATATCCATTGATTCTTTAGTATTATAATATGTTTTTGAGTTTCTCTTGAATTAATGTTATTTAACCCTTCATTTTTGTGATCATTATGTGTTTCAATTAGATCTCTTCATATTTCTTTATATAGAGAAAACTTTTGAACAATTCATACTTCAACCATCAAATGAAACAATTTGAAAAGAATTATTGGTAATGAAATATAGATGAATGCAATAATCTCATGTAGTTTTTGGATAGTTTTTATGAAAATCAAAACTCATATTTTGATACTAGGACTTTAGTCCATATACATAAGAAAAAAGAAAAAGAACTTTGGTTCATCAAGACTATGAAAGAGAAATAAAAATTTCAATTGGATTGAAAAATCCAAATTTGTATGTGAGTAAGTAAATTTGTTATCTTCTACATGAAATGTATGTTATTATATTACTAAAGTAGTATTTAAATTACATGGATATGTTGTTTATTGGTATGACTACTCACACTTGTGGGGGAGATTAATTGTTATCTTCCACATGAAATATAAGTTATTATATTACTAAAGTTGTCTTTGAATTACATGAATATGTTGTTTATCGGTATGACAGCTCACACTTGAGGGGGAGATTATTGGAGTATAAGTGTGAGTTAAATGTTCAACACTTACATAGTCAAATCTCCCAAAATATGGAACAATGGATGTCATATACTAAGATACTCTATAATGTGAAAGTTGAAAAGTTCAATGTTGGTTAAGAAATATGATACAGTAAACCAGAAGTTTGCTTATCAAAATAAATTTATTGTTGGCTTGACTTGTTTGATCATCCAAGTCAAATATATGAACTATTAAATTATTGATATCAAATATTGACATCCATAGAAGAACCAGAAGATTCTTCCGAAATAGTTATGTTGTACTGCTTGTTCTCAAAGATTTATATTGAAAATATCACTGGTTGTGATTTGGAATAGATCTATATTTCTGGAAATATATCATACTGATGGGCTCATCCAAATAACATGTAAACCAAATAAGTATACATACAACAAATTTGATAGATGCATCTACAAGATGGTTACATGTGACATTAGATATTAGCTTGCAACCTGAAGTTTGCAACATTGTCTAAATAAGACATTATGTTGAGTGCACAATTTTCAGATTATATGATCAAGAAATTGTAGTTTAAAGCCTCCATGAATAGCTACATCAATGCCTATGAGAACATTGTTTTTATTTTATTATTATGTTGCAGCACTTATTAACTTTAAGCCAACGACATTCTCCCAGTAAAATCGGCTTTTGGTCAGGAGCCAGATAATTTCCATCTAAAGAGTTTGAATGTGCTCTGCAAATGCATAATAATCCACCACAATGTTACATGCAATGTGCGTAGATGAATAATTATATAAAGTTGATAAAATTGTTGGATAAGTGACTCCTTCATGTTTCTAAATGAGACAAAATGATGTTTCAAGCAGAAACAAATCGATTTAGGAGACTTATACCACATGATTATTTGTTATTCAACATTTAACGAAAGTTATGCAAATATGAGGGGGAGAAACTGTGTAGCTGGAAAGAAAACTCATTGAATGCATTATGATTATAAAATGGAGATCCTCAAATGTAGCAGTATGAACCATAAGTTCATCAAATTTTGCATTCCTAAAATATTACAAAGTGTATGAACAAAAGTTCATCAGATTTTGAATTTATGAAATACAAAGTGTATGCTAGATATGTAATTACTGACCTAAATGAGAATTATTGAATCTCATATTCCAGCTAAAAATGCTCCTATAAATGTGACATGCATAAAGCATGATAAAATCAATCGATTCCAAATGTAAATATTTTATATAAATAGGAGCCTATAAGTATGATGATCATATTGGGGAGGCAAATACTTCAGAAGAGTGTCAAGACATAACTAATTGGAAAACCTCAAAGGGGGTATAGGTACCTAGAAAAACATGGAGATCTCAATAAGTTATGTCACAAATGGAATCGAAAGGAATAAAGTAGTTGACGAGAATTTTGATAATGATATCACGTGATTAAATGAGGATCTTACATATAGATATGTCATGAGAAGTAGACATGAACATGATTGGCCAAAAGATAATGAAAAGAAGTAAACATTTTGAATATATTTCAAGATATGAAAATTTTGGGTTGGCCTGGAAGTTCCAAATACAGAAATATAAAGTTATTATGGGATATAAATACTTTTGTGAATTATAGCTTATAACGAAGCTTATAAAGATTTATTATTTTGCGGTGGATACAAGTATGTGATAAGATGTATTATTTTGTGGTGGTTACAAGTATGCTACAAATATTATTAGTCTGGCAATATATGAAAAGAAAAAGTGCATCAATACTTGTATATATATATCCCACTTGATGATGGAATTTACATGATTGTTCTTGAATTATTGAGAAATGCCAGAAACATATATTGAGAAATGCCAGAAGCATATATTAGAAATTTAGATAAAATATTTTATCATTTAGAAAATATATGATTTTGCATATTACTTGACATATAGATCAAGTTATTAAATCCTATAATCATTTTTGATCATAAAGAGAGGATTCATAAATATTTGTTCATTTTATGGCTATTACATATCACAATTTTGTAGAAGAATTCAGTTGTTGCAGGTTCAAAAATTGACAATGACTTTGAATAAATATGTGGATGTAAAATTTATCATGAAGATATATTAGATGAATATATTTTAACAGGATATTTGATGATGATGCAATGCGACATGAAGATCTGCTCAAATAGCATTGGAAGGAATATGATTGGAAAATTGATATACTCAATTGAGACAAAAGGGATGTTGTTACTAGGGGGAGTAAGATTGATATTGTTATGTGAGAAAGTAAAAGTGGTCCTTTCACGGGACTTAATATCATGTTGTACTCTTTTTCCCTTAACCAAGGTTTTGTCCCACTGGGTTTTCCTGGTAAGGTTTTTAACGAGGCAACACTGATAATTATTGTTTACTCTTTTTCCTTCACTGAGTTTTTATCCCAATGGGTTTTTCTTAGTAAGGTTTTAATGAGGCACAATAATATTTGTTATGGACATCCAAGGGGGAGTGCTATGAAAAATGTTGTATGAGTGGATATGTTCATGTAATTCCACAACTCTTAGGATTCCTTTTCTTATAACATCCCCATGAATGACTTGTGGAGGTTCCTTATGGTTATTAGTCATTATGTTGTTCTTTAATTCTTGTAACCATAGCTCTAGGTTTTAATGTGTCAAGGCCTATAAATAGAGGCCAAATACAATGCATTTTGTACCAAGAATATATGTAAATGAGAATACTCAATTCCTCCCTCTTCTAGTCTTTCATATATTCTCTTCATCTTTCTTCTTATGTTCATAATTTTCTTCTTATTTCATAACAGGATCAGCCTACATATTTGACAAAAATTGCACAGTTATTAACCGATGGGCCTTCCTTAAACTTTTAAAAGTGGACCACGATTTTAATAAAAGAAATAAAAGAGAACCCTTCTACATATTAATGTGATATAAAAAAAACAATTGCACTAAATATAGTTCTTTGTAAAATTACTACAACCAAATGATTTTTTTTTATTTCAAACGTCTTTTTCATGTTTTTTACTTTACTCAATTAGTCAATTTTTATGGTTTTTCCTTGTCTCAATAAATTTATACTATTTTGTTAAAAAGATATATATACTATTTCTTCATAGTAATGAATCTAAACCATATATAATTCCTCTTATATAAATTATAAGACTCATTTGACTTTTTTGTGAAATAATTTAAAGAAACAAATTAGACTACTAATTATACCATTTGTCACAAGTAAATATAATTTAAATTAATTTATAAGTAGAATAAATTAATTTTGAGGAAAAATATAAATATTGATAATTCAAAGTAATTAATGGGGAGGGCGTATTTGGTCATTAAAAGGTCAAAATAAAATAAAAGAGACTTGTCAAGCCGATTAAAAGGTGGGGACGTCATAGGTCACTATCCATCAAATTATGAGGATGATAGATTTAATTCTTTTACAAAACGTTTGTTGCATTCTATGGTATTGCTCTAGTCCATATCATTTGCCCTAAAAAGATTAAAAACACTTATTTCAATCATTTTCAATCTCAAGTCATATACTCTGTCAATAGCCTTTACAAGGAAAATTGGGATTTACGTTCCACTACCTTCAATAAGAAATTCTTCTAAGGAGAATGAAAATTAAAAACCTCATAAAAATTTTAATATCATATTCATATACATATTTTCTTACAATATGATTACTTCTAAAATATGGGAAAATGAATACTGAATTTGGAGAGGTAAATTATTGATGTGTTATTGGTATAATATAATATTACCTTCTTTATGAGATCCTTAATTGTCGTTCTCTTCAATGGAACTGATGGTTTCAAGATATTTTTTAACTATAGAATCGTTTCAAGATTTTACATATAACTGAAAGTGGTAATTTAGCCCACAAAACACTAATAACAAGATTAATGGTCAATTCCTTTTAAGATCAATTAGGTGAGCTACCACCTCCCAAAACCTTAAAACAACCCACGACCTTTCTATGGGAACATTTTACCTTTGTTACATGTCATGCATAGTTGGATACTTTTTTTTGAAGAACTTAATATTTTAAAAATAACTAACATTAATTTTAATTATGTTAATAAATAAAAAAAATTACAGTTCAACAAATAAAAAGTAAAATATTTGTCCATATGAATCTACTATCTACTCTTTGTTTATTAATATGAAGTCAATGTAAAGGTAAACATGCATATTTAAGAACAACTATTACATTAGTTAGATACAAGAAATTAAATACAATAATCTTTTACATGGCGTAAACAACTAAACATAGTCACGGAGAAATGAAAATGATAAAAATATGGAAAATCCAATAAATTATTCCAAAATGTCCCTCTCTCATATTCATCAGGAAGGTTAAATTGCAGATTTACCAATAATGATGTATAAAAGTGCATATTTATCAACAGACAATTGACAAAAGTGCACCCATCACAAATTGACTAAAAAGTGCAAATCTATCAACCAACATTTTATGCATATGCATATTTACCAATGTCATCTATTTTAAGGTAACGACCATTAATTGCGTCTCCACACCCAATATACCATCGTTTGTCATCATCCCACACCCACAAGAGCTTGAAGTCGCGTCCACAGCCTCACACCCAATCGAGTCGCGTCCCCAACCTCAAGTAATCACGAGAATTTGAATGAACCAACCTCGTTAAAATATACATCTTTCGTAATTGGTATCGGGTTTAGCTTAGAGTTTACCAAGTGTAAAGAATGAACCAGCACACACCATAGTTCACAATTTAGGGCTTAAAGGTTCATTTGTCTTTCTAATTTTGGGCTTAAAGTATCTGTTACTTTTAAAAATTGTTATTGATACTTTTATTGATAAGTGTATATAAATCTTAGTAAATGGGGTCAACTCTCTGACTCATTTAAAATCAATAGTCAATAGGGATAAAATAGATGGTATTGGTAAATCTTCCTTGCACAAAATGTTGGTTGGTATATCTGCAACTTTTTCAGTCAATTGTGTTGTGTGCATTTTTGTAATAGTCTTTTGGTAAATTTGCATCTTTTTAGTCAATTGTTCTCAGTGCACTTTTGGTTATTGTTTTTTTTACTAAAGTTGCATTTTATTCCTTCATTAGGGCGAATTAACAAACTTATCATTTATAACATTTTTGTTTTTATTTCATTGTGATCATATTTACACCTAAAAATATATAATGTGTTAGGACCTTATGCAATTGTTTGTTCCTTAATCTGCTCTCTTAGATTTACCATTAATATAATGCTAAATCATCCATCATAAATTTTTTATCTCATGAATGCGTATGTACTCCCTCTAATATTAATTATAAAACAACTTTGATTTTTTTATTGAGAAATTAAGATTGCAAACTTAATCACTTTAAATTAAATTACCTATACTTAATTTTCTTCTTCAAAACTAATTTATTCTACTTATAAACCATCCTATCATTTAATTACATGTGATGTATATTTTAATTTATTGATATAATTTACTTCATTTACTTACACAAAAAGTCAAAGGGACCTTATATTTAGGACTTTGTTTGGCCAAATTATATCTAAGACTCCAGGGAGTAGATAATTAGGTATTCATCTTAGTTCAAAAATATTGGACCTAACTAACTTTTTTTTCTCTTCTAAAATCTCTAAAATAATCTAAATAACTTGTTTACATTTGATTTTTCTTAAACAAACGTATTTGACCTAGTAATACAGTACTCTCTCCGATACGTAATTGAAAGGTCAAAATTTAAATGATTTTGATATAAAATATAAAAGCTCATTTTGTATTCTCTGTTTATTTAATGCATTTTCTCACATTGTCTCTAACTCTCTTTGATACTCCCTCTGGTCCCTAATGTAAGAGCCCGAAATTTGAATGATTTCGGTCCCTAATGTAAGAGCTCACCCCACTTTGTCTAAACATGTATTGCAATTTTTCCAATTCTACCCCTAATCAATTTGGGTTGAATGGAAGAGAGAGGAAAGAATAAATGAAAGCATTGAGAATGTAAACAACCTTTTTCTTCTTCCAAAGTCTTCTCTCTCTTTAGTTTCTTCACTTATCACATTTATTATGTAACTCTCTCTCCACTTTTTCCAATATGCATTATTATCTCTCTCTCCTAGTACAAAGGGTAGAAATGGAAAAAATGTATTAATTACAGACAACCAAGTAACAATCAGATGTTTTCTTAAGAAGCAGGTTTTTGGCGGCTGACTCTTACATTAGGGACCAGAGGGAGTATTTATTAATAATCATTTACATAAGAAGCTTATTTTGACGTACCCTTATACTTCCTCCGGTCCCTAATATAAGAGCTAAAATTTGAATGATTTTGGTCCTAATGTAAGAGCTCATCTCATACTCTTTCGTCATTTAATGTTTTTTTCCTACTTTGCCCCTAACTCTCTTTCATATTTATTGATGCTTATGTATTTCTCTTACTTAAAAGTATCATAATAAATATGGACAATATTGAAAAAGGATCATTAACTCCAGGCACCAAACTAACATTCACATGTTTTCTTAAGAACCGTTTTTTTAGCGGTTGACTCTTATATTAGGAATCGGAGTATAAAATACATCGCGACTTCATTAAGTGTGTAATTTCTTTAATCTATGTTAAAAAAGTCAATAAGTAGGTTTGTTAGATCTGTTGTCCATAAAATGAAGGGAAGTTAATGATTTGGAAAATGCGACACGCAGCAGGTTCAGGTGCTGAAAAGTAGGGGTGGACATTCGGTTTTTCGGTTTATAACCGAACCGAAACCGAAAATAACCGATAACCGAATTGTCTACAAATCGTAAACCGAAACCGAAACCGAATAACCATTAACCATAACAGAAAAATCGAATTAATTTCGGTTCGGTTATGGTTATTTTTGGTATTTTTTGGACTTTTTTTGTTTTATGGCCCAAACGAATTTTTTTAAGATTGGTCATGCATTTAAAGTTTCCTCCACACCTAGTTATACTTTTAACACAATCTATACAATTTTTTCTCACAAAATAAGAGCAACTAAAATTTAAAGTATTAACCAAACCAAAAATTACATTCAAATAGCAAGCATTTTTAGGACAACAACAAACAAAAATAAAAGAGCCACCCAATTTGTCCTAATCTTAGATAGAGGATAGCAAACTCAACATAAACATCAAATTCATTGTTTACTAAAGATCCTTCAAAAGCACATAGTCAGCATGTAATTTTTTGCTTCAACCAAAACAAAAATTTTATCCTTTACAAGTTTAGACTGAACAAATGAAAACTACAAAATGTTAAAAGTCGTCCAACATTAGTAATTTCCTCTTAATATGGAACTATCTATTAAACTCAATAAAAGACATTTGAGGCAAACTTAGAGTATAATCTTAGACATTGAATGAGCAGAAAAATAATAAGAGGAAAAATTGGAATATGGAGAGGGTGAAAAAGGAAAAGGAACATGTTGAATGAGCAAAAAAAGCAACGAATTCCTCTTCTGAAATATATGGGTATTTTTTTTAATCAAATTCATTTTATTATTGATATTGATTTATTGAGTTTTTTTAAAGCATATTGAATTTTTCGGTTTTTTCGGTTAACCAATTTTTTTTTTTTTAAAGAAACTGAAACCGAACCTATAACCGAAATGAGAACCATATGAAAACCGAAAACGAAACCGAAAACCGAAAAACTAAAACCGAAAAATTGATAACCATTTGGTTCGATTTGGTTTTCGATTTTCGGTTTGTTTTACCCACCCCTACTAAAAAGTAAAAACACTTCGTAAAAATAAAACAAGGTTTCATTCTAAGAAGCTCCCAACATGTTCCCATGAAATGAATCTGGACCTATCTATATACTCTCTCTCTCTCTCTCTCATCATAAATCTCATTCCTTCCTCAATCTCTCTCACTCTCATCATCATCATCATCATCATAAATATTTTCTCCACTTCCCTCTTTCTTTCATCAGCCCGCATAAATTCCCATGTAAGTCCCTAAACTTCATACCTTTCATTCATTACATCATATTATCATTATTATCATCCATAAACGTTTTTGGTTTCCTTTTTCTTTCAACAAAAAACATTTTTTTATTGATTTTTGTGGGAAACTATGTTGTATTCATGGCTTTTGAGAGTTTAATGATTCACAAAGAATACCCATTTGTTTATCCTGCATGATTTTTGTGTTTTGATGTTTTTTAGGATTGATGTTCATGTGGTTTGGATATTCTTGAAGGATTTCATGCTTTACAGTTCAATATTTTAGAAACACAGTGGATACGAAGAAAGCAATGACTTGGGCTTCCCCCAAAGATTCTCCAAGAATGTCCTCACATTATCCTAGGCCTCTTTCTTGGATTGTTGTCTCAGTTGGATTGTTGGCTTTGTTCTTAATTTTTGCTTCCTCATTACTTGTATCATACCCTATTGGTGCCACGGTCCGTGGATACTTCTATGGTGTAAATAGTTATGAAAATTTAGGTTCTCATGATACTTCTCCCTTGAAAAATGATGTTATTGATGTTCACTTGGATAATTCACCTGATCTAGTTGATAGAAAATCATTGCCTGATCTAGATAAAGCCACAAATTTGGATGCTCCATCTGGTGATAGTAATGTTAAAACATTGCCCTTTAGTGACTCTGTTTCAATTGAAGTTCCAAAAAGTGAGGAAGTGAAAGACCCTGAAACTCCTGATGCACAATCAAATGTGATTGCATCTGATGGTAAATCAGATGTGGCTAATTCATCCAATGTGATGGGGAATGCTACAATCGATGAATCTGTTCCTGTGGTTTCGATGAATAGTTCATCTGATGCAGGTTCAACATTGAATGAGACCTTGCAACATTCTTCTAATTCCTCATCAACAGTAGTTCCAGCATCAGTTGATGCAGTGTATAATGCATCGTATGATTCAGGTTATTTTTCTTGTCTTTTTAGCTACACTAACTTGTTGTCCACTTATTGAATTATTTGACGGTATTTATTTTTCTTTTTTGTAATTTACGAATGTCTGAAATAGTTTCATCATGTTATGTCCAATTCATTGCTGGCATATATGTGAATTGTAGTTTTTAATGGTGTCTAGTTACCATACGTTCAATCAACTTCCAACATGATACTCCTCACAGCATGAAATTTTCTCTCGTTCATGCATGTAATAAACCGGACTCACACAAGAGCAATTATCTGATTGGACTTGCAAACTTGCATCACACTTCCACTAATATCCATTTTGGATATCCACATGTTGAGGGTTCAAATTTAGTCTTGATTGTTCTGGTGTGTGTTCTCAGTTTCCTCGTATGTAGAGACAAATTCAGAAACATGAATTGATAAAAATTGTTAACAGTGATATAAATGAGACGGTGTTGCTTGCAACATCTTTTTCTTTGTCTGGGATAGCTTGATTTAAAACTCAGTGGCCCTACAAAGTCAGTATTGATTTAAATTTAGGAGTTTAACTTTGACTATTTTACTTTATTTAGGGATCCAACAAATAGTTGGGGGTGGTAAGTATAGTGTGGATCCATGGGCTGGGAAATTAGGTGTTTGATATAATGGACTTACATGGTTTTAGATTTGGGGTAAAGTGCCAGTTTCAT
This sequence comes from Mimosa pudica, assembly GCA_029929735.1. Lineage (NCBI taxonomy): Eukaryota > Viridiplantae > Streptophyta > Magnoliopsida > Fabales > Fabaceae > Mimosa > Mimosa pudica. Next base: position 10,598,759 of record JAKELP010000023.1, on the reverse strand, counting down.
GGTCCTTGACGTATGATGGTTATGGGGTGTCTTTTAGAACTGATGTCCATCCAGGTTTCGATCAGACTTTGGAATCTGTACTAATCACCCTAGGTCTGTATGTAATTCTCATTTCCCTTTGCTGATCCTTCGTGGAAAGCTAGGGGTCAAGGCTTTGTTTTGGTTTCCATACTCATAGAGTTGGTACTGTGTTTGAGGTGTTGAGCCTGATAAAATATCTTGTTTTAATCATTTTCATTGTGTGGTATAAGTAGCTGTCCCCATCTAGTGGCACAAGGCCTTTTGTTGGTGTGGTGATTGAATCATTTGTTTGCATAGTTTGTTACATGTTATTGAGGAGTATACAGGCATGCATATTTTATACGGCATTGCCCACAATGTGTTGCCAAATTGGAGGCATATGTTTATGTATCACGTATGTCCAGATAAATCTGTAATCTCATAAGGACTGTTATTGGAGCTCGTACATTTTGGTAGTTCAGTGTTTATTCCCTTTTTGGTTTTGGCAAATATCCTGTGCTGTTTTCCTTTATTATTTCTTTTTCAATTTTCTTTTCAGTGAAAAGTTGAGTAGGTTATTGGACAATGTTCATGCACACATTGAAGTGCGGAAGCAGCATATGACAAAACTTAAATAAATATCAGAAAACAAGTTAATTTACTAAAGTAGTAGCATCTAAATTTATGGTCATGGTTATTTTATGTAGTCCATGAAAGTTAGGAAATATTCTGAGATCCAATACTCTTTTACAATTACGGTCATTCAGTGAACATATGAAGAATTACACACAACTCAATGCTGTAATCAATATACTGTTAGAATTTTAAATTTCAATGATTTAGTTTTAGAGCTAAAATATACTATCAAAAGTAGCCTAGCTGTATGTATTATGTAGGAAAGGTATTAAACATATACTATACTACATTTAACAGCTGGTGGCATCAGTATCTTATATCATTGCATCTCAGGGGTAACCTTATTTTTCATAAGCATTGCTCATCGACAATGGTCATTCCACTTTCTTTTAAGATATATTGACTTCCTATGATTTACTTGTGTTATTCTTCTGTTATGTAGGCTGTGATCTGTACAATGGAACTTGGGTACATGACCCATTAGGACCATTATACACAAACAATACATGTCCTGTTTTGACACAGATGCAGAACTGCCAGGGTAACGGGAGACCTGATAAGGATTATGAGAATTTTAGATGGAAGCCCTTCCAGTGTGACCTCCCAAGGTTTGATCCCAAGAAATTTTTGGAACTTATGAGAGGGAAGACTTTGGCTTTCATTGGAGATTCAGTGGCTCGAAATCAGATGGAATCAATGCTTTGCATTCTCTGGCAGGTTATTTTCTTGTCTCCTTGATCTAATTTTCTTCAACAAAAATTGAACTTTCTTAGTGCCAGTCAGCAGAAAACGCCTGACTATGAGTGTTTATGTTCTACATGTGCGGAGAGCGTGCGGTGCTATTTTTAGAAGTTATTTTCTTAACTGGAAATTTTAATATTTTCCAGGTAGAGGCGCCAAAAAATAAAGGAAACCGTCACATGCAGCGATATTATTTTCAGTCTACATCTGTAACAATTGTTCGGATATGGTCCTCATGGCTTATCAAACACATGTCTGACCCATTTGATTATGCTCCAGCTGGGGTTGACAAGCTCCATCTCGACGCCCCAGATGAGACTTTCATGGAACACATTCTTAAATTTGATGTGGTTGTTCTATCTTCTGGCCATTGGTTTGCTAAGCAGTCTGTGTATATTTTGAACAATGAGATAGTGGGAGGACAGTTGTGGTGGCCAGACAAGTCTCGGCCTATGAAGATAAACAACATAGAAGCATTTGGAATCTCTGTTCAGACAATCCTTACTGCCCTTGTAACACATCCAAATTACACTGGAATCACTATTGTGCGTTCCTATTCACCGGATCATTATGAAGGTGGGGCCTGGAATACTGGTGGGTCATGCACTGGCAAGGAAAAGCCTCTTGCACTTGGTCAATTGGTGGAAAATGCTTTTACAAATATTATGCACGAGAAACAGGTTACAGGCTTTAACCGTGCAATAAAGAAGGCTACAAATAAATCAAAGTTGAGATTAATGGATATCACTGAAGCCTTTTCATATCGCCATGATGGTCATCCTGGTCCATACAGGAATCCAGATCCAAATAAGAAAACACAAAGAGGTCCTGATGGAAGACCCCCACCACAGGATTGTTTGCATTGGTGTATGCCAGGTCCTGTTGATACTTGGAATGAACTTGTGCTTGAAGTTATTAGGAGAGAGTATGAAGGGAGCAACACATGATAAAATATATTTTTCTTTTCAGTAATTAACCTTGCATGTTGAGGTTGTATTGTTGTAGGATAGGGTAATACTAGTCCATTATTTTCATTTTTCTAAAAAAGTATATGCAGAGAAACTAGTCCTTTTATAGGATGGAATGAGATGTATTAGCTCATTCCTCAACTACGTTTGAATTTTGAAGGCTTCATCTGTTGAAGATTTAGTTCTGCTGTATGGTTCACTATAAATTAAAATCTGGTTCTGAAAATTGCCTAAGCAATGGAGTTGTTTTTTCTCTCCTATTTCATTGGGATCTGAGTATTATTACCGTTATCTTCACATGAAGCATTACCATTCAGCTTAGAGCCTGTTTGGTTGTAGGAATGTAAAGTGAAAAATTAGAAAGTGAAAGGGTGAAAATGGAAAGTATAGGGAATGATGAAAGTAAAGTTTGTGGGGCCCAGAAAAAGTGTGAGATAGAGAGAAAGTTTGTGGGTCCCAGGATATATTTAAATGACCAAAATACCCCCTACTTTCCTTACTTTCCAATTCCTTCTCACTTTTATTGTGCAACCAAACGGACCCTTAGTGTCTCTTCCCTTCACTAGAGATGATATACAAGAAAAGAAAGTTATCAGACTTTAAGCTACAAAAGTATTGTTAGATAATGAATTTAGAAGGAATCTAAAATGGAAATGGGGTAAGTTTTTGTAGGTTTCAACTGAATAGTTTTGACATTTTGAACCTGTTTAAAAATGTAGAAATTAAGCTTGGGTATGAGCCTATATGAAACTTTTCTTCTTAGGTTTTGAGTCTTGGCCTTTAAAAGATCTAAAGAGATGTGCAGATCTAAAAGCCTATTTAAAAGCGTACTTAAAATGTTTAAATTTAGACTATTAAATAGGATGACAAATATATAAAGTCTATTTGGTATGAGGGATTTGGAGGGGAGGGGAGGGGAAAGAAAATTTTTGTAAAATGAATTTTTACATATTGAAGAAGTGGGGTTGTGATATTTTAATAAAGATAAGATGTTAAATATAAGAGTTATATATATTAATTTAGAATTTACAACTTCACTTCTCAAATTTTTATAAATTCATGTCACAAATTTTCCTCCGCCCATTTTCCCTCCCCTCCCCTCCCTCGTACCAAACAGACCCTAAATCTATTGATTGCATGTATATCTCAAAGGTTTTACGGCTATAAAATTGAAACTAGGGTTGACCCCGCGCGTTGCGCGGGATGCCCGGCTATAAAACAATTTGTCAGTTAATATTGAAAAAAGTACTTTAGATATATTTATCTTGTTTTGTTCTAGCTTTGAGTAGTTCATTTCATATTAATCATAAATCTTTGAATTTTTTTATTTTAAAAGTAGGAAATCTTTCAATTATTTAATAAATAATGGAAACTTGTTTATGGTCAAAGATAACTAATTATGAGTAATAAAAAGTAATTGTGATGGTCATTTGTGCCCCAATTTTGAAATTTGATGCCAATGTTGCTTCAAATAATTTTTCATGGTGATTTTTGTACCTTCATGTCAATTACATGATCATTTTTGCACTTTAACGCTATCTATTTTAATTGCATTGATTCACCGATAGGCTTTGATTGAGAAGAAAGGTTATCCTATTCTTACAGGTTCTGATAGAAAAGTGGCTAACTATCATCCAATTCATAATATTAAATTAATCTGATTAATATAGAAAAATCTAAGTAAATTCAACTTTTAAATTATTGAAAAACACTTTAATTTTTGAATAAGTTTGATTAAGGTAATTAAATTAATAATGGAAAAAAGTTCTCAACTATCCATAATAGTTAGGTTTCTTTAATTCATAGGTAACTTTTTATTGTTCATAATTAATTTTCTTTGACCATAAAGACATAAATAAGTTTCTATTATTTATTAAACAAAAACATCGAAATACAATAAAAACATATAAATTTTTGAATGTGCTAGAAGAAACAAAATTAATACTGAAAAACAATTTTCAAATCAATTTCCTTGTTCATCTGTTATTCTTTTGTAGTCTCTTTTATAATAGGAGGCATTTTGCAATACTCATTTATATCCATGTCATCTTCACTTCCATTTTCCCATAGGCTTGATCATCATAAGTTTTATTTTCAACTCTTGTTCATCATAAGCTTGATCAAATAACTCTTCCATTTTCCCATCATATCTGACATCTAGACATAATAATTACAACACAATAAGATGGAAGAATAATGTAAGTGGTTACATAAAAGAAAATCAGCAACAACACTACAAGAACTAATTAATTAATTCCCATCAATTCGTCAACTTAAAATTGCAAACAAATCCTATTAAAATGGGCAGAGAAAGAAACCACCATTAACTGGTGCTTAAAAAAATTTAAACCAACAATTAAGTGATATTAACATACAAAATCAGGAAATATGAAAAGTAGAATCAAAATCAGAAATGAAATCCGATTCAAATTTGAAACCTGCAACTAATTCAATCATTAAATTTGAAACCTGCTGATAGTACATCTAATTACATATTAATTCAATATTTTGAATCAATAATCATATACTCCCTCCGGTCCCTAATGTAAGAGTTAGCCGCCAAAAAAACGCTTCTTAAGAAAACATGTGAATGTTAGTTGGGTGTCTGAAGTTAATGCTACTTTTCCAATATTACCCATATTTATTATGGTACTTTTAGGAGAGAGAAATATACAAACATTAATAAATATGAGAGAGAGTTAGGGGCAAAGTTGGAAAAAACGCATTAAATGAGGAGAGAATGTGAGGTGAACTCTTATATTAGGGACCAAAACCATTCAAATTTTGGGCTCTTACATTAGGGACCAGAGGTAGTATATATGAACACATCAATCCATGGAGATAGAGCTATAATATAACACACACACATTAATCGAAGCCCAGGAACAGTCTAATAATATGTAATGAAAATCAAGAGAAAACAACAAAATCTAATAAAGGCAAAAGGCTCTACGACAAAAAAAAAACCAATTAACAGAAAATGATTCAATAACTGAATAGACTGAATTCAAAAAACTAACAGGAATCTAAGATTCAAAAACAAAATTTAATTGCTAAACTAAATACGCAAATAAAAAAAAGTCAGATGTGAGATATGAACCAAAATGGAATACAAATTAAGAAGAAACGACAGAATTCCACAGCTGAAGTCCAACAAAGGTTTTGGAAAGGTACAAAATGGGAGTCAATTGATAACGATGGGGCACGTCCACACCCACTACTTCAAGCCACCGTAGCCCGCTGTCGATCCTTGGAAAGAGATAACGATTGTGTGAGTGATTGAGTCAAATGGAGAGAGAAATGAAAGAGTGATGGAGAGACCATAGAAGAAAACGGCGAGGGTGAGAGAGTGGGCAAGAGAGAGAGAGAGAGTGATGAAGATGAATGAGATGAGAAAATAGATTTAGATGAGAGATACAATGCATGTGCATCAATGGAAATGGAAATACGCGGGATGGAATAAGCAATCCGAACAGACACACATTGGGAGGAGAATAATCAATAAATGAAGAAGTAATTGGGCCGGATTATTCCTTAAAAGGCAATAAATAATATATTTAAAAGGCACAATCATTCCCAAACAGTGTGAAAGCAAATGAAAACCAAAGAAAACAATAAAGTTGTAATAATGAAGAACATTAAAAACCCATAATCATTCCCAAACAATGTTGCAAGCAAAGGGATTCGGAATAATAATGCATGAAATCTTCCACACAAGTGATATCCTTTGCAAAGATGAAATTTTAAGACTACATTCATGGCTCAGATATACAGTCTACCGTCTCTATTATCTTTATTCATATGATCAAACAGGTTTCTAGTAACAACAAAAATAACATGTCTCAATCTGAAAAGCCAATACTGAATTAGTATTTCATTTTATTCCAATAATGACTCTTATTTTTAATTGCCCCACTCTCACTTCTGCTAAATAAAAATCCCTTCAGTGTTGGGATCATGTTCAATGAAGCATCCTTGTTGAAAGGATCATCATTAAAGGCAAGACATAATATTACATGAGAGAAGAGAAAAACTAACACCATGGAAGGAAAGTTGCAAATCAAAGATGCACAAATAGAAGCAAATATTCCTAAAACGAAGATGTACAAAGTTTGGCATGTCATACATGGTTTGTCACGGTCCCAAACCAAATGTGTATATACAATGTAAGAGAATCTAAAGGGGAACAACTTATTAACATGAAAGCTAATGGCCAATTTATAGTGGAAAAGAAGCCAAAACAAATGATAGATCAGCTTGTGTCTCACGGTTAACATCAATGCAAGAGGAATTTCCATTTATCCTGCTCAAGCAAGTACAGCTGAATTTGTTATGGAAAATGAATTTGGACTATGACCAGATTATAGGTTATGCGCCAGCGGTTATAGGTATAAACAATATTTTCCCAATAACAACAACAACAACAACATTAATCCCATAAACTACATTCAATAAAAGGATTTATAGAAAGGTAAAATATAAGAACTGGTTTTGGAGTGGATAAAAACAACCAACTAAACAGGAAAATGGGTGATTGAGGTGTTGCAGAGAGATATTGAGAATGAATGTGAGTGATGAGAGACATAAAAGAAGAAAAAAAAAAGCATGCCTTGGAATAAAGAAACAATGGTGACTGAGAAAATGGGACCCGATAGAGCTCATTAGCGTGTGGGGAGAAGGAGGAGATCAAATCGAAATCATGGATGGCAGAAGGTGAAGAGGGACTGTTGGAGGCGGGTGGAGAGTGTTGGGGAGATTGGGAAATACTGTATAAGGAGAGTTTCAGGAAGTTTAAGAGATCAAATTCAAATTCATCAATGCTTTTAGCAAAAACGGTGGGATGCCATTTAAAGTTTCCTCACACATTGTTATGCAATTAAGAGAGTGTTGAATGTTGTGGAAGTCCAATGGGGTTAACGTAGTGTGAACGCGTAGAAAGATGTCTTACGGGTAATTATATGTTATATTAGATAGATAGATGTTACAATACTCTCCAATGAATATTAAAAAGGATAAAGACGTCAATGGAGGTGATGAATGAAAATCATGACTAAGATGGTCGGAAATGTTTTCTATGCTGATGTGTTAAAAAGATTAGATGTCACATATTATCAAAAAGAAACAAACGTGGTTAGTCTATATATATATTTGAATTTTCGTTCAAAAAAAATATATATATATTTGAATAAAAAAAACGTAGCTAGTCCATGGTTTGCTCAGAAAGTCTTCTTTACCACAAAGTTTGCCACTTAATTAGCACTCCTACATATTTGTGCATGAAGTGTCTGTTCTTTGTTGTGGCTGTTGTTAATTTTATTACTGTGAAATTGAACTTATTATTCTATAATTTTATTATTTGGGTTAGTAGGATTAATCATTTTCAAAAAATATTCGATTAAAGTTAATTAGGTGAAATTTCCAATTTTTATCACAAGAATCTAAAAATCAAAAATTGCTAGTGGTAGTGTTAGTTGTACAAACATTATAAAAAAAAGTGTTAGTTGTACAAATTATCTGCTCAAAAGAAGTGTTGTGCTCAACTTGTTCACATTAGGTTAACACTTAACACACACACAAAATAGGTTAACATATCATTTATTCTTTTGGTCTGAATTTATCATATCATTTATATGAATGGGATAAGCCACATTTAAGACAAATTCTTCATATTTCATTTTTGTTCCTTTTTTTTTGAACAGCACAATCTCTTACAGTCCGCATTAATCAGTAAAAATAAAAAAAAATATGTTCAAATACAAATCATGTAAAGATAAAATACACACAAGCACAAGTAGTTTCCCCACACACGCGCAACATAAGAATAAACTTTTAAAGCAACATAAATGTTAATAAGGCATAGCAAAAGGCTGTTCTAAAGGACAACAACATTCGTACCATACCAAATATGAAAGTAACAATGTTTTCAATCTAAAACACATAAAAAATGAAATAAAAAAAATATTCAGAACATTATAAATTTATCATAAAAAATATTAATATCATCATTGCCTAGCTAAAAGTAACAAATTAATCCATGTCTAATACTCACCCAAATAATGATACATCACACCCCTTTCCTAAGAAATTATTCATGAATTGCAATTCTGCTTCTTCTGTGACATGGCCGAAATAATTCCAGCTTATTGAATGGCCAAAAGCTTCATAAATAGATACGAGGAAGTCCTCCTCCCATTCATTTGATTCTTCAAATAAAGTTCTAGTGCAAATGCTATCAGGAAGGGTTTTGATGCTGACATCCTTTGAGAAGCTTTCAATAGCCTTACTATACCTCGTTGAGTGATCAATATCCATATGTGATATGTTAGATTCATATCGATTTTTTTAATCATCTATAAGCTCTGATTTAGGAAAAAAAGGGTGCTGATGGAGGACCGTGTTCTACTCTTTTCATTGCAAATCTAGGTCCAAATTGCACTGAAAGTGAATTAAAACAAGCTTCTTCTTTGTGAGATGCCGCTTCTCTCTTATTTGTTTGTGAATTGGGGGGGACTTCAATGTGATTAAAATGGATTTGTTGGATCATGCTGCCATGTCATCATTTATCTGCTTGATCATCATTTATCTACATGATTTGTGTTTTTAAAGCTCAATGTGTATCTATCCAATGTTACAGGTATCCTGGATTCAACATGGTCAAAATGCGTACTAGAGGAGGAATGTCAGTTGTCTTTGCTGATTTCGTGGTAACTATTAGTTTTTTTCTGCAAAATACAGGAATTTTTATTTAGAAGGCTGTTCTGTAATATTATAGTATAATCTTATGAAGGAGGGACGGCAAGTAACATATTTTTTAAATTACTAATTGATTTATAAAATTTTCATGCTTATAGAAACAGATGCAACTCCATCTTCTGCAAGAAAATGTCTCTCTCTTGCTCATCTTCCGCAAGAAAACTCCATCTATTGTCTATTTCTGTCTTTATTTGTATTTTTTATTTCTTATGATGCTGTTTTGGACTTCTCTTTGATATATATCTTATTTTGATAGGGAACAAGCTGGTCACTTGACAACACAATTGTGCTGTACAAATATTGCATATTCTGATCAAAGCTTCAATTTGCGTCCAGCCAATTGATGTGATCTGCAACAATGTTTCATTTCTGCTTTGTCCAAGTTTTTGGTCCTCTTTTGTTGATTGAATTATTCAATATCACTGCTTTTATTTCATCTTTTTCTGCCATCATTTTAATACCTATATTTCCATTACTAGCACTTTGTCTTTTATTCTTTCATGAACTCAAACCATATTATTTAATCAGCTTAATCATTTCCCTGTAATCAGTACTCTATCTTTCATTTTTTTTGTTTGTCTGATATTTGCAGAATCAGTTTTTCTGACCTATGGATTGGATCGCGAATTGCTTAAGCTTTATACGTAAGTTTGTTTTCGTTTTTATGACTTACTATCCTATGAATTGAATTTGCTTTCTTAATACTCAGAGGGCACCAATTGGATACTTCTTGATTTCAATGGTAGAGATATAGCTGAAGTAAATACTTAGTGATTATTCTAATTGATTTTATTGCTTTTATTCCCATCTTTGAGAAGTTTTCCCTTTACTTTATTTCAAAACCAGGTAGTTTTCGTTTGACATCATAAATTGAATCCTTTGTTTTGCTGATTGTTTGTAAAGCTGATAACCAAACACAAAAGCATAGTTCAACCTCATAGAACGAGGTACAAAAAATGCCCAGATTGACTACTGGACATGTTTTTAGTCTTTAAGTCACTTCAATATGGATTGACAGATCTTCCATGTTTATTGGATAAAATTTAACTTCTCACTGTAGACACACTCTATTGCCATTAACAAGTTTATATTCATATATATCATGGTCAAATTGAGTTTGTTTATTAAAGGATTTGTCATTGAAATTATACATGTATCATTTAGTTGGTCTCCCTTATTATTCAAATTGAGTGGTTCTTATTATGAATAATTCTGACAGCAAACTAATGGCATGTAAATGCTCTCTTATGGCATTTGGTTAGATGGATCTATTCCTTGCAGTTGTGCACAAATACGGCTGGTTTGACTGTTGTAATCATATCTGTATTGTAATCATGTCCTTGGCTTGATAAAGAATCATTTGAGTTTGGACCTCCATTAATTCCACACGCAACAGTGGAAACAAATGAGGTGGAAGTAAGTGCTAAAATAACCTCACAAACAAAACAAGGGCTAAATTGCATTCATAACAAGTAACCAACTTCTTAAAACAACTAAAATTAGTCATAGAACGAAAACACATGGAATGAATTTGAAAACGAGCTAAAACCTTCCTAAAAGTGGCAAGTAGCAAATTAGAGAAAAACAACTACAATTGAAGGAATTTCCTGGAATGAACGCACGAACTCCTCAAACTGGGTTCTCGATCCAACCAAAGAAAGCAAGGAGAGAAGTTGAGAGAGACTTTTCACCCTCAAGAATTAAGATGTGAGGAAACAAATAGGGGTAAGCCACTAGATACTAATAATGTGATTGTGAAAATTATCTCAGTGTCCTTACTAATTGATGAACTTTGACGTGAGGTTATCAAGATAACTAGAATTAACTAGTATATAGTATAGTAGCTAACCTAGGTTGATCTTTTGGAAATTAGCTTGCTTAGTAATTAATTCCGTTGATTCATCTTACAAATTTAAGATGACAACAGTTTTGTGTTGGAACGATTACCTAAACACTACAAAAAAAACGGGCCATTCCGGCGCACGCTTACCGGCGTTTTGGTCCTAAACACCTATATGAGACGCATACCGGCGTTTTGGACCAAAACGCCTGTATACAAACGCCGATAAATTTGGCGCGAGCTTCCCGTCATATTTCCCGCGTTTCCATATCGGCGTTTTGGGGTATAGGAAACGCCGGTATGGTTTTTAAATATAAAAAAGGGGCTGGCTGGTCTTTTATTTTTTTCTTCAAAAAACCGCACATCGGCGGTTTGGCAAACGCCTATGTGCGATTAAAAATAATATTTTAATCGCACATAGGCGTTTGCCAAAACGCCTATGTGCGTAACGTGCATTGAAAATGCACTTAATGTGCAGACCGGCGTTTTGGCAAAACGCCTATCTGCGCATTAAGTGCATTTTTAATGCACTTAATGCATATAGGCGTTTCGCAAAACGCCTATGTGCGATTAAAATATCATTTAATCGCATATCGGCGTTTTGCCAAACGCCTGTATGCGATTAAATTAATACTTTAATCGCGTACAGGCGTTTTTTGTGAACGCCTATAAAAGAACCGCCGATGTTCATTTTGGCGTTTTCGAAACGTGAAAAAGTGTAAGGGTCCCACAGAAATTATCTTTTTTCTTTATCTTTTCCTATAAATATTCCTCTTCGATAGATCATGTCTCGTCGTACCGGTAAAGCTCCATATGCATGTTTACATTAAAATAATGCATATAGGCGTTTCCATGAAACGCCTATATGCATTATTTTAATTAACATAATGCCTATAGGCGTTTCATGGAAACGCCTATATGCATTGTTTTAATTAAAATAATGCATATAGGCGTTTCATGGAAACGCCTATATGCATTATTTTAATGTAAACATGCATATAGGCGTTTTTGAAAACGCCTATATGCAATATTATATAAAAAATAATGCATATAGGCGTTTCCATTAAACGCCTATATGCATTAGAACGCATATAGGCGTTTTAGAAAACGCCTATATGCGTTATTTTAATATAATTATTGCATATAGGCGTTTGCTAAAACGCCTATATGCACCTCCGTTCCCTATAAATAGCACCTCCCTCCTTTAGCGAAATTGCTCATTTTCTCGTTTTCTTCTATTTTTCTTCTCTTCGTCTCTCTTTCATGTTGCTGTTGATTTGTTTATTTGCCTTGTTGCTTTGTTTTTTTGCCTAGTGTTGCTGATATTGTTTTTTATTTCGTGTTTTATGGTGATATTTCATTTTATCATGTTAACATGATTTTATTGCTTTTCTTTCACATATTGCTTGTTGTTTTGATTTTATATATTTGGGTATCTTGTTTTATGAATTACTCTTGTTATTTCATATATAATATTCTATATGTGTATGTAAGTTTGAGATTATCATATTATTCCTTATATATGAACATTTTTCTTCCTGGTTCTAAACAATCAGGAAGAAAAATGTTTTTTATTTTTTTTTTTGGAATACTCATACCGGCGTTTTGGAAAGCGCCGGTATGAGATATTATTTTATAATACCGCACATAGGCGTTATAGAAAACGCCGATGTGCGGTATAATAAACAATATTATTTTGTTACCGGCGTTTCGACAGAACGCCAATGTGCATGAATTCAAAAAAGTTTTTCTATGTCGCACAGAGGCGATTTGCCAAACGCCGGTGTGCGTGACTAAAAAAAATTAATTATTCCGCGTATAGGCGTTTTGCAAAACGCCGGTATGAGGTAATAATAAAATAATACGAGCATAGGCGTGTTGCCAAACGCCGGTATGAGGTAATATTATATTATTTGTTTTAACCCTCATACCGGCGTTTCTTCCATCGCCTAGGCGTTTTGAAAAACGCCGAAATGTAGCATTCCCACGGCACATTTTTAGGCGTTTTACCAAAACGCCGTAGCGCGATTACGCCGGAAAATTCCGCCGATTCGAGGCCCTATAAAACGCCGATATGGGCCTCGTTTTTTGTAGTGAAAGTATCCTAATTTTTATTTTGTTATCTTTGGATGTAAAACATATAAAGAAATAAAATGACAAAGTGTGATGCAAAAACAAGTATGAAGTGAATTTCTCCCCCAAGTATCCACTAAATTTTCCTTGTTCCCTTAAGTACCTGACATAGTTTCTCCAAATCAATTTTCACACTAACACATGAATTTCAACTACTAACTAAGTAGAAGAAGTTCATTCAACTAATAGAATTTGACTTGCTAAAATTCATATTCATTTAAGTCAATTATTCATCTTTGCAAATAGTCTCTAACTAGGATTTTATATGAATCATTCATCTAAATTTCACAGCCTAAACAACTAGATAGATATGTAAATGAAATTAAAGATTACAAAGAAATGAACAATGATTTCTTTGAATTAAACTTTGAACAAATCCAAATGTCACAATCCTCTTCACAAACTTAGAACAAAATTGTTGTTCTACATAGTTTCTACACAATCTGTTGTAACTGAATTCTCCCCAGTTGTAACTGAATCTCGCCTACTCATTTCAATCGGTTGTAACCGATTTAACAAAAACCAGTTCGCAGCCTCCCTTTTGCTCCCCCACATCCATTTCTTTTCTCCGCTTCATTTCAGCTTTGTCTTATAGACTAACCTATTATTCTATATGACACCAACTTTGGAAAACTAACATTGTTAGACTATATGATGTCATGAGCACTTTTGACCTATTTCATAACTACATATGTATTTTTGAGCTAAGAAACTTCACTGTGTTGAGTGCACTTTGGACTGAACTACATCTACATTTTTGTACCTTTGGCCCTACATTGGTATAGTAATTTCATGATTTCAATGTAAATTCGTTTTTAAAATTTTCTTAATTTCTTAATTAATGAATACGCTTTTACCCACCACTTTGCTCATTCATTCAATTATTGTATTTTATTTCATTATTTTTTGTCATTATTACTCTCTCTTACACATCTATAAATAATATCTTTTTGTAAACGAGGGTATATTTTCCAACATTAATTATATTTAAGTAATAGTTATTGTGTTTTAGGAATTGAGAAAATTAATTTGAAGTTCTCCACAAGAGACTTAATACTAGAAAGTCTCATAAACTCTCCAAATTAAAGTAGGGTCACAAGGGACCTCACTTTAATATATTCTAAATGTGAAAAGACTTTTTTGCCCTCAGCCTATTAACTTGTCATTTCCTGCACATGGGGTTGTTACGTGTGTCCATGCGCTCGTCAATCTCTGCCCCTTAACTTGTTAGATAGGTTGTCATTACATTTAGAAGGTCAGTCATGACCTTCTTAGAAGTGCCCATGAACTTATCAATCCCTGCCCATGGGATTGTTATGCGTGCACATGCCCTCGTCAATCTCTGCCCATTAACTTGTTAGAGGGGTGGTCATTACATTGAGGGTCAGTCATGACCTTGTTAGAAGTGCTCATGAACTTGTCATTCACTGCCCATAGGGTTGTTATGCGTGCTCATGCCCTCATTAATCTCTGCCCATTAACTTGTTTACTTAGGCTAAGGGGCAAAACAGTCTTTTCACATTTAAAATATATTAAAGTGAGGTTCCTTGGGACCCTACTTTAATTCTGAGTGTTTATGTGACTCTTTTAGTATTAAGTTCCTTGTGATGGACTTCAAATTAATTTTCCCGGAGGAATTCACAATTAAATCAAATTAAAAGACCTTATATAAAACCACATATGTAGTATTTCATGTAGTCTTCACTTAATATATGTTAATAACTTCAACATTTAAAGTGGTTACAACAATAATAATCCGCCGTATTCATTTATGGCAAAAGGAAGATAATTCGCCCCCTTCCTTTTTTTTTAAAAAAATAGAACTAAAATTCAAATACAAAATTACCTTTAATTGGGAAAGTGATCCTATCCATGAATAATAAGCGAGTTTTCCATTTTACGTGAAGTAAAACTAATTTAAAATGTGTCGACAAATATTAGGTAGGTACTTGGTTTGTCCTCAAATTTAATTCTCTGGAGCTTTGAGTTTAAGTCTAAAAGAGTCCATAGGATTGGAAGTAGAATTTTGTTTTTAATAAAGAATAAAATGAAACTGGATGGACAGCTTAAGCTTAGTAACCTCCCCTCCTTTAATAATTATGGAAATTAAATTAGGACCTTACTTACGTCCTGTTCCTATATCCAGGTTCTCCAGTTCACCAATAAAAAAGTGCCACGTGGATACTTTTAAAAAGTTAACAATAACGGGAGGCAGACGGCAGATAAAGAAAAATAATGGTAAATTACTAAATTAGATTAATTCTCTCT
Organism: Mimosa pudica; assembly: GCA_029929735.1. Lineage (NCBI taxonomy): Eukaryota > Viridiplantae > Streptophyta > Magnoliopsida > Fabales > Fabaceae > Mimosa > Mimosa pudica. The sequence goes on along the minus strand of JAKELP010000023.1, from coordinate 10,583,420 downwards.
CCTCCACCTTTCTCTCCATCCTTATCTCTTCCCTCTCTCTCTCCTCCTCCAAATTTCACACTCTCCATCTATTGACTTTCTTCATCATCGCTGCAACAATTTTTTTTATTCAGCTCTGTGCAAACAATTCTAGTCTTCCCATTCTGCTCCTTCCCATTAATCACAATAATACCCAAAACGACATTGTTTCCCACACCACAACACAAACCCTTTCCCCTTCAGTTTTAAACACCAAGACATTGTTTATCTACTGGAATCAGCAAACACTTCGTCCAAAATCACCAATTTCATAATCTCTCTCATTTACTACTGCAATCTTCAACATGTAAATCGGAGTTCTCCCTTCAAAATGCACATAATTTATTTCCAAAACCCAGGAAAATAACTAAATAGTGATTATTGATTTTAGAAATATAGTTGCAGCTGAGAAGGGAGAAGGGCGTGGGTGACTGTGATTTCGGTCGAAGTTGAGCGGGGATCAAGGGTGATTCAGGATGAGAAGGGAAGATGGAGGAATTCAAGGGGAGAGATAACATGCGTGAAATAGAAGAGAGAGGAGAGAGAAATAAAAGAAAAAAAAGCAGGAGGAAAGAGAGGAGTGAGAGAGAAACTTTTGACTAACTCTGTTAAATATTAAGGTCCATGTGGCATGAAAAGATTGGTGAACTGGAGAACCTGAATATAGGGTACAGGGTACAGGATATAAGTTTTTCCCATTAAATTATGTGGCGAAGACGGGAGTTAGTTATATGAGCAGTGGTGACTGGCGAGTAATAAAAAGTACATGCATGAACCAAAACAGAACAAAGCATGAACAAAACTGCCTATAACTGCCTCACTTCACTTCTGCCCTATAACTGCCTCACTTCACTTCTGCCCTTTACCCCACATTCTTCTTTTACCTACACATTTCTCAATCTGTACCTTGTGTTTCTCCGACGTCATTTTTTACAGCTGCTTCCATATCTTCCACATTTTCCCCTACCGTACGTATCTCATTGCTTGTAATGAAAGTATGATCTATTATATTCCCTCTCATTTGTGATTGTTATCTTGATAATAATATGTTGGGTACCATCTATTAGATGCACAAAAAAATAATTAAATGAATTAGAGTGTATGCTTTCTTTAGTCCTTTCTTCATTGTTTTCTTTCTTTCTTCTATGCTTTAAATGAATTAGAGTCTGAAGAAAAAAGGCAAGTTGTATGATCAGAGATTTTTCAGTCATATTATATCAGTAGGGAAAAAATCAAAATGGCCTTTCACATTCAATTCCATTTTATTCAGTAACATCATACAGTACATAGTTAGTCAACTTGTAATCTTTTCTTTTGCTGACACTTACTTGTGAGCCATCGTGACATATTCTTTGATCAACTTTACATGATTTGTCTGTGATTTATTTATTCAAGTACTTCATCCCTCCATTCTTAAATATAATGTCACTTTCCCTAATTTATTTTGATTAGATTGTAGGGCCTATTTGGATCTAACTTCTAGAGAATAACTTCTGGGAAAATAGTCTTTTGAAAATAACTTTTGAGTTGAATAACTTTTCTGTAAAATAGCTTTTGATGAAATAAAAATGTTTGGATTGAACTTTTTGAGAATAACTTTTAAAAATAACTTTTGAGTAGATAACTTTTTGAAAAATAGTTTTGATGAATAGTTTTTCATGTTGTTTTATTTGAAATAATTGTTTTTCTAAATGAGAGATCGAAGCTTTCAGCTGAAAAAGGAGAAAAATGTAGTTTTTTCTCAAAATAGCTTTTGGAACTCCAACCTATTTTTCTTCTCAAAATGACTTATCTAAAAAAAATTGAGTATTTGGTGTCTTTGTGTGAAACCTAGGTTTGAGAGCTAGAATAACTTTTGAAAATGTATCCAAACAGACCCTTAAGAATGCTAGTTAAGTTAGATATTAGCACATTGATTATATTACTAATCACCCTAACCATATATCTTTGTCTCAGTTCATCCTCTCTCTAGCACATCATTAGGGTTGAAATTGGAAGAAAGTTGAGAAAAATTATTAAGTATTTTATATCTAGAAACAAATTAAAATTTGAAAGTGGTATTGTATTTAGAAACACAGAGAGTATTTAATGAGAATAATTACAAAGACGACTTAACACAAGTTTTTGCTTTTGTATAGAGAAGTGAATGTTAGTATGTTGTTGAACATGAATGAACGTCAACAGTTGTTACTATCTTACCCGTGAAAATCATTTTATTTTTGTGATCATTACTTCTTTTTCTTCTTAAGCTTCATCATCAAAGCATTCAATCATATATCTTTAATTTTCTTCTCTTCTCTTCAGCTCCTCTTGCAGTATTATTTTTATCAGAAGTGATTGTGAAAACTCAGGTAATTGTGTTTCTGATTATCATTGATAGACTAATGCATTCTTTTTGCCAAGAAACAAGAATCACATTACTTTTGATCTTAGTGTCATTTAAAACATCACCAAGTTGAATCAATGTCTTAGAGGCTTCGCTTTTCTTTAGAATCTTTTGATACCATATTGAACAGATTAGAGAATGAAACAAGAAAGTCTTATAGCTACTGATAATGAAGCAGGGAAATGAGAGATTGAAAACGAGATTTGGAATATATATGAAGGAGAGGAATGGGTTCTTAGACTTGAGTACAAGAGGGAGTTAGAAGTCAAAGTTTTTTCCTCGCGAAGCCTATTATTTATTATACTTACTTCTGAATATATATTTATTACTACCCCCGAGTCCTAAATATAGGACCTAGATAACTTTTTTTTGGAGAGGTTAAGGTTACAAAATAGTCTATTAAATCATGACATATTTGATATATTTTTAGATTATCCATTAGTTTATAAGTAAAATAAACTAGTTTAAGGGAAAAAATTAGGTAAATCAATTTATAATTAACTTATTTTGCGTTTTTTTAGGATTTTTCAAAAAAGTCAATTAGGTCTTATATTTAGGACCGGAGGGAGTACTATCTTTCTTGTTTACCCCCTCCTAAATATAAAATCACTTTAGGGAAGTGGATAAGTTCCTAAATATAAGATCACTTCCTCTTTTATCTCAAGTTTTGCCCAAACTACCCTTATACTCCCTCTTTTCATTGAAACCCCTCCTCCTCTTTAAGTTAAGTAATTGAGGGGATTTTGGGAAGATCATGTAATTTTATTGTCTACCTTAATCTCCCCAAATTAACCAAAGTGATCTTATATTTAGGAACGGAGGGAGTATTATATAAGCCTATTGTTTTTTGCGTCAATGAAAACAAAAATCATAAGGAATTCAAAAGGCAAAGAAAGGCTAAGGCATTTAAGTATTCAGATTTGTTTTAACTTTTAAATGAATTGAATTTGTTTTACGCAGCTATGGAGAGAAATGAACCGATGGTGAAAAGTCTAAGGCATCCTCCAATGCCTCTGGAGGATGTACATACACTACTGAGAATAAAAGAGTGTGAGATACGGTTGGAAGCAACAGAAAATACATTTTGTGAGAGATGCAATATTGAACTAAACAGCATCGATCATCTCATTATCGAAACCCCGTGTCATCATTATTTCCATGTGAGGTGCTTGTGGAACTGGTTAATCAGTCATGTAGAATGTCCCGAAAAGAACTGTGATTATGAATTCAATATTTGAATCATCACATTTATGGTTTTGTTTGTCAAATTTTAAGTTTTAGTTTAGAATCTTTATAGATGTTGTACTTGCAAATTTAAGATATATATGTTTCAAAGAAGGCAAAGAAAAGGCTTGATGATGATGGCATATTCTGTTCATGTACTCCTTCCTTACAAATCAAAGTAATTAGCACATCCTTCTGTGAACTTATAATTATCTTTATTCATTTTGTAATTAAGGTAGTGCAAACTATCTCTTGCACACAAGTATAGAAGAGAGAGGAAAAAGGGCAACATTAAGTTCTTCCTTCCCGAGTGCACAGGATTCCAACATGTATAAAGGTAATAATATGCATCCCATACAGGTAAATGCATATTAATTCACTAGTTGACAGACACTCTAGGCTTTGCTATCAAAAAACTATCTTTCAGATAAATTTAGCCTTAGGGTGCTAATGACCTCATAACCATTTAATAGGAAACAATTTATAAATCATCTAGCAATAAAGAAGCCACAGAGAATAAAATCCCACGTATACTCATATTACCTTAAGATTTCCCCTGCCTTCCTTTAGATTTGAAATCATTTGGCCCAGCTAGGCAAGTTGAGCGTGAATTCATCTCATCTGAAAGTTCCAATGAAGCCTCAACATTTCCTGATCGACCAAAACTCTCAATTAGTGCAGTGTATGTAAGCAAATCGGGTTCAATGCCACTGTCAACCATCTTCCTTAAGAACAGTAAACACATATCAAATCTTCCAACCCTCCGGAGGCCGTTGATTATAGTGTTGTAAGAAATGAAATCTGGGACAATACCAACTTCCTCCATAGGTGCAAATTCGCTAAGTATTTCATCCAAATTACCCGAACGACCTAAAATATCTAAAACAATATTGTATGATATCAAATCTAGCCTAAAATGCGATCTTTTAAGGTGATCAAATATTAACAATGCCTTATCCTTCTGCCCACTTTTGGAAAAGGCAAAAATGATCCTGTTTACGACCGGTGTGCTTGAATGAGTCATCTCTACTGCTTCTTTAACAAATCTTAGCAGCTCCACACTATCATTCATCTCTGTGAAAGCTTGGGAAAAGCTAAGATACACAGTTGTACCTATAGATTCATTGCATAGCAGCAGTTTCTTGAAAACTTGACATGAAATATCAATATCATTTTTCTGACTTGCCATCACTAATAGGCGGGCATACAACTTAGAGGAAAAATGAATATTCTTCTGATGCAGCACTGGTAGCAATTTTCTTGCAGCAGACAGATTCCCCGCTTTCTGCAACTCTTTTGGAAAGAAAGCCTTTTATTATGAACCACGTGAAAGACTTCCTTGATCCTTGATCCAAATAATTAGTTTTTTTTTTTTATGAATTGAAGGAAGATATGGGGAGGAGGGCGAAGCAGCACTAGTCGCCATGGTACTGTTGGTGATGAAGGAATGTGGTACTTATTGGAATTCACAGACTTATAAGTACGAAACACATCATGTTTCTTAGGATGTTGATCAACACATGTTAGAGACTAAAAATTATGAAGGATTCTCATTCTTTTGTTTTAGCTTGGGCATGCATTATAAAGATTATGAAAGTTTCTAATGCCTCTCGGTATTAGAGAAAAGTGACCTTTTATTTTTCTAACTCCTACAAATGTCATTTACAATGGAACTGTGAAGTTCAACATTGAGAGCAATATGTGCAAATATATATAGACCTTTATATTAATATTTCAATTCACTTTTCTTTCCTCTTGGATTGCTAATACATAGGTCCCTTCCCCCTTTATTTTAAGGTGGGCTAGAGCTCAAATATATACTCATGTATGTGTTATTAGGGATAGAAATATCATTCCATATAAATGTGAATATATAATATGATCATTTCAATGAAGACAATGCTCATTTATCATTATCATTCATCCTCACAACAAAGATGAATAATACTATCTTCGGTCCTAAATATAAGACCTAGATGACTTTTTTTGAGAGATTAAGGTTGCGAAATAGGTTATTAAATTATGACATATTTGATATATTTTTAGATTATCCATTAGTTTATAGGCAAAATAAAAAATGCCCAAATTGACTACTGGACATATTTTTAGTCTTTAAGTCACTTCAATATGGATTGACAGATCTTCCATGTTTATTGGATAAAATTTAACTTCTCACTATAGACACACTTTTTTGCCATTAACAAGTTTATATTCATATATATCATGGTCAAATTGAGTTTGTTTATTAAAGGATTTGTCATTGAAATTATACATGTATCATTTAGTTGGTCTCCCTTATTATTCAAATTGAGTGGTTCTTATTATGAATAATTCTGACAGCAAACTAATGGCATTTAAATGCTCTCTTATGGCATTTGGTTAGATGGATCAATTCCTTGCAGTTGTGAACAAATACGGTTGGTTTGACTGTTGTAATCATATCTGTATTGTAATCATGTCCTTGGCTTGATAAAGAATCATTTGAGTTTGGACCTCCATTAATTCCACACGCAACAGTTAGGAGCATTTTCACTCAAGTTCAGGTAGAACTTATTTTATGAGGTGTGAAAACAGCTTTTGGGAAGCTTTCCCCTTTATTTCAAGAGCAGGTAGTTAGCCTTTCAATGTCAAAATTGAGCCCTCTGTTTTAGTGATTGTTTTTAAAGCTGATAATCATATACAAAAGCGTAGTTGAACCTTACTAGATAACTATTTGTATATTTCAATAGCAGGCTGTTTAAGGTTACACTATGATTATTGTGATTAGTGATAGCCTTTATCAAATATCTCTACTATCTTAACTAATTGTTTTCATAAAAATAATTTTCCTATTTTATTACGTTTTTCTTCAATTTCTTGATCAGTTTTCACTTACAAGTTCTTTCTTCCGTGCAACGCACGGGAGTAATTGCTCGTTTAAGACAAAATCTTCATATTTCATTTTTGTTCCTTTTTTTTTAACAGCACAATCTCTTACAGTCCGCATTAATCAGTAAAAAAAAGTGCAAATACAAATCATGTAAAGATAAAATATACACAAGCACAAGCAGTTGCCCCGCACACGCACAACATAAGAATAAACTTTTAAAGCAACATAAATGTTAATAAGTCATAGCAAACGGCTGTTCTAAAGGACAATAACATTCGTACCATACCAAATATGAAAGTAACAATGTCCTCAATCTAAAACACATAATAAATGAAATAAAAAAAATATTCGGAACATTACAAATTTATCATAAAAAATATTGATATCATCATTGCCTAGCTAAAAGTAATAAATTAATCCATGTCTAATACTCACCCAAATAATGATACATCACACCCCTTTCCTAAGAAATTATTCATGAAATGCAATTCTGCTTCTGTGACATGGTCGAAATAATTCCAGCTTATTGATTGGCCGAAAGCTTCATAAACAGATATGAGGAAGTCCTCCTCCCGTTCATTTGATTTTTCAAATAAAGTTCTAGTGCAAATGCCATCAGGAAGGGTTTTGATGCTGACATCCTTTGAGAAGCTTTCAATAGCCTTACTATACCTCGTTGAGTGATCAATATCCATATGTGATATATGAGATCCATATCGATTTTTTTTTACGGAATCTCCAAATATAATAATATTTCTCAATAGATTAGATTTCCAATTAGCTTCTAACAATTTCTCTAGCAAATCATTGTGAGACCTGTACATGAAGAACAAAGTTGGCTTTAGACCTTGCCATGATCTTCTAAACTCATCAAAGGACAAAACCGTACACCCAAAATATTTTAAAACTTGGCACTCAGTTGCAGAGATAAATCTTTCAAACACTTGTATGTCTCCAATCCATTCGAAATGTTTTTTCATAAATATTATAAGTCTAAGGTATGATCTTGACAAACTTGAAGATTCAATGCTCCTAATATCACAAACTACTACCTTCATCTTAGATTTTGATCTCATCATCATGTTATTCAAATGCTGCAAAACAGGTGGAGTTTGTAGTGTGTCTTGAAGATTATAATAGAACTGAGAGCTTTCTAAATTGTCGATGAAACTTTCTATCTTTTCCTCCAATCTTAATTTTGTCCAAGAATAAACCTGTAAATCTATTTTTCCTTTGGCTTCGGAGATAATTCTATCGTAGTGCATAGTATTCTTGTATTGCAACTCAACGTCGAAGAATATCCAACTAATAATTTTGAAAAAGTTTATACGGGGATTTCGATTCTCCATCACGAATTCATATGTGAATCTTAAATGTTTGAAAACACTATTTCCAAACATAACAACATTACTCAACAAATCAGGGTTCCAATTTACACGCAACACATTGTAATATAAATCGGAAGGACAATATGGCATGTAAAATAATGTTGGCTCTAATGCTCTCTTCATTCCGTTTTCATTGAAATTTATAACAGAGCAGCCAAATGCTTCCAAAACACGACATTCAACTGCAGAAAGAATGGGATCAAACACTTGTAGAAATCCAATCCATCTTAAATCTCTCTGCATTTATATTGCAAGACTAAGCTGTAATGCGGATTCTTTACACAATTCGAATCTACCAATACCATACAATACCATTTGCATTTTAGAGTGTGCACCCAAGACCTTTCGGAAATGTTCAGAAATCGATGAAACTTGCAGCAAGTGTCGAAAATCTCGATATAATTGAGAGTTGTCAAGTGCTCTCTTGCTCTCACTTATATAGGCCACCAACCCTAGGGTTTCATCTTAAATGCCCATTTATTATTTTTTGATTTATGCTCACCAATCATTCTCTCTATATCATGTTAATTTCCTTTTTCCTTTTTATGATGGTTGCACATGTATCAATTCCATTATGAAACTTGATTGGCCAATAAAAATTTTCCCTTTTTACTCAAATTCTCTTCAAAAGTTTCCTAACTTATTTAAATCAAATTCTAATTGATGGGGAATCATTCTTTTATGACACAATCACTACAATTATTTCCAATTTCCTCACTTAGTTGGCAATCTTTGTTTGACCCTTACACAATTTGACTTGTGCTTGCCTCACAAGAAAGAATCAAGAGAGCATATCTTGTTTTATTATATTTTTTTGTTTTTATATTTTTTATTGTTTTTTTTTATTTTTAATTTGGTGGGCCCGGACAAAATAGGGTGTTTACAGTTGCCCCTCCTTACTTGCTTGTAGCTAAGAAGAGTGAGCTTCTCATCTATGAAGCAAGTAAAGATAAGAACACTTATTTTGTCCGGCCTGACAACAGGCGCAAGACCTGGATGCCTTTGAAAAAAAATGGTGTCTGCCGCTACAGGACTTTTAAAGAATTGTGCCAGCCGTTACTGGGCTTTGGAAAGAATTATGCCTGCCGCTACAGGGCTTTAAAAAGAATGGTGCCTGCCGTTACAGGGCTTTTAAAGAATTGTGCCAGCCGTTACTGGGCTTTGGAATGCCTGCCGCTACAGGGCTTTTAAAGAATTGTGCCAGCCGTTACTGGGCTTTGAAAAGAATTTTGCCTGCCGCTACAGGGCTTTGAAGGGTGCCTGCCGCTACAGGGCTTTAAAGGGTGCCAGCCGTTACTGGGCTTTGGAATGTCTGCCGCTACAGGGCTTTAAAGGGGTGCCAGCCGTTACTGGGCTTTGGGGTGCCTGCCGCTACAGGGCTTTGAAGAGATGCCATCCGTTACTGGGCTTTAAAGGGGTGCCAGCCGTTACTGGGCTTTGGGGTGCCTGCCGGTACAGGGCTTTAAAGGAGTGCCAGCCGTTACTGGGCTTTGGGGTGCCTGCCGCTACAGCGCTTTGGGGTGCCTGCCGCTACAGGGCTTTAAAGGAGTGCCAGCCGTTACTGGGCTTTGGTGTGCCTGCCGCTATAGGGCTTGAAAAGTGTGCCAGCCGTTACTGGGCTTTGGGGTGCCTGCCGCTACAGGGCTTTAAAGGAGTGCCAGCCGTTTCTGGGCTTTGGAGTGCCTGCCGCTACAGGGCTTGAAAGGGGTGCCAGCCGTTACTGGGCTTTGGGGTGCCTGCCGCTACAGGGCTTTAAAGGAGTGCCAGCCGTTACTGGGCTTTGGAGTGCCTGCCGCTACAGGGCTTGAAAGGGGTGTCAGCCATTACTGGGCTTTGGGGTGTCTGCCGCTACAGGGCTTTAAAGGAGTGCCAGCCGTTACTGGGCTTTGGAGTGCCTGCCGCTACAGGGCTTGAAAGGGGTGCCAGCCGTTACTGGGCTTTGGGGTGCCTGCCGCTACAGGGCTTTAAAGGAGTGTCAGCCGTTACTGGGCTTTGGAGTGCGTGCCGCTACAGGGCTTGAAAGGGGTGCCAGCCGTTACTGGGCTTTGGGGTGCCTGCCGCTACAGGGCTTTAAAGGAGTGCCAGCCGTTACTGGGCTTTGGAGTGCCTGCCGATACAGGGCTTTGAAGGGATGATAACGAGGACTTTGTTCTGCCCCCTGATGTTGATAAAGTGCTGATGCATATGATGACACTTGAGATGAAAGTGATAATGATCATAAACGATGATAACATGTCGTGAATGATAATGATGTAGAAGGTTGAACATGTCATTAATGATGATGACAATGATGGAGCCTTAAACAGGATGTTTGACAACAAAGGTATAATGGTGTGACATTAAACACACATTGCCCCAGTATAAAGTGTGATTAGACCGAATTTTATGTCCTTAAGCATGTGCAATTGAGCTTAATTGACTTGGTTTAATTGATAAATTTGATCCTTTTTGGTATATTTTATTGCACATGCTTATTGGAATTAATTGGAGAATATTTGCCTTATTACTTGCATTTTGAGTAACCAAGGGTATTTTGGTCATTTTTGACTATGTGGTGAATTTTATGTGTAGGGGGGTCCCACGTGGGCCCCACACACCCTTGGTGGAGCTTTGTTGGAGCTTATGTGGCAAGGAGGAGGCTAGTTGGCAAGGTAAAGGACATAAAGCAAAATTTACCATTCTTGGTAAAAAGAAGGAAAAGGCAAATTTGGAGCATCTTTCCAAAAGAGGAAAAATTGGCTCCACATTCAAATTCAAATTTGGAGGCCTCATTAAAGGCAATTTTGGGAGCACAATGACTTGGAGAAAAAGGAGGAATTTTTAGAAATGCATAGAGACAACTTTTGGACCACATTCATTCTCACTTTTCACCAAATACCAAAAATACCCTTCCCCCTTCATCTCACCACCACACCTTGTAATATTGGCCAATACACTCTTTTCCTTGCCCATAGCTTCATTTGGCCGAAATTACTCCCTCCATCACTCTCATTTACATGTCATTTAGGGTGAATAAGCATTTCATTTGGGTGATAATCCCAAAGTTAATCATCAATATAAAACCCTAAATGTCACATTACCCATTCATTCTTGACATATCTTTCTCTCACTTCTTCTCATTTTTCTCTCAACTCTCTCCTCACCATTCCTAAATACCTCACGGCCCTCCCTCCATTTCTCCATGATTCTTCACGCCATCCACCTCCATTTCCTCATCTCCATGCGTAATTAAGCTTCTTCTCCTCTCCTCTCCAAGGAAAAGTGCTTCAAGTACACAAACTTGGCTTCATGACTTTGTAATTTTTTCTCTTTTAGGTTTCAAGCTAGTTTTACATTTTTGCCTATGTATGTCCTAGATCTAGGCTTATATAGGTTAGATCATCTTCATTTTAGGTGTTCTACATGATTTTAGCTTGAAAACCTCTCTTTATTGTTAAGAACATGAAAACCTAGGCTTATATTTTGTAGTTCCATGTATGTATGAGTATGCGATTAGCAACCTTGTATGTGTGTGAAATGAATTTGTTTCCTAAATGCTAGATTTAGTGTTTAGAGTTGCTTTTGGTATGTTCTTGGCTTTTAAAGAGCTTTTGGTTTGATTAGGTTAGTTAAATACTTATAGATTTCTTTGATTAAAGAAGTATTAAGTATTTAACTAGTTTAATTAAGTGTGACAAAGTTGTGAAGCCTAATTAACCTAAGGCACTAAGTACTTGGAGAGGGGAGGTAGTTCCTAAACTCATTTCTTCACTCTTTCATTCGGTTATATTGCTCTTTTTACATTTAATTTGTAGTTTTTAGTATAAAATCAACCTCAAATTTCTAACCAATTTGTTTCCTAATACTCACCACTATTAATTTGGTGGATTTGAGTTTAGAATTCTTGATTGACCTAAAAGGCGACTAAATAGGTTTAAATCAAGTGGCGCCGTTGCCAATTTAGGTGGATTCTAGCTAGTTTTAGGTGTAGCAGTCACAATTTTAATTTGTTGTAGTTTTTGCATCCTATTCGGCTACTTCCTTGTTTGTGTGCACTTGAGTATAATTGTGATAAATCTTGATTTTCCTACTGTTAGTGCACATTTGGCTGGACATTTCTTGGTATTTTTGCTGCTCTAGTTGGCCAAATACATTTTTGAAACTAATTAGGAAGTTGCTGGAAAAAACAGTGAAGTGCTCATTTTAATTAGGGCTCTAGATCCTAATTCTGTGACTTGAGTACTTTAAATTTTGAAAAACTGTTTCTGTGGCATATTGTGCATATATATAGCTTTCTAAAGCTGGTTTTATTACCTTGAAACTCGTTGGAAATTGCCTGGAAAAAATTGTTGAAAATTCACTGTTTTGCTGAAACGTGCGCTGGACATTAGGGCTCTAGTTCCTATTCTTGAGCATTAAGTACTTTGAATCTGGACATGCTGTTTTAGGAGGACTTTGTGATTGACTTTAGCTTGCTAAAGCTATTTTTACTTCCCTGAAACTCGCTGTATAACTGCTGGAATGAATTTTTGAATCTGACCTGTTTTGCTGAAAGTACACTGTTTGCCCTGTTTGCTTGTTTTCATCACTGCAACTTGTGTACTTGGCGATTTTGAAAACTGTTTCAACTGGACACACTAGGAGATTGTAGCTTTAATTTGATATACTATATGCTCTGAATCTCCTTCTGTACACTCCAGAATTGATTTTTGAAGTTCACTTGTTTTCTGAACGTGCTTATCGGTAGCATCCATTTTGACCCTAAACTGTTTTGAGTTAACCTACACTGTTTTAGGCAGTTTTTACCTTGTTGAAAAGCTGGTTAATTGCACTTTAAAACTGTCTTGTTGACCTGGAAAAATTGGTTAGAAATTACTGTGAAAAAGGTTCTCTAGTTGCCTTACTTTTCTAACCGGATAAGTGTGAGTTTTGCCTTGTTCTTGTGGACTGTTTTGCTCGATTGTTTTGCAGGGCTGTTGAACACTTTGCAGGGATTTCTTAAGCCTATTTGATGCTATTCTGGAGCCTTAATATTGGCTGCTCTTGTGTCCATATCTTTGGACTTTTGCTAGCTACTTTGGAGCTACTTTTCTAAGCACATTGCAAGCACTTTCTTGTGCTATTGTGCTGGATTTTCTGGATATTCTAGATTGGTTGTTTCTGTTTATTGGCTGGCTGGATTGTATTGGTTTTCTTTGCAGGATGACATATTATTCATGCTTCATTGAGGTTTGTTCACACCTCATCGGCCAATGAGGGAATTTTCAAGGCCATGTGCCTCATTCTCACCTCCTTTCCAAAAATTGTGCCAGCCGTTACTGGGCTTTGGAAAGAATTATGCCTGCCGCTACAGGGCTTTAAAAAGAATGGTGCCTGCCGTTACAGGGCTTTTAAAGAATTGTGCCAGCCGTTACTGGGCTTTGGAATGTCTGCCGCTACAGGGCTTTTAAAGAATTGTGCCAGCCGTTACTGGGCTTTCAAAAGAATTTTGCCTGCCGCTATAGGGCTTTGAAAAGAATTGTGTCAGCCGTTACTGGGCTTTGAAAAGAATGGTGTCTGCCGCTACAGGGCTTTGAAGGGTGGCTGCCGCTACAGGGCTTTAAAGGGTGTCAGCCGTTACTGGGCTTTGGAATGCCTGCCGCTACAAGGCTTTAAAGGGGTGCCAGCCGTTACTGGGCTTTGGGGTGCCTGCCGCTACAGGGCTTTGAAGGGATGCCAGCCGTTACTGGGCTTTAAAGGGGTGCCAGCCGTTACTGGGCTTTGGGGTGCCTGCCGGTACAGGGCTTTAAAGGAGTGCCAGCCGTTACTGGGCTTTGGGGTGCCTGCCGCTACAGAGCTTTGGGGTGCCTGCCGCTACAGGGCTTTAAAGGAGTGCCAGCCGTTATTGGGCTTTGGAGTGCCTGCCGCTACAGGGCTTGAAAAGTGTGCCAGCCGTTACTGGGCTTTGGAGTGCCTGCCGCTACAAGGCTTTGAAGGGGTGCCAGCCGTTACTGGGCTTTGGGGTGCCTGCCGGTACAGGGCTTTAAAGGGGTGGCAGCCGTTACTGGGCTTTGGGGTGTCTGTCGGTACAGGGCTTTGAAGGGGTGTCAGCCGTTACTGGGCTTTGGGGTGCCTGCCGGTACAGGGCTTTAAAGGAGTGCCAGCCGTTACTGGGCTTTGGGGTGCCTGCCGCTACAGGGCTTTAAAGGAGTGCCAGCCGCTACTGGGCTTTAGAGTGTCTGCTGCTACAGGGCTTGAAAAGGGTGCCAGCCGTTACTGGGCTTTGGGGTGCCTGCCGGTACAGGGCTTTAAAGGAGTGCCAGCCATTACTGGGCTTTGGGGTGCCTGCCGCTACAGGGCTTTAAAGGAGTGCCAGCCGTTACTGGGCTTTGGAGTGCCTGCCGCTATAGGGCTTGAAAGAGGTTCCAGCCGTTACTGGGCTTTGGGGTGCCTGCCGCTATAGGGCTTTAAAGGAGTGCCAGCCGTTACTGGGCTTTGGAGTGCCTGCCGCTACAGGGTTTGAAAGGGGTGCTATCCGTTACTGGGCTTTGGGGTGCCTGCCGCTACAGGGCTTTAAAGGAGTGCCAGCCGTTACTGGGCTTTGGAGTGCCTGCCGCTACAGGGCTTGAAAGGGGTGCCAGCCGTTACTAGGCTTTGGGGTGCCTGCCGCTACAGGGCTTTAAAAGAGTGCCAGCCGTTACTGGGCTTTGGAGTGCCTGCCGCTACAGGGCTTGAAAGGGGTGCCAGCCGTTACTGGGCTTTGGGGTGTCTGCCGCTACAGGGCTTTAAAGGAGTGCCAGCCGTTACTGGGCTTTGGAGTGCCTGCCGATACAGGGCTTTGAAGGGATGATAACGAGGACTTTGTTCTGCCCCCTGATGTTGATAAAGTGCTGATGCATAAGATGACACTTGAGATGAAAGTGATAATGATCATAAACGATGATAACATGTCGTGAATGATAATGATGTAGAAGGTTGAACATGTCGTTAATGATGATGACAATGATGGAGCCTTAAACAGGATGTATGACAACAAAGGTATAGTGGTGTGACATTAAACACACATTGCCCCAGTATAAAGTGTTGATGCACGCATGTGATGGCACTTAGCATGAAAGTGATAATGATGATGAACGATGATGAACAGAAGGTTGAGTACATCATGAATGAAGATAATGTATATGGCTGAACATGTCATGAATGATGATGACTATGATGTATGACAACAAAGGTATGGTGGTGTGGCATTAAACACACATTGCCCCAGTATAAAGTGTTGATGCACACATATGATAGCACTTGAGATGAAAGTGATAATGATGATGAACGATGATGATATAGAAGGTTAAGTGCATCATGAATGATGATGATGTAGAAGGCTAAACATGTCAAGGATGATGATGACAATGATGGAGCTCTAAACAGGATGTATGACAACAAAAGTATAGTGGTGTGACATTAAACACACATTGCCCCAGTATAATGGGTGCAAGCACTTCGATGAGTGTGCGATCAATGAATGAGCATGCTAAAAATGCCCCAATATGAAGTCCAAATGAAGGTGATGAATATTTGTGACCCTAAGCACATGATGACTCAAAAATGCAAATCAATGATGATGAGTCTTAAACAATGAAGAAGATATTGACCAAATGATGACGCTGATTATCATGTAATGCTATGTATGTGGCGGTCTTCCAAAATGAGACCGAAGATGGTGATGAGATCCTAATGAGGATGAACATGAAGTGACGATGATGAGTAGACTTACCAGCGATGTTGCTTTCTTAGTCAATGAACAAGATATCAACCAAATAATGACATTAATGGTGATGTAATGCTAAGTATGTGGTGGTCTGCCAGAATGAGACCGAAGATAGTAATGGTGAGGATGATGTGATGTGACCTAATAAGGATGAGCATGAAGTGATGCATGGGAATAATGATGAGTAACATACCTGAGATGTTGTTTTCTCCTTGGACTTTCCCTTAAACAGAAACTCATGAGTTCAATTAAGACATCATTAAGGTTGTTGACCCTAAAGAAACGAGATTTCAAGCGTGATTCTCATAGTCTTAATAGCTTTTGCATTTGCCCTAGCCTAACAAAAGTCCTTGAAAGTTCCTACTGAGGCGATGTATGATATGATCACAATATAAGCCTCAAACTTTCCCCCTAATATTTGAAATGACTCACAAAATATTTCCAGGAGGATGATAGTATATGTATGTAAGACCTATAGGCATTGATCAAAGAGATGACTTTAAAGTTACAATTTCTTTCTTGTTAAATTCATTGTCAAGAATGACAATATTTCTCTTTCCGCTCTATCTTCATTTATAATGTTTGCATAGTTCAAATATATATATATATATATATATATATATATATATATATATATATATATATATATATATATATATTAACTTCATTTAACAATGTCAATGTTGTCCAATGAAGTGGATGCATGGCAATAGAACTGAGGAGAATCCCCAAGTTCTAATTTGGTTGTCTTTACTGAATAAAAGGCATGTATTGTTCGCCCTATATGAGAAGTACTATGAAAGAATCATATGCCATGTGAAATGAAGAGTAGGATCGAAATGAGATATTTCCCTGTTGTGAAATGTTTGGGGAACAATGTGTGAGTATAGTGAAAACTTTGAGATTTTAACACACAAGTCACATGAATAGAGGATCAAAATTGCTATTAAAATCATTTTATGCACCTTGAGTTAGATAGCATCTAGGTAAAGAGTTTAACAAGAATGCAATGCCCCAATGATTTTCCTCACAAGGTATAGTGTTTACTCTCATCACTCAGTGTTTGAAGGTTGATGTTTGCTCTCAATATCCAGGTTATCCAATACCTTTCCATAGGCTTGGCAATAATCTAATTTCTGCATCAACCTAAGATTCAAATGCATATATAGATCACAAGAACTTTCAATAGGTTAGGATATGAGAATAAGATACAAGGAGAAGATGACGAATGGAACTGAGGTGAATATTCAAGATGAATATGAAGTAAATGAAGATTCGAGCAAGTGTATGTTAGAATCTTAAGTTTTGATGGTGACTAAGGTATGATATGGTCTAGTACTTAAGAGAACATAATCAGCACTTAGGAAGGATTAGATGACATGGTTAGAATCCTGAGTTAGATCACTTGAGAATGTAAGATCACTTCCGGATAGATTAGGACTTGCGCATGCGGATGAATGTTTTCATCCCCCAGCATCAGCAAGTAAATCACTGGGAAATAACTTAGTCCATGAGAATTAGGTACACAAAATCTTAAGACTAAGCTATGTTTCAATCGGAAGTGAGTTTGCTTCCTGTTAGACTTAGACTGGCGCAGAGCGACAGAATAGATATTACCCCAAGCGTCAGTGAGTCTACTTCCCCAAGTGAAAGCGCTTCCTGTTAGACTTAGACTGGCGCAGAGCAATAGAATAGTTATTACCCCAAGCGTCAGTAAGTCTACTTCGCCAAGTGAAAGCACTTCCTATTAGATTTAGACTGGCGCAGGTTGATAGACTAGATATAACCCCGAGCGTCAGCGGAAATGCAACATCAAGTGAAGTTGCTTCCTGTTAGATCTTGACTGGCGCAGACTGATAGAATAGATTTCACCCTAAGCGTCAGTGAATTCACCACGTCAAGTAAAAGTGCTTCCGATAGCTCAGTGACTAGCGCTGAGTGGTGGAATGAAATAGACTAAGCGAGAGCAAGTCATGGTGAACTAAATCCCTCATCAAGTGAATTCACTTCCGGATGGAGAAGTGCTTCCGGATACATCCTATACTGAGTAAACTCCCACTTCATGTGATTGTGTGTTGACTTAATATACATAGCATGAATGACACACTGAGTCACTTAGGAAGACTTAGAGTAAACTAACGAGACTTAAGCTGACTATTGGAATAGAGATCCCTTAGAGTCAGTAGACATTACACTAAGTCAGAACATAGTCTAAGTAAGACTACTTCCCATAGCAAACTTCCCACAACATGTGCAGTTTTACTATATCTGATTATATATATTGCTATGTTGGACTAACCAGTATGTGCAGAACTTAGTTACACTTGCGGATGCAAATGAACTTCCGGATGGAAAGACTCTTGGCATTGGATTTCAGAGACTAACCCTTGCAGAGCAAGATTGCCACTTCCGGATGAACGATGATCATCCGTCAGCAAGAGTACAAGAGTGAACGTCACATACTCAGAAGACAGAATGCCTTTAATAGAGCAGAGGTGTCAGGACTACCTTTCAGAGATAAAGCAAGTCAACCCTGCTGAAGCATTTAAGAAGATGTTCCTTCCAACGGTAACAAGAGGATAACAGACATATTCAAACAACATTGTTACCTACCAAGCATGAGGAGTATGAGAACATAATCTGAAGATTCACTCAAGGTGTCAAAGCTCATACTGCCCACAAGAGTCAGAGTCCATAAGAGAGCTTCTGATAGCAAGAGAGGATCCAATAGCAAAGCACTCTTATCATTCATGGACAAGTGCTTGGAAGACAAAGTTCCTCTATGTGATAGCAAGCAAAATGTTAGAGTCCACGAGCTTCAGATAGCAAGAGAGCTTCCGATAGTGAGTCTCTTAACATCCTGGACTTATGCTTGAGGAACGAAGTCCTCTCTGACAGCAAGCAAGAGTCGGACCGTACAAAGTGTTTAGATGTCAGAACGACTTTTGTCAGAATAGTATTGTCAGAACAGTGTTGACAGAACAGCATGGTCAGAGCACCTTTTCAGATAAAGCAAAGTCAACCCTGCTGTGCATTAATGAGGACAACGTAAACAAGGCCCCAACGTCTATAATCAAACGGTCTTATTGCCTCTCCAACGGCTAGATATTCAGAGACTGGTATAAAAGGGATGTTCTTCATTTCTGAAAAGGTGGGCTTGAAAAAGAGAGAGAGAACAGAGCTTATTGTCTGAAACACTATTCTACATTCCTCTCATCTTCTACTCTCGGACTTAGATATGTAATATTCTTAGAGAGTGATTCTTTTGTGCTTAAGTGAGTAACATCATCTACTCTTAGAGAGAGTCATTCGAGCTTAAGTGTTTAGCACAATCAGTTCATAGAGTGAACATAATTGTAATCTTACATTTTGTAAGGGGGAGCATTTAGAAGTTTTCTAAATCTCCATAGGTTGCAAGTTAGCCCGTAAAACTTGCATTTGTAAGGTTTGCAGGTGAACCCGTTGTAAAACCTGTGGGTTGTTAGGTGAACCCGTGCTCGTAAAACCTAAAGTGTAAAGGCTTCTCTTGTGCCCGGTTTAAACAAGAATAGTGGATTGGAAATCTCAGGTGTAGCCTGGGGACTGGATGTAGGTCTGGGTGACCGAACCAGGATAAATTTATGTGTGCATATACTTATACTTGATCATTCTATTTTGCATCACATAGCATACTGACTTGTGCATAGCATTATTTATTATCATCATCACCGAGCACAAGCAGTCTTTCGAAAAGAGTTTAAGTTTTTATTCCCTCACCCAATTCACCCCCCCCTCTTGGGTGACAGCCACGAATTTCATTTGGTATCAGAGCAGGTCACTTGTTTAAAGGATCCAACGATCTCAAGTGTAAAGACCTTGGCTGATTTGGGTTAAAATGTTTTCCAAAGGCTTTGATCATACCATTCCACCTGTGTTAGAAAATATTGATTTTTGTTGGTGGAAAGCAAGAATGGAAAGTTTTATACAATCCACTAGTTTGAAAATGTGGGATATTTTTGAAAATGATTTTGATTTCAAACCTAGAGGAAACTGGACTGAAAAGGAGAAAAATTTGTTTTCCTTAAATATTAGAGCAATGCAAATTTTATACAAAGGCTTAACTGAAAATGATTTCCAGAAAATCAAACATTGCTCTAGTGCTAAAGATATTTGGAATACTCTTGATGTGATATATGCTTCTAACCCATCTCTTGAAAGCACAGCTGTCCCAAGCTCAACTCGTGCTCTTTGTGGATCATCTACTGATGAGCTTCTGGAAGCCGATATTGAGGAAGCAGGCTTCAGTAAAGAGAGTATCCATTTCTGCCTAGAAGATTCAGAAAGTGAGGTATCTGAATCTGAACTTGAACTCTCTGAATTGCAAGATGCATACAATGAGTTATATACCGAATATTGTAAACTTGCAAAAGAACTTCTAGGCTTAAAAGAAAAGGATAGGAAACCTGAAAAACTAATTTCTTCTTCTACGTCCAAAGTTTCCAAGGTTCCTCTTAAAGAACTAGTTGTTCCGATAGTTAGCCCACGATCGGCAGAGAAAACTTCAACATGTCTTGAAAAATGTTTTGATTGTAAACACGTGTTGAAGGAAAAAGAAAAGCCTTCAAAAGAAACTGAGATTTCAAAGGAACAAAAAGCTTTTCTAAAAGAAACTAATCATGATAATGATAGAAAATCTCATTTTGATTATCATTCCATTATCTGTCATTATTGTGGTAGATTAGGACATATTTCTCACACATGCAGTCTTAGAAGAAATACAAATGTGAGAAATAAGTTTGTATGGATTCCTAAAGGACAAGTAAGGTCCAGTGCTAACCATGTAGGACCCAAGTACAAATGGGTACCAAAACATCCTCCTAGTGCCTTACTTGTGCAGGATAGATCAAGAGTTCCTCTCATCCCAAAGAAGAGAACTCGTGGTGATGCAACTGCTGAAACCCACTGGTACAATCATAAGAAGCTGTCGGCCACCACAAGGGACAATGGTTCTGTCTCAAGGATGAGCTATCACAAAGTTCCATTCAACTATCCTGAGAAGAACAAGAGAGAGTGGATTCCTCGATCATCATTGAAAAGGCTCTTGAATCCTACCTCTCAGAAGAAAGTGCTTCGAACCAAGGATAAGTATAGAAGATCTCCTTGGGTAAGCAAGGGATCACTTAGCAACGAAGCATTTGATAGTAAAATCTCCTATGCTAATGTTAGATGGACTTATTGAGATTTTACATTAAGCATCCTAAGGTGTGAACATTATATTCATCATAGAAGAAAGCTTGAAGAAATAAGTAATGTTCATAATCTACATACTGTCCATGACTATCTTGATCAAAAACCTTGTATATCCTTGTGCATATAGTCATGAAAGATTCACCATGCCATACACATAGGACGTAATCTAAATGCATGTGAACTATATATAGCCTACAAACTGACCTTCAGATCCAGACTTGGATACAAAAGGAAGGAACTATCTGGTATTTTGTAGGAAGGGCAATCCGAAGGTTCAGCAAGACAAGGGTGAAGAAGACCCTTGCTAAAAGGAAGATCTCCTCCCCCCACAGTGAGCCATCTGATTCATGTGCCCCCAACAATCTGCTAGCTCAGAGGCAAACTTGAGATAGCGCTGAGTGATCAACCTGCGGAGATACCTTCTGCTGAACCTGTGTCTCCCTCTGCGCCAGCACCCAATCTGAGTGAAGAGCTGTGTATGGAGTATGGGTTCAAGAGGCCAGAGATGCCAGTGGTAGTGATCACAAAGTAAATTCATCCCTCTGCACCAGCTCCAATCCATCCTATTAGCCTCAGCAAGACTCAGGACTGTACCTCATCTGAACAATTAGTCAAGTCTTGATAAGCATTCGTCACGCATAGATTTTGGTACTGCTCTAAATATAGATTCCATGCATTGCCAACCAAAATCAAGCGAGCTACTGCTAGAAGCGAATGGAGCTATGGTGATATCATTCTTACCTTCCTCTTTACTTGAATAATCACTTGGCTAGTAAATGCATGATGGGCTCAACAACTTTTATTTCTCTGAAACTGATATGATTTCCCTTATCTGTGATGAACACTTATTTTCTGTAAAAACGACCCTATCATATCAAATTCATTTTCTGATATAATGCATACAGATTTTACAAATTCAAGAAGTCCGACACCTTGAAACTGAACCTTCTTCAAAACCTTCTGAATTTGTGCATGTTGAATCATTGTGTTCTAAGATTTCTGACATTGTTAAGATGATTCGGAACTAGTTTCAGAATTTTGACACTAAAACTAAAAATCTTCCTCAGAGTTTTCATATGGTGTCTAAATCATTTTACTCATATATGCTTAGTGAATTCTTTTAAGGGCACCTCTCATGGAAGAAAATGGTTTATGCATTCACCTTGATTTTTGAAAGATCCTTTTGAAATACAAACTTTCAAAACAGATTCTGATCCTCTTTAAACCTACATGACAACCGTACCTCATGATAGCACTCAAAAGCTATTTCTGATTTTCCATTTCATGTGGTATCTCTTGCATCAACTTTTTCAATGCATAAGCAGCTATGGTTTCGAGAACAATACATCCCTCTTAATTACATCTTTAAGTTCTCAATCTACTAATGATCTCAGTTCAAGTTTGTGGTTTAAGAATGTTGACACAGATTATTGAAGCTTGAACAATGAATATAACCAAGAGAGAATGACAACGAAAATGTCTCTTATCAAGATGTGTGGAATGGCTATACCAAACCTGAGAAACTTTCGCCGATACACATGAGCATTTCTATCCCTTACATATTCTGTTGTGAAATTAAATGGATAGTCTCTCTCTTGTCTGACATGCATTAGAAATCTTAGGAAATGCCTTGAATTAAACTCTGCTAGATCTGTAAAACATGGCATAGTATCACAAGCATGCTATAATCTGTATTAATTTCAAGCTTGTTGATATCCTAAGAACAATGAGATCACATTGAGCATATCTAGAAGAACTCGAGCTAATATTTGGAAATTATTCTCGTAATCATATGCTGAAATTTGATTGTTTTTGTAAACCGAATTTAGTCTTAAAATCAAACTATTCTGTGAGCATGAAAATTTCCAGTATTTCATTTTTGTGAGGATGAAGATTTTTTTTCAAAATTTCATAGTGTTAATAATTCACTTGTCTTCATGATCTAACATGAACATCCTTGAGGCATATTTATTGAACTATACTTGCTTATGAAACTCTGAAAATATGCCACCTGTTTGATACTCTTTGTACTATCACATTGATATTTATCTATGAGAGTAAATAGAGTTCATGTCTTGATAGTGAAACTATGTGAACGTATAGACAATTTCAAAATTAGTTTTCACATAATCATTGCTCATATTTTCTTAAACCAATTAGCAAGCATGATTTCTTAAAATTATTAACTTGTGCTGATTAACACAGATTGACTTGAATGTCCTGAGGATGGTCTTCAATGTTAAATCTTAAGTTCTTTCACTGACCATCAGAAAGCATTTGTTTCCTCAAGAATATGCAGGACCAATCATCAAGTTTGAGCAAGGTTGCTTTCACAACAATCAGCGCCTTCGATAGCAGGCCAACTATTGAACCATGGGAAGAGTAGAGTGACTGCCCAGTCATGTCTGCTTGTGGTTGTAGCTCAGCTTGCCGAAGCGAATCATCAAAACACTTGCGCTAGGGGTTTCCACTTGAGATAGCACACCTCTTGAAGATGTCAGGAAGCATGCTTATCTGCGTATGATTCAGATTCCTGAATCTAATAGAGTATGAGGACCCCTCATCTGTGGTAATATCTACACCTTACCATCTCTTATATATGATACATACATGGCATTGGTAAGGGTGTCAATTTAAGATGCTTTTCTCAATCTGCATTGACCTCAAAATCATCCTCTACCTTAGAAAATCATCCCAGCTCACACATCTGTATCCTTTATATGACACGCTGGAAAGTAATTGATAACATACCTCTCTTATATGCTTCTATTCTTGATCTTATGATGATTAATTTTTAATATAGAAGAAAAGTAGATGGACATTACTTGTTAATGATTCCTTGAAAATAGAGAGTCACATGCTGTCATCGATAATAAACTCTTAAGATGCTGTGATGAAATTTGTTTGGAAATTATTTTTGGCACTTTTAAAATCACAAATTTCATTTGATTTCATTTCATTTCATATGGTATCACAAATTTCATTCGACATTCAATTATTTCATTTGATACCACAAGTTCAAACTCACAGATCTCATTTGATTACATTTGGTATCAGATTTCATCTCATTTGAATTTAAAATCACATATTCATTTGATATCATAATCATCATTTTTAAACACATCAAAATTATTTTTGATATCACATTAATCAAATCGAGAGGATCAAAATTACTTTTGATATCGTTTACATTTGGAGAGAATTTTCACCTTCAAAAAGAGAATTTTTTTTATGTTTTGCTCTTGACTTAATCCTTGAAAAACATGTTTAGCTATCCTACATAATGATTAGGGCGAATACAATCATTTAGGATCATGAATCATTATTGTTTTCCTTGATAATTCTCGTACGTTGTATTGAATAGTCTAGAACAAATCCTTATTAACGATACATAGGGAGAAATATTAGGTAGAAAGCCCATTCCGAGGAGAACGTTAGGAGTATCCCCATCCCTATTAAGGCTAGCTTGCACTTGTTGAATTTTGATGAAGCCAAAAGGGGGAGAGAGATGAGAGATGAGACATGAGTTGTCTAGAGATGAGATATGAGATGAGACATGAGATGTCTAGAGCTGAAAGGTAAGATAAGATATCTAAGTTTAATTATAGCTCTGGGAGTGCTCTGGGAGTGATCTAAGTTTAATTATGTTCTCTAGTCATCTATGGGTTTGTCATCATCAAAAAGGGGAGAATGTTAGAATCTTAAGTTTTGATGGTGACTAAGGTATGATATGGTCTAGTACTTAAGAGAACATAATCAGCACTTAGGAAGGATTAGATGACATGGTTAGAATCCTGAGTTAGATCACTTGAGAATGTAAGATCACTTCCGGATAGATTAGGACTTGCGCATGCGGATGAATGTTTTCATCCCCCAGCATCAGCAAGTAAATCACTGGGAAATAACTTAGTCCATGAGAATTAGGTACACAAAATCTTAAGACTAAGCTATGTTTCAATCGGAAGTGAGTTTGCTTCCTGTTAGACTTAGACTGGCGCAGAGCGACAGAATAGATATTACCCCAAGCGTCAGTGAGTCTACTTCCCCAAGTGAAAGCGCTTCCTGTTAGACTTAGACTGGCGCAGAGCAATAGAATAGTTATTACCCCAAGCGTCAGTAAGTCTACTTCGCCAAGTGAAAGCACTTCCTATTAGATTTAGACTGGCGCAGGTTGATAGACTAGATATAACCCCGAGCGTCAGCGGAAATGCAACATCAAGTGAAGTTGCTTCCTGTTAGATCTTGACTGGCGCAGACTGATAGAATAGATTTCACCCTAAGCGTCAGTGAATTCACCACGTCAAGTAAAAGTGCTTCCGATAGCTCAGTGACTAGCGCTGAGTGGTGGAATGAAATAGACTAAGCGAGAGCAAGTCATGGTGAACTAAATCCCTCATCAAGTGAATTCACTTCCGGATGGAGAAGTGCTTCCGGATACATCCTATACTGAGTAAACTCCCACTTCATGTGATTGTGTGTTGACTTAATATACATAGCATGAATGACACACTGAGTCACTTAGGAAGACTTAGAGTAAACTAACGAGACTTAAGCTGACTATTGGAATAGAGATCCCTTAGAGTCAGTAGACATTACACTAAGTCAGAACATAGTCTAAGTAAGACTACTTCCCATAGCAAACTTCCCACAACATGTGCAGTTTTACTATATCTGATTATATATATTGCTATGTTGGACTAACCAGTATGTGCAGAACTTAGTTACACTTGCGGATGCAAATGAACTTCCGGATGGAAAGACTCTTGGCATTGGATTTCAGAGACTAACCCTTGCAGAGCAAGATTGCCACTTCCGGATGAACGATGATCATCCGTCAGCAAGAGTACAAGAGTGAACGTCACATACTCAGAAGACAGAATGCCTTTAATAGAGCAGAGGTGTCAGGACTACCTTTCAGAGATAAAGCAAGTCAACCCTGCTGAAGCATTTAAGAAGATGTTCCTTCCAACGGTAACAAGAGGATAACAGACATATTCAAACAACATTGTTACCTACCAAGCATGAGGAGTATGAGAACATAATCTGAAGATTCACTCAAGGTGTCAAAGCTCATACTGCCCACAAGAGTCAGAGTCCATAAGAGAGCTTCTGATAGCAAGAGAGGATCCAATAGCAAAGCACTCTTATCATTCATGGACAAGTGCTTGGAAGACAAAGTTCCTCTATGTGATAGCAAGCAAAATGTTAGAGTCCACGAGCTTCAGATAGCAAGAGAGCTTCCGATAGTGAGTCTCTTAACATCCTGGACTTATGCTTGAGGAACGAAGTCCTCTCTGACAGCAAGCAAGAGTCGGACCGTACAAAGTGTTTAGATGTCAGAACGACTTTTGTCAGAATAGTATTGTCAGAACAGTGTTGACAGAACAGCATGGTCAGAGCACCTTTTCAGATAAAGCAAAGTCAACCCTGCTGTGCATTAATGAGGACAACGTAAACAAGGCCCCAACGTCTATAATCAAACGGTCTTATTGCCTCTCCAACGGCTAGATATTCAGAGACTGGTATAAAAGGGATGTTCTTCATTTCTGAAAAGGTGGGCTTGAAAAAGAGAGAGAGAACAGAGCTTATTGTCTGAAACACTATTCTACATTCCTCTCATCTTCTACTCTCGGACTTAGATATGTAATATTCTTAGAGAGTGATTCTTTTGTGCTTAAGTGAGTAACATCATCTACTCTTAGAGAGAGTCATTCGAGCTTAAGTGTTTAGCACAATCAGTTCATAGAGTGAACATAATTGTAATCTTACATTTTGTAAGGGGGAGCATTTAGAAGTTTTCTAAATCTCCATAGGTTGCAAGTTAGCCCGTAAAACTTGCATTTGTAAGGTTTGCAGGTGAACCCGTTGTAAAACCTGTGGGTTGTTAGGTGAACCCGTGCTCGTAAAACCTAAAGTGTAAAGGCTTCTCTTGTGCCCGGTTTAAACAAGAATAGTGGATTGGAAATCTCAGGTGTAGCCTGGGGACTGGATGTAGGTCTGGGTGACCGAACCAGGATAAATTTATGTGTGCATATACTTATACTTGATCATTCTATTTTGCATCACATAGCATACTGACTTGTGCATAGCATTATTTATTATCATCATCACCGAGCACAAGCAGTCTTTCGAAAAGAGTTTAAGTTTTTATTCCCTCACCCAATTCACCCCCCCCTCTTGGGTGACAGCCACGAATTTCAGTGTACACTCCAAAAACATAGTACATAGGAGGATCTTGGAGAGCTTTATTTCTTTTCTTTTCTTAGCTCTAACTTTTGCCTAAGCTGACCTCTTGGGTTGTCAACTTAGCGAGCTTTTTTTGTGCTCTCTCTTTTTAAGTTCTAATTTTTGCCTAAGTCGCCCATTTGGGTTTTCAACTTAGCGAGCCTTTTTGTACTTCTTTTTTAAAAAGCTCTAATTTTTGCCTAAGTTGCCCATTTGGGTTTTCAACTTATCGAGCTTTTTGTGCTTTCTCTTTTTTTAAAGCTCCAATTTTTGCCTAAGTCACCCATTTGGTTTTTTTTTCTAACTTTTGGCTGAGCCGCCCTTTCGGGTTTTCAACTCAGCGAGCTTCTCTCCTTTTTTTTTTGCTCTAACTTTTTCCTGAGCCGCCCTTTTGGGTTTTCGGCTCAGCGAGCTTCTCTCCCCCTTTTTTTTTGCTCTAACTTTTGCCTGAGCCGCCCTTTCGGGTTTTCAGCTCAGCAAGCTTCTCTCCTTTTATCTTTTTTCTTTTTTTTTGCTCTAACTTTTGCTTGAGCCGCCCTTTTGGCTTTTTGGCTCAGTGAGCTTCTCTCCCTTTTGTTTTGGCTCTAACTTTTGTCTGAGCCGCCCTTTCGGGTTTTCAGCTCAGCGAGCTTCTCTCCTTTTTAGCTCTTCTTCTTCTTCTTCTACAACTTTGTGAAGTCTAAACTTT
Source organism: Mimosa pudica (assembly GCA_029929735.1). Lineage (NCBI taxonomy): Eukaryota > Viridiplantae > Streptophyta > Magnoliopsida > Fabales > Fabaceae > Mimosa > Mimosa pudica. The sequence goes on along the minus strand of JAKELP010000023.1, from coordinate 10,555,670 downwards.
TCAAAAGAGAGTATTCTTACAAAATGACCTCCATGATGGTAGAAATGTGCATGTGCACCATCACCAAGAAAATTGAGTGATGGTAAGGGTAAAATGTACCCCAGAATGTAAGGAAGATATTTGGTGAATAGATACGAAAGGAATGTCATAGAGCTGAAAATAGATGAAAATGTGGCTCTTATATTTGATGGAAAAATGAAAGTTTTGATCTTTTCTATATCAAGCAAATTCACCCTTAAGTTTTAATTTGGAAAAGATACATGCCAAGTTCTAGATTGGTAAAGGATAAGTGGAACACACATTAAAATGAAATAATATCTGTAGGCTCAAATCCTCACATGGCTTATGTAATCATCCTTACATTGCATTGAAGCTAAACAATTTACCCTTTGCCTAGCCTCATCAAAGTGAAATTCAATTTTTCTTTTTTTCTTTTTTTAAAAAAATGCATTTCCATAGTATGCTATCACCTCTATGCATGCAACTTGTGAATCAATTTTTGGATTTGACATCTTGGAAAGACAACCATTTAAGGGCGGAGGGTGAATAAGATAGGATGACATTGACAAATGTCAAATGAAGTCATTTAAGGAGAAAATATATGCAAACATTATTGAATAAAGATTTAGCATCTTATTTCTTTTATTATTGCTTTTCTTTTTCATATGGGGATGTCTTTTAGATCAATTAAAATCTCTCTAATTATTAAAGGCTTCATATCCTCAAGATGTCTATTACATGAAAGTAACAATGACTTGAGAGGATTACCATTCCCTACTCAAAATATTCATTACACTATAGGGAAATAGAAGTGATAGTCTCTCATCTTGAGAAGGATTAGTTTCACCCAAACCAGTAGTCATTTGTTATACAGATGCGTCGGGGGTACTTGATTAGGAGGCTTAGACTGAGCAATATTGTATTACCTTATGAGCGCCCTCGAGACTCCTCAAGGAATTTATTATCCCATAGGGAGATCAAGAGTTGGTCGTTAGGCCGTATGGATATCACATCCTATTTGGCTTAAGACCTTTCAATGAGTGATGCTTCGGGCTTAAGAACCTCTAATTCCTCAGAGAATTTAATATTCTTCAGAGATTCCTCAGAGAATTTAATATTCTTCAGGGAGTTTTTAGAGCCTCTAATTCCTCAGAGAATTTAATATTCTTCAGGGATTCCTCAGAGAATTTAATATTCTTCAGGGAGTTTTAGAGTTGACCATTAGATTGGAATGATCTCGAATCATCTCCTGACCTATGATCTCACTGTTGATATGTTTAACTCATGTACATGTAACCACTAGCCTCCTCAGAGAATTTAATATTCTTCAGGGAGTGTTAGAGTTGACCATTAGATTGGAATGATCTCGAATCATCTCCTAACCTATGATCTCATTGTTGATATGCTTAACTCATGTACATGTAACCACTAGCCTCCTCAGAGTATTTTGTTAGAATCTTAAGTTTTGATGAAGACTAAAATATAAAGGATTAGACCAAGTGCCTAGGAAGCAATAGGATAACTCAGGATCCCAAGTAAGAGTGCTTGCGGATGAAGATTTACTTCCGGTTAGATTAGGACTTGCGCATGCGGATGAATGTTTTCATCCCCCAGCGTCAGCAAGTAAATCACTAGGGATTTAACTTAGTCCATGAACATTAGGTACACAAACCCTAAGACTAAGCTATGTTTCAATCGGAAGCGAAGTTGCTTCCTGTTAGACTTAGACTGGCGCAGAGCAATAGAATAGATATTACCCCAAGCGTCAGTGAGTCTACTTCGCCAAGTGAAAGCACTTCCTGTTAGACTTAGACTGGCGCAGAGCAATAGAATAGATATTACCCCAAGCGTCAGTGAGTCTACTTCGCCAAGTGAAAGCACTTCCTGTTAGACTTAGACTGGCGCAGAGCAATAGAATAGATATTACCCCAAGCGTCAGTAAGTCTACTTCGCCAAGTAAAAGCACTTCCTGTTAGATTTAGACTGGCGCAGGTTGATAGACTAGATATAACCCCGAGCGTCAGCGGAAATGCAACATCAAGTGAAGTTGCTTCCTATTAGATCTTGACTGGCGCAGACTGATAGAATAGATTTCACCCTAAGCGTCAGTGAATTCACCACGTCAAGTAAAAATGCTTCCGATAGCTCAGTGACTAGCGCTGAGTGGTGGAATGAAATAGACTAAGCAAGAGCGAGTCATGGTGAACTAGATCCCTCATCGAGTAAAATTACTTCCGGATGTAGAAGTGCTTCCGGATACACCTTGGACTTAGGGAACCCCCACTGCATGAGACTATATGATTATATTGCAAAACTAACGTTCAAGTGCAGCACACTCAGTAAGGTTGCTTCCGGATGAGAAGTTACTTCCGCAAGCAAAAAGAATGTCTGAACGTTCAAAGAGATGCAGTGTCAGGATGCTTATGTCAGAGCAGAGGTGTCAGGACTACTTTTCAGAAATAAAGCAAGTCAACCCTGCTATGCATTGATGAAACATTAAATGGGCGAACGGTAACAAGGGAAAAACGGACATATTCAAACGGCTAGCCCACCTACCAAGAATTAAAAATGCTTGAAGACTATATAAGGAAGCTCAACTTCATTTATGAAGCAATTAATGATCTTCAAATATTCTTGAGCAAGAAAATCTTTATTCATTCAGGCTGCCCAGAAAAGCGAAGAGCATTTAACACTTTGAGTGATTTTTCATCTACTTATTCTGTACTCACAGTAGTTAAGTCTCTTTCTGTTAAAAGAGCATTTATTGAACTTAAGTGTGTAACATCATTTGTTCTGTAAGAGAACTTAGTCAGAAAAGCCTTCAAGTGTAAACTTCAAACCCTTGCTTGGTGTGAGGGGGAGACAGTTAGATAGGTTACAAGTGAGCCAGTGTAAAACTTGTTGTAAGGTTGCAAGTGAGCCCGTAAAACTTGCGGTTGTAAGGTTTCAGGTGAACCCGTTTTAAAACCTGAGTTATAGTGAAACTCTCGGCCTGGGTGGTTGAGGACTGGACGTAGGTCAGGTAGACCGAACCAGTATAAATCTTGTGTCGTTTACTTTGAGTATTTATTTTTGAAGCACAATTCACCCCCCCCTCTTGTGCATCCATTACGTTCATTTGGTATCAGAGCGGGTCTTTCTCACTCGATTCCAACGAATCCGGAAAGCAAAGATCTAAGTAATGGATACGGATTATGGTCTGCCAGATGTTGCTGTACAACCCAACAAGCCCCCAGGCTTCGATGGGCACAACTATACATTCTGGAAGTTCAGAATGGAAACTTATATCAAGTCAAGCGATATCAGACTATGGGACGTGATCGAACATGGGGATCAAACTCCCTTAGATGAGGATGGATTTGCTAAGGCAAAAGCCAGATATACTGCTGAGGACTATGCTCTAGTCCAACTCAACCATAGGGCTATGCACTACATCCAGTGTGCTCTCAGCTACAAAGAGTTTCACAGGATCAGCCACCACAAAAATGCAAAGGATATGTGGGAGGCTCTTGAGGCTGCACACTCCGGAACCAGGGGAGTAAAAGCAAGACGTGTTGAGATGCTGGTGGAAGAATTCCACAAATTCGCCATGATAAGCCCCACCGAGCCTATCAGAGATCTAGAGCTCAGATTCACCCATCTCATCAATAATCTAGCCTCGCTTGGTAAGGATATCCCTGAAAGAGAGCAGGTGAGCAAGATTCTGAAAATCTTGAAGGGTGACTGGATCACCAAAGTAACTATCCTGCAAGAAGTGCAAGGAGAATCAACCAGCTCCGTCACCGCTCTTTTTGGCTCCCTTGCTGAATATGAGCCTACCTTGCTGGCTATGAGAGCTCCTCAAACCTCATCCAAGAGTAAGAACCTTGCTCTCGTTGCTCCCAGCAAAGAGATCAAGGACAATGATGAGGATGACGACGATGAGATGGACGATGAGGAGATGGCCCTGATGGTGAGGAAGTTCAGGAAATTCCTCAGGAAGAAGGAAGGCTATCAGAAAGGTGACACCAGCCTGAAGAGGAGATACAAGAAAGAGAAGGTCCCTGTGTGCTTTGAATGCAACAAGCCTGGTCACTTCAAGGCTGAGTGTCCCAGCCTGCAGAGGTCCAAAGGCAAGGAGAAGAGAAAGGCTCTTGTTTCCTCCATTTGGGTAAACAGCTCAGATGAGGAAGCAAGTGATGATGAAGAAGTTGCCAACCTCTGCCTGGTAGCTAGAGAAGAGGATGATGAAGCATCTTCAGATCTTGACCTCACCAACGAAGAACATGAGGTAACTCTTCCTGAACTACAAGAGGCTTACAATGAGATTCATGAAGAATTCTCTAAACTATGTAAAGCCTATAAATTCTTGAAAACCAAAAGGGAGTCACTTGAGTCCAAAGTGGACTCACTCAGTGAGGAACTAGCGGAAGCTAGAAGATCTCCAATGGTGGATGGACAGGGTTCTCCTCAAGCAGAACCCAACATCCCAACACCTGAGAGCTGTCCAAATTGCAGCAAAATCTCAGAAGAAAATAACAAGCTGCAAAATGCCCTGCAGAAATTCACCAATGGTTCAGAAATGCTGAATATACTTTTAATGAACCAAAGGGCATATAGGGATAGGACTGGCTTGGGATATACCCCCAGGAAGAAAACGTGGGAAGAACCAAAAGTAAAGCCTTACTTAAAATTCTTCCATAAAGCCACCAGTCATAGCTCCTCACCTTTTAGCTTCTGTAATTACTGCAACAGGAAAGGACACTCGATGTCCACCTGTAATGCTAAGAAGCATGGAGCTAACAGCTCTTACAAGTGGGTCCCTAAAGGAACCAAGGCTACAAAGGATCCTCCACCTGCAAAGGAAATCAAGAAAGGACAAGGATCCCAAGCCTGGAATCATCCCACTGGAAGAACCCAGGAGTCTAGAGCCAACACTAGGCCAAAGGCTCCAAATGTTTATAGGCACAAGGATAAGCCCAAAGCTAGGCCAAGGGTCCTAGACACTAATGACAAAGGACCCAAGAGAGGTTGGGTACCTAAAATTGCTTGATTGTTTCAGGTGTGTCTCAAGGCATCCAAGAACAAAAATTGGTACATCGATAGCGGATGCTCGAGACATATGACTGGAGACAGAGACAAGTTCAAATCTCTGGTGATCAAAGATGGAGCCACAGTGACCTTTGGAGGAAATCAAAGTGGCAAGATCACTGGAGTTGGAGAAGTCGGACCAGTCAAAGATGTATATCTAGTGGACGGTCTCTGTCACAACCTGCTAAGCGTAAGTCAAAGCACGGACAAAGGTAACTGGGTAATATTTGATTCAAACGAGTGCTTAATAGTCGATAAGCAGGATCTGAATATAGATAAGGCCAACTTAAAATGCAAAATTAAGGCAATTAGAAATGGGAATCTATATACCTTAGATTTATGTCAACAGCTAGAAGAAAAATGTCTAATATCTAGTGACGAGAATAGCTGGCTTTGGCATAAGAGACTAGCTCATGTTAACTTTACTCAATTGGACATGCTAATTAGAAATGAGCTAGCTGTAGGTATTCCCTCTTTTAAGGTTAAGCATGATTTTATCTGTGAATCCTGCCAACGAGGAAAGCAAACAAAATCCTCGTTTAAAACCAAGAAGAGAGTCTCCACCAGCAGGCCCTTGGAACTAATCCACATGGATTTGGTTGGGCCAGCAAGAGTAAAAAGCTTGGGTGGAAACCTATATGCTTTAGTGGTGGTGGATGACTATTCAAGGTTCACGTGGACTATGTTTCTTGCCTCCAAGCAAGATGCTTTTGATGCTTTTGTTGTCCTGGCTAAGAAAGTGCAGAATGAGAAGGATCTCAAAATCACAGCCATAAGGACAGACCATGGAGGAGAGTTTGAGAACCATAGCTTCACTGAGCTATGTGAGCAAAACGGCATTGAACATAACTTCTCAGCTCCAAGGACTCCTCAACAAAATGGAGTGGTCGAAAGGAAGAACAGGGTTCTGACAGAGATGGCTAGAAGCATGCTCAATGAGAAAGAGGTTTCTCAAATGTTCTGGGCAGACGCTATGAGCACTGCTTGCTACATCTCCAACAGAGCCTATGTTCGCAAGGGCTTGGATAAGACTCCATACGAGTTATACAAAGGAAGAAAGCCCAACATCAGCCATCTCAGAATATTCGGATCAAAATGCTACGTTCACAACAATGGGAAGGTAAATTTGGGTAAGTTTGATCCAAAGGCTGATGTAGGTATATTTATAGGATATTCCCTTAGGAGCAAAGCTTATAGGATATACAACATGAGAACTAAAACTGTAGAAGAGTCCATGCATGTTGTATTTGATGAAACTCCTACATGGGGACAATCCACAGAAGATGATGAAGCACTTAATCTTCCAAATCTTTCATCATCTTCCTCACCACCAAAAGAAACAACAACAAGCTATCCCAAAGAAGAAGGTGAACCCAGTGATGTACCTAGAGGGCAACCCATGCCTGAGGAGGCACAGCTGCCAATAGCTAGGAGACATCACAGGGATCATCCTCTTGATCAAGTGCTTGGTGATGTTTCTTCTGGTGTCAGAACTAGAAGACAAGTTCAAAATGAAGTTGAGTTTGGAGCATTCCTATCTCAAATCGAACCAACTTCAGTTGAACAAGCTCTTGAGGACTGCGACTGGATTATTGCCATGCAGGAAGAGCTGAATCAATTTGAAAGAAGTCAAGTGTGGGAACTAGTCCCAAGGCCGTCTCATCAATCCATAGTGGGGACCAAGTGGGTCTTTAAAAACAAACTGGATGAGACAGGTCAAATCACCAGAAACAAAGCCAGACTAGTAGCTAAAGGATACAACCAAGAAGAAGGCATTGACTATGAAGAAACCTTTGCTCCAGTCGCTAGACTTGAAGCAATAAGGATACTTCTAGCCTTTGCATCCATGAAAGGTTTCAGATTATATCAAATGGATGTAAAGAGTGCATTTCTTAATGGTTATATTAAAGAAGAGGTATATGTAGAACAACCTCCTGGCTTTGAAGACCATAAGCACCCCAAACATGTGTATAGATTAAAGAAAGCTTTATATGGCCTGAAACAAGCCCCTCGAGCTTGGTATGAGAGACTCAGCAGCTTCTTGCTGGGCAAGGGTTTCTCAAGAGGCAAATTAGATAATACACTGTTTATCCTTCACAAAGAAAGAGATATGCTAATTGTCCAAATTTATGTTGATGATATTATATTTGGGGCAACTAACGAAAAACTTTGTGAAGATTTCTCTAAGACTATGCAGGGTGAATTTGAGATGTCAATGATGGGAGAACTAACGTTCTTCCTAGGCCTGCAAATTAGACAAAAGAAGAACGGAATCTTCATCTCCCAAACCAAGTACTGCAGAGAACTACTCAAAAAGTTTGGGATGGATGAATGCAAGGAGTATGACACTCCTATGAGCACCTCCGCCGCACTTGACGCTGACGCAAAGGGTAAAACTATCAGCCTGCCCATGTACAGGGGAATGATAGGTTCCCTCTTATACTTAACAGCCAGCAGGCCTGATATTCAATTTAGTGTAGGCATGTGCGCTAGGTTTCAAGCCAACCCCAAGGAATCACACTTAACATGTGTTAAACGTATTCTGAGATACCTTGAGGGAACACAAGAACTTGGTCTTTGGTATCCCAGAGGTAACCAAGAGTTCTTGTGGGCTTATTCTGACTCTGACCACGCAGGTTATAAAACAGATAGAAAGAGCACCAGTGGACAATGCGCCTTCCTTGGTGGTTGTCTGGTGTCTTGGGCCAGCAAGAAGCAAACCTGCGTGTCCTTGTCATCCACTGAGGCAGAATACATTGCTGCTGCAAGTTGTTGTGCACAAGTGCTATGGCTGAAAAACCAGTTGAGAGATCTTGGCTTGGAGTTCCCTGAGGCGCCCATCCTCTGTGATAACACAAGCACAATTAGTCTCGCCAAGAATCCAGTTCAGCACACAAGGACGAAGCACATTGACGTCCGACATCACTTCATCAGAGACCATGTTCAAAAGAAGGATGTCAAGGTGCAGTTTGTTACCACACAACAACAGCTTGCGGATATCTTCACCAAGCCTCTGGGGACTGACCAGTTTATTTTCATTAGAGGTGATTTGGGAATGGTAAACCCAAATGAAGTGTAAATTTTTTTTTATATATTTGATTATTTATCACTTACAACAATACTGACTTAGGCATCGGAGTGCCAATATATGTCGTTGCAGGTATTCAATGTTAAATCTTAAGTAAGTGCAACCGGAAGCACAACCACTTCCGAATGATTACACACTGACGCTGGATGATCAAACCAAGAGAGCACCAGCACAAGTCCAAGAAGACACGTCACTTCAGAAAACGCTTCAACTTCCAAATGAGACGTTTCGACTTCTCTGATAATATGCAGCTACACGTGTCATCAGGTGTGTCGTTCCAACTTAAGTCGTTTACACTACCCAATGTGTGATAATGTGAAGAAGCATGACCTTTTTGCCCTTAGTGACTTTACCTATAAAAAGGACATCTCATTTCACACATTCTTCATTTTCATCTATGCTCTTCATTCTATTCATATAAACATCTCATCAACCCCACAAAAATGGCCGAACCCTCTGAAGCAAACCCAGTTTCGAGGAAACCCTCCTCATCTAAGAAACACAAGTCCAAATCTGGGAAATCAAGCCATCAACATTCTGGAAAATCTGGGCATCGTGAAGAACATCAAGAACATCATGAAGTTTCTCGGCAAATTGCTCTAGGGCAGGATGAAAATATTCAAGGTCAGCCTGAAACTTCTGGTAGAATGGCAGAACTGTTAGTGGGCTCTAAGAAGAGGAAGTCCATCCCTAAGGAGGAGGCTGCGACGATCAAATATGGAAAACCCTCTTTGATGATGCCAAAAGGGGGAGAGATACATTGACCACTAGCCTTGCTATCCTGGAAGGATGCATTGACCACTAGCCTTGCTACCCTGGGAGTTCCTTGATGAAGAAGAGCTTCAGCGAGAGGGAGAGAAAGAAGAAACAAAAAGAAACAACCCCCCAAAACTTTTTTTTGTTTACTTAGAAATGTTCATCTTTTCATGCATGTTCTCATATCTGCCTACTATATGCTCGTTGCTTGTAAATGTTATCTGATTATATGCTCTGACTTGTAACATATGCTTATCAATAATATTTGTCTAAGTTACTTATTCTGAACTATTGCTTTTATTCTTCAGCTAATCCTTTCATATGAACTTAATCGATAAAGCTAAGTTTGTCATCATCAAAAAGGGGGAGAATGTTAGAATCTTAAGTTTTGATGAAGACTAAAATATAAAGGATTAGACCAAGTGCCTAGGAAGCAATAGGATAACTCAGGATCCCAAGTAAGAGTGCTTGCGGATGAAGATTTACTTCCGGTTAGATTAGGACTTGCGCATGCGGATGAATGTTTTCATCCCCCAGCGTCAGCAAGTAAATCACTAGGGATTTAACTTAGTCCATGAACATTAGGTACACAAACCCTAAGACTAAGCTATGTTTCAATCGGAAGCGAAGTTGCTTCCTGTTAGACTTAGACTGGCGCAGAGCAATAGAATAGATATTACCCCAAGCGTCAGTGAGTCTACTTCGCCAAGTGAAAGCACTTCCTGTTAGACTTAGACTGGCGCAGAGCAATAGAATAGATATTACCCCAAGCGTCAGTGAGTCTACTTCGCCAAGTGAAAGCACTTCCTGTTAGACTTAGACTGGCGCAGAGCAATAGAATAGATATTACCCCAAGCGTCAGTAAGTCTACTTCGCCAAGTAAAAGCACTTCCTGTTAGATTTAGACTGGCGCAGGTTGATAGACTAGATATAACCCCGAGCGTCAGCGGAAATGCAACATCAAGTGAAGTTGCTTCCTATTAGATCTTGACTGGCGCTGAAACATACCTCCTAATAATACCTTAATAACCTACTTACTTCCACCTAATCCACCTAATAAAACACATAATCAAAACAATCCATACAAATGGTGTCTAACCATGTTAGCAAGAGTACATCTAACATGGTTAGAAAGAGAAAACGATATCAATCAATACTAGATGCCCTAACCATGTTAGTAAGGGATTCACCTAACATGGTTAGCAAAAGAAACCAAGCAAGCTACATAAAGGTTAACCATATCAGAGCGGGGCCCATCTAACAGGGTTATATAAAATAACAACACTCATCACAACAATAAATCACAATCAACAATATAACCATGTTAGGAAAAGGTCTTTCCTTAACACAATTATTCAGAACACCTGTATCAATTAAACTTATTAAAACTACTATCTGACTTAAGCATGTCAGTACCACAAAGCACATTCAAACTTCATTAATCACAATTATATGATACATTCGTATCATGAAAGAGAAATTGTCTTTCCATTAGCAGACAATTCTCAACGGTCAATTCACCACTATATAATCAATCAACACACTAAAACAGTGTGTGATACGACCACCACTGTCACATTCTTTCAATATCAGTGACTAACCAACAATCAACAGAAATAACTAACACAATTCATTCCAAACAATACAAACAAATGCGGAAGCGGATGCAACCTAATAAATGGCAATATACATCCCTACGGTTTACCTCCGGCCTACTCACTGACTCAGTGCAGCTGGCCGGTCCCTTTTTCCCTTCCTCTCAGACTACCTCTGGGCATGATCACCTGCAAAAATAAAGGGAATGGGGTGAGACAAAACAATGTCTCAGTAATCACTACTTAACTCACTGTGAGACTCAGAAGTGGGGTAGTGGAGCGTCTACAGGGTACCACAGTTCAAAACCTGCATACAGCACATAACATTTGCAAATATATCGATGTATATATCCAGAATAGATGCATCCATCTCTCAATAGATAAAAATAAACATGATTGACACTGTGCCCAGTCTCAAATCTGAAAGCATGAAAAGGGAGCACTTTAAAAGTGAAAACGTCCCTGGGGAGCACTTTAAAAGTGAAAACGTCCCTGGGGAGCACTTTAAAAGTGAAAACGTCCCTGGGGAGCACTTTAAAAGTGAAAACGTCCCTGGGGAGCACTTTAAAAGTGAAAACGTCCCTGGTTCCTTTATAATCCGAGGAACCTGTACAATTAACCTATCGATTTGCGCAAATCGATAGGTTACATCGGCCGACGGTACAACTAACCAGTGTCATGCAACATACCAAAGAATATATATAAATATGAATTTATATAAAGTACAGTTCAGTTGAAAGGTACCCTATAGCCCACGTTTATGTATAACATAATCTGAATTCATTTTATTTATATATATAAATAAGTAGAAGAGGATGTCAGAAAATCCTCAACTACCATCACCCTCAGTATCACAGTCAGTTAAGCGTGATTACCTGTTCAAGCTCAATGACAATAAATCCTAGAAGCTATTGTTTTCCGCGTGCTCCACTTGAGTCACCTTCGTCTACAACCTCCTAATGAGAAATTATTGGTCAATGCACAATAATAGTGACTTTGACCTACTTTTCAAACAATTCCAAAACCAATGTTGAAGTAATGAATTACTTGTAACATTCACCCCTTTTCTATATCCCTTTAAACCTCCACAATTCCCTTAACCATTGTTTATATTTCCTATAGTACTAACTTTACCATTTCAAATAACTCTAGATAAAAATTACCCAATCATGTATAATTCACCAAAAACACTTCATTAATATTAATTTGGCATTCAAGGTAGCCTTACTAACTTCCAAACACTCCTCCACTAGTCAAACATATCTAACCATAACCAAATTCCCATTTTTTTTTTAACACTTTACCTTTGAAACTTCCTTTCAAACACCAATCCAACCAAAACTAACGTTCCAACATCCTAAAATAAACTTCACGAGCATATACAAACCCCCAATTCATTAAAATCATCTTCCATTAACAAGACCTTAACTTAAATGCCATAAAAATGCTCCAACAATTTCCAAAATAATTCACAACTTCAATAAACTCAAACACTTTCCAAAAGTCTTCTATCAACCACTTACATATTCACAATTTCTTGTTTTTTAAGCCTCAAACATTTAATTATGGTCAAACTCTAGACTTCAAAGAATCACAACTTTTACCAAAAATTCCTAAATGTTCAATCTCCTAAAAAAAATATCCAATTACTCCCAAGAATACTCAAATTCATTGTCCCGATTTCAATATTAAAGCATTAATATCCCAAACATCTCAACATAAACAAAGCCCTAACTCAAAGAGCCCAAATATGCCCATGAACATTCTCAAATTAATTTCCAGCTTTAACAAATTTAAATACCTCCAAGAATCTTCAATTTACCACTTGTGCATAACACAAATTCTTGTTTAAAATTCCAAAGATTTATTCATGGTCAAACCCTAGCTCAAAAGAGGCAACTTTAATCAAAAATTAACATCACAAAGTGGTAAGAAAGCTTACGAAGTTCAAAAATGCGAAAGGAATCCTTACTGCCTCCGGCCGCCGCCTAAAGTCGCCGGAAAACACCTCTCTTTTAATGGTGGCCGAGTTAGAGCAAGAGAAAGGAAAAGAAAATGAGGAAATGAAGTTGAAATAAGAAGAAAACTCAAGAAAATGACAGAACAGGGGCCCCCATGCCGCTCACCGTCGTCGTTTGCCGGAAACAGGACCACCGTCGCCGGAAAGCTCAACCCACCGCCGGAAAACTCCAAACCGGAGCACCACTTCCAAGCACAGATCGGGTTCGTGCTTCACGGTTTCATGGAGAGGAGTGAAAGATGAAGCAAAATGAGAAAGCTTTTTAGAGGTGGAGGGCCGATTGGTTGATGAGGAGAAAAATGAAGAAAATGGCAAGGTGGGGGGGGGGGGGGCGGACGCGCGAGGAAGAAGGAAGGGAGTCCGAGAGTTTATTTTAGAAAGAAGAAGGGGCGCGTTTGGTTGGAAGCAATTAAGGGTGGTTTTTGATAATTACAGCCTAAACTTGTCATAGTGTACTCTTTTTGATTTAAAACCACTTAAACCAGCCTCCAATCTCCTTAACTTACAAAATATTTTTAGCTTTACCATTCCCTCATATTTCAAACTCTTCATTTCTTAATTAATTATATGCACAGTAATTACTCAAAATTTCCAAAATATTCCCAAAAATTCCAAAATTCCTAATTTCTCCATTTATCATTCCTCAAAACACTCTTTAATCCTTTATTAAATTCTCAGGATGTTACAATTCTCCCCACCTTTTAGGAATTTTGCCCTCAAAATTCGCTATGTCTAACCTCTTTAAGAAAAATACTGAGCATAGTCCCCTCAATACATTGCTATGAACTTGCATTAGGGAATAAAAGTTTCAAATTCTAGTCAACCTGATCGAAGTCCTTTCTCTCTTCTAAATCTTCATGTCATAATTCCAAGCTTACTACACCTTAATGGTCTAATCTCCTTAACTTATAAGACTATAAGAGTCATTCTTGCTTCCTTTATCAAATATTTCACACCAATTAATTACATTGTCAAATCCTTGGACTATGTTCTATGGTAAGACCTCTTATTTAAAGACAATTCCACCTTGAAAATCATTATCTTCTAACCCACAAATGGTTCACAAATCAATGTCAACACCTAACTTTCTTAATTCGATCCTACACACAATAATACTTCCGATCATTTTTTTTTTTTTTTTTAAATCTTGAGGTTGCAACTTAGATTGGTTCCAACTATTCAACATTCTCATTTAAGATAGGGTTCTATTACCCATATGGCCAGTCTAAATCCATATCCCAAAAGTTCCTTCAATTTTTATTCCTATACCCTCACTTCTTAATTGTTAGATAATAATCCCTTAAATACATTCACCAAACTATTTCTCACGACCCTCATAACCATAATGTTTACTAACACCTCGACCAAGAAGTTCTTAATTTGTAATGTTTTCTCACCTAATATTCTTAACCTTGATCCTAACATCAACTACAACTCTAAATTAAATCACTTTAATAAAATTCTGATATTGGCTTCCTATTTATAAAATCAAACATTCTACACTCATAGTCTTTTGAATTATTACTAATCCTATATCTCAATTTCCACATTTGACTCTCAATAACCACTTCAACCTTTACTAGCATAAATAGTTCTTCAAAACAAAATTTCATCAATCCCCCAAAACTCATGAATAGCCTATTCGCAATATCTTCTAAATCAAAATCGACAAACTTCTCTTACTAATGTCACTTCCTTTCATACTCCCTCGAAATACCTTTAATTACTAGGAAACTTTCCTGCAACGCTCAGTAACCAACCAAAATTTGACTATTTGTCTCATTTACTCCACAAATGCTAGCAACATTTTCTAATCATCACTTTGCGAAATTTCATGTTTCACTTTCTAAATTTAAGAGCAACATCCATCGCTTGCTATCACTTCTATTGGCTTCTCCTCCCCAGAAGGACCCTTTTTATAATTCTTATCTCAAAATCATCAAGTAAATTTCTAATCAAAAAGTAACCATTTAATTAAAGCCATACCATAAATTTTTCCTCATGTTCGCATATTCAACCATTCAATCATCATGATGTTTGGACATTATTAAATTTCTAACAAAACATCACAAACTTTTCAATTACTATAAAATTGTTCAATCCTTACGATCTCCTAATTATACCCTTCAACTACAATCTAGTCACACCCTTACTACCACACCTCAATTATTGGCATTATACTATACTTGACATAAAATCCATTATCCAAAGTATCTCACCTCACACAATTCTTCCCCACCATTCATAACTTTTAGTATAAGCTAACTTAAAGCAATAAAAACTTTAGTTTAGTCATCCAAAGCAACCAGATCCTACATAATGTTTGATTCCAATAAAACTATACAATTAAAAATTTTAATCAATTTCATAACATGAACACTAACCCATAAATCAGTTCAATAACTCAATGATTTCATAATCCTACAATTCCTCAAACATTTCATCACTATCCAACCTTAAAGTTCACCATCGAACCACCATTATCTGAATCCAACTAGCACGTTTCCATACTCCAATTTACCTTTACACATTCTTATTAAAGATTTCTAACATTTCACCTATTCCATTACTTTCCCCTAAAAATCACTTCTCCAATCCTTTGACCTTACTCCAAAACAGTCCATAAACTACTAAATCATTAATAAAATCAACCAAAATAACTACAATATTTAACAATATATGAGTCACTATGGATTTCGTCAAAATAATAATGGCACTAATCTATTCGCCTACAAGTTTCCACAATTATTACAATAGAAAGTCATTTACTGAATCTCTAGCCACTCAACAATTAAGCATTGAAAATAATATTCCTACGGACAATCCAATTAATTAAATCTTACATGGATAACCTTGTTTAAGTTTTCTCAAGTTTTGCAGGTTCAATCAATAACTCTCTCTTTCTCAGACCATTACATATAACTCAAAACCAAACACATCTGCACACTATTGTATATTCAACTCTAAGTACAAAATTGGGCTCAAGGTCCAAAATCCTTCAATTTAGCCACATCATTATTATCTCATATATATAACAAATCTCGAACTCCAAAACTACAGTTAGAATACTTCAAATCATATGTTTCTCAATTTAAAACCAAGCTTATCTAACATTCTAAGATCCATAATTTATAGCTCACTTTTAATTACAAGAATTAAACATTTAATTAATTTAATCCAATTTATTCCTCCAAACATTCTCATCAAAATACTTTCAAATTTCAGGATCCTGACAAGCCAAACCATCTAATTTCATCATACAATGTTAAATTACCTCTAGGAGTCACCCATTATCCCATACGCCTCATACTACAAAATATAAAATTCCATGCAGCATACTTTCATTTCCCCTTAGCTTAAAAGTTCTAATATCTACTCAAATACTCCCATAACCTTGAGACAAAACTCTCTTAAATATTATTCAAATATAACCCAATGTCCTTAATCATTCACATAAATTATCCTTCTATCTTCAATGAAACTAACTCACAACCTTCTAACTCTTTCAACCAAATAAAGTCTCTCATGATGCCTCGACTATGATTATGGCCGGCTCATAATAATAATCGGGACCCCCGAGAAGAATCCTTATTTGGTTAACATCCTAATTTCTTATCAATCTCTCAATACATTGAATCTATATCCCCTGCTTTGTCAAATAATCCTTATATCATCATCATTGTCAGCACAATTCCCTAAATCTAGGTTGTCTTTGGTTTCATACCTTTCCTATGCTATGTCAATTTCACTCAATATCGACAAAAATTATTCAAGAAACCCATTTATTTATCTATTGTTTTAAGGTTTTCTATGAAACTTGTTGGATCGAAGTTCACCAACATACCACCCTTAACATAATCTAACTATCGCATTTCTATTATTCAATTGATTCCTACACTTCCTTAGTAATGATTATGACATCCTACCTTTTCTAAACATCCTTTAATACACAATCACACTTTACTTTAATACCAACCAATTAATTTCCACCAAAATTATTGTTGAACTCTCACTTCTTCTAAAATATAGTTTCAATTGAACGTCCTGAATTTAAACATTTCTTTCAAATCCTACTAATTAATCACTAATTACTAATTGTAATTTCGTTTGTATTGCCTGTCACCCCCACTATAATTTACTTTAAACCAATAGAATCGAATTGATTCATCAAAATTACTATACACTTCACCAATACTCACCATTTACCTTGAAAATTATGTTACCTAAGAAAATCACAGTCCTAATCCATTCACTAATCTCATCTGAACATCCTTACTGCGATTTTACCTTTCTCCCCACCAATCGAATTTTGTCCTCAAAATTCAACTGCACATATCCTCAATACAAAGGTTAGGGATCATGCACAGCGGGAAGGGAAAAGAAATATATATTGCCATTCTATATGCAATGCAACAGGCAGGGTATCGTTTACCATAAAACTGATACCAAGTTGAAACATACCTCCTAATAATACCTTAATAACCTACTTACTTCCACCTAATCCACCTAATAAAACACATAATCAAAACAATCCATACAAATGGTGTCTAACCATGTTAGCAAGAGTACATCTAACATGGTTAGAAAGAGAAAACGATATCAATCAATACTAGATGCCCTAACCATGTTAGTAAGGGATTCACCTAACATGGTTAGCAAAAGAAACCAAGCAAGCTACATAAAGGTTAACCATATCAGAGCGGGGCCCATCTAACAGGGTTATATAAAATAACAACACTCATCACAACAATAAATCACAATCAACAATATAACCATGTTAGGAAAAGGTCTTTCCTTAACACAATTATTCAGAACACCTGTATCAATTAAACTTATTAAAACTACTATCTGACTTAAGCATGTCAGTACCACAAAGCACATTCAAACTTCATTAATCACAATTATATGATACATTCGTATCATGAAAGAGAAATTGTCTTTCCATTAGCAGACAATTCTCAACGGTCAATTCACCACTATATAATCAATCAACACACTAAAACAGTGTGTGATACGACCACCACTGTCACATTCTTTCAATATCAGTGACTAACCAACAATCAACAGAAATAACTAACGCAATTCATTCCAAACAATACAAACAAATGCGGAAGCGGATGCAACCTAATAAATGGCAATATACATCCCTACGGTTTACCTCCGGCCTACTCACTGACTCAGTGCAGCTGGCCGGTCCCTTTTTCCCTTCCTCTCAGACTACCTCTGGGCATGATCACCTGCAAAAATAAAGGGAATGGGGTGAGACAAAACAATGTCTCAGTAATCACTACTTAACTCACTGTGAGACTCAGAAGTGGGGTAGTGGAGCGTCTACAGGGTACCACAGTTCAAAACCTGCATACAGCACATAACATTTGCAAATATATCGATGTATATATCCAGAATAGATGCATCCATCTCTCAATAGATAAAAATAAACATGATTGACACTGTGCCCAGTCTCAAATCTGAAAGCATGAAAAGGGAGCACTTTAAAAGTGAAAACGTCCCTGGGGAGCACTTTAAAAGTGAAAACGTCCCTGGGGAGCACTTTAAAAGTGAAAACGTCCCTGGGGAGCACTTTAAAAGTGAAAACGTCCCTGGGGAGCACTTTAAAAGTGAAAACGTCCCTGGTTCCTTTATAATCCGAGGAACCTGTACAATTAACCTATCGATTTGCGCAAATCGATAGGTTACATCGGCCGACGGTACAACTAACCAGTGTCATGCAACATACCAAAGAATATATATAAATATGAATTTATATAAAGTACAGTTCAGTTGAAAGGTACCCTATAGCCCACGTTTATGTATAACATAATCTGAATTCATTTTATTTATATATATAAATAAGTAGAAGAGGATGTCAGAAAATCCTCAACTACCATCACCCTCAGTATCACAGTCAGTTAAGCGTGATTACCTGTTCAAGCTCAATGACAATAAATCCTAGAAGCTATTGTTTTCCGCGTGCTCCACTTGAGTCACCTTCGTCTACAACCTCCTAATGAGAAATTATTGGTCAATGCACAATAATAGTGACTTTGACCTACTTTTCAAACAATTCCAAAACCAATGTTGAAGTAATGAATTACTTGTAACATTCACCCCTTTTCTATATCCCTTTAAACCTCCACAATTCCCTTAACCATTGTTTATATTTCCTATAGTACTAACTTTACCATTTCAAATAACTCTAGATAAAAATTACCCAATCATGTATAATTCACCAAAAACACTTCATTAATATTAATTTGGCATTCAAGGTAGCCTTACTAACTTCCAAACACTCCTCCACTAGTCAAACATATCTAACCATAACCAAATTCCCATTTTTTTTTTAACACTTTACCTTTGAAACTTCCTTTCAAACACCAATCCAACCAAAACTAACGTTCCAACATCCTAAAATAAACTTCACGAGCATATACAAACCCCCAATTCATTAAAATCATCTTCCATTAACAAGACCTTAACTTAAATGCCATAAAAATGCTCCAACAATTTCCAAAATAATTCACAACTTCAATAAACTCAAACACTTTCCAAAAGTCTTCTATCAACCACTTACATATTCACAATTTCTTGTTTTTTAAGCCTCAAACATTTAATTATGGTCAAACTCTAGACTTCAAAGAATCACAACTTTTACCAAAAATTCCTAAATGTTCAATCTCCTAAAAAAAATATCCAATTACTCCCAAGAATACTCAAATTCATTGTCCCGATTTCAATATTAAAGCATTAATATCCCAAACATCTCAACATAAACAAAGCCCTAACTCAAAGAGCCCAAATATGCCCATGAACATTCTCAAATTAATTTCCAGCTTTAACAAATTTAAATACCTCCAAGAATCTTCAATTTACCACTTGTGCATAACACAAATTCTTGTTTAAAATTCCAAAGATTTATTCATGGTCAAACCCTAGCTCAAAAGAGGCAACTTTAATCAAAAATTAACATCACAAAGTGGTAAGAAAGCTTACGAAGTTCAAAAATGCGAAAGGAATCCTTACTGCCTCCGGCCGCCGCCTAAAGTCGCCGGAAAACACCTCTCTTTTAATGGTGGCCGAGTTAGAGCAAGAGAAAGGAAAAGAAAATGAGGAAATGAAGTTGAAATAAGAAGAAAACTCAAGAAAATGACAGAACAGGGGCCCCCATGCCGCTCACCGTCGTCGTTTGCCGGAAACAGGACCACCGTCGCCGGAAAGCTCAACCCACCGCCGGAAAACTCCAAACCGGAGCACCACTTCCAAGCACAGATCGGGTTCGTGCTTCACGGTTTCATGGAGAGGAGTGAAAGATGAAGCAAAATGAGAAAGCTTTTTAGAGGTGGAGGGCCGATTGGTTGATGAGGAGAAAAATGAAGAAAATGGCAAGGTGGGGGGGGGGGGGGGGGGGGCGGACGCGCGAGGAAGAAGGAAGGGAGTCCGAGAGTTTATTTTAGAAAGAAGAAGGGGCGCGTTTGGTTTGAAGCAATTAAGGGTGGTTTTTGATAATTACAGCCTAAACTTGTCATAGTGTACTCTTTTTGATTTAAAACCACTTAAACCAGCCTCCAATCTCCTTAACTTACAAAATATTTTTAGCTTTACCATTCCCTCATATTTCAAACTCTTCATTTCTTAATTAATTATATGCACAGTAATTACTCAAAATTTCCAAAATATTCCCAAAAATTCCAAAATTCCTAATTTCTCCATTTATCATTCCTCAAAACACTCTTTAATCCTTTATTAAATTCTCAGGATGTTACAGGCGCAGACTGATAGAATAGATTTCACCCTAAGCGTCAGTGACCACGTCAAGTAAAAATGCTTCCGATAGCTCAGTGACTAGCGCTGAGTGGTGGAATGAAATAGACTAAGCAAGAGCGAGTCATGGTGAACTAGATCCCTCATCGAGTAAAATTACTTCCGGATGTAGAAGTGCTTCCGGATACACCTTGGACTTAGGGAACCCCCACTGCATGAGACTATATGATTATATTGCAAAACTAACGTTCAAGTGCAGCACACTCAGTAAGGTTGCTTCCGGATGAGAAGTTACTTCCGCAAGCAAAAAGAATGTCTGAACGTTCAAAGAGATGCAGTGTCAGGATGCTTATGTCAGAGCAGAGGTGTCAGGACTACTTTTCAGAAATAAAGCAAGTCAACCCTGCTATGCATTGATGAAGCATTAAATGGGCGAACGGTAACAAGGGAAAAACGGACATATTCAAACGGCTAGCCCACCTACCAAGAGTTAAAAATGCTTGAAGACTATATAAGGAAGCTCAACTTCATTTATGAAGCAATTAATGATCTTCAAATATTCTTGAGCAAGAAAATCTTTATTCATTCAGGCTGCCCAGAAAAGCGAAGAGCATTTAACACTTTGAGTGATTTTTCATCTACTTATTCTGTACTCACAGTAGTTAAGTCTCTTTCTGTTAAAAGAGCATTTATTGAACTTAAGTGTGTAACATCATTTGTTCTGTAAGAGAACTTAGTCAGAAAAGCCTTCAAGTGTAAACTTCAAACCCTTGCTTGGTGTGTGGGGGAGACAGTTAGATAGGTTACAAGTGAGCCAGTGTAAAACTTGTTGTAAGGTTGCAAGTGAGCCCGTAAAACTTGCGGTTGTAAGGTTTCAGGTGAACCCGTTTTAAAACCTGAGTTATAGTGAAACTCTCGGCCTGGGTGGTTGAGGACTGGACGTAGGTCAGGTAGACCGAACCAGTATAAATCTTGTGTCGTTTACTTTGAGTATTTATTTTTGAAGCACAATTCACCCCCCCCTCTTGTGCATCCATTACGTTCATATTTAATATTCTTTAGGGAGTGTTAGAGTTGACCATTAGATTGGAATGATCTCAAATTATCTCCTCACCTATGATCTCACTGTTGATATGCTTAACTCATGTACATGTAACCACTAGTCTCCTGAGAGAATTTAATATTCTTCAGGGAGATTAAGAGTTGATCCTTAGAAAAGAAGAAAATTGAATTATTCTATTTATGATCTTATAAGAGTACATATCGAAAGAAGATGCATTTTATTTATTGAATGAGAATGATTACGAAATAAATAAATAAATAAATAAATGCCCTCTAGTGTCCTATCTTAGGAATAACCTTAGGGTGGATCATGTACCCTATAAAGGAAAGTGCTAACTAATTGGGTAGGCTTCTAAATTCCTTCTAATAAGTGAAAAGGTTTTAGGTTGTCCTAATCCTCACAAGGTCTCCTAGTTGCCCTCATCATGATGATGAAGACCCCACTAACAAAAATTAACCTTCAGGGAGTAATGAAAACCCCTCAGAGATTAATATTGTCGCATGGGTAACAACTAGGATGAAGTCTTCACAGTAACCTCAGGGTTGTAAAACCTCTGGGAAACCGCTAGAAACTTCCTCTCACTAAGGTACTCTCGACCCGGGTATAGGGCCTAATAATGTGTGTGAGATAGTGTAAGTGAGCGTGTGTGAAGAGGGCATAAAAATCTGAACTTATATACTACCCAAACCCTCATCTGCTAAATAGATTACAAAAGAAACAATATATACAAAAAATAAATGTCAATGATAAAAAAAATGATAATAAATAAATAAAAGAAAAATATAAATAAAATAAAATTAACATTAAGGCCATATTTATTTTTAAACAATTAACTTAAATGAGTTTGACTCTAAAAAAATTAAAATGTCCCCAGTGGAGTCGCCAAACTGTAGCGCCCGAAAAATTAGGTTAAATTAAGTGGAAAAATGGAGCCGCCACCAAAATTTTTCAAAAAAGGATATTTTGGAAAACCTTTTAAAATAAAAAAAATAGGGTTCGTGAGTCGATTGTGCGTGGGGAAGGTGTTAGGCACCCCACAGCACCCGTTCAAGAAAACAGTTACCCTAAGTTACTTGTTTAAAAATAAATATGACCTTAATTTTAATTTTATTTTAAATTACCAAGAGAATATAATATATACAAATAAAAATAAAAATAAAACAAAAAAAGGAAAAAAATAATTTTTACATTTTTGGACTTGACCTAGGATTTGACCTAGGGCCTACGTACCCTTAAGGGATCAAAACCCACGTAGTTCGGGTAGAAATGTGTGTCACTTGGTTTGTGTTTTTTAAGAAAAAACATTTGTTTAAATTTAAGAAGAAGAAAAAATATTATTTTTGGTTTGTTTTTTTATATTATGAAAATGCATATTTATTTATTTATTTTTTAAAGAGGAAACACTTCACAATTTTGATTGAATCGCCTGAGGAAATAATCTCTCTCGGAGAAACAATCGACTTTCAACCTGAGAAGATAATTCAATCTTTCTCGAATGAAAATCATTCAACCCATTTTCCTCTTTTATGAAAACCATTTCATTTTATTTTTTATTTTTAAAAAAATGAAAAGAAAAAAGATTTCATAATTTTAAAATAAAATCAAAACAAAATCATATATCAAGCAAAGATAAAATATTGTAAAAAAATATATACATATATATACAAAAAAAATTATTTTCAAATAAAAAAAAAATAAATAACTAAGAATAATCCTCTCTTATCTCAAATCATTGGCAAGGTGAAGAGACAATCAAATTGTCTTAGAGGGTTATATCACCTTTGCCTAAATGATATTAGAGAGAGATTATGAATGCCTCCGTCTACAATAGACTTTCATCGGCATAAGAAAACAAAGGTAAGAAGAAGAAGAAGAAGAAGAAGAGGAAGAAGAAGGGATCTCACATCAAATCACTCTCCACTACTCACCTTCTCTCTATTTTTCCCCAAGAAATATAAGAAGTATGTTATAGATGTATACCTTTCTAATACACCTCTTTTCTTTACTCTCCAAACCCTAGCCTTTTTCTCTCCTTCTCTCAAAAAAAAAAAAAACCTCCTAAAAAATGATCATCACTAAACCTAGCCTCTCCAAAAAAAAAAACCCTCACTAGAAAACCTAGTCTCCCCATATGCTCTCTTGCTCTCACTTATATAGGTAACCAACCCTAGGGTTTCATCTTAAATGCCCATTTATTATTTTTTGATTTATGCTCACCAATCATTCTCTCCATATCATGTTAATTTCCTTTTTCCTTTTTATGATGGTTGCACATGTATCAATTCCATTATGAAACTTGATTGGCCAATAAAAATTTTCCCTTTTTACTCAAATTCTCTTCAAAAGTTTTCTAACTTATTTAAATCAAATTCTAATTGATGGGGAATCATTCTTTTATGACACAATCACTACAATTATTTCCAATTTCCTCACTTAGTTGGCAATCTTTGTTTGACCCTTACACAATTTGACTTGTGCTTGCCTCACAAGAAAGAATCAAGAGAGCATATCTTGTTTTATTATATTTTTTGTTTTTATATTTTTTATTGTTTTTTTTTATTTTTAATTTGGTGGGCCCGGACAAAATAGGGTGTTTACAGGTTGTCATTACATTTAGAGGGTCAGTCATGACCTTGTTAGAAGTGCCCATGAACTTATCAATCCCTGCCCATGGGGTTGTTATGTGTGCACATGCCCTCGTCAATCTCTACCCATTAAGCTGTTAGAGGGGTGGTCATTATAAAGAGGGTCAGTCATGACCTTGTTAGAAGTGCTCATGAACTTGTCATTCACTGCCCATAGGGTTGTTATGCATGCACATGCCCTCATTAATCTCTGCCAATTATTTTGTTTATTTAGGCTAAGGGGCAAAACAGTCTTTTCACACTTAAAATATATTAAAGTGAGGTTTCTTGGGACCCTACTTTAATTCTGAGTGTTTATGTGACTCTTTTAGTATTAAGTCCCTTGTGAGGGACTTCAAATTAATTTTCCTGGAGGAATTCACAATTAAATCAAATTAAAAGACCTTATATAAAACCACATATGTAGTATTTCATGTAGTCTTCACTTAATATATGTTAATAACTTCAACATTTAAAGTGGTTACAACAATAGTAATCCGCCGTATTCATTTATGGCAAAAGGAAGATAATTCGCCCCCTTCCTTTTTTTTTTAAAAAAATAGAACTGCATATTTATTTAAAACTAAAATTCAAATACAAAATTACCTTTACTTGGGAAAGTGATCCTATCCATGAATAATAAGCGACTTTTCCATCTTACTTGAAGTAAAACTAATTTAAAATGTGTCGACAAATATTAGGTAGGTACTTGGTTTGTCCTCAAATTTAATTCTCTGGAGCTTTGAGTTGAAGTCTAAAAGAGTCCATAGGATTGGAAGTAGAGTTTTGTTTTTAATAAAGAATAAAATGAAACTGGATGGACAGCTTAAGCTTAGTAACCTCCCCTCCTTTAATAATTATGGAAATTAAATTATGTGGCGAAGACTGGAGTTTGTTATATGAGCAGTGGTGACTGGCGAGTAATAAAAAGTACATGCATGAACCAAAACAGAACAAAGCATGAACAAAACTGCCTATAACTGCCTCACTTCACTTCTGCCCTATAACTGCCTCACTTCACTTCTGCCCTTTCCCCCACATTCTTCTTTTTCCTACACATTTCTCAATCTGTACCTTTTGTCTCTCCGACGTCATTTTTACAGCTGCTTCCATATATCTTCCACATTTTCCCCTGCCGTATCTCATTGCTTGTAATGAAAGTATGATCTATTATATTCCCTCTCATTTGTGATTGTTATCTTGTTGATAATATGTTGGGTACCATCTTTTAGATGCACAAAAAATTAATTAAATGAATTAGAGTGTATGCTTTCTTTAGTCCTTTCTTCATTGTTTTCTTTCTTTCTTCTATGCTTTAAATGAATTAGAGTCTAAAGAAATAACGCAAGTTGTATGATCAGAGATTTTTGAGTCATATATATTATATCAGTAGGGAAAAAATCAAAATGGCCTTTCACATTCAATTCCATTTTATTCAGTAACATCATACAGTACATACTAAGTCAACTTGTAATCTTTTCTTTTGCTGACACTTATGCTTGTGACCCCTCGTGACATATTCTTTGATCAACTTCACATGATTTGGCTGTGATTTATTTATTCAAGTACTTCATCCTCCATTCCTAAATATAATGTCACTTTCCCTAATTTATTTTGATTAGATTGTAGGGCCTATTTGGATCTAACTTCTAGAGAATAGCTTCTGGGAAAATAGTCTTTTGAAAATAACTTTTGAGTTGAATAACTTTTCTGTAAAATAGCTTTTGATGAAATAAAAATGTTTGGATTGAACTTTTTGAGAATAGCTTTTAAAAATAACTTTTGAGTAGAATAACTTTTTGAAAAATAGTTTTGATGAATAGCTTTTCATGTTTCTTTTATTTGAAATAATTGTTTTTCTAAATGAGAGATCGAAACTTTCAGCTCAAAAAGGAGAAAAATGTAGTTTTTTTCTCAAAATAGCTTTTGGAACTCCAACCTATCTTTTCTTCTCAAAATGACTTATCTAAAAAAATTGAGTATTTGGTGTCTTTGTGTGAAACCTAGGTTTGAGAGCTAGAATAACTTTTGAAAATGTATCCAAACAGACCCTTAAGAATACTAGTTAAGTTAGATATTAGCACATTAATTATATTACTAATCACCCTAACCATATATTTTTGTCTCAGTTCATCCTCTCTCTAGCACATCATTAGGGTTGAAATTGGAAGAAACTTGAGAAAAATTATTAAGTATTTTATATCTAGAAACAAATTAAAATTTGAAAGTGGTATTGTATTTAGAAACACAGAGAGTATTTAATGAGAATAATTACAAAGACGACTTAACACAAGTTTTTGCTTTTGTATGGAGCAGTGAATGTTAGTATGTTGTTGAACATGAATGAACGTCAACAGTTGTTACTATCTTACCCGTGAAAATTATTTAATTTTTGTGATCATTACTTCTTTTTCTTCTTAAGCTTCATCATCCCCTTTGTGTTTAAGGACTCTCCATCTGAGCCCAAAGAAGAATTGCATATAAGTTTTCTGTGACCTGTACTTTGTTTAAGTATCCCATTTATCACTACCTAGGATAACAGCATTGAACTACAATGCATTTATAAAAATTGCACGTCATGCTCTGTCTTTGATGGAAAAATCTCTTTATATGTTCTTTGATGACTTCCCTTGTCCATGTTCATGCCTGGGATTACTTACTGTAGCGCCCGAAAAATTAGGTTAAATTAAGTGGAATAATGGAGCCGCCACCAAAATTTTTTAAAAAGGATATTTTGGAAAACCTTTTAAAATAATAAAAAAATAAAATAGGGTTCGGGAGTCGATTGTGCGTGGGGAAGGTGTTAGGCACCCCACAGCACCCGTTCAAGAAAACGGTTACCCTAAGTTACTTATTTAAAAATAAATATGACCTTAATTTTAATTTTATTTTAAATTACCAAGAGAAATTAATATATACAAATAAAAATAAAAATAAAACAAAAAAAATCAATATATACAAATAAAAATAAAAATAAACAAAAAAAAATATTTTTTACATTTTTGGACTTGACCTAGGATTTGACCTAGGGACTACGTACCCTTAAGGGATCAAAGCCCACGTAGTTCGGGGTAGAAATGTGTGTCACTTGGTTTGTGTTTTTTAAGAAAAAAAACATTTGTTTAAATTTATGAAGAAGAAAAAATATTATTTTTGGTTTGTTTTTTTTATATTATGAAAATGCATATTTATTTATTTTTTTAAAGAGGAAACACTTCACAATTTTGATTGAATCGCCTGAGGAGATAATCTCTCTCGGAGAAACAATCGACTTTCAACCTGAGAAGATAATTCAATCTTTCTCGGATGAAAATCATTCAACCCATTTTCCTCTTTTATGAAAACCATTTCATTTTATTTTTTGTTTATAAAAAAAAGAAAAAAAAAAAAAAATTCAAAACAAAATCATATATCAAGCAAAGATAAAATATTGTAAAAAAATATATACATATATATACAAAAAAATTATTTTCAAATAAAAAAAAACTAAATAACTAAGAATAATCCTCTCTTATCTCAAATCATTGGCTAGGTGAAGAGACAATCAAATTGTCTTAGAGGGTTATACACCTTTGCCTAAATGAGATTAGAGAGAGATTATGAATGCCTCTGTCTACAATGGACTTTCATCGGCATAAGAAAACTAAGGTAAGAAAAAGAAGAAGAAGAAGAAGAAGAAGAAGAGGAAGAAGAAGGGATCTCACATCAAATCACTCTCCACTACTCACCTTCTCTCTATTTTTCCCTAAGAAATATAAGAAGTATGTTATAGATGTATACCTTTCTAATACACCTCCTTTCTTTACTCTCCAAACCCTAGCCTTTTTCTCTCCTTCTAAAAAAAACCTCCCAAAAAAATGATCATCACTAAACCTAGCCTCTCCCAAAAAAAAAGCTCCCTATATGCTCTCTTGCTCTCACTTATATAGGCCACCAACTCTAGGGTTTCATCTTAAATGCCCATTTATTATTTTTTGATTTATACTAACCAATCATTCTCTACATTTCCTTTTTCTATTTATGATGGTTGCACATGTATCAATTCCATTATGAAACTTGATTGGCCAACAAAAATTTTTCCTTTTTACTCAAATTCTCTTCAAAAGTTTCCTAACTTATTCAAATCAAATTCTAATTATTTCCAATTTCCTCATTTAGTTGCCAATCTTTGTTTGACCCTTACACAATTTGACTTGTGCTTGCCTCACAAGAAAAAATCAAGAGAGCATATCTTGTTTTATTATATTTTTTTGTTTTTATATTTTTTTATTTTTTAATTATTTTTTTATTTTAATTTGGTGGGCCCGGACAAAATAGGGTGTTTACAGTTGCCCCTCTTTACTTGCTCGTAGCTAAGAAGGGTGAGCTTCTTGTCTATGAAGCAAGTAAAGATAAGAACACTTATTTTGTCCGGCTCGACAACAGACGCAAGTAAAACCAGGATGCCTTTGAAAAAATGGTGTTCGCCACTACAGAGCTTTTAAAGAATTGTGCCAGCCGTTACTGGGCTTTGAAAAGAATTTTGCCTGCCGCTACAGGGCTTTGAAAAGAATTGTGCCAGCCGTTACTGGGCTTTGAAAAGAATGGTGCCTGCCGCTACAGGGCTTTGAAAAGAATTGTGCCAGCCGTTACTGGGCTTTGAAAAGAATTTTGCCTGCCGCTACAGGGCTTTGAAAAGAATTGTGCCAGTCGTTACTGGGCTTTGAAAAGAATAGTGCCTGCCGCTACAGGGCTTTGAAAAGAATTGTGCCAGCCGTTACTGGGCTTTGAAAAGAATGGTGCCTGCCGCTACAGGGCTTTGAAAAGAATTGTGCCAGCCGTTACTGGGCTTTGACAAGAATGGTGCCTGCCGCTACAGGGCTTTGAAGGGTGCCTGCCGCTACAGGGCTTTAAAGGGTGCCAGCCGTTACTGGGCTTTGGGGTGCCTGCCGCTACAGGGCTTTGAAGGGATGCCAGCCGTTACTGGGCTTTAAAGGGGTGCCAGCCGTTACTGGGCTTTGGGGTGCCTGCCGCTACAGGGCTTTGAAGGGGTGCCAGCCGTTACTAGGCTTTGGGGTGCCTGCCGGTACAGGGCTTTAAAGGAGTGCCAGCCGTTACTGGGCTTTGGGGTGCCTGCCGCTACAGGGCTTGAAAGGGGTGCCAGCCGTTACTGGGCTTTGGGGTGCCTGCCGCTACAGGGCTTTAAAGGAGTGCCAGCCGTTACTGGGCTTTGGAGTGCCTGCCGCTACAGGGCTTGAAAAGGGTGCCAGCCGTTACTGGGCTTTGGGGTGCCTGCCGCTACAGGGCTTTAAAGGAGTGCCAGCCGTTACTGGGCTTTGGAGTGCCTGCCGCTACAGGGCTTGAAAGGGGTGTCAGCCGTTACTGGGCTTTGGGGTGCCTGCCGCAACAGGGCTTTAAAGGAGTGCCAGCCGTTACTGGGCTTTGGAGTGCCTGTCGGTACAGGGCTTTAAAGGAGTGCCAGCCGTTACTGGGCTTTGGGGTGCCTGCCGCAAAAGTTTTGTATGCAGAGAATTTGTAAGTATAAGTGAAAAGTGAAAGTGAAAAATGATGTCCTATTTATAGGTACAGTTACTAAGGATAAAATGATCATGCTTTTTCACATTTTCACACATTGGGTAGCGTAAACAACTTAAGTTGGAACGACACACCTGATGACACATGTTGCTTCACATTACCAGAGAAGACATAACGTCTCTTTTGGGAAGTTGAAGAGTTTTCTGAAGTGACGTGTCTCTTGACTAGTGCTGGCGCTCTCTTGGCTTGATCATCCAGTGTCAGTGAGTGATCATCCGGAAGTGGTTTTGCTTCCGGTTGCACTTGCTTAAGATTTAACATTGAGTACCTGCAAAAACATATATTGGCACTCCGATGCCTAAGTTAGTATTGCTGTGAGTGATAAACAATCAAGTATAATGAATAGAATTTACACTTCATTTGGGTTTACCATTCCCAAATCACCTCTAATGAAAGTAAATTGGTCAAACCCCAGAGGCTTGGTAAAGATGTCAGCAAGCTGTTGTTGTGTGGGGACAAACTGCACCTTGACATCCTTCTTTTGAACATGGTCTCTGATGAAGTGATGTCTGACGTCAATGTGCTTTGTCCTAGTGTGCTGAACTGGATTCTTGGCGAGGCTGATAGTGCTTGTGTTGTCACAGAGAATAGGTGCCTCAGGAAATTCCAAGCCAAGATCTCTCAATTGGTTCTTCAGCCACAGCACTTGGGCACAACAACTTGCTGCAGCAATGTATTCTGCCTCAGTGGATGACAAGGACACGCAGGTCTGCTTCTTGCTCGCCCAAGACACCAGACAACCACCAAGGAAGGCACATTGTCCACTGGTGCTCTTTCTGTCAGTCTTATAACCTGCATGGTCAGAGTCAGAGTAAGCCCACAAGAACTCTTGGTTACCTCTGGGATACCAAAGACCAAGTTCTTGTGTTCCCTCAAGGTATCTCAAAATACGTTTAACGCATGTTAAGTGTGACTCCTTGGGGTTGGCTTGAAACCTAGCACACATGCCTACACTAAATTGAATGTCAGGCCTACTTGCTGTTAAGTATAAGAGGGAACCTATCATTCCCCTATACATGGGCAGGCTGACAGATTTACCCTTTGCGTCAGCGTCGAGTGCGGCAGTGGTGCTCATAGGAGTGTCATACTCCTTGCATTCATCCATCCCAAACTTTTTGAGTAGTTCTCTGCAGTACTTAGTTTGGGAGATGAAGATTCCATTCTTCTTCTGTTTGATTTGCAGGCCTAGGAAGAATGTTAGTTCTCCCATCATTGACATCTCAAATTCACCCTGCATAGTCTTAGAGAAATCTTCACAAAGCTTCTCGTTAGTTGCCCCAAATATAATATCATCAACATAAATTTGGACAATTAACATATCTCTATCTTTGTGGAGGATAAACAGTGTATTATTTAATTTGCCTCTTGAGAAACCCTTGCCCAGCAAAAAGCTGCTGAGTCTCTCATACCAAGCTCGTGGAGCTTGTTTTAGGCCATATAAAGCTTTCTTTAATTTATACACATGGTTGGGGTGCTTATGGTCCTCAAAGCCAGGAGGTTGTTCTACATATACCTCTTCTTTAATATAACCATTAAGAAATGCAATCTTTACATCCATTTGATATAATCTAAAGCCTTTCATGGATGCAAAGGCTAGAAGAATCCTTATTGCTTCAAGTCTAGCGACTGGAGCAAAAGTTTCTTCATAGTCAATGCCTTCTTCTTGGTTGTATCCTTTGGCTACTAGTCTGGCTTTGTTTCTGGTAATTTGACCTGTCTCATCCAGTTTGTTTTTAAAGACCCACTTGGTCCCCACTATGGATTGATGAGACGGCCTTGGGACTAGTTCCCACACTTGACTTCTCTCAAATTGATTTAGCTCTTCCTGCATGGCAATAATCCAGTCGCAGTCCTCAAGAGCTTGTTCAACTGAAGTTGGTTCGATTTGAGATAGGAATGCTCCAAACTCAACTTCATTTTGAACTTGTCTTCTAGTTCTGACACCAGAAGAAACATCACCAAGCACTTGATCAAGAGGATGGTCCCTGTGATGTCTCCTAGCTATTGGCAACTGTGCCTCCTCAGGCATGTGTTGCACTCCAGGTTCATCACTGGGTTCACCTTCTTCTTTGGGATTGCTTGTTGGTGTTTCTTTTGGTGGTGAGGAGGATGATGGTAGTTTTGGAAGATTAGGTGTTTCATCATCTTCTGTGGATTGTCCCCATGTAGGAGTTTCATCAAATACAACATGCATGGATTCTTCTACAGTTTTAGTTCTCATGTTGTATATCCTATATGCTTTACTTCTAAGGGAATATCCTATGAATATACCTATATCAGCCTTTGGATCAAACTTACCCAAATTTACCTTTCCATTATTATGCACGTAGCATTTTGATCCAAATATTCTGAGGTGGCTGATGTTGGGCTTTCTTCCTTTGTATAGCTCGTATGGAGTCTTATCCAAGCCCTTGCGAACATAGGCTCTGTTGGAGATATAGCAAGCAGTGCTCATAGCGTCCGCCCAGAACACTTGAGAAACCTCTTTCTCATTGAGCATGCTTCTAGCCATCTCTGTCAGAACCCTGTTCTTCCTTTCGACTACTCCATTTTGTTGAGGAGTCCTTGGAGCTGAGAAGTTATGTTCAATGCCGTTTTGCTCACATAGCTCTGAGAAGCTATGGTTCTCAAACTCTCCTCCATGGTCTGTCCTTATGGCTGTGATTTTGAGCTCTCTCTCATTCTGCACTTTCTTAGCCAGGACAACAAAAGCATCAAAAGTATCTTGCTTAGAGGCAAGAAACATAGTCCATGTGAACCTTGAATAGTCATCCACCACTACTAGAGCATATAGGTTTCCACCCAAGCTCTTCACTCTTGCTGGCCCAACCAAATCCATGTGGATTAGTTCCAAGGGCCTGCTGGTGGAGACTTTCTTCTTGGTTTTGAATGAGGACTTTGTTTGCTTTCCTCTTTGGCAGGATTCACAGATAAAATCATGCTTTACTTTAAATGATGGAATACCCATAGCTAGCTCCTTTTTAATAAGCATGTCGAGTTGAGTAAAATTAACATGAGCTAGTCTCTTATGCCAAAGCCAACTATTCTCATCACTAGATATTAAACATTTTTCTTCTAGTTGTTGGCATAAGTCTAAAGTATATAGATTCCCATTTCTATTTGCCTTAATCTTGCATTTTAAGTTGGCCTTATCTATATTCAGATCCTGCTTATCAACTATTAAGCACTCATTTGAATCAAATATTACCCAGTTTCCTCTGTCCGTGCTCTGGCTCACGCTCAGCAGGTTGTGACAGAGACCGTCCACTAGATAGACATCCTTGACTGGTCCAACTTCTCCAACTCCAGTGATCTTACCACTTTGATTTCCTCCGAAGGTCACTGTGGCTCCATCTTTGATCACCAGAGATTTGAACTTGTCTCTGTCTCCAGTCATATGTCTCGAGCATCCGCTGTCAATATACCATTTCTTGTTCTTGGATGCTTTAAGACACACCTGGAAAAGTCAAGTAAACTTAGGTACCCAATCTTTCTTGGGTCCTCGATCATTAGTTTTCAATGCCCTTGGTCTAGAGTCATCCTTCTTGACCTTGGGCTTGTGAATATTTAGAGCCTCTGGCTTAGAGTTGGCTCTGGACTCTTGGGTTTTCCCTTTGGAATGATTCCAAGGTCGGGATCCTTGTCCTCTCTTAGTTTCCTTAGCAGATGGAGGATCCTTTGTTGCCTTGGTTCCTTTAGGGACCCATTTGTAGGAGCTACTTGCTCCATGCTTCTTAGCATTACAGGTGGACGTGGAGTGTCCCTTCCTGTTGCAATAGTTACAGAAGCTGAAGGGTGAGGAGCTATGACTAGTGGCTTTATGGAAGAACTTTAAGTAGGGCTTTACTTTTGGTTCCACCCACTTCTTCCCTCTAGGAGTATATCCTAATCCAGTTCTATCCCTATATGCCCTTTGGTTCATTAAGAGTATATTTAGCATTTCTGAACCATTGGTAAACTTCTGCAGGGCATTTTGCAGCTTGTTATTTTCCTCTGAGATTTTGCTGCAATTAGGGCAGCTCTCAGGTGTTGGGGCGTTAGGTTCTACTTGGGGAGAACCCTGGCCATCCACTACCGGAAGTCTTCTAGCTTTCGCTAGTTCCTCACTTAGTGAGTCCACCTTGGACTCAAGTGATTCCTTTTTGGTTTTCAACACCTTATAGGCTTTACATAGTCTAGAGAATTCTTCATGAACCTCATTGTAAGCCTCTTGTAGTTCAGGAAGAGTTACCTCATGATCTTCGTTGGTGAGGTCAAGATCTGAAGATGCTTCTTCATCATCTTCTCTGGCTACCAGGCAGAGGTTGGTAGCTTCTTCTTCATCACTTGCTTCCTCATCTGAGCTATTTACCCAAATGGAGGAAACAAAAGCCTTTCTTTTGTCCTTGCCTTTTGACCTCTGCAGGCTGGGACACTCAGCTTTGAAGTGACCAGGCTTATTGCATTCAAAACACACAGGGACCTTTTCTTTCTTGTATCCCTTCTTCTGGCTGGAATCACCTCTCTGATAGCCTCCCTTCTTTCTGAAGAATTTCCTAAATTTCCTCACCATCATAGCCATCTCCTCATCGTCCATCTCCTCCTCATCATCCTCATCATCGTCATTGATCTCCTTGCTGGGAGCAACGAGAGCAAGGTTCTTATTCTTGGATGAGGTTTGAGGAGCTCTCATAGCCAGCAAGGTAGGTTCATATTCAGCAAGAGAGCCAAATAGTGCGGTGATGGAGCTGGTTGATTCTCCTTGCACTTCTTGCAAAATAGTTACTTTGGTGATCCAGTCACCCTTCAAGATCTTTAGGATCTTGCTCACTTGCTCTCTTTCAGGAATATCCTTACCCAGCGAGGCCAAATTGTTGATGAGATGGGTGAACCTGAGTTCCAGCTCTCTGATAGGCTCAGTAGGGCTAAGCATGGCGAACTTGTGAAATTCTTCCACCAGCATCTCAACTCGCCTTGCTTTCACTCCCTTGGTTCCAGAGTGAGCAGCCTCAAGAGCCTCCCACATATCTTTAGCATTTTTGTGGTGGCTGATCCTGTGAAACTCTTTAGGGCTGAGAGCACACTGGATGTAGTGCATGGCCCGGTAGTTTAGTTGGACTAGAGCATAGTCCTCATTTGTGTACCTAGATCGCTGCTTGGCAAAACCATCCTCATCCAGTGGTGTGTAATCCCCAAGTTCGATTACATCCCAGAGTCTGATGTCGCTGGATTTGATATAGGTCTCCATTCGAAACTTCCAGAATGGATAGTTATACCCATCAAAGCCTGGAGGCTTGTTGGGTTGAATAGAGACATCTGTCAGGGAGTAATCTGTATCCATTACTGGATCTTTGCTTTCTGGATTCGCTGGAATCGAGTGAGAAAGACCTGCTCTGATACCAAATGAACGTAATGGATGCACAAGAGGGGGGGTGAATTGTGCTTCAAAAATAAATGCTCAAATAAAACGACACAAGAGTTATACTGGTTCGGTCTACCTGACCTACGTCCAGTCCTCAACCACCCAGGCCGAGAGTTCCACTATATCTCAGGTTTTAAATTGGGTTCACCTGAAACCTTACAACCGCAAGTTTTGCACGGGATCACTTGCAACCTTACAACAAGTTTTACACAGGCTCACTTGTAACCTTACAACAAGTTTTACACAGGCTCACTTGTAACCTTTCTAACTAGCTCCCCCTCACACCAAGCAAGGGGTTAACCTTTACACTTAAAGGATTTTTCTGACTAAGTTCTCTCAAAGAACGGATGGTGTTACACACTTAAGTACAATAAATGCTCTTATAACAGAAAGAGACTTAACTACAATGAGTACAGAATAATTAGATGAAAGATCACTCAAAGTGTTAAATGCTCTTCACTTTTTCTGGGCAGCTTTGAATGCTTGAAGATGTTCTTAGTTTCTTGCTCTAACTTCTCTCAAGAATATTCAAAGATAATAGATAACCTCATAAATGAGGTTTGAGTCTCTTTATATAGTCTTAAAGCAATCTGTCTCTTGGTAGTTGGGAGAGCCGTTTGAATATGGTCGTTTAACCCATGTTACCGTTTGCTCAATAAATGCTTCATCAATGCATAGCAGGGTTGACTTGCTTTATCTCTGAGAAGTAGTCCTGACACCTCTGCTCTGACAAAAGCATTCTGACACTGCAACTTCTGACATTCTGATTGCTTGCGGAAGCAGATTCTCATCCGGAAGTAATTCTACTGAGTGTGCTGCACTGAGTGTTAGTCTAACAGTATAAAAACATATAGTCACATGCAGTGGGAGTGTTCTTAGTCTAAGAGGTCTTCCTTGCATCAGGAAGCACTTCTACATCCGGAAGTGATTCCACTGGATGAAGGATTTTGTTCACTATTACTCACTCTCGCTCAGTGTCTATTCAATCCAACAGTCAGCGCTAGTCACTAAGCTATCGGAAGCACTTTCACTTGACGAGGTAAACTCACTGACGCTTAGGGTTATATCTATTCTATCAGTCTGCGCCAGTCAAGATCTATCAGGAAGCTATTTCACTTGACGTGGCTTTTTCACTGACGCTTGGGGTATTCTATTTTATCAGCCTGTGCCAGTCTAAGTCTAACAGGAAGCATTTTTACTTGATGAGGTGAACTTACTGACGCTTGGGGTGATATCTATCTTATCAGTCTGCGTCAGTCTAAGTTTAACAGAAAGCAACTTCACTTCCGGTTGAATCATAGCTTAGTCTTAGGTTTTGTATATCTAGCGTTCATGGACTAAGTTAAATCTCTAGGAAATTACTTGCTGCCGCTGGGGGATGAAACATTCATCCGCGAGCCCAAGTCCTAGTCTATCCGGAAGTAAGTCCACATCCGGTTGCACTCTTACTTGGGATCCTGTGTTATTCTATTGCTTTCTAAGTACTAGACCTATTCTTTCATATTTTAGTCTTCATCAAAACTTAAGATTCTAACAGCCGGTACAGGGCTTTAAAGGAGTGCCAGCCGTTACTGGGCTTTGGGGTGCCTGCCGATACAGGGCTTTAAAGGAGTGCCAGCCGTTACTGGGCTTTGGAGTGCCTGCCGATACAGGGCTTTAAAGGAGTGCCAGCCGTTACTGGGCTTTGGAGTGCCTGCCGATACAGGGCTTTGAAGGGATGATAACGAGGACTTTGTTCTGCCCCCTGATGTTGATAAAGTGCTGATGCATATGATGACACTTGAGATGAAAGTGATAATGATCAAGAACGATGATAACATGTCGTGAATGATAATGATGTAGAAGGCTGAACATGTCATGAATGATGATGACAATGATGGAGCCTTAAACAGGATGTATGACAACAAA
Organism: Mimosa pudica; assembly: GCA_029929735.1. Classification (NCBI taxonomy): domain Eukaryota; kingdom Viridiplantae; phylum Streptophyta; class Magnoliopsida; order Fabales; family Fabaceae; genus Mimosa; species Mimosa pudica. The sequence goes on along the minus strand of JAKELP010000023.1, from coordinate 10,518,813 downwards.
GGTATACACATTGCCCCAATATAAAGTGCTGATGCACGCATGTGATGGCACTTAACATGAAAGTGATAATGATGATGAACGATGATGAATAGAAGGTTGAGTACATCATGAATGAAGATAATGTATATGGCTGAACATGTCATGAATGATGATGACAATGATGTATGACAACAAAGGTATGGTGGTGTGGCATTAAACACACATTGCCCCAGTATAAAGTGTTGATGCACACATATGATAGCACTTGAGATGAAAGTGATAATGATGATGAACGATGATGATATAGGAGGTTAAGTGCATCATGAATGATGATGATGTAGAAGGCTAAACATGTCATGAATGACGATGACAATGATGGAGCCCTAAACAGGATGTATGACAACAAAGGTATAATGGTGTAACATTAAACACACATTGCCCCAGATGATGGGTGCAAGCACTTCGATGAGCATGCTAAAAATGCCCCCAATATGAAGTCCAAATGAAGGTGATGAATATTTGTGACCCTAAGCACATGATGACTCAAAAATGCAAACCAATGACGATGAGTCTTAAACAATGAAGAAGATATTGACCAAATGATGACGCTGATTGTCATGTAATGCTATGTATGTGGCGGTCTTCCAAAATGAGACCGAAGATGGTGATGAGATCCTAATGAGGATGAACATGAAGTGACGATGGGAGTAGACTTACCAGCGATGTTACTTTCTTAGTCAATGAACAAGATATCAACCAAATAATGACATTAATGGTGATGTAATGCTAAGTATGTGGTGGTCTGCCAGAATGAGACCGAAGATGGTAATGGTGAGGATGATGTGATGTGACCTAATAAGGATGAGCATGAAGTGATGCATGGGAATAATGATGAGTAACATACCTGCAATGTTGCTATCTCCTTGGACTTTCCCTTAAACAGAAACTCATGAGTTCAATTAAGACATCATTAAGGTTGTTGACCCTAAAGAAACGAGATTTCAAGCGTGATTCTCATAGTCTTAATAGCTTTTGCATTTGCCCTAGCCTAACAAAAGTCCTTGAAAGTTCCTACTGAGGCGATGTATGATATGATCACAATATAAGCCTCAAACTTTCCCCCTAATATTTGAAATGACTCACAAAATATTTCCAGGAGGATGACTTTACAGTTACAATTTCTTCCTTGTTAAATTCATTGTCAAGAATGACAATATTTCTCTTTTCGCTCTATCTTCATTTATAATGCTTGCATAGTTCAAATATTTTTTTTTGGACTTCATTTAACAATGTCAATGTTGTCCAATGAAGTGGATGCATGTCAATAGAACTGGGGAGAACCCCCAAGTTCTAATTTGGTTGTCTTTACTGAATAAAAGGCATGTATTGTTCGTCCTATATGAGAAGTACTATGAAAGAATCATATGCCATGTGAAATGAAGAGTAGGATCGAAATGAGATATTTCCCTGTTGTGAAATGTTTGGGGAACAATGTGTGAGTATAGTGAAAACTTTGAGATTTTAACACACAAGTCACATGAATAGAGGATCAAAATTGCTATTAAAATCATTTTATGCACCTTGAGTTAGATAACATCTAGGTAAAGAGTTTAACAAGAATGCAATGCCCCAATGATTTTCCTCACAAGGTATAGTGTTTACTCTCATCACTCAGTGTTTGAAGGTTAGTGTTTGCTCTCAATATCCAGGTTATCCAATTCCTTTCCATAGGCTTGGCAATAATCTAATTTCTTCATCAACCTAAGATTCAAATGCATATATAGATCACAAGAACTTTCAATAGGTTAGGATATGGGAATAAGATACAAGGAGAAGATGACATATGGAATTGAGGCAAATATTCAAGATGAATATGAAGCAAATGATGATTCGAGCAAGTGTACACTCCAAAAACTTTATACATCGGAGGAACTTGGCGAGCTTTATTTCTTTTCTTTTCCTAGCTCTAACTTTTGCCTAAGCTGATCTCTTAGCGAGCTTTTTTGTGCCCTCTCTCTTTTTAAGTTTTAATTTTTGCCTAAGTCGCCCATTTTTTTTAAATTTTGCCTGAGCCGCCCTTTCAGGTTTTCGGCTCAATGAGCTTCTCATCTTTTTTTTTTTGGCTCTAACTTTTGCCTGAGCCGCCCTTTCGGGTTTTCGGCTCAGCGAGCTTTTCTCCTTTTTTTTTCTTTTTTTTTTTGGCTCTAACTTTTGCCTGAGCCGCCCTTTTGGGTTTTCGGCTCAGCGAGCTTCTCTCCGTTTTTTTTTTGCTCTAACTTTTGCCTGAGCCGCCCTTTCGGGTTTTCGGCTCAGCGAGCTTTTCTCCTTTTTTCTTTCTTTTTCGACTCTAACTTTTGCCTGAGCCGCCCTTTTGGGTTTTCGGCTCAGCGAGCCTTTTTTTTTTCTAACTTTTGCCTGAGACGCCCTTTCGGGTTCTCGGCTCAGTGAGCTTCTCTCCTTTTTAGCTCTTCTTCTTCTTCTTCTACAACTTTGTGAAGTCCAAACTTTTTAAAAGAGAGTATTCTTACAAAATGACCTCCATGATTAGTAGAAATGTGCATGTGCACCATCACCAAGAAAATTGAGTGATTGTAAGGGTAAAATGTACCCCAGAATGTAAGGAAGATATTTGGTGAATGGATACGAAAGGAATGTCATAGAGCTGAAAATAGATGAAAATGTGGCTCTTAGATTTGATGGGAAAATGAAAGTTTTGATCTTTTCTATATCAAGCAAATTCACCCTTAAGTTGTAGTTTGAAAAAGATACATGCCAAGTTCTAGATTGGTAAGGGATAAGTGGAACACACATTAAAATGAAATAATATCTGTAGGCTCAAATCCTCACATGGCTTATGTAATCATCATTGCATTGCACTGAAGTTAAACAATTTACCCTTTTACTAGCCTCATCAAAGTGAGATTCAATTTTTCTTTTTTTATTTTTATTAAAAAAAATCCATTTCCACAGTATGTTATCACCTCTATGTATGCAACTTGTGAATCAAATCTTGGGAAGACAACCATTTAAGGGCGGAGGGTGAAGAAGATAGGATGACATTGACAAATGTCAAATGAAGTCATTTAAGGAGAAATAATATATGCAAACATTATTGAATAAAGATTTAGCATCTTATTTCTTTTATTATTGCTTTTCTTTTTTCATATGGGGATGTCTTTTAGACCAATTAAAATCTCTCTAGTTATTAAAGACTTCATATCCTCAAGATGTCTATTACATGAAAGTAACAATGGCTTGAGAGGATTACCATTCCCTCCTCAAATATTCATTACACTATAGGGAAATAGAAGTGATAGTCTCTCATCTTGAGAATGATTAGTTTCACCCAAACCAGTAGTCATGTGTTATACAGATGCGTTGGGGTACTTGATTAGGACGCTTAGACTGAGCAATATTGTATTACCTTATGAGCGCCCTCGAGATTCCTCAAGGAATTTATTATCCCATAGGGAGATCAAGAGTTGATCATTAAGCCATATGGATATCACATCCTATTTGGCTTAAGACCTTTCAATGAGTGATGCTTCGCCTCCAGACTCCTCAAGGAATTTATTATCCCATAGGGAGGTCAAGAGTTGATCATTAAGCCATATGGATATCACATCCTATTTGGCTTAAGACCTTTCAATGAGTGATGCTTCGGGCTTAAGAACCTCTAATTCCTCAGAGAATTTAATATTCTTCAGGGATTCCTCAGAGAATTTAATATTCTTCAGGGAGTTTTTAGAGCCTCTAATTCCTCAGAGAATTTAATATTCTTCAGGGAGTTTTAGAGTTGACCATTAGATTAGAATGATCTCGAATCATCTCCTGACCTATGATCTCACTGTTGATATGTTTAACTCATGTACATGTAACCACTAGCCTCCTCAGAGAATTTAATAGAGTGTTAGAGTTGACCATTAGATTGGAATGATCTCGAATCATCTCCTAACCTATGATCTCATTGTTGATATGCTTAACTCATGTACATGTAACCACTAGCCTCCTCAGAGAATTTAATATTCTTCAGGTAGTGTTAGAGTTGACCATTAGATTGGAATGATCTCGAATCATCTCCTCACCTATGATCTCACTGTTGATATACTTAACTCATGTACATGTAACCACTAGTCTCCTCAGAGAATTTAATATTCTTCAGGGAGATTAAGAGTTGATCCTTAGAAAAGAAGAAAATTGAATTATTCTATTTATGATCTTATAAGAGTACATATCAAAAGAAGATGCATTTTATTTATTGAATGAGAATGATTACGAAAAAAATAAATAAATAAATAAATGCCCTCTAGTGTCCTATCTTGGGAATAACCTTAGGGTGGATCATGTACCCTATAAAGGAACGTGCTAACTTATTGGGTAGGCTTCTAAGTTCTTTCTAATATGTGAAAAGGTTTTAGGTTCTCCTAATAATCCTCACAAGGTCTCCTAGTTGCCCTCATCATGATGATGAAGACCCCACTAACAAAAATTAACCTTCAGGGAGTAATGAAAACCCCTCAGAGATTAATATTGTCGCATGGGTAACAACTAGGATGAAGTCTTCACAGTAACCTCAGGGTTGTAAAGCCTCTGGGAAACCATTAGAAACTTCCTCTCACTAATGTACTCTCGACCCGGGTATAGGGCCAAATAATGTGTGTGTGATAGTGTAAGTGAAAGTGTGTGAAGAGGGCATAAAAACCTGAGATATATACAAATAATATGAAGAAAGAAAAAAAAAAGTTAAACAAAATAAATGACATTAAAAAAAATAATAAATAAATAAAAGAATAACATAAATAAAATAAAGTTAATATTAAGGTCATAGTTATTTTTAAACAATAAACTTAAATGGGCTTGACTCTAAAAGAAAATAAAACTTCCCCAGTGGAGTCGCCAAACTGTAGCGCCCGAAAAATTAGGTTAAATTAAGTGGAATAATGGAGCCGCCACCAAAATTTTTTAAAAAGGATATTTTGGAAAACCTTTTAAAATAATAAAAAAATAAAATAGGGTTCGGGAGTCGATTGTGCGTGGGGAAGGTGTTAGGCACCCCACAGCACCCGTTCAAGAAAACGGTTACCCTAAGTTACTTATTTAAAAATAAATATGACCTTAATTTTAATTTTATTTTAAATTACCAAGAGAAATTAATATATACAAATAAAAATAAAAATAAAACAAAAAAAATCAATATATACAAATAAAAATAAAAATAAACAAAAAAAAATATATTTTACATTTTTGGACTTGACCTAGGATTTGACCTAGGGCCTACGTACCCTTAAGGGATCAAAGCCCACGTAGTTCGGGGTAGAAATGTGTGTCACTTGGTTTGTGTTTTTTAAGAAAAAAAACATTTGTTTAAATTTATGAAGAAGAAAAAATATTATTTTTGGTTTGTTTTTTTTATATTATGAAAATGCATATTTATTTATTTTTTTAAAGAGGAAACACTTCACAATTTTGATTGAATCGCCTGAGGAGATAATCTCTCTCGGAGAAACAATCGACTTTCAACCTGAGAAGATAATTCAATCTTTCTCGGATGAAAATCATTCAACCCATTTTCCTCTTTTATGAAAACCATTTCATTTTATTTTTTGTTTATAAAAAAAAGAAAAAAAAAATTCAAAACAAAATCATATATCAAGCAAAGATAAAATATTGTAAAAAAATATATACATATATATACAAAAAAATTATTTTCAAATAAAAAAAAACTAAATAACTAAGAATAATCCTCTCTTATCTCAAATCATTGGCTAGGTGAAGAGACAATCAAATTGTCTTAGAGGGTTATACACCTTTGCCTAAATGAGATTAGAGAGAGATTATGAATGCCTCCGTCTACAATGGACTTTCATCGGCATAAGAAAACTAAGGTAAGAAAAAGAAGAAGAAGAAGAAGAAGAAGAGGAAGAAGAAGGGATCTCACATCAAATCACTCTCCACTACTCACCTTCTCTCTATTTTTCCCTAAGAAATATAAGAAGTATGTTATAGATGTATACCTTTCTAATACACCTCCTTTCTTTACTCTCCAAACCCTAGCCTTTTTCTCTCCTTCTAAAAAAAACCTCCCAAAAAAATGATCATCACTAAACCTAGCCTCTCCCAAAAAAAAAGCTCCCTATATGCTCTCTTGCTCTCACTTATATAGGCCACCAACTCTAGGGTTTCATCTTAAATGCCCATTTATTATTTTTTGATTTATACTAACCAATCATTCTCTACATTTCCTTTTTCTATTTATGATGGTTGCACATGTATCAATTCCATTATGAAACTTGATTGGCCAACAAAAATTTTTCCTTTTTACTCAAATTCTCTTCAAAAGTTTCCTAACTTATTCAAATCAAATTCTAATTATTTCCAATTTCCTCACTTAGTTGCCAATCTTTGTTTGACCCTTACACAATTTGACTTGTGCTTGACTCACAAGAAAAAATCAAGAGAGCATATCTTGTTTTATTATATTTTTTTGTTTTTATATTTTTTTATTTTTTAATTATTTTTTTATTTTAATTTGGTGGGCCCGGACAAAATAGGGTGTTTACAGTTGCCCCTCTTTACTTGCTCGTAGCTAAGAAGGGTGAGCTTCTTGTCTATGAAGCAAGTAAAGATAAGAACACTTATTTTGTCCGGCTCGACAACAGACGCAAGTAAAACCAGGATGCCTTTGAAAAAATGGTGTTCGCCACTACAGAGCTTTTAAAGAATTGTGCCAGCCGTTACTGGGCTTTGAAAAGAATTTTGCCTGCCGCTACAGGGCTTTGAAAAGAATTGTGCCAGCCGTTACTGGGCTTTGAAAAGAATGGTGCCTGCCGCTACAGGGCTTTGAAAAGAATTGTGCCAGCCGTTACTGGGCTTTGAAAAGAATTTTGTCTGCCGCTACAGGGCTTTGAAAAGAATTGTGCCAGTCGTTACTGGGCTTTGAAAAGAATAGTGCCTGCCGCTACAGGGCTTTGAAAAGAATTGTGCCAGCCGTTACTGGGCTTTGAAAAGAATGGTGCCTGCCGCTACAGGGCTTTGAAAAGAATTGTGCCAGCCGTTACTGGGCTTTGACAAGAATGGTGCCTGCCGCTACAGGGCTTTGAAGGGTGCCTGCCGCTACAGGGCTTTAAAGGGTGCCAGCCGTTACTGGGCTTTGGGGTGCCTGCCGCTACAGGGCTTTGAAGGGATGCCAGCCGTTACTGGGCTTTAAAGGGGTGCCAGCCGTTACTGGGCTTTGGGGTGCCTGCCGCTACAGGGCTTTGAAGGGGTGCCAGCCGTTACTAGGCTTTGGGGTGCCTGCCGGTACAGGGCTTTAAAGGAGTGCCAGCCGTTACTGGGCTTTGGGGTGCCTGCCGCTATAGGGCTTGAAAGGGGTGCCAGCCGTTACTGGGCTTTGGGGTGCCTGCCGCTACAGGGCTTTAAAGGAGTGCCAGCCGTTACTGGGCTTTGGAGTGCCTGCCGCTACAGGGCTTGAAAGGGGTGCCAGCCGTTACTGGGCTTTGGGGTGCCTGCCGCAACAGGGCTTTAAAGGAGTGCCAGCCGTTACTGGGCTTTGGAGTGCCTGCCGGTACAGGGCTTTAAAGGAGTGCCAGCCGTTACTGGGCTTTGGGGTGCCTGCCGCTACAGGGCTTTAAAGGGGTGCCAGCCGTTACTGGGCTTTGGGGTGCCTGCCGGTGAACGTAATGGATGCACAAGAGGGGGGGTGAATTGTGCTTCAAAAATAAATGCTCAAATAAAACGACACAAGAGTTATACTGGTTCGGTCTACCTGACCTACGTCCAGTCCTCAACCACCCAGGCCGAGAGTTCCACTATATCTCAGGTTTTAAATTGGGTTCACCTGAAACCTTACAACCGCAAGTTTTGCACGGGATCACTTGCAACCTTACAACAAGTTTTACACAGGCTCACTTGTAACCTTACAACAAGTTTTACACAGGCTCACTTGTAACCTTTCTAACTAGCTCCCCCTCACACCAAGCAAGGGGTTAACCTTTACACTTAAAGGATTTTTCTGACTAAGTTCTCTCAAAGAACGGATGGTGTTACACACTTAAGTACAATAAATGCTCTTATAACAGAAAGAGACTTAACTACAATGAGTACAGAATAATTAGATGAAAGATCACTCAAAGTGTTAAATGCTCTTCGCTTTTTCTGGGCAGCTTTGAATGCTTGAAGATGTTCTTAGTTTCTTGCTCTAACTTCTCTCAAGAATATTCAAAGATAATAGATAACCTCATAAATGAGGTTTGAGTCTCTTTATATAGTCTTAAAGCAATCTGTCTCTTGGTAGTTGGGAGAGCCGTTTGAATATGGTCGTTTAACCCATGTTACCGTTTGCTCAATAAATGCTTCATCAATGCATAGCAGGGTTGACTTGCTTTATCTCTGAGAAGTAGTCCTGACACCTCTGCTCTGACAAAAGCATTCTGACACTGCAACTTCTGACATTCTGATTGCTTGCGGAAGCAGATTCTCATCCGGAAGTAATTCTACTGAGTGTGCTGCACTGAGTGTTAGTCTAACAGTATAAAAACATATAGTCACATGCAGTGGGAGTGTTCTTAGTCTAAGAGGTCTTCCTTGCATCAGGAAGCACTTCTACATCCGGAAGTGATTCCACTGGATGAAGGATTTTGTTCACTATTACTCACTCTCGCTCAGTGTCTATTCAATCCAACAGTCAGCGCTAGTCACTAAGCTATCGGAAGCACTTTCACTTGACGAGGTAAACTCACTGACGCTTAGGGTTATATCTATTCTATCAGTCTGCGCCAGTCAAGATCTATCAGGAAGCTATTTCACTTGACGTGGCTTTTTCACTGACGCTTGGGGTATTCTATTTTATCAGCCTGTGCCAGTCTAAGTCTAACAGGAAGCATTTTTACTTGACGAGGTGAACTTACTGACGCTTGGGGTGATATCTATCTTATCAGTCTGCGTCAGTCTAAGTTTAACAGAAAGCAACTTCACTTCCGGTTGAATCATAGCTTAGTCTTAGGTTTTGTATATCTAGCGTTCATGGACTAAGTTAAATCTCTAGGAAATTACTTGCTGCCGCTGGGGGATGAAACATTCATCCGCGAGCCCAAGTCCTAGTCTATCCGGAAGTAAGTCCACATCCGGTTGCACTCTTACTTGGGATCCTGTGTTATTCTATTGCTTTCTAAGTACTAGACCTATTCTTTCATATTTTAGTCTTCATCAAAACTTAAGATTCTAACATTCTCCCCCTTTTTGATGATGACAAACTCAGTATTTAACTATTTATCGATTAAGTCCATATGAAAGGGTTAACAGGAAAACAAAAGCAATAGATAAGAACAAGTAACTGAGACAAATATTATTGATAAACATAAGTTACAAGTCAGAGTTACACAATCAAATAACATATACAAGTAAATAAATTTCACTAAGTATGAATAAAAATATGCATGAAAACAAAACAAGAAAATTTTAAGTTAAAAGGTTTTTGGATTGGGGGTTTAGGGTTTTTGTTTCTTTTTCCTCTCCCTCTCCTCTTGTCTCTCTTCCTTTTCCTTTTGTAGTTTGGCTAGCTCGACCTCATGAACATTCTGGTCAATTATCCGCTGAAGCTCTTCTTCATCCCTCTCTCTTCTGAGTCTCTCAGACTCAATGGATTCCTCAAGAGTCAAGTCTTCAATTTCCAGAGCTGGCTGAGGACATCCTTGTGTTCATTGACATGTGCAGAGTGGACATCACATCTCTCCCCCTTTTGGCATCATCAAAGAGGGTGAGGACCAGGGATAGAGTTTGGTCTAGAGTTGGGGTTGATAGGATTGGAGTGAGGGGTGGGTTCGTTGTGGTGAGTTTTTGGGTTTGTTGGTTATGAGAAGGTGAGGGTTGGGATTGGTGGTCATTTTGAGTTGGTGGCTGAGGGTGAGATCTTGGTAAGATGATTCTCGACTTGGCACATTCTGTCCTCAAGCTGCTGGATTTGTTCCCAGCGTCATACTTAGCACGGGGAGGACTTACCAAGGACTCAGGCAGCCTAAAAGGATGCTCTTCCTATTGTATTTCCGGCAGATTTGATCGCCGCATCCTCCTCCTTAGGGATGGACTTCCTCTTCTTATCAAGCTTCTCTTGCTTAGAAACCACTAACTGTTCTGCCACTCTACCAGAAGTTTCAGGCTGACCTTGAATATTTTCATCCTGCTCTGGTGTATTCTGCCCAGAAACTTCATGGTGTTCTTGATGTTCATTGCGATGTTCTTCACGATGCCCAGATTTTCCAGAATGTTTATGACTTGATTTCCCAGATTTTGACTTGTGTTTCTTAGATGAGGAAGGTTTCTTTGAAACTAGGTTTGTTTCATGGAATCCGGCCATTTTTGTGTGGGTTTGTGGTAAAATGCGAAGAAAATGAAGAACGTAGAAGAAGATGAAAAGTTTTGTATGCAGAGAATTTGTAAGTATAAGTGAAAAGTGAAAGTGAAAAATGATGTCCTATTTATAGGTACAGTTACTAAGGATAAAATGGTCATGCTTTTTCACATTTTCACACATTGGGTAGCGTAAACAACTTAAGTTGGAACGACACACCTGATGACACATGTTGCTTCACATTACCAGAGAAGACATAACGTCTCTTTTGGGAAGTTGAAGAGTTTTCTGAAGTGACGTGTCTCTTGACTAGTGCTGGCGCTCTCTTGGCTTGATCATCCAGTGTCAGTGAGTGATCATCCGGAAGTGGTTTTGCTTCCGGTTGCACTTGCTTAAGATTTAACATTGAGTACCTGCAAAAACATATATTGGCACTCCGATGCCTAAGTTAGTATTGCTGTGAGTGATAAACAATCAAGTATAATGAATAGAATTTACACTTCATTTGGGTTTACCATTCCCAAATCACCTCTAATGAAAGTAAATTGGTCAAACCCCAGAGGCTTGGTAAAGATGTCAGCAAGCTGTTGTTGTGTGGGGACAAACTGCACCTTGACATCCTTCTTTTGAACATGGTCTCTGATGAAGTGATGTCTGACGTCAATGTGCTTTGTCCTAGTGTGCTGAACTGGATTCTTGGCGAGGCTGATAGTGCTTGTGTTGTCACAGAGAATAGGTGCCTCAGGAAATTCCAAGCCAAGATCTCTCAATTGGTTCTTCAGCCACAGCACTTGGGCACAACAACTTGCTGCAGCAATGTATTCTGCCTCAGTGGATGACAAGGACACGCAGGTCTGCTTCTTGCTCGCCCAAGACACCAGACAACCACCAAGGAAGGCGCATTGTCCACTGGTGCTCTTTCTGTCAGTCTTATAACCTGCATGGTCAGAGTCAGAGTAAGCCCACAAGAACTCTTGGTTACCTCTGGGATACCAAAGACCAAGTTCTTGTGTTCCCTCAAGGTATCTCAAAATACGTTTAACGCATGTTAAGTGTGACTCCTTGGGGTTGGCTTGAAACCTAGCACACATGCCTACACTAAATTGAATGTCAGGCCTACTTGCTGTTAAGTATAAGAGGGAACCTATCATTCCCCTATACATGGGCAGGCTGACAGATTTACCCTTTGCGTCAGCGTCGAGTGCGGCAGTGGTGCTCATAGGAGTGTCATACTCCTTGCATTCATCCATCCCAAACTTTTTGAGTAGTTCTCTGCAGTACTTAGTTTGGGAGATGAAGATTCCATTCTTCTTCTGTTTGATTTGCAGGCCTAGGAAGAATGTTAGTTCTCCCATCATTGACATCTCAAATTCACCCTGCATAGTCTTAGAGAAATCTTCACAAAGCTTCTCGTTAGTTGCCCCAAATATAATACCATCAACATAAATTTGGACAATTAACATATCTCTATCTTTGTGGAGGATAAACAGTGTATTATTTAATTTGCCTCTTGAGAAACCCTTGCCCAGCAAAAAGCTGCTGAGTCTCTCATACCAAGCTCGTGGAGCTTGTTTTAGGCCATATAAAGCTTTCTTTAATTTATACACATGGTTGGGGTGCTTATGGTCCTCAAAGCCAGGAGGTTGTTCTACATATACCTCTTCTTTAATATAACCATTAAGAAATGCAATCTTTACATCCATTTGATATAATCTAAAGCCTTTCATGGATGCAAAGGCTAGAAGAATCCTTATTGCTTCAAGTCTAGCGACTGGAGCAAAAGTTTCTTCATAGTCAATGCCTTCTTCTTGGTTGTATCCTTTGGCTACTAGTCTGGCTTTGTTTCTGGTAATTTGACCTGTCTCATCCAGTTTGTTTTTAAAGACCCACTTGGTCCCCACTATGGATTGATGAGACGGCCTTGGGACTAGTTCCCACACTTGACTTCTCTCAAATTGATTTAGCTCTTCCTGCATGGCAATAATCCAGTCGCAGTCCTCAAGAGCTTGTTCAACTGAAGTTGGTTCGATTTGAGATAGGAATGCTCCAAACTCAACTTCATTTTGAACTTGTCTTCTAGTTCTGACACCAGAAGAAACATCACCAAGCACTTGATCAAGAGGATGGTCCCTGTGATGTCTCCTAGCTATTGGCAACTGTGCCTCCTCAGGCATGTGTTGCACTCCAGGTTCATCACTGGGTTCACCTTCTTCTTTGGGATTGCTTGTTGGTGTTTCTTTTGGTGGTGAGGAGGATGATGGTAGTTTTGGAAGATTAGGTGTTTCATCATCTTCTGTGGATTGTCCCCATGTAGGAGTTTCATCAAATACAACATGCATGGATTCTTCTACAGTTTTAGTTCTCATGTTGTATATCCTATATGCTTTACTTCTAAGGGAATATCCTATGAATATACCTATATCAGCCTTTGGATCAAACTTACCCAAATTTACCTTTCCATTATTATGCACGTAGCATTTTGATCCAAATATTCTGAGGTGGCTGATGTTGGGCTTTCTTCCTTTGTATAGCTCGTATGGAGTCTTATCCAAGCCCTTGCGAACATAGGCTCTGTTGGAGATATAGCAAGCAGTGCTCATAGCGTCCGCCCAGAACACTTGAGAAACCTCTTTCTCATTGAGCATGCTTCTAGCCATCTCTGTCAGAACCCTGTTCTTCCTTTCGACTACTCCATTTTGTTGAGGAGTCCTTGGAGCTGAGAAGTTATGTTCAATGCCGTTTTGCTCACATAGCTCTGAGAAGCTATGGTTCTCAAACTCTCCTCCATGGTCTGTCCTTATGGCTGTGATTTTGAGCTCTCTCTCATTCTGCACTTTCTTAGCCAGGACAACAAAAGCATCAAAAGTATCTTGCTTAGAGGCAAGAAACATAGTCCATGTGAACCTTGAATAGTCATCCACCACTACTAGAGCATATAGGTTTCCACCCAAGCTCTTCACTCTTGCTGGCCCAACCAAATCCATGTGGATTAGTTCCAAGGGCCTGCTGGTGGAGACTTTCTTCTTGGTTTTGAATGAGGACTTTGTTTGCTTTCCTCTTTGGCAGGATTCACAGATAAAATCATGCTTTACTTTAAATGATGGAATACCCATAGCTAGCTCCTTTTTAATAAGCATGTCGAGTTGAGTAAAATTAACATGAGCTAGTCTCTTATGCCAAAGCCAACTATTCTCATCACTAGATATTAAACATTTTTCTTCTAGTTGTTGGCATAAGTCTAAAGTATATAGATTCCCATTTCTATTTGCCTTAATCTTGCATTTTAAGTTGGCCTTATCTATATTCAGATCCTGCTTATCAACTATTAAGCACTCATTTGAATCAAATATTACCCAGTTTCCTCTGTCCGTGCTCTGGCTCACGCTCAGCAGGTTGTGACAGAGACCGTCCACTAGATAGACATCCTTGACTGGTCCAACTTCTCCAACTCCAGTGATCTTACCACTTTGATTTCCTCCGAAGGTCACTGTGGCTCCATCTTTGATCACCAGAGATTTGAACTTGTCTCTGTCTCCAGTCATATGTCTCGAGCATCCGCTGTCAATATACCATTTCTTGTTCTTGGATGCTTTAAGACACACCTGGAAAAGTCAAGTAAACTTAGGTACCCAATCTTTCTTGGGTCCTCGATCATTAGTTTTCAATGCCCTTGGTCTAGAGTCATCCTTCTTGACCTTGGGCTTGTGAATATTTAGAGCCTCTGGCTTAGAGTTGGCTCTGGACTCTTGGGTTTTCCCTTTGGAATGATTCCAAGGTCGGGATCCTTGTCCTCTCTTAGTTTCCTTAGCAGATGGAGGATCCTTTGTTGCCTTGGTTCCTTTAGGGACCCATTTGTAGGAGCTACTTGCTCCATGCTTCTTAGCATTACAGGTGGACGTGGAGTGTCCCTTCCTGTTGCAATAGTTACAGAAGCTGAAGGGTGAGGAGCTATGACTAGTGGCTTTATGGAAGAACTTTAAGTAGGGCTTTACTTTTGGTTCCACCCACTTCTTCCCTCTAGGAGTATATCCTAATCCAGTTCTATCCCTATATGCCCTTTGGTTCATTAAGAGTATATTTAGCATTTCTGAACCATTGGTAAACTTCTGCAGGGCATTTTGCAGCTTGTTATTTTCCTCTGAGATTTTGCTGCAATTAGGGCAGCTCTCAGGTGTTGGGGCGTTAGGTTCTACTTGGGGAGAACCCTGGCCATCCACTACCGGAAGTCTTCTAGCTTTCGCTAGTTCCTCACTTAGTGAGTCCACCTTGGACTCAAGTGATTCCTTTTTGGTTTTCAACACCTTATAGGCTTTACATAGTCTAGAGAATTCTTCATGAACCTCATTGTAAGCCTCTTGTAGTTCAGGAAGAGTTACCTCATGATCTTCGTTGGTGAGGTCAAGATCTGAAGATGCTTCTTCATCATCTTCTCTGGCTACCAGGCAGAGGTTGGCAGCTTCTTCTTCATCACTTGCTTCCTCATCTGAGCTATTTACCCAAATGGAGGAAACAAAAGCCTTTCTTTTGTCCTTGCCTTTTGACCTCTGCAGGCTGGGACACTCAGCTTTGAAGTGACCAGGCTTATTGCATTCAAAACACACAGGGACCTTTTCTTTCTTGTATCCCTTCTTCTGGCTGGAATCACCTCTCTGATAGCCTCCCTTCTTTCTGAAGAATTTCCTAAATTTCCTCACCATCATAGCCATCTCCTCATCGTCCATCTCCTCCTCATCATCCTCATCATCGTCATTGATCTCCTTGCTGGGAGCAACGAGAGCAAGGTTCTTATTCTTGGATGAGGTTTGAGGAGCTCTCATAGCCAGCAAGGTAGGTTCATATTCAGCAAGAGAGCCAAATAGTGCGGTGATGGAGCTGGTTGATTCTCCTTGCACTTCTTGCAAAATAGTTACTTTGGTGATCCAGTCACCCTTCAAGATCTTTAGGATCTTGCTCACTTGCTCTCTTTCAGGAATATCCTTACCCAGCGAGGCCAAATTGTTGATGAGATGGGTGAACCTGAGTTCCAGCTCTCTGATAGGCTCAGTAGGGCTAAGCATGGCGAACTTGTGAAATTCTTCCACCAGCATCTCAACTCGCCTTGCTTTCACTCCCTTGGTTCCAGAGTGAGCAGCCTCAAGAGCCTCCCACATATCTTTAGCATTTTTGTGGTGGCTGATCCTGTGAAACTCTTTAGGGCTGAGAGCACACTGGATGTAGTGCATGGCCCGGTAGTTTAGTTGGACTAGAGCATAGTCCTCATTTGTGTACCTAGATCGCTGCTTGGCAAAACCATCCTCATCCAGTGGTGTGTAATCCCCACGTTCGATTACATCCCAGAGTCTGATGTCGCTGGATTTGATATAGGTCTCCATTCGAAACTTCCAGAATGGATAGTTATACCCATCAAAGCCTGGAGGCTTGTTGGGTTGAATAGAGACATCTGGCAGGGAGTAATCTGTATCCATTACTGGATCTTTGCTTTCTGGATTCGCTGGAATCGAGTGAGAAAGACCTGCTCTGATACCAAATGAACGTAATGGATGCACAAGAGGGGGGGTGAATTGTGCTTCAAAAATAAATGCTCAAATAAAACGACACAAGAGTTATACTGGTTCGGTCTACCTGACCTACGTCCAGTCCTCAACCACCCAGGCCGAGAGTTCCACTATATCTCAGGTTTTAAATTGGGTTCACCTGAAACCTTACAACCGCAAGTTTTGCACGGGATCACTTGCAACCTTACAACAAGTTTTACACAGGCTCACTTGTAACCTTACAACAAGTTTTACACAGGCTCACTTGTAACCTTTCTAACTAGCTCCCCCTCACACCAAGCAAGGGGTTAACCTTTACACTTAAAGGATTTTTCTGACTAAGTTCTCTCAAAGAACGGATGGTGTTACACACTTAAGTACAATAAATGCTCTTATAACAGAAAGAGACTTAACTACAATGAGTACAGAATAATTAGATGAAAGATCACTCAAAGTGTTAAATGCTCTTCGCTTTTTCTGGGCAGCTTTGAATGCTTGAAGATGTTCTTAGTTTCTTGCTCTAACTTCTCTCAAGAATATTCAAAGATAATAGATAACCTCATAAATGAGGTTTGAGTCTCTTTATATAGTCTTAAAGCAATCTGTCTCTTGGTAGTTGGGAGAGCCGTTTGAATATGGTCGTTTAACCCATGTTACCGTTTGCTCAATAAATGCTTCATCAATGCATAGCAGGGTTGACTTGCTTTATCTCTGAGAAGTAGTCCTGACACCTCTGCTCTGACAAAAGCATTCTGACACTGCAACTTCTGACATTCTGATTGCTTGCGGAAGCAGATTCTCATCCGGAAGTAATTCTACTGAGTGTGCTGCACTGAGTGTTAGTCTAACAGTATAAAAACATATAGTCACATGCAGTGGGAGTGTTCTTAGTCTAAGAGGTCTTCCTTGCATCAGGAAGCACTTCTACATCCAGAAGTGATTCCACTGGATGAAGGATTTTGTTCACTATTACTCACTCTCGCTCAGTGTCTATTCAATCCAACAGTCAGCGCTAGTCACTTATCTATCGGAAGCACTTTCACTTGACGAGGTAAACTCACTGACGCTTAGGGTTATATCTATTCTATCAGTCTGCGCCAGTCAAGATCTATCAGGAAGCTATTTCACTTGACGTGGCTTTTTCACTGACGCTTGGGGTATTCTATTTTATCAGCCTGTGCCAGTCTAAGTCTAACAGGAAACATTTTTACTTGATGAGGTGAACTTACTGACGCTTGGGGTGATATCTATCTTATCAGTCTGCGTCAGTCTAAGTTTAACAGAAAGCAACTTCACTTCCGGTTGAATCATAGCTTAGTCTTAGGTTTTGTATATCTAGCGTTCATGGACTAAGTTAAATCTCTAGGAAATTACTTGCTGCCGCTGGGGGATGAAACATTCATCCGCGAGCCCAAGTCCTAGTCTATCCGGAAGTAAGTCCACATCCGGTTGCACTCTTACTTGGGATCCTGTGTTATTCTATTGCTTTCTAAGTACTAGACCTATTCTTTCATATTTTAGTCTTCATCAAAACTTAAGATTCTAACAGCCGGTACAGGGCTTTAAAGGAGTGCCAGCCGTTACTGGGCTTTGGGGTGCCTGCCGATACAGGGCTTTAAAGGAGTGCCAGCCGTTACTGGGCTTTGGAGTGCCTGCCGATACAGGGCTTTGAAGGGATGATAACGAGGACTTTGTTCTGCCCCCTGATGTTGATAAAGTGCTGATGCATATGATGACACTTGAGATGAAAGTGATAATGATCAAGAACGATGATAACATGTCGTGAATGATAATGATGTAGAAGGCTGAACATGTCATGAATGATGATGACAATGATGGAGCCTTAAACAGGATGTATGACAACAAAGGTATACACATTGCCCCAATATAAAGTGCTGATGCACGCATGTGATGGCACTTAACATGAAAGTGATAATGATGATGAACGATGATGAATAGAAGGTTGAGTACATCATGAATGAAGATAATGTATATGGCTGAACATGTCATGAATGATGATGACAATGATGTATGACAACAAAGGTATGGTGGTGTGGCATTAAACACACATTGCCCCAGTATAAAGTGTTGATGCACACATATGATAGCACTTGAGATGAAAGTGATAATGATGATGAACGATGATGATATAGGAGGTTAAGTGCATCATGAATGATGATGATGTAGAAGGCTAAACATGTCATGAATGACGATGACAATGATGGAGCCCTAAACAGGATGTATGACAACAAAGGTATAATGGTGTAACATTAAACACACATTGCCCCAGATGATGGGTGCAAGCACTTCGATGAGCATGCTAAAAATGCCCCCAATATGAAGTCCAAATGAAGGTGATGAATATTTTTGACCCTAAGCACATGATGACTCAAAAATGCAAACCAATGACGATGAGTCTTAAACAATGAAGAAGATATTGACCAAATGATGACGCTGATTGTCATGTAATGCTATGTATGTGGCGGTCTTCCAAAATGAGACCGAAGATGGTGATGAGATCCTAATGAGGATGAACATGAAGTGACGATGGGAGTAGACTTACCAGCGATGTTACTTTCTTAGTCAATGAACAAGATATCAACCAAATAATGACATTAATGGTGATGTAATGCTAAGTATGTGGTGGTCTGCCAGAATGAGACCGAAGATGGTAATGGTGAGGATGATGTGATGTGACCTAATAAGGATGAGCATGAAGTGATGCATGGGAATAATGATGAGTAACATACCTGCAATGTTGCTATCTCCTTGGACTTTCCCTTAAACAGAAACTCATCAGTTCAATTAAGACATCATTAAGGTTGTTGACCCTAAAGAAACGAGATTTCAAGCGTGATTCTCATAGTCTTAATAGCTTTTGCATTTGCCCTAGCCTAACAAAAGTCCTTGAAAGTTCCTACTGAGGCGATGTATGATATGATCACAATATAAGCCTCAAACTTTCCCCCTAATATTTGAAATGACTCACAAAATATTTCCAGGAGGATGACTTTACAGTTACAATTTCTTCCTTGTTAAATTCATTGTCAAGAATGACAATATTTCTCTTTTCGCTCTATCTTCATTTATAATGCTTGCATAGTTCAAATATTTTTTTTTGGACTTCATTTAACAATGTCAATGTTGTCCAATGAAGTGGATGCATGTCAATAGAACTGGGGAGAATCCCCAAGTTCTAATTTGGTTGTCTTTACTGAATAAAAGGCATGTATTGTTCGTCCTATATGAGAAGTACTATGAAAGAATCATATGCCATGTGAAATGAAGAGTAGGATCGAAATGAGATATTTCCCTGTTGTGAAATGTTTGGGGAACAATGTGTGAGTATAGTGAAAACTTTGAGATTTTAACACACAAGTCACATGAATAGAGGATCAAAATTGCTATTAAAATCATTTTATGCACCTTGAGTTAGATAACATCTAGGTAAAGAGTTTAACAAGAATGCAATGCCCCAATGATTTTCCTCACAAGGTATAGTGTTTACTCTCATCACTCAGTGTTTGAAGGTTAGTGTTTGCTCTCAATATCCAGGTTATCCAATTCCTTTCCATAGGCTTGGCAATAATCTAATTTCTTCATCAACCTAAGATTCAAATGCATATATAGATCACAAGAACTTTCAATAGGTTAGGATATGGGAATAAGATACAAGGAGAAGATGACATATGGAATTGAGGCAAATATTCAAGATGAATATGAAGCAAATGATGATTCGAGCAAGTGTACACTCCAAAAACTTTATACATCGGAGGAACTTGGTGAGCTTTATTTCTTTTCTTTTCCTAGCTCTAACTTTTGCCTAAGCTGATCTCTTAGCGAGCTTTTTTGTGCCCTCTCTCTTTTTAAGTTTTAATTTTTGCCTAAGTCGCCCATTTTTTTTAAATTTTGCCTGAGCCGCCCTTTCAGGTTTTCGGCTCAATGAGCTTCTCATCTTTTTTTTTGGCTCTAACTTTTGCCTGAGCAGCCCTTTCGGGTTTTCGGCTCAGCGAGCTTTTCTCCTTTTTTTTTCTTTTTTTTTTGGCTCTAACTTTTGCCTGAGCCGCCCTTTTGGGTTTTCGGCTCAGCGAGCTTCTCTCCGTTTTTTTTTTTGCTCTAACTTTTGCCTGAGCCGCCCTTTCGGGTTTTCGGCTCAGCGAGCTTTTCTCCTTTTTTCTTTCTTTTTCGACTCTAACTTTTGCCTGAGCCGCCCTTTTGGGTTTTCGGCTCAGCGAGCCTTTTTTTTTTCTAACTTTTGCCTGAGACGCCCTTTCGGGTTCTCGGCTCAGTGAGCTTCTCTCCTTTTTAGCTCTTCTTCTTCTTCTTCTTCTACAACTTTGTGAAGTCCAAACTTTTTAAAAGAGAGTATTCTTACAAAATGACCTCCATGATTAGTAGAAATGTGCATGTGCACCATCACCAAGAAAATTGAGTGATTGTAAGGGTAAAATGTACCCCAGAATGTAAGGAAGATATTTGGTGAATGGATACGAAAGGAATGTCATAGAGCTGAAAATAGATGAAAATGTGGCTCTTAGATTTGATGGGAAAATGAAAGTTTTGATCTTTTCTATATCAAGCAAATTCACCCTTAAGTTGTAGTTTGAAAAAGATACATGCCAAGTTCTAGATTGGTAAGGGATAAGTGGAACACACATTAAAATGAAATAATATCTGTAGGCTCAAATCCTCACATGGCTTATGTAATCATCATTGCATTGCACTGAAGTTAAACAATTTACCCTTTTACTAGCCTCATCAAAGTGAGATTCAATTTTTCTTTTTTTATTTTTATTAAAAAAAATCCATTTCCACAGTATGTTATCACCTCTATGTATGCAACTTGTGAATCAAATCTTGGGAAGACAACCATTTAAGGGCGGAGGGTGAAGAAGATAGGATGACATTGACAAATGTCAAATGAAGTCATTTAAGGAGAAATAATATATGCAAACATTATTGAATAAAGATTTAGCATCTTATTTCTTTTATTATTGCTTTTCTTTTTTCATATGGGGATGTCTTTTAGACCAATTAAAATCTCTCTAGTTATTAAAGACTTCATATCCTCAAGATGTCTATTACATGAAAGTAACAATGACTTGAGAGGATTACCATTCCCTCCTCAAATATTCATTACACTATAGGGAAATAGAAGTGATAGTCTCTCATCTTGAGAATGATTAGTTTCACCCAAACCAGTAGTCATGTGTTATACAGATGCGTTGGGGTACTTGATTAGGACGCTTAGACTGAGCAATATTGTATTACCTTATGAGCGCCCTCGAGATTCCTCAAGGAATTTATTATCCCATAGGGAGATCAAGAGTTGATCATTAAGCCATATGGATATCACATCCTATTTGGCTTAAGACCTTTCAATGAGTGATGCTTCGCCTCCAGACTCCTCAAGGAATTTATTATCCCATAGGGAGGTCAAGAGTTGATCATTAAGCCATATGGATATCACATCCTATTTGGCTTAAGACCTTTCAATGAGTGATGCTTCGGGCTTAAGAACCTCTAATTCCTCAGAGAATTTAATATTCTTCAGGGATTCCTCAGAGAATTTAATATTCTTCAGGGAGTTTTTAGAGCCTCTAATTCCTCAGAGAATTTAATATTCTTCAGGGAGTTTTAGAGTTGACCATTAGATTAGAATGATCTCGAATCATCTCCTGACCTATGATCTCACTGTTGATATGTTTAACTCATGTACATGTAACCACTAGCCTCCTCAGAGAATTTAATAGAGTGTTAGAGTTGACCATTAGATTGGAATGATCTCGAATCATCTCCTAACCTATGATCTCATTGTTGATATGCTTAACTCATGTACATGTAACCACTAGCCTCCTCAGAGAATTTAATATTCTTCAGGTAGTGTTAGAGTTGACTATTAGATTGGAATGATCTCGAATCATCTCCTCACCTATGATCTCACTGTTGATATGCTTAACTCATGTACATGTAACCACTAGTCTCCTCAGAGAATTTAATATTCTTCAGGGAGATTAAGAGTTGATCCTTAGAAAAGAAGAAAATTGAAT
Source organism: Mimosa pudica (assembly GCA_029929735.1). NCBI lineage: Eukaryota > Viridiplantae > Streptophyta > Magnoliopsida > Fabales > Fabaceae > Mimosa > Mimosa pudica. The sequence goes on along the minus strand of JAKELP010000023.1, from coordinate 10,496,905 downwards.
TATTCTATTTATGATCTTATAAGAGTACATATCAAAAGAAGATGCATTTTATTTATTGAATGAGAATGATTACGAAAAAAATAAATAAATAAATAAATGCCCTCTAGTGTCCTATCTTGGGAATAACCTTAGGGTGGATCATGTACCCTATAAAGGAACGTGCTAACTTATTGGGTAGGCTTCTAAGTTCTTTCTAATATGTGAAAAGGTTTTAGGTTCTCCTAATAATCCTCACAAGGTCTCCTAGTTGCCCTCATCATGATGATGAAGACCCCACTAACAAAAATTAACCTTCAGGGAGTAATGAAAACCCCTCAGAGATTAATATTGTCGCATGGGTAACAACTAGGATGAAGTCTTCACAGTAACCTCAGGGTTGTAAAGCCTCTGGGAAACCATTAGAAACTTCCTCTCACTAATGTACTCTCGACCCGGGTATAGGGCCAAATAATGTGTGTGTGATAGTGTAAGTGGAAGTGTGTGAAGAGGGCATAAAAACCTGAGATATATACAAATAATATGAAGAAAGAAAAAAAAAAGTTAAACAAAATAAATGACATTAAAAAAAATAATAAATAAATAAAAGAATAACATAAATAAAATAAAGTTAATATTAAGGTCATAGTTATTTTTAAACAATAAACTTAAATGGGCTTGACTCTAAAAGAAAATAAAACTTCCCCAGTGGAGTCGCCAAACTGTAGCGCCCGAAAAATTAGGTTAAATTAAGTGGAATAATGGAGCCGCCACCAAAATTTTTTAAAAAGGATATTTTGGAAAACCTTTTAAAATAATAAAAAAATAAAATAGGGTTCGGGAGTCGATTGTGCGTGGGGAAGGTGTTAGGCACCCCACAGCACCCGTTCAAGAAAACGGTTACCCTAAGTTACTTATTTAAAAATAAATATGACCTTAATTTTAATTTTATTTTAAATTACCAAGAGAAATTAATATATACAAATAAAAATAAAAATAAAACAAAAAAAATCAATATATACAAATAAAAATAAAAATAAACAAAAAAAAATATTTTTTACATTTTTGGACTTGACCTAGGATTTGACCTAGGGCCTACGTACCCTTAAGGGATCAAAGCCCACGTAGTTCGGGGTAGAAATGTGTGTCACTTGGTTTGTGTTTTTTAAGAAAAAAAACATTTGTTTAAATTTATGAAGAAGAAAAAATATTATTTTTGGTTTGTTTTTTTTATATTATGAAAATGCATATTTATTTATTTTTTTAAAGAGGAAACACTTCACAATTTTGATTGAATCGCCTGAGGAGATAATCTCTCTCGGAGAAACAATCGACTTTCAACCTGAGAAGATAATTCAATCTTTCTCGGATGAAAATCATTCAACCCATTTTCCTCTTTTATGAAAACCATTTCATTTTATTTTTTGTTTATAAAAAAAAGAAAAAAAAAATTCAAAACAAAATCATATATCAAGCAAAGATAAAATATTGTAAAAAAATATATACATATATATACAAAAAAATTATTTTCAAATAAAAAAAAAACTAAATAACTAAGAATAATCCTCTCTTATCTCAAATCATTGGCTAGGTGAAGAGACAATCAAATTGTCTTAAAGGGTTATACACCTTTGCCTAAATGAGATTAGAGAGAGATTATGAATGCCTCCGTCTACAATGGACTTTCATCGGCATAAGAAAACTAAGGTAAGAAAAAGAAGAAGAAGAAGAAGAAGAAGAAGAGGAAGAAGAAGGGATCTCACATCAAATCACTCTCCACTACTCACCTTCTCTCTATTTTTCCCTAAGAAATATAAGAAGTATGTTATAGATGTATACCTTTCTAATACACCTCCTTTCTTTACTCTCCAAACCCTAGCCTTTTTCTCTCCTTCTAAAAAAAACCTCCCAAAAAAATGATCATCACTAAACCTAGCCTCTCCCAAAAAAAAAGCTCCCTATATACTCTCTTGCTCTCACTTATATAGGCCACCAACTCTAGGGTTTCATCTTAAATGCCCATTTATTATTTTTTGATTTATACTAACCAATCATTCTCTACATTTCCTTTTTCTATTTATGATGGTTGCACATGTATCAATTCCATTATGAAACTTGATTGGCCAACAAAAATTTTTCCTTTTTGCTCAAATTCTCTTCAAAAGTTTCCTAACTTATTCAAATCAAATTCTAATTATTTCCAATTTCCTCACTTAGTTGCCAATCTTTGTTTGACCCTTACACAATTTGACTTGTGCTTGCCTCACAAGAAAAAATCAAGAGAGCATATCTTGTTTTATTATATTTTTTTGTTTTTATATTTTTTTATTTTTTAATTATTTTTTTATTTTAATTTGGTGGGCCCGGACAAAATAGGGTGTTTACACTTACTTTTTGCTAAATCACAATATCCACTTCAATTAAAATTATGCTCAGGAACAGATATTTTTCAATCTTAGACAAGAATTGGTGATCTGCTCAATTTATATTCTGCTATCATGGGGTCATACAGAAGAATAGGAAAGTTTGTCTTTGATTCATTTCAAAGTTGCTCTTGGAGAAGGAGTATTATGCCCAAAACCCAATTTTTTCTATCCAATAAAAGATTTTCCCAGTTTGAGCAATTGTTGTTCCCTTCTTGGAAGACATCTAAATTTCACACTGGGATTACATCGCACTCTCTTGTATCACAGAGATTAAGCTTACGAAATAGAGTCAACAGGAACTTGTGTAATCCACTTCTCAATGAGGCAAGGAGATTTTATTATGCGGATCAGCACAATAATTTGTACAAACCTTCGAAATCGAGACGTCTTAGAAGGTGGTTTCCTGCCGGTGTTTTGATAGGATCATGTTGTATAGGGGTTATTTTGAAGACATACTATGATCATCTCGAAAATGTGCCCCTCCAAGGTCGGACGCGTTTAATTCTCGTATCACAGCATAAATTGAGGAGAATATCAGAGATGTCATTCAAGGAAAATAAAGAGATTTTAGAGAGCGAAACATTGCCTGATACACACATTGAAAGCATAAGGGTTAGAAGAATAGCTCAGGACTTATTTGATGCACTCCACAGACAAAGTGAAGAACTTGGTATTTCACAATTTGATGGATTGGATTGGGAGGTTTTTGTTGTGAAAGGTTTTGGAGATGTCATTGGCATGGAGTATGGGAAGATTGTTTTGTTTGATTGGGTTTTGGAGCATGTCACAAGTGATGCAGAAATAGCATTCCTCATTGCACGTGAGGTACAAATTTATATATGCTTGGTAATATTATAATTATTTGGATACTTATTTTTACATTTTTATATTTGATTGGCTGCTTGTGACTGTGACACTAATACATGCCTTTTAGATTGGGCCTATTGTGGCTCGACATGTTGCTGAAATTATGACAGTACATTATTGCCACAAGTTTTTGAAACCTATACTCGATTCAATGGGCTTGTGGGATACACTCATGAAAAGATATGATGCTTCTGTCTCGGTTGCCTTAAGCAAGTAAGCCACATTTACTCTCAATTACTGATTCATTTTTCTAACATCTATCAATTGGCTCTATGACTCTATTTTTTTTTTCTCAGAAGCTCTATGACTCTATTAAGCTGCTTGTTTATTGGTAGGATTGATATATTGAAATAATATTTCTCATTTTTAGGGCCGTTATGTTGGCATAGATGGGGAAAGAAAGTAAAGTGAGGGAAAGTGGATGGTTTTTTGGTTATTTACAAATTACATATATTTCAATACCTACAAGTTTTTTCTCTTTATCTCACTTTTCTTGGTCCCCACAAACTTTACTTTTCCATCATTGCCTAATTTACCTCTACTTTTCATCTTTACCCCTTACATTTAATTTTATTTCCATTATACACTTTCAATCCAACCAAACGGACCGTAAGAACATAAGATTCCCATTTTGTGATGCAATGCAATATGCTCTTACTGTATCAACCTTAATCAAATTTTCAATTTCCAGGCATGAGTATGAAGCAGATTACATTGGGTTGTATTTGAGTGCTTCAGCAGGATATGATCCCAGGGCGGCCCCAAAAATTTTGGAGAGGATAGGTAAGGTTTGCGGTAAGAACTCTACTTCTCATCGCCCATCGCCTAATCGGAGGGCAAAATATTTGTCAACGGGTGAAATCATGGAGGTACCTCTTGCTATATACCTACGAGGATGTCTCAACATTAATGCTTGAGTTTTACATGCTTGTTTCCTTGTTTATCATTGTATATTAGGAGGTTTGAAATTAAGGCATTTGGAGGTGGATTTGTTCTTAATTACAAGATATCTTTTTAATTTGTCACAATTTGTTTCCAAATTATGCATATTGATACTCCAATGATAAAAAACTTAGAGAAGGAGAAGGAATATGAATATTAAAGATAGATGATTGAATGCTTTGATGATAATAAGGGATTATAAGTAACTTTTTAGGGGTAAAAGATCATATTTGCCCCGGAAGTTTTAGGTTAGGATCAAATTTGCCCCTAAAGTTTTTTTGCGATCATATTTGCCCCTGAAGTAAACAAAATGGTTCAAATTTACCCTCATATCCTGAGGATAAATTTACATGTAGGATATGAGGGTAAATTTGAACCATTTTGTTTACTTCAGGGGCAAATATGATCCTAAAAAAACTTTAGCGGCAAATTTGATCCTAGCCTAAAACTTCCAGGGCAAATATGATCTTTTACCCAACTTTTTAGCTTAACTAATGAAACGAGGTATTTTTCGATAAAAAATGAAACGAGGTAGTCAAATTTTATATTTAAGAACGGATTGAGTAATCTTAAGTGATCAAGATAAGTTTATTTTTGGGAAAGGTGCAGAAATAGCCACCATAAATTTGAAAATGGGTACCTATAACTCTGGTAAATTTAAGGTTGCAAAACCATACACTATAAATAAAAATGGGGCATAAGTAACCTTTTCAAACAGAGCTGTTAAGTTTGATCACTAGTTGACTAATAATCCTAATGTGGCTTATTAAAGTGGCAACACGTGGCATTAAAAATCATTATTTTTTTGACGTGGCCACACGTGTTCTCACCTCTCAAGCTTCATCTTTACCATAATTTTCAAATACTGAAGCACACCTGAATTAGTCAAAACAAAGAAGTAAACGGCTCAAACAAAAATTCCTACTCATGGTGAAAATAAAAGAAATCCCAATTTCCCATTTGGTTCATTCACAATTCCTCACTCGGTTACAGAAAATTACATGGAAGGGTAGGACATTCTCACCAAGATTTGTATAGGTAGTTGAGTGTCTCTACCACTGTGATTTCTGCCCAGTACCATCGAAGAACGAAGTTGGGTTTACTTCTTTCAATTTCATGCGAAGCGGATTCTAAGGAGAACGTAGAGTGAAAATTGAATTAATTTCAGTTGATTATGAAACCCAAAACCCCAGAATCCCAACAAAACCTAATTCATTTCAAATTCCACCCTTAGGCTCACCCAAAAAAGTCGCAAAAAAGGGGCAGAAAATGAGCTAGAAACTCACCTTAAGTCGCTTCAGGCAAATTTTCATGAGAGCAGAGAGAGAGAGGAAACATGGAAGTGAGGAACAGAGAAGTGAGTTTCGACGACAAACGGAGGATGAGAACAGAGTGGTGAGGCGATGAAGATGTAGCTTGAGAGGTGAGAACAGTGCCACGTCTAAAGAAGTAATGATTATTAATGCCATGTATTGCCACTTTAATAAGTCACATCAGCCTTATCAGTCAATTAACGGTCAAACATAACAACTTTGTTTGAGAACATTACATTTGCCCCGTTTTTATTTACAGTATACGGTTTTGCACCCTTAAATTTACTGGAGTTATAGGCGTTCCTTTTCAAATTTACAGTGACTATTTTTGCACTTTTACCCTTTATTTTTATTGTTTGAAAAATCTACAATTTACAAACTTGTTTTCAAAGTTAATTTTTAAGATGATGATGATGAACCAAAACTTAAAAAATATACATTGCACGGATAAGAAATAAAACTACGACTAGTCTTTCATATGTTGACAAAAATTATATCACATATTAGAAAACGGTGAAGTGACCTCTAACCGTTTTTGTCTAAATCACGGAAGAAAAATGAAGGGAAAATCCCAAATAAATCCCTCCGAATATCCAAAAGGACAAGTGAGGAACTTATACTTCCAAAAGGACCATGAAGGAACCAGCACCTATCTATCATTTTAAAATTTTGCGAAAAGTCAAAATTACCCTGATCCTAAAACACAAATTGCGAGAAGAGGGTGAGTGTTAGGGTAGGTTTAGGGTGGGGTAGGGATTTGTGTTTTAGGATGTGGATAATTTTGACTTTTCGCAAAATTTTAAAATGATAGATAGGTGCTAGTTCTTTTATGGTCCTTTTGGAAGTTTGGGTTCCTCACTTAACCTTTTGGATATTCGGAGGGACTTATTTGGGATTTTACCAAAAATGAAACAAGTAATTTAGCAATCTTTAAGATTCGACCCACAAAATTGAACTAATATGGAGAAAAGGTTTATGAAAGGAGAATGACAAATAAATTTTACTTGGATTTCACTTGAACAAAAAAAGAGGATATCAATTTTCAAAAGGACATATAAGGATTGGGAAGGCCCAATTTTGATACATAAACATTGGTCAAGGAGCAAAAATAGTACATAACTATTGAAAAAGTCACAAATGATTCTCAATTCTTGAGCATGGGATCAAAAATGATATTTCACTAATATGAAAATAAGATTATACATGAAAAGTACAAAATACCCTTATAAAAAATAAAACTAAACACATCTTCCCCATCACCCTAACAACTTCAAACTCTGATGATGTGTAGCTGAGGAGAGAGGATTCGAAGAGGAGCTGATGATGTGTGGTGGTGGCTACCATTGTATGCAGGCAACTCCTTATAAGGGCCTTTTGGCCATGCACAACTATCGTTGTGTTTAGTTTTGTTTTTTTATTTAGGCATTTTGGAGTTTTCAAGGGTAATCTTATTGTCGTATTAATGAAATATCATTTTTGATCCATGCCCAATAGTGGAGGATCATTTGTGACCTTTTTGATAGTTATATACTATTTTTGTTAATTAGTCAATAGTTATGTATTAAAATTGGATATTCACCCTATAAGGATTTATCCTCTGTTTGGGATGAATGAAGTTTCTACGAAATGACCATTGAAAATTAATTGAGTTACCATTCTTGTTACCTAGGATACAAAGTACTTATTGAAGTTTAAAATCTCTTCAAGTAGTGAAAGAACAGTAGTCCTTACACGCGTTACTTGAGTAGTTAACTGTGTTTTCATACTAGTTACATGAAATACAGAAGTAGTTAGTGAAGTTTGAAATGTCTCCAAGTAGTGAAAGAAAAATAGTAGTTACATATATGTTTCTGAAGTACTCCATATGTTCCTCAATATAAGATCATTTTCACTAATTTGAGTAGATTAAGGAAGTTAATTAAGTCAATTATTTATACATGATATTACCAATTTATTCCAAGGGCAAAAGTGTTGATCTAATAATTAATTATTTCACATCAGGCATAAATAATACTCCCTCCGGTCCTAAATATAAGACCTAATTGACTTTTTTAGAAAATCATATAAAAAAGCAAAATAAGTTAATTATAAATTGATTTACCGAATTTTTTCCATTAGATTAGTTTATTTTACTTATAAGCTAATGTATAATCTAAAAATATAGTAGTATCAAATATGCAGATAGACTTGTTGAATGAAATTTTTACTGCAGGATTTTAGTAGTTTGAGAACTGAATAGTTTGTTGAGAGACTTCACTCCTTTGTTATAAAAAAACAAATAAACTATATTATAAAATATATTTTTTTATATTCTATTTTCGGGGGTAAATTTACACTTAAAATACTCCAAGGGTGGATTTGCAACCTGGGCAAAGGTACCAAAATAGCCACCGTAAATTTAAAATGAAGCACTGAGTCGCTGGTAAATATAAGGGGCAAAATCGTACACAGCAAATTAAAATAGGGCAAATGTAACCTCTCAAATAATCATAGTTAAACGAAAGTTTTTTTTTCAGACGTGAGCCCCACCATATGACGTGTCAGCTTCAAAATCCACTGTGGAACATGAAATGCATCAAATTGAACCCTATATCATCTAAAATGAACCTTAAACCCTTGCAACTTTTGGAAACTTCTAGGGTGTATTTGCACCTTTACTAGCCACATGTCACTTCTTGGCTGACCCACAATTCACTTCTTCTGTCTTGTGGGTGATAGGAGACAACATTAATCATCGACTTAACGGAGGGGAAATTTTATAAAAAAATTTACTTCCGGTGTAAAATTATACCTAAAAATATACGAAAGGAATATGCACTTTTTGGGATATGCACTTTTTGTTATACTTATGAGGGTGATTTGCACATTTACCCTCATAAAATAATAAAGTGGAATTTCCTAGATGCCTAACAACTAGAAAGCATATATTGAGACTTTTTGGTAATTTCAGAATATTTTTAAGATTTCAAATAAAGGCATCACATAAAATAACCAAATATTTTTTTTAATTGAATAAATCAAATTAAATATCTAAACTAAAAGGCAATATATTTCTATGTATAAACACTAATATAGTTTTTGTTATAAAAAAAACTAATATCGTTTTTAGATGTATTATCTCTAAATCCATATGAAACAAAATTTGAAGATAAAAATCCACGGAAATTTCGTTATATATATAAGTCATCCCTTGCGTCAAGAAGAGATGTCGAAGAGGCGGCTTTGAGAGTGGTAGCGGGCAATCTGATCAAAAAAAGGAGAGTGGTAGCGGCCGAAAGAAAATAAATTAGAAAAAAACGACACAAAATTTGAGAAAGGGAAATCACTGTAGAATACGCAGAGAAAGAAGCCAAAGAAGTATTATTTCTCTTCTTTACTCAATTTTATAGGATTATTTCTAACCTTTTTTATCATATATCGAATTATCGATGGCTAATGTCACGGACTTGGTTTTAATACCAATTTGTCACGTGCGGCACTAGCAAACTTCTCACTCTAGAATGCTAGTCAGCCTTACTCTTAACTCTCAAAAGAAGTTAAGTAATATGAAGGAACTTTGATTTACAAGGAAAGGAACTTTCTATTAATCTCTCTCAAAGGTCTTTACAAAGTTCTCTAACTTTGGTTGGTTGAAAATGAGAGGTGGTGATGCCTATATATACTAATTCCACCTCCTCAATGGACGGCTAAGATCTATTTGATCTAACGGTTACAATTGATTCTCTAGAATATTCTACCAATCTCTCTAACTATTTACAATATTCTAAACTATTCTAGAATATTCCTGAATACTCCAAGATTCTCCATAAAGCTCTACAAGCTTCTACAGAGTTCCAGAAGCTTCCAGGATCTTCCAGATGCTTCCACTTTCTTCTAGAGAATTCTAGAAGATTCCAGAGTGTTCTAGAGCATTCTAGAATGTCCCAGAATGATCTAGACTGTTCCGGATTATTCCGGATTGTTCTGGGCATCTCCGGAAATTTATTATTTTAGTATTTTTACTTTAATTATGAGTGGTTCGTGACATTCTCCCCCACTCAATATGGCGACGTCCTCGGCGCATCTCTCCGGTATGCCTCGATCAAGTCCTTGTAATCCCATAATGTAAGTTCATGTTCCCAGCTTGCCTCACTGTCGGGAGCTCCTTTCCACTTGACTAAATACTCCACATAATTTGGATGACTCCCGCGTCGTGGGATTACTCGGTGTGCCAAAATTTCTTCAACTTCACGTTCTGGCACAGTAGTGATGGCAGTTGGCGCTCTCTTTGACTCGCCTCTACTTGGATCATCCTCATCCTTGTGGAATGGCTTTAAGAGACTCACATGAAAAACAGGATGCATCTCCAAGTGTGAAGGCAAGGTTAAGCGGTAGGCTAGCTTACCAATTCGTTTCTCAATTGGAAACGGTCCCTCGTAACGCCTTACTAGCCCTTTATGAACTTTGGCAAACCGCCGACTCTGATGGGGAAGGAGTTTCACCATGACCAGGTCTCCTTCCTCAAATTCAAGATGCCTTCTCTTCGCATCGGCCCACTTCTTCATCTTCTTCGCTGCCTTGGCCAAGTAAGCTTTCGCCAAGTCAGACTTCTCATGCCACCCTTTGGCAAACTTGAATGCGGCAGGACTTGGGCCTTGATAACCAACGGCTAGAGTATGTGGGGTTAATGGCTGCTGTCCGGTAGCTAACTCAAATGGACTCGACCCCGTAGACTCGCTCTTTTGCAAGTTGTAAGAGAACTGAGCGATGTCTAGATACTTAGCCCAATCTTGTTGATTGGCATTCACATAGTGCCTCAAGTAGAGCTCCAATAGTGCATTCACCCTCTCCGTCTGACCATCTGTCTGTGGGTGAAAACTTGTTGAAAAGTTGAGTTCAGATCCCATGATCTTAAAGAGCTCCATCCAAAATCTTCCCGTGAAGCAAGTGTCCCTGTCACTCACTATAGTCTTTGGAATGCCCCAATACTTCACCACATATTTGAAAAATAATCGTGCAGCATCCTCGGCAGAGAACTTAGTTTGCACGGGAATGAATACTCCGTACTTACTAAATCTGTCCACCACGACCATAATGTTGCTGCATCCCTCGGATTTTGGCAAACAAGTGATGAAGTCCGTGGAAATACTCTCCCATGGTCTCTCCGGAATTGGTAGTGGTTCAAGCAAACCAGCCGTAGGGCGTTGCTCTATCTTGTCTTGTTGGCACACAAGACAAGTCTTCACATATAGTTCCACATCGTCCCGCATCTGGGGCCAATAGTATGCTCGCTCAATGAGTGCCAAAGTTCGCCTAACTCCTGGGTGACCAGCCCACCTTGAGTCGTGGCACTCCTTAATGATCTCCTTCCTTAAGCCTTGCCACTTAGGCACATATACTCGATTTCCCTTGGTGATGAGCATCCCATCCTCAAGCCAAAACCGGCGCGTCCTCCCTTGACTTGCCAATTCCATCAAACTTTTGGCTTGTGGGTCTTGCTCAAGTCCCTCCTTAAGACGTTCCACCATAGGAAAATTTGGGCTTGTGATGGCAGCAAGTTCGGCCTTTCTACTCAACGCATCGGCCACAACATTGCCTTTCCCTGGCTTATACTCCATCACAAAGTCAAACTCAGCTAAGAAAGCTTGCCACCTTATCTGCTTTGGTGTAAGCTTCTTTTGCTTAAGGAAGTAACTCGTGGCAACATTATCGGTCTTCACCACGAACTTGGTCCCCAATAAGTAATGCCTCCAAACTCTCAAGCAATGGACCACGGCAGTCATCTCCTTCTCCTGGACCGTGTATCGCCGCTCTACATCATTGAGCTTACGACTCTCGTAAGCCACTGGATGACCTTCTTGCATTAGGACTCCTCCTAAGGCAAAGTCAGAAGCATCAGTCTGCACCTCATATGGTTTGGTGTGGTCAGGCAAGGCCAACACCGGCTCCTTGATCACGGCCTCCTTAAGATCTTCAAAGGCTTGTTGACACTCCTTGTCCCAGTTCCAAGCCTTATTCTTCTTCAATAAGTTGGTGAGGGGTGTGGCTATGGAAGAGTAACCTCGTATAAACTTCCTATAATAGTTAGCCAAACCAAGGAAAGAACGAAGTTCGGTTACCTTCTTTGGCGGTTCCCACTCTTGTATAGCTCGTACCTTGGACCCATCCATTCGTAGTTTTCCTTCTCCCACAATGTGCCCAAGGAAGGTGACTTCTCGTTGAGTAAAGGCACACTTCTCCTTCTTGACATATAGCTCATTCTCTCTTAACACTTGGAAGACTTGCCTCAAGTGTTGGATATGATCCTCCAATGTATTGCTATATATGACAATGTCATCCAAGTACACCACCACGAACTTGTCCAAGAAGGGTTGTAGGACTCGGTTCATGAGAGTGCAAAAGGTAGCTGGAGCATTTGTGAGTCCAAAGGGCATAACCAGAAATTCAAAAGAACCGTACCTCGTCACACATGTGGTCTTCGGTTCATCCCCTTCGGCTATCCTTACTTGATAGTACCCTGATCTTAGATCCAACTTGGAGAACCATAGAGCTTGACCAAGCTGATCAAAGAGATCTGCAATGAGTGGAATCGGGTACTTGTTTTTCACCGTGATCTTGTTAAGCGCCCGATAATCAATGCACAATCGAAGCGACCCATCATGCTTCTTCTGAAACAATATCGGCGCTCCATAGGGTGCTTTTGATGGACGTATGTATCCCATGTCCACCAACTCCTTCAACTGCCTCCTTAACTCCTCAAGTTCCGGAGGCGCCATGCGGTATGGCACTGCCGCTGGCGGGGTTGCACCAGGTACCAACTCGATCTTGTGATCCGCCTCCCTCTTAGGTGGTAACTTCTTAGGCAACTCGGGTGGCATCACATCCTTGAACTCTTCAAGGACACGTTCAATGCTTCTAGGAACATCTTCCATGGCCGGGGCATCTACCTCCTCCTTCAAGGCTGCGAGGTAGGTCGGCTGCTTCTTTGAGATTCCCTTGGAGAGCTGCATAGCTGAAATCTGATTCTCTTGAAGTCGGGCTTCACGCTCTAGAGGTACTAGACGCATGTTGCCTTCCTCCAAGATGCACATAGTGTTTGCAAAAGGGATGGGAACTGCCCTAACTTTGTCGATGAATTCCATACCTAAGACAATTGGATGGTCATCCATGGTAACTACTGAGAAGTCCATGAGACCGCTCCAATCTCCTAGGTTCACCTTCACTTCTCTTGCAACTCCAAAGGTGGCCTTCGGCTCCGAGTTGACAGCCTTCAGCCATCCTTGCTTCTTCTCATAAGGGATCCCCATCTTCTTTGCCTCTTCTACTCGCAGAAAATTGTTGGAAGCTCCCGTGTCCACAAGTGCTTTCACGGTACGTCCTCTAATCTTAGTCTCCACAAACAAGCGCCCCTTTTCTCCGGATTTGGGCACCTCAACTTTAGCCTTGATGGCGTTAAGAAGTTGTAAGGATCCCACCCTCCTTTCTTCTTGCTCTTGCTCCTCTCTCTCAATGAGGGCAGAGAGCTTGGCCTTCTTTGGGCAATCCCTTGCCCTATGTGGTCCTTCGCAAAGGAAACACTTAAGTGGTGGGTTTTCCCCACTCTTGTACTCCTTAGCACCCTTGGGCTTATAGTTTGATTCCTTGCCTCGGTGGTACTCTCCCCCACTCTTTCCTTTGCCGCTCTTATCTTTTGGCTTAGACTTCTCCGGCTTCTTGAATTCGATAAGAGACTCGGCAATGGAAATAGCGGTGGTTAAATCTTGAGCACCTCGTCTTTGTATCTCCAACTTAGCCCAAGTTTGTAAACCATCCATAAAAGTAAAGAAAGCTTCTTTATCAGGATAGTCAGGTATTTCGAGAAGTACCTCTGTGAATTCCTTCACGTAGTCCCGGATGCCTCCCTTATGTTGAAGACGCCTTAGCTTTGCTCTAGCTTCTTCTTCAACATTGTTTGGATAGAACTGCCTCTTGAGTTCTCTCTTGAAATCATCCCATGTACTCATGGTGCATGTGCCCTTCTCAATATCCCCTTGTCTCCTCCTCCACCATACCATTGCGGTGTCCTCGAGGTAGAGACTTGTCATATCTATCTTCAAGGCGTCATCATTGATGATGAGCGCCCTAAAGTGTTGCTCCATACTCCATAGGAAATTATCAAGTTCCTTCGCGTTCCTTGATCCTTTAAAGGATTTGGGTCGTGGAACATCAACTCTAGAGGGAGTAGTCCTTACCTCAGACGTTGATGGAACATCATGTGCAAGTGTTTTCTTGCACAACGCGAGCTCCTCCTTAACCTCACTGAGTTCCACACGAAGTGAAGAAACTTCAGCCCTATGAGACTCCTCCATGGAATCTACCCGATCCTGACATTGGGCGAGTACTTTGTTGATGGCGGTTAGCACCTCCTCACGGAACTCCTCCATGTTCCGCCCTACCTCCTCAAACCTTTCCTCCCCATCGACTATGGCCAACTCCACCTTGGCTAGCCGTGACTCGAATCCTTCCATGGGTTCCCTCGAACGAGACCTCTGGCTCTTTTGTTTCTTCTCAACTCCCTTCTCCACCTGAGAAGTGTTGCTCCCGGTTTCCATTTCCCTCTTCGTTCCGACGAGCCTTCAACCTTGTGCTCTGATACCAACTGTCACGGACTTGGTTTTAATACCAATTTGTCACGTGCGGCACTAGCAAACTTCTCACTCTAGAATGCTAGTCAGCCTTACTCTTAACTCTCAAAAGAAGTTAAGTAATATGAAGGAACTTTGATTTACAAGGAAAGGAACTTTCTATTAATCTCTCTCAAAGGTCTTTACAAGGTTCTCTAACTTTGGTTGGTTGAAAATGAGAGGTGGTGATGCCTATATATACTAATTCCACCTCCTCAATGGACGGCTAAGATCTATTTGATCTAACGGTTACAATTGATTCTCTAGAATATTCTACCAATCTCTCTAACTATTTACAATATTCTAAACTATTCTAGAATATTCCTGAATACTCCAAGATTCTCCATAAAGCTCTACAAGCTTCTACAGAGTTCCAGAAGCTTCCAGGATCTTCCAGATGCTTCCACTTTCTTCTAGAGAATTCTAGAAGATTCCAGAGTGTTCTAGAGCATTCTAGAATGTCCCAGAATGATCTAGACTGTTCCGGATTATTCCGGATTGTTCTGGGCATCTCTGGAAATTTATTATTTTAGTATTTTTACTTTAATTATGAGTGGTTCGTGACACTAAGCATGGGATTTGTTTTTCTGACTACACGATCCACTCCATATTCTTCCTTAAACATCTTCTGAATTTTTAATGTTCATCCCATCAAATCCCACCATTTTCTCCTTCAAAATCTCCTTCAAATCAATTTTACTAGATCCCACCAATCTCTCCTCTTCCTTCCTAATTCCATGCATTTATTCCATGATTGACTTATTCCTTGATTGTTCCTCCTTATTCTCCAATCCTTTATTCCACCTCCTAAAATATGGGTGCAAGATCATATGGCGTCTAATTAGTAGATAAATTAAATTTATCAGATAAAAATATTGTAGATTTTTTTTTTATCAGAAAAGAAAAAAGGGAAAATTAATTTGAGGTCCTCCACAAGGGACTTAATACTAGAAAAGTCCCAAAAGTTGAAATAATTAATGTAGGGTCCCAAGGGACCTCACTTTAATATTTTTGAAAATTGAAAAGACACTTTTGCACCTGACAACCTGTTGGGCAAAAGTGTCTTTTCAATTTTCAAGTATATTAAAGTGAGGTCCATTGAGACCCTACATTAATTATTTCAACTTTTGGGACTTTTCTAGAATTAAGCCCCTTGTGGGGGACCTCAAATTAATTTTCCCAAGAAAAAAATTGTAGATTAACTAACTGGAGATTATACGTTTAAATTTGTAGATTTAATTCTGATAAAAAAAATCTGATAAAAAATATATGCAGATTTAATGAAAAAAATCATTGTAAAAAATATAATGGAATTTCCCAAAGGTATCAACTAGAAAGCATATTGATAAAAAAACTAGAAAAGCATAGATTTAGGCTTTCCGTTAAAATATGAAGATTTCAAATTAAACATACATTATTGATAAAAATAAAAAAATTATAATAAGGACGGAGCATTTGATAGAGGTAACAGACTGTAGAAGACGCATAGGAAGGTACTATTTCCCTTCGTTTCTAGTTCTTTATAGGATTATTTTCTAACCTTTAATCACACATCTATGGCTCGGCATGGGATTTGTTTTTCCGAGTTCCGACTACACTATATTCCTCCTTTTCTTTTTCTTTAGGATTTAGACTCTATAATAATATGTTATGTTCGTTTTTTTTACGATCTTGCTTGATGAGCGCCTTTTTGTGATTATTGCTTTTTCTCAGCATTTGTTCATTGTTATAATGTATTGTTGAATTTTTTTGATAAGGGCATTCATATGTTGGGTCTTGTTAAATGTGGTAGACTCAAACTACATTATATACCTTTAATCTACGTTCCAATCTTCCATGTCTCATGTCGAATCTTCATAATTTTTTCCTTTCATTTCACAATCAAATGACTTTGATATCATGTTGAATTTATCGATCAAGGTGGTAGAATTTATCCACATATACCTTTTATTCACCTCCATTTGAGGTGGCATTTAAGTTTCTCCACTTGTATGATAAATAATTGATTTATTAACCCATATTCTTTTGAAATTATTAGGTGTACACTACTCAATGTTTTTATATTCTTAAGATTTCGTTCTTCATTCTATCTTGATAGACAACTTGGATATATACATGGAACAAATAAAATTATGGGCTCCATCTGATTTAAGTACTCGCCGTAGTAGAGAATATAGACTGATGAAGAGAATGGAAGTATTTATTAGAGAACTTGACAACTCTCAATTATATCGAGATTTTCGACACTTGCTGCAAGTTTCATCGATTTCTGAACATTTCCGAAAGGTCTTGGGTGCACACTCTAAAATGCAAATGGTATTGTATGGTATTGGTAGATTCGAATTGTGTAAAGAATCCGCATTACAGCTTAGTCTTGCAATATTAATGCAGAGAGATTTAAGATGGATTGGATTTCTACAAGTGTTTGATCCCATTCTTTCTGCAGTTGAATGTCGTGTTTTGGAAGCATTTGGCTGCTCTGTTATAAATTTCAATGAAAACGGAATGAAGAGAGCATTAGAGCCAACATTATTTTACATGCCATATTGTCCTTCCGATTTATATTACAATGTGTTGCGTGTAAATTGGAACCCTGATTTGTTGAGTAATGTTGTTATATTTGGAAATAGTGTTTTCAAACATTTAAGATTCACATATGAATTCGTGATGGAGAATCGAAATCCCCGTATAAACTTTTTCAACATTATTAGTTGGATATTCTTCGACGTTGAGTTGCAATACAAGAATACTATGCACTACGATAGAATTATCTCCGAAGCCAAAGGAAAAATAGATTTACAGGTTTATTCTTGGACAAAATTAAGATTGGAGGAAAAGATAGAAAGTTTCATCGACAATTTAGAAAGCTCTCAGTTCTATTATAATCTTCAAGACACACTACAAACTCCACCTGTTTTGCAGCATTTGAATAACATGATGATGAGATCAAAATCTAAGATGAAGGTAGTAATTTGTGATATTAGGAGCATTGAATCTTCAAGTTTGTCAAGATCATACCTTAGCCTTATAATATTTATGAAAAAACATTTCAAATGGATTGGAGACATACAAGTGTTTGAAAGATTTATCTCTGCAACTGAGTGCCAAGTTTTAAAATATTTTGGGTGTACGGTTTTGTCCTTTGATGAGTTTAGAAGATCATGGCAAGGTCTAAAGCCAACTTTGTTCTTCATGTACAGGTCTCACAATGATTTGCTAGAGAAATTGTTAGAAGCTAATTGGAAATCTAATCTATTGAGAAATATTATTATATTTGGAGATTCCGTAAAAAAAAATCGATATGGATCTCATATATCACATATGGATATTGATCACTCAACGAGGTATAGTAAGGCTATTGAAAGCTTCTCAAAGGATGTCAGCATCAAAACCCTTCCTGATGGCATTTGCACTAGAACTTTATTTGAAAAATCAAATGAACGGGAGGAGGACTTCCTCATATCTGTTTATGAAGCTTTCGGCCATTCAATAAGCTGGAATTATTTCGACCATGTCACAGAAGCAGAATTGCAATTCATGAATAATTTCTTAGGAAAGGGGTGTGATGTATCATTATTTGGGTGAGTATTAGACATGGATTAATTTATTACTTTTAGCTAGGCAATGATGATATCAATATTTTTTATGATAAATTTGTAATGTTCTGAATATTTTTTTTATTTCATTTATTATGTGTTTTAGATTGAGGACATTGTTACTTTCATATTTGGTATGGTACGAATGTTATTGTCCTTTAGAACAGCCGTTAGCTATGACTTATTAACATTTATGTTGCTTTAAAAGTTTATTCTTATGTTGTGCGTGTGCTGCTTGTGCTTGTGTATATTTTATCTTTACATGATTTGTATTTGCACTTTTTTTTACTGATTAATGCGGATTGTAAGAGATTGTGCTGTTAAAAAAAAAGGAACAAAAATGAAATATGAAGATTTTGTCTTAAACGAGCAATTACTCCCGTGCGTTGCACGGAAGAAAGAACTTGTAAGTGAAAACTGATCAAGAAATTGAAGAAAAACGTAACAAAATAGGAAAATTATTTTTATGAAAAAAATTAGTTAAGATAGTAGAGATATTTAATAAAGGCTATCACTAATCACAATAATCATAGTGTAACCTTAAACAGCCTGCTATTGAAATATATAAATAGTTATCTAGTAAGGTTCAACTACGCTTTTGTATATGATTATCAGCTTTAAAAACAATCACTAAAACAGAGGGCTCAATTTTGACATTGAAAGGCTAACTACCTGCTCTTGAAATAAAGGGGAAAGCTTCCCAAAAGCTGTTTTCACACCTCATAAAATAAGTTCTACCTGAACTTGAGTGAAAATGCTCCTAACTGTTGCGTGTGGAATTAATGGAGGTCCAAACTCAAATGATTCTTTATCAAGCCAAGGACATGATTACAATACAGATATGATTACAACAGTCAAACCAACCGTATTTGTTCACAACTGCAAGGAATTGATCCATCTAACCAAATGCCATAAGAGAGAATTTAAATGCCATTAGTTTGCTGTCAGAATTATTCATAATAAGAACCACTCAATTTGAATAATAAGGGAGACCAACTAAATGATACATGTATAATTTCAATGACAAATCCTTTAATAAACAAACTCAATTTGACCATGATATATATGAATATAAACTTGTTAATGGCAAAAAAGTGTGTCTATAGTGAGAAGTTAAATTTTATCCAATAAACATGGAAGATCTGTCAATCCATATTGAAGTGACTTAAAGACTAAAAATATGTCCAGTAGTCAATTTGGGCATTTTTTATTTTGCCTATAAACTAATGGATAATCTAAAAATATATCAAATATGTCATAATTTAATAACCTATTTCGCAACCTTAATCTCTCAAAAAAAGTCATCTAGGTCTTATATTTAGGACCGAAGATAGTATTATTCATCTTTGTTGTGAGGATGAATGATAATGATAAATGAGCATTGTCTTCATTGAAATGATCATATTATATATTCACATTTATATGGAATGATATTTCTATCCCTAATAACACATACATGAGTATATATTTGAGCTCTAGCCCACCTTAAAATAAAGGGGGAAGGGACCTATGTATTAGCAATCCAAGAGGAAAGAAAAGTGAATTGAAATATTAATATAAAGGTCTATATATATTTGCACATATTGCTCTCAATGTTGAACTTCACAGTTCCATTGTAAATGACATTTGTAGGAGTTAGAAAAATAAAAGGTCACTTTTCTCTAATACCGAGAGGCATTAGAAACTTTCATAATCTTTATAATGCATGCCCAAGCTAAAACAAAAGAATGAGAATCCTTCATAATTTTTAGTCTCTAACATGTGTTGATCAACATCCTAAGAAACATGATGTGTTTCGTACTTATAAGTCTGTGAATTCCAATAAGTACCACATTCCTTCATCACCAACAGTACCATGGCGACTAGTGCTGCTTCGCCCTCCTCCCCATATCTTCCTTCAATTCATAAAAAAAAAAAAACTAATTATTTGGATCAAGGATCAAGGAAGTCTTTCACGTGGTTCATAATAAAAGGCTTTCTTTCCAAAAGAGTTGCAGAAAGCGGGGAATCTGTCTGCTGCAAGAAAATTGCTACCAGTGCTGCATCAGAAGAATATTCATTTTTCCTCTAAGTTGTATGCCCGCCTATTAGTGATGGCAAGTCAGAAAAATGATATTGATATTTCATGTCAAGTTTTCAAGAAACTGCTGCTATGCAATGAATCTATAGGTACAACTGTGTATCTTAGCTTTTCCCAAGCTTTCACAGAGATGAATGATAGTGTGGAGCTGCTAAGATTTGTTAAAGAAGCAGTAGAGATGACTCATTCAAGCACACCGGTCGTATACAGGATCATTTTTGCCTTTTCCAAAAGTGGGCAGAAGGATAAGGCATTGTTAATATTTGATCACCTTAAAAGATCGCATTTTAGGCTAGATTTGATATCATACAATATTGTTTTAGATATTTTAGGTCGTTCGGGTAATTTGGATGAAATACTTAGCGAATTTGCACCTATGGAGGAAGTTGGTATTGTCCCAGATTTCATTTCTTACAACACTATAATCAACGGCCTCCGGAGGGTTGGAAGATTTGATATGTGTTTACTGTTCTTAAGGAAGATGGTTGACAGTGGCATTGAACCCGATTTGCTTACATACACTGCACTAATTGAGAGTTTTGGTCGATCAGGAAATGTTGAGGCTTCATTGGAACTTTCAGATGAGATGAATTCACGCTCAACTTGCCTAGCTGGGCCAAATGATTTCAAATCTAAAGGAAGGCAGGGGAAATCTTAAGGTAATATGAGTATACGTGGGATTTTATTCTCTGTGGCTTCTTTATTGCTAGATGATTTATAAATTGTTTCCTATTAAATGGTTATGAGGTCATTAGCACCCTAAGGCTAAATTTATCTGAAAGATAGTTTTTTGATAGCAAAGCCTAGAGTGTCTGTCAACTAGTGAATTAATATGCATTTACCTGTATGGGATGCATATTATTACCTTTATACATGTTGGAATCCTGTGCACTCGGGAAGGAAGAACTTAATGTTGCCCTTTTTCCTCTCTCTTCTATACTTGTGTGCAAGAGATAGTTTGCACTACCTTAATTACAAAATGAATAAAGATAATTATAAGTTCACAGAAGGATGTGCTAATTACTTTGATTTGTAAGGAAGGAGTACATGAACAGAATATGCCATCATCATCAAGCCTTTTCTTTGCCTTCTTTGAAACATATATATCTTAAATTTGCAAGTACAACATCTATAAAGATTCTAAACTAAAACTTAAAATTTGACAAACAAAACCATAAATGTGATGATTCAAATATTGAATTCATAATCACAGTTCTTTTCGGGACATTCTACATGACTGATTAACCAGTTCCACAAGCACCTCACATGGAAATAATGATGACACGGGGTTTCGATAATGAGATGATCGATGCTGTTTAGTTCAATATTGCATCTCTCACAAAATGTATTTTCTGTTGCTTCCAACCGTATCTCACACTCTTTTATTCTCAGTAGTGTATGTACATCCTCCAGAGGCATTGGAGGATGCCTTAGACTTTTCACCATCGGTTCATTTCTCTCCATAGCTGCGTAAAACAAATTCAATTCATTTAAAAGTTAAAACAAATCTGAATACTTAAATGCCTTAGCCTTTCTTTGCCTTTTGAATTCCTTATGATTTTTGTTTTCTTTGACGCAAAAAACAATAGGCTTATATAATACTCCCTCCGTTCCTAAATATAAGATCACTTTGGTTAATTTGGGGAGATTAAGGTAGACAATAAAATTACATGATCTTCCCAAAATCCCCTCAATTACTTAACTTAAAGAGGAGGAGGGGTTTCAATGAAAAGAGGGAGTATAAGGGTAGTTTGGGCAAAACTTGAGATAAAAGAGGAAGTGATCTTATATTTAGGAACTTATCCACTTCCCTAAAGTGATTTTATATTTAGGAGGGGGTAAACAAGAAAGATAGTACTCCCTCCGGTCCTAAATATAAGACCTAATTGACTTTTTTGAAAAATCCTAAAAAAACGCAAAATAAGTTAATTATAAATTGATTTACCTAATTTTTTCCCTTAAACTAGTTTATTTTACTTATAAACTAATGGATAATCTAAAAATATATCAAATATGTCATGATTTAATAGACTATTTTGCAACCTTAACCTCTCCAAAAAAAAGTTATCTAGGTCCTATATTTAGGACCGGGGGTAGTAATAAATATATATTCAGAAGTAAGTATAATAAATAATAGGCTTCGCGAGGAAAAAACTCTGACTTCTAACTCCCTCTTGTACTCAAGTCTAAGAACCCATTCCTCTCCTTCATATATATTCCAAATCTCGTTTTCAATCTCTCATTTCCCTGCTTCATTATCAGTAGCTATAAGACTTTCTTGTTTCATTCTCTAATCTGTTCAATATGGTATCAAAAGATTCTAAAGAAAAGCGAAGCCTCTAAGACATTGATTCAACTTGGTGATGTTTTAAATGACACTAAGATCAAAAGTAATGTGATTCTTGTTTCTTGGCAAAAAGAATGCATTAGTCTATCAATGATAATCAGAAACACAATTACCTGAGTTTTCACAATCACTTCTGATAATAATAATACTGCAAGAGGAGCTGAAGAGAAGAGAAGAAAATTAAAGATATACGATTGAATGCTTTGATGATGAAGCTTAAGAAGAAAAAGAAGTAATGATCACAAAAATAAAATGATTTTCACGGGTAAGATAGTAACAACAGTTGACGTTCATTCATGTTCAACAACATACTAACATTCACTTCTCTATACAAAAGCAAAAACTTGTGTTAAGTCGTCTTTGTAATTATTCTCATTAAATACTCTCTGTGTTTCTAAATACAATACCACTTTCAAATTTTAATTTGTTTCTAAATATAAAATACTTAATAATTTTTCTCAACTTTCTTCCAATTTCAACCCTAATGATGTGCTAGAGAGAGGATGAACTGAGACAAAGATATATGGTTAGGGTGATTAGTAATATAATCAATGTGCTAATATCTAACTTAACTAGCATTCTTAAGGGTCTGTTTGGATACATTTTCAAAAGTTATTCTAGCTCTCAAACCTAGGTTTCACACAAAGACACCAAATACTCAATTTTTTTTAGATAAGTCATTTTGAGAAGAAAAGATAGGTTGGAGTTCCAAAAGCTATTTTGAGAAAAAACTACATTTTTCTCCTTTTTCAGCTGAAAGCTTCGATCTCTCATTTAGAAAAACAATTATTTCAAATAAAAAAACATGAAAAACTATTCATCAAAACTATTTTTCAAAAAGTTATCTACTCAAAAGTTATTTTTAAAAGCTATTCTCAAAAAGTTCAATCCAAACATTTTTATTTCATCAAAAGCTATTTTACAGAAAAGTTATTCAACTCAAAAGTTATTTTCAAAAGACTATTTTCCCAGAAGTTATTCTCTAGAAGTTAGATCCAAATAGGCCCTACAATCTAATCAAAATAAATTAGGGAAAGTGACATTATATTTAAGAATGGAGGGATGAAGTACTTGAATAAATAAATCATAGACAAATCATGTAAAGTTGATCAAAGAATATGTCACGAGGGCTCACAAGTAAGTGTCAGCAAAAGAAAAGATTACAAGTTGACTAACTATGTACTGTATGATGTTACTGAATAAAATGGAATTGAATGTGAAAGGTCATTTTGATTTTTTCCCTACTGATATAATATGACTGAAAAATCTCTGATCATACAACTTGCCTTTTTTCTTCAGACTCTAATTCATTTAAAGCATAGAAGAAAGAAAGAAAACAATGAAGAAAGGACTAAAGAAAGCATACACTCTAATTCATTTAATTATTTTTTTGTGCATCTAATAGATGGTACCCAACATATTATTATCAAGATAACAATCACAAATGAGAGGGAATATAATAGATCATACTTTCATTACAAGCAATGAGATACGTACGGTAGGGGAAAATGTGGAAGATATGGAAGCAGCTGTAAAAAATGACGTCGGAGAAACACAAGGTACAGATTGAGAAATGTGTAGGTAAAAGAAGAATGTGGGGTAAAGGGCAGAAGTGAAGTGAGGCAGTTATAGGCAGTTTTGTTCATGCTTTGTTCTGTTTTGGTTCATGCATGTACTTTTTATTACTCGCCAGTCACCACTGCTCATATAACTAACTCCAGTCTTCGCCACATAATTTAATTTCCATAATTATTAAAGGAGGGGAGGTTACTAAGCTTAAGCTGTCCATCCAGTTTCATTTTATTCTTTATTAAAAACAAAATTCTACTTCCAATCCTATGGACTCTTTTAGACTTAAACTCAAAGCTCCAGAGAATTAAATTTGAGGACAAACCAAGTACCTACCTAATATTTGTTGACACATTTTAAATTAGTTTTACTTCACGTAAAATGGAAAAATCGCTTATTATTCATGGATAGGATCACTTTCCCAATTAAAGGTAATTTTGTATTTGAATTTTAGTTCTATTTTTTTTAAAAAAAAAGGAAGGGGGCGAATTATCTTCCTTTTGCCATAAATGAATACGGCGGATTATTATTGTTGTAACCACTTTAAATGTTGAAGTTATTAACATATATTAAGTGAAGACTACATGAAATACTACATATGTGGTTTTATATAAGGTCTTTTAATTTGATTTAATTGTGAATTCCTCCGGGAAAATTAATTTGAAGTCCATCACAAGGAACTTAATACTAAAAGAGTCACATAAACACTCAGAATTAAAGTAGGGTCCCAAGGAACCTCACTTTAATATATTTTAAATGTTAAAAGACTGTTTTGCCCCTTAGCCTAAGTAAACAAGTTAATGGACAGAGATTAATGAGGGCATGAGCACGCATAACAATCCTATGGGCAGTGAATGACAAGTTCATGAGCACTTCTAACAAGGTCATGACTGACCCTCAATGTAATGACCACCCCTCTAACAAGTTAATGGGCAGAGATTGACGAGGGCATGTGCACGCATAACAATCCCATGGGCAGGGATTGATAAGTTCATGGACACTTCTAACAAGGTCATGACTGACCCTCTAAATGTAATGACAACCTATCTAACAAGTTAAGGGGCAGAGATTGACGAGCGCATGGACACACGTAACAACCCCATGTGCAGGAAATGACAAGTTAATAGGCTGAGGGCAACAAAGTCTTTTCACATTTAGAATATATTAAAGTGAGGTCCCTTGTGACCCTACTTTAATTTGGAGAGTTTATGAGATTTTCTAGTATTAAGTCCCTTGTGGAGGACTTCAAATTAATTTTCTCAATTCCTAAAACACAATAACTATTACTTAAATATAATTAATGTTGGAAAATATACCCTCGTTTACAAAAAGATATTATTTATAGATGTGTAAGAGAGAGTAATAATGACAAAAAATAATGAAATAAAATACAATAATTGAATGAATGAGCAAAGTGGTGGGTAAAAGCGTATTCATTAATTAAGAAATTAAGAAAATTTTAAAAACGAATTTACATTGAAATCGTGAAATTACTATACCAATGTAGGGCCAAAGGTACAAAAATGTAGATGTAGTTCAGTCCAAAGTGCACTCAACACAGTGAAGTTTCTTAGCTCAAAAATACATATGTAGTTATGAAATGGGTCAAAAGTGCTCATGACATCATATAGTCTAACAATGTTAGTTTTCCAAAGTTGGTGTCATATAGAATAATAGGTTAGTCTATAAGACAAAGCTGAGAAAAGAAATGGATGTGGGGGAGCAAAAGGGAGGCTGCGAACTGGTTTTTGTTAAATCGGTTACAACCGATTGAAATGAGTAGGCGAGATTCAGTTACAACTGGGGAGAATTCAGTTACAACAGATTGTGTAGAAACTATGTAGAACAACAATTTTGTTCTAAGTTTGTGAAGAGGATTGTGACATTTGGATTTGTTCAAAGTTTAATTCAAGGAAATCATTGTTCATTTAATTCTTTGTAATCTTTAATTTCATTTACATATCTATCTAGTTGTTTAGGCTGTGAAATTTAGATGAATGATTCATATAAAATCCTAGTTGGAGACTATTTGCAAAGATGAATAATTGACTTAAATGAATATGAATTTTAGCAAGTCAAATTCTATTAGTTGAATGAACTTCTTCTACTTAGTTAGTAGTTGAAATTCATGTGGTTAGTGTGAAATTTGATTTGGAGAAACTATGTCAGGTACTTAAGGGAACAAGGAAAATTTAGTGGATACTTGGGGGAGAAATTCACTTCATACTTGTTTTTGCATCACACTTTGTCATTTTATTTCTTTATATGTTTTACATCCAAAGATAACAAAATAAAAATTAGGATACTTTAGGTAATCGTTCCAACACAAAACTGTTGTCATCTTAAATTTGTAAGATGAATCAACGGAATTAATTACTAAGCAAGCTAATTTCCAAAAGATCAACCTAGGTCAGCTACTATACTATATACTAGTTAATTCTAGTTATCTTGATAACCTCACGTCAAAGTTCATCAATTTTCACAATTATTAGTATCTAGTGGCTTACCCCTATTTGTTTCCTCACATCTTAATTCTTGGGGGTGAAAAGTCTCTCTCAACTTCTCTCCTTGCTTTCTTTGGTTGGATCGAGAACCCAGTTTGAGGAGTTCGTGCGTTCATTCCAGGAAATTCCTTCAATTGTAGTTGTTTTTCTCTAATTTGCTACTTGCCACTTTTAGGAAGGTTTTAGCTCGTTTTCAAATTCATTCCATGTGTTTTCGTTCTATGACTAATTTTAGTTGTTTTAAGAAGTTGGTTACTTGTTATGAATGCAATTTAGCTCTTGTTTTGTTTGTGAGGTTATTTTAGTAACACTATGCAATACCAACTTTTTAAAATTCAGTATGGGGTAATGAAGAGTCCAATAACCCATATTGGAAAATCAATTCGATTTTGCCCCGATGGAAAATCAGTCCTAAAGTTGAACAGTTTAGCCTAAATTGTACATGTACTATTTCATAGGGTGATGACTTTATTTTACCCTTCAAGTAAACTCATTGAACCACTGGGTACCTAACGCCCGAAAAATTACATTTAGAATTGGAAAAATGGAGCCGCCACCAAAATTTTTAGGAAGGATATTTTGGAAAACCTTTTAAAATAATAATCTTTAAAAACCAAATCGGGTTCAGGATTCGATTTTGCGTGGTGAAGGTGTTAGACACCCTACAACACTTGTCTATATAAACGGTTACCCTAAGTTGATTACTTAAAAATAAATATGACCTTAATTTTATTTTATTCAAATTACCAAACAATATCAATATATAAAATAAAATAAGAATAAAAACTAAAAAGAAAAAAAATTTACATGATTGGACTTGACCAAGGACGAGTATCCTAAGACATACATACCCTTAAGGGATCAAAGTCCACGTAGTTCGAATGGGTTGAAAGGTTATGTCACTTAGTTGGTGTTTTTTAGGAAAATAATTATTTGATTTTTCAAAGGGTTACATATCATTCTGGCCAATAAACTATTACCAAAGGTTCATATTGGCCAAAGAACAATAAAAAGGTTCATTCTGGCCAATGAACAAAAAAAATGGTTCAATTTGACCAATGGTGCACTGTAAAATACTAAAATACCCTTGGGGCCTAATTAATATAATTTCTAAATATGTGGGTCTCACTTTTAAAAATAAAAAATTACTCCATTCACCCCACCACTTTCTCTCTCCTCCTTCCTCCCATCCAAACACCACCCCTCCTCCGTCTCACCGCCAAAATCGCAACTTACAATTTGAGCCTCCATCAAGATTTCAAATAAATAACCAGATTTCAACTTATTGGCTAGAATGATATTTAATCCTTTTTCAAATAAAGTTTTATATTTGGTTTGTGTCTTTTATTCAAGAAAAGCACATAGTTTATTAGAAAAAATATTTTTTTTTTAAAAATGTGTTGGATTAAACTTCCTGGGGAGATGTAATATCTCTCACGGAAGAATAATCAATCATGATTGAGGAGGTTATAAAAACCTTCACACAACATGAACACCATTTTTAAAATAACTTATTTATTTTTGACAAAATGTTTTACTTTTATTGAAGTTTGATTTATTTGAGAAAAAAATATTTTTCATATTTCTTCTCCCTCTCTTGCTTATTTATCATTGGAGTATCAATATGCATACTTAAGAAAAAAATGTGAAAAATCAAAAGATATCTTGTAATTAAGAACAAGTTCATCTCTAAGTAGTTCCTCTATTTATGTGTTTAGGAACGATGGATTAAGACTTTAAATTGTAGTAATCCCCTCCAAATCCCTTAATTTCAAAACCTCTCAATAAACAAAGAAAGAAACAGACAAACAAGGATGTAAAAGTCAACTTGGTTGGTAGGAAAAATATTAAAGAATTAGAAAGTTTAGAAAGTTTAGGTTTTTGTGTAATTTACATATATCTCGGGCCCACAAGTTTTCTCTCTCCATCTCACACTTTTTCTGGGCCCCACACACTTTATTTTTCATCATTACTTAATTTACCCCTACTTTCCATCTTTACCCCTTCCACTTTCCAATTCTTCACTTTCCTTCCCAACACCAAACGGACCCTTAATGTTAAGGCATCCTCGCAGGTATATAGTAAGAGGTACCTCCATACGCTTTGACAGATATTTTGCCCTCGTTTCAGGAGATGAGCCAGGAGAGTCCTCAATCCAAAACTTGTCCACCTTCTCCAAAATTTTTGGGGCTGCCCTAGGATCATATCCTGCTGAAGCACATAAATACAGCCCAATGAAATCTGCTTCATGGTCATGCCTGAAAAATGAAAATTTAATCAAGGCCGATACAGTACAAGCATATGGCATTGCATCACAAAATGGCTATGTTATGTTTCTAGAATGAGAAATATCATTTCAACACATCAATCCTACCAATAAACAAGCAGCTTAATAGACTCAGAGCCAATTAATAGATGATGGAGAATGAATAAAAAATTAGGAGTAAATGTGACTTACATCTTTAAGACATCCGAGAAAAAATCAACATGTTCATCCAGATGTGGATCCCACACGCCAACTGGATTGTGTATACACTTCAAAATGAAGACGCCATTATGTATTGTCATCAATTCAGGAACATGCCGAGCCACAATATGCCCAATCTAAAAGGCAATAACATGTATATGGTGTCAAAGTGAAGAGCAGACAACCAAATATATATAAAAATGTAAAAAGAAGGATCCAAATAATATTACAACATCAAGCATATACATATGTGTACCTCACATGCAATGAGGAATGCTATCTCTGCATCACTTGTGATATGCTCAAAAATCCAATCGAACAAAATAATTTTCCCACTTTCCATTCTAACGGCATTTCCAAAACCTTCCACCACAAAAGCCTCCCAGTCCAATCCATCAAAATGTGAATTATTGGTACCAAGTTTAGACCCTTGTCGTTGGAGTACATCAAATAAGTCCTGAGCTATTCTTCTTACTCGTATGCTTTCAAGGTGTGTATCAGGCAATGTTCTGCTTTCTAAAAGCTCTTTATTTTCCTTCATTACCTTCTCTAATTGTCTCCTCAATGTATACCGAGATACGAGAATTAAACGAGTCCGACTATTGAGGGGCACATTTTCAAGATGATCATTGTATATCTTTAAAATAACCCATATACAACATGATCCTATCAAAATATCAGCACGTCTTGTCTCGATTTCGAAGGTTTATGCAAACTATTGTCCTGATCACCACAATAAAATCTCCTTGCCTCATTGAGAAGTGGATTACACATGTTACACATGTTCCTGTTGACTCTATCTCGTAAGCTTAATCTCTGTGATACAAGAGAGTGCGATGTAATCCCAGTGTGAAATTTAGATGTCTTCCATGCAGGGAACAACAAGTGCTCCAACTGGGAAAATCTTTTATTGGATGGAGAAAATTGGGTTATGAGCATAATCCTCTTCCTCCAAGAACAACTTTCAAATGAGTCAAAGATAAACTTTCCTAATCTTCTGTATGACCCCATGACTGTAGAATATAGATTGTGCAGATCACCAAGTCTTGCCTAACATTGTATAATATGTGTTCCTGAGCATCATTGTAATTTTAATAATTGCATTGTTGTTCTATACTGTTAATTAGATACTAATAAATGGGATGCTTTTACAAACTACAGGTCACAGAAAACTTAAACGCAATTCTTCTTTGATTACAGATGATGAAGCTTAAGAAGAAAAAGAAGTAATAATGGTGACATAAATAAAACATTTTTCATGGGTAAGATAGTGATGACCACAGTTGTCATTCCAGTCATGTTTAACAACATACTAACAAACACATGTCCATACAAAAGCAAAAAATCTTCTGAAGATACTTGTCCATTCATGTTCAAGATACTCTCTCTGTCTCTAAATATAAGATCACTTTCAAATTTCAATATTTTTGAATATAAGATACTTTCCAATTTTTCTCTACTTTTTCCCTATTTAACCTTAATATAATGCTCAAGAAAGTAAGAATTGAGATAAAGGTATATGGTTAGAGTGAATTGATAATATCATGTGCTAATATCTAATTTAATTAGTATCCTTACTTGAGTAAAGAAAACAAACACAAATCATATAAAGTTGATCAAAGAATTTGTCACGATTGCTCACATAAGAGTCAACAAAACAAAAGATTACAAGTTGACTAAGTATGAATGACGTTACTGAATGAAAGGTAATTTAATGTGAAGGCCATTTTGATTCGTTCCCTACTGAAATAATATGACTAGAAAATCTCTCACCCGAAAACTTACATGTTTTCTTTCGACTCTAAGTCAATCATTTAAACAATAAACAAAGAAAGAAAGAAAGAAAGAAAGAAAGTATACACTCTAATTCATTTAATTAATCTTGTTTGCTTCTAACAGATGGTAGGCAACATTATTTTATCAAGATAACAATCAGAAATGGAGGGAATATAAAAGATCATAGTATCACTTACTAGCAATGAGAAAGGGTAGGGAAAATTGTGGAAGATATAGAAGCAGCAGTAAAAAACAACGTCTGAGAGACACACGGTAAAGATTGAGAAATGCGGAGAATGTGAGGAAAAGGGCAGAAGTGAAGTGAGGCAGTTTTAGGCAGTCATGTTCATGCTTTGTTCTTTCTTGGTTCATGCATGTACTTTTTTTGTGCTCATCACTACTCCACATATAATATAACATCTGTCTTCGCGACTTAATAATTTAATTTCCATATTTATTAAAGGAGGGGAGCTTACTAAGCTTAAGTTGTCCAACCAGTTTCTGTTTTTTTTCTTTAAAAAAATCTCCTTAAGTACTATGAACTCTTTTTACAATTTAGACTCAAACTCAATGCAGCGAAGAATTTAATTTGAGGGTAAACCAAGTACTACTTAATAATTTTTGATACATTTTAAATTTGTTTTGCTTTTAAGTGAGATGGAAATGTTGCTTACTATTCATGGATAGGATCACTTTCCCAAGTAAAAGTAATTTTGATGTTGAATTTTAGTTTTGAAAGCCAGTTTTACTTTTTTGGAAAAAGGGGGGGGGATTATTTTTCTTTAGCCATTCATAAGGTGGATTATTGGTGCAACAACTTTAAAATGTAAAAGTTATTAAATATACTAAATGACGACGTATATGAAATGTAAACACTCTATTTTGTCCGGGCCCACCAAATTAAAAATAAAAAAAGATAAAAAATAAAAAATAATAAAAAATATAAAAACAAAAAATATAATAAAACAAGATATGCTCTCTTGATTCTTTCTTGTGAGGCAAGCACAAGTCAAATTGTGTAAGGGTCAAACAAAGCAACTAAATGAGGAAATTGGAAATAATTGTGGTGATTGTGTCATAAAAGAATGATTCCCCATCAATTAGAATTTGATTTGAATAAGTTAGGAAACTTTTGAAGGGAATTTGAGTAAAAATGAAAAATTTTTGTTGGCCAATCAAGTTTCATAATGGAATTGATACATGTGCAACCATCATAAAAAGGAAAAAAGAAATTAACATGATATGGAGAGAATGATTGGTGAGCATAAATCAAAAAATAATAAATGGGCATTTAAGATGAAACCCTAGAGTTGGTGGCCTATATAAGTGAGAGCAAGAGAGCATATAGGGGGGGCTTTTTTTTGGAGAGGCTAGGTTTAGTGATGATCATTTTTTTGGGTGGTTTTTGAAAGAAAGAAAAAGGCTAGGTTGAGAGTAAAGAGAAGAGGTGTATTAGAAAGGTATACATCTATAACATACTTCTTATATTTCTTGGGGATACATAGAGAGAAGGTAAGTGGAGAGTGATTTGTTGTGAGATCCCTTCTTCTTCTTCTTCTTCTTCATCTTCTTCTTCTTCTTCTTTTTCTTACCTTTGTTTTCTCATGCCGATGAAAGTCTATTGTAGACGGAAGCATTCATAATCTCTCTCTAATCTCATTAAGGCAAAGGTGATATAACCCTCTAAGACAACTTGATTGTCTCTTCACCTAGCCAATGATTTGAGATAAGAGAGGATTATTCTTATTTATTTATTATTCTTTTTTTTTCTTTGAAAATAATTTTTTTATATATATACATGTATATATTTTTTTTGCAATATTTTATCTTTGCTTTGCTTGATATATGATTTTGTTTCGATTTTATGTTAAAATTATGAAATTTTTTTTCTTTTTTATATAAATAAAAAGGAAATGGGTTGAATGATTTTCATCCGTGAAAGATTGAATTATCTTCTCAGGTTGAAAGTCGATTGTTTCTCCGAGAGAGATTATCTCCTCAGGCGATTCAATCAAAATTGTGAAGTGTTTCCTCTTTAAAAAAAAATAAATATACATTTTCATAATATAAAAAAAACAAACCAAAAATAATATATTTTTTTTCTTCTTAAATTTAAACAAATGTTTTCCTTAAAAAACACAAACCAAGTGACACGCATTTCTACCCGAACTACGTGGGCTTTGATCCCTTAAGGGTACGTAGGCCCTAGGTCAAATCATAGGTCAAGTCCAAAAATGTAAAAAAATATTTTCTTTCTTCTTTTTTTGTTTATTTTTATTTTTATTTGTATATATTGATTTCTTGTTTACTTTTATTTTTATTTGTATATATTGATTTCTCTTGGTAATTTAAATTAAAATTAAAATTAAGGTCATATATATTTTTAAATAAGTAACTTAGGGTAACCGTTTTCTTGAACGGGTGCTGTGGGGTGCCTAACACCTTCCCCACGCACAATCGACTCACGAACCCTATTTTTTTATTTTAAAAGGTTTTCCAAAATATCCTTTTTTTTAGAAAATTTTGGTGGCGGCTCCATTTTTACATCTTAATTTAACCTATTTTTCGGGCGCTACAGTTTGGCGACTCCACTGGGGAGATTTTAATTTTTTTTTAGAGTCAAACTCATTTAAGTTAATTGTTTAAAAATAATTATGGCCTTAATGTTAATTTTATTTTATTTATATTTTTTTCTTTTATTTATTTATTATTATTTTTTTTTATCATGGACATTTATTTTTTGTATATATTGTTTCTTTTGTAATCTATTTAGCAGATGAGGGTTTGGGTAGTATATAAGTTCAGATTTTCATGTCCTCTTCACACACGCCCACTTACACTATCTCACACACATTATTAGGCCCTATACCCGGGTCGAGAGTACCTTAGTGAGAGGAAGTTTCTAGCGGTTTCCCATAGGTTTTACAACCCTGAGGTTACTGTGAAGACTTCATCCTAGTTGTTACCCATGCGACAATATTAATCTCTGAGGGGTTTTCATTACTCCCTGAAGGTTAATTTTTGTTAGTGGGGTCTTCATCATCATGATGAGGGCAACTAGGAGACCTTGTGAGGATTAGGACAACCTAAAACCTTTTCACATATTAGAAAGAATTTAGAAGCCTACCCAATAAGTTAGCACTTTCCTTTATAGGATACATGACCCACCCTAAGTTTATTCCCAAGATAGAACACTAGAGGGCATATGTATACTTTTTTTTCCTTCATAATAATTCTAAGTTTTATCGCATTATCATTCACATTTTCCCTTTGTAATATTTATTTATTCATTTTCCCCCCTTTTTTATATAATCTTGTATAGAATATCATATTGCATGTAAATATACTCTAACATTTTTTTAAGAGGTAAACGAGTTATTAAATAAGTTTGGCATAAAGTTTGATGACATAAGGAATGTATTCAAGCCGAGAACCCAATGGAAAAGTGTTTGGAGGAGAGGACTAATATTGGAAGTAAAAGTCGAATCAATTGACAGATCTTAGGTTAAAATAAATGATTTATTACCTAATGATCAACTCTAAAAACTCCCTGAAGAATATTAAATTCTCTGAGGAATCCCTGAAGAATATTAAATTCTCTGAGGAATTAGAGGTTCTTAAGCCCGAAGCATCACTCATTGAAAGGTCTTAAGCTAAATAGGATGTGATATCCATAAGGCTTAATGATCAACTCTTGATCTCCCTATGGGATAATAAATTCCTTGAGGAGTCTGGAGGCGAAGCATCACTCATTGAAAGGTCTTAAGCCAAATAGGATGTGATATCCATATGGCTTAATGATCAACTCTTGATCTCCCTATGGGATAATAAATTCCTTGAGGAATCTCGAGGGCGCTCATAAGGTAATACAATATTGCTCAGTCTAAGCGTCCTAATCAAGTACCCCCAACGCATCTGTATAACACATGACTACTGGTTTGGGTGAAATTAATCTTTCTCAAGATGAGAGACTATCACTTCTATTTCCCTATGGTGTAATGAATATTTTGAGGAGGGAATGATAATCCTCTCAAGTCATTGTTACTTTCATGTAATAGACATCTTGAGGATATGAAGTCTTTAATAATTAGAGAGATTTTAATTGGTCTGAAAGACATCCCCATATGAAAAAAGAAAAGCAATAATAAAAGAAATAAGATGCTAAATCTTTATTCAATAATGTTTGCATATATTATTTCTCCTTAAATGACTTC
This sequence comes from Mimosa pudica, assembly GCA_029929735.1. NCBI lineage: Eukaryota > Viridiplantae > Streptophyta > Magnoliopsida > Fabales > Fabaceae > Mimosa > Mimosa pudica. The sequence continues at coordinate 10,462,186 of JAKELP010000023.1, read as the reverse complement.
ATTTGACATTTGTCAATGTCATCCTATCTTTTTCACCCTCCGCCCTTAAATGGTTGTCTTTCCAAGATGTCAAATCCAAAAATTGATTCACAAGTTGCATGCATAGAGGTGATAATATACTGTGGAAATGGATTTTTTTAAAAAAAAAAAAGAAAAGAAAAATTGAATCTCACTTTGATGAGGCTAGTAAAAGGGTAAATTGTTTAACTTCAATGCAATGCAATGATGATTACATAAGCCATGTGAGGATTTGAGCCTACAGATATTATTTCATTTTAATGTGTGTTCCATTTATCCCTTACCAATCTAGAACTTGACATGTATCTTTTTCAAACTACAACTTAAGGGTGAATTTGCTTGATATAGAAAAGATCAAAACTTTCATTTTCCCATCAAATCTAAGAGCCACATTTTCATCTATTTTCAGCTCTATGACATTCCTTTCCTATCCACTCACCAAATATCTTCCTTACATTCTTGGGTACATTTTACCCTTACAATCACTCAATTTTCTTGGTGATGGTGCACGTGCGCATTTCTACCATCATAGAGGTCATTTTGTTGTAAGAATACTCTCTTTTAAAAAAAAAGTTTAGACTTCAAAAGTTGTAGAAGAAGGTGAAAAAAAGAAGAAAAGAAAAAAAGAGGAGAGAAGCTCGCTGAGCCGAAAACCCGAAAAGGCGGCTCAGGCAAAAGTTAGAGCCAAAAAAGAAAAAAAAAGAGAGAGAAGCTCGCTGAGTCGAAAACCTGAAAGGGCGGCTCAGGCAAAAGTTAAAGCAAAAAAAAAACCAAATGGGTGACTTAGGCAAAAATTGGAGCTTTAAAAAAAAAGAAGTACAAAAAGGCTCGCTAAGTTGAAAACCCAAATGGGCGACTTAGGCAAAAATTAGAACTTAAAAAGAGAGAGAGCACAAAAAAAGCTCGCTAAGTTGACAACCTAAGAGGTCAGCTTAGGCAAAAGTTAGAGCTAAGAAAAGAAAAGAAATAAAGCTCTCCAAGATCCTCCTATGTACTAAGTTTTTGGAGTGTACACTTGCTCGAATCTTCATTTACTTCATATTCATCTTGAATATTCACCTTAGTTCCATTCGTCATCTTCTCCTTGTATCTTATTCCCATATCCTAACCTATTGAAAGTTCTTGTGATCTATATATGCATTTGAATCTTAGGTTGATGAAGAAATTAGATTATTGCCAAGCCTATGGAAAGGAATTGGATAACCTGGATATTGAGAGCAAACACTAACCTTCAAACACTGAGTGATGAGAGTAAACACTATACCTTGTGAGGAAAATCATTGAGGCATTGCATTCTTGTTAAACTCTTTACCTAGATGCTATCTAACTCAAGGTGCATAAAATGATTTTAATAGCAATTTTGATCCTCTATTCATGTGACTTGTGTGTTAAAATCTCAAAGTTTTCACTATACTCACACATTGTTCCCCAAACATTTCACAACAGGGAAATATCTCATTTCGATCCTACTCTTCATTTCACATGGCATATGATTCTTTCATAGTACTTCTCATATAGGGCGAACAATACATGCCTTTTATTCAGTAAAGACAACCAAATTAGAACTTGGGGATTCTCCTAAGTTCTATTGCCATGCATCCACTTCATTGGACAACATTGACATTGTTAAATGAAGTTAAAATATATATATATATATATATATATATATATATATATATATATATATATATATATATATATATTTGAACTATGCAAACATTATAAATGAAGATAGAGCGGAAAGAGAAATATTGTCATTCTTGACAATGAATTTAACAAGAAAGAAATTGTAACTTTAAAGTCATCTCTTTGATCAATGCCTATAGGTCTTACATACATATACTATCATCCTCCTAGAAATATTTTGTGAGTCATTTCAAATATTAGGGGGAAAGTTTGAGGCTTATATTGTGATCATATCATACATCGCCTCAGTAGGAACTTTCAAGGACTTTTGTTAGGCTAGGGCAAATGCAAAAGCTATTAAGACTATGAGAATCACGCTTGAAATCTCGTTTCTTTAGGGTCAACAACCTTAATGATGTCTTAATTGAACTCATGAGTTTCTGTTTAAGGGAAAGTCCAAGGAGAAAGCAACATCGCAGGTATGTTACTCATCATTATTCCCATGCATCACTTCATGCTCATCCTTATTAGGTCACATCACATCATCCTCACCATTACTATCTTCGGTCTCATTCTGGCAGACCACCACATACTTAGCATTACATCACCATTAATGTCATTATTTGGTTGATATCTTGTTCATTGACTAAGATAGCAACATCGCTGGTAAGTCTACTCATCATCGTCACTTCATGTTCATCCTCATTAGGATCTCATCACCATCTTCGGTCTCATTTTGGAAGACCGCCACATACATAGCATTACATGATAATCAGCGTCATCATTTGGTCAATATCTTCTTCATTGTTTAAGACTCATCATCATTGGTTTGCATTTTTGAGTCATCATGTGCTTAGGGTCACAAATATTCATCACCTTCATTTGGACTTCATATTGAGGGCATTTTTAGCATGCTCATCGAAGTGCTTGCACCCATCATCTGGGGCAATGTGTGTTTAATGTCACACCACTATACCTTTGTTGTCATACATCCTGTTTAGGGCTCCATCATTGTCATCATCATTCATATCATGTTTAGCCTTCTACATCATCATCATTCATGATGTACTCAGTCTTCTATATCATCATCATCATCATCATTATTACTTTCATCTCAAGTGCCATCATATGCGTGCATCTGCACTTTATAGCGGAGCAATGTATGTTTAATGTCACACCACTATACCTTTGTTGTCATACATCCTGTTTAGGGCTCCATCATTGTCATCATCATTCATGACATGTTCAGCCTTCTACATCATCATCATTCATGACATACTCAGCCTTCTATATCATCATCGTTCATTATCATGATCAATATCACTTTCGTCTCAAGTGCCATCGTATGCATCAGCACTTTATCATGAGTGAGGGGCAGAACAAATTCTTCGTTGACACTCCTTTAAAGCCCTGTAGCAGCAGGCACTCCGAAGCCCAGTAACGGCTGGCACCCTTTTAAAGCCCTGTAGCGGCAGGCAACATTCTTTTCAAAGCCCAGTAACGGCTGGCATAATTCTTTAAAAGCCCTGTAGCGGCAGGCACCATTCTTTTCAAAGCCCTGTAGCGGCAGGCATAATTCTTTCCAAAGCCCAGTAATGACTGGCACTCCTTTAAAGCCCTGTAGCGACAGGCACCCCAAGCCCAGTAACGGCTGGCATCCCTTCAAAGCCCTGTAGTGGCAGGCACCCTAAAGCCCAATAATGTCTGGCACCCTTGAAAGCCCTGTAGCGGCAGACACCCCAAAGCCCAGTAACGGCTGGCATCCCTTCAAAGCCCTGTACGGCAGACACCCCAAAGCCCAGTAACTGCTGGCATCCCTTCAAAGCCCTGTAGCGGCAGGCACCCCGAAGCCCAATAACGGCTGGCACCCCTTTAAAGCCCTGTAGCGGCAGGCACCCCAAAGCCCAGTAACGGCTGGCACCCCTTTAAAGCCCTGTAGCGGCAGCCACCCTCAAAGCCCTGTATCGGCAGGCACCATTCTTTAAAAGCCCTGTATCGGCAGGCACCATTCTTTTCAAAGCCCAGTAACGGCTGGCACAATTCTTTTCAAAGCCCTGTAGCGGCAGGCAAAATTCTTTTCAAAGCCCAGTAACGGCTGGCACAATTCTTTAAAAGCTCTGTAGCGGCAGACACCATTTTTTCAAAAGGCATCCTGGTCTTACTTGCGTCTGTTGTCAGGCCGGACAAAATAAGTGTTCTTATTTTTACTTGCTTCATAGACAAGAAGCTCACTCTTCTTAGCTACGAGCAAGTAAAGAGGGGCAACTGTAAACACTCTATTTTGTCCGGGCCCACCAAATTAAAAATAAAAAAAGATAAAAAATAAAAAAATAAAAAATATAAAAACAAAAAATATAATAAAACAAGATATGCTTTCTTGATTCTTTCTTGTGAGGCAAGTACAAGTCAAATTGTGTAAGGGTCAAACAAAGCAACTAAATGAGGAAATTGGAAATAATTGTGGTGATTGTGTCATAAAAGAATGATTCCCCATCAATTAGAATTTGATTTGAATAAGTTAGGAAACTTTTGAAGGGAATTTGAGTAAAAATGAAAAATTTTTGTTGGCCAATCAAGTTTCATAATGGAATTGATACATGTGCAACCATCATAAAAAGGAAAAAAGAAATTAACATGATATGGAGAGAATGATTGGTGAGCATAAATCAAAAAATAATAAATGGGCATTTAAGATGAAACCCTAGAGTTGGTGGCCTATATAAGTGAGAGCAAGAGAGCATATAGGGGGGGCTTTTTTTTGGAGAGGCTAGGTTTAGTGATGATCATTTTTTTGGGTGGTTTTTGAAAGAAAGAAAAAGGCTAGGTTGAGAGTAAAGAAAAGAGGTGTATTAGAAAGGTATACATCTATAACATACTTCTTATATTTCTTGGGGATACATAGAGAGAAGGTAAGTGGAGAGTAATTTGTTGTGAGATCCCTTATTCTTCTTCTTCTTCATCTTCTTCTTCTTCTTTTTCTTACCTTTGTTTTTCATGCCGATGAAAGTCTATTGTAGACGGAGACATTCATAATCTCTCTCTAATCTCATTAAGGCAAAGGTGATATAACCCTCTAAGACAACTTGATTGTCTCTTCACCTAGCCAATGATTTGAGATAAGAGAGGATTATTCTTATTTATTTGTTATTCTTTTTTTTCTTTTAAAATAATTTTTTTATATATATACATGAATATATTTTTTTTGCAATATTTTATCTTTACTTGATATATGATTTTGTTTCGATTTTATGTTAAAATTATGAAATTTTTTTTCTTTTTTATATAAATAAAAAGGAAATGGGTTGAATGATTTTCATCCGTGAAAGATTGAATTATCTTCTCAGGTTGAAAGTCGATTGTTTCTCCGAGAGAGATTATCTCCTCAGGCGATTCAATCAAAATTGTGAAGTGTTTCATCTTTAAAAAATAAATAAATATGCATTTTCATAATATAAAAAAAACAAACCAAAAATAATATATTTTTTTTCTTCTTAAATTTAAACAAATGTTTTCCTTAAAAAACACAAACCAAGTGACACGTTTCTACCCGGAACTACGTGGGCTTTGATCCCTTAAGGGTACGTAGGCCCTAGGTCAAATCCTAGGTCAAGTCCAAAAATGTAAAAAAAATATTTTTTTTCTTTCTTTTTTTGTTTATTTTTATTTTTATTTGTATATATTGATTTCTTGTTTACTTTTATTTTTATTTGTATATATTGATTTCTCTTGGTAATTTAAATTAAAATTAAAATTAAGGTCATATATATTTTTAAATAAGTAACTTAGGGTAACCGTTTTCTTGAACGGGTGCTGTGGGGTTCCTAACACCTTCCCCACGCACAATCGACTCCCGAACCCTATTTTTTTATTTTAAAAGGTTTTCCAAAATATCCTTTTTTTAAAAAATTTTGGTGGCGGCTCCATTTTTACATCTTAATTTAACCTAATTTTTCGGGCGCTACATGAAATATTTCATAGAGTAAAGGTACAAAAATAGTAACAAATTGTTACATTAAGAGCACTCTGGGAGAAAAAGTGTTTCGGGTCTCAATTCTAAGAATGAAGAATAAATTTCGTTTTAATTTAGATAACCTTGACCTTTTAAAAGTTGACGCTGCGGGGGATTTTGGGAGGTGTTCAATAATCCTGGCAGATGTTGAAGTTCATGTCAAACCCCTCCATCATTATTTTATCTATCACCCATTTTTATAGACTACCACTTCTCCAGAAAACATTTTTGCGTGTGTTTAAGTTTGGATTTTCAATTATGTTATCCAATCCAAAGGCTATGTCTTCATTCTAATCAAGCACCGAAGTGGGGCTGGTGTCGTCGCATGCTGTTGTGGCTACCTCCTTCAAAACATACTCCGGAAGATCTTTATGGATAACGTGAGTGCAGATGTTGATCCCCAGGAGTTACTGGAGTTCTTTGGTCAATTTGGGGAGATAGAGGATGGAAGATAATGATGTGGCGAAGATGCATGGTGATGTTGTGGCAAATGACATAGCTTAATTAGGGGATGTGGTAGGTGACATGTCTAATTAGTCAAATATTAATGGTCAAAATTGACAGATTTGCTTTGTTTGAACTATTTTATAAAAGATATGTGCTAGATTTTGGTCCCGAAAATTCTTTTTTATATTTGGTGAACTTTTGTTAATAGTTGAGTGTTAGATGTGAACTTTAACCCAATTAACTTTTAAATGTTTTCTGAAGAAGATTTTTATGACGGTTGGATTCTTATATTATGTAGTGCAGGGAGTATATGCTAAAGAAATGTTTCTCAAACCAGATCAAGTCAATATGCATTGGGTTGTGTGATTAATTACTCTGTTTAGGTTTATCCGATCCCAAGATATAAAATCTTCTTGGAATGAGACAGAAAGATATATTCCAATTTCAAAGTATCAACAACTATTTTTGTAATGCAAGAGTTTAGACGCCAAAACACGCTTTATATAAAATATATAAAAGTTGGTTATTTAGAGTTAACATTGTTTTCCCAATATTACTCAGATTTATTATGATACTTTTAAGAGAAAGAAATACATAATAAGCATTCATAAATATGAAAGAGAGTTAAAGGTAAAGTAAAAAAACTATTAAATGAAGAGAGAATTTAATATGAGCTCTTATATTTTGTAATTAATAATTTTAGTGTAGACATTAACTACCATTAATAACTAAAAATGACCAATTTAAAATTTTAAAATTCAAAAAGGATATTTGTTGTCATTATCGCATTTTTTCCCATTTTTCTATAAGCTTTTTTTCTCCATATTAATTCAATTTTGTGGTTCAAATCTCAAATGGTTAGATTATTTGTTTCATTTTTCTTCGGTGATTTAGACACAAAAGGTTAGAAATCACATTTTTTTAACATGCTGTATAATTAGCTTGTTAGCATCAGAAAGGCTAGTCTTATTTTTTATTTCTTATCTTTGGTATGCATCATTTTTTATGTTTCGATTCATCATCATCATCATCTTGAGAATTAAATTTTAGAAAACAAGTTTTTAAATTGTTGATTTTCAAGAAGATAAAAATAAATTTATCTTGATGACAATAAAATTACTCCCTCCGTGTTATCAAAGAAAAACAAAATTACTCCCTCCATTCATAAATGTGAAATTTAATTATCTAGTTTGTTTAGTTAAGCTAAAAAAAGTAACTTAGAATCCCTTAATATTATCGAAGCACTCAACCATCTATCTTTAATTTTCATATTTAATTTCTTCTCCCTCTCTTACTTGTTTATCATTGGAGTATCAAAATGCATAATTTGAAAAAAGTTGTGCAAAATAAAAAAGATATCTTGTAATTAAGAACAAGCCATCTCCAAATCCCTAAATTTCAAACCCCCCATAATGAACAAAGAAATAAACAAGCAAACAAGGATGTAAAACTCAAGTCTTAATGTTAAGATATCCTCGCAGGTATATAGCAAGAGGTATCTCCATGATTTCACGCTTTGACAGATATTCTGCCCTCGATTTAGGAGATAGGCGATGAAATGGGCGACGAGGGCGCGTATTCCAAAAATTGTCCATCTTCTCCAAAATATTTGGAGCTGCCCTGGGATCATATCCTGCTAAAGCACTTAAATACATCCCTATGAAATCTCCTTCATGGTCATGCCTGAAAATTGAAAATTCGATAAAGGTTGATACAGTACAAGCATATTGCATTGCCTCACAAAATGACTATATTATGTTCTTAAAATGAGAAATATTATTTCAACATATCAATCCTACCAATAAACAAGCAGCTCAAAAGAGCTATAGAGCCAATTGATAAATGTTGGAGAATAAAAGAGTAATTAAGAGTAAATGTGGCTTACTGCTTCATGGCATCCAAGGCAGGACCAACATATGTTTTCCTAATTACATCCCACAAGCCAATAGGTTTGAGTATAGGTTTCCAATTCTCCTTGAAATATGTGATTGTCAAAATTTCAGCAGCATGTCGTGCCACAATACGCCCAATCTAAAAGACATGTATTAGGTGTCCGAGTCACAAGCAGCCAACCAAATATAAAAATATAAAAAAAAAGGAGCCAAATAACTACAAATTCACCAATCATATACATATTTGTACCTCACGTGCAATGAGAAATGCTATCTCATCATCACTTGTGATGTACTCAAAAATCCAGTCATACAAAATAATCTTCCCACACTGCATGCAAATGGCCTCTCGAAAACCTTTCACCACAAAAACCTCCCACTCCAATCCATCAAAATGTGGTGTAACAAGTTCTTCACGTTGTCCTTGAAGTGCATCAAATAAGTCCTGAGCTATTTTTCTTACCCGTGTTCTTTCAGGATGTGTATCATGCAATGTTTTGTCTTTTGTAACCGGATTATATTCCTTGAATTCCATCTCTGATGCTCTCGTCAATGGAGGCTGAGATAAAAGAATTAAACGTGTCCGACTATGGAGGGGCACTCTTTCGAGAAGATCATTGTATGTCATCCAAATAACCCATATACAACATGTTCCTATCATAACACTAGCACGAAACCACCACTTAAGACGTCGTGATTTTGAAGGTTTCGGGAAATTACTGTCCCGATCACTATAATAAAATCTCCTTGTCTCATTGAGAAGTGGATTACACATGTTCCTGTTGACTCTATCTCGTAAGCTTAATCTCTGTGATACAAGAGAGTGCGATGTAATCCCAGTGTGAAATTTAGATGTCTTCCATGCAGGGAACAACAAGTGCTCCAACTGGGAAAATCTTTTATTGGATGGAGAAAATTGGGTTATGAGCATAATCCTCTTCCTCCAAGAACAACTTTCAAATGAGTCAAAGATAAACTTTCCTAATCTTCTTTGTGACCCCATGAATATAGATTGAGCAGATCACCAATTCTTGTCTAAGATTGAACGATATGTGTTCCTGAGCATCATTGTAATTGAAGTGGATATTGCGATTAAGGAGAAATAATCCCAGGCACGAAAATGGACAAGGGATATATGTGTCATCAAAGAACATATAATTGCATTGTTGCTCAATACTGTTAATTAGATATTAATAAATGGGATGCTTTTACAAACTACAGGTCACAGAAAACTTATTAAATGTTCTTCTTTGATTACAGATGATGAAGCTTAAGAAGAAAAAGAAGTACTGGTGACAAAAATAAAACATTTTTCGTGGGTAAGATAGTAACTAAAGTTGTCATTCCAGTCATGTTCAACAACATATTAACAAACACATGTCCTTACAAAAGCAAAAAAATCCCTTGAAGACACTTGTCCATTCATGTTCAGGATACTTTCTCCGTCCCTAAATATAAGATCACTTTTAAATTTCAATATTTTTGAATATAAGATACTTTCTAATTTTTCTCTACTTTTTCCCTATTTGACCCTAATAATGCTCAAGAGAGTAAGAATTGAGATAAATGTATATGGTTAGAGTGAATTGATAATATATATCACATGTAAGAATTGAGATAAATGTATATGGTTAGAGTGAATTGGTAATATCATGTGTTAATATCTAACTTAATTGACATCCTTACTTGAATAAATAAAACAAACACAAATCATATAAAGTCGATCGAAAAATATGTCTTGAGGGCTCACATTAGTGTCAACAAAACAAAAGATTACAAGTTGACTAAGTATGTATGACGTTACTGAATAAAAGGTAATTTAATGTGAAGGCCATTTTGATTAGTTCCCTACTGAAATAATATGACTAGAAAATCTCTCACCTGAAAACTTACATGTTTTCTTTTGACTCTAAGTCAATCATTTAAACAATAAACGAAAGAAAGAAAGAAAGAAAGAAAGAAAGAAAGAAAGAGAGAAGGAAATTAAAGAAAGAAAGAAGAAAGAAAGAAACAAAGAAAGCATACACTCTAATTCATTTATATAATCTTGTATATGTATGCATCTAACATATGGTAGGCAACATTATTTTATCAATATAACAATCACAAATGGAGGGAATATAATAGATCATAGTATTACTTACTACTAGCAATGAGAAAAGGTAGGGATAATTGTGGAAGATACAGAAGCAGCTGTAAAAAGCAACGTGGGAGATACAAAAAGTAGAAATTGAGAAATGCAGAGAATGTGGGTGAAAGGGCAGAAATGAAGTGAGGTAGTTGTAGGCAGTTTTGTTCATGCGTTATTCTGTTTTATTGGTTCATGCATGTACTTTTATGTGCTCATCACTCCACATATAATATAACTTCTGTCTTCGCGACTTAATTTAATTTTCATACTCTGTATTTATTAAAGGAGGGGAGTGTTGCGGCATAATTCAGTTTAGTGGATGAGGCCCATTAAGCCCAGAGAAGAAATAAGTCTGAAGGAGCCCAAAGTGCCAGAAGGTCGACCAAGGTTTTAATGCTAGTCAAAGATATTCTGTAACCGTCAATTAATTTACTGTAACCTCCATATTTATGGGAATCAAAACGGAAATACCCATAAATAAGGAAATTGATTATTCCAACGGGAAGGAAATTCGTAGCCTATATATAGAAAATCAATCTATGTAAAAGGATCATCCAATATCCTCAGAGTCTTATACATTCTATTTCTTTTCTTCGCTAGTCGACCGAAGTCTAGGCGACTAATCTCTTGTATGATCATTGTGGTTTGTCCACACATTCTGAATAAAATCATTATTCTTTGATTTGATATATTTGTGTATCAACATTTGGCGCCGACCGTGGGGACGATAGTCTTTTTACACAAGGTACCGTCTTTTTTGGCAATTCACTTACAATGGAACAACCCAGTCATAGTGATCAGTTCTCTCAAATTTTAGCAAAGTTGACTGAACAATCTGAAAGGATGTCACGGCAGGAGCAATTTGTCACGCAGCAAAGTGAAGCTATTGCCATCCAAACTGAAACTCTGGAACGATTGCAGAAGGAAAATCAAGAGTTGCACCAAAAAATAAATGTCATCGCTGATAAGCATCCTGAGAATGAAGAAGAACGCGAGGATGATATGCCTCACGATTCTGAAAGTGGAGGTAAGAAAGATACTGAGCATAACAATTCTGGTCATGATGCAGGTTCTGAAGAAGAAGAATCCACAAAAGCATCAACTTATACAGGTGACACACGTGCCACTGAAACGGAGTTTTTGAAGAAGAAAGTGCAAACTCTCGAAAGAACAGTGTTGCAAATCCCAGGAATCAGAAAACCATTTGAGTCTGCCAGATTGGGAAATTATTCAGATAGCCCATTTGTCGATCAAATTGCTTTAATTGACTTACCTGAGCGTTTTGTGTTTCCTGTTTTGCCGAAATATAGTGGAAAAACAGATCCTGATGAGCATATGGCACAGTATCGACAGATTATGATGGCTGCCGTCATACCTGCCGAAAAACGTCAAGCTGCGATGTGTCGTGGTTTTGGCATTAGCCTAATAGGTCCAGCACTATCATGGTGGACAAATCTCATGCCAGGTAGTATTAATTCATTTAGTCAACTAACTGAAATGTTTGTGCAGCAATTTGCTAGTAGTCGTAATTTGGTCAAAACATCTGATGATTTATATAGAATTTTACAAAGACCTAATGAAACTACTAGGGAAATATTAACCAGGTTTACTCAAGAAATGGTAAGTATTCCAAATTGTGATGAATTCATAGCTGTGCAAGCTTTTCGTAGATGTTTGCTTCCAGGTTCGCAGCTTTATAAAGAGCTCACTATGCATCAAGTTAAGACTTGGGTGGAGGTACAAGCTTATGCTTGGGCTCAGATAAGATGGGAGGAAGACGATGCAAAATTTAGATTAGAGTTAGCTGAGCGACAGAAAAATACACAGCAAGACAGTTACGTTGATAGGCGATCTCAGCAATCTCGAGGTAAGAATTGGAGATCTGAACCTTATTCCACAGGTAATCGAGGAGGATCGCATGGAGATGATTCCAAAAAACCACCCGTACCCAGATTAAGTGAGCATAATTTTTCAGTAAGCCCGGCAGAATTAGTGAACACATTGCAGAAGCTAGGCGATTCTGTTAGGTGGCCCAACAAGCTTAAACGTGAGCCAGAAAAACGTAATCCGGATAAATGGTGTCATTTTCATGACGACCATGGACATAGGACGGAAGATTGTATTCAACTGAGAAAGGAAGTGGTGGAATTGATGAAGAAAGGTATGTTGAAAGATATTATAAAAAGCAAAAAAAATACATCTCATGCAGGGGGTGCACAACAAAAGCCAGTCCATTCATCGACTACACCACAAAATGCTCGTACCATTCATATGATAAGGTGGGTCCGAGGTAAGTGGAAGTACATATTCAGCAGCAAAAAGACATGCTCGCTCTTTGTTTAATTACGATTCATCGACTAGATATTTAGGCGACGTTATGTCGACTAGTAATATTAATGAACAAATAACTTTTAAGAGTAGTGAAATTCAGATGTTTTCTTATCATGACGATGCTTTGGTAATAACTTTAATGATAGCTAATTGCAATGTCAAACGAGTTTTAATCGATGCAGGTAGTTCTGTCAATATAATTTATTTGCAAACAGTTAGAGAGTTAAATTTAGAATCTCAAATTGTACAAGCACCTACAATTTTGGTCTTTGGAAATGGAGCACCAGATAGAACGGTAGGGGAAATTTCTTTAGTTAACCAGGCTGTGGGTGTCAATCAACTAATCAAATTTCAGGTAATGGATTGCCCTTCAGCATATAATGTGTTGTTAGGTCGACCATGGATTCATCAAATGAGGTCTGTATCATCTACTTTGCATCAATCTATCAAATTTCATACTCCTTGGGGGGTAAGGGAAATTAAAGGAGAATAAAGAATTGCAAGAGAATGCTATCAAACTGCCTTAAAAGGAATTTCAAAAAGTCTTGAGCCCGTATAGCAATTACAGAATCTGTCTCCAACGGATAAGGGGGGCTTAGGCGACGAATTAGAGAAAATTTCTTTAATTCCTGAAAAACCTGAGAGGACTTTATCCATTGGAGTAGATTTAAGTAAAGAAATTAGGGAAGAATTAATTGCATTTTTGTCTAACAATTTGGATTGTTTTGCTTGGTCTCATGAGGATATGACAGGAATTAGCTCAGAGGTAATAGTTCATCAGCTGAATGTGGATTCATCGTTTAAACCAGTTAGCAAAAAAGAAGGAAATTCGCACCTGAAAGAAATAAGATTATAAATGATGAAGTTGACAAGTTGTTGAAAATTGGTTCAGTAAGGGAGGTACATTATCCAGATTGGTTGGCTAATGTGGTAGTAGTACCTAAAAAGAATGGCAAGCATAGAGTATGTATTGATTTTACAGATTTAAACAAAGCATGTCCAAAAGATTCTTTTCCATTGCCTCATATAGATACATTGGTCGATGCTACTTCGGGTCATGAATTATTAAGTTTTATGGATGCTTTTTCTGGGTATAATCAAATTTTAATGCATAGTGATGATCAAGAAAAAACATCTTTCATAACAGAGAGAGGAACTTATTGTTATAAAGTCATGCCATTTGGTTTGAAAAATGCAGGAGCAACTTATCAACGATTAGTAAATAAAATGTTTTATCACCATTTAGGAAAGACTATGGAAGTGTATATAGACGACATGTTAGTTAAGTCTTTGAAAGAAGTAGATCATGTTAGTCATTTAAAACAAGCTTTTGATTTGTTAAGGGAGTATAATATGAAATTAAATCCTGAAAAATGTTCTTTTGGGGTAAAATCAGGAAAGTTTTTAGGGTATCTTGTTTCAAAAAGAGGAATCGAAGCTAACCCAGCACAAATTAAAGCAATAATGGAAATTCCTTCTCCTCAAAGTGTTAAGGATGTTCAGAAACTAACAGGGCGTGTAGCTATTTTGACTCGTTTTATTTCCAGGTCATCAGAGAAGTGTCAGCCGTTTTTTGAGGCTTTAAGAAAGTGCAAAGATTTTCAATGGAATGATAAGGCGGAAGGAGCCTTGCAAGATTTAAAAACTTACTTGAGTAGTCCACCTTTGTTGATGAAACCTGAATCAGGTGAAGTGTTGTATTTATACTTAGCTGTGGCAGAAAGTGCAGTGAGTGCGGTGTTAATAAAAGAGATTGGAAGGAAACAAAGTCTAGTTTACTACGTGAGTAAGACGTTGCTTGACACGGAGACCAGGTATTCTTTAATGGAAAAATTAGCTTTAGCTTTGGTGTCAGCTTCGAAGAAATTGAGGCCATATTTTCAATGCCATCCCATAGTAGTAGTAACTAATTATCCTTTAAGGAATGTTTTGCATAAACCTGATTTATCTGGTCGACTAGTAAAATGGGCAATAGAGCTTAGTGAATTCGATATTTCTTATATGCCTAGAACGGCAATTAAATCTCAAGCGTTAGCTGATTTTTTAGCTGAGTTTAGCCCTAATTTGCAACAAGAAGTAAATAAAAGTATGTTAGGCGATAGTCGACAAAGTACTAAACAAGCTCCATGGGAGCTGCATGTTGATGGTTCAACCCATTCTAAAGGAATAGGGGTAGGAATCGTTTTGCAAAATGTACATGGAGACAAGATAGAGCAAGCTATAAAATGTGGATTTAAAGCAACTAATAATGAGGTAGAATATGAGGCTTTGATTGCCGGTTTAAAATTAGCTCTAAGTTTAGGAATAGCATCCTTGATAGTCTGTAGTGATTCACAACTAGTTTCAAAGCAAGTAGAAAAAAGTTATCAAACGAAGGATGATAGAATGAAAAGGTATTTAAGTATCGTAGAAAGTCTAGTAGACAAATTCGAGAGTTTTGAAATAAAGCAGATTAGTCGAGAAGACAATCAACAAGCTGATGCTTTAGCAAACTTAGAATCAACTTTAGATGTCAATCAAGATAAACATATTCCCTTATATTTCTTGACAACTTCAGCATTAGAAAGTTCTGATAAATTAATAAATAGTAATAATTTGACGTGGGACTGGAGAACACCTTTGGTTGCTTACTTAAAAGATGGACAATTACCAAGTGATAGGAACGAAGCGCATAGAATAATTATCAGGGCGGCTAGATTTACCGTACTAGGGGACGAGTTATATAAAAGATCATATGCAGGAGGTCCTTTATTAAAATGTGTATCCCCCTCAGAGTCAAATTATGTACTTAGGGAAATCCATGAAGGAGACTGTGGGGATCATAGTGGTAGTAGAAGCCTTATGAGGAAAGTGCGTCTAGCTGGCTATTTTGGCCCACATTGCAGAGTGACGCGATAGCATTGGTAAAGAAATGTGATAGTTGTCAGAAATATTCCAATATAGATAGGTTACCACCTGAAAAATTACACACCATTGCGCCAATATGGCCGTTCATGAGATGGGGGATGGATATAGTTGGTAAGTTACCAGCAGCTCCTGGGAATGTTGTGTTTTTGCTAGTAGTCACCGATTACTTTACTAAGTGGATAGAAGCAGCTGCATTTGCTAAAATTAGAGAAGTAGAGGTAATTAATTTTGTGTGGAAAAATATAATTTGTAGGTTTGGTTTACCAAAGGATATAATATGTGATAATGGGTCGCAATTTATTGGGAAAAGTTTTAGGAAGTTTTGTCAAAAATGGCATATTCACTTGAAGTTTTCAACACCAAGAAATCCTCAGTCTAATGGACAAGCTGAATCAAGTAATAAAACCATAGTTAATTCGTTGAAGAAAAGGTTAGATAAGGCTAAAGGCCGATGGGCCGAAGATTTGCCAGCTGTTTTATGGGCTTATAGAACGACGTCAAGGACGTCGACTGGCGAAACACCATTTTCATTGGTGTATGGGACGGAGGCGATGATCCCTGTAGAGTCAGGGGTGCCTTCATTAAGGTATAAGTGGTCGCGAGAAGAAACTAATAATGAAGGATTACAATTAAATTTAGATTTATTAGAAGAAAGAAGAGAACAAGCATTGATTAGGATAGCAGCTTATCAAAATAGAGCGACTAAGTTTTGGAATAAACATATTCGAGAAAGGCAGTTTAAAGTAGGTGATTGGGTTCTTAGGAAGGTGTTTCAGAATACTGAAGAAAGTAGAGATGGTAAGTTGAGTCAAACATTTGAAGGTCCTTATAAGGTAGTTGAAATTACAGGACCTGGAGCATATAGACTAGTCGATAAAAATGGTAAAGAACTTTTAAGAAGTTGGAATGCCATACATTTGAAGAAATATTATTTTTGATTATGAATTTGATATTGATGTTGAATGCAGATTGTTTGATATTAACAAAATCGTCAAGAACTTTGGAAAATGATGAATAATGTGCTAGCAGGATCATGGTATCATGGCGTTAATCTGCAGCACTCGAAATTCTGATCCACAGTCAAAACGAAAAAGTTTGTTCGTAATTATTGCAGGTTGCGAAAAGGTTATCCCAGGTGATAGGTGACAAAAGACTCAAAAATCGAGCTAAATGACTAAGTCGTCAGAAATAGCTTAAGTCGACACAATTCAAGTAATATAGTCGACCATGCTTACTCAAAGAAGGATAGTCGACCAAGCATCCGAACTATTCGATTAATCCAAAAGAGGGTAATGCTTTTTCCCAAACGAGAGTTGGCAACCAAGCATCTAAGTATGCTAGTCGTTTAACTCAAAAGCGGGTAAGATAACTTGTTATGCGAAGATTCATGACAGTTATGAAATTGCAAATGCAAGTAAAACTTAACATTCATAAACATGTTTTGTGATAATATCCAGGGAAAGAAAATCCAGGGAAAGAAAGCAAAAAGCAGAGGTAGCGGAAATTTAAAGCAAGTTCTAGCTAAAATGCAGGCTAAGCAGCTGGAGCGTCGGTATTGCCTCCTCCATCTTGGGCTGGGGGACTGCGAGGTTCATTTTCTGGAGAAGAGACAGGAGGATCTGGGAATGTCGCATAGTACTCATTAATCACGGCCTCAGGGTCCCAGTTGGCATGCTTACCCTCCTTGTACTCCAGCATTAACTCCATTTGAGTCCTCATTTCAACCTCAGCAATGGCCTTCTCTAGGTATTTCTTTCTATCCTTAAGGGCCTTGTTTTCCACTAACAGCTGCATGTTCTCTTGTGACTTGCTGGAAAGCTCCTTGCCCAAGTCAGTATTGATCTTCTTCAGCTCTGATACTTTTTGTCGCCCCTCTTCGACGCCTCTGCGAAGGTTGTTAATCAACTCAGTCTTCTGGATAGAGGCAGACTTCTCTAGGTCTGCGAAGGCAAGCAATTGTTTCTCCTTTTCAATTTGAGCCTGAAGGTTTTCTAGGTCTTTCTCCATTTTGGCAATTTTTTCTTCCTTTTCTGCTTTAAATTGGGTCAGATGGTCCTGGGTGATCAAAGTCTTAACTTGTTCCCTATGCAAAGACATGAACTCTAGAGCCTGAACAGGCAAACAGAGTGTGTGAGTAATAATTTGATATTTACAAACTACTTGCCAAATGAAATAATGTGAATTACGTGGATTACCAGGAAAAGGTTTCTCATCGTATTATCAATGTTTTCTGTCAACTCTAGAGATTGAAATGTTGCCCTATCAGTAGGGGTTGGAAGTCTTTGCAGGATGTCCAGAGTCATCGCCCAAGGCTTTCTATGAAATGCAGAAGCCTCAGCAGGAAGAGAAAGATCTATACCCTTCATCTCTTCAGGGGATATTAGGTCTTGAGAAGCACTTTTCAAGCTCCAGTCAGAGGATGCTTTGAGTTTCTTAGGTGACGGGGGAGCAGAGTGAATCGATGGTTCTTGAATGACAATCCCAGGGAGGACAGCCCCTCTGGGCCTTTTACTTCTGGTGGCAGGGGGATCAGCTACAACAACGGCTGTCTCCTTACCTTTAATTTTTGACGGACTAAGATTTTCAGTCTGAGGAGGAGGAGGAACAGTAACAGTAGGAGGAGTGATGGCAGCAGCGTTCACAGAATGCCTCTTCTTGATCCTAATTTCAGAGGCAGCAGCACTCTTCGCTTCAGCTCTAAATTGGGCTCGTTCAGCGGCAGTCAACTTGGGAGGCATTTTTCCTACAAAGAGTATGGTAAAATTGTCATTGCTTTTGCACAATTATCATTTCCAAAAATTATTTTTAAGGTTAAAATTTACCTGAGATGATGGATGAAAAACGCCTAGACTCTTTTGGAAGAGCAAGGATCTTCTTGATCTTGTCAGTAGAGGTCTTTTCAATAGGATGAGAGTAACTTAGCTGCTTGTCACCTATAAATGAAAATGGAGTAAGAATGAGTGTCAAAGGATAGTTTACAAATAGGGAATAAGGTTAGTCGTCTTACTTAGACGACGCCACACCTTTCTGAGTTTGACGCCAGGAGGCTCTAGGCTAGCAATTGGAATAATTAAAAATCTCTCATCCCATTGTCGGTCGTTAGGGCCCTTGTCGGAGGTCCATGTCTCAAGCCCTTTGCGATTACAAATTAAAGTATAGATCCCTACCCTAACCTCTCCTGAAGGAGCCTTAACTTCACTAATAGAATAAGAGGTCAAAACATCTAGGAGATCAAGGGGAAAACCTAAATGACGTCCTAAAATGTCGGCTACTAGGGCCACTCTCCAAACGTGGGGCATAAGTTGGGAAGGGGATAGATCAAAATGCATACAAAGTTGTTCAATAATAAGGGGGACAGGAAAACAACTGGCATAGCGAAAAGCTTCTACACTTAAGGCGATAGTATTCTTGAAAAAAGAATCAAGCCTTTCATGATCTTTGGGAACCCTAAAAGGTACTAGGGGGTTGAAAAAGTACAAACTTTTTTCTTCCAGTTTCTTAGATTCAATCGCTTTCAATTTAACAGGCTTTAAATCGGTTACCAAAGAAGATCTTTTGGTTTCAGTATTAACCATTTCCTCAGGTATCACCCTAACAAGCGACCTAAGGGGTGGCGATTTAGAACTCGTACCTTCAGAGGGTGCATTTTGATTACTAATGTTTTTTGGGGTTTCACTCGACCCAGTGTCAGACAGGTTTGGTGAATCATCACTTGGATAACTCACATGCGATGGATTAGAATCAGAACCAGACATGTTCTAGGTAAAAGTAAGAAGGAGAAGATACCTGGAAAGGGAACAAGGGTAGCGCTTGAGAGAAGGATGATCTAGGGCGATGGAAGTTGAAACGAGAAACCAAGTAAGGAGAGCTTCAAATATAAAAAGGAAGAGCGCCAGTTTTGCGAAAATAGCGCCAATTTCAAGAGAAATGAATCTAAGCCGTCGGACGTGAGCAAGCGAAGCGTCAGATTGATCTCAGCCATTAGATGTTCAAACCGCTACTTCCCAATGACTATTTGCAACGTCATCAAGAAGTGGGGGACTTAGTGTTGCGGCATAATTCAGTTTAGTGGATGAGGCCCATTAAGCCCAGAGAAGAAATAAGTCTGAAGGAGCCCAAAGTGCCAGAAGGTCGACCAAGGCTTTAATGCTAGTCAAAGATATTCTGTAACCGTCAATTAATTTACTGTAACCTCCATATTTATGGGAATCAAAACGGAAATACCCATAAATAAGGAAATTGATTATTCCAACGGGAAGGAAATTCGTAGCCTATATATAGAAACTCAATCTATGTAAAAGGATCATCCAATATCCTCAGAGTCTTATACATTCTATTTCTTTTCTTCGCTAGTCGACCGAAGTCTAGGCGACTAATCTCTTGTATGATCATTGTGGTTTGTCCACACATTCTGAATAAAATCATTATTCTTTGATTTGATATATTTGTGTATCAACAGGGAGCTTACTAAGCTTAAGTTGTCCAATCAGTTTCTGTTTTTTTCTTTAAAAAAAATCTCCTTCTAGTACTATGATTTCTTTTTACAATTTAGACTCAAACTCAAAGCTGCGAAGAATTTAATTTGAGGGTAAACCAAGTACTACTTAATATTTTTTGATACATTTTAAATTTGTATTGCTTTTAAGTGAGATGGAAATGTTGCTTACTATTCATGGATAGGATCACTTTCCCAAGTAAAAGTAATTTTGATGTTGAATTTTAGTTTTGAAAATGCCAGTTTTTTTTTTTGGAAAAAAGGGGGATTATTTTTCTTTAGCCATTCATAAGGCGGATTATTGGTGCAACGACTTTAAAATGTTAAAGTTATTAAATATACTTAGTGACGATGTATATGAAATATACTGCATAGAGTAAAGGTAAAAAAAATAGTAACAAACTATTACATTAAGGGTACTTTGGTGAAAAAAGTGTTTCAGGCCTCAATTCCAAGAATGAATAATGAATTTCGTTTCAATTTAAGTAACACCATTAAGTTTGATTGACTTGATCCTAAGTTGACGTGGCAGGGGATTTGGGGAGGTGTTTAATCCTCGCTGATCTTGAAGCTCATGTCAAACCCCTCCATCATTATTTTATATATCACCCATTTTTATAGACTACCACTTCTAGTCTCCAGAATACATTTTGCAGGTGTTTAAGTTTGGATTTTTAATTATGTTATCCAATCCAAAGGCTATGACTTCATTCTAATCAAGCACCGAAGTGGGGCTGGTGTCGTCGCATGCTGTTGTGGCTACCTCCTTCAAAACATACTTAGGAAGATCTTTTATGGGTAACGTGAGCGTAGATGTTGATCCCCAGGAGTTGCTGGAGTTCTTTGGTCAATTTGGGGAGATAGAGAATGGAAGATGATGATGTGGCGAAGATGCATGGTGATGATGTGGCATATGACATAACTTAATTAGGGGATGTTGTAGGTGACAAGTCTAATTAGTCAAAAATTAATGGTGAAAATTGACATTATTGCTATGTTTGAACTATTATACAAGAGATATGTGCTAGAAATTGGGCCCAAAAATACTTTTTTATATTCGGTGAACTTTTGTTGATAGTTGAGTGTTGGATTTGAACCTTAAACCAATTAACTTTTAAATGTTTTCTGAAGAAGCTTTTTATTACGGTTGGACTCTTATATTACGTACTAGGGAGTATATGCTAAAGAAATGTTTCTCAAACCAAATCAAGTCAATATGCATTGGGTTGTGTGATTAATTACTTTAATTAGGTATATCCCAAGATATAAAATCTTTTTGGGGTAAGACAGAAATATATATTCCAATTTCAAAGTATCAACAACTATTTTTGTATATCAATTTCTCGGGTATGTAATATAAGAGCTCAAACGGCAAAACACACTTCTTAAGAAAACATATAAAAATTGATTGTTCAGAGCTGATGCTGTTTTTTCAATATTGCTCAGATTTATTATGATACTTTTAAGAGATAGAAATACATAAGCATTCATAAATATGAACGAGGGTTAGAGGTAAAGTAATAAAAACTGTATTAAATGAAGAGAGAATGTGATATGAACTCTTATATTTTGTACCAAAAATATTTAAATTTTGGGCTCTTATATTATCGAACGGAGGGAGTAATTAATAACTTTAGTGTAGACATTAACTAACATTAATAACTAAAAATTAAATGACCGATTTCAAATTTTAAAATTCATAAAGGATATTTGCTGTCATTATCGCAATTTTTCTCCCATTTTTCTATAAGCTTTTTCTCCATATTAATCCAGTTTTGTGGTTCAAATCTCAAAGATGGTTAGATTACTTGTTTCATTTTTCTTCAAAGATGGTTAGATTAAACGGTTATAATTCAAAAACGGTTAGAATTCACATTTTTTAACATGCGGCATAAATTGCTTGTTAGCATCAAAAAGGCCAGTCTTATTTTTAGAGCTAAAGTGCAAAAATGACCACGTAATTGTCACGAAAGTGCAAAAATGACCATGTGAAAATTTTTTTGTGCAAAACTGGCTATGGAATTTCAAAACTGGAGAAAAAATGGTCATCGTAGTTAATTTTTTGATTTTTTTTTCACTCATCATCCTCTGTCGCATCATCACAAAAGGGTAAATAAATACATAAGTTTACCACATATTTTAGAGAGAGACGAATCAGATGATGAGTGAAAAAGTAAAAAAAAATTAATTATGCTAGCCATTTTTGCCCCAGTTTTTGAATTCGATGGTTATTTTTGCTTAAAAAAATTTTACATGTTCATTTTTGCACCTCTATAACAATTACATGGTCATTTTTTACACTTCAGCGTGATTTTTTATTTGTTATCTGTGATATGCATCATTTTTTTTGTTTGGATTCATCATCAATTCATCATCATCTTGAGAATTAAATTTTAGAAAAGAAGTTTGTAAATTGTTGATTTTCAAGCAAATAATATAAAAATAAATTTATCTTGATCACATTAAAATTTCTCCCTCCATTCATAAATGTAAAATTAATCATCTTCTTTGTTTAGTTAAACTACAAAAAGTAACTTGTAATCCTTAATATTATCAAAGCACTCAACCATCTAGTTTTAATTTTCATATTTTTTTCTCCCTCTCTTAATTGTCATTGGAGCATCAACACACATAATTTGGGAAAAAATGTTAAAACATAGAAAGATCTTGTAATTAACAAGTCCACCTCCAAATCCCATAATTTCAAACTCCCCCCCCCCCCCCCCCCCCCCCCCCGAACAAAGAAAGAAACATGCAAATAAGGATTTAAAATTCAAGTCTTAATGTTAAGACATCCTCGCAAGTATATAGCAAGAGGTACCTCCATGATTTCAGGCTTTGACAGATATTTCGCCCTCAATTTAGGACATCGGCGATGAAATGGGCGACGAGGGCGTGTATGCCAAAACTTGTCCATCTTCTCCAAAATTTTTGGAGCTGCCCTGGGATCATATCCTGCTAAAGCACTTAAATACAACCCTATGCAATCTCCTTCATGGTCATGCCTGAAAATTGAAAATTTGATAAAGGTTGATAAGGTACAAGCATATTGCATTGCCTCACAAAATGACTATATTATGTTCTTAAAAATGAGAAATATTATTTCAACATATCAATCCTACCAATAAACAAGCAGCTCAATAGAGTTATAGAGCCAATTGATAGATGTTGGAGAATGAAATAGTAATTGAGAGTAAATTTGGCTTACTGCTTCATGGCAGCCATAGCAGGAACAACATATTTTTTCCTGATTGCATCCCACAAACCAATAGGTTTGAATATAGCTTTCAAATTGTCCTTTCAAAATTTGAGTGTCATAATTTCAGCAGCATGTCGTGCCACAATACGCCCAATCTAAAAGCCATGTATTAGGTGTCCGAGTCACAAGCAGCCAACCAAATATAAAAATATAAAAATAAGGAGCCAAATAACTACAAATTCACCAATCATATACATATTTGTACCTCACGTGCAATGAGAAATGCTATCTCATCATCACTTGTGATGTACTCAAAAATCCAGTCATACAAAATAATCTTCCCACACTCAATGCCAATGTTATCTCGAGAACCTTTCACCACAAAAACCTCCCACTCCAATCCATCAAAATGTGGTGTAACAAGTTCTTCACGTTGTCCTTGAAGTGCATCAAATAAGTCCTGAGCTATTTTTCTTACCCGTATTCTTTCAGGGTGTCTATCATGCAATGTTCTGTTTTTTGAAATTGGATTTCCCTTGAATTTCAACTCTGATAGTCTCGTTATTGGAGGCTGAGATAAGAGAATTAAACGTGTCCGACTATGGAGGGGCACTCTTTCGAGAAGAATATTGTATGTCTTCCAAATAACACATATACAACATGTTCCTATCATAACACTAGCACGTAACCACCACTTAAGATGTCCTGATTTCCAAGGTTTCTGAAAATTATTGTCCTGATCACCATAATAAAATCTCCTTGCCTCATTGTGAATTGGATTACACAAATTCCCGTTGACTCTATCTCGTAAGCCTAATCTCTTTGATATAAGAGATTGAGGTGTAATCACAGTATGAAATTTTGATGTCTTCCATGCAGGGACCAACATGTGCTCAAACTGGCAAGATCTTTTATTGGATTGAAAAAATTGGGTTTTGGACATAGTCCTACTCCTCCAAGAGCAACTTTGAAATGAATCAAAGACAAACTTTCCTAATCTTCTTTGTGACCCCATGACTGTAGAATGTAGATTGAGCAGATCACCAATTCTTGTCTAAGATTGAACAGTATTTGTTCCTGAGAATCATTGTATTTGATGTAGATATTGTGATTAAGGAAAAAGGAAGTAATCTCAGGCATGAAAATGGACAAGGGAAGTCATCAAACAACATATAAAGAGATTTTGCCATCAAAGACAGATCATGATGTGCAATTATTATAAATGCATTGCAGTTCAATTCTGCTATACTACCTCCGGTCCTAAATATAGGACATAATTGACTTTTTTTTGGAGAAATTAAGGTTGCGAAATAGGTTATTAAATCATGACATATTTGATATATTTTTATATTATCCATTAGCTTATAGGTAAAATAAACTAGTTTAAGGGAAAAAAATTAGGTAAATCAATTTATAATTAACTTATTTTGTTTTTTAAGGATTTTCCAGAAAAAGTCAATTAGGTCTTATATTTAGGACCGGAGGGAGTACTAGATACTAACAAATGGATACTCCTACAACTCTACAGGTCACAGAAAACTTAAAATTCAATTCTTCTTCGGGCAGATGATGAAGCTTAATAAGAAAAATAAGTAATGATCACAAAAATAAACATGTTTTCTTGGGTATTATAGTGACAACAGTTGTCATTATTCCATTCATGTTCAACAACATACTAACAAGAACTTTTCCATACAAAAGCACAAAATTTTGTGAAGTTAGCAGTGACCATCTTTGTGATTGTTCTCATAAAATACTCCTACTTGAATAAAGAAAACAAAGTTTAAGCGTCTAATATAAAGTTGATCAAAGAATATGTCACGAGGACTCACACAAGTCTCAGCAAAACAAAAGATTACAAGTTGACTATGTATGTATAATTTTACTGAATAAAAGGGACCTTAATATGAAGGCCATTTTGATTCTTTCCCTACTGATATAGGAGTATGACAAAAAAACTTACATTATTTCTTCAGACTCTAATTCATTTATTTAAAGCATACACGAAAGAAAGAAAGAAAGAAAGAAAGAAAGAAAGAAGTAATACATAACAGATGGTAGCCAACATTTTGTATGCATATGGTAGCCAAAATTTTATCAAGATAACAATCACAAATGGGAGGGAATATAATATATCATGCTTACATTACAAGGTAGAGATTGAGAAATGCGGAGAATGTGGGTGAGAGGGCAGAAGTGAAGTGAGGCAGTTATAGGCAGTTTTGTTCATGCATTATTCTGTTTTGGTTCATGCATGTACATTTTTGTACTCATCACTGCTCATATAACTAACTTCAGTCTTTGCCACTTAGTTTAATTTCCATATTTATTAAAGGAGGGGGAGGTTACTAAGCTTAAGCTGTCCATCCAGTTTCTGTTTTTATTTGGTTAAAACAAACTCTCCTTCCAGTACTATGGACTCTTTTAGACTCAAACTCAAGGCTCCAAAAAATTAAATTTGAGGACGTACAAACCAAGTACTACTTGATATTTGTTGATACAATTTAAATTAGTTTTACTTCAAGTAAGATGGAAAAGTTTCTTATTATTCATGGATAGGATCACTTTCCCGAGTAAAGGTAATTTTGAAGTTTAATTTTAGTTTTAAATATGCCAGTTCCTTTAAAAAAAATAAAAAAAAAGAAAGGGGCGGATTATTGCTGCAACTACTTTAAAATCTCGAAGTTATTAACGTATACTAAGTGACGACGTATATGAAATACTACATATGTGCCTTTATATATAAGTCTTCTAATTTAATTGATTTGTAAATTTCTAGAATGTTTTATTAAATGTGGGTCTCACACATCCAGAAAAATGAATGTCACATGAGCACGCTAAGTCAGCAAAAAAATGTATTTTCCCCGCCACGTCATTTTTTAATGGTCAATGTCATTTAAACTTAAGGGTTCCTAAAATTGCACCGAATTTTTATCTCCGTTCCCAGAATTGAGACCGGAAACACTTTTTTTCGCTGAGTGCTCCTAGCGTAATAGTTTGTTCCCATTTTTGTACCTTTACCCATTAAACAACAAATGCAATTGTCAATCACGCATCGCAACGAGTCAATGCTTTTTTTTGTCATGACAATTTGATAATTTTCACAATCACAATATATCGTGAGTTGGTCTTTTAGAACTTATCAGTAACTAGTGGTTTACTCTTCATTTGTTTCCTCACCTCTGAATTCCCTGGTGATGAGAAGTCTCTCTGAGCTTCTCTCCGGATTTTCTTTGGTTGGGAGATTTAATGTAATCTCCTATAGATTCTTATAGCCTAGATAGTGTGTAAGCCTTGAATCTTCAATTTATGGTTCCAAATATTATTACTGTTTGTTCTTTGTGTAAGAGGTTATGAATCAGATCACGAACTCGGTTTGAGAAGTGCGCATGTTCATGGCACCCGAGGAATTCCTTCAATTGCTGTCGTTTTTCTCTAATATGCTAATTGCCACTTTTAGAAAGGTTTTAGCTCGTTTCCAAATTCATTCTATGTCTTTTCGATCTATGAGTAATCCTGGTTGTTCTAAGAATCGGTTACTTGTTATGAATGCACTTTAGGCCTTGTTTTTTATGTGAGGTTGTTCTAGTAAAACTGTACAATACCAACTTTTTGAAATGTAGCATGGGCTAATGAAGAGTCAATTTCCTATCTCATTTTATATGGGATAACACAATTCCACCATCCGTATTGGAAAATCAGTCCTTTTTGGCAAGATGGAAAATCGGTCCTAAAGTTGAACAACTTTGCCTAAATTGTACATGTATTATTTCATAAACTTTTATTAGATTCAATTATTTTCCATTTCAAATAGCCATCACCATTAGATTTAATTAGAACAAATAAATTCTTTTCACCCCACCAATTAATCATACTGATTCAATAATCATCTCTAATATTTTTCTGCCAAGTCTACTATGTACATTCTAATTCTTGTTGCACAAATTGGTTTCACAAAAGCATATAGAATCGCTTATACTCTCTATATGTATGATGTATTAATCACTTAACACGAGTAATAAAAATTCAATACACGCACCGTGTATTTGACCGTTTTCTATACTTTCAAGAAAACTGAAAAAGTTGAGTTCTTCTGCAAATTAATTTGTGCTAAAGAAATGTTTCCCAAACCAGAGCAAGTCAATATGCATTGTGTTTTGTGCTTAATTACTTTATTAAGTTTATTCCAATATATCAAATTTTTAGGGAAAAAACAAAAAAATATATACTTCAATTCCAAAGTATCAACAACTATTTTTGTATCAATATATAGGCATTAACAACTATTAATATGTAAAAATGGCTAATTTGAGATTTTAAAATGCAGAAGGGATTTTTTTGTTATTATCGCATTTTTTCTCCAATTTTTCTATAAATTAAATCTTTTTCTCCATATTAAGTCAGTTTTGTGGATCAAATCTCAAAGATGGTTAGATTGTTTCATTTTTATTCCACGATTTAGACCAAAACAGTTAGAATTCGCCATTTTCTAATATGTGGTGTAATACTTGTTAGCATAAGAAAGGCTAGTCTTGTTTTTATTTCTTATATGTGCTATTCATCATTCTTTATGTTTTGATTTATCATCATCATCTTGAAAATTAACTTTTAGAAAACAAGTTAGTGGATTGTTGAATTTCAAGCAATTAAAGATAAAGTTATCTTGATCACATTAAAATTACTCCTTCTGTTCTAAATATAAAAATATGATAATCTAGTTTGTTTATTTAAGCTAACAAAGTTACTTATATTCCTTAATATTACCAAAGCACGCACAACCACCTATCTTTATTTTTCATATTCCTTCTCCCTCTCTTGATTGTTTATCATTGGAGTATTAATATGCATAATTTAGAAAAACAAACATGAAAAATTAAAAGATATCTTGTAATTAAGAACAAGTCCACCTCCAAGTAGTTCCTCTATTTATGTGTTTAGGAACGAGGGATTAAGACTTTAAATTGTAGTCCTCCCCTCCAAATCCCTTAATTTCAAAGCTCCCAATAAACAAAGAAAGAAACAGGCAAACAAGGATGTAAAAGTCAAATCTTTAAGTTAAGACATCCTCGCAGGTATATAGCAAGAGGTACCTCCATGACTTCACGCATTGACAGATAATTTGCCCTAAATTTAGGAGATGAGCGAGAAGGGTGCTTACTCCAAAACTTGTCCATCTTCTCCAAAATTTTTGGGGCTTCCCTGGGATCGTATCCCGCTGAAGCACTTAAATACAACCCAATGAAATCTGCTTCATGGTCATACCTGAAAAATGAAAATTTGATCAAGGTTGATACAGTAAAAGCATATGGCATTGTATCACACAATGTGGCATTGATACAGTACAAGCATATTTTATGTTTTTGGATTGAGAAATATTATTTCATCACATCAATCCTACCAATAAACAAGCAGCTTAATAGAGTCATAGAGTGGCTTACTTCCTTAAGGCATACAAGACAGAAACGGCATATTTATTCAGGAGTGCATCCCACAAGCCAATTGGTTCGAGTATAGGCTTCAAAATCTTGAAGCCACTATAGATTGTCATCATTTCAGCAGTATGTCGAGCCACAATATGCCCAATCTAAAAGGCAATAACATGTATTAGGTGTCAGAGTCACAAGCAGCCTACCAAATATAAAAATGTAGGAATAAGGAGCCAACTAATTACATCACCACAAGCATATATACATATTTGTACCTCACGTGCAATGAGGAATGCTATCTCTGCGTCACTTGTGGTATGCTCAAAAATCCAATCAAACAAAACAATCTTCCCACAGTCCATGAAAATGGCATCTCCAAAACCTTTCACCACAAAAACCTCCCAGTCCAATCCATCAAAATGTGAACTAGTACTAAGTTTAGACCCTTGTCGTTGGAGTACATCAAATAAGTCCTGAGCTATCCTTCTTACCCGTATGCTTTCAGGGTTTGTATCAGGCAACATTTTGCCTTCTAAAACCTCTTTCTTTTCCTTGAACTTCATCTCTGTTTGGCTCCTCAATGTAGGCTCAGATAAGAGAATTAAACGTGTCCGATGATGGAGGGGCACTTTTTCGAGATGATCATAGTATGTCTTCAAAATAACCCCTATACAACATGATCCTATCAAAACACTAGCACGAAACCACTTTCTATGACGTAGTGATTTCGAAGGTTTCTGCAAAGTATTGTCCTGATCCGCATAATAAAATCTCCTTGCCTCATTGAGAAGTGGATTACACAAGTTCCTGTTGACTCTATCTTGTAAGCCTAATCTCTGTGATACTATAGATTGCGATGTAATCCCACTATGAAATTTAGATGTCTTCCAAGTAGGGAACAATAAGTGCTCAAACTGGGAAAATCTTTTATTGGATAGAGAAAATTGGGTTTTGGGCATAATCCTCCATGAGCAACTTTGAAATGAATTGAGGACAAACTTTCCTAATCTTCTGTGTGACTCCATGACTGCGAATATAGATTGACAGATCAGCAATTCTTGTCTAAGCTTAAGATTGAACAATATGTGTTATTGAGCATCATTGTGATTGAAGTGGATATTGTGATTAAGGAAAAAGTAAGTAATCTCAGGCATGAACATGGACAAGGGAGGTCATCAAATAACATATAAAGAGAATTTGCCATCAAAGACAGATCCTGATGTGCAATTTTCATAAATGCATTGTAGCTCAATACTGTTTATACTAGATAGTAATAAATGGGATACTTCTACAAACTACAGGTCACAGAAAACTTTAATGCAATTCTTCTTTGGACACAGATGGAGCCCTTAAACCCAGTGGGGATGATGAAGCTTAAGATGTAAAAGAAGTAATGATCACAAAAGTAGACATTTTTCATGGGTAAGATAGTGACAACAGTTCTCATTCCACTCATGTTTAACAACATACTAACAAGCACTTGTCCTGTTGTCCATACAAAAGCAAAAAACCTTCTCAAGTTAGCACTAACTGTCTTTGTAATTTTTCTCATTAAATATCCCTCCTCTGTTCCTAAATATAAGAATTGGTAAAAGTATATGGTTAGTGTGAATTGGTAATATCATGTGCTAATAACTAACTTAACTAGCATCCTTAATATAATCAAATTAGGAAAGTGATCTTATATTTAGAAACAGAGAGAGTACTTGAATGAAGGGCCGACTGGACTCAATGGTAAGCTCGCTAGCCATGGGGTCTGAAGTCGTGGGTTCGAATCAGTCACTTTGCAAAAAGTTCCCCAAGTGGGGACTAAAACAAAGAAAACAAAGACAAATGGAGTACTTGAATAAAGAAAACAAAGACAAATCATATAAAGTTTATCAAAGAATATGGTCACGAGGGCCCAGATGAGTGTCAGCAAAACAAAAGATTAAGAGTTAACTAAGTATGTATGACCTTACTAAATAAAAGGGAATTTAATGTGAAGGCCATTTTGATTCGTTCCCTACTGATATAATGTGAAGGCCATGTTTCCTTCAGACTCTAATTCATTTATTTAAAGCATACACGAAAGAAAGAAAGCAATGACAAATGGGAGGGAGGGAATATATGTAGAGTAGATCATAATACTATTACTTACTAGCAACTAGCAATGAGATAGGTAGGGGGAAGTGTGGAAGATAGAAGCAGCTGCGCAAAACGACGTCGGAGAGAAACAAAGTAGAAAATGAGAAATGTGAGGGAAGGGCAGAAGTGAAGTGAGACAGTTTTAGGCAGTTTTGTTCATGCTTTCTTCTTTTCTGGCTCATGCATTTTTTGTACTCATGTCATCACTCCTCATGTAACTTCTGTCTTACCCACTTCATTTAATTTCTAAGCTTACCTGTCCTTCCACCTTCTGTTGTTTTTTTTAAAACAATAAAAAACTCCTTCTAATATTATGGACTCTATCAGACTCAAACTCAATGCCCCCGAAGAATTTAATTTGAACACAAACCAAGTACTACTTAATACTATCTTCAGTCCTAAATATAAGACCTAGATGACTCTTTTTTATAAGAGATTAAGGTTGCGAAATAAGTTATTAAATTATGACATATTTGATATATTTTTAGATTATCCATTAGTTTATAGGCAAAATATATTAGTCTAAGGGAAAAGTTAGGTAAATCATCAATTTATAATTAACTTATTTTGTCTTTTTAAGATTTTCCAAAAAAGTCAATTAGGTCTTATATTTAGGATCGGAGAGAATATTTTTTTTGATACATTTTGAATTAGTTTCACTTCAAGTGAGATGGAAAAGTTGCTTATTATTTATGGAAATTAGTTTTACTTCAAGTGAGATGGAAAAGTTGCTTATTATTTATGGATAGGAGGATCATTTTCCCAAGTAAAGGTAAATTTGAAGTTGAATTTTAGTTTTAAATATGCCGGTCCTTTTAAAAAAAAATAAAAAGAAAGTGGCATTTCAAGCCCTAAATAAGGCGGATTATTTTTCTTTTGCCATAAATAAATATGATGGATTGTTGCTGCAATTAGGGGTGAGAATAGTACAGCCATGCTATCAAGGCCTATGACATCTTCATTGAAACGAAGTCACCCACCATCCACTCTCTAAACCTTTTATTATACTACCTCTGGTCCCTAATGTAAGAGCCCAAAATTTGAATGGTTTTGGTCCCTAATGTAAGAGCTCACCCCATATTCTCTCCTCATTTAATGCATTTTTTCCTACTTTACCCCTAACTCTCTTTCATATTTATTAATGCTTATGTATTTCTCTCTCTTAAAAGTACCATAATAAATATGGGCAATTTTGGAAAAGAAGCATTAACTCCAGACATCCAACTAACATTCACATGTTTTCTTAAGAAGCGTTTTTTTTTACGGTTAGCTCTTACATTAGGGACCGGAGGGAGTACCATGCATGTTACCATCCACTCTCTAAACCTTTTATCATACCATGTTTAATTTATCAAGCTTCCATCCCCTACTGCAATGACTTTAAAATGTGAAAGTTATTAACAGATACTTAGTCACCACACACATGTAATAATGCATATGTTACTTTATATATATGTAAGGTCTTATTAATTGAAATGTGAATTTCTAAAACATAGTAACTATTACTTAAATATAAATGATGTTGGAAAACATACTCTCTTAAAAAAAAGAAATTATTTATTTATATGTAAGAGAGAGTAACAATGAAAAAAATAATGAAATAAAATACAATTAATGAATGAATGAGTAAAGTGGGTGTAAGTGTATTACAATTTATTTGTTTCCTTGCACCTTTGAATTCCCTGGTGATAAAAAGTCTATCTGAGCTTCTCTCCCGGCTTTCTTTCGTTGGTTGATTTACTGTGTGAATCTCGTTCTTATAACATAGTGTGTAAGCCTTGAGTAGAAGATTTAAGGTTTGGAATATTATTACTGTTTGCTCTCTATGTAAGAGGTTACAAATAGGATCATAAAATCGGTTCAAGAAGTGCGAGCGTTTGTGGCACCCGGCGAATTCCTTCAATTGCTTTCGTTTTTCTCTATTATGCTACATGCCACTTTTAGGAAGGTATTAGCTCGTTTCCAAATTCATTCTATGTCTTTTTGTTCTATGATTAATCCTGGTTGTTCCAAGACATTGGTTACTTGTTATAAATGCACTTTCGGCCTTATTTTGTATGTGAGGTTATTCTAGCAAAACTGTACAATACCAACTTTTCAAAATGTAGCATGGGCTAATAAAGAGTCCAATGACTATCTCATTTTATATGGGATGACGCAATACTACCATCTATATTGGAAAATCAGTCCTAAAGTTGAACAACTTTGCCTAAAGTGAACATGTATTATTTCATAAGCTTTTATTAGATTCAATTATTTTCCATCTCTATCAGCCATCACCATTAGATTCAATCAGAACAAATAAATTCTTTTCACCCCACTAATTAGTCATACTAATTCAATAATCATCTCTAATGTTTTTCAGCCAAGTCTACTATGTACTATATAATTCTTGTTGCACATATTATTCTCGCACATATGATGTGTGCATCACTTAATACAAGTAATAAAAATCCAATACACCCATTGTGTTTGACTGTTTTCTATACTTTCAAGAAAACTGAAAAAGTTGAGTTCTTGTGCAAATTAATTTATGCTCAAGAAATGTTTCCCATAGCAGAGCAAGTCAATATGTATTGCTTTTTCTGATTAATTACTCTGATTCGGTTTATTCCAATGTATCAAGTTTTTGGGAAAATGACAAAAAAAATATATTCTAATTTCAAAGTATCAACAACCATTTTTGTACCAGTATAAGTATTAACAATTATTAATAACTAAAAATGGCTATTTTGAGATTTTAAAATTCAGTAGGGATATTTTTTTGTTATTATCACATTTTTCTCTCCAAATCTTCTATAAACCTTTTTCACCATACTAAGGGCTAAAATGCAAAAATGACTATGTAATTGTCACGAAGTTGCAAAAATGACCATGTAAAATTTTTTGGAGTAAAACTGACCATCAAATTTCAAAACAAAGGTAAAAATGATCATCACAGTTAATTTTTTAACTTTTTCAATCAACATCCGATTCATCTCTCCCTAAAATATGTGGCAGACTTATGTATTTATTTGCCCTTGTGCGATGATGCGACAAAGGATGATGAGTGAAAAAGTCAAAAATTTAACTGTGATGTTGCCCCAGTTTTGAAATTCGATGGTTAGTTTTGCTCCAAAATATTTTACATGGTCATTTTTGCACTTTCGTAACAATTACGTGGTCATTTTTGCACTTTATCCCCATACTATTTCAGTTTTGTGGATCAAATCTCAAAGATGATTAGATTGTTTCATTTTTCTTCCGTGATTTAGACCAAAATGGGTTAGAATTCACCATTTGGTAATATGCGGTGTAATTCTTGTTAGCATAAAAAAGGCTAATCTTATTTTTATTTCTTATCTGTGCTATGCATCACACTTTATGTTTTGATTCATCAATCACCATCATCTTGAAAAGTAACTATTAGAAAACAAGTTGGTAATTTTTTTAATTTCAAGCAAATATAATAAAATTATCTTGATCACATTAAAATTACTCCTTCCGTTCTTAATTATAACTTTATTTATCTAGCCAAATTAGTTAAGCTAACGAATTTACTTATAATCTCTCAATATTACCAAAACACCTCAACCATCTATATTTATTCTTCATATCCCTTCTCCGTCTCTTTCTTTTTTATCAGTCGAGTATCAATATGCATAATTTAGAAAAAATTGCAAAAATTAAAAAGATATCTTGTACTTAAGAACAAGTCCACATCCAAGTAACACCTCTATTTATAAATTTAGGAACGAAGGTTTAAGACTTTAAATTGTAGCTATCCCCATCAAATCCCTTAATTTCATACATACCAATAAACAAAGAGAGAAATAGGCAAACAAGGATGTGAAAGTCAAGTCTTAGTGTTAAGACATCCTCGCAGGTATATAGCAAGAGGTACCTCCATGACTTCGCGCATTGACAGGTATTCAGCCCTCCATTCAGGAGATAAGCGAGAAGGGTTCTTACTCAGAAACTTGTCCATCTTCTCCAAAATTTTTGGGGCCGCCCTGGGATCATATCCCGCTAAAGCACTTAAATACAACCCAATGAAATCTGCTTCACAGTCATGCCTGAAAAATGAAAATTTGATAAAGGTTGATACAGTACAACAAGCATATGCATGGCATTGCATCTCACAATGTGGCATTGATACAGTACAAGCATATTTTATTTTTTTAGAATGAGAAATATTATTTCAGCACATCAATCCTACCAATAAAGAAGCAGCTTAATAGAGTCATAGAGCCAATCAACAGATGTTGCAAAATGAATCAGTAATTGAGAGTAAATAATGTGGCTTACTTCCTTAAGGCATAAAAGACAGAAAGAGCATATTTATTCAGGAGTGCATCCCACAAGCCAATTGGTTCGAGTATAGGCTTCAAAATCATGACGCCAACGTGTATTGTCAACATTTCAGCAACATGTCGAGCCACAATATGCCCAATCTAAAAGGCAATAACATGTATATGGTGTCAAAGTCAAGAACAGGCAACCAAATATAAAAATGTAAAAAGAAGGAGCCGAATAATTTCAACACTAAGCATATACATATTTGTACCTCACGTGCAATGAGGAATGCTATCTCTGCGTCACCTGTGTTATGCTCAAATATCCAATCAAACAAAATAACCTTCCCACAGTCCATGAAAACGGCATCTCCAAAACCTTTCAACACAAAAACCTCCCAGTCCAAACCATCAAAAAGTGAATCGGTACCAAGTATAGACCCTTGTCGTTGGAGTACATCAAATAAGTCCTGAGCTATCCTTCTTACTCGTATGCTTTCAGGGTGTGTATCAGGCAATGATCTGCGTTCTAAAACCTCTTTCTTTTGCTTGAATTTCTTCTCTGATACCTTCCTCATTGTCGGCTCAGGTATAAGAATTAAACGTGTCCGATAATGGAGGGGCACATTTTCGAGATGATCATAGTATGTCTTCAAAATAACCACTATACAACATGATCCTATCAAAACACCAGCACGAAACCACCTTCTAAGACGTCGTGAGTTCGAAGGTTTCTGCAAAGTATTGTCCTGATCTGCATAATAAAATCTCCTTGCCTCATTCAGAAGTGGATTACACAAGTTCCTGCTGACTCTATCTCGCAATCCTAATCTCTGTGATACAACAGATTGCGATGTAATACCACTATGGAATTTAGATGTCTTCCAAGCAGGGAACAAGTACTCAAACTGGGAAAATCTTTTACTGGATAGAGGAAATTGGGTTTTGGGCATAGTCCACCAAGAGCTCCTTTGAAATGAATCAAAGACAAACTTTCCTAATCTTCTGTATGACTCCATGACTGCAGAATGTAAATTGAGCAGATCACCAATTCTTGTCTAAGATTAAACAATATGTGTTACTGAGCATCATTGTAATTGAAGTGGATACTGTGATTAAGGAAAAACGTAAGCAATCCCAGGCATGAACATGGACAAGGGAAGTCATCAAATAACATATAAAGAGAATTTGCCAACAAAGATAGATCATGATGTGCAATTTCATAAATGCATTGTAGCTCAATACTGTTTATACTAGATAGTAATAAATGTGATACTTCTACAAACTACAGGTCACAGAAAACTTGAATGCAATTCTTTGGGCACAGATGGAGCCCTTAAACCCAATGGGGATGATGAAGCATAAGAAGTAAAAGAAGTAATGATCACAAAAATAAACATTTTTCATGGGTAAGATAGTGACAACAGTTCTCATTCCATTCATGTTCAACAACATACTAACAAGCACTTGTCCATACCAAAGCAAAAAACCTTGTAATTGTTCTCATTGAATACTCCCTTTGTTCCTATATATAAAAACCAGTAAAGGTATATGGTTACTGTGAATTGGTTATATCATATACTAATAATTAACTTAACTAGCATCCTTAATATAATCAAATTAGGAAAGTGATCTAATATTTAGAAACGGAGGGAGTACTTGAATAAAGGGCCGACTTGACTCAATGGTAAGCTCACTTATCATTGGTCTGAGCTCATGGGTTCGAATCAGCCACTTCGCAAAAAGCAAAGGTTAGACTCTCTAATATATTCCCCTCTCCAGCACCCAAGGGAGTACTTGAATAAAGAAAACAAAGGCAAATCATATAATGTAGATCAAATAATATGTCACGAGGACTCACACAAGTCTCAGCAAAACAAAAGATTAAGAGTTAACTAACTATGTATGACGTTACTGAATAAAAGGGAATATAATGTGAAGGCCATGTTTCCTTCAGACTCTAGTTCATTTATTTATAGCATACACGAAAGAAATAAAGCATTTTCAAATGGGAGGGAGGGAATATATATAAAGTAGATCATAATACTATTACTTACTAGCAAGTAGCAACTAGCAATGAGATAAGGTAGGAAAAAGTGTGGGAGATAGAAGCAGCTGTGCAAAACGACGTCGGAGAGAAACAAGGTAGAAAATGAGAAATGAGACGGCAAAGGAGACTGTGAGGGAAGGACAGAAGTGAAGTGAGACAGTTTTAGGCAGTTTTGTTCATGCTTTCTTCTATTCTGGCTCGTGCATGTACTATTTTGTACTCATCACTCCTCATATAACTCTGTCTTACCCACTTAATTTAATTTCTACGCTTAGCTGTCCTTCCACTTTCTGTTGTTTTTTTTTAAAAAAAATAAAAATCTCCTTCTAATATTATGGATTCTATCAGACTCAAACTCAATGCCCCGACAAATTTAATTTGAAGACAAACCAAGTACTACTTAATATTTTTTTGATACATTTTGAATTAGTTTTACTTCAAGTGAGATGGAAAAGTTGCTTGCTATTTATAGATTTATAGATTTATAGATGGGAGGATCACTTTCCCAAGTAAAGGTAATTTTGAAGTCGAAGTTGAAGTTTAGTTTTAAATATGCCGGTCCTTTTTTGAAAAAATAAAAACAAAGGGGAATTTCAAGTCCTAAATAAAGGGGCGTAGACCAACTGGTAAGAAAGGGGAAGGTAAGTCACCGTTTACTCACCAGGTCATGGGTTCGAACCCTTGGGAAGTCGTCACCTCCAAATGGGGAATTCTGGCGGCGGGGCCGGATACCGAAGGCTTTAAGAAAAAAAAGGCGGATTATTTTTCTTTTACCATAAATAAATAGTGATGGTTTTGCTGCAATTAGGGGTGAGAATAGTACAACCATGCTATCAAAGCCTATGACATCTTCATAGAAACGAAGTCAACCATCATTCACTCTCTAAACCTTTTATTGTACCATGTTTAATTTATCAAGCTTCCATCCCTTGCTGCAATGACTTTAAAATGTCAAAGTTAGTAACAGATACTAAGTCACCACGCACATGTAATAATGCATATGTTACTTTATATGTAAGGTCTTTTTAATTGAAATGTGAATTTCTAAAACATAGTAACTATTACTTAAATATAATTAATTTTGGAAAACATACTCTCTTAAAAAAAGAAATTATTTATTTATATGTAAGAGAGAGTAACAATGAAAACAATAATGAAACAAAATACAATTAATGAATGAATGAGTAAAGTGGGTGTAAGTGTATTTATTACTTAGAATATTTCAAAAAGGAATTTACAATACAATCCTGAAATTACTATGTTAATGTAGGGGGGAGGAACAAAAATGTCAACGTAATTTGATCCAAGGTGCACCCAACACTGTGAAATTTTTTGGCTGAAAAATACAACGTAGTTACTAAAATGGGTCAAAAGTGTCCATACCTCAATATTGATTAACAACACTATGTTTACCAAAGTTGGGTGAAATATAGGAGAAAAAGTACCCATGAAGTTTAGCTTGAATTGCAAAAATATCTATGGAAAAAACTTCAGAGTGTTGGATTTACACTTTAGACCAAATTTCAGGGATATTTTTGCACATTTTATTTCCCTAACATTGGAAAAATGACATTGTTAGTTTATATTGACGAGATGTGCATTTTTTACTTATTTTAATAATTATTTAGGCATATTTGGGCAAAAGAAACTTCACGGTGTTGGGTATACCTTTAAACAAATCACATGTGTCTTTTTGCACTTTGACCCTTCATATAGTTGTCCTCAATTAAACAATAAAAGCTATTGTCAATCAAGCATTATGACTAGTCAATACTCTTTTTGTTTATTACCAAGAACAACTAGATAAATTTCACAATCACATAGTATTGCCACTCGGTCTTTTTGAACTTATTAGTATTTATAATTGTAATATAAAGATTTCAATGGTCTTTAGTACTAATTTACTTTAAGCACAATTTAGTATTTTTTTCATTTTATCATAGATTTTCATATGTTTTTTTATACTTATCTTTTTTTTTTACCGGATTCTTTATACTTATTTTTCTGGCCAAATTCTTTATACTTGTCTTGATGACTTATAAACTCGTGTATTCGAATGATACTATATACTCCCTCCGTTTCTAAATACAAGGTCACTTTAAGGAGGATAATTTGTTCCTAAATATAAGATCACTTTCTAGTTTGACTCAAATTTTCCCCAAATTACCCTTATACTTCCTTCACCCAAAAAATAGTGGTTTGAAAATGAGATGATACTTTTAAAAGTTAGGTGAGGGGTATTTTGAAATTTTCATGTAATCCTAACTCATTGGAATGTCTTCCTTAATCTCTCCAAATTTACTAAAGTGATCTTATATTTATGAAAGGAGGGAATATAATAAAAATTTTAGCAATGGAGTATAAAAGTATCCTAGTCTATAAAATAAAATTGAGTTGTACCTAACTCACATTTAAATTGATTCATTTGCAACTTAAGGCTTTTTCTTAGAGAAGTTTGATTTAGCTTGATAGTGGAGACTTATGGCTGCTATTCAAGTATGCCATACCTACAAAGCCCGCCTGCACCTGCCCGCATTTCCCCATTTAGGCCGACCTATTTAGGACTCCTCACGTTTTTAAATAGATATGAGCATGCCAATACTTGGTTAACCTACATTGTATAGGTATGGGCATACCCGTGCGTAAGAGCCCGGTTAATTAAAAAAACTACTCACTTATAATTAGGGGTGTTCAAACCCGGGAACAAGAGCGGGAAATGACACTCTCGCTCCCATTCACGGAAGGGGGGCGGGAATGGATTTCAATCCCATTCTCGTTCCCGGAATTTCTCATTCCACGCAGGAACGGGGACGGGATTTCCCGGGTGTTTTTTTCCGGTTTTTACTATACAACAAAAGATTGACTTTTGTAAGGATTAAGCATCAATTATCTAAATCATCTTTCTAAGATAGTCACACATCCATAAAATATTAGTATAATCTTAAGTTTAAATTGATATTATTTCATTGTAAATTCACAAGTAATATATTGAATTTATCATATACTCCATAACAAAAAGCAATTAAGTACAACCCGGGACGAGAATGGGATTCCTAGGGCCTATCCCGGATCCATCTTGTTCCCGACCCCCGGGAATTTTCCTGCTTTGTCCGGGACTGGAAATTCCCGGTCACGTTTGTCCGGGAACGTGACGGGATATGATGGGCACCCCTACTTATAATTTGCCCTGTAAAAGACGGACCGGAAGGAAGGCTGGTCGGAAAGGGTTTCGGGTCACGATTCAGTCGAACTACTCAAACCCATCCTAATAACCGTTGAGACGAAACGTGAAACTTTCATTCAAAGTTTGGAGTACAACACTGGTCATAATACACTTCTCCACCGTCTTCTCACTGTCTCTGGCAGCAAGCACCACCGTGAGCCCTCCTATTACCACCAGTGAGCTTTACATTTGTTTTGCATTATCTCTTTTTTTTGTGTTGATTCATAAGAAGTGACTGACTACATCTCTCAATGTGTGCTCAAAGTTACTTCTTCCTTTTCTCTCATCTTGTGTGTGTTGATTGAAAATAGTGGTTGTTCCTTTGAAAATCGATCATTTTTCTGTTGTGCTCTATATTAAGGTCTCTCTCTCTCTCATGATTAAATAGGAAGGGATCTATTGTTGTTATAACTTATATATCATTCTTAAAGCTTACCAAATCCATTGAATGCACACAAGGTGTTTGATAAAATGTGTAACTGTGAGCTCCCCACTTCTCCTGATTAAGTTTAAGCTTTCAAGTTCATTTTTTTCTCATAGTTGTGGTGAAACTTGTTCAATGCCATTCTTTTAGTTTGCTTCAGCCTGAAACTCCAGAAACTTCCTTGTCTAGATTGGGGAAAGTTATATATTGTTGACGATAATAACCCTCTTCGTGATTTGTGCACCATTTTTGTACCTGTGTTATGTACATCCAAAGTAATGCAAGTAAGGTCTTCTCTCATGTACTTCACGCACCCAGGATGTGAGTTTGAAGAGTTAAACAGTGCATATGATGTTTACCACATCTTTGTTACTGTCTATTTTCTTTTTATACAAATATAACTGTTTATTTATTGGGCAATGTCTGTATTTTGCCCTTCAAGTAACCACCCTGGACCACTGGGCACCCTAAACTAACACTGGGTACAATTTTACCCTTGAAGTAACCAAAATGGTCTAATTTTACCCTTTAACGAATGTAATGTTGACACGTGGCGTCCATGTGCCAACATTACATTCCACGTGTCAACATTACATTCACTGAAGGGTAAAATTGGACCATTTTTTGTTACTTCAAGGGTAAAATTTTACCCAGTGTTAGTTTAGGGTGCTCAGTGGTCCAGGGTGGTTACTTGAAGGGCAAAATAGGGTCATTGCCCTTATTTATTTTGGGTTTTTTTTACAAGTTCTTGTAATTGTCATTGTGGCCTGTTCTTGTAATGTTATCTAGATTATCAGATGCTCTATGAGTTGAAGAGGATAGTAGCCACTCTAGATGTAGGACTCTTGATTTCCTTTAATTGTTCTTTGATTGTCCTTATTTTGATTTGCTCAACCTGAATGAAAATGAGAAATTTAAGGCCTAAACAACAATTATGATGAGTCTATGTGGGACTGACTTTAACGCCCTCTACACTGGATGTGCCTATTAAATAATTTGGTAGTATCAACCTTATAAAAACTCTAATTTTTGTTATTCATAAATATCGTTTGAACTTGTTTTGCAGATTAACTCCAGCAAATGCTTTGTCTGATGCATCAAGGCTATCTCCTCTCACAATTCCTGATTGAATCCCTGAGGTGAGCTGAACAGTAAAGCTGCAAAGTCCTAATACATTACTGGGTGTTGAGCAGCGTGACAATGAAGTTCCAGATAGAAGATGTTACAGTATACTTCCCTTACGATAATATTTACCCAGAACAATATGCCTACATGCTTGAGCTGAAGCGAGCTCTTGATGCTAGGGGGCATTGCCTTCTTGAAATGCCAACAGGTACAGGCAAGACTATTGCCCTCCTTTCCTTGATCACTAGCTACACACTCTCCAAACCCCAGAATCCAGTTAAGCTCATCTATTGTACTCGCACTGTTCATGAGATGGAGAAGACCCTTGCCGAGCTCAAATTTCTCCACAATTACCAGCTTCACCATCTGGGTCCCTCTGCCAAGATTTTGGCTGTAGGATTGTCTTCAAGGAAGAATCTTTGTGTCAATCCTAGAGTTTTGACTGCGCAGAATCGGGACTCTGTTGATGCTGGATGTCGCAAATTGACTGCTAGCTGGGTTAGAGCCTTGGCGGCTGAGAACCCAACAATCCCTACTTGTGAGTTCTTTGAGCAGTATGAGAGGGCTGGCTCTTCTGCAGTACTGCCTCCTGGAGTATATACCTTACAGGTGCCTGAATCTTTTTCCTTGTGTATTATATTTTTGGATAGATATGGTGACAATCAAAACCTTTATTCCAACCAGTTCTTGTCCCCACTTGATGAAGGTGTTGGGGAAGGGAATATGTCTGGCAGTCTTACCTATGCTTTTTGCATAGAGGCTGATTCAAACTCACGGCTTCAGACTACACGGCAAATGAGCTTATCGTTGAGCCAAGCTGGCTCTTCTGGTTTTTTGTTTTGAAACTTAGGGTTTTTTGTGATCATGCATTCCTACTGGATTTAAGGTCTGCTGGCAGAAAGGAATATTTTTTGTTGTTGCTTGTAGTCGAACTTGGATATAAAATGTCTATAAGTTTTGCTATATGGTTGGAATTC
The DNA here is from genome assembly GCA_029929735.1 of Mimosa pudica. NCBI lineage: Eukaryota > Viridiplantae > Streptophyta > Magnoliopsida > Fabales > Fabaceae > Mimosa > Mimosa pudica. The sequence goes on along the minus strand of JAKELP010000023.1, from coordinate 10,419,505 downwards.
CAGAATCCCTGTGTGACTGAGGAAGAAGCACCTATTGCGTCATACTTTTAATGTTAAGCTATTGTCATGTAAATTTAGTACTACCCTATTGTGAGGGCGTCTTGTTTAGTTATATTAATGACGAATTTTTCTTTTGGTCTCTATGGTTGCAGGATCTGAGAGCATTTGGGAAGGAGAAGGGATGGTGCCCATACTTTTTGGCACGACATATGGTGCAGTTTGCAAATGTGGTGGTATACAGTTATCAGTATTTACTTGATCCTAAAGTGGCTAGCATAATTTCTAAGGAGATGCAGAAAGAGTCTGTCGTTGTTTTTGATGAGGCTCACAATATTGACAATGTCTGTATTGAAGCACTTAGTGTGAGTGTCAGGAGGCAGACTATTGAGGGCGCTAGAAGAAATCTCCATAAGATAAATCAAGAAATTGATAAGTATGCTCTGTTTCTAGCATTTTCCTATATTGTTATACGATTTGTGTGCTATATTTAAGTGTTTTTCCTGCTTTGTTTTTTCTTATTTCACAAGGTAAAGACTTTTCGGTTCTATGTGATTGAGTGGTGCACTTGAAACCCCTAATGCCTTGCCTCTGCAATGTTGTATCATTGTTGTTTATAGATATTGCTGGAGTTCTATTACGGGCTTATCTATATTTTCTTCTGCTGTCATTGTGGGAATTTGATATAGATTCTCTTAACTGTTTGACCTGCTGGGAAGGTTCAAGGCGACCGACGCAGGCAGGCTACGTGCTGAATACAATAGACTTGTTGAGGGTTTGGCTCTAAGAGGAGACCTACCTGGTTGGTAATATATTACTTATTTTGCTAATATTAAAAGGGTGTTCCATTTTTCTTAACTTGTTTCTTTTCTTAGCTACGGATGGGTGGCTTGCAAATCCTGCTTTGCCTGATGATATTTTGAAGGAGGCTGTACCTGGCAACATTCGTCGAGCTGAGCATTTTCTTCATGTTTTACGTAGATTGGTTCAATATCTTGAAGGGCGCCTAGAAACTGAGAATTTGGAGAAGGAAAGCCCTATAGCCTTTGTTAGCTCTATTCTGAGCCATGCTGGAATTGACCAAAAAACACTCAAGTTCTGTTATGATCGCCTGCATTCATTGATGATGACATTGGAAATCACAGACACTGATGAGTTTCTACATATCCAAACTATATGTGATTTTGCCACACTTGTTGGCACATATGCTCGCGGTTTTTCCATTATAATTGAACCTTTTGATGAGAGAATGCCGCATATTCCCGATCCTGTATTGCAGGTTAGTAAAATGTTATGGCATGTGTTATTTACTATTCTCTGTTGGCCATCTCAAAGTTACTCATAAATTGACGAGTTTTGATTACCTAGTTATCGAATACATGGTACAACACATCATGTGATCTTTCTTCTCATTAGAATCTACTTATTTAGTAATTGTTTTTTAGAATTGGTTAAGAAAATATTTGTTTTTTTTTTAGTTGTTGCATTTTGTACTGTCATGTCATGTCTTGTAGAAATGATTTTATTATTGGATGTAATTTTATCACCTCTTATTTTTGTCATAATTGACATTTCAGCTTTGCTGCCATGATGCTTCTCTTGCAATTAAGCCTGTTTTTGAGCGATTCCAGTCAGTTGTGATTACATCTGGCACACTCAGTCCTATAGATCTATATCCCCGTCTTCTGAATTTCAATCCAGTTGTCAGTCGAAGTTTTACAATGTCCTTAACACGAGATTGCATATGCCCTATGGTTCTTACACGTGGCAGGTATTTCAACTATTATCTCTATTGTATTTTCAATTTCTGCTTACTGTATTTTGTAAGAGTGACGCACCAAATATTTCTTTGAATTCCCCTTTTGTGTTTCTTGTTAACAATAAACTGTGTGTAATTTCAGTGATCAGCTTCCAGTCAGTACGAAATTTGATATGAGAAGTGATCTGGGGGTAGTAAGGAATTATGGGAGGCTCCTATTGGAGATGGCTTCAGTTGTTCCAGATGGAATTGTATGTTTCTTTGTCAGTTACTCATACATGGATGGAATAGTCAATAGTTGGAATGAAAATGGAATTTTGAAGGTGAGTTTGCTTTATACTCCCTCCGTTCCTAAATATAAGACCTAGATAACTTTTTTTTTGAAAGATTAAGGTTGCGAAATAGGTTATTAAATGATGACATATTTGATATCTTTTTAGATTATCCATTAGCTTATAGGTAAAATAAACTAGTTTAAGAGAAAAAAATAGGTAAATCAATTTATAATTAACTTATTTTTTGCTTTTTATAGGATTTTTCAAAAAAGTCATCTAGGTCCTATATTTAGGAACGGAGGGAGTATGTTATTTTGATGTATGCTATTCTTATGCTACTGCTAGTTTCTTCTGTTTTATTCTCTGGTCATACTAAATGTATCTATTTGCCAGGAAATAATGCAACACAAGCTCGTTTTTATTGAAACTCAAGATGTGGTAGAAACTACATTGGCTCTTGATAACTTCCGCAAGGCTTGTGATTGTGGTAGAGGTGCTGTCTTCTTTTCTGTTGCTAGGTATGACATCATAGAACATATTCCTTTGGACATCTGTACTCCCCATCTCTTAATTCGGCTAATTGGATTACATGATTTTTTGAACTAAGAACAAAGTGAGCTTTCTGGTGGTAATACCACAAGAGACAAGTATAACTATATAATTGAAAACTTATGCTAGGCATTGAAATATAACTATATAAGTTTATTTTATGTTTAATTATATTTATTTGAAAAGGCAGGCTATATTTAATATATTGTGAATTAGGCTTTGTATTCAGTACAAAAAATTAGGTTTTGTCTTGCATTATTTAGGCTTGGATATTTTAAATTATTATCATCATCTTATTAATTTTATCTAGAACTTGACAAATAGTCAAAGATTTTTGTCATTTGGTAAACCTTTTTCCAATGAGCTGAGATAATTTTTCTCATTCTCCCCTCCTCATTGTCCTCAATCAACAGCACCTCCTGACCTATAGGATATTCAAACAATGGAATACATGGTACTCATCCATCTAATGCTTTACTCAGCAGTTATTTTTGCTCCATGACTTATCAAATAAGAGAGCTGGAATAGCATGAAACTATTCTGCTATATGGCTGTGAATATTATTGATGATATTAGGGTTACATATATAGGATATTAGGGTAGATGAAATCTGATCTAATCCTATCAAATCCTCCTATATGATACCATCAAATCTTCCTATAATATCTGAACAATAACTCAAAAATAATAGGAAACAGCTGAATGCATAATAAAAGGAGATAATTAAGATATTCTATAACAAGCCTTTAGTTTAACTTATAATATGGGCTTGGGCGTTAGGACAACTATCACCAACATAGCATTTCATGGAAATAACCCATGCTCAAATATACCAAGAGTTAAATCGAGTATTCTGGTGTGTGTCATCTGTTGTTGGATTCTGATTTTAGCATATCCAGACTTATGAGGAATTGTATTGTTCATTGTTTAGGAAGTTAAAGACTACATTCCTTTCATCTATTTAATTAATGGGCAGCCTAGCATATTGATTATTTATCTATGTGCCTTCAAGGTTAACTAGAACACTGAATTCAAGAATATGTATACCTTCTGCAGGGGTAAAGTTGCTGAAGGTATAGATTTTGATAGACATTATGGCAGACTCGTGATCATGTTTGGTGTACCTTTCCAATATACATTGAGCAAGTGAGTTCCCCTGGAGTAAATTACTGAACAAGGGCATTCTACATTCCCCATTATTATATGTTGAGTTCATTGTGATTGATTTTTGTTTCAAATTTAAATTACAGTTGCTTGATTAAAAGATTTTTTTAATTTCAGAATTTTGCTAGCTCGCCTAGAATATCTACGCGATACTTTTCAAATTAAGGAGGGAGATTTTCTAACTTTCGATGCCTTGGTATGACTTTCCCGTCTTTCTGTTTTTCTCTTCATGCCTGTGACCCAATAAGTTTTATCAATTCAGCTGTCTGATCCTTAAACTTAGTGATGTTTGCTCATGCAAGCCTTTGTAACACTTTTCTTGTCTGGAGCAGAGACAAGCTGCTCAATGTGTGGGACGTGTAATCCGGTCAAAGGCTGATTATGGAATGATGATTTTTGCAGACAAAAGGTTACAATTTTCTAGCCTTTATTTACACCACTTATTTTTTATGATCACCAGCACTTGAGGGAGAAATGGGAATGAACTTCACTGCAAGCACTTAAGGCATCATTTACTAGATTTTTTTTTTTGTGAACTTACTCTTGTAAAATTAATAATGTGATTTTCCAAAATATAAATCAGCACAACTTTAATGGCTGCATCATATATGTCAACTGACTCCAATATAGCAGCATCTTAATTGTTGAGTATAATTACAAACTCTCTGCAGGTATAGTCGTCATGACAAACGTTCCAAGTTGCCTGGTTGGATATTGTCCCATTTACGTGAAGCTCACTTGAACTTGAGCACAGACATGGCTTTGCATATAGCACGTGAGGTCTGTCTTTATTACCGCAAACTCTTGTATATACCAATAATACTGAGATCTAGTATATGCTTTCCCATTTATGAAACATCTTGGGGGGACATTGTATCATTAAATACTTAAGGATAACAATTATGCCTCGTTGAATTCTTCAGACGTAGAATTCCACTTTAATCCTTAGAGCTGCCAGATACCTTGCCCTGGCCTGGGATGGGTTAAGCTTGGACCCTACCCCAAACTTTCCGCATCAGTTTGATATTTTCTATTTGATTGTTTATATTAATTATCATATTAATCCTGATTCCACAAGAAAATTGCGGAATGACATTTGATCAGTTAAAAACTTAAAATAGTGGTAAACTTGTGTGATGAAAACAGTTTTTAATCTCTTATGTTGTTGTGGTTATGTTTAGATCAAGATGATTAGATGAATATGTGACATCAAATTATCTTATTTGTTGGATGCAGTTCCTTCGGAAGATGGCACAACCTTATGATAAGAGTGGGGGTAGTGGGAAGAAAACTCTATTATCCCAGGAAGACTTAGAGAAGATGATGGCTGAAGGTAAAATGAACGATGTGTTGCATTGATACTTTGGCCATGTACCTCTGATATGTCAAAATTATTGGACAGTATGTTATATCATATATGTTTTGATATTTAAGTAAATTAAGCAGTTGTTGAGGATGGTTGCGGATGTATCAATTTGTTGAGTGGGTGATAGTGATCATGGTCATCTTTTTTGGTCAGCGGATCATGATCATCAGTATACACTTTACAGTAGGTTTTTGTTCGAGAGGAAGATGCAAGTAAAATTTTGAATATTAATCGTACTTTTTCATTTGTAAAATATCAATTATATAGAAACAAAATTCTATATATTTGTATCCATACTTCTAGAATAAGTAGTTTCACATATTTTGAAGTCCAAAATGGTTTGAATTGTCTCGTTTTGTTTCATCTGGCTAAAAGAAAGAAAAAAGAAATAAAACATCATTGAAGCTTTAAAGAAGTAAAAAAAAAAGGCAAATTAATTGAGTATTGAACAGTTTAATATTTTAAGTCATTCAATCGTCAGAACTTAATAACTAACTAAAAGTATAATAACATGTGCTTTTATATCAGCAAGTATAATAATATGTTCAGTGGTAGAATGTGTGGGATTTCATATAATTGCTTAGGGTCATGTTTTTTCAATATACATTAATCATGATTTCTAGAATTAAATAATTGTATATTTCTTCCCATATATTTGGAATAATTTATCTCAAAATATGGCTATTAGTAGTATAAAATGGTATAATGGTGTATTGTGATCCATGTAGTGACTCTATTTAGTGGAATGAGGTTTTGTTGTTTCTAATCTATCGCTACAGATATTCCTCAATAACAAACAAATAAAAGAGGGAGTGTGTGAACTATGATAGATGATTAGGATACTTTAGTAATATTATGTGATTTTAACTAATTTAATAGGTATAATTCCTTATTCAAATCAGAGCAAGTAAAATAAGTCTTATATTTAGGATCGAACACGTACATACACTACAAGGAGCCCTAGAGATATGACACAAATTGTTGTGGTAAAAGAAAGAGGGAGTTTGTCTTGTATCCAGGATTGGAGTAAAAGATGAGAACAAACTGGAAGTCTGTAACAAAGGAGAGAAGGGTGGCCATATTTGTGCCACTACAAGATAGGTGGATGGCTGAATAGCCATAAAATTATACCATCCAGTGATTTTATAGAGATTTCCAATTAATGGAAAGAGTTAGAAGAATATAAAGATCAGAGAAACAAAGGAAAAGACCGGTAAAATATTGCTCCATGAAATGTATGGATCTTGTCTGAGGCTATATTTCTTCACATCACTCATTTAATTTAAATTACTCCCTAGATCCTCTACATTGACGATAAATCATGCGCTTATTTATTTAATAAGGGAAGTTGAAATCAAATCATCCTACAACTCTTCTTCTGGCTAATAACAATAATAAAGTTTTATCTCACTAAGTGAGGTCAGTAACAGGATCATGCAACACTATTGTATTCTATTATTCACCAACTTTTTGGACATTATTCTACACCTCTTCTGGCCAAAAAAGAAAAAAAAATAATTCTACACCTTTATGCACTTTCAAAAGAGGCACGCAACCAATGAGTACTTGATTGAGCTGGTAAGCGGATTACAAGCCCTGTAAGGATTAGAACGCGAGTTCATATTCCGGAAAGCGTTCTCACAACCTTGCCTATGTGGGCAACAGTCCTACCCCTCGAGTCGTTGCCCTACCCCTTGAGTCCGGATTAAACCGGGTGGTGATTAACCAAAAAAAAAGAGGCACACAAGTTTTATTATCAGTGAGGCAATATGAGGGCAAAAAGGATGCACCAGAACCAGGGTGATTTGATCCTCAATTCACTTTATTCTCATTAAAAGGTCAATCATACTTTTCAACATTATTGAACAGCATTACAATAGTTTCAAACTAAAATACAGTTGTACCGTTTTTTGTAGTACAAGACATTTATTAATGATAATAACATTTGCAATGCCAGGAGGAAACAGAACTAAACCATAATGCAACCTTCCATCACTGTAACAGCTTTCCCTCGTAGCAGCACCCTCTGCTTCTGCTCATCCAGATGAATATTCTGAATTCCACCTCTTGGTGATGCCTGCTCAAATATAATGCAAAGAGTTAACACATAAATCACAAGCATAGTACTCCCTCCGTTCCTAAATATAAGAGCACTTTGACTTTTTTGGAGAATCCTAAGAAAGCAAAATGAACAATTTAATCATAACATATTTTAAATATTATTATATCATATTTAAGTTCATAAGTCAAATAAACTAGTTTAGTGAAAAAATTTGGGAAAATCAATTTTTAATTACCATATTTTGTTTCTTAGGATTCTCCAAAAAAGTCAAAGTGCTCTTATATTTAGGAACGAAGGGAGTAACTTCAAACGAATGTATAGTGTACCTGATAAGCTTTGAAGTCACACTTCCCAAGTTTCTTGCTCCAATAATATGCTAAAGAACAATGTGCACTCCCACAAACAGGATCCTGAAAGGAAAAGCAAATGAGAAACACCATTATCTATCAATACTTTAGTTTTGATATCTAGGAATTTATCCAACATTAGCTTATACTTCCTATAGTATCTTCTCTTTTTGGTAGATTTGCCACTGACATGTAACAACATCAGCAAGAAGCATCATCTCAATAGTAGTAGTTGAAAACTTTATGGCATAGTCCAAAATTTTCAAGGGTGAAGGTGCATTTCTCATACTCAACTATTGTCATAAGAGCAAATCTAACAATTTTTTGGTTTAACTATGATACCTAATTATTAGCCTAGGAACAATTATGAGATTTTCATTAAATTTAGATGAATTCTGTTAAGTTGGCACTTGGAGGAAATAAAATTAAATGTTAAAAGACCAAAATACCCTTCTAAATTTTACTGCCCCAAGTGTCAATTTAATAGAATTCTTCATGATTTAACAAAAATCTCATAATTGCTCCTAGGAGTAATAGTTGAAATTCATTTGTAAACCAAAAAATAGTTGTGGATTAGAATTGCTCCTATGACTGACATGTTCAAATTAAACATGTTCAAATCAGAAAACATGCCAGTGGCATGACAGACAGCAGAGAAACATGAATGAGGCAGTAAATCAAAATAACAAAAAAAAATTTAAATGACTAAAACGAGTATTATTCATATAGTTAAATATCAGCTATTTACCTCATCGATTCCAGCTTTGGGGCAGAAAAATCTGCTGCAGAAGTCAAATCCAGAGTTTGGAGGAGCAACAGCAGTGATAATTATCCCTCTTCCAGGACATTTTATTATATCATCCACTTGTGGCTTAAATTCAAAGACAGATTCACCAGAAGAGAGTTCAACCTACAGGACATGAGAAGCCCAAAACAAATGTCACACACATAAAACTCATCACTTTCCTCCTAACTAAAGTATATATCATGAGATGTCCTCTTTATCAATAAGGTAAAAAGTTAGAAGTTATGCTAGCTAGTATTAAGCCATAGTCATAAGCATGCATCATAATATGGAAAACATTGAACTATGATTAACATGCTATGAAAGAGACAATGAGAATGATTTTAGTAATTACCAGTAGATCATCTCCAATAGATGTCCTCTTTATTTCAACTATGGAAGCACCCTTCAATGCTGCTGAAACTTGTGAGGTGTCAATAGAATTAAATTCTTTGGGGAGGTCAACAGGAAAATCCAACTCAATGTAATAGTTGCCTTGAATTTCATTATCTGGTATTTTCTTTGCAGTCAATACTCCAGATAACGTCACAAACTCAACGATATCAGAAGTGACTAAACCAGAAGAAAAGAGTGCATGTGTAGCAGCTAATGTAGCATGGCCACAAAGTTTCACCTATGAAATGGCACCAACTTTTCTTTGTTAACGTCAAACTGTCCCATCAACAATCATGTTTAAATTTTAAACTTGAATATAGCATAAGGAGTGAATGAATCAAATAGCTCAAAGAATGCCGGATAATGCTTGTTGAAATGAAAGCCATAAATAAATTTCAGTATTCAAAGATAATCCTAATCAGACAAATGAACTGACTCTGCAATCGTTAAGCAGCATAAAAACATTCCCATGTCAAGTCCTCATAAATTCACCAACTTCTTGGGTATTGTTAGAAGATTATTAGGAAATAATTATAGTATTAGGAAATACTTGGAGTAGAAGAATATTAGTTTTTATTAGGGAATCATGTTTGGTAAACTTGTAGGAGAAGTTTAATTATCTTTTAGGAAACTTTTATATTACAAGTATGTAATCACATCAATGAATAAATGGAAGACTATCTTGGTAAAACCCTTTTGTTTTCAATAGGTATATTATTCACCAATAGGTCACGTTCTATAAGTTCCTCGAGAGTTCGTCTTAGTCTCCCTCATCCTCTTTTAATTGGACTCCAAGTTGTTTGGTTCATTCTTCTCACCGGCGCATCTGTTGGTCTTCCTTAGACATGTTCAAACCACCTTAAACGAGTTTTTTACTATTTTCTCAGTAATGGGAGCCACTTTGACCCGTTCTCGTATATGGTCATTCTGAATCTTATCTATGACCACACATCCATCTCAACATCCTCATTTAGGCTACCTCAATATGTTCATATTGTTTCTTTACAGCCCAACATTCACTACAATATATCCTTAGTCTAACTAATTTAGCTAAATATGTCTTATATTTATAATGGGAGGAAGTACTTTACAATTATATACAGACACATTCAATAATTAAGTTATAGTAATAGAGATGTGACCTCAAAGACGGGAGTGAACCATCTAAGACTGAAACGAGGATTAGAGCTTGCATTGACATCTGAAACTGGAATCAAGTAACATGTCTCAGAGAGATTAAACTCAGCAGCCACCAATTTCAACCACTCTTCATCCCTCTCTTCCTCTAACACACACACAGCTGCAGGGTTTCCCTTGAAAGGCACCTCAGTGAAAGCGTCCACCTATTATATATTCATCATCATCATCATCATCAATATAATACAATACATGTTTTATTTATTAACACAGTGAAATGAGATATACACACGTACCACTGAATATTTGACTGGTTTCTTTGCCATTGAAGTAGAGGAGAAGGAGATTTCTTAGTCAAAGGAAGAAGAATGAATGTAGAGTTTCAGCAACTACCATATCAACTCTAGATTATTGGTGGCTTTTACGATCAAATATGTGTAATTTTATTAAGTAAGTAAATGACAAAAATCATGCTAGTTGACGCCGCCTTGGATTTTGTGCTCATGTGGTAGGTAAGATTAATTTTTAATTTTTTTTTTTTGCTGAATTGATGACCTGATTCAATGTTGTATCTGTTAAATTTCATATTATAAAAAATAGATGAAATAAGAAAAGTGACATTTCATTGGCTCTTGACTATGTTTCTTGACATCTTCTTTGTGTCCTCGAAAAAAGAGAAAGAAAAAGGTACCCATGTCGCATGAATGAGACATATTTTATGGTCATCCGCAGCCTTCTACACCGTTAAATATATGTAAATTTGACAGAAAAATAATCTGATAAGTATCACTTGTTATACAAATATATTTATCATACAATGAAGTCATAAATTTATCATCTAACACTTTCATTTCATCAAGATATATTCCTTCACACAAATAAATTCGACTCCTAAAATCACTTTTACCTCTTTATTAATCAAAGCTTTTCTTCAAAACTAGTCAAAAGTCAAAACAGACTCTAACAAGTTATACCAATGGTAAGAGGACTAGAAGAACCCACCAAAATCAGATGGTGAGAAGGTCCATCAAATTTCTGAACATTATTGAACAGCAATACCACTTCAGTGTCATACAATGCATCAAATTTGTGAACATTATTGAACAGCAATACCACTTTAATTTAGTGTCATACAATGCATCAAATTTCTGAACATTATTGAACAACAATACCACTTCAGTGTCATACAATGCATCAAATTTCTGAACATTATTGAACAACAATACCACTTTAGTGTCATACAATGCATCAAATTTCTGAACATTATTGAACAACAATACCACTTCAGTGTCATACAATGCATCAAATTTCTGAACATTATTGAACCACAATACCACTTCAGTGTCTACAATGCATTATGTTTACAATGCTGCAAAACAGGACTAAACTACAACGCAGCCTTCCATCATAGTCACGGCTTTTCCTCGCAAAAACACCCTCTTTTTCTGCTCATCAAGATGAATATCCAGAACTCCCCCTCTTGGGGATGCCTGCCCAAATATAACACACAGAGTCAACACATAAATCACAAGCATAAGCCCAAACTAACGACTTAAGAGTACCTGATAAGCTTTGAAATCACACTTCCCAAGCTTCTTGCTCCAATAATATGCTAAACCACAGTGTATGCTCCCAGTAACAGGATCCTGAAAGGAAAAATGCAAGTGACCCACCGCCATCTCATTACTTTTGTTTTATCATCTAGGAATTTAATGGATGTTAATCAATGACATGTTGCAACAGAATCGGTAACAAGAAGCATTATTTCACTAGTATTAGGTAAGCAATCTGTTGCACAGTGTGATACAAAATTTTGATTTAAACCTGTGTAATGCAAACCATAAGCCAATTTCATAGCTGTGTGAAAACAACGGAGAAAACGTCTTATAGGGGGTAAATCTGAAGAACATGTTTTGGAGGGTTTAGAAGTAATGAATTAGAGAAAATACATCATTATTTGAACTAAGATTAGTAATATTATAATATACTACCTCCGGTCCTAAATATACGACCTAATTGACTTATTTTTGGAGAGATTAAGGTTGCGAAATAGGTTATTAAATGATGACAAATTTGATATATTTTTAGATTATTCATTAGTTTATAGGTAAAATAAACTAGTTTAAGGGAAAAAAATTAGGTAAATCAATTTATAATTAATTTATTTTGTTTTTTTAAAGATTTTCCAGAAAAAGTCAATTAGTTCTTATATTTAGGACCGGAGTGAGTATATAGCTATCACTTATATCTCAACTAACTTACCTCATTGATTCCGCCTTTAGGGCAGAAATATCTGGAGTAGAAGTCAAATCCGGAGTCAGAAGGAGCAAGGGCAGTGAGAATTATCCCTCCTGCAGGACATTTTACTATATCATCCATTTGCGGCTTGATTTCAATAAGAGATTGAACAGATGAGACTTCGACCTGCATGACATGAGAAGCCAAAAACCAAACATGTTTGATATTCAGAGTATTACTCATGTGTCAAACTTCTTTTCCAAATAATGGTATGATGAGATATGCATTTTTTGCAAAAGTCAATTAGGTGAAAAGTTAGAGGTTAAAGTAGTAGTAGGCCAAGCATTGTTGCCATAAGCATGAATCCTAGTCATATTGAAAAGATTGAATGTGATTAATATGAAATCAAAAAAATGAAGCGAGCAAATTTAGGAATTACCAATAAGTCATTTGTTATGGTTGTCCTCTTTATTTCAACTATGGAAGTACCCTTTAACGCTGCCGAAATTTGTGAAGTCTCAGTGGCATGAAATTCTGTGGGAAGATCGACAGGAAAATCTAATTCAATGTAATATTTGTCTTGATTTTCGCTATCTGGTATTTTTCTTGCAGCCAACAATCCAGATAGCGTCACAAACTCAACAGTATTGGAAGCCACCAAACCAGAAGAAAAGAGTGTATAGGCAGCAGCTAATGTAGCATGGCCACAAAGTTTAACCTACAAAAGAGCACAAACCTTTTTTGTTAACGCTTAACTCCTCCATCAAGCACTATATAAGTGACATTGACTAGTATGCTATAGAGAAAATCACTCTTAAGTTTTTGATCAGTTTTGACTTAAAAACAAAACCAACAAACAAACTTAAATAGTCTTAAAATTCATTCCTAAATTATTATATGAATGAGCTCAGAATACTACTGAGATAGAGGAGTTCTTAACTGCATAAGAATCATTCTAATGTCAAATTTGCACATTCCATCACAGAAGGTCTATCCTACAGAGATATAACTCTGTAACTAAATTATTCTAGAAATCCTACCTCACAGTTTTGACTTCAAATAACAATCATAAAAAACTTGACTAGCATACTAAACAAACCATGGAACTCAAAAGACTGTCAAATTATACTATTTACCTCCCTGTTCCTCAATATAGGACCCAATTCCTAGATATAAGGCCGTTCAACCTCTTTTTGTATATTCCTATATTATATGTTAATTTATAAGCAAAGAGAAAAAATTCAGGCAAATCAAATTATAAGTGTCTCATTTAGCTTTTGTTAGAAATTTCCAAAAAGAGTCAATTAGTTAAAGTCAACAGGTCCTATATTTAGTAACAGGTGTACACAAGCCATCATCACAAGTAAGTTCAGTCTGCAAAGCTATTCCTAAACTGACACATGAATAAACTCATAAAATCTAATCATCATTAACTGCATAACAACATAATAGCATTCCCATGTCAAAGCCACACATACAATCACACAATTGCTATTTACATTTTAAATTGATATACTAGCTCCGATCCTAAATATAAGACCTAGTACTTCTTTTGGAGAGTCCCAAGAAATCTAAATAAGGTAATTAAAATTGATTTTCCCAAATTTTTCCTCTAAACTAGTTTATCTGACTTATAAACTAACATATAATCTACTATTATACAAAAATATGTTACTCCCTCCGGTCCTAAATATAAGGCCTAATTGACTTTTTCTAGAAAATCCTTAAAAAAGCAAAATAAGTTAATTATAAATTGATTTACCTAATTTTTTCCTTTAAACTAGTTTATTTTACCTATAAACTAATGGATAATCTAAAAATATATCAAATATGTCATCATTTAATAACCTAATTCGCAACCTTAATCTCTCAAAAAAAAAAGTCAATTAGGTCCTATATTTAGGAGCGGAGGTAGTATGATTAAGGGGTTCATTTTGCTTTCCTAGTATTTTGCAAAAAAGTCAATTCGGTCTTATATTTAGGACCTGAGATAGTAATTGGGTAATTAAGAAGTGGGCGTTATAAATGTAACCTCCCAGACAGGAGTGAACCATCTAAGACTGAAACGAGGAACAGAGGAAGCATTGATATGTGAAAGAGGAAGCAAGAAACATGTCTCAGAGAGATTGAACTCAGTGGCCACTGACTGCAACCACTTCTCATCTCTCTCTTCCTCCAATATGCATACAGCTGCAGGGTTTCCCTTGAAAGCTGACTCAGTGAAAGCATCCACCTATGTAGTACGTGTCATCAATGCATGCAAAGAGAGAAGCTTAAAGTTCAGCATTCATTCATAACATGAAACACACTTTTAACACACAGAAATGAGAAAACCAAACATGCATGCATACCACTGAGTATTTCACGGGTTTCTTTGCCATTGAAGGAGAGAGAGTGAAGATTTGTTGATCGCAGAAGAAACAGTGATTGAACAAATGGCACCCTCCAGAGAGTCGTCGTTAGTCTTCTTCTTTGGCAACCAAAACTGTAAAGTAATACCAATGGTGGATAGTTAGTTGAGTTGTTAAAAGTTCACTAAGTTTTTCTTTGACCAATAAAGTTGGCCAAGTTAAGTTGTTGGGCTAAGGCCCAAAAATGATACACAACTATTGGCTAAGAAACAAAAATAGTACATAATTATTCCGAGGTACAAAAATGATACCAAACTTTTACTATGTGATCAAAAATGATATTTTCACTAATATGACAATAATATTAGACATGAAATGTCCAAAATGCCCTTATAATTAAATAAACTTTTACCGGCGACGATTAATTTATAAGGGCATTTTGGACTTTTCATGTCTAATATTAATGTCATATTAATGAAAATATCATTTTTGATCACATGATAAAAGTTGAGTATCATTTTTATACCTCATAATAGTTATGTACTATTTTTGTTCCTTGGCCAATAGTTGTGTATCATTTTTGGGTCTTCGCCCTAAGTTGTTTAAGGATGAGAATATGTGTAACAATGGTAATGGTAGTTGGTTGAACTTACTCCCTCCGGTCCCTAATGTAAGAGTTAGCCGTAAAAAAAACGCTTCTTAAGAAAACATGTGAATGTTAGTTAGGTGTCTGGAGTTAATGCTTCTTTTTCAAAAATGCCCATATTTATTATGGTACTTTTAAGAGAGAAATACATAAGGATTAATAAATATGAAAGAGAGTTAGGGGTAAAGTAGGAAAAAATGCATTTAATGAGGAGAGAATATGGGGTGAGCTCTTACATTAGGGACCAAAACCATTCAAATTTAGGTACCAGAGGGAGTATTATAAGTGGGATACAACTGGTGATTAACAAAAAAAAGATGAGAATATGTGTTTTAATTTAATCCCGCAAAATATTTTCGTTTAAAGGACAATCTTGACCATGTGGCAACATCCTTACTCCCTGGAGTTCTCATTATTATATTATGAATTATGAATAGTTTTAAATTACTTGGTTGTACTCCCTCCGGTCTTAAATATAAGACCTAATTGACTTTTTTGAAAAATCCTAAAAAATAAAATAAGTTAATTATAAATTGATGATTTACCTAATTTTCCCCTTAGACTAATTTATTTTACTTATAACCTAATGGATAATCTAAAACTATATCAAATGTGTCATGATTTAATAGTCTATTTCGCAACCTTAACCTCTCCAAAAAAAAGTCAATTAGGTCTTATATTTAGGACCGGAGGTAGTATTTTAAAAGAATGGTAAAAAATAAAAAAAAAATTAATTATGACCTCCATAGTCGTTGTTAGTCATTTTCTTTGAAAAATTAGTCATTTTCTTTGGCAAATAAAACTGTAAAAAAATAAAATGAATAAAAAAACAATTATGATGGCGACCTCTCGGATTCGTGGTGGCCAAGGAAGATGGTTTGGTCATTGGTGCTTTTTATTTTATGTTTGGACCACTTCAAGAGTTAGGCCAAGTTGAGTCATCCTAAACCGGATCTTTGAGCCACAGACCGGATTGAGTTTTGTGAGACCGGCTGAGTCTAGAGTTAGCGTTGGGCTAGGGATGGTCTCACAAAACTATTTTCTTCATGTTTGTTGTTTTCTCAAATAAAAAGATAAAGGGTTAAAGGAGAAAGTGCTTCAGAAATTTTCATGGAAGGCCACAAAGCACCTGAAAGATTTTAGGGGCTATTATACCATGTAAATTTCAAAAGTGGGGCAATCATGCCCCAGCCACTAGAAATGTTAATTTTAACTATTATTTTTTTTACTTATATGTATGGCAATTAAAATCTAGGGCGAAGGGGCAAAACTAGCCACCGTAAATTTTTAAATGGACAACTTTGACACCCGTATCAACAAAGGGGCAAAATCTATCATTTTATCATCTCACATCAACAAAATTCGTATCAAGTTACTTAGTTTTCTGACGCCACCACTACGGACTTTCTCAATCACTTTATTATCCTTGTTATCATTAAGTGTGTGTATGTTTTTTACTTTCTACTTCACCTTTCTGGAAAGGAATGGTCACCGGAAAAGTAAGTGATTTAGCATGGATAGTGTTGATGCATGATGGTGAGATAATAGATATTAATCATCATGTGTGCATATAAGTAAAAATAACACTCAGAACTACACTTCTAACAGCGGTAGGACCAGAATCGCCCCATTATTAAATTTTCAGTATGCCCCCTAAACAACTTTTGGGTGCCCTGTGCTCTTCTATGAAAACTTCTGAAGTTTTTTCTCTTTAACCCGGTGATAAACCATAAAGTTAGCTTGTCAATGTATGCATTTTATTTGTAATTAGTGGACTTAATTGACCAAAAAGTGAGAGATATTGAAAAATTAATAAGAATATGCACATAGTAGACAAAATGAGAATTTAGTGTGGTTCTTATATTTTAAATATGAAAGTCTAGAATTACCCTTTTGTTTTGTATTTTGTTGTGTCTTAATAACAGTGGAATTTGGCAATAAAAGGAGGGGCAGAGCTGTAATTTGCAAAGGAAAAATAAGTGAAATGAGGAAAGAAAAGACAAAGAAATCTGGAAGGAAGGGAGAAGCAAAACAAATTCAGTTTTGGGTTATTGGAGAGCAAAAGGGAGTTAGTTATAACCGAATTTGAGAGCTTAAATTTGTAACTCTTTATTCTTACTTCATTCTTTCATCTTGAGAATTCACACTCTCCTCTCTTGGTTCTATCATCATCTTCATCCTTCACACCTCAGCTCAAATTCCTTCTTCTTCCATTTAATTGTTGAAATGGAGGTCTTCATTTCTCAACCTGCTGAGCTTAATTTCAGAACCATGAGGGGCTAGATTCTTATTCTTCTCTAAGGCTATGTTTGGTTCAACTTGGGGGAGGGGAGGGGAGGTTCATTAAAGGGAGGTGAGGTGAGGTGAGGGGAAGGAGGGAGGTGAGGGGAGGTTAATTTCTTACTTGCTTTTAGAAGGGGAGGGGAGAGGGATACTTTATTAGTTCACAATTATACCCTCACTCTTGTAATCTTATTTTATAATTTATAATTTATTATTATTATTAGATGGATTTGTCATTGATAATAGGAGGATGTTGCCCATTAGGATCTGAATGTTTTCAGAGCCAAAATCTCCAAACAAAAGAACACTCATAAATTATGCTAAAAAAATCAAGTAACCCATAAGCAAATTCTACAAGAAATACACCCAGTTTAATCTTTCTATGAAATAAAACGGCATACTTCAAAGTTCAAGAAGAGATTGGGGAAGAAGGCCTGACGATCAACAAATCTTGATTTTTCATAGCTATATATAAAGCAAGAAACAAAACAAAAAATAAAAGAGAATACATCCTTACCAAAAAAATTAAAAAGGATAAATAAACTGCATAACTAATTAAGGGAAGAAGAACTCGTACGTGCTTGGGAAAAGAAAAAGTGAGGAAAGGCACAAAAGGACGAAACGAAAGAAAGAAGTGAGGAACAGAATCGCGAGAGAGATGTTGAAGAACGATGGAGAAGAGAAGAAATGAAGAACGATGTTTTAATTCATAAGGATATTTTCGGAATACAATAAATATGATATGGGCATATTGGTCAGCATGAACATTGATTTTCTCTCCCCTCCAAAAAACCCCACTTTTGGGGGTGAGGAGAGAGAGAGCAAGGGGCCAAATAAAGACAAAATTGTTTACCTTCCCTCCCCTCCACTTTTTTCAACCAAACAAGGTATCTTACCTTTCATCCCTCACCTCCCCTCACCTCCCCTCCAAAACCCCCCAACCAAACAGAGCCTAAGAGATCAGCCACCGCCTGAGTCATTGATCTTCAAGAGAGTAAATCTGATTAATGTGTTAGATTAGGATTAAACTTGTCTCTGTTCAGAACTTGTTGTTCTTAATTCTTTTCTGATTACATGATTCTTTTATGGCTGTTCAGTCACGATTATGGATTGATATGTTTTTAGGTGCTAATGCTCTCTGATTTAGAGTAGATTCAGTGGTGATATTTCACTTATTCAAGTCAAACTTTGTAGCCGAGTTGATTGATTTGTAATGAGTATTGTTCAATATTCATCTAGGAGTTCTAAATGCATTTCAATTTGATTAATCTTTGGAATCAACATCAGCATCTGAGATCGGTTTACTCTGAATAATAAAATGACAGTGAAGGCTAGGCAAAACTCTTAGGCAAAATAGTTCTAAACTATTTTCTTCTTATTTGTTGTTTCCTCAAATAAAAAGATAAAGGGTTAAAGGAGAAAGTGCTACAGAAATTTTCATGGAAGGGCACAAAGCACTTGAAAGATTTTAGGGGGCTATCATACCATGTAAACTTTAAAAGTGGGGGCAATCTTGCCCCAACCAAATGTTAATTTTGACTGTTATTTTTTTTTACTTATATATATGGCAATTAAAATCTATCATCTCACATCAACAAAATTCATGTCAAGTTACTTAGTTTTCCAACGCCACCGCCACCACTACGGACTTTCTCAATCACTTTCCTCTCCTTGTTATCATTAAGTGTGTGTGTTTTTTTTACTTTCTACTTCACCTTTCCGGAGAGGAATGGTCACCGGAAAAGTAAGTGATTTAGCATGGATATTGTTGATGCAGAATGGTGAGATAATAGATGTTAATTATCATGTGTGTATATAAGTAAAAATAACACTCAAAACTACACTTCTAACAGCGGTAGGACCGGAATCGCCCCATTATTAAAATTTTCGGTTAAAATACTTGTTATTGATTAACATATAAACTATTGTGATCGGTGTACAATAACTTGTTATGTATGGTCATAAAATTGTTATTCACATTTCAAACATTTGTTATTAGTTAACATGTATATCTATGAACATTTTTTGGGTCCAAATGTATGCTTTAGCCGTACTGAAACTCCAAGACCCAACTTACCTGAGTTTTTTTGTTAAAAAAACTATTCAGTTTTAACTTATTTTTTTTATAATATCAACAGATTAGATGATATTTTGTTAAAGTATATTGATACAAAAAGTACATACTTTTCCCTCTTTGTCGGTTGTTCTTTTATCAATTGACCCAATAAATTCACTAATAAATTATATTTTAGAGTAAAATTGATATAAATTAAAACCATTATTTTTTGTGTTTCCTGTTTGGCAAAATTATTAATAGATTCGTTTGGTCAACCCAACTTAAAGTAGACCAGTTTTGTTTTAAAGTAAATAAATATCCTGAATATCTACTTCATCTTGATTTAATTATAAAATCATACCTCTAAATTATAGCACTCCTAAACCAATTAAAATCAGACCAAAGTATAACACTTGAGATACACTTGAGATTTTTAATTATAAAATCTGCCTCTAAATTATAGCACTCCTAAACCAATTAAAGAAAGATCCCTCATTGGCATGTATTGTACTATTGCATGTGACTTAAAAGGACAAAATTGCCATTAACTATTGGAAGATAATTAAATAAAGGTTCCTTGAAACTCTACTTTAATTTAATCAATTAATGAAACTTCTTTTTGTATTATGTGTATTTGGTGGAACCCCAAATTAATTTGGGAAAATTAATTACAGGTCCTTTATAAGAATCATAATTAATGTGAGGTCACACGAGTTGTAATTACAACTTCTAAAGCTATCAATAAAAACTTATTGGTGTCACATTATAACTCGTGGGACCTTACATTAATTATGTTACTTACACTAGACCTGTAATGAATTTTCTCAATTAATTTTCCCCTATATATAACACATAATAAATGATGAAAAGGTGTAATCCTAGTTCAAAAAATAAAAAATCATTTATACTGACATTGAGATTACAGTTCACTTAAAAGTAATGAAACAAATCAACAATATGGTATGTACAATAGTGATTTCTCTCAACTCATTATGACAAGAGATGACCACATTCCAAGTGTTGTCTCTTTAAAATATCAAAGAACGTGTTTAATAACGTCAAACAACCGATAGAATAGACAAGAATTACTCAAGATCAACCAAGGAGTATTTAAGAACTGGTCCCCTTTTCTTATTAAAGAGTGGTACTAATAACATGGCTAAAATAACATTTTATTAGCAGACAATGACTAAACCAAAAACCACGATATTCAACCATTGTTTAGTTACACACTCAATGTAATAATATCATAAGTTGTAGTCTAAGGATAAGTTGTAGTCTAAGGTGCGTTGCTCAAATGACTTTAAGTCGGTTTGTATCTACCATTTCAATTGTCAAAAGCGTCCAAGCTCGATTCTTGGGAACTCCCCTTAATCTTACGGGCGACTCCAGACTAGTCGATTCTCATAAAGACCGGATACCAGATGTTTTTAAGAAAAAAATATTAAAATCATTAGTTGCATGTTACCAGTAAATCAATTCAACATCACTTACACTAGTAATCGTGGACACAATTGAACAAAACTAATGTGGAGAACCTAGAATGTAGAATCAAAAGTTTCAAGGTATTTTATTGGAATCAACAATAATATATTAAATGCTGTAAAGACTTTATATAAAGTACATGGAATTAAAAAGGATTTAGAAATTATGACAAATAAAAAGACAACATAAATTCA
The DNA here is from genome assembly GCA_029929735.1 of Mimosa pudica. Classification (NCBI taxonomy): domain Eukaryota; kingdom Viridiplantae; phylum Streptophyta; class Magnoliopsida; order Fabales; family Fabaceae; genus Mimosa; species Mimosa pudica. The sequence goes on along the minus strand of JAKELP010000023.1, from coordinate 10,398,416 downwards.
AATAGCTTATATAAAGTGAATTGAATTGAAAAGGGCTTCATTGGTAGGTTAATAACAAACATTTTCCACTTAGCATGTTTTATATATTTAGATCCTTCAAAAGTAAGCCGGAACCTATGATATAAAGTGAATTGAATTCAAATAGCTTATATAAAGTGAATTCAAATAGCTTATATAAAGTGAATTGAATTGAAAAGGGCTTCATTGGTAGGTTAATAACAAACATTTTCCACTACGCATGTTTTATATATTTAGATCCTTCAAAAGTAAGCCGGAACCTATGATATTTGGCAGAAATATATATGTTCTATTTTTTTAAAAAAAAAACTCAATCTAAAGCTACAAAAATGCCATATGCAATAAAAGATTGCAAAACATAAATTAGGTGAGCTATAGTTTTATTTCTTTTTGAACTTCATGAACGATTTTCCATCCTTGAGACCCAAGTATTTCTCAACATCTTCATCGTGGATATCTCTTTCACCCTTCCTTCCCCTCTTCCCTCCATCAAACTTCAATTTCTGCACCACGATGCACATAAAGTTAATCTTTATCCCTCATAATGAGGTAACCATAAACAATTTGATAAGATAATTCCAATTGAAACTAGATCTATTTAAAATAATACTGGGGCCCATTTACTTGTATAGATATTACAACTATTTATTCTTGCGGGATTATTCGTCTAATCATTTACTTATATGATGGATCATGATTTTAGTATAGCTTACGAAACCGTGGCTTGAGGCTAATGAATCCTTTTAAAACCATGATTTAAGCACCAAACCATGGTTTAATAAATGTACCAAAGAGGCAAGGTGAAACCCAAGTGTTGATATTTGATTGGAGAAATAGCAAGTATAAAATATTATATGAATCCCAATTTAAATATAATATAAAAGATAACATAGATCGCATAAAAAAATCTCAATTGTCTTGTTATAAAATAAACAAACTTTCTGTCATTTACCATTCAGCACCCTCACGGAATGAGGATTAGAACTGGGTTGACCCTTCCTTCTATTATTTACCATTTTTGCTACTCTTTTGGCCTCAGCAACATTCTCTTCCAGAAGCAAAACCTCCTCATGCACAGAAGAAAATTTTGATAACTTCTTTCCTGAAATATGAAATTACACATTTCAACATTGTTACTTGAGACATAGTAAAAGCAAGGGTGCACAACATACCTATATGCTTTTCTATTTTACGGTAATATTCCAGCTCATATTGATTCACGAGAGAAATGGAAACACCAGATATTCCCACGCTTGCAGTTCTTCCCACACGACATATATAATCCTGCAGCTCACAAGATCAAAAATTAATTACACAGGGACATGTGACAGTTTTTTAAACAATTCCTATTTTACTAATTCATGTTTTAGTGAAAAGGATCTATACAAGTCATGCAACTTAAACTGTGACATTGAAGACAAATGAGATCAATATTATACTATGATTGTTCTGAAAACGCAAATGACATTAGCCATAGCTATATGCTGTTTTAGATGACAAAGTAAATAAATGTTTGAAAATAGATAGTACTACCTCCGGTCCTAAATATACGACCTAATTGACTTTTTTTTGGAGAGATTAATGTTGCGAAATAGGCCATTAAATCATGACATATTTGATATATTTTTAGATTATACATTAGTTTATAGGCAAAATAAACTATTCTAAGGGAAAAAATTAGGTAAATCAATTTCTAATTAATTTATTTTGCTTTTTTATAGGATTTTCTATAAAAGTCAATTAGGTCTTATATTTAGGATCAGGGAGTATCATTTACCTTTGGGTTTGAAGGGATATCATAGTTGATAACCATATCCACAGTAGGAATGTCCAGACCTCTACTTGCCACATCAGTGCAAATAAGGATATTGTACTTTCCAGACTTAAACTTATTCAAGGCTCCAAGTCGCTTCGACTGTCACAACATATCCATACTAAACGTTAGAAACACATCATTTGTACACCTAAGTCAAGTACTATCTCCCTAACATCCCTCAGTGAAAATCAACAATAGTAGCAACAAAGTCTTATCTCACTATATAGAGTCATCTACATAGATCATACGACGCTATTGTGCTCTATTGGCAACCAACTCTTTGGGTCAACATATTAGAAAAACGAAATCAGAATAATCACCTGGCTCATATGACCATTAATTGGGATGGCTCTAAATCCCAAATGTCTAAGAGTTAAAGCCAGGAGCTGTGTTGAGTTACTTGTGCCGGCAAACACCATGGACGTCCTTCCAGCCATTTCAGTCAGAATGTATACCAAGTAGCAATCCTGCAAGTGATAAACAATAAGGTCATGAGCATTATCATCTAAAGAATACCCAATACATGTTGGATTTTTTATCATATTTCTTGATGAACAACATGATCATATTTCTTGGAGTTTTGATGATCAACATGATCATATTTCTTGGAGTTTTTATCAGAATCATTAATACTAACGAGGCTACTGACACTGAATCCTTTTCTTTTATTGCTTGATTCTCTACACTTACATTACAGCAGAAACTTAGACTACACATCTGATCTGAGGATCTCAGACAGCTTTTCTAACTCCCTAGAGAGAACTTTTGCCATGACAAAGCACAAAAGAACTCTACCAATCCTTTTCACAGTATTAATCAACATGATAAACAAATTTGATAAGCTGCAAATCAGAAGAACCACAAAGTCAATGGAATGTTATAAACTAAACAATATAGTTTTTACAGACCCACATGGATGCATAATTGCAGATGGCGAGTTAAACTATAAAAAGCGCTAAAAATCAATTCAAACAAAATACATTACAACAACCTGATTCAAAAAATTGAGGTTGAAAAATTATTATGACTTGCAAATCAATTCTCCCCTACCCTCCGGTTCTAAATATAAGACCTTTTGATAAAAAAAAAATATGACTGACTTTTTTGGAAAATGCTAAAAAAGCAAAATAAGTTAATTATAAATTTATGGGTTAAAGGTCATTTTGGCCACCAAACTATTTTGAAAGTATCAATTTGGCCTACGAACAATAAACGGTCTCATTTTGGCCTATGAACAATAAAAATGGTTCAATTTGGCCACTGAGCTATTGGAAAATACTAAAATACCCTTGAAGACTTAATTAATATAATTTTTGAGAACGTGGGTCCCACCTTTAAAAATAAAAAATCCCACCCCTACCCCACATGTCTCTCACTCCTCCCCCTTCCCCTCATAACCACCGTCCCCTCCCTCTTCTTCATCTTCCTCCTCCCATTTTCCTGAATAGAAAAATTAATCAGCAGCTCCCTCTACGCACAGCCAAGCATGCAAGATAATGCACCAAACTAGCTAGTTGCCCACCTACAAGTGATTTAGCGTAATCACCATATTAGCAGCTCCTAATCACTTCTAAAATTAATTAGTACCCAGAAAGACACCATTCACACATCCACAACTTCCGGTTCATAAATTACATCCATTGTCAAGGGATAATTTAGCAATATATAACAACAATTATCAAATGAAGTTCATGAAAGGAGAATAATAGAAACAGAAGCAGATTTCATTTAAATGAGTACCAGAATCATATTAATTGGCAACCACTATGTCCATTGTCCATAGAAACCAAACTACATAACAACACATGATTATTTAGAAACCCCAAGTTTCCAAATATACCCTCCGAATCCGTACAAGGTCCTGCCCTGCCTCTTGAGGGCATACACAACATCCATGGCCGTCACAGACTTCCTCCTGGCGTGCTCAGTGTAAGTGACGGCGGTCGCAGAAGACATTCTCCAGAAAGATCTTGAGGACGCCACGTGTCTCCTCGCAAATCAAGCCACAAATTCTCTTGACTCCGCCACTCTTGGCCAGACGGCGGATGGCAGGCTTGGTGATTCCCTGGATGTGTTTGGAGAAAAATGGGAGGAGGAAGATGAAGAAGAGGGAGGGGACGGTGGGTATGAAGGGAAGCGGAGGAGTGAGAGACATGTGGGGTAGGGGTGGGATTTTTTATTTTTAAAGGTGGGGCCCACGTCCTCAAAAATTATAGTATTAATTAAGTCTTCAAGGGTATTTTAGTATTTTCCAGTAGCTCAGTGGCCAAATTGAACCATTTTTATTGTTTATAGGCCAAAATGAGACCGTTTATTGTTCGTAGGCCAAATTGATACTTTCAAAATAGTTTGGTGGCCAAAATGACCTTTAACCCTAAATTTATTTACCTAATTTTTTCCCTTTATTTTACCTATATGTTATAAGTTAATAATCTTCTCCTTCCGGTCCTAAATATAAGACCTAATTGACTTTTTTAGAAAATCATATAAAAAAGCAATATAAAAGTGGTGCAATTTTTTTGTTTTAAATTACAAAAGTAAGTACTACCAATGGTTGAAAACCCAATGAAATCAATCCAAAACATAAAAATAAAAGGACCAACAAGTAGAACATAGTCCAATCTATTAAAGCAACCAAATTTGGGACAAGTAAAAAAAATAACAAACCTTGTACTTAGAAGGCACATACTGATACTGCTGCAACATCACGAATGGGCCTTGTTTAATCGACACTGACTGATTCAAGAGAGTTCGGATAACAAAAGAAGCCCAAGATCTAAAGAGGCGCACTATGAAGAATAAAATAAAAATGCAGCAAATGCCCTTAGCCCTAAAATGTTACACGCACTGTATATATATGCATAAAAGTATATATCCCCTCTTTCTAGGGTTTCCCTTCGGTTAACGGTCCTTTAACTTGGACAGAAAGAAAGTAGACCATGGAAATGGAAATGGAAATGGAAATGGAAATGAATATAAGGATAAATATAGAAAGTAGAGGTAAATGAGGTAATTATAAAATGTAAAAGTTTGTGGGTATTAGGAAAAGTATAAGATTGAGAGAGAAATTTCCTTTCTCATCATCTTTTGTCAATTCTTTTTCCACTTTCTTGTCATTCAAACTGACCTAGCTCTTCAAAAAAGGTGTGATCAATGACAAGATATATGTTTGTATGATTTTAATCTTTAACATTAATATTTTCAAAACAATAAATTATAAGTTATTTTTCAACAATTTGATTCTTTATCAGATATATCTTTTGTCATAATTATGACATATAATTTCCGAAATATTAACGAAATTATATTAACTTATTTAAATAACATTATATTTTAATTATTTTTACTTTTTTAGTTTAAATTTATTATTGAAACAACTAGTGATTCCCCCTGTGTGATGCATGGAAACTAATTATTAAAAAGATATTAATTACAATTATTGTTGAATATTTACTAATTTAATATCTAATAATAGAACATTATTGCCTTAATAATAATAATTACGATATGTTTATTTTATAACGAGTTAAAAAATATTGATACAAGAATTTCAGAATTTCAAAACTGAATCCAAACAGAATAAAAAATAATAATAAAAGGAATTTGAAAAATGGAAACTAATTCTTTTTTAATTTTTTAACTTCAAATAATTACGTAATTATATAGTCCAATCATATTGTGTCAAGTGTGCAATATGAATTATACCACCACTTTTAGTATATATAATAAATCATAACAAATTATTGAACTAGTTCTATTTAAACTGTTTTTTAACATAAAAAAATGTGGGTTAGGTAGTTAAAAAAATTGAGGAGAGGGAACTTTATAAAAATTTAAAAAAGAGAGAAAAGAGGGCAGAAAGGGGAAACTTGTTCGTTAGAGAAGACAAATGTCAAACAGAGAGAATAAATATGCATTAAAGAGAGGAAATCATTTTTTCTTACAAACTTCAATAAAAGAGAAAAATAAAAAAGAATAAAAATGATGAGAGAGAAAGATTGAAAAGTGACACTTGCCAATAAGTTGGTGAAAAATCATTGGATTTGTATGTTTTTATTGTGCTACATTGAAGTTATTAACATTTCAAAGATGAAATATTCAATTAAAATGCATTTATTATAATTGAATTGAATTAAAAATAATTGTTTGAGAAAATGGTGAAATAAGGGCATAATCGTCACATTTAATTGTTTATCTTACGTGATTATTTTTTGGATGAAAGTTATTATATTGTTGTAAATTTTCCCTTTGCAGAAAATGAGAAAAAAATGCTTTGGTACTAATATAGAGTAGTTTGTTGTCATCTTTATTCATTATGAAAAAAAATGAGAAAATTGGGCTGAAATTGGTATTCTGAACATTTGGCAGAAGTTACAAAATCGGCGTAGAATCCTGACAAAGCTTTATGTTGTCCTGGGACAATTACAGAAACTAATAAAAAACTTTCAGAAGTTGCAGAACGGTCTTTGCTGCGGACTGCTATGTCTAGACGCGAATTTCATTGATTGTTGGGCTGTTGTGGCTTCAATTTGGACCCAAACTTAATCCCAAACATTTGACTCAACTTCCATTTAATATTAAGTGAAAAATTAAGTTTTAAAAAACCACAAGTTTTGGGGTTGGGTCTTCCCTAGGACCCCAATTCTCTCCATCTCTTCCACCATTTCTCTCTCATTTACTCACATTTCCTTTTCACCTTCCAACTTTCTTCCTCTTTCCATGACACAATAATTCCTATATTGCTCTTTGGATATGTTTTTCATTGTCTTGAACTTTAGTTCTACAAAATGGAATCTCAATTTCTTATCTTTCTATATTTCCTAGATTTAGGTTTTCACTTATACTTTGAGATTGGATTGGGATGTGATTTTGAATTGTTGTGATTATGTGGATTTGTAATGAGAAATTGTTCTCTTCAATATATAGGTTATATATATATGTTCATTTGTCATTTCATTTATTCCTTGCTATATTTATATATGTTTATGATAAATAAGCTGATTTAGATAGATTGCAATTGAACCTAAATCATTACTAACCTTTAATCACACTCTAAAGTGAGGTTAAGTGTTAATAAACTCGCCGGTTGGTGAGGTATGTTATTTTGAGTGATTCATTTTGTTTTCTTAGTATTTTTCAAAAAAGTCAACTATCTCTTATACTCCCTCCGGTCCCTAATGTAAGAGCTAGCCGTCAAAAAAACGCTTCTTAAGAAAACATATGAATGTTAGTTAGGTGTCTGGAGTTAATGCTTCTTTTCCAAAATTGCCCATATTTATTATGGTACTTTTAAGAGAGAAAAATATATAACCATTAATAAATATGAAAGAGAGTTAGGGGTAGAGTAGGAAAAAATGCATTAAATGAGGAGAGAATATGGGGTGAGCCCTTACATTAGGGACCAAAACCATTCAAATTTTGGGCTCTTACATTAGGGACAGGAGGGAGTATTTAGGAACAAACGTAATGATTGGGTAATTAAAAGTGGGTGTTATAAATGTCACCTCCCAGACAGGAGTGAACCATCTAAGACTGAAACGAGGAACATAGGAAGCTTTGATATTTGAAACAGGAAGCAAGAAACATGTCTCAGAGAGATTGAACTCAGTGGCTACTGATTGCAACCACTTCTCATCCCTCTCTTCCTCAAATATGCATACAGTTGCAGGCTTGAAGGCCGTCTCAATGAAAGCATCCACCTATGTAGTAGGACGTACCATCAATGCATGCAAAGAGAGAAGCTTAAAATTCAGCATTCAGTCATAACATGAAACACACTTTTTTAACACACAGAAATGAGAAAACAAAACATGCATACATACCACTGAGAATTTCACGGGTTTCTTTGCCATTGAAGGAGAGAGATGTTGATCCCAACAGTGAGTGAATATATGGTCAGTTGGTCACCATCCAGAGTCGTCGGTAGTCATTTTCTTTGACAACAAAAATTGTAAAAAAAAAATACCGACTGTATAGTTGGTTGAGAATGAAGGTAACATGAGAACATGTATTTGGATCCCGAAAAGTTTTTAAAAGTTAGAGGAGGGAAAATCATGTCTATTTGGAGAGCACTCGTACCACTCAAGTCTTGATTAATATGTCATCAATAGCTCTAGATTATTGGGCTGTGTTTAAAAAATTGTAAAAAGCATATTCAAAAGTTAATTATTATTGTCATTAGTCATTTTCTTTGACAAATAAAACTGTAAAAATAATAAATAAAAAAAATTAATTATGACCCTTCAGAGTCATGGTGAGTCTTTTTCTTTGGCAAATAAAGCTTTAAGAAAATAAAAATTAATTATGATTGCGACCTTTCGTATTCGTGGTGGCCAAGAAAGAGGGTTTGAGTTGCCTTTGCGGCATTTTCCTCAGCGGCTCTCCTTTGTCAATTTTTTATACCTATTCAAATCAATCTAAGAGCTCACATTATACCACATCATCATACCATTAAAAAACTAAATTATTATAATTAATGAAGAATTTTGAAACATTTTTCAATACCTTTTGAAATGAAAATTTTCAACTGCACCTATATCATTTCAACAGAAGGATCTATAAAAGATACATATTGATCTAGATAAATATAAAATATAAAAGACTCTGCCTCAAAATATTTATATACAACTTTTCTACTATCAAAATACTTGATAGAGGTTTTTCTCCCTTTATATTCTTGTCTAGCACAATCTATAATAGATTGAATTGAGATATATCATCCTATTGATATGAGGGAAATTTAAAACATTGTATAAAATGTTGGTTGGTAGATTTACACCTTTTTCAGTCAATTGTGCTGATTGCACTCTTAGTAATAGACTGTTAGTAAATATGCACCTTTTATTAGTCAATTGTGCTGATTGCACTCTTGGTAATAGACTGTTAGTAAATATGCACCTTTTATTAGTCAATTGTGCCAAATGCACTTCTGGTAATAGTCTGTTCATACACGGTTAGGGGAAACTTTACAATATAAAGGAGAAATAAATAGATCTTTATTGATATTGAATTTGAGTACAAAGATAGGGGTCACCGGCAACCGTGGTTACAAGCTGCCAAGGCCTTGATTATGAAAGATAAATCTTGTAAAAGATTACAACAATCAAAATAAGACTGGAGAAGATGAGAAAGCGTATGAGAGAGAAAGTGAGATTGAATGCGGTGGATTTCTCCTAGGGTTTGCTTGAGTCCCCATCCCTTTTATAGTTGAAGCTCCCATCTGGTAGTTGCGATAACCAAGGCGACAATTGCGGGTGATGGACGTTATGCGATCTTCTGATATAAGTGGGCGACTACTCCGATATAGGCGGGGGACATGTTCCTTTGACATTATCTGAATTGTAATTGTTGATGGCATAATCCTTGGGCTCTAGTTGCGTCTTCGCCTTTAATCGGGCCGGATCAGAGGAAAAGGGCCCAATAGGACCTAAGGGGTTCAACATAGTCTGTAAGTAAATATACACTTTTTATTAGTCAATTGTCCTGAGTGTTCTTTTGGTAATAGTCTGTAGGTAAATTTGCATTTTTTATTAGTCAATTGTGTTGAGTGCACTTTTGGTAATAGTCTATTGGTAAATTTACATCTTAATTCTTTAGTTACACACTCAATGGGTTTTAAGAAAAATAATATCATTAGTTGCATATTACCACCAAAACAATTTAACATCACTTAAACTAGTAATTGTGCACACAATCAAACAAAACTAAAGTAGAGAACCTACATTGTAGAATCAAAAGTTTCAAAGGTATTTTGTGGGAAATTGGGAATCAACAATCATATATTAAATGATGTAAAAACCTTATATAAAGTACATTGAATTGAAAAAGGAAAGAGAAACTGATATAAAAAGACAACAAAAATTCAAATAGTTTATATAAAGTACATAGAATTGAAAAAGGCTTCATTGGTAGGTTAACATAACAAACATTTTCCGACGTATGTTTTATATATTTAGCTCCTTCAAAACCAAGCGCCAACTATTATATTTGGAAGAAATGTGTTCTATTTAAGAAAACTCAACCTAAAGCTACAAAAATGCCATGTACAATCAAAGATTGCAAAACATAAATTAGCTGAGCTATAGTTTTATTTCTTTTTGAACTTCTTGAACGATTTTCCATCCTTGAGACCCAAATATTTCTCAAACTACATTACACCCAAAATATAGGAAGTATTGATTATCAACATGATCATATTTCTTGCAGGTTTTATCAGAATGATTAATAATAATGAGGCTACTGACACTGAATCCTTTTCTTTTCTCACTTGATTCTCTACACTCACATTACAACAAAAATTTAGACTAAACTTCACATCTTAGGATCCCAGCAAACTCTTTTGTTTTCTTTCCAACTCTCTAGAGAGAAGTTTTGCCTAGACAAATCACTTTGGAAATCTACCAATCCTTTTCACAATATTAATCAGCATGATAAACAAATCTCTTGTACAGACTATATAGATTGCAAGAAGAATCAATGATTTATTTCTTTGGTGAAATATAAGTAGTGTACAACATAAAAAGGGAAAATTGATTCCAAGATCCTTATAGTTTAACCAATTAAGAATTAAATCCCAATAGATTATTTGTTTGAAATGGTCTTCTATTGACTGATCCAGTAATTTCAATTTATAACTTCTACGAAGTATCATTCATAGAAATGTAAGGATGTTATAATGGTGCTAGATGGAACAACGGGAATTTCATTAAGTCAATGAAATTTTATAAACTAAACTAGATAGCGTTTACACTCACACATGAATGCATAATTGTAGATGACGAGTTAAACTATAAAAATTGTAAAAACCCAATTTCAAACAAAAATGCACTACAACAACCTGATTCAAAAAATTGAGGTTAGAAAACTATGAGGATTTGCCAATCAATTTTCCCCTATTTCAAATAAAGTCATACTCACAAATAGAATATATATATATATATATATATATATATATATATATATATATATATATATAGGGTGAATGCCCAAAAATGACATATAACTATTGTCCAAGGAACAAAAATAGTACATAACTATTCTAAGGTATAAAAAATGATACCCAACTTTTACCATGTGATCAAAAACGATATTTTCACTAATATGAAAATAATGTTAGACATGAAAACTCCAAAATGCCCTTATTATAAATTAATCGCCACCTGTAAAAGTTTATTTATAAGGGCATTTTAGACATTTCATGTCTAATATTATTGTCATATTAGTAAAAATATCATTTTTTATCATATGGTTAAGTTGGTATCATTTTTGTACCTTGGAATAGTTATGTATTATATTTTAACATTCGCCCTATATATATATATATATATATATAGGTGTAATTTTGTTCTTTTAAATTACAAAAGTAACACCAATCGTTGACAACCCAATTAAATCAATCCAAAACATAAAAATAAAAAGACCACCAAGTAGAAGATAATCCAATCTATTCAAGAAAAAAAAATTCAGAGAAGTAAAACAAAACAAACCTTAAACTTAGGTCTTAGAAGGCATAAAGTGATACTGCTGCTTCAAAGTGTCAACGGTAGAATATTCAGATGCGGCTTCAACCTAAATAAGGTCAAAACAAGAATTTAAGCAAAACCATCTAAGGCTGAGAAAACCGAACATACAATCAATACACTAAGTTAATTGTACCTTCACAGGGTTCCTTAAGCAAAGCCTTTGGAGTTCTTGGACCTGCAACATCAAGAATGCACCATGTTTGATCAGCACTAATTGATATAAGAAAGTTTTGATCAATAACACACTATGAAGAATAAAATAAAAATGCTGCAAAGGTCCTTAGCCCAAAAATGTTACACGCACATATACATGCATAAAAGTATATATCCCCAATGAAAGCGAACTCCCTCTTTGTAAGATTTTCTTGAACTCTTAAAAAAAGTGTGATGAGTAACAAAATTTATGTATGTATGATTTTAATCTTAATATTACTATTTTCAAAACAATAAATTATAGAATATGTTTTCAACAATTTAATTCTTTATCAGATATATTTTTTTTTCATGATTATAACATATAATTTCTTAAATAAGAATGAAGTTATATTAACTAATTAAAATATTATTATATATTATATTTTAATTATTTTTACTTATTTTAGTTTGAATTTTTCATTAAAATAATATTTTCACCAACAACAATAAAAACAAAATGTGCATTATCAAATGTGCTCTATGATATATGAGGGTTGACTACATGGATAGCAAAACAAAATGTGCTTTATCAAATGCCATAAAGAAGTATAAACTAATGATATATGATAGTTTCAACTTAAAAGTTCAAACTATGTCGTCAATTATAATTGTACGGTACCCTCAAGGGAAAAAAGGATTCCATGAAATTCATACTAAAAGCATCATGCATTCTTTAGAGAGTGCACAATTTCGAATAAATCTATCGTTATATACCTCCCTTGTCATAGTGGCAGAAAACAAAAATGTTCTTCTCCTTTTTGGGATATGCAAGAGAAACTCCTTGAGAGATTCCTCAAAATTCTGATCCAACAGCTTATCAGTCTCATGTAGAACCTATTTAAAATGCAGAAAAATTAAACATCTCAAAATAAATACAGAATTTGAAATATCTAGTAAACAACAGCATAAAAGGAAGGTTCAATGAAATTTTGACAAAATGGGAGGAAGGTCATTGTATATGTCTCAAATATCAATAAACATTAACTAACATGAGATAGCTTATTAAGTCCATTCACCAAAATAAATTGACCACATCACAATAAAAATCTGGTAGAACTCAATCTGGTTCTCAAAAATAATGCACAGTAAAAACTGAAAAATTGCACTATTAGGGAGTTCCAAGTAAGTATCCCACTCTTCACTCAATCTTTAAGCCCTAAGAGAATCTCCACCCAAAAGACACCATCAAATATTCTGTATATCCAATGACTCATTCCCAGGGCCAATGGCCTATTTATAGTACTGCTCCAAAACAAAGTAGCAGAATCACTCTTACCTTCCCCCACTGCCCATTCTACTGGCTCAATTCCCTGAACCAGAGTGTTAATCAAACGCCAAGCTTTACATTTTACGAGAAAAGAGCTATTTATTCAACAACAATGAAATTTTTAATCAGCGTCATCTTGGAGCACTCTAACTGGCAGAATTTACAACTCTAAGGAATAACAGGAGAATATTTTGGAATGACAAACATAAGTTCATGCAACAATTATTTATAAATTTGCGAAAGCTGTTTAGATTGAAATACAAGCAATGTGAGACCTAGAGTCTTACTAAACTGTCCGAACAACGGAGGCTGAATATTCCGATGAATATTTCATAGATATGATATCATATCATATTTATAATACAAAAAATTCCTCATAGATAATAAATTTCTCCTACAAATTTAACTAATATGATTTCCAAATACTATAATTGATAATTATGACTAAGATTCTACTAATACAAAATAGGAAATACTAACATTAATTTTCTAATTCTAATATAAACTAATAAGATGAATAAGTTAATAATATTCAAACAAGAACCATTGCAGATGTTCTCACAGATATTTATTCCAAACAATTTCACAAAAGAAGACAAAGTATGTGCATTGACTTAAACAAGAACAACTATCAAAAGCCATGTATGATGTAATAAAAATATGTAGATAACAAATTGAATCCATACAATACATATCACCAATATATTAAAAAAAATACTAAGCGACAAACACGTGACAAAACAAAACAACTCAAATCAAATGAAGATAAACCTTCTTACCAGATATTTTAATTTTCTGAGAGTGAAACCTTTAGTGTTTTTAGATGGTCTAAAATGCGACCAAGTGTCCCAACCTGCAAGAATAATCATAATCACAAATGCAAACACCACCGAAGGCCTATAAATGTCTTAAGTAACACTTACAATAATATGAGGATGTCTTCCTATCTGAATTGCCTGTTGTGTCATTGTCATCTTCTTAGATCCTCCAATGAGCTAGAGAAAATGAAGAAAATATAACAAAAACAGCTATTAAAATATGAAGATGTGAGGGATACAGCTACCAAAACACCATTTCATAGACTTATCACTACTACAAAAAACACTTCTAACGTCCATTATTTTGGGCTTTTAACGTCAAAAAAAAGGGACGTAAACGACAGTAACGTTGAAAATATTGATTTTTCACGTCCATTTTAAAATGGACGTTGATGAATATTATAGATTTGACGTCCATTCAGCTATTGGACGTTGAATATATAAAATATTGGACGTTATATATGAATTATTTTCGACATCTTTAATGTCAATTATCAGCTCACCACAGCACACTTGACGCCAATATCAGCACCTAATGCTTCAAACTGTTCAGAGATTTGAATAGCAAGCTCTCTAGATCAAGAAAAAAGGTAAACCCAGATCAACAAAGATAGAAGCTCTATAACAGTGAGAACAGTTTTATTAAAGGCCTAAATTGATATAAACCTTGTGGGAGACAACACACAAGCAAAAAAATGTTTGGGTGCTGGCGCTTCAAGAAGAGCATGCAGTATAGAAAGAGTAAAAGCACCAGTTTTCCCAGAGCCAGTTGGTGCAAGTCCAATAACATCTTTTCCTACAAAAAAATATTCATACAGACACATAAGTACTATCAATATATATTAAGCAATTTTGAGGATACCAATGGGGGGTAGGAATCTAAGATAAATTAAAAATAATGATATAAATATCAATAGCCATATCATTATTTTTCATTTTTATTTTATTGATTGATTCATTATCTAGCTAATTATACATAACATTTGATCAAAATATCAAAGGGATAATGCAGAAGTTTAAAACACTAAAAAAAAATTGCTGTGACTCAGAACAATAAGTAAATAAAATGAGGCAGAGACATATGATCGAACCGAGTGCCCCTAAATATACACAAAATCCCTATAGCTCAAACTTAGAAATGACAGTTTAAAATTAATTTTTAAAATAGGGGAGCAGAAAAAAAGAGATGAGTTATGATAATTAAAATTTATTCAAGTTAGAAGTTTAATCGATAATATAAGGAGTCACAAAGCAGAGTAATTGAGACATTCTGAAACTTCCTTCATAATAGCACAGAAGATTTTGGAGATATTCATTGTAGTGATGAAGTTACCGTATCTACACAATTGCTCATCTCTATTTCAAGAAAATGCCAATGGTGAGTGTTTAACTAAACTTGATAAAAATTCAAATTTCTACATAACTCATCAAGAGTGTAATCCACTCAGATGCGATGCGGAAGACTTCAAAAATGGGACTTCAACCTTGAACTGAGGACTTTGCACATATTCATTTTAGTGACATGGTTACAGTATCTATAGAATTGCTCATCTCTATTTCAAGAAAAATGTCAATGGTGAGTGTTTATGTTATGTTATTTTAGAAATAAATTAGTATTTGATTTGATTAATTGATTCACTCAATTATTAATTGATTGAGTTAATTAATTAGATTGAATAGTTAATTAGGGTTTGAGATTATTATTATGTTTTGTTATTTTAATTATAATTGCAAGTACATGTTAGGCTTAGGTTTAGTGAGGCCCAATTCTAATTAGGTCAAGGATTATATAACTTGACATTAGTGTTTATTGGGGTGTCTAGTCTTTGAATTATGAATTGAGTTTGTATTTGACGGTCGACGGCCGGTATCTCTCTTTATCTCTTATGGTCGACGGCCTCTTTTCTATTTGACCCCTCTATTCTCTATTTCTTGTCTTCAACCCTCTAAAATATTCTTCTTTAATGTTTCTACTTAATCATCATTAGCAAAATAGTTATTTTGCTAACAGTTTACCTAAACCTAATAAAAATTGGAATTTCTACATAACTCATCAAGAGTGTCATCCATTTTGCATCCTTTTTTCCTGAACTCACAAATATTCTCCATCAATCATAAAAGAAAAAAAAAGGTCAACTCAATTCTAGTCCCCACTTTGTGAGAGTGCTGGGGAAAGGAATACATAGGCAGTCTAACCTATGCTTTTTGCACAGTGACTGATTCGAACCTACGACCTCATACCCACACGGCAAGCGAGCTTACCGTTGAGATAAACCGACCCTTCATCGATCATAAAAGAATGCCAACATATTCACAAGAAAACAATTCTACTACATAGTACGAGACTTCAGTCAAAAGTGATTGACTATTGAGTAAAAACTATGAAGTCAACCGTTCAGATTTTCTATTCACTAAATAGATTGTTTTATTGGTGATCATTAATATTAATACACATATATCCCTTTTCCCAGCACAGAACATATTTGAAACCAAAAAAAAAAACATTAAAAAAACTAGCATTGTGATGAAAACTCATTAGATGACCAAGCAATCAACCAACCTTGGAGTGCAAGAGGAATTGATTCAGCCTGAATCTTCAAAGGTGTGGTCCAATGCAACCTCTCACAAGCTTCCACCAGCCTATCATCCAATCCCAGACTCTTGAATGTCACTTCCTCATACTCATTCTCTGCCATTCTCAGCAACTAGCCTGCCAACAGAATCAAACCCCAAAATTGAACACCATTTTAATAATTTCCTAATAGTCATGGTTAATTACTTGGATTAAATAACTGAGAGCTATTACAAATCACAAGGTTTAAATAAACAAGCATAGAAGGTCCTCATTCCTCAACACAACGCAAATACTTGTACAAGAAAATCCATAGTAACATGGTGAAACTTGTGCTAAATAAAAAACTAGTTGACTTTTTTCGGAAAATATTTATTTGACCTATCAACTAATAAATAATTTAAAAATATATTATATGTTATAATTTAATAAACTATTTACAGAAAAGTATCAAACGCATAAACAATGACTCATTTTTCAGCTGACGGTGTGAAATTAAGTTTTAAGTTTGGCTTATTTTTATGTTTGGATTTATGAACTAAGCTGCTTATTTTTTTTATATTGCCCCACTCCCCACCTATCACTCACTCTTGAGAAAATATATGAAATAAGCAGCTTATTTAAAATAAGATGGGTGAAAAAAGTCCAGCCAAACATAAGAAATAAGATAGAATAAGCCAAATCCTCAAAATAAGACATTTATTTGGCTATAAAAAGTCCAGTCAAACACAATTGTAAAAAACAAGAAAAGGCTGACCTTTTTATTTTGCCCCTGCCGGATGCTCACTATGCAGTTCCTTCTGCAACAATACACTGTATTGCCAAGAGAAGTGTGTGAATTATTATAATATTAGGGTTTGGGAGGGTATATATATAGTTGTCATTATATAATTTTAATAATATTTTTTTGATAGAATTATTAAAAAATTACTGGTACTGAATTGGGAGAATTAAATTATTTAAGGGGTTTAATTTAAATTTGGATTGATGGTATGGAATTTAATTAAGGAGTGGACCACAAAATCACCTAATTCAATGAAGGTCTCTAATTATCATTATTAGGAGACTTAACTTTTAGCCCGATATTAACAAATTTTTTTGGAAACTTCTTCCCGTGGATTAGAATTTAGAGGGCTAAATTTAATTATGGGATTTCACAAAATCTCAATTCAGTTACAGGAATTTGTGTGAGGTCATTTTCATGAATATTTCTAAAATATACTGATAAGGTCATGGTTGAAGGTGGGATGGAAATAGGCTAGGCTTTTATAGGTTTTGATAAAATAGGTTTAAAAATCTAGAATGTAAGCCTGAGCCTGAGCCTAATTGTAATCTTAATTTTAGGCCTGAGCCTAGGCCTTCAAATGGCCTGACAAGGCTTGAAAGCCTACTTAAAATGTAGACTCTTAATTAGACTTAAAATTCTATACTTTTGATTCTATATATATGTCTTTAAAATATTAAAACTTGTATACAATTATGAGAAGTGAAGCTTAGATGCATAAATAATAAGTTGATAATGTTATAATTAATTTATATATTTTATTTATTTTATACAATATTACTACCTCCGGCCCTAAATATAGGACCTAGATAACTTTTTTTTGGAGAGGTTAATGTTACAAAATAGTCTATTAAATCATGATATATTTGATATATTTTTATATTATCCATTAGTTTATAAGTAAAATAAACTAGTTTAAGGGAAAAAATTAGGTAAATCAATTTATAATTAACTTATTTTGCTTTTTTTAGGATTTTTCAAAAAAGTCAAATAGGTCTTATATTTAGGACCAGAGGGAGTATAATAGAAATCATAAAATAATTAAATAGGTCGGGTGTAGGCAAGGCCTTGTGAAAAAAAGGTCTGGCCTATTTAACTAAATAGGCCTAATAATAGGTCTGTATATGAGCCTGACCAATTTATTAAATAGGTTAGGCTAGACTTTATGAAGGATAGGCCGTAGGCCCCTGTTTAAAGTATAGCTTATTCCCACCCTAGTTAAAGGTTTGGGATAAAATCTAAGCATGAACTTTGTCTTATGTACTTTCATTATCTTGTATTTTTCTTGCAGCCAACAATCCAGATATATAAGGTCGCAAACTCAATTGTATTGGAAGCCACCAAACCAGAACAAAAGAGCTTGTGTGCAGCAGCTAATGTAGCGTGGCCACAAAGTTTAATCTACAAAAGAGCACATACCCTTTTTTTTTGTTATAAAATTTTAGGAAGGGTTGGGATTCAGCCCAATCCAATGGCAGGATACCTACCCAGTCTATCCGGTCAAGTGACACAGAACCTTTTTTTGTTTATAAAGTCATTCCCAAATGGGTAAATGTGTAAAAATGAGTTTAAACTATTACGCCAGGAGCACGTAGGGTAACAAGTATTTCTGACTCAATTTTAGGATTGAAGAATAAATATTGGTGCAATATAGGTAACGTCGTTTAGTTTTATCGACGTTGACCGTTAAAAGCTGACGTGGCGGAGGAAATAAAATCTTTTGCTGACTTGGCGTGCTTATGTGGCAATTTTTGCTGTCGTGACGTGCTTATGTGGCGCTTTTGCTGACGTGGCATGTTTATGTGACATGTTTGCTGACGTGACGCGATTATGTGGCAAGCCACATCAGCAAAAAAAAAATTCTCCTGCCACGTTAGCTTTTAACAGTCAACATCGGTCAAAATAAACGGCATTACCTATATCGCACCAATATCTATTCTTCAATCTCAGAATTGAGCCCGGAAATACTTGTTACCCATACATGCTCCTAGTGTAATAGTTTGAACACATTTTTGCACTTTTACCCTTCCCAAATTAAGACATGAATAAGTTCATATTACTACTGAGATACAGGAGTTCTTAACTGCATATATAAGAACATTCTATTGTCAAATTTTTATTATTCCATCAAAGAATCCGAAATGTACCCATTAACTACTATAAATTAAATAATCACATCATCATATTTATTCTTCCTTTTCCTTATAATATAATATAAGTATGTCTGTATATGTTTTCATTATTCCATAGCCACACATTATTCCATGCAAATTTTCGAGATTTCATTACATATCAATTGTTATTAATTTGCTTTAATTTATTGCTTTCAATTGTTTCATTTCTTGACAGCTAATGACTTTAAATGAGCACGCCAAAAAAATTATTCTTCATAATGCTTATTCAAATATTATTTCTTCCCAAAATAAAAAAGGGTTAAATATCATTCTGACCAATAAACTATTTAAAAATGGTCAATTTGACCAATGAACAATAAAATGAACAATAAAAGAGTTCATTTTTGCCAATGAACAATAAAAATGGTTCATTTTGGCCAATGAACAATAAAAAATGACTAATTTTGGCCAATTAACAATAAAAAATGGCTAATTTTGGCCAATGAATCAATGGAACATACTAAAATACCTTAATACCTAATTAATATAATTTTTGAAGATATGAGTCTCACATTTAAAATAAAAAATTATTGACACACACAAGTCGCACCCCTCTCTCCTTCCTTTTTCTGAACTATCTCTGTCCTCCCTCACATCATTTTTTTAATTAAGGAATAGTCCTAGTAACAATGCTAAAAGATCACTTTATTAGCATACATTTTTTTCATCAGGACTTTATTAGCAAACATTGACTACACGATAACACAACATAGTCAACTATTGTTTAAGTTACACACTCAATGAGTTTATAATAATATCATGGGCGAAGGTGCAAAAATGATATTTCCCCCGGTCCTAAATATAAGACCTAGTTTACTTTTTTGAAAATTCCTCAAAAAGCAAAATATATGTCAATTATAAATTGATTTACCTAATTTTTCCTCTTAAACTAGTTTATTTAACCTATAAACTAATGACTAATTTAAAAATATATCAAATATATCATAATTTAATAACATATTTTGTAACCTTAACATCTCCAAAAAAAAAGGTCATCTAGGTCTTATATTTAGGACCGGAGGGAGTACTAAATTTCACCCAAAAGTCTGTTTGTAATACTAAAGTTTCGCGAGGTGCAAAAATAGTACCTAACTTGGGGTACGTGTGCAAATATAGTATTTCACTCAAGGGAAATTAAATTTAAATATGAAAAGAGTATCATATCTAAATTTAATTTCCCTTGAGTGAAAATAATATATTTGCACCTGGACCTCAAGTTGAATACTCTTTTTGCACCTCATGAAACTTAAAAATTTTAAACGCTCCTAAGGGTAAAGTTTAGTATCATTTTTGCATCTTCACCCTAATATCAATAGTTGCAACCTAGAGTTTGTTGCTCAAATGACTTGATTAGATTTAATAAGGAGTCCTCTCCGACATTTATCAAAGGTGTCTAAGTTTATCCCTCAGAAGTCTCCAAATAATCAATTCTAAAAAAAACCCGGATTTTAGAGGGTTTTAAGAAAAATAATAATATCATTAGTTGCATATCACCACCAAATCAATCCAACATCACTTCAACCAGTAACTGTGGACACAATCAAACAAAACTAATGTAGAGAACCTACATTGTAGAATCAAAAAAGTTTCAAAGGTATTTTGTGGAAATCAACAATCATACTCCCTCCGGTCCTTAATATATGACATATTTACCTAATTTGGGGAGATTAAAGAAAGTAGTTAAGTTAGTTTATTTTATGTGTTTTTCCAATAATGTCTCTACCCCCATCACTACACCTCTCACTTGCAAGTCGCAACCCTCACCACCCCCTCCCAATCCCTCCCTCTCGACGTTTGTTTTTGCCACCCTCCCTCTCAATTGATTCAACTTCAATATCCTTACTCAACTGATTCAACTTCTCCTTGTAAACATAAAAAAGACACTCAATCACCGTATAGCTCCATTCCTCCCGATCCTTCCAATAATACGTACCGTAATTTGATTCCGAAAATAAATCAACGGCGAAGGGTTTGTATTTCTAGTTGGAGCAATCGGAAATGTCTTCGTCAGTGGTGGCGTGGGCGGAGTTTTGTTGGGGAATGGTTGCGTGAAATAGTCACCGGTGTTGACGACGGAGGAGGAAGGGAGGTGGCGCGTGTGCACGTGGAGAAGAGGTGTTGTGTATGTTGGTGATGTGGGAGGGAGAATCAATGAGAATTGAGAGGGAAATCTACACGTGAGTTTGGTGAGAAGTGCTTGGGGATTGGGAGGAGAGGGAGGGATAAAGATGTGAAAATTGTGAGGTGGAGGGAGGGCAATTTAAGAAGAAAGTGACTAAAATTATCATTAGGTCTTATATATAGGACCAAGATTGAATCTCTTAATAGGTCTTATATTTAGGACCGAAGAGAGTATATCAATTGATGTAAAAACCTTGTATAAAGTACATTGAATTGAAAAAGGAAGGTTCAGTTAAAAAAAAATTGAAAAAGGAAGGAGAAATTATTCTAAAGGAAAAGACAACAAAAAATCAGATAGGTTATATAAAGTACATTGATTTTTTTTAACTGAAATAAAGTACATTGAATTGAAAAAGGCTTCATTGATAGGTTAACGAAACAAAAGCCCCAACCTAAATTATATTTGGCAGAAATGTGTTCTATTTAAGAAAACTCAACCTAAACCTACAAAAATGCCATGTACAATTAAAGATTGCAAAACATAAATTAGCTGAGCTATAGTCTTAGTTCTTTTTGAACTTCTTGAACGATTTTCCATCCTTGATACCCAAATATTTCTCAACATCGTCATCGTCGACATCTCTTTCACCCTTCCTTCCCCTCTTCCCTCCATCAGCCTTCAATTTCTGCACCAGGACGCACATAAATTCAGTCTTTTCCCCATAATGAGGTAATCATAAAAAATATGATAAGATAATTCCAATTCAAATTAAATCTATTTAAAATAACACTTTTTCTTGGGAGGCTTATTCCTCAAATCATTTACTTAATCATACATAATATGGGTCATGATTTTAGTATAGCTTAGGAAACCATTGTTTGAAGCCAATATATCCTTTCAAAACCATGGTTAGGACTCCTACCATGGTTTCATAAATGTAACAGGCATGATGAAATCCAATTGTAGATATTTGATTGGAGAAATGGCTGGAAGTATAAAATACTATATAAATCATAATTGAAATGTAATACTCCTATCATTTACCATTGTTGATACTCTTTTGGCCTCACTAACATTCTCTTCCAGAAGCAAAACCTCCTCTTCCACCGCAGGATATTCTGGTAACTTCTTTCCTGAAATGTGAAATTACACATTTCAACATTGTTACTTGAGACATAGCAAAAGCAGGGGTGAACAACATACCTATAAGCTTCTCTATTTGAAGGTACCATTCCAGCTCATATTGATTCACGAGAGAAATGGAAACACCAGATCTTCCCGCCCTTGCAGTTCTTCCCACACGATGTATATAATCCTGCAGCTCGCAAGATAAAAAATTAATTACACATGGACACGTGACAGTTTTGTAAACAATTCCTATTTTACTAATTCCAGTTTTAGTGAAAAGGATCTATACAAGTCATGCAACTTAAACTGTGACAATGAAGACAAATGAAATCAATATTAAAGTATGATTGTTCTGACAACGCAAATGACAACAGCCATAGCTATATGCTGTTTTAGATGACAAAGTAAATAGATGTTTGAAAATAAATAGTATCATTTACCTTTGAGTTTGAAGGGATATCATAGTTGATAACCATATCTACAGTAGGAATGTCCAGACCTCTACTTGCCACATCAGTACAAATAAGGATATTACAATCTCCAGACTTAAACTTATTCAAGGCTCCAAGTCTCTTCGACTGCCACAACATACCCAAAATAAACGTAAAAAACACATCATTTGCACACCTGAGTCAAATACTATCCCCCTAACATCCCTAACAACAAAATCTTATCCCACTATGTAGGGTCGGCTACATGGATCATATGACGTCATTATGCTCTATTGGCAACCAACTCTTTGGGTCAACAAATCAGAAAAAACTAAATCAGAACAATCACCTGGCTCATATGACCATTAATTGGAATGGCTCTAAATCCCAAATTTCTAAGAGTCAAAGCCAGGAGTTGCGTTGAGTCACATGTACGGGTGAACACCATGGACGTACTTTCACCCTTTTCAGTCAGAACGTAGACCAAGTAGCAATCCTGCAAGTGACAAACGATAAGGTCATGAACAATATCATCTAAAGAATACCCAATAAAAGTCCTGAAATTAAATTCACAAAAAGCAAGCATGCTATAGCAAAAATTCTATTTCAGTCCATATAAATCGATTTGGTGAAAAATTGGGTGATGTGCTTTTCTATGGAAACACTGATAACTCAGCATCTGATGAAGGTAGAATGATAAGTGGGGAGGGGAGATTCGGGGGATAGAGAAGGCAGAGCCATAGAGCAGAAATTTGAATGACCTCTGTATAATCACATTCTTTTCCTGAGCCATTCCACACCATATCACCTTCGTTCTATACACTCAAATTACATTACACCCACAATATAGGAAGTATTGATGATCAACATGATCATATTTCTTTGAGTTTTTATCAGAATCATTGATAATAATAATGAGGCTACTGACACTGAATCCTTTTCTTTTCTTGCTTGATTCTCTACACTCACATTGCAGCAGAAACTTACACTAAACTTCACATCAGAGGATCCCAGACAGCTTTTTTGTTTTCTTTCCAACTCCCTAGACAGAACTTTTGCCTTGACAAAGTACTTAAGAAATGTACCAATCCTTTTCACAGTATTAATCAGCATGATAAACAAATTTGATAAGCTGCAAACCAGAAGAACTACAAAGTCCTAGGAAAAAATGTTCAACTTGTGACAACAGCTGTGGACAATTCCTCATTTGTTTCAAATTGACAGGGAGTTAAGTCCATCTGAAGCAAAGACGTAAAGATATGGTAAATATAAGGTGACTTCCCACCTCCTACTCGTGTATTTTGGCTTGCGCAAAAGGCCAGGTTTCATATATTCCCGCAGTGAAATTCCTCCGCTAGATTTTTTCAAGATATAAAATGTGATTCATTATTGACCCTATATTTTGACTACCACAATCTCTTCTCCAGACTATATAGACTGCAAGTAGAATATAAGATTTATTTCTTTGGTGAAATGTAAGTAGTGTATAACATTTAAAGGAAAAATTGATTCTATGATCCTTAGAGTTTATCTCAATTTACAATTGAATCCCTATAGATTATTTGTTTGAACTGGGCCCCTATTGTTTGATCCGATAATTTCAATTTATAACTTCTACGAAGTTTCATTCATAGAAATGTAAGGATGTTAAAGGTGCTAGATGGAACAACGGAAATTTCATCAAGTCAATGGAATTTATAAACTAAACTAGATAGTTTTTACACTCCCACACAAATGCATAATTGCAGATAACGAGTCAAACTATAAAAAGTTAAAAACCCAATTCAAACAAAATACACTGCAACAACATGCTTCAAAAAATTGAGGTTAAAAAACTATTAGAACTTGCCAATCAATTTTCCAATATTTAAAATAAAGTTATACTAACAAATAGAATATATATATTTAATCACCAAACAATGGTGTAATTTTTTTCTTTTAAATTACAAAAGTAACACCAATTGTTGACAACCGAGTCAAATCCATCCAAAGCATAAAAATAAAAGGACTACCAAGTAGAAGATAATCCAACCTATTCAAGCAAACAAATTTCAGACTAGTAAAAAAAACAAACCTTGTACTTAGAAGGCACAAAGCGATACTGCTGCTTCAAAGTGTCAACGGTAGAATATTTAGATGCGGCTTCGACCTGAATATAAGGTCAAAACAAGAATTTAAGCAAAATCTCAGGCTGAAAAAACCTAACATAGAATCAAATACACTATGTTGATTGTACCTTCACAGGGTTCCTTAAGCAAACCCTTTGGAGTTTTTGGACCTGCAACATCAACAATGCACCTTGTTTAATCAGCACTAATTGATTTAAGAGAGTTTGGATAAGAAAAGAAGCCCCAAGATCTAAAGAGGAGAAATTCATTCCATCAATAACACACGATGAAAAATAAAATAAAATGCAGCAAATGCCCTGATGGAAATATACCAATGTAGTATTATTCAAGAATGTTATATTTCCATCATGCCCTTAGCCCAAAAATGTTACATGCACGTATATATGCATAAAAGTATATAACCCCAATTAATGGGAACTCTTTGTAGGATTTTCTTTAACTCTTTAAAAAAGGTCTCATGAGTGACAAGATTTATGTTTGTATGATTTTAATCTTAACATTACTATTTTCCAAACAATAAATTATAAGTTATGTTTTCAACAACAATTTTTTTTTTTATCAGAATTTCAACAACAATTCAATTCTTCATCAGATATCACTTTTTTCATAATTATGACATATAATTTCTTAAATATTAACGAAATTAAATTAAAATTTTAAATATTAATAATTTTAATTATTATTACTTATTTTAGTTTAAATTTATTATTAAAGTGATATTTTAATTAACAACAACTATAAAAACAAAAGAGACTTGTCCCACTTTGGTGGGGTTGGCTACATGGATTGCAAAACAAAATTGTGCACTATCAAATACCATAGAGTAGTCGCACGATGAACTAATGATATATGATATTTTCAACTTAAAAGTTAAAACTATGTGGTCAATCATAATTATGTCCTCGAGGGAAAAGGAATTCCAAGAAACTCAGCGCACAGTTTCGAATAAATCTATCGTTACATACCTTCTTTGTCATCGTGGCAGAAAACAGAAATGTTCTTCTCTCTCTAGGAATATTTAAGAGAATCTCATTGAGAGATTCCTCAAAATCCTGATTCAACAGCCTATCAGCCTCATCTAGTACCTGTTTAAAATGCAGAAAAATTAAACATCTTAAAATAAATAATACAGAATTCAAAATATCTGGAAAACAACAGCATAGAAGGGAGGTCTGTGTAATTTTGACAAAACGGGGGGAAGGTCATTGTATATGACTCAAATATCAATTAACATTAACTAGCATGAGATAACTTAATTCCATTCACAAAAATCAATTGACTACATCACAACAAAAATCTGGTAGAACTCAATCTGGTTCACAGAAATAATGCACAGTAAAAACAGAAAATTGCTCTATTAGGGTGTTCCAAGTATCCCAGTCTTCACTCAATCTATAAGCATAGGACAATCTCCACCCAAAAGACAATGTCAAATATTCTGTATAGCCAATGATTCATTCCCAGGTCCAATGGCCTACAAAACCACCTACAATGAGAAGGAATGAAAAATTCAGTGCCCGCATCTCAATTTCATCCATTCCCACTTAGGCATCCAACTAAACAGCACAATCACTCCTACCTTCCTCCACTGCCCATTCTATTGGCTCAATTCCCTCAAACCAGAGTCTTAGTGTAATGTCAAGCTTAACAACAATAAAATTTTCTAATCAGCGTCATCTTGAAGCACTCAAACTGGCAGAATTTACAATTTACAATTCTAGAGAATAAAAGGAGAATATTTTGGAATGACAAACATAAGTTGATGCAACAATTATTTATAAATGAGTAAAGGCTGTTTAGTTTGATATAAAAGCAATGTGGGACCTATAGATTTACTAAACTAATAAGACGAATAAATTAATAATACTCTTAACAATAACCATTGCAAGTGTTCTCATAGATATTTATTCCAAATAAAATCACAAAGTAAGAACAAGACAATGTATGTGCATTCACTGAAATAAGAACAATCCAAAAGCCATAAAATATGTAGGCAACATATTGAATCCATGCAATATATATTACCAATAGATTAAATATTAAATAATATTACAAAACACCTACAAAAAAATGAAGATAAAACTTCGTACCAAATATTTTAATCTGCTGAGAGTGAAACCTTTAGTGTTTTTGAGGTGGTCTAAAATGCGACCAGGTGTCCCAACCTACAAGAATAATGACAATCATGAATGCAAACACCATCAATGGCTAAAAAGATTATTTTCACTATACTAACACCTCTCAAAATCATTAAGAAAACCAATAAATATATCTTTAGTAACACTTACAACAATATGGGGATGCCTTCCTATCTGGACTGCTTGTTGTGTCATCTCAATTCCTCCAACGAGCTAGAGAAAATGAAGAAAATATAACAAAAGAACGGTTAAAACATGAAGATGTAAGGAATACAGATACCAAAACACCACTTGATAGAGTTAGGCCCACAAAAATTGAGCAATATGAGTATATAAACATAGTAATGACCCAAAAAAACTATCAAGTTTCATATGAATTTGTTAACACTGCATAAATTATAGACAATGACCTTCAGATATACATTATTTCATAACAATAAGCAAACGGACATAAAATTCAAGCGAAATAAAACAAGCCCATAAAAGAATAAATAAAAGCTCACCACAGCACACTTGACGCCAATATCAGCACCTAATGCTTCAAACTGTTCAGAGATTTGAATAGCAAGCTCTCTAGATCAAGAAAAAAGATAAACCCAGATCAACAAAGATAGAAGCTCTATAACAGTGTGAGCAGTTTTATTAAAGGCCTAAATTGGTATCAACCTTGTGGGAGACAACACACAAGCAAAAAAATGCTTGGGTGCTGGCGCTTCTAGAAGAGCATGCAGTACAGGAAGAGCAAAAGCACCAGTTTTGCCAGATCCAGTTTGTGCAAGCCCAATAACATCTTTTCCTAAAAAAAATCATATAGAAACACAACTATTATCAATATATATCGAGCAAATTTGAGGACACCAATGGGAGTAGGAATTTAAGATAAATTTAAAATAATGATATACACATCAATAGCCATATCATTATTTTTCATTTTTATTTCATTGATTGATCCATTATCTAGCCAATTATACATATCATTTGATCAAAATATCAAAGGGATAATGCAAAAATTTTAAACATTACAAAAAACTGCTGTGACTCAGAACAATAAATAAATAAAATGAGACAAAGACATATGATCAAATCGAGTGCCCCAAATATACACAAAAGCCCTAAAGCTCAAACATAGATATAACAGTTTAATTTAATTTTAAAATATCAGTGACCGAAAAATAAAACTAAATGTTTATAGGAGAGACAGGTGCAGAAAAAGAGACTGAATTATCATAATCAAAATTTATTCAAGGTAAAAGTTTAATTGATAATATAAGTAGTCATTCTGGAACTTCCTTCATAATAGCAGAGAGGTTACAGTATATATAGAATTGCTCATCTCTATTTCAAGAAAATGTCAATAGTGAGTGTTTAACTAAGCTTCATAAATATTCAAATTTCCACATAACTTATCAAGAGTATAATCCACTTTGCATCCATCACAGAACATATTTGAAACAAAAAAAACCTAGCATTGTGATGAAAACTCATTAGATGACCAATCAATCAATCAACCTTGGAGTGCAAGAGGAATTGATTCAGCCTGAATCTTCAAAGGTGTGGTCCAATGCAACCTCTCACAAGCTTCCACCAGCCTTTCATCCAATCCCAGACTCTTGAATGTCACTTCCTCATCGATTTCTTCCATTCTCTGCAACTAGAATAGCATGCCAACAGAATCAAACAAGGCTTTTCTAAATGCCAAAACCCTAAATTGAACACTATTGTAATAATTTCCTAATAATCATGTTTATTTACTTGAACTTGAATTAAATAAATAACTGATAGGATAGCTACCACAAATCAAAAGGTTTAAACAAACAGAACAGGCATGGAAGGTCCTCAACACAACACAACACAAGGCATAAAGAATGGTATAAGAAAAGGCTGACCGTCTTTTTGTGTCGCCGCCGGACGCTCACCACGCAGCTCACTCAACGCAGGATTGATTGACAGGAGAAGTGTGTGAACGAATGTGTGAATTATTAGAATATTAGGGTTAGCGAGGGTATATATAGTTGTCATTATATTGTAATACTAATTTATAAAATTTATAATTTATAATAATAACAATAATAATAATTTTTGATAGAATTATTAAAAATTACAGTATTGAATTGGAATGAATATGGTAGTGAATGCTGGGCAATTAAAAAGCAACAAGAACATAAGTTGGATGTGGCAGAGATGAATATGTTGAGATGGATGAGTGAGTATGCAATAAGGGGAGAATTTCAATTAAGGACCAAATTTGGGATTTAATTAAAAAGTAGGACCAAAACATTCTGAAACATCAGTTAAGGACCTTGGGGGCAAACTGAAATTAAATCAAGAAGGCTAAAGACCAAAGTGCCCTTATGTGTCTGGAGTAAGTTCATTTGCTTTCCTCTCACTCACCTATTCCTCAGCCTCACTCTCAGCCGAAGGAAGCTTCACTCTCTAATCAAAACCCTCGCTCAAATTGAAAAGCATTCCCGTCTCTCAAATCGAACCGGAGCTCAGAGTAAGACCAGCGCATTCTTCAGGTGAAGATCTGACCGTACTCTTCCCTCTGCCATATTCGAAACCGCGAGGTCCTCCGTTGTTTTCCTCCACCGTCGACACTTCGTTTGATTCTTTGCAGCCGAAATCGAACTCTGAGGTATTCTCTCAACTGTGTAGGACTTGTTGTGTAGGACTTGTTGTATATTTGCATTCTACCTGCTAAAATTTTTCTAGACATGGGGCCATTCAAGCTGCATATAACTTGTTTGTTGAAAAGTTCTCATAAGAATGTGGTTTGCTGGACTATTCTTAAAACTAAAGAAGCAGAATTACTGCTGAAAAGCATGCCAATGAAACATAATGGAGCTATATGGGATCAATTCTCAATGAGTGTATGATGCATGGTGATACTGAGTTGGGAAGATTCTGATTAAATTAGAGCCTCAACATTTATTTGGAGATGCTTTTGGGGGTATTTGTTTGGCTAGGTAGGGTGAGAAATTTGTGTGCTCAATGTTACAGTTTGTCCAATTTTTTTCTCTTTATGTACAAGTTGCAACTCTAGGGCCTTTGGTTTTCTTCTATCTGATTACTTGCAAGGTAGTTGAAACCGGATTGGTCAAAATGGCAGACCTGAAAGCTAAATTTAACTTACCTGTACTTTAAATTTTGTATTTGGCAGAACAAGTGCTCAAATTGCTAGCCATTTGTTTTAACGGGTTAAGTTTTCCCTCAAGTTCTCTCTTCCTTAAACTGAATTAGGATAATCTGAATTTTGTCATAGTTAACTGCAAATTTCATCAGTTTGACAATTACTCTGTTGCCCGGTTAATTGATGTTGTAATTGACTTCAAACTTAACATACAACAATGCTGGGGAGGGTTTATAAATGCCTTGCTGCAATCTGGCCCCAAAAAATTGACATCTTTCTTCAACACCCCATTTTTGGATTGTTATCAACCGAAAAATATGTTGAGTGCATTGCTATTTCTTGCTTTGTGTTGGTTCTCTTCTGCCTTTATTTTTATTTTACAATTTTGACAAGTTTGTAGTTGTAGCTGCTAATTAATTGTGCTTAATATTTTGACCAAACCAGTAACTTATGAAGCAAGGACAAGTGTGGTATTGAGAGTGCTGAATCTGGTTTATCCGTTCATGTATTGTGTCATGTTGTGTATATGTTCATAATGCTATCTTATTCCATCTAATTTTGTAACAGAGTTGAAGTATATTTTTATCATATATTGTAAATAGGCTCTTGCACTCTCTTTGTTGATGAAAGAAGCAGAAAGAGAAGACTGACATGTAATTTATGTTCTAAGCTTAACATCTGCCGATAGAAAGTTGAGCAAAAATTTTGTTTGTCTAGATTTGTATATTGATCTAAAGAAAGGATTTGTACACGGCTTTTTTTTACAACATTCATCTGTTTGGTTTCAAGGCAGTGACAAGTGAGAAAATGGAGAAAAATACACCTCTCGCTTCAACACAAGATGTTCATTTCAATGCCACAAAGGACACAATATTGCAAGAATTGGAAGAAATGGAAGAACTAAAGGGGTAAAAAGACTTGAAAATTCGAAATGTGATGTATGTACTTGTTTTTGTGGATAATTGACATTGTTGCTTTTGAAAATGTGTTAAATGTATAGACTGTTATTGTTAAGGTAATATATCAGCAATGAGATGAGATCTACTTTTCATTTTCGCAACAATTTGTGTTTAAATATACCGGAATTCAATTAGCATTGAATTGAAAACAAACACAAACATCACACGTTGAACGAGTTAAATACCTTCTAAACAAGTGATGGTTAATGCGCTTAAAAACATGCATCAAATCTTCAACAAATAAAATGCCCTTTTTCAACAAGTAAAAACTGAGTTCTGAACAGTTGAAATGACCATTTCAATAAATGATGGTTAATGCCCTTAAAAAACATGCATAAGACATTTAACAGCTGAAATACCCTTATTAATAGGTAAATTTGAGTTTTGAATAGGTGAAATGGCTATTTCAAAAAGTGATGGTTAATGCTCTTAAAAAGTATGCATCAAACCTTTAACAAGTGAAATGTCATTTTCAACAAGGAACATTGAGTTCTGAACAAGTAAAATGGTCATTTCAACAAGTCAAGATTAATGCCTTTAAAACATGCTTAAGACCTTTAACAAGTTAAATGCGCATTTCAACAAGGAAAATTGCGTTTTGAACAAGTAAAATGGTCATTTCAACAAGTCAAGGTTAATGCCTTTAAAAACATGCTTAAGACCTTTAACATGTTAAATGCGCATTTCAACAAGTGAAATTGCCTTGTTCAAATGACCATTTTACTTGTTCAAAGTGTCATACATTTTGTGTTTCAAAACGGGCATTTTGAACAAGGTCACTTACATTAATTATTTGTTTGTTCAAAACGGACTTTTACTTGTTGAAACATGAGTTTCCATTGTTCAAAATGTTATTTCACTTGTTCAAGATCTGGTGCAATAATGTCACCAACATTAAATACTTGTTTGTTCAAAACAGACTTTTACTTGTTGAAACGTTACTTTCCATTGTTCAAAATGTCATTTCACTTGTTCAGGGTCTGGTTCAACAATGTTATTAACATTAGATACTTGCTTGTTCAAAACGGACTTTTACTTGTTGAAACGGGTTTCCCTTGTTCAAAATGTCATTTCACTTGTTCAAAGCACCAATGTCACTAACATTTTGTTTGTTCAAAACGAACTTTTACTTGTTGAAACATGTGATTCCCTTGTTCATATATCCAGTTTAGTTGTTTGTGATTTATATACATTTGATTTTAAAAATTGATTCGAAATTGTTGGAATGAACATTTTCCTTGTTCATTTAAGGTTTTCCCTTGTTCGAATAACTATTTCATTTGTTTGTGGTTTGCTATATGTTTAGTTTTGGAAATTGATTACTAATTGTTCAAATGAAAATTTTACTTGTTCATATGAGTTTATCCCTATTTATATGGTCATCTCATTTGTCTTTGGTATACTATAGATTTGTAAATTGATTGCAAATTGTTCAAATGAGCTTTTTCCTTGTTGATATTAATTTTTCTTTGTTCATATGCATATTTCACTTTTTGTTTGTGTGCATGATATGTTTGAAGAAAATTAGATGAACCAGTGATAAACTCTTATTGTTTGATAAGCCCATCTTATGTGATTATATTGATATGATTTAGAAATTCAGATAGAAGGTGGTGAAGGCATCAGAAGCAGTATAGATTAGTTGTCCATTGAAAAGCTGTGATAGAAGGAAATGGGGAATTGAGGAAACCATACATAGCATTGACTTGCTGGGCGGCTTCTCAGAGATGAGTCTGCAAACTTAGCTGCATATGCTTCAAATTCCAATTAAAAAACCCTTCTTCCATTTTCCAACCTTTTCCTTTACTTCCCTTTACCCATCATCTACGCTTCACAGACAAGTTTCATCTTTGCCTCCTCCATTTGGGGTTACGTTTCTCATTTGGTTTCTCACTCTTTGTCTACCTCATGTGAGAAGAAGAAGAGATGGGCAAATGGGTTTCATGAAAAAGAAGAAGAATGAAGAAGTTTGTGTATGATCCCAAGGCTCTTCCACTTAACTTCATTTTGGGATTAAAGAGGGCTTTTTAGTCTTTTCAAGCATACATTTTATTTCACTTAAGGACCTAGGTCCTTCACAGAATTTTCAGAATGTTTTGGTCCTTCATAGAAATTAATTCTCAAATTTGGTCCTTAAATGAAATTCTCCCTACAATAAGAGATAGAATTCATAATGATCACATTCGTGAAAGAGTTGGTGTAGCACAAATTTCAGAGAAAATTGGAGAATATCGTTTAAGGTGGTATGAACATGTTCAAAGACGAGAATTAGATGAGCCGAATAGTGGAGCAGATGGTATGGGATCCCTATATAAGAAATAGAGGGAGACCAAAGAGAACTCTTGATGAAGTTTTTCAAAGAGATATGTTAGTGAAAGGTTTATCCGTGCAAAATGGCGACGTGTGAACTATGTAGCCGACCCCACTTTAAGTGGGATAAGGTTTACGTTGTTATTATATACATGTATTGAATTGGGAGAATTTTTTATCAAAAAAATAATTGGGAGAATTAAGTTATTTAATGAATTTAGTTTTAATCTATTATGTATACTAAAATTATAAATAAAAAAAAAGTGGTGTTAACATTTTTATTGGACTATACGTGACACAATATGACTTGGTTACCTTAACAAAACAAAACAATTCAGAGGGTCAAAGACAAGAAATAGGTTCAAGAAGTAGAAAGGGTTGGGTTTAGGAAGAGAGATACTGGCTGTCAGCTGTCAAACACAAACTCAATTCATAACTCAAGATAATACTAGACACTTACAATAAACCCTAATGTCAAGTTATATAATTCATGACCTAATTAGAATTGGGTCTCGCTAAACCTAAGTCCAACATATACTAGTAATAATAATGAAAATAACAAAACTTCATAATAATAATAAGGGTAAAGAAGCAAATCTGGCCCCCAAGTAACCACCAAGGAGCATTGAGTACCCTAAACTAACCACAGGCCCGGATCTGTACCCCAAGTAACCAAGATGTTAAAAAACTACCCCGGTTGGACGGTCAACAACGTTTGACCGTTACTTTGCCTGTGTGGATGCCACGCGAGCACCTGCTTTGCCACTTGGCGCCTTGTCATTGTCACGTAGGATAAGTGTATGTGGGTCCCACATTAAATAAAAAAATTGTCCCTCCTTCTTCATCAACAATCACCTCCGCCCCACCCCCACCTCCCTCCCCAGCCCCCCCGTCCCCCACCACCACCACTGTAACACCTAATCTTTTTACTACTATACTATATCATTTTAATTGATATTCTAATATTTTTCCTATTGTAGAAAGCCTAAAATACCAATAATTTAAAACTTTTCTTTTCAAAATGTTTTACAAATCATTACTATCACTATTAGTACGCTCTAATCAAAATATTAGTTAGCTCGATGATAAATCCCTAAATTTTGGTGTCATTCTATTTCTAATTTTAAACATTTACAAATAATAATACAATTACTATGCAAGCTCATACTCGCTTTAGTTTGCCTATTTGAACCAAAGATATTTCTCTAAACTATGTGCAGTCATTAACATGTCCATGAACGATCAACCTCTTGTTATCCCTCATGTGCACTCCAAAAATAGCCCACCTTATATCCTCCATCTCACCAGCTCCATGAGCCTCTGAAAAACAGCAGTTAAACCAGTTTACTTCATATACATGCATATAATAATAATAATCAACATAAATATACCCTTTTTCATGAAAATGATAATAATAACCCCTCCAGCCTATGCTGGGGCCTCATTCGCCTCAATGACCAGCCACTTATAACAAAATATTCGCTAAATAGTGGTGGTACCTTCACCTGCAGGATTTAATATAAGCTCTGGTATAGGGGGAGCTACCCACCTATACCTTGGAGTACTCCACTCAAACATTACTCAAACATTCCACAATAATGTTCAATATTTCTCAATGTTCCTCAATATTTCTCAATTCCTCAAAGGATCAAATATTATCATGATCATAAAACAAATAATTTTCATGCAGATTTACGAACTTTTATCAAAATATATATGAAGTAAACTGCTACCTGGTTGTGGTTCTTACTCCCAAACTGACTCCTTCCCTTCGCTATACCTCGAGAATTCAACTTCACTATCTTTTCCTATAAGTATGTTCATATAATGTATTAATGACTCTGCTCATGAATATTCTTTTACCATCTCTCATATCCTTAATAACCTACTAATACTTCTACCCTTCACATTTCTAACAGACTCTACTATCATATAAAAGTAAAAGAATTCCTATGACACATACAAATATCACATATCCAAATCAATTTATAACTTCAAACACTTCACTTCCCATAATAACTTCTTATAGATACATTTCAATATCCTTTCCTACATAATTCAAGTTGCAATTATCAATAAAATCTACTTTCAAGGTCATAGAACACGTCAACAAACACAGGCTTGGAACAGAACCAGCTTTGAACATTCATATAACGCTTTCTTAATCAAAATGTGAAGTTCTCACATGTTGCAAGTGTGATTAATAAAAACCTGTTTGGAAAGTCAGATTTTCATAGAACCTAAATTGTTGTCACATGTGTCATTCCTGAAGCAAAGATTGACGCAAAAGCAAGCATACTCACAGAAAAATCTGAAATCTCATATTAAATTCCAATAGCTTTAATAATATACTTTGAACTCAACTCAAAGGTTCATTGGCAAACTCATCACAAACTGAATTCAAAGTCAAACGTACAAACCACATGTATATTCCATAACAATCACATCAAATATAACACCAACCATCAAAGAAAGAGAGATCAATGCAACCATTACAGAACAAGTAGTGAACATAATGGATCATATTAACATCCATACATTCATATAATAAACAAAATTTCCTTCTACTTTCATATCATTCAGTTTTGTAAATTTTTCAAATATAAATGATTCATCAACTCAATTAGCAAACAAGGAAGGAAAAGAAAAGTCAATATTCTTTTCTGCTTTACAAACAACAGTAAAAACAGAAATAACACCAAGGTAAGAATAAGCATACATCTTTCTAGTTCCTTTTAACTTAATGATTAATATGTCATTACCATATTTTTCCCAACTATGCAGCTTCTTACTTAAAGGAAACACAAGCTCAACATCAAGACAACTACAATTAACTTACTACCTTAGCATACCATGTTCTTGAATATTTAACTCAAATATTTTAAGTATATTCCATTTATAATTTAAAGCACTTTCTTTCTCATATTTGTTCAGACCAATATAAAGAAAGGAACAGCAAGTCTGGAATTATTTAAACATTAAGTAAATCAAATTCATTTTCATTCACTCATGGTTTCCATTGCAAACTAACAACAGTAATTGTTGTACCTAACAAATAAATGATATTTTAATAATTCAATCAATCATAAAACAAAACTTTCATTCTTCCTTCCATACATATACGCCTCTCAGTTTCAAAAATCTCAATGTCACCAAAATTTTCTTCTAAACATTTTAACAAACACTTTGAGTGCAATAATGTTCAAACACCAAATCTCAATAATACTCCAAACATATATCACAAATTCAGCCATACAAGACCTAATCTCCTCAAAATTAAACCATCACAAACACAAAGTAAAAGATTAAAATTTCATAATCCTCTTATTTCTCTTTTTACATAGAACCGAACACATATACACAAAGAGTCAAAATTTCCAATCATTATGCTAGAATTTCAAGTACCCATAATGAAGTTCTAACTCAAGTTAAATACTCCCTCCGTTCCTAAATGTAAGATCACTTTGGGGATATGGATAAGTTCCTAAATGTAAGAACACTTTCTCTTTTTTCCCAAGTTTTACCCAAAATACCCCATACTCCTTTTACAATTGAGTTGTGGGGTTGAGTTGGAAGCATGAAGGGGTATATTTGTGTTTTCAATTTAATTGAAGGGTATCTTTGGAACATCAGGTAATTTGACCACCTTCCTTAATCTCCCCAAATTATGGAAAGTGATCTTACATTTAGGAACGGAGGGAGTACCCAATAATCCTCTTCATAGTCCCTAGGTGACTAAACAGAGAGCAAGAAGAGGAGATAACCAATAAAATATCAATCATCATCATACAACTTCCATTACTTATAATGAACCCCTAATACAGGTTTAAAACCAGCAAATTCAGAATCTATTCCCATCCCCAAACCACAAACAAAGCTTCAATCGAACAACAAAAAGAAGAAAGTGAAAGAATCAAGATTCACCTAATAGTTAGGCAAACTTTGAACGGATTCTGGGCCGCCACTATTGCCTCTATTGTCACTGAAGATGGCTGACTAAGAGAGGATTTGAAGAAGATAGTATGAGAGAATGAAGAGTGAAGATAATGGAGAGGGTGAGTGACGAAGATGATGGTGAGGGAGTGGACAGTGACGGGAAAGAGAGAGTGAAGATGATTTGGGATAGGAATGTGATGGTATTAATGAATATTAAGGTGTGGTTGGGAAATTTTGAAGATATAAAATTAAAAAGAAAATTGGAGATATTTTGAGAAATAAGTGAATGAGGTTATACAAGGATAAGGACGGAGGATTTGGTTGGATGAATATAAATTTAGGGAGATATTTTGAGTCCTAATATAATTTCTTTAGATACATTTTAGATCCAAATTTATTTTTAAAATTTTCTAAATACTAAACAATACCTCAAGATTCCAAATATTATCTTATTTATTCTTTTAGAAATTTTGGGGTGTACAACCACCACCACCCGTCCCCTTCACCTCCAGCCCCCCCACCACCACCACCACTCGTCCCCTTCACCTCCAACCAAACATGTCCTTCTTCTTTATTACATAAACATTTGGAACCTCCTCCCCTCTCATGCGTCGGCCACCCCCTCCCTTATCATCTTCATTTTCTCTTCAACCCACAAACTCTCCCATTCGGCCCTCCCTCTCCAAAAAGCTTTCTCCTTTGCGTTTCATCTCTCTTCTCCTCCACAAATCCGTGAAGCTCGAGTCCGATCTGTTGCTTTGGGTGGAGCAGCGGCCTCTTCATTTTCCGGCTCCGGCGAGTTCGTTTTCCGGCGTGAATAGCGGTGAGAGGTGAAAGACTTGATTTTTCTTGTTGTTCCCTGTGTGGTGCTTCCTTTTCCAACTTCATTTCGCCTTTTCCACAGCTCCCCCTCTCTCTTTCAGCTCGGCCGACCATCGAAG
This sequence comes from Mimosa pudica, assembly GCA_029929735.1. Taxonomy (NCBI): domain Eukaryota; kingdom Viridiplantae; phylum Streptophyta; class Magnoliopsida; order Fabales; family Fabaceae; genus Mimosa; species Mimosa pudica. The sequence continues at coordinate 10,360,027 of JAKELP010000023.1, read as the reverse complement.
GGTTGTTTCCGGCAAGCTTGTGCGGCGACCGACGACGGCCGACTCCCCCTTAAATCAGCTAGTGGTGGGGGGGCTGGAGGTGAAGGGGGCGGGTGGTGGGGGGCTGGAGGTGAAGTGGACGGGTGGTGGTGGTGGTGGGGGGCTGGAGGTGAAGGGGACGGGTGGTGGTGGTGGTGGTGGTGGGGGCTGGGGAGGGAGGTGGGGGGGGAGGTGATTGTTGATGAAGGAAGAGGGACAATTTTTTTATTTAATGTGGGACCATATACACTTATCCTACGTGGCAATGACAAGGCGCCAAGTGGCAAAGCAGTTGCTCGCGTGGCATCCACACAGGCAAAGTAACGGTCAAACGTTGTTGACCGTCCAACCGGGGTAGTTTTTTAACATCTTAGTTACTTGGGGTACAGATCCGGGCCTGTGGTTAGTTTAGGGTACTCAACGCTCCTTGGTGGTTACTTGGGGGCCAGATTTGCTCCTTTGCCCTAATAATAATAATCTCAAACTTTAATTACTCAATCAACCTAATTAATTGACCCAACCAATCAATTAATAATTAACTGATTCAATCAACTAAATTAACTATTTTATTCTAAATATTAATTACATAACACATACTCCCTCCGATCCTAAATATAAGTCATAGTTGACTTTTTTTTGGAGATGTTAAGGTTACAAAATATGTTATTAAATTATGACATACTTTATTTGATAAATTTTTAGATTAGTCATTAGTTTATAGGTCAAACAAACTAGTTTAAGGGGAAAAAGTAGGTAAATCAATTTATAACTGACTTATTTTACTTTTTTAGGATTCCCAAAAAAGTCAACTGTAACTTATATTTAGAACTGTAGGGAGTACTTACTTACTATGTTCATGACTAGGAAATATTTTAGAATGAAGAAAAGATGTATATATGTATTCACTACAATTGATATGATTTTGAAGTAAAATTTAGGTTGGTTTGATTGCATCTATGTTAAGAATGTTGTGCATGATTAACTTGCAATTTCAAGTTTTGCTTTTAAACTCAATTTGGCAATTAATTTGTACCTTACACTCATTTCCACTATTGTGGATTTATCATATATATTTCCAACCTGATTTAGAGTATTTTAGTTTGATTGTATGGTAATAAATAATGGTAATGGATTATGATAGTGAGTGAATTGTGTTAGAAGAATGAATGTTAAAATTGATTTTTGAATTTAAGGGTGATAGTGGGTGAATTGTTTGTACATAGAAGTAGTTAGTTATTGAATTTTTGTTATGGATTGTGAAGTTGTACGAATGTCTCAATAACATGCGAATGTTTGAAGATGAGGTTTCAATGAAGAAGGAGAGCAAATAAAGCGAATGACTAAATTTTCATGAGAGTAAGGGAGATGAGGTGAAGAGTAAAACGAGTTATGAATTGGTTGAACATTATCGAATCTCACAAATTTCATAGAATCAAACCCGCTCTGATACCAAATGTAAGGACACGAGAAATCAATATTGAATTACTGCCTTCAAACCTGCTCTGATTAAGAAGTGAATTTTGAGATTGGAAGGAGCCGAATATTCTTTATGCGGCAAGTATGAAAGGAACATCAACGAAATGGAAAATGTAATACTAGAAATTTCATATGGTCATTTTGTTCATGAGTGATGTCTTTGGGAATGGTTATCTTCCCATATTGAATGTCCCGAGAAACATTGTATATATGAATTTCGTTTTTGAATAAGGGACTTAATTTTTTTTAAAAAAAATTCTATGTTTTCGTTTAGAACATTAGTAGAAAAGATTTTGTAGTGGTCTTAGTAGTTCGCTGATTTGTGAGTGCTTCACATTTTCACTAACTTTGATTGGTTTGTTGTTTAGCGTCATCTTGTTAATCGAGACGGCTGCTGCATGTAATCTTTTAAAAGATCATGTCAGCCGCAGATGGGGCTGCCCACCCCTCAAAGTCTCCCCTTCCAATTCTGAATATGCATCCTCTTCTTTTTTCCATTCCTTTTTCCTAAGTCCTTTCCTTTTTTCCTTTACTTCTTCTTCCAATCTAGAAGCCTTCACTTTCCCTTTATCTTCATTCTCTTCATTCCTTGTCCTTTTATCTATCATCGCTTTGGTTCTTGCACAAAAGAGATTCTAATCTGCGAAGATGAAGCTCAATGGGGATTTTCCTTATCTATGCTAGCTAGCAATATTCCTAATGTGTGAAGACGAAGAAGTTGTGGAATGACCAGAATTGACAGAAGAAACAAAGAATTCAACACTCTATAGATACTGTAAGAGTTATTAGTGTGTGGTGTATGTATATATATGTGTGTGTGTGTGTGTGTGTGTGTGTGTGTCAGTGTTCGGTGAAGTAAAATACATATAACGAAGGATGGGAGAGAGCACTCTATCGTTATAGGTTGCCTTTTATTTGAAAAAGGGCTAAAGGGCAAAAATGGTCATGTAATTTTCACAAAGGTGCAAAAATGCCCATGTAAAATTTTTTGGAGCAAAACTGCCCATCAAATTTCAAAACTGGGGCAAAAAAGCCCTTCACAGTTAATTTTTTGACTTTTTCACTCACCATCCTCTATCGCATCATCATCGTACAATTGCAAATAAATATATAAGTCTGCTACATGTTTTAGTGAAAGATGAATTCGCAAGAAATGATGCGTTAAAAAGTCAAAAAATTAACTGTGACGGACATTTTTGCCCCAGTTTTGAAATTTGATGGGCAGTTTTGCTCCAAAAAATTTTACATGGACATTTTTGCACCTGTGTGAAAATTACATGGGCATTTTTGCCCTTTAGCCCTTTAAAAAATAAATAAGTTTAATCATTTGCTAGTATAAGTGGATACAAGAGAGAGAATGGATTGATCCAGTTGGTAAAGGAGTTTGACTCATAACTATGTGGTTATGAGTTTGGATCCCACCGATGTGAGGACCTTGTTGGGTGATCTATAAGCGCTCTTTGAGCACGGAGACCTGCACTGGTCCTGGTATCCCCTTGTGACCCAACTCACCTAAATTTTTTTCATAAAACAAAGAGAGGGGAAAATGAAACTCAATAAAATGAAACCCACATTGTTATGTTTTCATACGTTCATCATAATTTCTTTGTAAAATTGTTAGTCATTTTCTCATATACTCTTGCAAATAATAATGTTTTTTATTTAGAAACCAATAGCAGCATACAAACAATTGAAAATTGGCAAATAAATAAGGAAAAACTCATGTGAACAAGGCAACAACTCATTTGAATAGTTGAAATTAGTTTTCAAAACCAAAAATAGTCAATGAACAAATGAGATGGGCAAATAAACAAAAAATTTTATATGAAGAAGGAAAAAACTTATTTGACCAATTACAAATAAATTTTTTGAATGAAACATTTGGCAAACCACAAACTTGTGAAATCACACATGAACAAGAAAAGACTCATAAGAACAAGGCAAAAACTCATTTGAACAATAAATATAAATCAATTTTTAAAATCAAAGAACATGTAATTGTGCACATGAATTAATTTCCAAAACCAAACATATGGTTGACTGTGAATCAATTTCAAATGGACAAGGCAAATTGTTTGGTTATGTAAAGTGATTGCTAATTGTTGAAATGAACTTTTGCCTTGTTCATATGAGTTTTTCAATGTTCATTTGTCCATGGTCTACCATATGTTGGGATTTAGAAATTGATTAGTAATTGTTCAAATTAGTTTTTGCTTTGGTAATATGTGTTTTTCTTGTTCATATGTCCATTTCACTCGTTCGCGTTCAACTATATGTTTGTTAATGAAAATTAATTCATAGTTGTTGAGATAAGCTTTTTAGTTCTTAATGGGTTTTTTCTTGTTCAAACTAATATAAAGCAAACCAAATTCCCCAAAGTCTCAACCACAAATTTTCCTAAAAGATGAGGACGAAAAGGAACAAATCAATATATCATATAAAAGTCATGGGAGCCGCTAAGTTTTCCAAAGTGACTTCGTTATGGGAGCTGGCTTTAAATTTTTTTCGTGTATCTTTGTGCTTTTTATTTTTTTTTTCTCGCATATTGGGTGTTGTTAAGGTGGCTCGGCTTAAGACGATAGTAATTTGGCTTTTGATATTTTTCCTATTCATAAGCTGGTGGATGTGCAAAAATGATACTAAACTTTACCCAAAATTGCATTTCTAATACTTAAGTTTTGCGAGGTGCAAAAAAGTACCCAACTTTGGGTTCAAGTGTAAATATCGTATTTTCACTTGAGAAAAATAAAATTTAGATATGAAAAAGGCAAAATAACTTTAATGAAAATGATTACATTGTTTTTTTTAATCACACTATATATATGATGTCCAATTTTTAGGTGAATTCAGATATTTTTCTAATAGATTTATTTTTTTATATTCAATTATTTATAAGATTCATATTTAACAACTTCCCTTTTTTGAGCACCATATTCAACCACAACAACAACATAAACCTTATTCCAACTAAATGGGGTCGGTTACATGGATCACACAACGTCATTATGTTCTATCAATAGTCATGCGTGGAGGTAAACCTTTCATAAAAAAATTCAATGAATAACTTCTTTAAGAGTTTTCTTTGGTCTTCCTCTTTTCTTTTGTAGTGATTCTATACCCTTTGATTCAATTAATTTTACTGCTCATCCTCTTCTCTTCTTTGAACCGTTTCTTTATATGCCTTCTGTAACATCCTGGATTTTTTTTCTATAAAACAAATTAATAAATGCCTAAAATTTAAAATGTAGATATTTAAAAGTCGTGCAAATGAATTTAGAAAATTCAACATTTCTTTTAGGAAATATTTTAAGATTGAGAAAGAAATAATTAAGTATTAAGTTTAAATTTAGAAATGTTTAGGAAGGTTATATCAAGAAGGCACCGTTTTAGGAAATTTTCTTTAGAATGCTATAAAATATTAGAATTTAAATTAACATAAACAATTATAATAAAACTAAATTTAAGGAATTAAAGAATTGAAATTAATTTATATTTATTGTATTAAATTAGAATTTATATACTCATTGTTAGTAATTTAGAAGGTTAGGTAACTTTTTCATTTACCATATATTAATATCATTGATTGAAAATACTCTAGTATAATGTAAGAAAGAGACAACTTGAGATATTATAAATCATATTTTGAAAATATAAGAGCTGATAATCTAAGTAGGAAACTTTATATAGCTAAATGGGTGTTTTTGGTAATTTTATTATTGGGCCTTAAACCCTAGATTTCCCTTCTTTATATACATATCTTCTTCTCATCCTTCTCCTTCAAAAATAACAGCCGCCTCCCTCCCATACATAAGCATCACTTCCTCTCCTCTTCATTGTCTTCTCCCTGACGAGAAACACACCTTCCCCATAGTTCATCTTCTCCTTACAATCATTCCATCTTCTCCTTTCTTTCAAACCATCATTTACTTCTTCCTCTCTAAAGCCCAAACTTCCTCACGTTGTGACCTCCTTCCTTGCTCGGTTTTGATTAAGATTTCTCCCTAATTTATTATACGATAAAAAAAGTGACATTTGATTAAGATTTCTCCCTAATTTATAATCTCTCCTTATATATCTCCTATAAATTCTCTCCTTTTTTTCCCCTTAAAAATTATCAAAATTAATCTTTTTTTTCATGACCTTTTAAATTATTTTTCTATCTTACTTCTCATTATTTTCCTTATTTATTTTTAATTATAAACTATTTGGATAACCTATTATTTCTCCTATTATTCCTACTTTTCACACCAACTAAACGTAACTTAAGTTATGAAACTACCCATATACCCACTAACACTTTCACTTTGCCCAAAAATAACTACCACTAAGAAACTGATTTTCTATTTTTTTATCATACAAAATTGATTTCTATGAAAAACAAATTTAGTGAAATTTATTAAATTTTGACTAATATTATTATATTTTATATTATATTTTTTATCAAAAATAAAAACAGAGTTATGTAGTTATGTATAATATACTCCGCGTATCGCGCGGGTATATTATTTTTTTTTTTTAGGTAAAGAAAAGGGGCAACGCCCATTACACACTAGCCCACTGTATGCGAGCTTCCTCAAGTTCACATGAGTCTTCTTGTAATACTTGTTCTATCTCCACAGGTGGTGTGTCCCAGATCACTTCTTCCTGCTGCAGCTTCCAGCATAGTGCAGTAATTGCATCCGCACTCTTGTTACCTTCTCTCAAAATATGGCAAAACTTGAGTTGCCAATTCAGATTTCTCATTAACCATATGCTTGCCCAAGGTTCAAGCAGTGCTCTTCTTGGTTGTTTTCCTGCAAACAGCTGAACTATATTTTTTGCATCAGACTCTACTTCTAACTTTCTAATCCCCATGTTCCAACAAAGTTGTAATCCTTTAAGAATTCCCCAAGCTTCAGCTTCATGAGCATTGCTAGTGTTGAGTTTCATGGTGAAACCTTGAATCCATCCTCCTTCATCCCCTCTAATTACTCCCCCACAGCCACCCCACCCAAGACTGGATGTCATTCCATCTGCATTTAACTTGCACCAGCCCATTTGTGGAGGTTTCCATGAGGTTCCTGTAACAACACCTCTGATTGTATTACATACCTCCATGTCCCACCGTTGAAAATAATTTGCCACCCTCTGTCTAATACTTTTATCCCCATGAGAAGGAAGTTTAAAATCTGGATTTTTCCTCTTTAAATTTCTCCACCACCATATCATATAGCATCCTGTTACAAAAGTTTCAGGCCACATCTCCTCATCACAACTTGAAGAGTGTTTTGACAGATTTTGTTGGAACCATTCACACCAATTTGTGCCAAAGAACTCTGCCCTTCTAGCTGGTATGATCATTTTCCTCCATACTTGGACAATCCCTTAAGGCATGTAATATGTCCTCCTCCTGTCTGTTACAAATAGAACATACTCCAGACCCTCCACTCCACTTGTGAGTTAGTGAATTAGTGGGCAATTTTCTATGTGCACATCTCCAAGCAAACACCCTAACTCTCTCAGGAACTTTCAACTTCCAAATCCTTATCCATGTAGTTCTGTATGGGCATTCAGTCACACCCTGTAGTTCTGTATATGCACTAGCTGTTGTAAACTCACCATGACTTGTGGCTTTCCATATGAGTTCACTCCCTGAATTAGGGCCCGCTACTCGCTGTATCTTCTGCATAAAACTACTCCAGAGCTTGGCTAGTTCTTTCCATAAACGAGAATCAGAATCTTTCGCAATTAGTTGGCTGCCTTCAACCCAATTTCTACCATATTTTCCAACTAGAACTCTAGCCCATAGATCAGAAGGGTTTGTATGAAGTCTCCAAAGCAACTTAAGCAAGAAAGCTTCATTCATGATCTTAAGAGACTTAATACCGACCCCCCCTTGCTCTTTTGGGCTACAAAGTTTTTCCCATGCTATTGGGTGCCAGACTCTTTTACCTTCTTCTTCCCCCCACAGAAAGTTCCTTTGTAACCTCTCAATCTCGTCAATAATTCCTTGGGGCAATTTATCATGTTGCATTGGGTACATCACCATCGCACTTGTGACTGATTTGACCAATGATATCCTACCTGCAAGGGACAGACTCGAAGCTTTCCATCCTTGCAAGCGCTTTCTCAGCCTCTCCACCACATTTTTATACTTGTCTCTTCTTTTTTTAGGAAACCTGATATTGGCTCCTAAGTATTGACCCAGCTCCTCCACTTGTTTGAAGTTACTCATCCAGCAGAGGTCTCTACACGTTCTTCCTACAACATTAGGTGAGAAATAAATCACGGTTTTTTCCTCACTTGCTTTGTGGCCCGACATTTCTCCGAAAACCTGCAAACAATTAAGAATAGCATTCATATTTGTTTGGTTAGCTTCTGCAAATAAAACAAGGTCATCAGCAAACATCATGTGAGTGATAAAAGGTCCTCTTTGACCTGCTCTCAATCCTCTCCATTTTCTCTCTCTCACACTATCAAGGATCAAGTGAGTTAGTTTTTCCATGCCAAGTACGAATAGGTAGGGGGAAAGGGGGTCTCCTTGTCGCAGTCCCCTAGAGGGTCGAAAGGGGTCCATTTTGTCTCCATGCCATAAAATGCTAGTAGAGGTCGTGTTGATACACTTCATAATTCTTTCTGCCATTTCATGTGGGCAGCTAAGTTCCTCCAACACCTTCTTCATATAGTTCCAACTAATGCGGTCATAAGCTTTTTCAAGATCAACCTTTATGGCCATATAACCCTTTTTACCACATTTTCTCCTCATCGAATGAATCATCTCATTCACTATAATAATATTCTCTTGAATATTCCTTCCCGGGACAAAACTAACTTGGTACGGGGAGACCAACTTTGTCATTAAATTCTTCAACCTACTCACAATTATCTTTGAGACACATTTGTACACCACATTACAAAGTGATATGGGCCGAAATTGTTTTACTTTCTCAGGGTTCTCAATCTTAGGAATCAGCGTGATCAGAGTCTTGTTGATTTCTGAGAGTTGATTTGGTTGTTCCCAAACCTGTCGTAATGACCGACAAACAGACTCACCAACCGTCTCCCAGCACTTTTGAAAGAAAATTGCCTGAAACCCATCTTCTCCAGGAGCCTTCAAACCTCCTATAGAGAACATAGCAATCTTGATTTCCTCATTGGTGAGTGGGACATCTAGCATTCTCCAAGAGTCAGCTTCAATTTCTGGCCAATTATGATAAGTGTGGGTCCATCTCCTGTCCTCATTTTCCTCGTGAAAGAGACGTTGAAAGTAGTCATTGACAAGCTGTCCTACTTCAATCCTACCATCAATCCATTCATTATTTTCATTCCTAAGGGACGTCACTTTGCACCGGCTTCTCTTGATCTTGGTTTTCATGTGATAATAGGAAGTGTTCCTATCACCATCATTCAACCATTTTGTTCTAGCTTTTTGATACCATAAAATCTCCTCCTGCATCAATACCTCTCGTAATTCTTCTTGTAGGGAAGCTTCAAGCTCTTCAAGGTGGGGGTTGTATGCCTCTTGCAGAGCCCTTTGAGCACCATCAATTCTCCTTGTCAATTCCTTTTTCCTCTGATTTATATGGCCAAAAGTATGAACATTCCAGTGTTTTAATTCCTCCTCCATTTTATTCAAGGTCTTCCAAACCTCCTCTGTGTTTGTCCATTTACTAGCTACAAACTCTTTAAAGGTCGCATGGGTGAGCCAGGCAGCTTCAAATCTGAATGGCCTTTCGCCCCTATCTTTGTTACTAGTATTCAAATGGATTAATAGTGGGTGATGGTCAGATTGTGATCTCAGTCCCACTTTGACTTTAGCTTCTCCAAATTTCATCTTCCACTCTACATTAGCCAATGCTCGATCCAGTTTTTTGTACAATCTGCTTGCTAACTTTACTCTCGGCCCTCTCCAAGTATATCGGGGACCTTCTGTACCTAAATCAATAAGCCTGCATTTTCTATGTTTTCACAGAATTTCTTGCATTTGTTCTCATTAATTTCTCCCCCTCCCCTTTGTTCATTTCTATTTTTGATATCATTGAAATCTCCTGAAAGTAACCAAGACCCTCGCACTTGTACTGCTAGTTGTTCCATTTCTGCCCAAAATTCTTGCCTTTCTTGAGCTCTGGGACTAGCATACACTGCAGTAAAATACCACGGGAACCTTGATACACCCATAATCTCACAATGAAGGAACTGTTTGTGCTTTTTCAGAACCTTGATCTGAATGGAGTCATCATTCCACATCAACCAAATGCCTCCCGACATCCCTTGTGCATCAACTAAAGCTTGATTTTTGAATCCCATTTTCTTAATGGCTTGTTGGGCCACTTCACCACTACATCTAGTCTCAACTAACACAAAGATTTTCGGGTTATATCTTCGCTTCAATTCCTTTACAGCAGTCCAGAAATCTTTTCCAGCTGCCCCTCTCGCATTCCATGTAATAATCATTAAAAAAAATTATTGATGGAAGGATCAACACCCTATTACTCAGCTTAGAAGGTATTAGTACCTTCAACTCCATTGCACTGATGAATAAGTTCATCATCTTCCCATTGGTCTTCTTGATTATCAAGAATCTTCTCCACATCATTAATTTCCATTAACTCTGTACCATTTCCTGGATCCGGTGGTTTGTCTATTTCAACCTCCATTTCTTGATCTGACAGATTCACAATAGAGGGGTTCATGACTGTCTCTTCTTGATCCACTTTTTCGGTCTCACTATTACCCTGACTCTTATCACTAAGAGAGCCTAATCTCACTCTGTTTTGTTGATCTTCAATCCTCATTTCCTGTGAAAAATCCAAGCCTACTCTCTTTTTTTTACTCCCGCCCTCTTGCGCAGACTCTTGGCCAATTCCTCTAATTTGGCCTTCCCCTTTTAGATCTTCTCCCTCCTTGTCACCTCCTCCTGCTCTACCACCAAACTTCCTTTCTTTACTTTCTGCTATGTTTGGACCCCTAGAGATTTTCTCTACCCCTTTATTTAATCCTCTTGTTTCTACATTTTTTCCTTTCCCTCGGTAACTTCTTGCATTATCGCTCTCTCCTTTGTTTGAGAAGTCTCTTAGGACTTGCCTATCACTCACCTCATTCTTTCCTTCCTCTACAGCAAGGTTGTCATCTTCTACTTCCAATACAGCAAATCTAGACTTATTAACAGTGTTCTCTCCCATCTTTCCCTGTCCTGGCCCTGATTTTGTAGCCTTTTGAGATACTTTTCTCCCCTTTCTTGAATCCTGCACAAACATCCATTCCCCATATTTCTGCGGCACCTGACCTCCGTTCTCACCGGCTATCATTTCTACTTGCATAGCTTCATTCCCCCTATTTTCCTTTTCTTTATCTACTTCTTGAGCTCTTTTAACAGGGCATTGTTCAATGGCATGACCAAATTTCCCACAGTGAAAACAAATCAAGTGGAGCCCCTCATACTCAATCCTCAAAGAATTACCATCAACATTATATGAGGGGATAAGAGGAGACTCTAAATCAATTTCAACGCACATACGGGCAAACATTGTTCTAGCACGGCGCAACGTCATTTCATCAATCTTAAGGGCAGTTCCAATCTGATTTCCTAAGTTAAAAAAAAAATTTCTATCATAATACTCAACTGGCAAACCTGGTAGTCTTACCCATATAGCAAGCTTCTTGATTCTTTCAGTCCATGGATTGAAGTTGCTCTTCCATGTCTGAACAGTCAAGTAATGGTTTTGGATTAGCCATGGCCCCCCTTCCAGTGCATAAAAGTAATCCTCCTTAGACCTGAACGTAGCTAGCATGAACTCATTTCCTATGAAGGAGAGGTCTACTTGTCCAGATTGTCCCCACATGGCTTGAAGCTTTCGATTGAGTTGCATATAGCCAAGATTCCTCCCAAGAAGCTTAATAATGAGAGAATACTGCCATTTCCTACCTAGCCTCAATCTCTCTTCTTCTGAAAAAGAAATTTGTGGCCCGTTCTCCGTCTCAAAAATGGTGACCCCCTTCTTCATTTCCTCTGTATTGCTTGTCAAAAGGCTCCCATCCCAGTCATCCTCATTATAAGGATATTCATACCCTTCCTCATCATAACATGGGTTTGGTCTCACCGCTTCTTTGTAGGACTTAGGGCCTTGATTTTCTTGCTCCATTTCATGATCTTTCATCCATTCCTCTACCCTAGGCTTCAAAGAAACCTCACCCGTGAAAGCTCCTGTAGTTCTCGGCATCTTCCTTCTTGCTGCAGTGTTCGCTGTCTCTTCTACCCCAGTCGTACCCCCCAGGTTTTGAGACGAAGAAGCCCCAAGCCCCTCCTTGGTACTCGGAATCAGATCTGGCCCCTCTTTGCCGGCCGATGGCCGGTCAGGGGGCTGTTTCCGTGACCCCTGAACAGTCTCTGACATGGAAAAACCAAGCACTTTCTCTCTTTCTCTTTTTCTCTCTCTACGTTTCTCTCTTTCTTAGTAATTATTTGAATACAAACAAAATTTATCGCGCGGGTATATTATTTAAAACAACAATATGAACAAGGATAATGAGTTTATTAACTAGACAAAGTCAAATAAGGGCTTATGAAAAGCAAAAAATCATTTAAAACAACATTATGAACAAGGATAGAATAAGTATAGAGGCCCGATGTTCGGGAGAATTACAACTTCATTCTGTTGTATGGAAGATAATTAATTGCAAAGAAGTTCTAAAAATCATAAAATCACATGTCATAAGGATTATGAATAACATTAAATCAAATATATCAAAATCAGCATTGATTGAGCTGTCAATAATAATAATAACTAAACCATTAAAAACTTATCATAACTCATTCATATGTATTCACAACTCCAAACACATGTAATTTAATTTCATCTAGATCTCTAGGAAACTCAACGTAATTCAATAATTTTTTAGGACCTAATTCTGTTCTATGACACCTAGTTGTAATTCTCACTTGTTATATTGCCTTCGCAATTGAAAATAATATCAACAACAACAATAATAATTTAAAAATAAAAACGAAGTGAATAAACTGCAATAACAGTCCTACAGTTTGCCACTTTGCCGAATATTGACAATAAAGTCTCAATTTCCAAACAAATGTAAATGCATGTTACATCTGTCACAATTTATGGCCATCTCTTGAAAAATGAAAATCAGAAACAATGAGTGGCAATGCTAGAAATAACAAAATAGCATTGCAAGAATGAGTCTACTTTATTTGCCAAGAGACAGTACTATATAGCACTACAAACTGATGTCAGAAAATTCAAACTCCTGAACTTGATGTAAAAGCTGCGGAAATAAAATCACCAGGAAATAGATTCTTTCAAATATGCAATAAGGTCAGCTCGTTCCTGAGGCTTTTTGAGGCCAGGGAAAACCATCTTTGTCCCAGGAATATACTGCAGAAAACTCAGATTTTGAATATGCCACGTGAAAATTATATTGACACCAGAACAGGTAAGTAGAAGAAAAACTAAATCAGTAAATTCACAATAGAATTGTATTTACAAGTCATAAGCAAACACATTATTCCAATAGAAAGTTTGGTTTGGGATAATGTACAAAATATGAGACAGTTCTTAAATGTTCAAGAAAAGCCATTCAGTATAGAAACAGTAATTCGGGTCCAATACCTTTTTGGGGTTAAGCAAGTAATCGTATAGGGTCTTTTCCTCCCAAATCACAGCCATGCTCTTGTTAGCTGCAGAATAGGAATATCCAGCAGTAGTGCCAAATTGCCTTCCAAACAAACCATTAAGGTTAGGTCCTACATTTGCCAACAAGTAAAACATAAGCGTCAGAATAGAACATAGTGATACAATAAAAGTAAAGGGACCCGAAAGGAACATGTAAATCAGTACAAAGCTTATGCAGATAAATTTTGTAAAATTATTCCAACTGAACTATAATGAGGGGCAAAAGAAACAGAATCTAGTCCAGAAGTAAAATCATAGTGAATGTCTAACCAACAGTTCTACCAAACTTATTCTAAACACAAGTTATTCCAATAATTTTGCACTATAAAAATGAAGCTTACCAGGCAAAAAAACATGAATTTTTTTTAAAAGAAATTTACAAAATGTCAAACTTAAATTCCAAAGTGAAATGCTAATTCATGACAAATGAAGGATTTCCAACTAAGCAATGAAAAAAGTTAGAGTCTTAAAATCAGAAATACAGCAAGTTTATGCTGCAGAACATTATGAAGTAAAAATAAAAAGAAATACCCTAACATGAAAAAAAAATGTGCTATTGCAGATAATTGACCAGATAAACCAAACTAACCAAGAATTCAATATAAAAAAATCTGTTGGTCAGCTTGGTTGGAAGTTTCCTATTCAAATAATTGAATATCCAAATGAATATTTGAGAATCAATAGAACAATAGCAGCAGTAACAGCACATTTGCTATCCCATCAAATGAGGTCATTGACAAGAGTAGTACACTACACCAATTTTTATCAAAACCAAATTTTCATATAAATCATTCATCAAGAGATCCTGCTTTCTAACTTCTTCGTGCAACCATACTCTACAACTTTTCATAATCACCGTTCACACAAACGTGAAAGATGGTAGTGGTGAGAAGATATCAGTTGCATGAGGTGAGGCAAATACAGAAGGCATACTCAACTCTTCAACTTTTCAACTGTTCTTTATTCTAAAATACTACAAAAAGATGCGTAGACTATCCTAAGGATCAAATTTAACCAGCACAGTACTAATTTCAAATTAATTTACATTCATTATTGATGTAAGAAGCCACTATGTCGTTGCCTTCAGTAACCATGTCGGTGAAGTCAATATTACTTTATATAATGATTCCTAGCTCAAAATGGGTGCATATCTAAACAAGTTTGAAGTATTCCTCTTTGGTTAGATATTCTCGATTCATGTCTATTCATAACGTTCTCAAATCAAATGATGCAGACATGGTTACAACCTTACAGGCTACTATTATCTTCATGTTCGGTTCAAGGCTTAAAAGTTCCAAGGGATGCAGTGCCTCAATTTCTCACAAAAAATTGACGAAAAAAGGAGACATTTCACAGAACAAGATAAGGATAAAGTTGTAGAATATGAATACTAACCCCATCCTCTGTCAATTCATTATCCTCACCCCATCTCTACCTTTGATTAAAAACCGTACCATTGAGATTTAATGTCATAAAATCGTATTCATATAACACAATCAGCCTAAATTTCATATGACAAAACATAACAGCAAACTATAGACTTCCAAAAACAAAAGAAAAGAGCTCCCAAAATAATGAAACTAAATTGTTTATTTATCATTTCAATGGAGAGGCTGAAATGAGGAGAGGAAAACCAAAGAAAGGGATGATGATTCACACTTTCACTTTGCCCAAAAATAACTACCACTAAGAAACTGATTTTCTATTTTTTTATCATACAAAATTGATTTCTATGAAAAACAAATTTAGTGAAATTTATTGAATTTTGACTAATATTATTATATTTTATGTTATATTTTTTATCAAAAATAAAAACAGTATCAGAGTTATGTAGTTATGTATAATATACTACGCGTATCGCGCGGGTCGATATTAGTAATAATGATAAAAATAAAGAAATTTGGAGCGTGGGAAATACGTCACGTGAGGTGAGGTGTAGAAAAAGGTTAGGCGGCAAGCGCGTTCTTCCTTTCCCGCATTTTCCTCTTCACTTCTTCTTCTTCTTCACATCTCTCTCTCTTGAGGGTTTCGGTTTCGAAGAAAACAAGAAAGAAAGAAAGAAAGAAAGAAAGAAATGACGTCATTCGATCAAGCGCCCCCTGGAGATTCCAAATCCGGCGAGAAAATCTTCAAGACCAAATGCGCTCAGTGCCACACCGTCGATAAAGGCGCCGGCCACAAACAAGGTAAGTACTATTTTTCTTTTTTTCTTTTTTTAATTCATTCATTCATTTTCAAGATTCATGTTCTGTTTTATCTATTTGTCTCTCTTTGTTTTCACAATCTGCAATCTTTGATATGATCAATCATTTTGAGGAATGAATGAATAAATCAATAAGTCATGCGTATAGGATTCTTTTCTTTTACGCCTGCCTTTTACGAGAAAGGAACAAAATATATTTATTTAGCTTATTCCTCTGGGTGATCGCCAGATCTGTGGTTATGATTAATTATTAGGGATGATTATTCTTTTTGCCTTTCATTTATTTATTTATTTTCTGTTTTTATCATTGGATTTGTTATTATGAACTTGTCGTTAATTACATGTGTTTTATAATGATTATTGAATTGTTCTGCATATGGAAAGGGATAATTAGATTGGTTTGAATTACCGTTTTAGCCATGTGAATCATCATCCCTTTCTTTGGTTTTCCTCTCCTCATTTCAACCTTTCCATTGAAATGATAAATAAACAATTTAGTTTCATTATTTTCGGAGCTCTTTTCTTTTGTTTTTGTAAGTCTATAGTTTGCTGTTATGTTTTGTTATATGAAATTTAGGCTGATTGTGTTATATGAATACGATTTTATGACATTAAATCTCAATGGTACGGTTTTTAATCAAAGGTAGAGATGGGGTGAGGATAATGAATTGACAGAGGATGGGGTTAGTATTCATATTCTACAACTTTATCCTTATCTTGTTCTGTGAAATGTCTCCTTTTTTCGTCAATTTTTTGTGAGAAATTGAGGCACTGCATCCCTTGGAACTTTTAAGCCTTGAACCGAACCTGAAGATAATAGTAGCCTGTAAGGTTGTAACCATGTCTGCATCATTTGATTTGAGAACGTTATGAATAGACATGAATCGAGAATATCTAACCAAAGAGGAATACTTCAAACTTGTTTAGATATGCACCCATTTTGAGCTAGGAATCATTATATAAAGTAATATTGACTTCACCGACATGGTTACTAAAGGCAACGACATAGTGGCTTCTTACATCAATAATGAATGTAAATTAATTTGAAATTAGTACTGTGCTGGTTAAATTTGATCCTTAGGATAGTCTACGCATCTTTTTGTAGTATTTTAGAATAAAGAACAGTTGAAAAGTTGAAAAGTTGAGTATGCCTTCTGTATTTGCCTCACCTCATGCAACTGATATCTTCTCACCACTACCATCTTTCACGTTTGTGTGAACGGTGATTATGAAAAATTGTAGAGTATGGTTGCACGAAGAAGTTAGAAAGCAGGATCTCTTGATGAATGATTTATATGAAAATTTGGTTTTGATAAAAATTGGTGTAGTGTACTACTCTTGTCAATGACCTCATTTGATGGGATAGCAAATGTGCTGTTACTGCTGCTATTGTTCTATTGATTCTCAAATATTCATTTGGATATTCAATTATTTGAATAGGAAACTTCCAACCAAGCTGACCAACAGATTTTTTTATATTGAATTCTTGGTTAGTTTGGTTTATCTGGTCAATTATCTGCAATAGCACATTTTTTTTCATGTTAGGGTATTTCTTTTTATTTTTACTTCATAATGTTCTGCAGCATAAACTTGCTGTATTTCTGATTTTAAGACTCTAACTTTTTTCATTGCTTAGTTGGAAATCCTTCATTTGTCATGAATTAGCATTTCACTTTGGAATTTAAGTTTGACATTTTGTAAATTTCTTTTAAAAAAAATCATGTTTTTTGCCTGGTAAGCTTCATTTTTATAGTGCAAAATTATTGGAATAACTTGTGTTTAGAATAAGTTTGGTAGAACTGTTGGTTAGACATTCACTATGATTTTACTTCTGGACTAGATTCTGTTTCGTTTGCCCCTCATTATAGTTCAGTTGGAATAATTTTACAAAATTTATCTGCATAAGCCTTGTACTGATTTACATGTTCCTTTCGGGTCCCTTTACTTTTATTGTATCACTATGTTCTATTCTGACGCTTATGTTTTACTTGTTGGCAAATGTAGGACCTAACCTTAATGGTTTGTTTGGAAGGCAATCTGGCACTACTGCTGGATATTCCTATTCTGCAGCTAACAAGAGCATGGCTGTGATTTGGGAGGAAAAGACCCTATACGATTACTTGCTTAACCCCAAAAAGGTATTGGACCCGAATTACTGTTTCTATACTGAATAGCTTTTCTTGAACATTTATGAACTGTCTCATATTTTGTACATTATCCCAAACCAAACTTTCTATTGGAATAATGTGTTTGCTTATGACTTGTAAATACAATTCTATTGTGAATTTACTGATTTAGTTTTTCTTCTACTTACCTGTTCTGGTGTCAATATAATTTTCACGTGGCATATTCAAAATCTGTGTTTTCTGCAGTATATTCCTGGGACAAAGATGGTTTTCCCTGGCCTCAAAAAGCCTCAGGAACGAGCTGACCTTATTGCATATTTGAAAGAATCTACTGCCTAGTGATTTTATTTCCGCAGCTTTTACATCAAGTTCAGGAGTTTGAATTTTCTGACATCAGTTTGCAGTGCTATATAGTACTGTCTCTTGGCAAATAAAGTAGACTCATTCTTGCAATGCTATTTTGTTATTTCTAGCATTGCCACTCATTGATTCTGATTTTCATTTTTCAAGAGATGGCCATAAATTGTGGCAGATGTAACATGCATTTACATTTGTTTGGAAATTGAGACTTTATTGTCAATATTCGGCAAAGTGGCAAACTGTAGGACTGTTATTGCAGTTTATTCACTTCGTTTTTATTTTTAAATTATTATTGTTGTTGTTGATATTATTTTCAAATGCGAAGGCAATATAACAAGTGAGAATTACAACTAGGTGTCATAGAAAAGAATTAGGTCCTAAAAAATTATTGAATTACGTTGAGTTTCCTAGAGATCTAGATGAAATTAAATTACATGTGTTTGGAGTTGTGAATACATATGAATGAGTTATGATAAGTTTTTAATGGTTTAATTATTATTATTATTGACAGCTCAATCAATGCTGATTTTGATATATTTGTTTTAATGTTATTCATAACCCTTGTGACATGTGATTTCATGATTTTTAGAACTTCTTTGCAATTAATTATCTTCCATAAAACAGAATGAAGTTGTAATTCTCCCGAACATCGGGCCTCTATACTTATTCTATCCTTGTTCATAATGTTGTTTTAAATGATTTTTTGCTTTTCATAAGCCCTTATTTGACTTTGTCTAGTTAATAAACTCATTATCCTTATCCAAATAGTTTATAATTAAAAATAAATAAGGAAAATAATGAGAAATAAGATAGAAAAATAATTTAAAAGGTCATGAAAAAAAAGATTAATTTTGATAATTTTTAAGGGAAAAAAAGGAGAGAATTTATAGGAGATATATAAGGAGAGATTATAAATTAGGGAGAAATCTTAATCAAAGGTCACTTTTTTTATCGTATAATATATGGAGAGGGAATGTGCTTATATGCATATTTTTTGTAAAAGAATTTTTAGGAGATCATTAAGGAGATTCTTATAATTTAGAGAGAAATAAAAAAAGATTTAATAAAGAATTATATGTCAGTTTGTTTTTGTTAATAATAGATGGAGAAAGAATGTTGTTATGTGCAATTTTTTTTCTAAAAATAGATAGAGTAAGTGGGAGGTTATGTGAATGTAAATAGATGGAGAGAGAGTGCTTATGTGGCTTCCTAGAATTTCTGCTTTTATTTTTTTTTTATTCAAAAGTAAAGAACTCAATCTTTCCAAAGGACAAGTGAGAAAGTTAGAATTTCTGCTTTTATCCCTCCTTTTATATATAAGATAAGATTTCTAATTTCAATTTCTAAACTATAAATACCAATGAATTTAAAACCGGACTGGACCGGACGGTCCGACCGGAAAACTCGGGAACCGGAGGTGAGAACGGTCCGGAAGGCTTCAGGCCCGTCCAGAAATCTAACCGGAATATTCCGGCCAAGCTCGGCCGGTTGGCCCGGGAACCGGCTCCCGGACCGGGACCCGGTTAAACTTTTTGAAACAATAGATCAGATCCCTTTTGCTTTCAGCGCGAGACATCTAAAGACCAAAGGCAAAAAATGAAAAGACACAAAACCAAACGTCCTAACCCATATCTTCTCTGCTGCATGGCAAACGGACAACGACAGACGACTGCGACGCACGGCGGACTTCTATTTCATAACTCCATTTTCCATGGCCCAGTTTGGTGAGGAAGAGGAAGAGAAAAAAGCCACGCGTTTATTTTGAATCTTTCAGAAGGCAGATAATAAAGGAGGAGGAGAGGAAGAGATAAAGAAATACTCCCTCCGGTTCCTAATGTAAGAGCTAGCCGTAAAAAAAACGCTTCTTAAGAAAACACGTGAATGTTAGTTGGGTGTCTGGAGTTAATGCTTCTTTTCCAAAATTGCTCATATTTATTATGGTACTTTTAAGAGAGAGAAATACATAAGCATTAATAAATATGAAAGAGAGTTAGGGGTAAAGTAGGAAAAAATGCATTAAATGAGGAGAGAATATGGGGTGAGCTCTTACATTAGAGATCAAAACCATTCAAATTTTGGGCTCTTACATTAGGGACTGGAGGGAGTAACTCTTGTAAGAAAAGACTCCCAGTCAATGAAGTTGTCAGACTAAGGCTAGACTCTCTTGTTTACATAAAATACAGCTGTATAATCACGTGCTTGCACGAGGAATCAACCATAATAAATTAACTAAAGATCTTACACGTGTACATACACTGTTTTTTGGACCAAAACGTGTACATACACTTAAAACTAATTGAACTAAATCTCTTTTATTATAAATTTATTGTTATTAATTAGTATTATATTTTTTAATTAATAGTTTGACCCACGGTTAAACCTTTAACCCTTAACCCTCTACCTTAGCCGGGTCGACCTCCGGTCCGGGTTTTAATACCTTGATAAATACCAAAACTCTCGTCTCATTATTCCTCTTTCGTCTCCTGCTTAATAGAGCTACACAGCTCTAAACCTAAAATTGAAGCAGGAGCTCTGCCGCCGCCGCCGCCCAAGTTATTCCTTCACATAGCCATCAATCAATCAATCATGCCTTCTCTTGATATCACTGAGAAGAAAAAGAAGACGATGACTGAAGACAACAACAACAACAACGAGGAGGTTGTTTCAGCGAAGAAGGCGGCGAAGAAGAAGGAGAGCAAAAAGCGTAAGGCTTTGGAATCCTCGGAGGAGGAGGATGAGGTGAAGAGCGAGACGAGTTCTGAACTGGTGGAGCCGGACGTGAAGGAAAAGAGGAAGAAGAAGAAGAAGAAGGCAAAATTGGAGGAGGAGGAGGAGGAGGAGAGAGAAGAAGAGGTGGTTGAGAAGGAAAACCCTAACGCCGTCACGAATTTCAGAATCTCGCCGCCCTTGAAGGCGAAGCTGAAGGAGAAAGGGATCGAATCGCTTTTTCCTATTCAGGCTATGACTTTTGATACCATTCTTGATGGCTCTGATTTGGTCGGTAGGGCTCGCACTGGCCAGGTTTGTCTTTCTTTTCTTATGCTTCTTACTATTAATAATCTATTGTTAACAAGAAAGTTAAATGAGCTATTAAATAATAGTTAAATTAATTAACTAGTTCATATAAAAAATAATAAGCAATTAATTTGATGTATAACTTGCTTGGTTTTCTTAGTGTTCTAAAGAAAAGTGATTAAGGTTGCTAAATAGTTTATTAAATTAGGACATAGTCCCTCGGTTCCTAAATATAAAATTACCTTTGAAATAATTATAACATCACTTTCTAATTTTCCCCCAAATTAACCCTATCATGCTTATCTATAATAACAAGTTAGAGAGGGAGAGTGAAGATAAATGTATATAGTTGAGATAAATTGGTAATATCATGTGTAAATAGCTAAGGGAAAATGATCTTATATTTAGGAAGGAACTGATGGAGTATTTGATATAATTTTAGATTATCTATTAGTTTATAGGTCAAATGATATAGGTCAAATGAACTAGTTAGTTTATGGGAACAAAGTAGGTAAATCAATTTATGGTTAAGTTATTTGGTTTAGTATATGAATTTGGAGGGGTGGAGGGAGTATTTGTTAAATTTTTCATGTGTGTTTTATTGTGTGATCTTGTGATAATGCAGGGAAAGACTCTTGCCTTTGTGTTACCGATATTAGAGTCTTTGATAAATGGTCCTGCAAAAGAGGCTAGAAATTCTAAACGTGGACGGCCTCCCTGTGTTCTTGTGCTCTTACCTACTAGAGAATTAGCTAATCAGGTAAGTTACACATGGGGTTCATTTCACAAGATTCTTCTGTCCATAACTGTTTTCTCTGGCTGCTTAACAGCCCCCTCCAATTTTATTTTTTATTTTTGATTGACTGTGGAATGTGTTGGGCATCAGGTGTCTGCTGATTTCGAGGTTTATGGTGCAGCACTGGGATTGAGCACTTGCTGTTTATATGGTGGAGCTTCATATGCACTACAAGAGAATAAGCTGAGGAATGGTGTTGATGTTGTTGTTGGAACTCCAGGACGCATAAAAGTAATTACTTTTGCACTTATTTCTTGTCATGTAAAAGATATTTGGTTTTATTTGTTTGTTTGAACTGTTTTTTAACTTGGATGTGTACATTTGTGTAGGATCATATAGAGAGGGAAAATCTTAATCTGAGCCAACTAAGGTTCCGTGTCCTGGACGAAGCAGATGAGATGCTGAGGATGGGTTTTGTTGAAGATGTCGAACTCATTCTGGGTATGAATTTTGTTTCTTGTAATAATTTTATGCTGCTGCAGTGTGTTGGCTTCTATTTACCTTATTGGACAATTTGGCAAGGGTACATTCCTCTCAAATTATTAACTGACATTCAGAGATTTATGCTTGACATATTCTTTGAAATGGGTTTATTTAAAGTTCTTAGATTCTTGATGTTTTGAGGTGACAAGACGTTTTCAGTGTATGAACAGTCTTTTATCGAACTTCTTTTCAGGCAAGGTAGAGGATGTAAGCAAAGTTCAGACACTTCTTTTCAGCGCTACTCTGCCAGCCTGGGTTAAGAGTGTATGATTTCACCTTCCATGCATTTAAGAAATCTAGTTTTTGAATGATTATTTGTTCTTTATCCTCATCAGAAACCCTCTTCTGTTGCCAGATTTCTATGAAATTTTTGAAATCTGATAAAAAAACTGCTGACCTGGTGGGCAATGAGAAGATGAAAGCTAGCACCAATGTTAGGCATATTGTTCTCCCGTGTTCTAGTGCTGCCAGGGCCCAACTTATTCCAGATGTTATACGATGCTATTGCAAGTGAGTTTCTATTGTCCAATTTTCAGTAATTTGGTAACGATTTTCCCCATACATTGTCTATTTTTCTTGATCATTTGAATTTTGATTTTCATTATTCAACATGTACTGTTGCAGTGGAGGCCGAACAATTATATTTACTGAGACAAAGGAGTCTGCTTCTGAGCTTGCAGGGTTATTACCTGATGCACGAGCTCTGCATGGTGATATACAACAGTCAACACGTGAGGTATGCTATAGCCAAATGACTTCATATTTTTTAGGATAGATTTGCTTGCTTTATATTAAGAGCTCTCGCTATATTAAACTCGCAAAATCACATACATGGCCATTTTGTAGGTTACCTTAAAAGGTTTTAGGGCTGGGAAGTTTACCACATTAGTGGCCACTAATGTGGCAGCTCGAGGTTTGGACATTAATGATGTTCAGTTAATTATCCAGGTTTGGTCAATCTCCATGTACTTTTTTATTTTAAGTGATTTCTATTTGGGCACTGATCTGAGATGATATTTGAATCAGTGTGAACCACCACGTGATGTCGAAGACTATATCCATCGATCTGGGCGCACTGGAAGAGCAGGTAATAATATTTTTATAGAAATAAATTTGCTGGGTTGCGGTTGTGAGTTTTTTTGCTAAGACTGGAGTTGATGGCATTGGACATTGTAGGAAACACTGGAATTGCTGTTATGCTTTATGATCCAAGAAGGTCAAATATATCGAAAATAGAAAGAGAATCTGGCGTGAAATTCGAACACATTTCTGCCCCTCAGCCTGCTGATATTGCCAAAGCTGTTGGTGCTGATGCTGCTAAATTGATATCCCAAGTGTCTGATGAGTATGTTTCTTGTTTGTTTGTTGTGCTTAATGCTATATTTTGCCTACAACTAATGTATATTCTTCATCCAGTGTCATCCCTGCATTCAAATCTGCTGCGGAGGATCTCTTAAACAATTCAGGCTTCACAGCTGTTGAATTACTTGCAAAAGCTCTTGCCAAGACTATTGTAAGTCCATGCCATTCTTTCCCGATGTCCTTGTCATTTCTCTACTAGTACTAATCTTTTGTGATTTTTCGCCTATCAATTCCTTTTCTTTATAATCATGCTCAGAGTTGGAAAAATATTGGTCTCTGACTTATATTGTGATTTGCAGGGTTATACGGAGATAAAGAAAAGGTCACTTCTCAATTCCATGGAGAACCATGTCACAGTACTTCTGGAGAGTGAAAGACCTATCCACTCCCCTTCGTAAGAATTCTGCAAACTTTTTTTTTTGAATTAATATCCTTGCATCATATATAATATAAACATTTATTAGCTAGATTTTAACTTAGTTTGAACTTTGAACGGCTGTATAAAAATTTGAGGCGCAGGATCAGTATTGATGAATTACCGATGATTAGAAATGATTTATTATAATATTGTTTGTTTGTTTACTGCTTTTATGGGCTATTTTCTGATTTGCATTTTGCAATTGAAATTTAGTAGGAATTTAGTTGAGTTTTGAATCATGTTAGTACCTTGAAAAGTTCAAGTATTTCATCCATTCAAGTTTATAGCTGCAACATTTTTTGGTCTCCATTTATTTATTATTCCTGAAAATCAAAGTTAGCATAAATTAGTGCTTGGTCTAGGCTGATCCTTTTCTAGAAGTGATGTAAAGAGTTACTTTGTTGGTCGTACATGTAGATTTATTTGACCCTTTTACTGCTTTGTTGGGTTATTTCAGATACATATTTGGAATATTGAGGAGATTCTTGCCTCAGGAGAAAGTTGACTCAGTGAAGGGTCTTACTCTCACTGCAGATGGAAATGGTGCTGTTTTCGATGTACCAGATGAAGACGTAGATCTGTTTCTGACGGGTAAAGCTTTCATTTATTGATTTTGCGGTATATTTAGGAAAAAAAGACATTAACCGAAGGGCTTTATAAGTATGTATCTGTAGCTTTGAAGTACAATGAGATCTTTGTTATAACCTTGAACAGCGTAATTTAATCCCCCCTCCATAGTTCATTGAGGAAAAATAGTTATATTCAAGGTGTTGCATGAATTGCTAGGCATTCTAATTTCATTTCTATCTCTTCCCATGATCTTCACCCATATATATCTATCATTCAGGTGTGAATAACGCTGCGAATGTAAGTATAGAAGTCTTGAAAGCATTGCCAAGTTTGCAAGAAATAGACCAATCAAGAGGTAGATTTGGAGGTGGTCGCGGTGGCGGCAACAGATTTTCTGGTGGAAGGGGTGGCGGCGGCAGATTTTCTAACGATAGAAATGGTCGGTTTTCCAATAACTCCAGAGGTGGGAGAGGTCGTGGGAACTTTGGGGTTAAGAGGTGGTGAAAGGATATAGAGTAGTCTATTTGTGAAGACTATTGAAGTAGCTTTAGTGTTGGTATTATGGAGGATTAAATTTCTGATGGGCTCAACCTTTTCGGAAAATTAATTCAGAATATCCTAAATTTTGTAGTGATATTATTTATCCTATGTCATTCTCTTTCATACATCTGGGGTTGGAATTGCAGCCCTAGTTTGTATGAGTTTTTGTTTAAGGTTGCATTATTTCTTATTTTTTCACTTGAGTGTAATATTAGTTGTGTCTGTGCGGAAAGAGACCAAGAAGAAATTATATACTACATACTTTCCTCTACTTAGTGTTCATTTTGATCATTGTTCTATTCTTTTAGTATTTCTTATTTGGTGAATTGGTGAATTATACTGCTTTGTCTAGATTTGCTTTGACAAATTTGGGAACATGACACCCTCTTTCTATCCTAATCTTTTAAATATTGTGCTTAATATGAGATCTAATTAACTAATTCAATTAAACTAAGGAAGTTATTTAAAATTACATGATATTATCAAAATACCAGAACATTTTACTTAATGGAAGTTGATATGGACAACTCAAGGAAGTCTTAAGAAATAATAGAAATGATCTCATTGTTAGCTACAAATTTATGGCCCTAAATAGTAGGTCTTATCATGTTAACAAATAATTAGAGTATTCAATAATTATTTTATGATCTTTTATTGCGTTGTTTTTTTTTTGGTTTTCAATAGGAATAATGAAAAGGAGTAAAAAGTAGGGCGAAGAGGCAAAACTAGCCGCTGTAAATTTCCAAATGGATAACTTTGGCACCCGTAAATTGGATGGTGCAAAACCGTACATTATAAATCAAAATGGGGCAAATTTAACCACGTCGTTAAGTTGAAGCTAACAGACGTTTGTGTTGGCGTGGGGCCCACCTTCATTAAATCAAAACGTCTGTTAGCTTCAACTTAACGGCGTGGCTAAATTTGTCTCATTTTGATTTATAATGTACGTTTTTACACCATCCAATTTACGGGTGCCAAAGTTGTCCATTTGAAAATTTACGGTGGCTAGTTGTGTTCCGTCGCCCTAAAAAGTATGTTATAAATAAGCTAATGTATTTTTAAGAAGAACATTATTTTTTTAACAATGATAATAAATAATAATAGAATTGATGACTAGAGAGTTATTATTTTTCGAAATGAAAACAGGATATTGTTATTTATATAAGTTCAAAAGGTTTCATTAAATTATTTATATTAAATAAAATATTGACATACATAAATCGAGAAATGGTCATAAAAAAAAGCTCAAAAGCTTTCGTGTGTGTTTGGGAGGAGTTTTTGGAACTAACTAGTTGTATCTATAAGTTGATTGTATCTTTAATATAAACTAGAATCACATAAATTATTTATAGGTTGATTGTATCTTTAATATAAACTAGAATCACATAAGGATTTTGATTCTTCCTTGTCAACAATTTCCAACTAAGGTATAAGTCGTGGCACACAAGAAAAGGAAGGAAATGGTTGTAAATGAAAGCGAAAAAAACGGCAAATTCGCAAAGCCGTAACTGAAAAAAGATTTTAAATACAAATAAATAAATGTCTTTATCATTGAAGTCACATAAAATAAAACTAAGTTGAATGGGAAAGAAAACAGTCAATGTCATCAACTCAAAAACTCATACATGAAATATGAAATATGAAACAACACCCAAAAGCGAAATAATAACCTAATCCTAACTAATGTATATATTCTCAACAAGAATTCTCATGTTCTTATTCCTCAAAAGCCTTCTCTACTCGTCCTCATCATCAATTTTCCTATTCCACTCCTCAGCAAATTTAATGAAATCGATGACATCAAAGTCTGACTTTTGCTTCAGAAACTTCACATTCTCAGAAAGAGAATGAGGAACTTCATACGGTATGGTGCGTCACTCAATGAAGAAGAGTGGTTTACTTACGTGACGTATGTTTGTGAAATTTGTCCTAAGTGTGACGTGAATTTTATGGTCTTTTTCGGTGTTTTTGAGGTAGATGGACATTTGGTGAGGAAAGAGACTGATTTCGCGGGCCACATAGGATTGGACGTTCTTGAAAGTCGTGGAGGAGTCAACGATGAGATCGCCGATGTTAACTGTAGTGTCGCCGTCAAAGTAGATGAAGGGAACTTGAAAGGTTGACATTTTCCTTTTAATTGTGGAGGAAGGAAGTACGGATATGAGAGAATGAGAGCATGAGGGAGTACTTGATAATGTCATCTTACTATAATCAAGTGATTTGATTTGTTTGGAACAAGAGGGAGTACTTGATAATGTCATCTTTACTATTGTTGCATGTTGACTTTCCAAATTCATAGCTAACTGGAAAGGCATAGTACTATTAGCGTGCATTGTTTTCTCTCGCTTTTTCTGATGTTGAATGTTGAATCTTTTAGGGTCCGTTTGTATGGCAAGAAAGTGAGGGAGGGAAAGTGAAAGTGAAAGTGAGGTGAAGGTTTTTTGGTAATTTTCATATATCCCGGGACCCACAAGTTTTCTCTCTCCATCTCACATTCTTCATGGGCCCCACAAACTTTTACATCTCATCATTACATAATTTACCTCTACTTTCCATCTTTATCCCCTTACACTCAATTCCATTTCCAATTTCATTATACACTTTCCTGCCAACCAAACTGACCCTTAATTCATTGCTGATTTATGTTTTTTTTTCCATGAGGAACCTAAGGTTGGAGTTAAAGCAATAAATATATACGCCCAACGCATGGAATCAGCGCACGTGTTCAAAGCAATTTTGTTTGTTCAAGAGAAATTGACTCCACTTGCCCAGCATTGTATTGATGAAGTACTACCTCCGGTCCTAAATATAGGACCTAGATGACTTTTTTTTGGAGAGGTTAAGGTTGCAAAATAGTCTATTAAATCATGACATATTTGATATATTCTTAGATTATCCATTAGTTTATAAGTAAAATAAACTAGTTTAAGGGATAAAATTAGGTAAATCAATTTATAATTAACTTATTTTGCTTTTTTTTAGGATTTTTCAAAAAAGTCAATTAGGTCTTATATTTAGGACCGGAGGGAGTAATATCTAACAAATTTCACAGAGGTTTTTCAGGTGACATGATTTACTTCTTTCTCTTAATTGAACAGGAAATTTGTTAATACTCCCTCCGTTCCTAAATATAAGATCACTTTGGAGAAGTTGATAAATTCCTAAATATAAGATCACTTCCTATTTTATCTCAAGTTTTTCCCAAACTACCCTTATACTCCCTCTTTTCATTGAAACCCTTCCTCCTTTTAAAGTTAAGTAATTGAGGAGATTTTGGAAAGATCATGTAATTTTATTGTCTTCCTTAATCTCCCTAAATTAACCAAAGTGATCTTATATTTAGGAACGGAGGGAGTAGTTATTTTAAAAAGGGTATCTTTATGAATACAGGAGTCAGAGCTGATAATCAAGGTAACAAAGCATGTTCAAGTTTCTTCATTTTCTCTTAAGTTGTTTTCAGCTTTTTTTTTTATGTTTGAATCTTATTTATTTTTCACTTGACTTTTCGGCCAAATCACCTTATCCAAAGAAGCTCCAATTTGCAGCTTATTGGGCTTTGATCATTGGCTTCTCCGTAATGGGACTGTATGTGCATTAATAACATCGTATCTCTATTTTTAAAAGGTTAAATATCGAATACCAATAAATAGAAATATAAAATTAAATATTTTTGTTTTATTAAATATTTTTTTGAATATTAAATTTAAATTAATTTGAATTTAAAATAATAATAATAAAATTATATCCATATTCTATTTTATTAAAAAAATAATATTCAAAATTATATTCTATGTAGCGAAATAAACTATAAAACATTTTTTTATTTTTTTATAAAACAAAAAAACCACCTTTTTTATTATAAATCATTTTTTATGGGTTTATTTAAGCAGTAAATGTAGGAAAAGTAAAAAAGTAAAAAGTAGATTCCCTTTTTTCTTATTCCTTGTTCCTCAAGCCAGTAAATGTAGGAAAAGTAAAAAAACAAAAAAGTAGGAAAAGGCAACTGATAAAATATTCCCAAAATATCTCGACCAAAAAAAAAATATTCCCAAAATGGAGTATTTCCCTTTTCCTTGTTCCTCAAGCCAAGCCATACTTGTTTAAGCCAACGGGAAAAATCTTGTGCTTTGTCACAAACAGCCTCTGTGTTTTAATTTACTTTAATTCATTTTCACAATAATGAGATCATCCTACCCTAGAATCAAGTTTTCCTTCGATGCTTCTCGTAGTTTCTCTTCATGGGTATTCCCAAAAACTCAAATTTCACACCACACTACTAAATTTTCCCAATCTGCATGTAAAGGACATAACTTTTATGGGTTTTCTTCATATTCTGTATTATCTCATAGACTAGGATTAAGATTTGGAGCTAATAGGAATTTATCAAATATATATCTCTCTGGTGGTAGGAGATTTTACTCTGCGGGTAGGCACAATGTGCAACATTTTAGTAAGTGGTTTCAGGATCCATGGGATGTGTTAATTGTAGTAATGGTTGGTTCAGGGATTTTGGTTGTTGTGTATTTTGGGAAATTGGAAACTGTTCCTTATAGTAAGAGGACCCATTTCATTATTTTGTCCAAATCATGGGAGAGGAGGCTTGGGAATATTGTGTTTATGAAAATGAAGGCAAAATTTTGGTGGAAAATATTGCCTGCTTCACACCCTGAAAGCATACGGGTGAGGATGATTGCTGAGAATATTATTGATGCATTGCAAAAGGGGTTAAGGAAAGAGCAGATGTGTACTGATTTAGGGAATGCGTCGGAGCATGTGATGGTGGTACACGAAGGGAATGCGAGGGAGACGATGAATGCCTTGTCGGAGACGAAAGGAGAGTTTGAGGAGGAATGGAGCCGCGAGGATGAGAATCTTGATGATAAGTGGATTGAGAAGAGTAGGATGAAGGGTGAAAAGAAAGGTTCTCAGGCTGCTACATCACATTTGGATGGATTGAATTGGGAGGTGTTGGTTGTGAATAAGCCTATTATGAATGCTTTTTGCTTGCCTGGTGGGAAGATTATTGTGTTTACTGGTTTACTTGAGCATTTAAGTAGTGATGCAGAGATAGCCACTATTTTGGGACATGAGGTATGGTGATTCCTTGGATTTACAATTTTCTAGTTGTTTCACAACTGTTGGTCACATTTTGTTTATGTATCTGGAAACTAATTCATGAGTATTTATGGTTATCTTAATAATTTGTTGTTGTTATTTGTTATTCCTTAGGTTGGCCATGCTGTGGCTCGACACCATGCTGAAGCGATGACGAAAGATTTGTGGTTCGTGATTCTGCAGTTGATACTCCATGAATTTTTCAACCCTGATGTTGTCAACAAAATGTCCAAACTATTCTTTGTGCTGCCTTTCTCTAGGAAGTAAGATTGGTTCATTCTTAATAACCATGATTTAATTTATTGTGGTCTATTAATTGATTATCAATAATGTGGTGCTGCAAAATTAGACTGTTACATAAATAATTCATCGCTTCCTGGCCCGAGCACACCTGTATCTTAGGGGCAGTGAATATCAATTAGACATCTACATTTAAACTTAGAAGATTTATCACATGACAAGTACTTCTAGTTTTTTTGCTGACATCAATCTCTCTTGCTATCAACGGCTGTTAAAAACATATACACAAAAGGATGTCCATGTTTCATTATGGAAAATGTATCTTTTTGTATTTTTCTTCACTGCATTAATTTGTGCACGATCCATATGTTCTGTTTTGATTTGAAGTTTAATGCTGCTGGTGGAGCTTCTCCTCAGCTCTATGAACAAAATTTGACAATCTGACTGGGACCTTATCATAGCTTTTTGGTCTCTTGAGTTCTGGCTGGCACCGTTTTAGGGGTGCTAAGTGCTAACCTTAATATATATGTGTACCAATTGTTTTCTCGTTTACCGCCTGTTATTTGGGAAATCATGTGTGATTGTCTCTCAGGCAATAATCTGGTTGTCTCAATTGAATCTATATATACTCACCTGTTTGTGTTGGTTCTGTTTTAAGTAAAACTCATTATTCTATTGTTATTATTGTGTATGTATAGTATTCCTTCCGGTCCTAAATATAAGACCTAATTGACATTTTTTTTGGAGATGTTAAGTTTACAAAATATGTTATTATATTATAATATATTTGATATATTTTTATATTAGTCATTATTTTATAGGTTAAATAAACTAGTTTAAGGAAAAAAAATTAGGTAAATCAATCTATAATGGACTTATTTTGCTTTTTTAGGATTTAACAAAAAATTCAACTAAGTCTTGTATTTAGGACTGAGGGAGTATGTAACTGGTTATGATGCACATCTTGTCATGTTAACCTTATTGACAACTCTCAGGATGGAAATGGAAGCAGATTATATTGGTCTGCTTTTAGTTGCTTCAGCTGGATACGATCCACGAGTGGTGCCCACAGTCTATGAAAAGTTTGCAAAAATTACTAGGGAATCAGCACTTAAATCAACACTAAAAGATTACCTTTCCACTCACCCATCTGGAAAAAAGAGGGCACAATTGCTGGCTCAAGCTCATGTCATGGAGGAAGCTTTAACTATATACAAGAATGAAAGAGCAGGTCATGGGGTTGAGGGCTTTTTGTAGAGGAAAGTGCTTGGAAGCAAAGTTTTGTCTATGCTGGCATTGTAACATCCCAATATTTTAGAATATTAATTATTTCTAATTAAATATAAATTTAAGGCTTTATAGGATTTAAATGTTCAATTGTGGAGTTGAAATTAAATTCATGGTTGATTTGAAGAATTGTTAGGAATTCTTAAACAAAGTTGATTTATGTTGAGTATATTAGTTTTTAAATTTGACCAAGAAAATTGGATATTATAAAATAAAATTGGATATTGTTCACAACTTGGATTGTAGTTAAGTAATAAAATTTGAATTAGATATAAAGATGTGGACAACCTTGCCTATGTGGGTAACACTCATACTCCTCAAGTCCGGATTAAACGGGGCGGTAATTTACCAAAACAAAAAAAAAAGAAAAAAGGGGTGTCTTATGGAGGAAAAATTTAGGGTTTGATCAATATTTCAAAAATACTTGTTGTAAGAGATGATTTGACATTGAAAATAAGTTTGGTGATGATTCTTGAAATCTCTAGACCTTAAAAATCTTTGGGGTCATGATTTGATTAAGTTTTCACTATTTAAAAATAGTGAGAAATCCTATCTATTGTTGTAGAGAAGTAAAACTAAATGGTCTTGATAATTTAAAATAGCCTATTTGAGTGGAATAAAGTTTTTTAGGCTTTGAGTCCTTGATTTATTATTGCTTGATTTAAGTTTTGGTTTTTATTCACTTTGAAAATTCATCTTTTAAAATGGATTTGGAATGATATTGTTGTATTAGGCTTGAAGTAAGTTTTGGTTTCTATTAAACTTTGGAAAGACAAAGCTTGGTGAATCCTAGTATTTTTCTTAATTCTCCAAATTTGGTGTTGCTAAAAGATATTTGATTCTTACAAGAAGTTTAATGGTGATTATTAATGATTTTTAAACTTTGAAATCCATTGGGTCTTGGCTAAATCAAGTTTTAACTTGTTAAAGTATGAAGAACCTAGAGATATTGTAATTATTAATGTTGTGAATATATTGACTTTTATTGAGAATTTGATGGTTCAATTATACCATAATTATGAATATAGGGAATTGTTGTCAATTGCGGTTTATGGCACCATGATTAACGATTGCTCTTAGTAAACTTGAGACATTACTCATAGGCATGAGTTATTTTTAAATTACCTTGTTGTGTATGGTCAAGTCATTGATATGAAATTGTTGGCTTTTGGTTGAATGTAGAGTCTTAATATTCTGCCCATTGAGCACCGAACCGGCCTCACTTTTGGTAACAATTATTTGCTTCTGAAAGGTAACCACTTCCTTGTCTTATGGGTGTGTGTACGTGTGATTGATAGATTACGGAAGATTTATGAGCCTTATGGTATGATGGTGATATTAGACTCTATATATATGTATTAAAATTGTTAATCTATAATATGCTTTGTGAATTGATAAATTACTATGACAATTGAGTCAAAATTGTGATGTGTCATTATATAACTGTGACGATAGAACCATTGGGTGGCGTGGCCTGATTGGGTGACGTGGCGGATGACGTCCTCACTTGTCCTCACCCTAACACCTACCCTCTTCTCGCTATTTGTGTTTTAGGATGGAGACAATTTTACTTTTTCACAAAATTTCAAAATCACAAGTAGATGCTGGTCATAGTCATTTTGAAAGATTAAGTTTCTCTCCTCACTTGCCCTTTTGGATATTGGGAGAGATTTATTTTGGATTTTTCCAAAGTTTAGTTTTAAAGTTAAAAAACAAGCAGGAAAAGGCAACGGTTAAAATATTCCCAAAATACTTCCTTATTCCTTATACCTTATACCTCAAGCCAAGTCTTACTTTTTTGGGCCAAAAATCTTAAAAAGTTTTTTTTACAAGTACAGGCCAAGTATAACGTAAACCTTATCCTACTCAAGTGGAGTCGGCTACATGGATCACACGACGCTATTTTGCTATGTCCCTAGTCTTTCCTGGAGATAAACCTTTCACTAACATATCTTTTTGAATAACTTCATCAAGAGTTCTCTTTGGTCTCCATCTATTTCTTATATACATCTCCCTTACCATCTACTAGCACATCTAATTCTCTTTGGTCTCCCTCTTCTTTGAGCAGGGCCAAGTAAAAAACAATAAGAAAAAGGAAAAATCCTCTGCTTTGTCACACACAATAGCCTCTGCACACAAATCCAGAGTTTTCTCCTTTCTTCCTCAACCATCTCACTCGATTCATTCCCTCTCATTTATCACATACTATTACTTTCGTTTTTCTTTTTCAAAATCTGAGCTTCTCATGTTTTAATTTACCTTAATTCATTTTCACATCATGGGATCATCCTATCGTAGAATCAAGTTTTCCTTCGATGCTTTTCGTAGTTTCTCTTCATGGGTATCCCCAAAATCCCAAATTTCACACCCCACTACTAAATTTTCCCAATCTGCATGTAAAGGAGCTAACTTTTATGGGTTTTCTTCATATTCTGTATTATCTCATAGACTAGGATTAAGATGTGGAGCTAATAGGAATTTATCAAATCCATATCTCTCTGTTGGTAGGAGATTTTACTATGTGGATAGGTACAATGTGCAACATTTTAAGCCTAGAGGACCTAGTAAGTGGTTTCAGGATCCAAGGAATATGTTAATTGTAGTAATGATTGGTTCAGGGATTTTTGTGACTGTGTATTTTGGAAATTTGGAAACTGTCCCTTATACTAAGAGGACCCATTTCATACTTTTGTCCAAATCATTGGAGAGGAGGCTTGGGGAGAGTGAGTTTGAGCAAATGAAGGCATCATTTAAGGGGAAAATATTGCCTGCTATACACCCTGAAAGCATAAGAGTGAGAATGATTGCTAAGGATATTATTGATGCATTGCAGAAAGGGTTGAGGAAAGAGCAGGTTTGGAGTGATTTAGGGTATGCGTCGGAGCATTCGACGGGGGTACACGAAGGGAATGTGAGGGAGACGATGAATGCCTTGTCGGAGACGAAAGGAGAGTTTGAGGAGAAATGGCAGCGTGAGGATGAGATTCTTGATGATAAGTGGATTGAGAAGAGTAGGATGAAGGGTGAGAAGAAAGGTTCTCAGGCTGCTACTTCACATTTGGATGGATTGAATTGGGAGGTGTTGGTTGTGAATGAGCCTGTTGTTAATGCCTTTTGCTTACCTGGTGGGAAGATTGTTGTGTTCACTGGTTTGCTTGAGCATTTTAGAAGTGATGCAGAGATAGCCACTATTTTGGGACATGAGGTATAGTGGTTCCTTGGATTTGCATTTTGCAATTTTCTGGCTGTTTCAGAACTGTTGTTCACATTTTGTTTATGTATCTGAATACTAATACATGAGTGTTTATGGTTATCTTGATAATTTGTTGTTGTTTGTTATTCCTTAGGTTGCCCATGCTGTGGCTCGACACAGTGCTGAAGGGATGACGAAAAATCTGTGGTTCATGATTCTGCAGTTGATACTCTATCAATTTGTCACGCCTGATGTTGTCAACACAATGTCAGCTCTATTCTTGAGGCTGCCTTTCTCTAGGAAGTAAGATTAATTCATTCTTAATAACTGTGATTTGATTCATTGTGGTCTATTAATTGATTGTCAATAATGTAGTGTTAGAAAATTAGTTGGAGGTCAAAGTAATGCTTACAATGAGAAGAATTTAGTAGTTAAGAAGACTGTTATATAAATAATTCATTGCTTCCTGGCCCGAGCACACCTGTATGTTGGTGGCTGTGAATATCAATTAGACATCTAAATTAAAACTTAGAAGATCTATCACATGGCTTGTACTTCTAGTTTTTTGCTGACATCAATCTCTCTTGCTGTCAATGGTTGATAAAAGACTTGTATACACAAAGAGGTCCATGTTTCTTGATGGAAAGTGTATCTTTTTGTCTTATTCTTCACTGCGTCAATTTGTGCAAGATCCATATGGTCTGTTTTGATTTGAAGTTTGACCTGCTGGTTGAGCTTCCCTCAGCTCTATGAACAAAGTTTGACAATCTGACTGGGACCTTATCATAGTTTTTTCCTCTCTTGAGTTCTGACTGGCACCATTTTAGGGTTGTTAAGCTTACTATATATGTGTCCAATTGTTTTCTGGTTTACCCCCTCTTATTTGGGAAATCATGTGTGATTGCCTCTCAGGCATAATCTGGTCATCTCAATTGAATCTACACATGATTATTATACTAACCTGTTTGTTGGTTCTGTTTAAAGTAAAACTCATTATTCTATAGTTATTATTGTATAGTATGTATAGTATGTATATGGTTATGATGCACGTTCTGCTATGTTAACCTTTTTTGACAACTTTCAGGATGGAAATGGAAGCAGATTATATTGGTCTGCTATTAGTTGCTTCAGCTGGATACGATCCACGAGTGGCGCCCACGGTCTATGAAAAGTTGGGAAAAGTTACTGGGGAATCAGCACTTAGAGATTACCTTTCCACTCACCCATCTGGGAAGAAAAGGGCACAATTGCTGGCTCAAGCTCAGGTCATGGAGGAAGCTCTAACTATATACAAGAATGAAAGAGCAGGCCGTGGGGTTGAGGGCTTTTTGTAGAGGAAAGTGCTTGGAACCAAAGTTTTGTCTATGCTGGCACAGTGATAGTTTTTTATATGAAGATTAACATCTTGCAATTGTCAATTTCTTTAATAAATCCTCTGTTGATTGATAAATTTTTCAACCAGAGCGTCTCTGATTTCAGTTTGTTCAACTTCCCAAAAGCTTATAGAAGGGAATAAGAGAAGTAATGGGTATGAAAGGTATATATTTGTTATGAAATCTTGAGTATCATGAAACATTGAAATATACTTAAAGTTGTGAATATGAATTTTGAAGATATTTACTAGGAATGTTTCAGTTCATAGCTTTGCTGATGATTAAGTTTCACTATATGCTAGTAGTATTATTTTTGCCTGCTTATGGTATTTCTTATTATTCCCCAGACTTATCACTCGTAATTAGGTTTGCTTTGATCTTAAATGTAAACTTCAATTTAATCTGTCTCGCAAATAAATTCAAATTAGATCTTTAATATTTATTTATTCTTCATTAAAAGGCTGTTTTCAATGCAAAGTATCAGGGGATACTCTGGGAAACTTGACACGCTGGATGAAATAACTTAGAAAACAATTTAAGGCAAAATTATAGCACAAAATATTTAGGATATTGGAGTCTGTAGAAAATAATGTGACTTAATTGAATTACAAAATAAACGCATAAAACACACCGTGGATAAACTTTGAGCCAACTAGAATTGTGCAGACAAACAAATCAATTATCAAAGTTGACGTTTAAAGTCGTGATACGCTATCAATGATTGCACTAGGCAAACTGGCTTTTGCTCGTTATGAACGCTACTTGCACGGAATACAAGGAAGCCCACCCATTAAAGGAAAGACAAGTTCATATGGCCTGCTAAGAATGGGTCAAAAATTTAAGGTTAATGACTCTATTTTCCCTTCAAGTAACCACACTGTACCACTGGGCACCTTAAACTAACAACAAGTACAATTTTACATAATCAAAGTGATCCAATTTTACCCTCTGACGAATGTAATGTTGACACGTGGAATGTAATGTTGACACGTGGATGACATGTGACAACAGTGGCTAGGTTGTCCACAGGCTAGGTTGTCTTCTTATCCCATTTTTTAGTGAGCCTTCACTCTTCTTATGCTTTCCAGACATTGTATCTTTTAAAATCTAGAAATGATGCACCTTTTATTCATTTTTAATGATAAATTGATAATTCTCTTTCAATAATAACAATGTAAAGCGCTTCTCATTGCCTTGTAGTCCAACAGTGGCTGGAGGCCTTTTTCCTACACTCTACACCCTCAAAAAGCAGGGCCATCTTGCATCCTAGACATGTCATGATCAGCCTTAAGGAACAGACCATATTCAACTTCAGAAACTATGTTCATGACGGCGGCAAGATAAATAACTTGTTAGGACTTCCTCTGATTTTGGATGAAACTTTTCAACTTAGAGGGGCAGAGACGATTCCTCTAGCCTACATGGGCCATGGCTTTTCTCTCTGTTGGTTGAGGGGAAAACTCTAGTTTTATGCAGAGGAAAAAATTACAAAATTGAAGTCACCAAGGACACGTCAATAGTCAAACCAAAGAAGAGCATCATAAATGGGGTATATACTCTGTGTACATATGTACTCCCTCCTTCGAACCTTAATATATATTGCTCATTTAACAATTTTCGAACTAACAAAACCAAACAAACTATTTGGTTACACTATATATTACATGTCATTAGACTTTACATCACTTTAAAAGTCAAGTAAATTAGTTAACAAAATAATGATAAATATAAATACTTTTAAGTAAGGGGAAAAAGACAAATAATGTCTTCCCAATGTATAAAAGAACAAGTGAGGTTGCTAAATTTGAAAAAGGACAAGTTGGACCATTGACACTTAATTCACATTACCAAATTATGAGAAAATACTCAAATGCCCTTAAAAAACTTGACAAGTAATAATGATTAAGAGGTTATGACATTTGATGAGTAATAATATTTTAATTGTCAAACTTTTTAAGGTCATTTGAGTCTTTTTCTCATAATTTGATAATGTGAATTAAGTGCCAATGGCTCAAATTGTAATTTTTCAAATTTAGCAACATCACTTGTACTTTTACATATCAGGAAGACTTTATTTGTCTTTTTCCATTAAAGTAATTCATTTAACTTCTTTAATCGTCAAAAAGTCAAATAAATATTATACTAAATTAAATAGTACTTCCTTCGTTCCTAAATATAAAATCACTTTAAGGAGGAGAGCTTGTTCCTAAATATAAAATCACATTCTAATTTGACTCAAGTTTTCCCCAAATTACCCCTATACTCTCTTCACCCAAAAAATAGTGGTTTGAAAAAGGTGATATTTTTAAAACTTAGGTGAGGGGTATTTTAAAAATTTCATGTAATCCTAACTCATTGTAATGTCTTCCTTAATCTCTCCAAATTTGCTAAAGTGATCTTATATTTGGAACAAAGTGAGTATCATAGTAACTAGGAGTATGTTGTTTGCTTTGGCCGAATACACCACCTCCAAATTGAGGAATTCTCACGTGAACATGATGCACCACGTTATTTGTTTTCTAATCACCACAAGTAGACACATACGGTTCGACGTGTAATTTTTAATTTGGTGTGACAACCTAAAAATAAGAACTAACCAATAAAAATATTTATATCTCATGTTTTCAATGTTTTTTATTTTACAATGTAAATAAAAATATTTTTCAAAGTTAGTTGAGTTTTTTTAGGTGTCACGTCAAATTAAAAATTACACGTCAAAATGTATGTGTCTACTTATCATTAGTTAGGCCACAAATTATGATTAGTTAGGCCACAAATTATGCGGAACACTGGATTCATGCAAGAATTTGTCGTGCACCTCCAAATTGCAACCCCATTCTCTAAGAGGTTGGGAATATGAATTATTCATGCATGTCATTATAATCCAGCAGCCACCTGGTAACCATTTTCAAGTATTTTTCTTATACTTCATGCTTGTCATTGTTTCTTCTGCGCAAATTATGCATGTAATGCAGTCTTCATCTTCAATGCAATTACAATGTTCATACATGAAAAATGTCTAATTACCATTAGAAAATGTGTATACAGACACCAAAGCAAAAGTGAAGTTAAAAGTCATCCCTTTTCTAGGAATCACATCTATTAAAGGAAAGACGTGTTCACAACTTCACTTGGGATTATTAAAACACCTGATAGTGATTAACAAGAGCTGCTTTATAGAACGGGACAGATTTAGCATAAGTAAATATGTTCACGTTGTTGTCATTAATAGACAATATTACAACAAAATATTAAACTATTTCCTTGTTACAGGTTGAAACTTTGATCTTATCATAGTCGTGTCCTCAAAATTGTTTCTTCCCCCAATGTATAAATCAAAGGTTACTGTCAAACCATTATTTTAAAACCTTGTTGAATGGTACTGTAAGTGCCCATCAAAATTGTTATTTGAACATTAGCAAGTTTTTAAAACCTTGTTTTCTACCACCTTTTGAGTCTACTATATTTCACTCACTCATTATCTCTTTCTCTCTCAAGTCTCCATTTAAAGCTATAATGTTGAACTTGGATCCCATTTATTTAATTGCAGCCCTTGTAGCCATAGTTTGGGCTGTGTTTGTACTTAAAAAAGATGGCAGAGGCAAAAATCTTCAGCCTCAGAAGGAACAAAAATATCATATTGTTGCAGGCACTGTTTTACACCAAATGTTCTATTTTCATAGGCTGCATGATTATATGGCAGACCTTGCAGGAAAGCACAAAACTTACAGGCTTCTAACCTTAGGAAGAAATGAAGTATACACCACTGATCCTATTAATGTTGAATATATGCTCAAGACAAACTTTGCAAACTATGGAAAGGTATTAGAATCGGCTTCAGTTCCTAATTGTAACATATTTTATTTTTGGTGAGGAATTAATTGTAATATATTAATTTCAATATTAGATGTATTAATATTCTATTTGAGGTCTTTTTTTTTTAAGAAATCTTTTTTCACCTTTCAGCATGTTTTTACATTTATCCCTTACCTGATTCCATGTAAGAGTCTTTTGTGTATTGGACCGTCCTTCTTTTATCTTTTTACTTATTAGGAAGTTAAGTTTGTCATGTTTAGTCCTAGAATTTGTTGATTCTGGTGTAGGGTGAGTACCAGCATAATATATTGAAGGACCTTCTGGGCGATGGGATATTCACAGTGGATGGGGAGAAGTGGAAAAAACAGAGAAAGACAGCAAGCTATCAATTCTCCACCAGGATTTTGAGAGATTTCAGCAGTTCAGTGTTCAAATCTACAAAACTTAAACTTGCTGAAATGGTATCTGAAGCTTCAGTCTCTGATCAGATGATAGAGATGCAAGTAAGATTTCCTCAGCAAATATAATGTTAAAGATATATTAAGACAAGTGTTCTTCACCAACTCATCATGTGTAGAGGTTTTCCTCAGTTTAGTATCATGACCAACCAATCACTCAAAGTATGTTGCAAAGAGTTACTCTCACTTATCCTAAATATAAGACCTAATTAGGGAGATCAGAGATGAACTTAGTCTTAGATAGATACTAATTGTTATAAACTTCTATATAAATTATCTTTATTAATGCTCCACAATATTTAAAAAATAAGAGGGAATTAAGATAAAGTTAGATGGTTAAGTGTTCATTGATAATATCATGTGATTATGGTTAGCTTTGCATCGACTTCAAAAAAACTCACCTTACATCCTTAATCTAATCTAAATATGTTTCATATACTCCCTCCGGTCCCTAATGTAAGAGTCAGTCATCAAAAAAACGCTTCTTAAGAAAACATGTGAATGTTAGTTGGGTGTCTGGAGTTAATGCTTCTTTTCCAAAATTTCCCATATTTATTATGGTACTTTTAAGAGAGAGAAATATATAAGCATTAATAAATATGAAAGAGAGTTAGGGATAAAGTAGGAAAAATGCATTAAATGAGGAGAGAATATGGAGTGAGCTCTTACATTAGGGACCAAAACCATTCAAATTTTGGGCTCTTACATTAGGGACCGGAGGAAGTATTAGACTAGAGGAAGTACTACTTTTGTCTTATATATATAATCCTTCTTTATATATAAGACTACTTTGACTTTTTTGGAGAAATTAAAGATACAAAAGTAATTACTTTTAAAATGTTGATAATGAACTTTTTCCGTAAAAACTAATTCATTCTATGTTTAAACTAACTTATAATCTAAGTTATATATCATATGTTATAATTTAGTGATCTAATTTTCCTTAACTTATAATCTAAGTCAAATGGATCTTATATTTAGAACCGGATAGAGTAATTTGTGTAGATTTAGTGACAATAGTTGAATTGGTTGTTTGTCAAAAATATGTCTTGGTTTTACATTGAAATTTTCATTGAAATTTTCAATGTAAGCCCTTGATGCAAGCCCTTGAACATGTTAAAAGGGGATAAAATTTACAAACGAAAAGAGAAATATGATGGACACAGTAGATCGAGGTTTTACATTTAAGATCAAACTCAACCTCAACTTCGTAATACTATTCTTATTACATCTATTTGCATTTGATTATAACAAGATTGCTCATGAAAGCATAACAACAAGAAAATGTATTCATGGTGATTGTTTTCAGGATCTGTTTTTCAAATCAACTCTAGATTCAGTGTTCAAAGTTATTCTTGGTGTAGAGCTAGACACCTTGAGGGGAACATATGAAGAAGGCACCAAGTTCTCCAATGCTTTCAATGATGCAAGTGAAATAACTGTACTTCGTTATGTTGATATTTTCTGGAAAATCAAGAGGTTCATGCACGTGGGATTAGAAGCCTCATTGAACAAAAATATCAAAGTGGTAGATGAATTTGTGTACAAAATAATCAAAAGCAAGATAGAACAAGTCCAGAAGTCACCGGATGAGTCTGCAAGGAAAGACATACTATCAAGGTTCTTAGACTTAGAAGACACAGATCCAACTTACCTTAAAGACATCATCCTTAGTTTTATCATCGCTGGAAAAGACACGACAGCAACAACAATGTCATTTTTCCTTTACACTCTCTGCAAAAATCCTCATATGCAGGACAAGATTGTGGAAGAAGTCAAAGAGGCTACCAAGTTAACAAATTTTTCAACTGTTGAGGAACTTGCAGATAATATAACTGAAGAAGCACTTGAAAATATGCAATATCTGCATGCAGCATTGACTGAGACACTCAGGCTCTACCCAGCAGTTCCATGGGTAATCCAACATAGACACATGGATATACATAGATTTTTTTTTAATACAGTGTTAGATCTTTATAGTTTGCTCTTTGTTTGGTTTTGGTTATGGTAGTTTCAAACCATAAATTGCTCCCTTAAGTGTA
This sequence comes from Mimosa pudica, assembly GCA_029929735.1. NCBI lineage: Eukaryota > Viridiplantae > Streptophyta > Magnoliopsida > Fabales > Fabaceae > Mimosa > Mimosa pudica. The sequence goes on along the minus strand of JAKELP010000023.1, from coordinate 10,317,470 downwards.
CAATGGTCTTGGTAACTATAAATATATAGGAACAGTGTTTTAAACAGAAAATACTTGAGGCACCAAAACTTATGGTTTCAACCCTTCTTTGAATGATGAGAATTTCATGTTTTGTATTTCTAACAATGTTATATGATCTTTATATGATAGGATGGTAAGATTTGTTTCTCAGATGATACCCTGCCAGATGGATTTAGTGTTAAGAAAGGAGATTTTGTTTCATACCTACCTTATGCCATGGGCAGAATGAAATACCTATGGGGCGATGATGCTGAGGAATTCAAGCCAGAAAGATGGCTGGACACAAATGGAAAGTTCCAGCAAGAAAGTCCTTTCAAATTCACAGCTTTTCAGGTAACCAATTATACTGAGTTCTAACTTCTAAGTACTAAACAAGCATGTCTCACTCTTACCCTCTCATATCCTAAATATAAGGGGTGGTTGAAAAGTTTGTTTTGATCTTCAATGTGTTATGTCATTAATATTTGGAATAAAATAGTTAACTTAGTTGATTGATTAAATTAATTATCATTTCATTGATCGATTTAATTAGTTAGATTGATTAAGCAAATAGGGTTTTGATATAATTATGATGTTTTATTATTAGGGTCGGGGCTATATAACCTGACATAGAGTTCCATATTTTGTAGTCTTGGAATTAGGATGATGATATAATTTCTTTGTCTCTTGACAGTCGACGACCTCTTCTTCTCTCTTTGACCCTCTATTCTCGAATTCTTGTATTCAACCTTCCAATATTCTTCCTTCTTCCTATTCTCCTTATAAATGATTCATTATAGGATAGGAGTATAACACAAGGAAAGACTCAAAGTACTTTCAATTTGTCTCCCATATTTATTATTTTCCCCTCCAACTACCTTAATCTAATACACTACCTCCGGTCCTAAATATAGGACATAATTGACTTTTTTGGAAAGATTAAGGTTGCGAAATAGGTTATTAAATGATGACATATTTGATATATTTTTAGATTATGCATTAGTTTATAGGTAAAATAAACTAGTTTAAGGGGAAAAAATTAGGTAAATCAATTTATAATTAACTTAGTTTGCTTTTTAAGGATTTTAATTTCCAGAAAAAGTCAATTAAGTCTTATATTTATGACCGGAGGGAGTAGTTTACGTTTTTACAATGTAAATGATTAAAATCATGAATGTTTTAAAGAAATCAACGCGCATTTTTTTTTTGACAGAGAGTAACTTATTTACTAATTTTTTTAATTATATTTGAATTAGTTATCTAGATCCTCTAATTAAGACTGTAGAGTATAAATAAAATGGGCCTCTTGTCCAGTCCATAATGTTGAGCCTGATCCAGTCCATAATGTTAAGCCTGAAGAGCAAATTGCACTAGTCTGAGCTTGTGAATACAACTTGCTAGATACTTGAATAGGTTATAGGTATACAAAATGAAGGTTATAGTTTCAAATCCTAATAAAAAGAGACATCCTTCAACAATGAAAATACTCTTTTCTAGAATCAAAACTACGAAGTTTCTAAGAATTTTTTATTTCCCAAAAAAGTAAAATCTTTGTAAGCATTTACATATGAACTCTCTTGTTTTTAAACCACAGGCGGGTCCAAGGATGTGCTTAGGAAAGGACTTCTCTTACAGACAGATGAAGATATTCTCTGCAATCCTTTTAAGTAGCTACAAGTTCAAGCTTGCAGACGAAAGCAAAAGAGCACATTACAGAACTACTCTTACTCTGCACATGGATGGAGGTCTTCACCTTTATGCTTATCCTAGATTGGGACATCTAAAATCCTAGATACTCAACAAAAGTGATGCTGCAAAGTGCAAAGTGCAAAGTGCGTTAATTTAAGCTAGCTCAGTCAGCTTCTTTTCAATCAAATCATTACATGAGCAGGAGAAGCAGAAAAGCTAAAATAAGCAGCAGTGTAATTATTGTGTGATACATTTATTATTCACATTGAATTGGAGTTGAAGTATTAGACATATTATTACTTGTTATCTATCTCTTGAATGTGATGTTGACTTGACTGCTATCATTTTTTTTGTCCTTGTGGCTGTGCTGTTCTGCTTTACTTGGCCGGTATTTTGCTGTTGTTCTAATTCAATGTTTCTCCTACCCTAACAAAGAAAAATTATGCATATAATTTTATGACATTCTTGAATATGATTCGAGTTCTCTATCATCATGAAGCATTGGGTTGCTTATGTTGATCAAGTTGGTCCATTTTTGTAATCACATTCAATGTGTTTACTTAAGGAATTAAATAAGCATTTTTTTAAGAAGGACGGCCTTTAACTTTATGCAATATTATATTTTAGTCCATTAATTTTTATTTTAAAAAGCATTTTTCAATCCTATAACCCTAATACGGTTAGTATCAAAAGTTTTTTTTGTAACAATCATGTTTATTTTGAAAATATTCCCTCCCGTCTGTAATATAAGAGAGTAAAATTTGAATTGCTCTAATCTAAAATATAAGAGTTCACTCTTACATTCTCTCATCATTTAATGGGTTTTTTGCACTTTGCCATTAACTTTATTTCATATTTATTAATGTTTACAAATTCCCCTCTCTTAAAAGTATCATAATATAAATAAGAGCAATTTTTGGAAAAAAAAAGAATTAACTTCAAACACCCAACTAACTTTTACATGTTTTATAATAAGCATATTTTGATGGATGAACTCTTATATTAAGGATTAAATGAAGTGGTAATTCGAAAGTGTTTTTCATAATTTGAAAGGATAAAAAAGTCAATTTTATAAAAAAAAGTGTTTTTCATAACATTGTGTAAAGTTAAAGAACTAGAAGCAACGAGTCTCTTCATTAAGGGTCTCTCCATGAATATTCGACAACTAAGAGCATAATGAGAAAAACTTTGAAGTTATCACATAAATATTAATGTTGACATGTTAAGGATAGAGCAAAGTGCAATTGCACTTTCAAATAAATATTAGTGAAACTAATTGTCTTAATAAAAAAGGACAAAAGATATAACTTTTAAATATAAAGGACTAAATTGAAACTTGATGCAAATATAAGAGACCAAAAGTATACTTTATCTTCATTAAAAATTAAATTTTGAAAACTCATGTCACACACTAATGCGGGACATGGTATTTTTTTAAAAAAATTAAAATATAGATGTCAAACAATAATTGGCAGGTATTGCCACTAGTTAAAAAAAACTTGTCACACTATGATGCGCGACAAGAGTTTTCAAACAAAATTTTAAAAAATCAAATATATCGCCAACTATTGCGACACTTGTTATCTAAAAGAATAAAAAAAGTGTTGTTTTTTATTAGAGATCATGATGTCGTTGTTTAAGCCGATAGCCACGACATACTATGCGACTACAACCCATTTTTCTTATAGTGTATTCTTTTGGTTAAGTCAAAGCACTATAACTCTAAATGTAACGCTAAATTTAGCAAACAAATATGTCACAGGAAAATATTCATGAAGTTTATTAGTCAATAAAACAAAATTTCACATTATTGTATATTTTGAAATTTAAATGTAAAAGAAGAAATAAAAAACATAAACGAAAAAACGGTATCTGAATTTGTTTAATCTCTTAGATGTAGTATCCCAAATTGAGATTTTTAAAACCATGGAAATAAATGTCCATAAACCCTTCTTTGGCAATTGACCACTGTTGGACTGGAGTTTCGATATTTTTGGCTGCTGGCGAGCTGGCTACCAGCACGAATAAATTTAATTTGTTGTCAAAGCAGTGAATGTGGGTTTGATCCCACCAACTTGAATGCCGTGAACATAGGTGACTATTGAACCAACCACCAATGATTTCTAATAAATGTCATGTAAAATTTACTGAAGCTTAGTTCATAGTTTTGGCTGGAGCTTAATTATATACAAGTTTTATATTGCTTTGCTATAAATTTTATTAGTTGTGAACAACTTATGTTCGGTGAGTAACAAAGGTTGGATGTTCATCAGAACCTTAGCTTTTTTATAAAAGGTTGGATATGTTAACGTTGGGGCCAGAATTGTTTTTGCCAACAATTGTATCTAATATCAAGAGCAAGGAAGAATTGGAAGCAGGACAATATAAGGATCTAGTAACGTCCTAAGTACTCACGGCCAGAGCACTATAAATGTAATTACACTTTGTTTAATTTTTTCCCAACCTGAATATTCATGGAAAAATTGCACTTTCAAAAATAGCAAATTAAGATAATAAAGTCCTTTAGAATCTCAAAATAACTAACAGGTCTTGAGGGGCCTGAGAATATAGTACGTTGTGAAATCATCTCATTCACCTTACTAATAATACAAATTAAAGGAGAATATTGACAAACAATGGTGCCTTTGATTTACAAGTTAAAGTGCACTGATAGAGAAATGCAAAACGTCTGTATATTAACAATTAATACCAATATATTGTTATTTAAGGATTGAAATAAACTACATTAATTAACATTTATTACAACATGTATTAACAATTGGTCAATAGGGGAAATTTGATAATTTCACGGTTTGCACTAGATTACTTACATGCCATTTGAAACCTTTTAATAAATTTGATATTTTTAAGGATGGTACTGTATTGATTTTCTGTCTTATTTAGAACTTGAATGCAATTCTTTCAGGCTACAAAAAACATGCGGCTTTTAACCTGGGGTGTGTGGTTGAGTGGCAAGGACTCATTCACCCTTAACCAATTGTCGGGGGTTCGATCCCTGGCGTTGGGTATGGAGAAACATTAAATCTCCCAGGCCAGTTGTCTCACCCTTTGAGGTGCCTACAAATCAGCGGGGGATTAGTCTCTCACTTGTCGAGTGAGGGGATACCTTGATCATGTATAAAAAAAAACATGCGGCTTTTCGTGGTGGTTTTATTAGTGACAGTTAAAAAAAAACATTGCTAATTTCAACTCATTGACGATTTAGAAGGCTAACCGCAAGTAAAAAACCATGAGTTGAACTCAACTGGCCTGTAATTAGTGACGGATATTAATAGCAATTTGGGCAACAAAACCGTTACTAATTTTCCATCATATTCATTTCTAATCTTACCTTATTTTTTATTAATTTTTTCCCACCCAATATCCATTTCTTCCTTTAATTTTCCTTTTTTTCAATTAATTTCCCTCTTCAAATATTCATTTGTCTCTTTTTCACTCATAATGATTATAGTTTTTTTGATTAATCTTTTTACCCTACCTTTGTTTGGAATTTGGATGTTTAAATTTTCTGTATTTTCTGCGTTTTGGACCTGAAAACTCGAGCCCTAACCCATTTTAACCGAATAACACGACTCCAAACACCCCAATATACACGAAAATGAGTCTCCAAACCATTATTCCACCACACTCACTCTAAACCAAACCCTATATCCTCTCAATCTCATTCATCTTCCTTCACCACAACCTCCATTATCATCATCTACCTCTTCCACTTCCTTCATTCCTCTGCCATTTCCCTCACTTCTCCTTCCACACCTAAAGCTTCATGGCAGATATTTCCCCTTCGATCGTATATCATAAGAAGCTAGAATTTCATTGCTTTGGACATGATGCATGAGAGATGACTTGAACTTTTGGTCTTCAAAGGAGAGTCCGATTTCTTTTCTTTCTCTTTATATTTTTTATTTCCTAGGTTTAAGTTTTTATTTGTATTTGAGAGTTGGATTTGGATTATCTTCATTTGATTTGTTGTGGTTGATATGGTTTGTAATGTGGAATTTTCTCTTTTCAATATATATGATTATATAAAAATTTCCTTCCAATTTTATTGATTTCTATCTATTTATATATGGTTATGATAGATATGTTAATTAAGATATATTATAATTGAAACTAAATCATTACTAACAATTAATCACAATTTAAAGTACTTAATAACACTTAATTGAATGGGTTCGTGAGATTGAGTGCTATTTGTTAGTTAGTGAGGTTTAGTATTTTGGGAAACTTAGAGAAATTCAAAGTGAAACTATTGATGACTGTTTGAGTAACATTACACTTCAACTCAGTAGGTCCAAATCATTGGTTGGGGTTCCACCAAGAAATTGGACTTAATAAATTAATTTGGTTGTGATTCGGAGTATCGGTCATAAGATTAACAGTACTTTACAATCAATAGATTTATTAGCATTAAAGACTTAACAATGTCTAATTAGATGAGGTTCTAACAATTAGATATTGGACACATAAGTTCATGAAGTTAGATAACTTAATGAATTAGTGCAATCAACTAGCTAAACATCTTTTGTGAACCATCCATCATAACTATTGAAAGTCATTTCCAAGGGCATTCATATCATTTCCACCCGTTTTATTTTTTAAAAACCAAAAACATGTATTTACTTTGCATCCATCACTTCTCTCTTTGGAAATCAAAACAAAAATATTTTTTTTTACCTAAATTTATCTTGCATTACATGTAGTTTACTAGGATAGTTAGATTGAACAAGAATACTCTTTGTGAGAAGACTCGAGGTTGTACTCTATAGTACAACACTTGGTTTATATAGATTCTTGCATTTGATCCCAAGGCGCATAAAGCAAGGTCAAATTAGTTACTTTGTTGATTTGTAAACAAAAGTTGTTAATGACTAATTAATGAAATGTAGCGAGTGACTAAATAATGGTTGTGGATTATTTGAAAGAGTATCTTTAGTATTTGGTAAACGAAGGTTAATATAGCTAATGGAATAGATAATACCTACGTAAAATTTGTATGACTTGAACGAGTAACTTTGGTATTTGGTCATCGAAAGTATTTAATAGCTAACTAATAAAATTTGATGAATATCCATATAAAATTTGTGACTTATAAGAGCAGCATCGTTATTTGGTCAATGATATTAATGTGAAAGTTATAAATAATCTACGATCAGAACTATATATGGAGTTTTGGAAATAATTAGTGTGGCTCAATTGTCATGTAGTATAATTTTGACATGCAAGTGGTGATGGAATCAAATCACACCTTCAGTTTGCCAGAAAAAAAAAAAATTATTCTCAATGGTGAGCCGGTCGGAGCTATGTCTCCGAGGGTTATAAGGTGCCAACAGTTGCTAGTCACCGATGAGGGGTAGTGGATTTTTTTTTTGGTAAAGAAAAGGAGTATGTTTTTAGTTTTACTTGAATATTAAAAATCCAATTTGGGATATCACATAAAAAAGGGATTAATTCAAATTCATGTACTTATTTTCTATATTACAAGACAAAACCCCCAACGCACCCACGTGATCGCTCTATTAGTAGTACGATCCATATTAAAAAATGCATGTACCTTTTTCTCGTTCAGTATTTTTGAGGGCTTTTCTTGTTATGTTCTTGCGTACTTGAGATTTAATTTGATGAAAAGGTGATCAAAGACTAATATTATTGATTTTTTTTTACCACAACTAAGACTACTGATTTTGCAAACTACAAGATCCAAATCTTACCGGTCGCCGGTGTATAGAATTCAAGTGTTCATAAACTGTTTTACTTTTCTGATAAAAAAAAACTGTTTTACTTGAATACTACTTCAATTTGAATGAAACGAATAGCTTTAAAAGGCAAATTCATTGGAGTCAGTCTTAATAAGATAAATTCCATTTCAAAAATGTGAAAAATTATATTTAGATATCACCAAAGATTCATTGTAACAAGTCACGTCTCTTAAAATTGTGCAATGTAAAATATCCAATTCTAATTCACCAAAAGAAAAACTATAAACTTCATGTGATCCTAAATATAAGACATATATATAACCGAATTTGATAAAATGAAATATATTAGTTAAGTTAGTTGAAATAACATGATTTTACCAGTGCACCATAACTATTAACCTATATCCTTAAATATGTTTTATATTTAAGACAATAATGTCGATGACTTATTTCTAAAATATTTTTTTTATGCATATCGTTCATCTCATTTATTCATTTTTTGTTTTGATAAAACCTCATATATTCATTTTAGTTCATTAAATTTGTCTATTGTGATCATTTTTAACTATTCCCATTTGAAATGAAGTTTTAGAGGAGAAATTAAAGATCAATACAAGTAACCACATATTTAAATATAAATTATAAGGACAAAATTGACAAATTATTAAGGGTTGCTTAGCTTACCCTACAAATGGGTCAAACAATTCGTCTAAAAGATATTATAATGTCAACCAGTATATACTTTTATTTAAAAAGAAATAGGATAAAAATGATATTATAATGTCAACACCAGTTTATACTTTAATTATCTCAAAAGAATAATGGTAAAAGTGCAAAAATAGCCACCATAAATTTAAAAATGGGCAACTATAACTCTAGTAAATTGAAGGGGGCAAAACTGTACATTGTAAACTAAAATGGGGCAAAACCATACATTGTAAACCAAAATGAGGCAAAAGTAACCTCTCTGTTAGGCCGAGTTAAACAGACATTTTCCAGACGTGAGCTCCACCATCAGTAAATGACATGTCAATTCCAAAATCTAACGTGAAAGCTAAAATGCATCCAGTTGAACCCTAAATCATTAAAAACGAACTCTAAACCCCCCAATCATTTTGATAAGAAACCAAATAGAACTCCAAATCATGTGAAATTCACCTTACTTCTACGTAATAATCTGTAAAAATAAAGTCTGATAAAAAAATTAAAGTCTAATCAACATATTGCACTCTTAAATGTATGACACATCATTTACTGATGGTGGGGCCACGTCTGGAAAACTTACGTTTAAATTTACAATGGCTATTTTTGCACATTTGCCCAATTTTGCCCCATTTTGATTTACAGTGTACAGTTTTGCCCCCTTCAATTTACCAGAGTTATAGTTGCACATTTTTAAATTTACGATGGCTATTTTTGCACCTTTACCCAAAGAACAAAAGACTATTCTACCCTTACCTTGTAACTAGAGTAAGGTCCCATGAAGGAAGGTAAAGTTGCCTTTTGAAGATAATTAAAGTAAGGTCCCCAGGACCCTACTTTAATTTAGTCAATTCGTGGGACCTCCCTAATATTAAATGTCTTGTGTGAGACTTCATATTAATTTTCCCTATTTTTTCCTATTTCTTTTAAATAAAAGTAGGACTGAGTAAAACTGTAAGGGCATTAAAATTTTCTATAACTTCATTGACAGATGTCTCTGTAGTCTGTATAGTTGTAGGGTTGAGGATTTGCTGAAAATGTGAGGCTCCATAAATCAAGTGAGCAGATAGTAGCTAGTTGAACTCTATCTCTGTACCATTCACGGAGGTCGCAGCAACTAGCAATCGCTTCCCTCTTTCCCCGTCACTCACTCTTCACGCGCGCTTTCTTAAATGCTCTTATGCCCTCTTTATGGCACATGAACACCAACCACTAAACAACCTCATAAATTCCCTCCCAAACCATTTATTCTGGGGTAAAGGAATGCATAAATTCTACTGTATATATACATTGTATTGATATATATTTCAGGTCAACAATATATGCAATTTTCGACCTGAAATATATATACATACAATGTATAATTTTATATATACAATTTTTCCCCTCAAGTTTAATTTGTTCCAATTTTAGTTTTGGTTCTTCAAGTTTTAAACTAGAGTTCATAGTCCTTGAAATTTTAATTTGTTTAATACATTGGCCCACATAAGTTAATAAAAATATACAATATTTTACCTCTAATAGGACTTGAACCTCTTTTTTTAAACTTGAGAGAACAAAACTAGTATGAAGGCAAAAACTTTAAGGAACTAAAGATCATATTGATTTATCCTAAATGTATAATATATTTATCTAATTTGATTAGGTTAATAATGTTAATTAAGCTTGTTAGCATGACGTGATTTTATTAAAATAAAAGCCCTTACTATGATCCTCAAAATTCTCTTAGCCCCATAGTACTTAATTATTTAGGGAATACCAATAAGAGAAATTTGGGTAAACATTGACAAAAGTTTGAAATAAGCTAAATTTACTACTCCCTCCGGTCCCTAATGTAAGAGCCCCAAATTTGAATGGTTTTGGTCCCTAATGTAAGAGCTCACCCCACATTCTCTCCTCATTTAATGCATTTTTTCCTACTTTACCCCTAACTCTCTTTCATATTTATTAATGCTTATGTATTTCTCTCTCTTAAAAGTACCATAATAAATATGGGCAATTTTGGAAAAGAAACATTAACTCCAGACACCCAACTAACATTTACATGTTTTCTTAAGAAGCGTTTTTTTTACGGCTGACTCTTACATTAGGGACCGGAGGGAGTATTTTGTATGACTGAGATTAACTCTTTAAATAAATCCTTTATTAATTGAGGGGGTATTTATCTAGTTTGATTATATTAATGATATTAATTCTGCTAGTTAATATATGTAATATTTTTCTTTTTTACTAAATTTAAACACCCTAATCAGTTTCCTGAACCCTTCATACAATCTTCTTATTTAATTATTAATGAGGTAGTATCAATTTAGATAATTAAAAAAATAATTGACAAAAATCACAAGCAGATGTGATATCATTAACAAGATCAACTCTCAACCATGATTAGCCGAACGGTCCAAACGGTTGGATTGTTAGCCAAACACAAAGTGTCTTCGTTCATGATGCATGTAGACCACCTCTTCATTTGAACCATTTTGGGCCGGTATTAATCCACTTTTAGACTATTCACCCGCTATATGGACTAGGTTCAATTGCTTTTTTAGATTTCAAGTAAATTATATGAACTATATTAGTATATATAATCTTTAATTAAATTATTACATCACCGGCCCGACCAAATGACCTGACTGAATCAACCGACTGAACCATGACCCGCTCATATTTCTGGCTTTACCTCCTGTCCAACTTTCAGATCCTTCCTCTCAACTAGTGCTGCATGCATTAAGCAAACATTTTACCATGAAGTGTAGTGTGTTACTGTGTAATGAGAAAAATGGTTTTGATTCTCTTTTACAAAAAAAATGGTTTTCATTATGGGTGGGAAAGGTAACTTTGTTAAGTCAAAAAAATAAGTGTGGTCAATAACTCCACTCGGTGAACCTCACCTGCCAACTGCAACAATACTGAAACTACAACGCTTCATTTACACCATTTATTTATATCTCTTCCCCTCATGTTCCTATCTCAACACCCACCTCCTCCATCCTTGGTTGTTTCTTTCTCTCTTTCATTCTCCCAAATGGAAGCCATTCCCAAGCACCAAAACCAAGTTCCTACTACAAACCCTAACCCTTTCACTCTCTTCTCACACCATTTCCTTCCAAAACTCTCTCATTTTCTCTATGTTATCACTCTCTCATTCCTAGCTTCCACTGAAGCATTCTTTCTCCTTCAAAACTATGAGCCCATGTTCCATTTCCTCCTTCTCTCTATTTCCCTTCTCTTTTTTGCACTGAAACACTTTCTTTCAAAGCCTCCTTCAGTTTACCTTGTGGACTATTCATGCATGAAACCACCTGTTTCTTGCAGGGTCCCTTTCTCTACGTTCTTAGAAAATGCTTCCCTCATTGGTTTTGACAAAGAAAGTGTCTCTTTCATGGCCAAAATCCTCACCTCTTCAGGACAAAGTGAAGAAACATGCCTCCCTCCTGCATTACACTTCATTCCTCCCAAAACCCATCAAAATGAGTCCTTCAAAGAAGCCCAAATGGTTCTATTTCCCATCATTGATGATCTCTTAGACAAAACTAACTTTTCTCCTCTTGACATTGACATACTCATTTTCAACTGTAGTGGCTTTTGCCCTGTCCCTTCTTTAAGCTCCATCATCATTAACAAGTACTCCATGAGAAGTGACATCAAAAGCTATAATATCTCTGGCATGGGATGCACAGCCAGCGCAATCGCCGTTGATTTGGCCAAGAATCTTCTTAGTGTTCATAAAAACTCCAATGCCATTATTATCAGCACTGAGATTTTATCAACTGGTTGGTACCCTGGCAATGAAAGGTGCAAACTTGTCATAAATTGTCTGTTTAGAATGGGAAGTGCAGCCATTTTGCTCTCAAACAAAAAGCAAGCAAAGAGATCTTCAAAGTACAGACTTGTTAGCACACTTAGAACCCACATGGGATTTGATGACCAAGCTTATACGTCTGCATTTAGGGAAGAAGACTCTGAAGGAAATCTTGGTGTGACACTGCAAGGAGATTTGCTTAAGGTTGCTGGTGAAACCCTCAGGACAAACATTACAAATCTGGGATCTGAGATCCTTCCTTTCTCTGAGAAATTCTGGTACATTGTGAGGGTTTTGAAAAAGAAGGTGATGGTAAGCAACAAGTCAGAAGGGAATAATATGATTCCGGCGCCAAATTTCAAGACGGTGATAGACCATTTCTGCTTGCCGTCGTCGGGGAGGGCGGTGATAAGGGAGATCGGAAAAGGGTTGAGGCTAACAGATAGAGACATGGAAGCTGTATTGATGACTCTGCATAGGTTTGGGAATCAGTCTTCATCTTCTTTGTGGTATCAATTGGGTTACTTGGAAGCCAAGGAAAGAGTTAAGAAAGGTGACAAAGTTTGGCAATTTGGCATGGGAAGTGGGACAAAGTGTTGTAGTGTTGTTTTAGAGTGTGTCAGGCCCATTATTGGAGAGTCCAATAAGAGCCCATGGGCTGGAAGTATTCATCAATACCCAATTTTGATTTGATTTACGATCCCACTTTTTCAAATGCACAGCAGATGTTGTTTCTTTAATTTCTTGTTCACAACATGTGGAAATGGTGATGTACATCACATGCGACAGCTTTAATGTGAAAGGGAAAAATCTAATCAGCAGTCTTCTATTTGTTCATTCTTCCTCTTACTCTATAAATAAAAGCGTTTTAAAAGATGAGTTAAGTTTTTCTTTACATATTTATTGTTTTAACCAATATTAACGAATTTTTTATTTATATGAAATTAGGTTATTTATATTATCTTATAATAAGTTCTGAAAGGAGTATTTGTTTTTGTCCCATTGATGGAAACCATATGTGTTTTGGGTAAATGTGATTGAATAGCAGGACTTAGCTTTCATGTGGGATGTCTTGTTGTCCGCATACTATGAATTGCTTATCTTGTGATTTATTTGTTGCTTTTAACTTTTAAGTCTGTGGCCATTCGTTTTGGTATTAGCATGCAAAGTTATGCTCAAATAACATATTATCATTCGTCACTCTAAAATGACATTTTAGAGTTGAGTTTAACGTCAAATAACATGTACATGTATACTTAAATTGTTTATAATGAAAAATGCAGGAAAAAAATAATAAATAGGTGTATAAATTTAAATTTTGAATATTAACCATAAAAATAGTACTCCCTCCGGTCCCTAATGTAAGAGCCCAAAATTTGAATGGTTTTGGTCCCTAATGTAAGAGCTCACCCCACATTCTCTCCTCATTTAATGCATTTAATGCATTTTTTCCTACTTTAAATTTTGAATATTAACCATAAAAATAGTACTCCCTCCGGTCCCTAATGTAAGAGCCCAAAATTTGAATGGTTTTGGTCCCTAATGTAAGAGCTCACCCCACATTCTCTCCTCATTTAATGCATTTTTTCCTACTTTACCCCTAACTCTCTTTCATATTTATTAATGCTGATGTATTTCTCTCTCTTAAAAGTACCATAATAAATATGGGCAATTCTGGAAAAGAAGCATTAACTCCAGACATCCAACTAACATTCACATGTTTTCTTAAGAAGCGTTTTTTTGGCGGCTAGCTCTTACATTAGGGACCGGAGGGAGTATAATGCAAAATAATACTATGGGAACTCATCACATGTGTTGCAGTCTTGCACATCATGTATATAATACGTAGCTAACTGATTTTTGGTATATTAAAAATTAAGAGATAATGTATAGTATAAAATAATGTACGTAGAACGGAGTTAACAATGAAAGATCACTCCACTCATGCGATTATTCCAGCCCTGCGGGGAAAATTCACATAACTACTCGGCTAATTGCATTTAATGCCTATACAAAATTAAATAGGTACAGTTAATTCTATTTATTGGGAGGCATGTGATAGTTTTTTTAGCCTGATATCCTGAGTTGGCCCTACGAACTGATGGTTTTAATTAATGAGGTCCAGGACCATATATGAAGATATTTAAGTTCCTACCTACTTTTTCTCCATATCCATCCGTAATATAAAAGTCAAAAATAATGATTTTGGTTTAAGGGTTAAGGGTCAAATCTAGCACTCTACTATCACCAAAAGTTCACCCAATATAAACAAGAATTTGATGGCTCAAATGTAGCACACATTTTTTCAAAAATGGCTCAAATCTAACATTTCTGTCAACTGTAACGGGTTTGACCGTTAAGTTTGACTTGATCATGCCACGTCACCCAGTTTTGCCACGTGGTCTGCCACGTCACCCGCCATGTCACCCAATAATGGATAGTAAGTGGGCCCATTGGGTGACGTGGCAGGCCACGTGGCAAAACTGGGGTGACGTGTCGGGTGACGTGGCATGATCAAGTCAAACTTAACAGTCAAACCCGTTACAATTGACGGAAATGCTAGATTTGAGCCATTTTTGAAAAGATGTGTGCTACATTTGAGCCATCAAATTCTTGTTTATATTGGGTGAACTTTTGGTAATAGTAGAGTTCTAGATTTGACCTTTAACCCTTGGTTTAAAATATAAGAGCCGGACCAAAATTGTCTCACCATTTATTGTAAGTTTTCTATTTTGATCTAATCAATTTTAGTTGCATTAATTAAATTGTTGACTACCAAAAGGAGAGAAAGTAGGGAAATGACACTCATAAAGGGGGGAAATGACACTCATAGAATGTAACCATTACATTATTTCTCTTTCTTTCTAGTAGTATCATACTCCCTCCAGTCTTTATTATAAAGCACCAACTACCTACAATATTTGGTCTTTAATATAAGACACCAACCACTACATTAAATGTTCTTTTACCATTTTACCCTTGTTATTAATAGAGATTAAAAATTGAAAATGTGAAACATGTTATTAAATTAAGGGTGATATTGCATTGGCCGGAATAACTGCATCAGTGGAGTGATATTGTTATACATAGAAGTAGTTAGATATATAGTCCATCACAGGGTTGATATTTTGTTAGCTTTTGATAGCTTCATAGGTTGTAATTACATATTTTCATAGTTGAATGACTATATATACTCCCTTTCATTCAAAAAATGAAGGGTGATATTGGAAATTTTGGCAAATTTAACATAAATTTTAAGATTCAACTACCATTTCTTGGTTTGTGAGAAATGAGTAGTTAATGTCTTATAATAAGAACCGGAGAAAGTAATAAATAAGGCCAAATTTGGAAAAACAAAATTAACTACAGACACTCAATGTTTAGATATTTTCTTAGAAAAACGTTTTTAGTGGTTGTACTCTTATATTACGGGCATAAGAGATTATATATTAGGTGATTTTAATTGAGATGCAGTATTAAAGAAACAATTAAAATTAATTCAAAAAATAAATGTGTAGGAAATAATTTTTTAGATTTTCTGAAAGTGTATCCTTATTTATAAATATTGATAAAAATGTACATGAGAGCGGAAGAGAGAGCAATAATGAAAAAAATGACAATAAATAATTCATCAAAGTAATTGATGAATAAGTAGAAGTCATAAAAAAGACAAATTTATTAAAAAGATAGAGTAGGATCTTGTATTTAACATATGACTCAGTTTCCAAGATTAAAACTGGAGAATTAGAATAGCATTCCATGTTTGTTAATTGCTAGTTTCCCGTTAGGAGAACTTTCCCTAAATACAAGTCACTTTTATAGGTTTATTATATTGATTACTAGTTTCTCATTTGATCATTAATTAAAGAGTGAAAGATAGTAGTGTAGATGCCATGCAAGAATGAGTTGTAAGAAAAAGTTTAATGGAGAAAAATAGAATGAAACTAATTTAATGAATTTCTTTTTTTATTACAATTTAATGAATTTCTATACATGTAGGAATGTGCTACAATTTACTCATACTATTTAGTAAGAATCAAAATTGTAGTAAGTATTGATAATAAACCGATATCGCACCCAAAAATAATATGCAAGACTAAGGCTACAACAAAAATTACTTCTTTGTAACCAATCTTGATTTACTTTTTGAAACAGAATCGATTCCACTAAAATGATTTGATAATTCATAAATTTTAATTTACGGATGAAAATTTATATGTTCAAAGAGCTGCTTTTTAATTATTTAAAGTTAACAATGCTTAAATTGAATTTCGTCCTTGACCATATCAAACATCTCTCTCACACACAAAATTAATTAAGGAGAAATCATTCCTACAAACAAACATATAGTAGTATAATATTTTCTTTTTTACATTCTTGCTACTACCATATACATGTATTAATTAGAAGAACCACCTTATTAGGACTGTTGGGTATAGAAATTAATATTTAAGGACGTGCTCAGATTTTGTCTATTGAAGCAGAAGCATGCCCGAGGCACCCCACTTTAATTAATATTTCTCAATTATTGCCACACCGACACATAACGTGCCTACTTATAAAAAAGTTTTAGCTGATGAAATAAAAAAAGTCGGTTAAAGAGAGTTATATAGTTATAAAAAAGAGATAGTAGATATATAAAAAGTTATAACGATCATTACAAATAACTTTATTTATGGTGAGATATGGAATAATTATGAGAAAAAGAGAGAGATGAAATTACTTATGAGGGAAGAGAGAGAATAAGAAAATTATTTATAAGGGAAGAAGTGAAAGAGAAAAAATTAATAACAAGAAAGTCCTTGATGATTTGTCTTGGACTATTGGCCAAAACAAATCTGAAAATTTTCCTAAATGTTGATTATATGAAGAAACAAGATGAGTGGGCACTGCTAGAAATTAAGCCTTTCACGACCAGCATTAATGACCAAATTCAACAATGGGGTCGTAGTTAAAACACGCGTTGGCAAACTTGTAAATAACTGAAAAGGCGGAGGTTTTCCACGACCACACATTTCTGTAACTGTGGTCGTGGAAAGTTGCATAATTATCCACGACCACAGTTATTCAAAGTGTGGTCGTGAAAGCTATATTATTCACGACCACACTTTGGTAAAATGTGGTCGTGGATTATTCACGACCCACGTTTCCAAAACTGGGTCGTGAATAAGGTACTTTCCACGACCACAAGTCACTTAAATGTGGTCGTGGAAAGTCTGGCGGGATTATTTTCTTTCCCTCCAAACCTAAGTTCCAGTTCCCTCCAAAGTCTGGCTTCTCTCGCGCTTCTCACTCTCTCTCGCTCCGCCGTCTCCCACCCTTCTTCCCCACTGTCTCCCACCCTTCCCCACTGTCGCCCACCGTCCCCCACCGTCTTGCGTTGCCAATCTCTCTCTCAATCCACCGTCTCGCGCTCCCACCGTCCTCGCCCACCGTCTCGCCATTGGAAGGTAAAGGTTGCTCTTTTTTATGTTACCTTCTTTTTTTGCTTATCCACCTCCTCACACTCTCTTTATGAACTCTTAGGTTTCCTCTTTTTCAAAGAAGATTTTGAAACAAGTGACACACAAGGTCTCCACGCTCACGGTATGTAACGGTAACTTTGCTAATGTAACAGTGACTTTGCTTTTCGTTCCTATAGTTGTTATGTTTCTGTTTTGCCGATTAGTCCTACCAAGAATTAGGGCACAAATTTGTTTAATTAAAGGTGTGAGATTCAAATGGAGTTTATACTGAGCATTTCAGTTTTGTTTTTGCTTGAGATTATATGTTTTACTAATTTTAAACTTTTTCTTCTTGCTTCCTCTGTTTTTGCATGTATTGGTATGATCATGGTATTGTATGATTATATGCATGTGGTGCCTTTGATCCTGTTATTGGAAATGAGTATATGGATTTACTTTTTGGTGCAATTCTGCTTGTTGTTTTGGTGTGGTCTGATTCTAGAAAAAAAACAAGTAAATAAATAAATATAGGTTAAGATTAATAATAAAGATGTAGTAGGTTTTGGTGCAATATTGCTAATGTAGTAGGTTTTGGTGCAATATTGCTAATGCATTAGAGAGAAAGAAAAGGAATATGTTGTTGGAAATGTATTGTTAGTGTGTGTCCACTTTCTAGGTTTTATTGTCTTCTATTCTTTTTAAAGAGGACAAGTGTGTGTAGCATGTACACTTCTACACAAGTTAACAAGTTAACTTGTGTAAGTTGTTGGAACAAGTTAACTTGTGTAAGTTGTTGGAAATGGGTTAGGTTTCGGGAATGAATCGTGCTTGGATGGATGCGTTGCGGACTAGTGGAGAGTATCAAAAGGGGGTGGAGGAGTTCATTGAATTTTCCAAAAGAAACGCACCTAGCAAGAATGGAAGGTACCCTTGCCCCTGTGTGAAGTGTGTAAATGTTGATCGTAAAAGCCTCAAAGACATAAGGGATGATCTTATTTGTCACGGGATCAATCGACGATACAAGACGTGGCTTTGGCATGGGGAATTGGGAACTACAATGCAAGATACAAAAGCAGCGGCAGAAGCGGATGAAAGTGATGATGAATATGTCTGTGATGTTGGCATGAACAATATGATAAATGATATCAGAGCAGAGTCACTTGTGCCAAATGATCAGTTTGATAAAGTTCGGGGTGATGCAGAGACACCTTTGTTCCCGGGGTGTAAAAAATATAGCTGGTTGACCTTCATTCTAACATTGTTAGAAATAAAGACAGAAAGTGGGTGGGCTGATGCAGGTTTCTCGAGGATGCTTGCAGCTTTGAGTGATATGTTTCCGGACAATAATGCGGTTCCGAAGACAATGTATGAGGCTAAAAAAATCCTTAGAAAGATGGGAATAGACTACCAAAAGATACATGCTTGCCCTAATGATTGTGTTCTATACAGAAATGAGTATGAGGGATTACAGAAGTGTCCAAAATGTCAAGAGCCGAGGTATAAACAGAGGAAGGATGTTGATGGTGATGAAGATGATGATGAGACAGACAATCCAAAAAAAGGCGAACCTGCGAAGGTAATGTGGTACCTTCCAGTAGTCCCAAGGTTTAAACGATTGTTTGCTAGTGCTACGGGAGCAGAAAATCTAAGGTGGCATTGTGATGAGAGAATGTCTGATGATAGATATCTCCGGCACCCTGCTGATTCGCCTCAATGGAAGAAGCTTGATTCCATGTTTCCAGCGTTTGGTAGTGATCCTAGAAACCTCCGTTTAGGACTCTGTACGGATGGATTCAACCCATTCGGGAGTGTCTCTAGTAAACAAAGTGCTTGGCCAGTGTTGCTTGTCATTTACAACCTACCGCCTTGGTTGTGCACAAAACGGAAGTATGTTATAATGTGCACAATGATTTCAGGGCCGAAACAACCTGGGAATGATATTGATGTTTACCTCGCACCGTTGATTGAAGACTTGAAGATGTTGTGGAACGAAGGTGTTGATGTGTTTGATGCATACAAGAAGGAGACCTTTAAGTTGCGGGCTTTGTTGTTTACCACAATAAATGACTTGCCTGCATATGGAAACCTGTCAGGATATAGTGTGAAAGGACATAAGGCATGCCCTATCTGTGAGGATGATACTCATTTTGTCCAACTCAAGCATGGAAAGAAGACTGTTTACCTCGGTCATGGGAGGTTTTTTGATGTGAGACATAACATTGATGTAATGCATGTGGAGAAAAATCTTGCTGAAAGTCTTATTGGAACACTCTTGCACATACAAGGAAAGACTAAAGATGGGCTCAATGCACGGAAAGACTTAGTTGAAATGGGTATAAGACATCGGTTGCATCCGATAATTAGTGATGATGGCAAGAAAGCATATATGGAACCTGCTGCTCACACACTTTCCAAACTTGAGAAAACACGTTTATGTGAGTGTCTACATCGCGTGAAGGTGCCACAGGGTTATTCATCTAACATTAGTAAACTTGTGTCAACGGATGATTTAAAGTTGGGGGGAATGAAGTCTCATGATTACCATGTTTTGATGCAACAACTGTTACCGGTAGCTATAAGAGGTGTTTTGGAAAATGATGCGCGAAAGACTATAACAAGATTGTGTATGTTTCTCAATGCCATTTGCAGCAAGGTCATTGATAATCAGAAGCTGGATGAGCTAGAAAATGAAGGTTACATTATTTTGTCGCAACTAGAGATGCATTTTGCTCCTGCTTTTTTCGATATATCAGTCCATTTGATTGCTAATTTGGTACGTGAGATAAGATTTTGTGGTCCTGTTTCTCTAAGGTGGATGTACCCTTTTGAGCAATTCATGAAGGTTTTAAAAGGGTATTCTAAGAACCCGTATCGGCCGGAGGCTTCAATAGTTAAGAGATATCTTGTCGAAGAAGCAATAGACTTTTGCAAACCATACCTAAAGAAGGGTGATGATGATAATGAAAACTTGTTGGGTGAAGATGAGATATCTGGTAAGGGGGTGTGAGGCATGAAAGTTAAGGGTGTATCGAGAGAAGATTTGTTACAAGCACATCTATATATATTGAATAACATGAAAGAAGTGCAGCCTTATTTGATCGAGCATAAGCGGGTATTGAAGGAGAGAAACCCAAAAAGGAGTGATATGCAGATTTCTAATGAACACAACAAGACATTCATTACGTGGTTTGAGGAGTATGTAGCAAAAGAAGATTGTGCATCTGATACAATAAGATTGTTAGCTGTGAAGCCTCAGTACCTTGTTTTTTCATGGGGTGGTTATGAAATAAATGAGTATTCTTTCTCTACTCAAGGCATTGACAGCAAACGCACCACACAAAACAGCGGTGTGATGGTTGAAGCTGAGGCAACCCACTTTTCTAGTTGTAGAGATAAAAACCCAAAATTGGCTTCAATGCCATATTATGGGGTTATTGAAGATATTTGGGAAATAATCTATACACCACAGTTCAAAGTTCCTATATTTAAATGTAACTGGGTCACTAGTACTGCAGTTATTATTGAGCGCCACACTGGAATGATCTCTGTTGATCTAAACAAGGTTGGTTACAAGGATGAACCATTTATTCTGGCAAGTCATGCGAAACAAGTTTTTTATGTAACAGATCCTACAAATGTCAAACTTTCCATAGTCTTGCAAAATAGGAAGCAACTCGATCTTGCTCTCACAATGGAAGATAATCATGTTGAAACACAATTGTTAGGCACGAATTCTACTCCACAAGCTGAGAGTGATCAGTTAGATGACAACGACCTTTGTGCTGCTAGAAATGATCATAATGAGGGGATATGGGATGACAACACATAATGTAATTTTTTGATTTTTTTGATACATGCCTATTTTTTGTTATTGTATTACTAATTTCTGACACTATTTTAATTTTTTGATTTTTTGATGACATGCCTAATCGTTTCTTTTTCACAGGTTAATGGCAGAAAGCAGCTCAGATCATGATGATGAGGAGCATCAGGAGCCCCCTTCTCCACCCCCTCCGCGGAGAAGGGGTAGAGGTCCAACAAAACTTGCTCAAGTACTTTCTCAACCAGCTGAGCATCATCAAAGAAATCATCTGCATCTTGATGAATTTGGTAGGCCTACGCGGCCAACTGCAAAGCCATTCGCTAGCTTCATTGGTACACTGGCGAGGAATAGAATAAATATAGCGATAAATGAGTGGAAAGACGTGGACGACAAGGATAAGAAGCAATGTTGGAGAGATATATTGGTAATCCTTATTTATGTTTCCATTACAGTTAAATATTCATGATATGTATTATGTTAGTAAGTCTTATTTGTGTTTGTTTCCATTGCAGTTATACTGGGACGTGCCTGATACTGAGGCTTTCAGGGAATATTGCTTGCATCGAGTTCAAGATAGGTGGAAAGACTTTAAGCATCGGTTAGGCCAGGAGTACATCTTTGGGGGTGCGAGAATGGGGCAAACTCCATGTGACACATATCAAAATATTGATCCAGCAACTTGGGAGAAGTTTAAGAGATATCGACTGTCGAAGGAATTTCAGGTATATCTATAATGAGTGGATATGTTAGAATTTGTTGGTTTTAAATTGCAATAGTTTCATTAAGTCCTTTTGCTGCTTTTGTAGGAACAAAGAGAAGAACAACAAGCACGCCGCGCAAAAAATGAATACAACCATACAATGTCCCGTGGGGGATATGACTGGTTGAGAGAAAGATTGGAGGCGGAGCGCCAAGCAAGGATGGAGGAAGAATCTGAGGGTTCAGTTGTTTCGAATCCTGAGCCCTTCGAACGTCATATACAGTGGTGCGAGGGTCGGAAGAAAAGATCTGGAGAATATGTCAACGAGAAAGTTGAAGAAGTTGCTCATAAAATTGTAAGTAGTATATTCATATATACTGATTTGGTGCCAGTGTGTAGTGATTAACAGTGTATTGAACCTTACACAATATTTTCACTATTTTTCAGGAAGATCTACACGAGCAGGCCTCTCAAGGCTCATTCACACCAGCGGACCCCAGAATGGACGTTTTAGCAACAGCAATGGGGAAACTTGACAATCCTGGTAGAGTGAAGGGGGTTTCTGGGAAAGTTTCCGCAAAAAAGTTTTTTGGGAAAAAACGCCGAACAAAGGCCCAGAAAGCAGAGCCCCAGAGAGCAGAGACAATTGAGGAGATTGAGGCACGAGTTTATGCTAGACTTTCAAAGGACTTCAATTCAAAATTTGAATTACTCACATCTCAGTTGGAGGCTGCACAGGGATCTAGAGATTTGTCCCAGCAAAGGGTATGAGCATATTTATTTGTCAACTCATCAATTTACTTGTCTCATTCAACTTTTTAACTCATTCAACTCAATTCAAATGTATTGCATCAGGGTGAAACAATTCCAGGAGGTGAGCCAAGTTATACACTTGATGATGCCAACAAGGAGCTGTGTTATCTACATCTGGATGTGCCTCACATGCGTGCTGTTGCAAAAGCTTATCAATTCCCAGACGCCGAAATACTTCATGGGAGGCCCATTCAAAAGGGTCAAGTGAAGGTGCAGGTTACTGAAGTGTTGAATGACGAGCATATGACACCTGTTCCCATCAGTGATCCAGAGGTAACACATATAGCCAATGCAATTGGTACATTTATAGCTTGGCCTAAACAGCTTGTGCTTGATACTCCTCATGAACCCAGTTCTCCAGTTGAAAAGGTGATTAAATTGTCCATTACTTTTCTTTATACACTGCTATTTGTTCATGTATATACAGAATGATTAATGTGTTCTTCATTTGCAGACATTTGATGATGAGAAGTACCCTCAACTTAGCATGCTCTGGATTGTGCAGCCGACTATGACTAGTTATAGATTCAAAATGGCTGCTGGGATTGTCCATCCAATTACAGAGTATGATATTTGGCTTAGAGGTGACTCAGATGTGAAGGAGTTCTTAAAATTGGAAGAGCTTGAAAGTTGCTGGCTTGATTTGTCTATCAGGTAAAGAACAATTATATTCTTAGTTCTTTTCAATATAACCGGTTATTTGGATTATTATTCTTATCTGCCCATTATGTGTATCAGGTACTTACATGAGAAGTGTGAACAACACAGTGCAAAGAAAAAGATGATCCGCTTTTTAAGTCCCATTCACCTGGCTATCACTGACACCATTCTGGCAACTGAGAACAAGTCTGATTATCTTTTGAGAATGCGGAGTTATGTGGAATTACAAATGTCAATAAACCGTGGCACTCTGTATCTCGCGCCTGTCCTCAATGGGTAATTAGAATTTGACTTAACAACCTCTAACTTTATTTATTAGCTTTAACGTTTGTATTTTGTTTTATTTGTTGCAGGCGTCATTGGACTTTGGCTGTCATTTGTCCCAGAGAGTTTAGAATTTTTTGGTTTGACTCTATAAAGGGAGGAAGTATTGACCAAGATCACAAAAAAGTCTTTGAATTGTTAGTTAGTTTTATATCTTCCAATCACATTTGACGTGATAACATTACACTAAACTTTAGATTAAATGCTATCATTTTTCATGGTTTCAGGGGCATTCTAAGATGGCATGATGCACAGAATACTGACGCTCTGACGCTCGAGCGTAACTCTATTCGGACTCACAATATTAAGGTATAACATTCTTTATAATATTTAACTAAATTTAGCTGCAATTAAATTGTATGTGAGATTATTATTAATTCCTTAATTAATGATGTTATTTGTTTTTATAGTGCCCAAAACAGACAGGTCATACCGAGTGTGGTTATTACGTCATCAAATTTATGTTTAACATAGTTCATCAACAATTCACACAAGGGAAATTCGCTACTGTACGTATTCTTTACCCAATGTTACAATATTCAATGCCTCTATAATAAAGAATCACATTTTCATTATGGTTATTGCAGACTCTGGGGAGCATATATGGTTTTAGCAATGATCCGTTCAGCAAGGATGAGGAAATAGACATGATACGTAATGTACTTGCTGAATATTTTTTTTCTTTGTCTAATCTCAATCAGGGTAGTGATTGACTTTGTACATGTTGTGGTTGTATAATGTGCACTTCTGTTTGGATCTTTTTTTTGCGCATAACTGCTTCTGTTGGATCTCACTTAGAGTAGTTGACTTTGTAGAATGTTTCATTTTGTGGTTACTTGAAAATGATGTCTGCTTCTGAGTAGTATAATGTTGGATCTATTTTGGTCATGAGTAGTAATTGATGTATGCGCTTCTGGTAGCTCTCTGAGTAGTAATTGGCTTCTGTTTGATGTTGGCTTCTCTGAGTAGTAATAGGCGCAGGAAATGGCATACTGAACCACAAAAAAAGTAGAAATTAAAAAAAAAAAACCTACTTTTCACGACCCACTTTTGCTAAAGTTTGGTCGTGAAAACTTTTCACGACCAAACTTTAGCAAAAGTGGGTCGTGAAAAGTAGCTTAATTCACGACCCCACTCTAGAACATGTGGTCGTGAATAGTTTTCACGACCCAAACTGTTAAAAGGTTGGTCGTGAATACTTTGATAATATCAGTTCATTAAAATACTTCCTGGAGAGATCAACGACCACATTTTGCACAAGTTGGTCGTGAAAAACCATACTATTGACGACCCACATGTCTAAATGTGGGTCGTGAATAAGCTATTTTCCACGACTACACAACTTTGGTCGTGAAAACCATACTTTTAACGACGGCGGATTTAACGACCACAAAAAAGTGGTCGTGAAAAGACTCCTTTTGTGGTCGTGAAAGACCTTCGGTGTAGTAGTGGGGGTAATGTTTCTTATAAATATGAACAGAGATATACGCGGATACGCCAACCCAATGCCAATCATATGCATGCATATATAGTTCTGTGGTCCTCAAAAGTTGCAGAGCTTTAATATTTTTATTCATCGTCACAATGATGAGACCAAGTTGTTTGTTTGTTTTAAAGAAAAATAATATATACGGCTGGGCAAGATAACATATATAGCACTTTTCCTCTTGCATGTTTATGAAATTCTTAAGTTTACTTTAGATAATCAAGTTAATATTCAGGTAGGTTCATTTGAAGCTTTATTAGTTTGGATATATTTATACATTTTGACTTCACAAACATTATATTGTTCGAATTGTTACCTCAAGTACGTGAGAAGATTGACCCTTAGCTTGTTTTAATTTGGAAATAAGAATTGATTTACCAAAAGGTTAAATTTATTTTGGCAAAAGTACAACTATTTATAATTACCATAAAAAGGTTGGAAAATTAATTACCAGGCTTCTAGTATAAGAAGTTTAATTAAATTGAAGTCCCACATTATAGAATTAATCTCATATGCTATGAAGTTGTTATATTCTAGTCATTAAGTTGTTATCAACAACTCAAAGTGTTTACTAAACAAGAGTTTAAAAGGTAAGAATATGATGATCGTCAGCCCCCAAGTGATCATCATTTGACCAAAAGTTTTTATTAGTTGATATTGCCCAGTCAAAAGTAGTTAAAATACTTAAAATTTGATTATGAATCAAAATTTATAAATGACTATGAATTTAGGATTTAAAAAATTGGTGTTGAATGTCAACCACAATACAAGAAAGACATCCAATTTTATGCTTTATATTTAAAAAAGTACTACAAATTTCTCCACGAGGTACATGATAAAAAGGTTTGAATGAAGTACATGTACGAATAACAAAATTAAAATGACCATAAATTCCAATTTACTACAAATTTCGTTTATAGTTTGATGTCTTTCCTTTTTTGTGTGCATTTCTATTAGTTTTCAAAAGAAAGGTGTATGGAAAGTGAAAATACTCAAAAATAAGAAATGCATGTATACTCCAGAAGCCTCACAATTATCGTAACTTATTTTGATAAAAAGATAATAGTCATTTCATCATAGTAAATCAAATCATTTTAGTTCTATCAGTTAATGACTCGTTTGAAATAGTTCTCATTTAATTCTTTTCAAAAAAAGCCTATTATTAATTTGCTTGTATGATTTTATTATTCCTTTCAGATTAAAAACATTAATTTTCTTAAAAATATGAATTCTTTTTTGGCTGTCATGAACAAACTAGAAGTCTAGAATCAACATGATATTAGTCGTTATGTTTTTATTTAACATAATTCAAATGATGTGATGCTCCTAGACTATGTAAGGATTCCTCAAGCTAAGATTATATTATTCCACAGAGTACTCCATTAATTTCAAATATATAAAAACTTTTCTTCTAATTTCCTCGAGGCCAACATATAGGTATATTTGATAATATTCATGGTTTTATCTTAAATTTTAATCTATCCTTATGTATAATTCAATATGATATATTTAATTTTCTTAATAAGTGTAAAATTTCTTGAGAATTTAATAGAGATAATTTTTGTAAAAAAATTGTGATATCACTTTTTCACATATCCTCTTAATTTGGAAGAAGTACAATATACTTGGTCTGACCTTAATTAATTAAAGCATTAAAGATAGTAAAAAACACTAAATCAATAATGTTTGGAAGAGAGAGAATTTCGCTCTTCTTTTGTGTTTTGTGCGTGCTCGTGAGTTGTGATAGTGAGACCACATATCGTTTTTTTCCATGTCCTTGGGCTCGTGCTTGCATTTTCTTTTGGAATCACAATTCACCGTGTCATTATTGAATACTCCCTCCATAAGTTCATTTTTAAAATTCAACTTGTTTCTAATTATAAAATTACTTTTTAACTTTTCCCAACTTTTTCCCAAATTAACCTACAATACTTATTCATAATAACAAGCAAAATAGGGAGAGTAAGGATAAAGGTATACAGTTGGGATAAATTAATAATATCATGTATAAATAACTAACTTAACTAACTTCCTTAATTTACTCAAATTAGGAAAAGTGATTTTATATTTAGAAACGAGGGAGTACTTCAGATAATAGTACTTCAGAAAAATTGTTGGATTTGTAAGTTTTTAATGTGTATTTTTTACGCTATTAAAATTCTAAATTAGAGATGCAATGTTAGTTTAATTGCGCCTAATTTGATATCAAAGACCCATAGGTGAGATTAACATGAAAATGAGATTGATTGACTATAATTGGAGATCAATTAATATTAATTAGTTGATTTTTAGGCCATTTGATCCTTGTTTGTTACCTATTTTCACTTGTAAGGTCGCTCGAAGACCAAACATGGTGGAATCCATATGGAAAGGGTAAAAATGAAGTTTCTGGATAAATAGAAAAAATTATAGAAAAGGACTCCAAATTTGTGAAAATGCCATTCATGAGCCAGTCCCGCGGCGAACATGTCGTGATTATTCAAACTCCAAATATTTTTATTTTGGGCCTTAAACCCAGTTAAAACTCAATCCTACACCTAAACCTCACTCAACATGATACAAGGTACAAAGACAATGCATTTTAGGGAATGATGTAGAACCCTAGAAAACTCTAACCTGGGGTGTGTGGTTGAGTGACAATGACTAATTCACCCTTAACCAATCGTCTGGGGTTCGACGATCCTTAGTGTTGGGTATGAAGAAACATTAAATCTCCCAGTCTAGCTGTCTCACCCTTTGAGGTTCCTACAAATCAGCCGTGTATTAGTCTCTCACTTGTCGATGAAAGCGAGGATGTACAAGAGGGGGGTGAATTGTGCTTCAACTAAAAACTTAAACACTTGAGAAATAAAACACAAAACAGTTTATACTGGTTCGGCCAAACTCTTGCCTACGTCCAGTTCACCAACTCCTCGTTGGGTTCCACTAAATTCAGGTTTTGAAAACGGGTTCACCTGAGAACCTTTACATTGTAAGACACTCTCTCACACTCCCCCTTACTACCCGTAAGGTAACAACCCTGTTCTAAAGCTCCAAGCTTCAGAACAACCTCAAAACAGAAGAGGAGTTAAAAACAGAGTATATGTTCACAAACTGAACAAATGATGATAAACACTTAAGCTTTTTATGATTGCAATAAGACTTGAATGCCTTGACAGAGAGTAGGTGCAGAATTGAATATTTTCGGTGAAGAGCAATAAATTCAAGTTGCCTATTTATAGTCCTCAGTGAAGGATATGTCCGTTTGACACAGAGGGATGAGAACTTGTATCCGTTAAGCTCCATTAATGTCTTGTACTCTTGTTCTTCTCATGTAGCTTGAAGAGGATGATAAACATTAAATGCACCTTCAAACTTTATTAGCAAATGTTCCTTCTTTTAGGAGAGAAGTTGCCTTGAGTGCATATATGCTGGAGGAATGAGTCTAACGTCTTCTGAAAAGCATTCTGAACATGACAGAGTACTTTTGTACTTGATTTGCTTTTTACTCGACACTCCGATCAGGCGCTGATCGCACTTACTTCAATCACTTGCTGCACACTTAACTCACATGTTAAAAGCATAACTGTTTCAATCACTCGATACTTCAGTCACTATTATGGTTCCGATCAGTCCATGATCTGATATTCTTAGCTCAGTTTTACTTAGGCTACTCTGATTGATATTCCAATCACTATTTTAACTTAGACAAATATTCTTTATTAATTTATGATTGCTTTTGCTAATTGATTCTAAGTTATTCATGAATCGCATTGTCTAGTGATCGCTATATCTTAACCTGATTACTATGTCTTCTGATTGCTATGTCTATGTCTGATTGCAACGTCTTATGATTGCTAAGTCTATGTCTGATTGCAACGTCTTATGATTGCTATGTCTAATCCTGATTGCAACGCCTTATGATTGCTATGTCTTAGCGTTATCATCAAAACTTAAGATTCTAACAGTCGAGTGGGAGGATACCTTGATCGTCGATAAAAAAAAAGAATCCTAGAAAACTCTCTTCTCTTCATCTTCTCTCAGACCTTTCATATCCACTCCCATTCTCTTCCATTTTCTTTCCTTCTTCCATGAATTAATAATTTTTGAAGCAATGACTCCCATAAAGTTTTATTTACTAAGAAAATCCATTCCCATTTGAGTCCAAAACTCACCTTTGTCCAATTTTTTTTTCTCTCTTGAATATATCACACTTTTCAAACTAATTTTCATAAAAAATCAAATTAATTAAACAATGATTTTATCTGCATTCAACAAGTTTACATTTAATTACCAGAATAACCATTTGTGTTATTTTAGGCTCCTCCAAAATAATGACACCCAGGGATACCTCACACTATCCCTTTGGTCCCATATTATTTTGATGGGTTGACTTGAGGCGCCCTAAATCAATTTAACCAAAATTCAGGGTCATTCATTCACTTAATTTAATTAATATTTCATGATGGAAATATTGTTTATAGATATACTTTCAAATTATTACTATGTCAGTTTAATATTGGAATACATATTTTTTTTGAAGCTGTTATGCTTAAATTTAGTTAATAAGATACAAACAACCTTCTCAACTTTGATACAACTTACAACTACATATAACCCTGTCATGTATTTTTTTTATGAAGGAAAATTTCATTGCACTGAAATGGTTTCAGTATGCCGTCATGTATTATAACTAGATCGAAGAAAAGTTTAGGAAGTAGATTAATTTTTTTAAAAATAGTATATTAATACATAAGAGATACACAATGCAACAGATTACTTAATTAATCAAACTAAAATACACAATGTAACTGAACACAGGCAAAAGTACCTAGCACTCATGGGTACTTTTGCGCCTCTCCTGATATATTATGGATACTTTTTCTCTTGTTTTGAAATATTATGATTACCTTAACTCCAAAAAATTTACATGGTATTGTTGTATATTGACCACAATCACATGAGTATTTTTACAACTTTTTGTTTTGATAAAAGGCAAAATGACATTAATTAAAATCTAGCTATTATTACAACAATTTACTAATATCCAAAACATATAAAACATAGTTAAGATTAAAACATAAACTGAGAACTGAAACAAATATGGGAGAGACACTAATCTCTGTCTGAGCACCAGCATGCAAGTAGTCATGTAGAACCTGTGAAGTAGTTCCGACAACCAGACATCTTCTAAGAATGACAGAATGTTGGAACCAGAGAATCATGCCACTACGAGAGCTAAGAGAAATCCAAAGCCTCACGACGTCTATACCACAATGGGCATTGAAATGTTTTGAGGTGTTACAATGCATCAAAGATGCCACCCGCAAAGAACTGGAAGAGTATTTTTACAACTTAACCCATAAATAAAATGCAGATAATTTTTTTTAAGAAATCAAAAATTACTAGGGTGAAATACCTAATTGATGAAAGGAACAAAAGGGACAAATGATAGACTAATAATAAAAAAAAGGAAATGGTAACAAAAACTAAAACTAGAAGTTAAAATATGAAAAGTAAACAAGAAGAGGAAAAATAAAGAAGACGGAGTAGGAGTTTAAAATTTCTTCATGCCCATGTGTATACATGCATGGACATATCATGAAAGAGATAAGATGGTGGGACAACTTCGTCCACGGACTTGTTTCTATCTCTTCAAGAAGTTCATTTATTCACTGCAAGAAAAATAAGATATAGTCGCGGGTTTTACAAAATATCGCAACTATTGGGTTGTCAATTTTTTATGGTTAAAGGTATGTCGCTCATTAAACCCGCGACATTAAATTTTTCCACAAACAACATATGTATACATATTTAATATTAGTCTTGGTAGTAGATTTTGCACATTGATCACATAGGTGTGACACGAATAAAAAAATACAAAAAATAAGATGTCACACCACTTAGGTGCGACATAAATAAAATATAAAAAACAAGAAGATGTCACACCACTTAGGTCTGACATAAATAAAAAATATAAAAATTCATGTCGATATGAATAAATTTGGGATAAAAGAACAACATATATGTTGCCTAAATCTTTAATTTCCTCCTTCGACAGGTTTTTGCAGGTTACCTTCTTTTTCCGTCTCACGACTGGTGCATTTGATTGGATAGAAAAATCATGATCTTCTTTATCCATTACTACCCAATCTAAATACTCCCTCCGGTCCGTAATATAAGAGTTAACTATCAAAAAGTTCTTCTTAAGAAAACATGTAAAAGTCAGTTGGTTGTCTGAATTTAATGTTTGTTTTCTAATATTGTCCATATTTATTATGATACTTTTAAAAGAGATAAATACATAAACATTAATAAATATGAAAGAGAGTTGGAGGCAAAGTATGAAAGAATGTATTAAATGAAGAGACAATGTGAAATGAGCACTGATAATTTGGACCAAAATAATTCAAATTTTAGACTCTTATATTATGGACAAGAGGAAGTGAAGAAGCGGAATTCTACCTTCAATAACAGTAGGCAGCAAGAGGAAGTGAAGAAGCAAAACTCTACCTTCAATAACAATGTATTTTCCTTGAATTGAATTTGTTTTAAAAAAATTATGGTGCACATTAATGTGCGACATAACAATTAATTAATTATTATGTCCCGCACAATGCGCCACATATTAGTTAGTTCAGTAATTAAAACATGCTGGACATTAAATGCGGTTTTATGCGCGACATAAGGTTTCATTCAAAAAATATTTTTCTCATTCTCGTGAATTTATGTGCGACATCTTCAATCATAGAACATTATTTTTTTGTAACGATTTTATGGTACGACATTTGTAGTCATAAAAAATTATCTTTTTGTTCAAACAAAGTCTTTCCCACTTCGTAGAAGTCTGAATCAGAGCAATTCAGTCAATCTTGATCAAACAAATTTTCTTCTCTGGCACTCTCATGTGTTTGCTGCTCTAAGAGGCCATCACATGGATGGTATGGTTCGAGGTACAAAGCCTTGTCTGCATGAATTTGTGGCGAGTGAAACTAGAGTTGCTGTAAATACAGTATATGATGAGAATCGTGATGCCTGAATTCCATTATTGAAGGATTACTTCACAGTTTTGGATGGTTGTTATTGAGCTTATGAATGCCGAGTTACAATGAACGTAGAAAGGATCGAGCTCTATTACAGATTATTTTTCCAAGACAATGAACATGTGTATTATTAAATAAAATAATTTACACGTAACGACATTTAATAAACGTTGCTATCTATAAACTATTAATCAATTAATTAAAATTATTTACATTTACCGGCGTTTAATAAATGTTGTAATGTACTTTTCTATAAAAAGAAAATAATTTAATTAAGGTGTTGTGGTGTTTATTAAAAGCCATCAACTTAACAAATTAAATCTCTTCCACTAATTCCAATTTTTTTTCTCTGCTTTCACTGTTCACTATGGGGTTTTATTCCCTGCTTCACCACATTTTTTGGACAAAGTTACGCTTGTGGGCCACCTCCACCCCACACGGGAGTGTCCCCACCAACACAAATAGCAGTTTCAAATTCAAGGTGCTTGTGCTCCCCTATAAAAACCCCTTCCTTCTCCCATAATGTGCATAACAGCCTTTAAATTCTTTGCATGGATGTGTTGTTTAGCTTGCACAAAACATTGAGATTTTTATTGTGATTTGCTGGTAGTAATTTAGTATTATATTCCATAGCTTCTTTAGTGATCACGGATGAGTTTCTCTACGAAAGTGCATTCATTGTGTCGCCACCCCCCTTCCCCAGTATTTCTCAGCATGTCTTTATCCCTAGACTGCATGTGAGTTAAATTGTTTCTTCAAGATAAAGGATTTTAAGACTTCTTTGAGTGATTGTCATTTCTGGATTTAAGCTTCTACAGGAGAATGGATTTTACCGGCAACGTCATTTTGAGTGATTGTCCAGCTCAAGTTTTAACGTTGATTCTGGAAGTGGTGTGCTGGGGGTTTGGTTTTGTGGTTTTGTAGCTTTTTTATGTGGTGTTATGAAATGTCGGTTGATTGTGATATATAAAAGTGTAACCTTTATGAATGTGAGCTTTTATTGGAGAAAGAACTTTACGAGTAGTGTTACTTTTGTGTGATTGCTCAGCTCGAATTTTTATATGCTGCTCATTTTTAAGATTGGAGGTTCTGTTGACCTTGCAGTTGCTAAGTGGGCAAAGGTCAGACTGTATGAAATGCAGAGGCTGAAGAAACAAAAAATACATGAGATGCTAGATACGAAAAATGCTGTCATTGATGCTTATATGGTGCGTGTGTAGAGGATGTTTTTTTGTCAGATTGTTCTGCATCTCCATTAGATCATTTGATTTACAGTGCATAATGTTAATCATGTATTTGTTCTATTTTTTTCATTTATCAGATTGTTCTCAAATGTGGAATCAACGTGTAGCACTTCGATGGTCTTGGTGTTAGAAGGATTAGACATTAGACATTACAAGTAGTAGATAAAGTTGTTGACAACTTGACATACATTCAGCATTCTTTGAATATGCTTAGTTAGTTAAAGATCTCTATGTATTCCCTTTGAGAGTGTTGAAATGCATTGCTTCCTTGTACAGTTGTCGATTATATGGTATAATTAATGAAAATTTTTACATATAATTATATCAGTATCCAATTTGTTTATGGCTTCGTTCCTGTTAAGTCTTAAATTTGTTGATCAGTTGAGTTTTACTTTTGTCACTATTGTGTTGCATATTTATCACTATTGTGTAAGAGAATAAGAACAGTTTGCCCATTGCACTTCTTTTTTCCATTCCATACTAATAAGATATATACACCTTTATATGCTTTGCTCCAGTTTTTTATGGTAATCACTTTGGTTTGACTATAACAAATGTGTTCAGCCAGGGCAAAGGGAACAGAGAGCAACAATTCTATCTTTGGTTTGACCCTACTTCAGATGATTTTCACACTTTCTCTATCCTCTGGAATCCCCAAAGGATTATGTATGTTCTTATTTTCTGACACTCATTTATATTTCACTCATGTCCTATTAATCTTGCATATACAGAGACTAATAAGTCTATTTCTATATTTTGATACTGCAGATTCTCGTGGATGGAAGTTGGAACTCATATAAGAGAGTTCATAAACTTAGTCAATTGGTGTGCCATATTTCCAAGGATCCAACCTATCAGGATATACTCAAGTCTTTGGAATGCTGATGATTGGTTTACAAGAGGAGGCCTTGTGAAGACTGATTGGTCAAAAGCTCCATTCACGGCTTCATACAGAAACTTCAATGCTGAAGCATGTGTTTGGTCTTATTGAAAATCATCTTGTCCTTCTACAACTTGACACCACTTCACAGGATAGGCTAAGATGGGTGCAGAAAAATTACATGCTCTACAATCATGCACTGACTTTAGGAAATTTCCTCAGGGTGTCCCACCAGAGTGCAAAACCTCATATTGGCATGCCATTTGAAAATTGTGCTGGAGCCATCTAACAATAGTGGGGTCATTGTTAGAAGTTAGTTCATATATACGATGGGGTCCATAATTTGAAAATATTACTGTGAAATTAGTTTTTGGACGCATTAGTTCAAAAAAAGGCTGTGGACGCATCAGTTTTTAGAGGTATCATTTAGATCAATGGGACCACTTTTAATGCTTGAATGATCAATCTACATCGGTCCAGTGTTTTGCAAGACTTTTATGGACCCCATGCATACAAAGGCTTCTAATTTTTTTGTCCTTTCTACTTGTGTGTGAATTTAGTTACAGGCCAATGTTAAATAAAGTCCAATCACACTTGACATATCAACAATTTTAACTTAAGTGTAAGCTTAACTATGGTTGGCTACATGCTTTATCTATTTGACTATACTCAATATTTGAAAGGTTTTAAAAATATATCAATGCCACCTCCAACTACTCTTTTTTTACACGTATGATAAATACTCACAGCTCCTACACCATTAAATTTTTAGACAAAATTCAACCAAAGAGACACACTGGAAAACTTGATAAATGCTACTTTAATTTGAATGATAAAAATTGTTTCAAACTGCTATAATATACAAAGGAACATGCATGTGGAAAACACTTTGAAAATCTTGATAATCATTTTAAATTAAGTATTGTTTGGTTAATATGAATAGCATCAGTTTGAGTGAAATGATATTTTTTAACTAAAATGACTTTTATATATAAGATCCTCACATAAAATAGTATTTGTGGCTACATAGTGTGCCTGCCATGACAGAAGAAAACCACTGGTCATTTCTTTGTATGTTCAGCTGTCTCAATGGATGTTGCCATGCTTAGTTGCGGAGAAAAACCAGTTGCAGTGACCTATGTAAAAATCGGCCCACAGAATTGATCATATGAATGCCCAATACATCATGACTGGTGCAGGCTGTTGACATGCTTTTTAGAACATGGCGTGGGGCCATGCACTACTACAGATTGACCCATTTACCTGAGTTCCTTTACATGCGTTTCTAAAAACGCATGTAAAGAGGGACTAACAGATCATTAAAACGCATGTAAAAGATAGATCATTACATGCGTTTGAAACGCATGTAAAAGATAGATCATTATGTAAAGAGGGCGCTAGAATCGTCGCATGCATTTCAAACAAACGCAGGAGGTAATGTTTTGTCATTTATCTTAAAAACCCTAAGGGTGTGCTTGGATGGAGGGAAAATGGGAGAGGAAAGAAAATGGGAGAGGAAAATGGGGTGAGGGGGAGTATTTTCCCTTGCTTGGATGAGGAGAAAATGGGAGAGGAAAGAAAAGGGGAGAGGAAAAGTGGGTGGGCCACATGCCCCATTTTCCTCCCAAAATGGGGGGATTATAGGAGAGAGAAAAGTTACACATCATTGTCCAATGACCATGCTCCACCTCACCCACCCATTTTCCTTCCTTTCTATTTTCCCTCATCCATCCAAGCATGATGAGGGATAACATTTTCTCTCCCATTTTCTTTCCTCTCCATTTTCTCTCCTCTCATTTTCTTTCCTCTCCCATTTTCCCTCCATCCAAGCAGACCCTAACCTATGGTAACAAAATAAAAACACTCTTCTCCCTCCTTCCCTATCCCTATCAAACCATCGGCTCTCTCTCTCCCTCAGCCATCATTTTCCTTTTTCTCACTTCCAACAACACCCATCTCCATTTCTCACTTCCTTCTTCCTCCCTAAATCCTTGCATGCAAGCTTCAGCATTATCCATTTTTCACCTCTCTTTGTTCGTTCTGCGTCAGACCCGCCGTTCTCATCCACGTTTTCCGTTGTCTTCTTCGGTTTCCCGGCGAGCAAGAGGTAAAGCTTCGGCCTTTCTTGTGTTTCTCGAGCTATGCTTCTTTTTAATGTTGATTTCTCATTTTCCCTTCCTCTCTTGGTCTCTATTTCGGCTTACCCATCTTAGTGGCTGTTTCCGGCGAGTTTAACGGCGCCGACCACACATGTAAGAGTGGATTTATCTTCAGGTGAATCTTCTCTCTTTGTTCATACCCATTTTCCTTCGTTTTTGGCGAGATTGAGAGGGGATCCGAATTAGGGTTCTTAGGTTGAGGCTTTTACAATCTTTAAAACATAAATTAAGCATCGATTCTTTATGTTTGTGGGTGGATTTAAAGGTTACTTGGAGGAATAGTTGAGATTTTGAAAATGCCCCAAATTGGGTGCTGAAATTGGACGGCCATCTTGGGGTCCTAAGGGTTCATATATTTAATTCAACTAATATCTAAGCTTAGTGGAGTTATAAAATGATTTTGGATGTTTGATTTTGAGGAATAATGGAAACAATTCTAAGTTGCATGAGATTTTTAGTTAAGGTTTCAATTGGTTTAGGATTTATGAAGTGTGATTATGTATGTTTGGATGTTGTATTTGTAGTTACATGTTTTCTGCAACTTTACTGTTAATGGATGAATGAAGTTTGAGTAAAGAATTGAAATCCATGTTTTATTCGAGGACTGATTCTAATTGATATATGATTAGTGAAATGAAATATTGTATGTTTTAGGTTTGTGTTTTAATTGTAGGGATTCTTGTTTTACTTCTGCATTAACCAAACTGATTTAATGGGAAAAGATTAATTGTTAATGAGAGTTGTTGACTTTAAATTTAAGTATAGGTAGGTGTGAATATGAGAAGACTTATAATCCTTTTTGTTGAATTCAGTTTCTATGTAATGTGAACTTGACAAAGTTGTCTAACTTCTGACTTTGATTGAATGGCAAATTATGTTGTTTTAAGTTTGTGTAAATTCACTTTTAAAAAATTTGAACTGTAGGGGGGTGATGCTTTAGAACTTGATTGAAGTTATAAAATTTTCTGCTTGGACATGGATGGTTTTGATTATGCATAATAAAATTCTGTTTTGTTGATGAATGTGAATTAGGGATTTTGGTACTGTTATGTTAATGTTAGTGCACATGGAAATTGAATTGTAGTAATTCATTTCAAGGTTTTCAAGTTTTAAAGAAGCTGGAAAATTTTGTAGTTATGACTTGCTAATTGTTTTGTCATGATTATGCCTTGATTAAATTCTGTTTTGTTATGATACATATGGTTTGACTGGAATGATGTGTTAAATAAACATATACATATGTTTTATGATGTGAAAGTTATAAACTCTGATTTAAGATGTTAAATGTAATTTAGGCATGATGATATGGTTTAATTTTGAGTAATGATGATTATTGTCCAGAGAGGGAACTTTGTACCCCTTTTCAAGGCATCTTGGTTTGCACTAGGAATTATGATCTTGATCAAGTTCTTGAAGCCACCCCCAGGTCTAGATGGAATGGTAATTCATTTGATGCTTCCTTTTGTGATTTGCTTCCGTTTTTGGTTTTATTGAGTTACTCGTGCTTCCTTTTGTGAAAAGCTTCACTTTTTGGTTTTATTGAGCTACTCTCAATTGGACTCTTGGTTCTGCGTTTGTGGAAATTTTTTTTCATTCTCATTGAGATTTTTATTTGATTTTGGTTCAGTAATTTTTTGGTTTTCATTGAGTTACTCATATTTGATTATGCTCTTTCTTCTGGATTTTGAAAAGTTGATATTTTGAAAAGTTCTTATTTTTCTGTCCTTTTCTTCTTCAGGAACAGTGAAAGCGAAAGACAAAAATGGTTGAAGGAGAAGATACAACTGATTTGAAAGAAGCTTGATGAGTTCACATTTTGGATTCATGTAAAGATTTTTTCCCTTTTAACTCTTGATGGTGCAATGATATTATTTCATTTTTGTAGTTGATGACATGGCTGTTTGATGATAAAAGTATTGCATTCTGTAATTTTTTGAAGTATTTGAAAGTATTGCCTATTTATACTAGGGGAGTTTCTTGAACTATTCTTATAATGCAGTGGGAGTATTTAAGTGAAGTCTTATTTGTTTTATAACTTATGAAGTGGGAGTATATATGTTTGAATGGTTGCATGTTGGTTGGAAATTTTTTGTTTCTATTATGGTGGAGTTTGTGTTTCAAAAGTGTAGGTATCTCACAAATCATTGCTACTAATACCTGTACAAACTTATAGTGGATTTGCATGATTAATGTGATTGTTTTTGTGCATATCATTTGTTACTTTAAATGCATTAAACTCTTGCAATGAAAGTGTTCTATACATTAGGAAATTCTGCTTTATGATTCAATTACTTATGTAAGTCGCTGCTTGGAAAGACTATAATCTCAATTTGTGATCTCAAATGTTGCATAAATGATTGAATTTGATAGGTGGTGAATGAAATAACTCATGTGGAAGTGTTGCATATTGCTTTGAGAATTATTGTATTTGTGTTATTGCAGTGGCTGAATGAATTTAGTGAGTAAATTAGATTGAATTCACTTTGATTCTGTTTTATGGTTGAGTTGGGAATGAATAACAACCTGAGTTTATTCTTAGACCTACATTGTTTTAATTGCTAAAAGGATGATATATGCTGGCTTTATTTTCTTGATTTCGGTATGACATATTGTACATGATTGAACTTAGGGGAGGAATGTACATCTCAATGGGTTGATGGTTTATATATTGCTGTAAAAATTCAAAAATATTTAAAAAGGCATTACATGCGTTTAAAACGCATGTGTTGGGGTCAATACATGCGTTTTATATATTGCTGTAAAAATTCAAAAATATTTAAAAAAGGCATTACATGCCCTTTAAGGGGCATGTATTGGGGGTCAATACATGCGTTTGAAACGCGTGTATAGGCATGATTAATCCATACTCAGTAGAAATACATGTACTGATTACCTATACATGCGTTTTAAACGCATGTACTGAGTAGCAATACATGCGTTTAAAACGCGTGTACTGAGTACCTATACATGCGTTTAAAACGCGTGTATTGCTTCTCAGTACATGCGTTTATTTAAACGCATGTAAAGTCTTTTCCAACGTTAACAATACATGCGTTTAATAAACGCATGTAAAGGCCAAAATAAGCGCATGTAAAAGGGGTTTTTTTTAAGTAGTGATGCTATATACACAGGACACTATGTTTTCAGGAAGCCTCATCCAGTGTGGGCCATATTTCTCATTTTTAAATCGTTTTTAATTAGTTTGCGTCATCTAATGTAGGGATTTTTGGTGTGGGCCTTGCAGGGTATTACGGATAGAACTTTCAGGGTATTACGGATAGAACTTTCTATAAGAAGGTCCCACGGTCTGAAAATCAGGCTTGGCCCATACATGTACTTTGACAGTTCATTTAGCTCTTTAAATTTGATTGTAGTGTGCCAGTATTTTCTGTCTAAATAATAAATGATGGATACTTTCAAATTCAAATTATTTCCTACTAACGTTTATTGTAGCCCTCGTCATTTTGCATACCATTTTCAATGGACGTTTCCATGTTCTTGTGTTTTTATATATAAGATCAATAAAAACTCTGAAAATATGTTCTTTGTACAAATAAGAAGTTTTGTGTAATTATTTCAGATTACTAGGTTGAAGATTGGTTGAAACGTGCAATTGTTATTTGTACAAATAAGAATCAGAACTATGTTTATAGTTGTTACTTTACGTGCTCCTACTATGAGACGAAACTGAAAATTTTTTATATCATACTCTCTTTGTTGGATTGCTTTATAGTATTATGTTTTCAAGGTATATGATATGATTTATTTGTTTTGGTATTCTCAACTTTGTTCAAAGAATATGTAAACTTTTTTAGCACCACAGAAAGACATACTCTTTTATACTCTGTTATGGTCAAAGATTAATACATTTCCTTCGTCACTTTCATCCTATGACTGTAACCTCTTTTTGATTAACATTGAGATTGTGGATTGTCTGATGTCATTTCTTGAAATGACACAATGTATTATTAAATTATGCAAAATTATATTCTATGAAGTACATGTCTTGTATCTGAAGCGTACTTGATAACTTTTGACATGTTATTACTACAGAAGATTTATTTTTTTTTTTGGCTAAAGTTGCCTATTGAATTCAATGTCCATTCCTTTTGTTGTCAAGGTTATTTGTTTTGACTAAAGGAATTGATGGCCCAAATAAAAAGGGAGAACAATGGTCTGTGTCTTCATTTATGATTTTAGGGGAACTCAAGCTGGCATTGCAGGTTGATCTCTTAGCCCAAATCAACACTTATTATGTTGTTATATGTTACTTTTAATAGGGGTCGACATGCATCAAAAGTGACTGAAGAAGAGGAAGACGAGGAGTATCTTAAAGAAGAAGATGATGGATTAGCAGGGAACACACGGTTGGTGGCGCAACCAACATGTGAGTGCTCATCCTCAATGATTGCAGACTCCGAAACCAAAGACCACACATTCAAGGGCTAGAATAAATCTATAGTTTGATTTATAGGCAAATACTATGCAATATTCCCCTTCGGCCCTGTCGTTTCTCTATCGAGTTTATATAAATGTGTGTGCTACATGCAGTATGTCCCTTTTATATGTTGGCCGCGCATCGCGCGGGAGTGCAATGTCTAGTTATGTTTCAAAAATTGTAAAACACATAAAAAACTTAATTCACTTTTGGTGTTGCAGCGTTTATTTTGATCTATACGGATCAAAGTAAACGTGGCAAAGTTGGTGCGAACCTCGCTCCAAGTTTTGGTAGTTATAGCCGAATTTTTGCCATGTTTGTTTATAAGCAGCACTAAGTAAACTTTTAGCGGAATGTCGAAATTTTATAGCGCTTAGTTTTTTTTTCTTTTGGCAGTGAAAGCCGTGTGACTGAATTTGTGGTGAGTGAAGCTAGAGTTGATGTAAATCCAACATATGAAGAGGGGCTCATCGCTAATCAAATTGTCTTCAGCTAACTTTTGAGAGCTGTACGTGATGCCTGAAGTAGTGTCCAATTTCCTCCATTGTAGGATTACTTTGCAGCTTTGGATGGCTTTTATTGAGCTTATGAGTGCAACCTCTCGCTCTAGAGTTACAATGTACAAATCCGAGTTACAATGAACTCAGTAAGGATCGAGCTCTATTACAGAGTCCAAGATGAGTGCAACCTCAATGCTTTTTATAGGTTTGATAGATCATACAATGGTAAAGAGGAGGTTCGTTCTTCCTATCTCAAGAAATATCAGCTCATTTTGCAACACCTTCAACTCTTGAGGACCTTGACTGGTATATGGACAGCGGTGCAACAAATCACATAATCCATCATGATGTTCCAAGTACCTATGAATCAGGTATACTCTCGATTGGTAATGGAGATAAGTTGCCTATTATTAGATCTACACCATCTACATTTTCTAAATTCTTCAAGAAATTTATCTTTGAATCGAGTCCTGGTTGTGCCTCTTTTAAAGAAAAATCTTGTTAGTGTGCCAGAATTAACTACTTATAATTGTCATGTTTTTTCTTACTGTTTTAAATCATTGGCATAGCTAGACGCCTTAGTCATGCTTCTTTCAATACTGTTAGAAAAGTGTTAAAAGGATTTGATAGGTGTGCGATGTTTCATTTTTGTGGTGCGTGTCAATTTGGGATGTCTCATGCACTACCATTCCAAACATCAGATTCTAGAGCTACTGTACCTTTGTCTTTGATTCATACTCATTTATGGATGATTTTAGTAGGTTTAGTAGGGG
This sequence comes from Mimosa pudica, assembly GCA_029929735.1. Classification (NCBI taxonomy): domain Eukaryota; kingdom Viridiplantae; phylum Streptophyta; class Magnoliopsida; order Fabales; family Fabaceae; genus Mimosa; species Mimosa pudica. Next base: position 10,275,294 of record JAKELP010000023.1, on the reverse strand, counting down.
TTTATCCATTGAGTGTGAAACCAGATGCTCTTACTGCTTTCTCTCATTTTAAAGCTATGGTAGAAAACCAATTTGACAGGAAAATTAAAGTTTTGCAAAGTGATTGGGAAGGAGAATTTCATGTGTTTACAAAAATGTAGAATGAATGTTGTATTTAGTTTCGTCGTTGATGTTCGTGGCAACTGACAAAATCAGGTTAATTTCTCCACACTACTCTTGATTGAGGGGGAGTATTAGTGTAAAATAATATTAGAGCGCATGCTAATTATGTGTATTAGTTAGTTATAGTCACTTGGATTCATATGCTGATGTGATGTTTAAGTATTGGTTCAGATGTAATTGATTTGTATATAAATATATGTACAGAGCCTCTGATAGTCAACGAGTTAGAAAGAAAGTCTTTCACGTCACAAGAAGTAGCCTATTCAAATTCCATTTGGATTTTTTACCTCCCAAAGCTAACAAAATAGCCTCTGATTGTCACCATTTCCTTAAATAATTGTTAAGTTTTTTTTTCCACGTCAGTCATTTAATGCCTCTTTTTTAAATTATATAACTCCATTTTTAAAAAATATTAAATATGAGTATTTTAGAATTCAACTGCATTTGTCATATTTAAATAATTTACCTAACTTATTTAATATACTCAAACGAGTTAAATACCTCTTACATTAAAACAACATAACTATATAATGGATCCATTATATATATATATTGTCTGATCTGCATGAAAATCAAAAGTTATTTGGAAGGCTTGGAATTATTATGTCAGCATATAATTTTTTAATTGCACAGACAAGATAAAGCATAAGAATAACCACCCTTATTACAAGATTAAAGCACATGCATTGTGTGATAAATTGTTAAAAAGAAACAAAGATATGTCTTAATTTAGAAGTCCGGAAGTGAGGTTAGCAAAAAGATGAGAGAGAAATGAATAGAAAAAATGATAGAGTATACCAATTAAAGTACGAACACATTTATGTTTAGACAAACTTAAAGAGTCATACTAAATCAAATTTTTAATCTTATAATTAAATAACAGTGAGAGGCAGGGAGTATGCTACAAGAAAACAAAAATAAATATATGAAAATACAGGAAAATATGCTCTCCTTACCCGGCTTACCCAGTCAAAGAGATGGGTCTAAATTTTGTACATCTAATAAGTTGAGATGACTTAGATACTCAATTATATTATTAAAATAATGAAATCTTACCATTTTATCATTTTTTAATTTTTTTAAATATTTTTAATATATGACCATTTTCAAACAAATTATAATATTTTTGAGTTTTCATTAATTTAAATATATTTTATTACATTTAAAATCATTTATTTTGTTAATTATTGATTCTTTGAATTTATATGTAAACTTTATTAATAAATAATCATTAAAGACATTACGATCATTTACATATATCTCCTATAGAAAGTTTTCATTTTCATTACATTTATTTCATGTGCCAAATTAGCGATGTAACCTTCATTTCCTTTCCTTTTACTCGAAACATTTCCTTTCCTTTCCATTCCGGCCATCACACTAAATTCTTGCAACCAAACGGACAAAGGGATTAACTCTAGAACAGAATTTTATTATCTCATGGATTTTATTTTCCACAAAATGTACGAGGGGTTGATTAGGTCCATAAATAATTCCATAAAAAGTTAGTCTTGGATCATTTTAAATAAATCTGCATGTCCCTCCAAAAAAAACTCTCCCCTACAAAAGTAATACCCCAGAAAAAGGTTCTTATTTCAACCAAAAAAAGAAACAGGTTCTTATATTTAATATCTGAAATGTATTGCTTTTGAAAGGAGGAAAGATATGAGTCTATTACAAAAAAGTAATACTACCTCCGGTCCTAAATATAAGACCTAATTGACTTTTTTTGGAGAGATTAAGGTTGCAAAATAGGTTATTAAATCATGACATATTTAATATCTTTTTAGATTATCCATTAGCTTATAGGTAAAATAAACTAGTGTAAGAGAAAAAAAGTAGGTAAATCAATTTATAATTAACTTATTTTGCTTTGTTTTAGGATTTTTCAAAAAAAAAAATCAACTAGATCCTATATTTAGGATCGGAGGGAGTGCTTCGCCAAACACTGTAAGTCTCTTTTGCAGTGACCACTAGTGTTCCTCACCAAAATTTTACAATGAAAGCTACAATTTTTTCTCGCTTCGTCTAATATAATTCAATTTCCTCCCCTCTTGTCTCAAATTCTAAATTGAAGGAAATTTCTTTAAATCTCATAATGCAGAAATCTAGTAAAATCATATGTCCATATAAATCAAAAGGTGCCAATATACAACTATACATACATAATGTATAGTTAATTAATGGGTTAAATTTCTGATAAAAAAATAATTAATGGGTTAAATATCATTCTTGTCAATAAACTATTTTGAAATGATCAAATTGGTCAACGAACAATAAAAGAGCTCATTCTGGCCAATGAAATTTAAAAGAGGTCATTCTGGCCAATGAGCTAATAGAAAATACGAAAATACCCTTTGAAACCTAATTAATATAATTTCTGAAGGTATGAGTCCCACGTTTAAAAATAAAAAATCACCAACCTCACCCCCTCTTCTCTCTCATACTCTTCTTCTTTGTCAACCCCTCCCTCCCTGCAACACCCACCACCCTTGGTGAAACCCCATGAACCCCAAATTAAAGTCACAACCTTTGAAGACAAAAGATGCTACGAAGAGGGGAAAAACAATTAATTGAATAAAATATTGAAAATACAATTAAATTGGGAGTCAAAAAAAGTGGCCGGGTGAGAGCTAGCCCCGTTGAATAAATTTCAGTCCACGAGGAGGCATGCCAATTCAAACCAGGCCACAACACCAAAATAATGCTATTAATTCAAGGTCTATGTGTAGCTGGAGAACAGCAAATATGTATGTATTATATGATCTGATATGACAAATACCTAGTTCTGTGCTTGCATTCATAATCTCCATAACTAATTTTATACTTAAAACATTTAGGGGACATCCCCATTTAGAATGTTATTGGCGATTACCAATTGAGAAATTTTATACATATTCTATGAGTATCTTGTAATATAAATTTATGCATTTAAAGTATCAAGTCATTTATATAGATCATTCTCACCAATAACATTTATAACAAGGAGAAATTTTCCAACTCATTTTAATATGTTTCCACTCAAAAGCCATCAATATTCTTATATCATGCGTGATGCGTCCACTTGGTGTTCTGGATTGATATTCGTATGTAAAAGTCTAGAAAAATACTTTCTAAATAGGTAAAGTTAGGAAGTTGGTAAATAAATAGAAAACATGTTGGTAAAACATAATATGAAGTTGGCAATCTTAAGAAGTTGATAAATTAAAACATATATATTTTTTGGTAAATATATATTATATGGCAATGGTAAAATAATATACAAAATTGATAACAGGCTCTTCTTTCTCTTTTCTTTTCATTAACCTACTGATAGTTTCAACATTATTTCCTTTCAATTTTCCATTCGAAAGTTAGATCATCATCACTCATTTGTACCTTGGAAAAAAGTGTCCTTTAATTTACCCATTTTAGTATTTTTTCCTGAATTTTTTCCTATTAGGATTGTCCGATAAAAATTAGTTAAAAAATAAAGTGACAATTGCACACGAGTTCTAATAAGAGATTTAATTTCAACGAGATTTCAAAAAGTTATTAATGACTACTATTAATAATTGCAATAGTCTTAATTAACAAGTGAATGAGTTGTCATTTGTCAATGGACCTATCTACAATTAAAACTATTATTTAATACTTACCTACATTTCTCCCAAAAAAATGACAATATGTAACAAAAAAGATTAAAGAAAATATGAAAATTATTTCCTTGACAAACAAAGGTTATCTTCAAGGCAAACCCAGAGACTATCAACAAATCGAGATTGCAATTGGGATTAAAAGTAGATCAGAATCAAAAGTTCTGAAAAAGTTAAAAGATCATCAAATATAACAATAGCTAGTTTCAAAAAGATTTTGAAAATATGAGTTGCGAAATTTCGAAATAAGCATATTAAAACATGAAAATATCCTTCACAACTTTTATTGCTAACCTCAATCACATCTTTTACTCGAAGTATTTAGTGTTAATAATCATTTTGACTAACAAACAATTAAGTATCAATTTGGCCAACTAATAATAAATGATATCAAATTGACAACAAAACAACAATATGATACTTTTTTATTGTTTGTTGGACAATTTGATATCATTTATTATTTGCTGGCCAAAATTATACTTACATAATTATTTGTTATCTAAAATGATTATCAACCCAAATATTCAAGGTACGTAACTACTTTTAAAATGATCTTCCTGGGACTCAATGGTAAATCCTCACAAATTTACTGATAATTAGTGTGGATGGAAAGTTGCCAAATTAGAGACTATTTTGGGCGTGAGCAAAAGTGACATGGCCATATCGGATGAAAATAATTTTGGGAAAATTAATTTGTAGTCTCTCATAAGGGACTTAATAGTAGAAAAATCTCATAAACTCCACATATTAAAGTATGGTCCCTAGGGACCTTACTTTAGTATATTTTAAATACAAAAAGACCAAATTGCCTCACCATATGACAAGGTCATGGGCAAGGAATGACGAGGTCATGCGCACGTATAACAAGATCATGAACAACTCTAACAAGGTCATGACCCACCCTGTGACAAGTTAATGAGTAAGCATTGACGAGGTCATGGGCAGGAATGACAAGGTCATGAACACGTATAACAAGTTCATGGGCAGGGAAGAAGGGGCAATCTGGTCTTTTTATATTGAAAGTATATTAAAGTAAGGTCTCTAGGGACCCACTTTAATATGTGGAGTTTATGGGACTTTTCTACTATTAAGTCCCTTGTGAGGGACTACAAATTAATTTTCCCAATAATTTTCTTTAGTTGTGGTATGGATGGTAGGGTGATGGAAAGAGGAGAATGGTAAGAAAAAATCACGGGCCAACAAAAAAAGCTATCACACATTTTTATTGAGTAAAAGTGACGTAACAATTATTAAGTGGGAGCACAAAAATAAAAGTAACCACAATTTGCTTGAAGATAGTGGAACTGTTGAATTAGCACCATTTTAAAACATGGTTTGGTGTGCTCCTCACGTAAATTGTTTTTGGCAAAATTACACATCTACTCTTAGTAAAATTTAAATGGATATCAAAGTATTGATATTTGTGAAAATCTTTTGAAGTCATGGAGAAAAGTATGGTTTTTCTTAAAACCATATAGTCATGAAGAAAACGAATATCTTTTTTGAGTTTTGAAAACTCTTTAAAATACGAATAAAAAATTTCAACAAGAGATAACAATTTTGTAAAGGGCAGTTGGTGTCTTGTCCCTTCACCAACTACTCTTCCGTCAACTTGTGCTTTCTTGAATGAAATTCTCATATAATATATGAAGGGATATCAATGATCATAGTGCAACTTCAAAGGACAAGAACATATTAATGGGTATTAATGGAAAGGGATATAATGAAAGATTGAAAGGGGTAGAACTGTAGAAGGCAGCCATTTAGTACTTAAGGAAAATGAAGACATTTATAGTTTCATCTATACTCCCTCCATCCTCATTATAGGTTTGAAATAACTGTTTTGTATTTATTAGAAAAAAAACTAATAAATTAATTAGAAGCAATACTTATCTCATATATGTAACTTGTTTTTCTATTGTACTCTTATTATCAAAGAAGAAAGAAAATGTGTGAAAGGGGCTAATGAGAAAGAATATGGTATAGAAGAAATGTTAAATGCATAAGGGAATGTCTAGACAAACCTAAAATGCAGTTAACATTTTGAGAGAGCTAAATTCACAAATTCGAAGCTTAAATTAGAGCGGGTGGGAGTATTAAAAAAAATTATAAAATCCATTTGATGATTAAAATGGGTAAATAAAAGGCTCTCCTAATACTTAAGAAGGAAAAATCGTGAATTATGATGTATGTGGCGCATGCTTGATAAATCTATTATTTACGTACAAGTTTGTTTTCTCAATTTCTCCCACCTAAATCATAGCAATTAGGGCTGCTTGTTATGCTTGAGAATCTAGGCAATGAACACAATCGCAAACGTAGCAGGTTTCCTATCTTATTGCTACAACATTATTGTTTGATGGTCTTCCTTCTCCGATTCTCCCCTCTATAATCGTCACAGAATTGTTGTCTCAAAACATAGAAAGAAAGAAGACAAAAATAGGGAGGAAGAGGAGGTAACTCGTGTACAAGTAAAAATAGTTAAGTATATTGTTGTGACGTCAACTCGAGTTGTATGCTAATTAATTATATGCAATTGTTGTATATGGAAGTGGCAGTTATTGGCATACAACTTGCAAGTTTTAAGCAGATCATATTAATTTTTCAATAATTTATTGTTAATGAATTATTGATATTTTAAATGTTGGCTAAAGTATACTTCTGGTCCCTTATGTTTGCATCAATTTTCAATTTAGTCATTTATGTTTGGAAAGTACACTTTTAGTCCTTTTTGTTAACACCGTTAGTTTAATTTAATGGAAAATGCTAACTTAACAATTTTAAATGATTATTTTATAATGAAATTGGACCAAAAATGATAATTTTTGAAAATATGAGAACATTTACACTCAAATATTTTAATCTGCACATTTTTCAGTATTTAATAATCATTTAAAATTGTTAAGTTAGCATTTTCCGTTAAATTAAACTAACGGTGTTAATAAAAAAGGACTAAAAGTGTACTTTCCAAACATAAATAACTAAATTGAAACTTGATGCAAACATAAGGGACCAAAAGTATATTTTAACCTTTAAATGTTTAAATTTTTAATGGGTAAGTTGTACTCCCTCCGGTCCCTAATGTAAGAGCTAGCCGTCAAAAAAACGCTTATTAAGAAAACATGTGAATGTTAGTTGGGTGTCTGGAGTTAATGCTTCTTTTCCAAAATTGCCCATATTTATTATGGTACTTTTAAGAGAGAGAAATACATAAGCATTAATAAATATGAAAGAGAGTTAGGGGTAAAGTAGGAAAAAATGCATTAAATGAGGAGAGAATATGGGGTGAGCTCTTACATTAGGGACCAAAACCATTCAAATTTTGGGCTCTTACATTAGGGACCGGAGGGAGTATATTATAAGACACTAACTACTCATTTCTCACAAACCAACAAGAAATGGTAGTTGAGTCTTAAAATATATGTTAAATTTACCACTTTTTCCAACTTCACCCTTCATTAAATGACATGCATGTTTTACATTTTCAATTTTTAATTTCAATTAACGACAGAGATAAAATGGAAAAAGAACATTTAATGTGGCGGTTAGTGTCTTATATATTAAGGACCAAATATTATAATCAGTTGGTGTGTTATAATAAGAACATAAGAACCGGAGTGAGTATATAACAACTAAAAATTTGATAAGAATGATTTGACATTGTGAAGGAAAATTTGGAAGAAAGCAATCTATAATTCAATTTTTATATAAAATTCACATGTGAAAAGCGTTATCGGTTTTTTATAAAATGGGCTGCTTATTTGTTATATATGCATGTGAGTGTATATAATAGTCCATCTCGTCCTTAATTATATGATCATTTTGAGTTTTTTTGGAAAAATCTAAGATAAAAAATAACCACTTTTAAAATAGGGCGAAGGCCCAAAAATGATACATAACTATTGGCCAAGGAACAGAAGTAGTACATAACTATTTCGAGGTACAAAAATGATACCCAACTTTTTCATGTGATCAAAAATGATATTTTCACTAATATGACAATAATATTAGACATGAAATGTCCAAAATGCCCTGATAATTAAATAAACTTTTATCGGCCGACGGTTAATTTAGGGCGAAGGCCCAAAAATGATACATAACTATTGGGCAAGGAACAAAAATGATACATAACTATTGCAAGGTACACCAATGGTACCCAACTTTTAACATGGAATCAAAAATGATATTTTCACTAATATGACAATAAGATTACACATGAAAAGTCCAAAATGCGCTTATAAATTAAATAAATTTTTTCCCCACCCTCTTCTTCCTTAGCTTCTTTCTTCTACCAATACTTCCTTCAATGAATAACTCGTCCACCAGCGGCTTCAACTCTCAGCAACTCGTTAGGGCCATCAGGTTGCAAAAACATGAAAACAGAGAAGTTAATCACCCACACTTACACATCTTAAAGCACATCATTTCATTTCATTACAACAGAGAAGTTAAATGAGAGCAAAAGAGCGGTGCGTGTAGCAAAATGAAATGAAATGATGTGCTTTAAGATGTGTAAGTGTGGGTGATTAACTTCTCTGTTTTCATGTTTTTGCAACCTGATCGCGTTAACGAGTTGCTGAGAGTTGAAGCCGCCGGTGGACGAGTTATTTATTGAAGGAAGTATAGGTAGAAGAAAGAAGCTAAGGAAGGGGAGGGTGAGAAAGAAAATTTATTTAATTTATAAGCGCATTTTGGACTTTTCATGTGTAATCTTATTGTCATATTAGTGAAAATATCATTTTTGATTCCATGTTAAAAGTTGGGTACCATTGGTGTACCTTGCAATAGTTATGTATCATTTTTATTCCTTGCCAATAGTTATGTATCATTTTTGGGCCTTCGCCCTAAATTAATCGCCGGCCGGTAAAAGTTTATTTAATTATCAGGGCATTTTGGACATTTCATGTCTAATATTTTAGTCATATTAGTGAAAATATCATTTTTGATCACATGGAAAAGTTGGGTATCATTTTTGTACCTCGAAATAGTTATGTACTACTTCTGTTCCTTGGCCCATAGTTATGTATCATTTTTGGGCCTTCACCCTTTAAAATATCTATAGTTATCTTTTTTCCTTACTTATTACATGATAAATCATCTAATAATTCAATTATTTTGAAATACGTTAAAATTTTAAATTTTTAATTTTCATAAAAAAAGTCAAGGTAATCTTATACATTTTCCTCATGGTTTTGAACTGAATTACTATGTATAATATTAAGGACAAGGAAGTACTAGATATTTACTATCTTTAATTATTCCCATACATATAGTGTGTGCCTCCTGTAAGAAGATTTTTATCTAATATAAGTGCCATTAACAATTTTTTCTAAATATTACTTCTGATACAATTTAATTTGGACAAGACTTTTAAATGTATGTAATACAAAATGTATGTATTTCCTTATACTCTTCCTTATTTTAGGTAAAATTAAAAGGGAAAATCACAGTATAATCAGACCAAATGTAAAAAATAATTTTTTTATTTGTCATTCAAAATTTATGAGAGTGAAACGCACTTTCTTTGATATTGGTTAGAGAGCCAAATTAAAGATGATTTATAATATGAATTCTTTATGCGTCGTTAATTAATATCTGTTGGGTCATTCTCACCTGCCAACAACAACACTAAATGAAGAACTCTACGTGTCTATAGTTGTTCCCCTTTAAATTTGTAGCTTCCCTCATGTGCAGATCTCACACTCACCTCCCATTGGACAATATTTCATATTTCCATTAATGGAAACTATGCAAAACCAAGATCCCCATATCACTGAAACCATCACTCTCCTCTCAAACCATTTTTTTTCAAAATTCTCTCAGTTTCTATGGCTTTTCACCCTCTCCGTGTTAACTTCCACTGAAGCATTCTTACTACTTCAAAACTCCCAACCCAAGATCCATTTCCTCCTTCTAAGTATTTTCCTTCTATCTTTTGCTATGAAACACTTTCTTTCAAAGCCTCCTTCAGTCTACCTAGTGGATTACTCGTGTCTGAAACCACCTACTTCTCTTAGGTTTCCCTTCTCCATGTTCGTAGAACATTCCTCCGCTATTGGATTTGAAAAAGAGAGTGTAAGTTTCATGGCCAAGATCCTCAATTCTTCAGGACAAAGTGAAGAAACATGTCTTCCTCCTGCATTACACTTCATTCCTCCTAAGAGCCATCATAGTGAGTTCATCAAAGAAGTTGAGATGGTTCTGTTTCCTATCATTGATGATCTCTTAGCGAAAACAAACTTTTCTCCTCTTGACATAGACATACTCATCTTGAACTGTACTGTCTTTAGTAATGTCCCTTCATTGAGCTCTATTATCATTCATAAGTACTCCATGAGAAGTGACATTAAAAGCTACAACCTCTCTGGCATGGGATGTAGTGCGAGTGCCATCGGCATCGATTTGGCTAAGAATCTTCTAAGTATTCATAAGAACTGCAACGCCCTTGTTATTAGCACAGAGATTTTATCAAGTAGCTGGTACCCTGGTAATGAACGATCCAAGTTGATCCTTAATTGTTTGTTTCGGATGGGAAGTGCAGCAATATTGCTCTCAAATAAGAAAGAAGTGAGGAGATACTCGAAATATAAAGTGATTAGAACGCTCAGAACTCAAAGAGCCTTTGACGATAGAACTTATTTCGCTGCCTATAGGGAAGAAGATTCTCAAGGAATACTTGGGGTGACGATAAAGGGAGATGTGTTTCAAGTCGCCGGAGAAGCTCTTCGTTCCAACATCACCATTTTAAGCCCGAAAATCCTTCCTTTGAAAGAGAAATTGAGGTATGTTGTAAGGGTATTATTGAAGAAGGTGATGAGCAAAACAAAAGATACTCAATATGTTCCGAATTTTAAGACCGCCATTGATCATATTTGCCTACCGTGTACGGGGTGGCCGGTGATAAGGGAGATAGGAAAAGGGATGAAGCTAACAGAGAGAGATATAGAAGCTGCAATGATGACTTTGAATAGGTTTGGGAACCAGGGGTCTTGTTCTCTTTGGTATGAAGTAGGTTACTTGGAAGCCAAGGAAAGAGTTAAGAAGGACCACAAGATTTGGCTAATTGGAATGGGCAGCGGGCCCAAGTGTTGCAGTGTCATTTTGAAGTGTATGAGATCCATTAAAGGAGAGTCAGAAAAGGGCCCATGGGCTGACACCATCCATCAATACCCAATACTTTCAGATCCTGATGCGTAACCGTACCTATTCATCACCGAATAAATGTGCCAATGATCTCATTATGTACGTTGCCATTGGTTATGCCAAAATGTACCTATTCATCGTTTTCTATTTTTGTTGGGGCTTTGTAGTCCAAAGACACCAAACTTCCTTTTTAAGTCTGTTTTGAACGTGAGGTCATGAGTTTGATACCTATAAAGACACAATGAGTGTGTATCATGTGTCAAATACTTGTTCTTTGTGAAAGCAGTATGTTTGAATACTTCTTAGGTTAAGCTAAATATTATGTGTCAAATACTTGTTCTTTGTGAAAGAAGTATGTTTGAATACTTGTGTCAAATACTTGCTACTCAAAAGTAGTTACCAACATCATGAAGTATTTTATGGATTTTCAATACTCAAGAGGTATCATTTTTGCAGCTATGTTATTCATTTTACGGTGAGAACTTAAGGGGATTCAAGTGGACACGCGATGACAGGCGGGAATTTGATTTGAATAAAACCACAAAAGTCTACGCTTATCATCAAAATGAAGGATATGCATGGTGGATTTTCTACTCAAGATAGAGTCCAACATACAAGAAAAGGGCAAAAAATACAAATATAGTTGAAGCAAGTTACATTTTTGCACATGCATAATGATATTATTGATCATAATATATCCTGATGTCCTACTGCAGAAAGATGTAGTTTTAATTAACTTAAATAATTCCACAAATATTTTTTACAGTGAGATTCTTTAGTTCGATAAACAACTCTGAGGAAGAAAATTAGAAGGGTTAACATAACTTTTGGTCCTTCAAGTTTTACCCAAGTTTGTTTTTAGTCCCTCAAGTTTGAAAGACGTGGTTTTAGTCCCTCAAGTTTGTGCTGTTAATGGAGTTAGTCCCCCAACTTTAAAAAGGACCTGGAACATCACTTAACACTGTTAACTTGTCCTATGTGGCAATAACTCTGTTAAGTTGAATGATGTGGCATATGATGAGGATCTGACTGGACATTTTTTTATTTGACTGGACATTGAAAAACAAAACAAATTGCTCCTCTTCAAATCGCACGAAAGAGGGATTAGGGTTCATCTTTTCTCCTTCCAAACAATTCACGTTCTCCTCAAAAAATTCGTCCCTTCTCTTCAAATCGCAGTGCACCTTCCTCAATCACATCAGTTTCATTCTTCCTTCTTCATCGCAGTTCTTCAGCTTCTTCTTCATACTCCCAACCTTCTGGTACTTTTTAGTTTCAATGCAAATATCTGTTTCAATGCAAATATCATTTGGGTGTAATCTGTGATTGGGTATTTAATTAACTACTTTTTTCTTTATTTTTACTTGCCCTACTTGTATTAGAGATACTGATATAGCTGTATTTGTAAGACATTGAATTGTTCATGTTACATATGATAGGCTATCAAACTTTACAGAGAGTGGACCAAAAAGAGATACTTTGGGGATTCAGATAGAGAGAGAGTACTTTGGGGATTGTAGGGACAAAAAAACATTTTTTAGGCTGTGATATATCACACTCCAAGTCAGAATAATGATTTTATATCTTCTCTATCACTTCCTTTCAAAGCTTTTCTTGCAGTGGCAGAGAGAAGATAAAAGGCTTTCAAAACTCAACAGCAAAGCCTGGAAGCTGAAGTAGGTCTCAGACGACTCAACACCTCCTGCAAAACCACACATAAGTATTTCATTTCCTTCCTCACCATTCACCAACCACACAAAAAATAATATACTTCGTTGTTCTCAGAGAATGAAGGGAAGAACGAACCCTAGCCCCCAGGAGTAATTAATTTGGTGTTAGGAAGGTGCGCTGCGATTTGAAGAGAAGGGGCGAAGGCGTGTGAGATGCGAAGATTTGAAGAGAAGGGTTTCGATTTGAGGAGAACGTGAATTGTTTGGAAGGAGAAGAAGATGAACCCTAATCCCTCTTTCGTGCGATTTGAAGAGGAGCAATTTGTTTTGTTTTTCAATGTCCAGTCAGATAAAAAAATGTCCAGTCAGATCCTCATCGTATGCCACATCATTCAACTTAACAGAGTTATTGCCACATAGGACAAGTTAACAGTGTTAAGTGATGTTCCAGGTCCTTTTTAAAGTTGGGGGACTAACTCCATTAACAGCACAAACTTGAGGGACTAAAACCACAACTTTCAAACTTGAGGGACTAAAAGCAAACTTGGGTGAAACTTGAAGGACCAAAAGTTATATTAACCCAAATTAGAACTACAACATTCAATGATCTATTATTAAATCAACTTAAAATAAAAATTAAACAACTCAGAGTTGTTCTGTTCAGCTTGATGAATTTGTTCTTCATTGTTTCCTATTTGCTCTAATTTTTAAGTTTGCCCTTGTAAGAAAAAGAAATAAAAGAAACCAAGTGGAGGTGTAACACCCCAAAAATTTGATTGGAGATAATAAATAATTAATTCGGGACTTTAAGGATGTCAATAATAAATTAAAAATAATTGTAAATAAATTTTGATAATAAGTGTATTATTTCTAGAAATTTAATACTTATCTATTTTATTGCAAAATTAATGAAAATTAATCAGGGATTTTATTTTGGATTATAAATCTTAAAAAAAAAAGATTCAAACAAAATTAATGATGAAGAAAATATCTACCATGATACGACTTTTTAATTTCGAAACTTGACATTTAGAAATAGGGATTTAATTGAAAAGAAGAACTTGTAGAGGGGCCAAAACTTAAATTTCATTAGTCCTTGTATATATATATGATTCTCTTCTCTTCCTACTAGCCCTAGCCGTCATCTATCTCTCTCCCATTCCTATTTCTTCGTCTCTCTCAAACAATTATCTTCTTCAATTCTTCTTCCATGACCCAACACATTTCTCCAAACACTCATGACGTCGCCAACCTCTCAGTTAGTGTGCAAAGACAGAAACAAGTAGTTTAGGTGAACCTTTTCTCTCTATTCTACTTTAATTTTGCTGATTTTTGGGAGTTGAGAGGGGTTTGAACGATTTTCAACGTTTAGGTACAATAATCAATTAAGATATTTGAGAGGGATTATAATTATATACATTTGAACGAGAAAACTTTGTGGTTATTTATTCTCATTGTTGCTCTATTTTCGATTCGATTAGGTGATAAAATTGGTTTTCTCTCTACTAATATTGCTTCTATTTTATTCGGCTTCTATACTGTGAAAAGTGATTGAAACTTTGTGAATATGGGGTTTAAATCAGAAATTATGTCCTTCTATAGAATTTATTTTTCCATTTAACATTTCACTGAGCTATTGGAATCATAGTTAACTGTTCATGGTAACTGAATTCCAATTCTATTCATTTTATTGTGGCTGCAAGGGTGCATATAGAGATTGTTGCATTTCTTTATCCTTTTTGACAATCTTTTTGCTTTCTCAGTGACTGCTGTCATTTTTTTACTAAAAATCAGATATTGGAATGGCTCACCATTGGGCTTCTTGTTACTTGTAATACATGTCCGTAGAAAATGCAAGAGAAGTTGAGGAAGTTCATGTGATATTTTAGTTACTCTGTTATTTTACATTAAGCATAACTTGGTTGTTAGCTGGCTGCATTTATTGTTATTGTGCATATCTTGTTTGTTCGCTATTGGAGTATAATTTCAAGTCTTGATGTTAATATGTTGTTTGTCACTGTTGGTTTCCTTGAACTTCACCCTTATCCTTGACACATCTACATAGTCACTAATTTGTAATCTTGAATTGGTTGATGTTGTTGATTTAGAATAAATGATAATAATTGAATGCATTTGTGGCTGATTGCAAAGAGGGATATTATTATTTGCTTTAATTGGTTTCTTTTGACTTGATTGAGTGAATGTTATTGATGAAATTAAATAGATCTTTTGATAATTGAGAAAGTTGATTAGTGATTATTTGATTATTGATTTTTGATGATTGAGAGAATTATATGGCATATGATCTTTAATAAATTCTTGGATGGTTGTAAAGTTGTAAATATTTGTTTCATAAAATAGAGAATCAAAATGGTTTTAAGAATAGTGCAAATAAGAAAGGGATTGGGTAGTATTATAGTTATAGGAATGAGAGAGGCGCTGAATATAGATATCATATGAGAAAATTTATTAATTCTCTACTATTACATGATGTAATAATAGGAGTGATTGTAGTATGAATTTCGCAAGGCATCGAAAAAGAAAAGAAGAAAGTTGCGGATGTATTACTAAAAGATAATTGGCTGGAGAACAGGTAGCGGGTTATTTCAGTCAATAAAAAAAATAGCATGTTACAACTAATTATAAATTTTAAAATTGCTTCAGATTTTGATAGGGTTTATTTCAGTATTTATATTTATGTGGAGTACTCCAGGCATGAGGAGGGTCGCTCCCCCCATGTCATATTGTTGAATTTATTTTTCTTAGAAAATCCTGTCAGGTGTGCCTACTATGAAAGGCGAATTTATTGCTATAAATAGTAGGTGGTGCAATAGGCACATGCATTATGTATTCTGCCTGTAACAAACATATTGTTAAGGTAGGGGCCCTGTATGAGTGTTTTACTAAAAGGTAGTATCACACCAACATGAGCGCACTATCATTATCTGAGCAGTTTTAAAAGATATATGAATAAAATAAATTGCTATTAGACTCTCAACCGTATTTCAAAATGTTTTAAAAAGATATATGAATGAAATAAATTGCTATTGGGATTCTTTGAATCTCACCCCGTTTTTCAAAATGTTTTCAGAGATGCAGGGAGAAGGTTAAGTTGAGTGACATGGAAGCTTGCTAGGCCCTATGAATATTAGAAATAAATAGTTTGTAATTTGATTTTGTTATATTATGTAATAAGCTAAAAGCTTATGCTATACATAAGTAGGAAGCTATCACCAGAGATAGCCAATTTGTATTAATTGTAATGGTAGTAATATGTGTATTTATTTAAATAACGAAAATGAGTTCTAAATAGATGGACTAATTAAGGAAGTCATTTAATAAATTTATATCCACATGAATTTTGATAACTATATGACTTATTTATTAAAGCTCATTTTTTTTCAAAAGAAAGCTTATAAATAGTTCTAAATGAGAAAATTTATTTATCTATCCTTCAAAATAAAAAGTTTTAATTTATTCGTATTTTTGGGTTTCCAATAATATAACTGAGTGGTTATAAATTGATTAAATGATTATTATTTAGTAAGAAAAAGTCAGGTGTTACAGGAGGCAAATCTATAATCTCACAATTAATACCTCTAAACCACATTAAATTCTGTGTTCCCCCAACTAAATGAACATTCCAAATAATACTCTCCGGTCCCTCCTAATATAAGAGCTAGCCGCCACAAATACGCTTCTTAAGAAAACATGTGAATGTTAATTGAGTGTCTGAAGTTAATGCTTATTTTCTAATATTGCTCATATTTATTATGATACATTTTAGAAAGAGAGAAATACATGAGCATTAATAAATATGAAATAGAGTTAGGGGCAAAGTAGGAAAAACACATTAAATGAGGAGAGAATGTGGGATGAGCTCTTATAATAGGGACCAAAACCATTCAAATTTTGAGCTCTATTAGGGACCGGAGGAAGTACCTCTATAATGCTCACTTTGAAATTAACTCCAGTAGTTGAAATCCAGATTGTACACTTAAATGGTTCAATATGTGAATAATCATTGATTACCAGGTTGAAACAAAAAGAATATTATATATAATAATTTCACCAAGTTAAATATATATGTGTGTTGTGTGTGTGTGTGTGTGTAACATTCTGGACTATTACTTGTGAACCTAATATAACATGTATGCTAAAAGAAAGTTATTGAGATTTTTATCCACATGATACATTGAATTATGTTAGGTCATTGCATTTGTCATGCATGGAAACTCATTAAAACTCAACCATAGTCACAAAGCCCAAGTTGCGAAACAAAAATCTAGTACTCCGGGACCAAAGTTAAAATATTAGGTATAGAGTGGAGCCAAGTTTTTGAATGCTTGACAGTCTCATCCTCTCTTCCCAGCAGCGCAAGGGCCAGCCTTAGCTAGAATTTCGTACCTCATGAAAGCCTCATTTATTCTTCACCATGAGAACCAATATGGTAGCTGTTGGACTTTGGGCCCCTTTTGGTTAAATTACGCAAACTCTTTCACACGCAATTTTAGCTGTAAGACATCAATGAGTAGTTAGTTGAACTGGTAAGTGGACTATAACTCTGTAAGGATGAGAACACGTATTTGAATCTTAGGAAGAACTCTCATTGGGAGAGAGGACAACATTTTTTATATGGGCAATACTCTTATTCCTCGAGTCCGGAATAGTTTGTTGCCAAATAGGCGCTGGATTACCGGGCGGTATATATTAATCAAACAAAAAATTTAACTGTTGGACAGTTGAAATGTGCCTTTCACTTCCCTCCAATGACCTTATTTTTGGTTTCCCTTCAATGCATGGCCGCCATGTCTTTGCCTTCATTTGCAAAGTTCCCTTTCATGATTTTTTAAAAACATTAATATATACACACACAGAGAGAGAGACCATTATATTTTGATTATATTAGATTTTAGACAAATCGTTAGAAAAAAAAGATATTACCTAATATGTGTTTATAAAAATATAAAGTCTATAAACTAGTAAATAAGGACATAGTAGTAAAGTTATTCTTACCTCCCCTCTTTTCCCTTGCAAACCAAACAATAGATCATTAAAAACTGACTCCTCCGTCCCCTCTTTTATAACTAAACCAAATAAGGTATAGTGTAAAAAAGACAAGCAAAGTTCACTACTACAGAATAATCCTATACCAGCGCACCTTTACATGCGCTTCATGAAAAGCGCTGGTAGCTTTCAAGAAGAACAGCATAAAGCACATGTATATAATATGTTAATACATGCGCTTTATAAGAAAGAGCGCATGTATATCATTCAAAGCTATACATGCGCTTAAAGCGCATGTATATAGGGAATCTTTACATGCGCTTCTTGAGGAACTGCGCATGTACATGTTTGTGCCATATACATGCGCTTTAAGCGCATGTATATATCCATCTTTACATGCGCTTTAACCCAGAAAGCGCATGTATAGCTTTTAATTAAAATTATATTGTTTGAACAATATATCCATGCATAGGATGAATTTATATGTTAAAACATGTCTCATACTCATATACATTAAGTTAAACCACCATAAATATATATAATATGTTTATTCTCTTTAGAAATTCTTGGAATAATTAGGGTTAGTGTAACATCCCAATTTTCTAATTAAAAAATAATAAGAAATTATTGAGAAGCCATCTAGAAAATTTAAAGATTTAGGGAGGAATTTTATGATAATGGGGATAATTTATTAATGTTAAACCTTATTATCTTATATTTTAAAGAAAAATATAGTTAAAGGAGTCATTTAGAATTAGAAATCTTCTTAAAGAGTATTATAAATTTTAGACAAGAGTATTATGGAGAGTAAGGGGTATAGTATTATATACAAACTTCTGGGGTTAGAAACGCAATTAAAAATAAACAAGTGGGTATGTGATGACAATTTTCCCCAATCAATATATATAAATACATACTTTGAAAACCCTAACCCACCCAACACAAATCTGATCGTCACTTTCTTCCTCCCCCTCCATCTTCGATTTCTCACTCCCACCTCTGTCTCCCTTCGATCTCTGCGTTCTCCGGCCACTTGCAGCAGCGCCGACGGCCAGAAGCAAGAGATGGCGTGGTCCTTAGGCGACCTCCCTCCTTCCATCTTCGGTTCCATCCCTCCCTGCTCCAAGATTCTTCATTGTTCTCATTTCCTTCAACGTTTCCTCCATCTCCGGTGAACCCAGCAGCGACGCGACGGCGGGAGGAGTTAAGTTTCGGCCAGAAAATTTGGGTGAGAGTGTCCTTTTCAATTCCCACTCATTTTTGCTTTGATTTTTGGACGAGTTTAGGAGAGGCCGATTGATTTCTAGGCTGTTGGGATGAAATAACGAACCAAAATGAAATTAATCTTTGATTTTAAGCATTTGGAAATGATTTTTTGATGTGTTCTTGGATTTCTTTTGGGTTTACACGAAAATTTTAGATTTTTGTATACTTAGGGTTTAATGGAATTAAAAGTTAAATATAAATTCACTTTGCATTTTAAATTATGAGTTGGAAGGGAATTAATGCAATGCTAAAGAATGCACCTGTTTGGTTTTTGGTTTGCTTATTATTTCTTTTGTTTAAATTTTTGTAGTGATTCATTCATGAGGAATAATTAATGTTGTGTGTATGCTTGTATGCTGCTTGAATCTTGCTGAATTTGTTGATCTTTGAGGTTTCACATGTGGATGCCTTACTCTGCAATTTGATTTTAACATGGCTGAATATAGAAGAAAAGATTGATAATGACATTAACATATGGATAGGAAAGTGGTATTCTGTTTAGTTCATGACTAGTAAGGGTAATTATATATGTATGGTATGTTTTTCTGGCATTTGGATTTAAAGAAGTGCTTAGCAGGATATAAGTGTTCATTGAGAATTATTTGTTTGTTAAGCATGTGGTATGTTGAAGTTGTGGTTCAGGTTTTGTTCATTTTCAGGTTTTGACATTTTATTTAGATGTTTTCAACTTTGATTAAAGGTTTATAAAAACAAGATAATAATTATTTGGTCATACATAGTACATTCAGTTTAATTCAGATTGAAATACTAATTAATTGTGTTGTTTTGCCTGCAAGAATCTAATGGTTCTAAAGGTTGTTGATGTTCTTTTCTTTCTTCTCTGTTTGATCCTTGATTGGGTGAAATAAAAGGAGGTTTACAATTTGAAATATGCTGAATTATTGAAGTATGTTGATGACTGATGAGTTTTGGTGTGTATATGGGAAGTGAAGAAGAATTTTAATTTTAAGGAAGTTGACTAATCTGTGGTGTCTCAAATTAGGTATTACTTTCAGCAAATATAAGTTTATGTTCAGTTGTTTTGAATGTGAAGGGTCAAATATATCAATCCAAGTTCTTATATGATTTCATGGACTGTTATGTTAAAGTGATTAGAATTCCTTATTTTTAGTAAGTTGGAAAGTTTGGCTATATCTGTAACCTTGTTTTCTCACATGATTCTAATGTTTTGTATGTCATGAAAAATAAGCTTCAAAATATTAAAATGAAGTAGAATCTGTAGAGTATAGCTGAAAATTGAGTTGTAATGCTAATGTTTTATTAGATTTGATTAGTAACAGGTTGAGAAATATTCTAATGGTGGTAAAAGAATATAAAGCTGATTCTATTATTGATTGTCAATGTGCAATGACCTCTTCTTAGTCTATTATGACTTGGCAGCTTGGAACAGACAAGGAAGATAACCGACTGTTAATTATTTGAATTGTTTGATGGGAAACTTTTGGTTGTTGCTTGATTTTAGTACTTGGTGATTTAAAAATGTCTCTCTCTTCCTTTCGTTCTTCATTTCTTAATATGCTTTCTTTTGGTTTCATTAATTAAATTGTGAATTTGATGATATGTGGTGTGTCCAAACTAAATATTTGATTTGAATCCTGAAAAGGGAGATTATAGATGTTAGCTATGTATGTATGATAAGTGTGTGGTAATTAACATTAACATTTTTCTTTTGTATTATTATCTCTGTTATGTGTTCAGTGTGTATTAACATTAACAATTGGTTGTTGGGTTTGATGATTCAGAATTTTAAATGATTGTTTTACTTAATGGAACAATTCACTGATGCTCAATTTTGGTTTATTTGATCCTCTAGCCATATTTTTTTTACGTTAGTTTCCATTATGCAGAGTCTAATGTCATTATGGAAAAGGAGGTTTGGTGAAGAAGTCAATGAAGATTTGCTTTACATTGTTACTGTAGAGAAGATCCTACATATGGAAGACTTCCAGGAGGTGTGACAGCTTTTATATTTACTCTTGTTTTGAGAAGGCTGTTTTCTTAGACTCAAGTATTCTACTTTCTATTGCTGTACTTTTCATTATATTAGAGTTATCATCCAACACAAAATGTTATGTTTATGTTTCTAGGATGGTGAATGGGTGACATCTTCAGATTATAAAAATGCTCAACCTGATGATCCTCTTCGAGATTGTGCAGAGAAGTTAGTGGATGAAGTTAACACCAACAACATGGAAGATATTACTTGATTTTGCAATGGTTATGTTGATTTGGATTTTCAGGTTAGCTCTGAAGCTTTTATGTGTGTACTGTTCACTTGCTTATTATAATTCACCTTCAAACATACCAAGTTTAGCAATGGCCCTCATATCACTATTCTAAACTGTTTATTGACATTCTTAGAGTTTCATACATGTAAGGAGGAAGTGGGAGTATGCCACTTTTGATAGATGAACTATTTTGGCTAGTTGGTTATTTAATCTAAATGTCTTTTGCTGGTACAACTTTGATGTGTATTTTGGCCGGTACAACTTAGATGACTTTTGGTGGTACAAATTAGATGTAAATTCTGATTGGGATATGTGGATGACTTTTATATTATTTAAAGTAGTTCTTGGTATATATAGGATTTTGGTTATTCTGGCAGGTAGTAATTTAACTGCCAAAAAGCAGAGAAAACGAATTATGACAAATGAAAAAAAAAAGTCACGTGATATCTTTACATGCGCTTTCTTGTAGGGAAAACGCATGTATAGGATTCACCTTTACATGCGCTTTATAAAAGGCGCATGTAAAGATGTCACATTTACATGCGCTGTTATTTAAAAAGCGCATGTATAAAGGTATATATACATGCGCTTTCTTGTAAAGAAAACGCATGTATAGGTATATCTATACATGCGCTTTTTAAAGCGCATGTAAAGCCTTTCCCGGCGAGGGCATTGCCAGCGCTTTTTAAGCGCATGTAAAGACCAAAATGAGCGCATGTAAAGGGGTTATTCTGTAGTAGTGGTTTTACATTTGATATGAAATTAGTTGGATTTGTCTCCCATGGTAGATATATTCTTATAATGATATGATCTGGCTGCATCGGTGGAGCCGAGAAAACGGGCTAACACACTATAAACGGTTAGTCCGACCTGACCCGCATTAGAAGTGGGTTAGCCCAACCTGGCATTTTTGCATGCGAGTTGGAAATATCATGACCTGATCCATATATATTGATAAATGCAGGCTAGCCCGAATTTCAGACTGTATTACTTAAAAAATTAAAATTTAACATTAAGTTAGCAAAATGTACAAAAAAATTTAGTGACAAAATCATTTACCAACAAAGTAAATGGATAAATTTATCTGTCCAAATTCCAAAACAACAAAGTAAACAAATTCAAAATAGTTTAGCACTTTCAAATATCCTTAACATAAGTCATATAATTATCTAATCAACAAAATATATATTATGTAATCTCCAACTTTGCCCTTTGTGTGGTTGCCAATAGCAGAGCTAAAAATATCTCTAACATATTACAATGTCAAAGGACCTTTTAGCACTCCTTTTTCAATCTCATGCGGGAAACCTCATATGTAAGAACATATATTTATGACTTCGGCAATAATTTCTTCCCCATATGCTTAATATATTACTTAAACTCACAAACGTACGTCACACACACTTCAAAACAAAAACCTGATAACAAATTCAAACAGACGCGACAGAACGAAAGTAGGAAGATGAGTTTTAGTTTAATATGGGTTTTAGAAGAAAAGGAAAACAAGTTTTTTCTTTTAAAAAATTAAGCGGGCCAATCTGCCAACCCGACGGGTTAGCTCAACACAACCCGATTATATCGGTCTAGCGGGTTGATCCACCCCGATATTTTTTAAAAGCGGGCCGGGTTGAAAAGTCCCAACTCTATCAGTGCCTAGTCTATTCCTTTTTGTTTGTATATTATGCCAATTAGGTAAAAAATATTGATAATGAAGAGATGGAAACTTTCAAGCTTCATCTCCCCTTTCCTTAAAGCTCTTAGCTTTAATGTAATGTTCAAATTATGAGTCTGCTATCAGTATTTTCCTTGTAGCTTTGACACATTCTGTATAAAAATACTAAGCATTGTACTTTTCAGCATATTCCTTTACCCATTCGATTACTGAGCTCTATTCACTTGTTGCCTTTATCTTTTGTTTGCTCATGGTCAAATTATGCTCAGAATAAGGGCTCCTCATCTGAATATGTGATTAGTGTATAGCAAACGTAATTGATCACACAAGTCACTTCATCGCTTAGTCTCTTTATGACATTCAACTTCTAACTCCATTCATCCCTTGTCCTCTTTCTGATTGGATTCTTCTAAAAGAATACTGACAATTACTACTATTTCCTCATTCAATTAGGTATCTCTGTTCGCCTATTATTTCTTCTGATCACCCATCTGAGTCTTTTCTATCCAGCAAAAGCCCAAAGATCTTACTCAGTTAAACTCTTGTATTCGCATGGTATCAAAATACTACTCCTTCTGTTCCTAAATATAACATCACTTTGGGGAAGTGGATAAGTTCCTAAATATAAGATCACTTCCTATTTTATATCAAGTTTTGCCCAAACTACCCTTATACTCACTCTTTTGATTAAAAACCCATCCTCTTTAAAGTTAAGTAATTGAGGGGATTTTGGGAAGATCGTGTAATTTTATTGTTTTCCTTAATCTCCCCAAATTAACCAAAGTGATCTTATATTTAGTAATGGAGGGAGTATTCAATTGTAGCTCAAGTACGTCGTTTGAATACAGGACATTCTAATCGGGGTAATGGTCAACCTTTATTTAAAATCCATTCTGATTTTGTTCCAATATGCATAATTCTCACATTTATGTCTGATTTGCTTCTGAGATTTCCTCAATCAACCTCCATCCTTTAATTTCCGAATGATCTTGCTTGCAATTATGTTCAGATTTGCATGCCCTTATGATAGATACAATTAGGTCTTTTTAATTTAACTTCCCCTAGACCATGTCTGCATATAGCCATGATATCTCATTTTTTATTGATGGGGAGAATATCTTTATTGAGAATCGAAGTTTCCTCAATATATATAGTCCGAAAATCCTTGATGGAGAGAAAATCATTTCTGATCTTGTACTTTAAAATCTCATGAGGAGGAATATGACATGACAGTGATAAACAAGCGGATTCTTGAATTTCAATATGTAATACTCCTTCCGGTCCTAAATATAAGACCTAATTGATTTTTTCATAAAATCCTATAAAAAGCAAAATAAGTTAATTATAAATTGATTTCCCTATTTTTTTCCCTTAAACTAGTTTATTTTACCTAAACTAATGTATAATCTAAAAATATATCAAATATGTCATGATTTAGTAGTCTATTTCGCAACATTAACCTCTCAAAAAAAAAAGTCAATTAGATCTTATATTTAAGACCGGAGGTAGTATAATCATTGTTCTTGTAGATAGATATCTTTTGTTCACAACATCCCATATTTATTCTTCCGGCTTCTGCATCGGTGATATCTTAAGATTCTCAATCTTGTCAGCTGATATAGTAGTACACTTAAAATATTTTTCTTCCAAGTTGGCTCAAAAGTAGAACCCTGGATTCATTTGAGGTGATACTTCTTCTTCTTGGTCTCTGGAGGAGACACATTTTCATGATGATTGACGAACATTAAGCTCCATGATTGTTCTTCTTGTTTTTTTTTATATATATATTCCATGATTGTTCTTCTATGCCGGTAAGCTTGAATAAAAAATATTTGGCACTGATTTTTTAATAGTATTCACAAGTCCCATGTTGTCCTGGACTGAAGGACTCTGATTCTAATCCACATAGATTTCTTCCATTGAGTTAGGGAGAATGTATTCCTAAGAGTCGCGCTTTTGATATAAGAGGAATTGAAGCTCCATGCTACACAGTAATGATGAACTGATCCCTTTGAGGATAACTGAATGGGGATCCAGATTTTCTTCTTGTTTGAGTGATCCTCCTTATGCAAACTTTTTAATCGATATACTCAACCTTGCTTAGGCATCATCAAAACTAATCATATTCAACACATTTGATTATAATAGATAATACTTACAAAGAGTTTAAACAGTAAAAAATTTAATATATGAGCTTGGTTTTATTTAAGAAACAAGACCCCGACAAATCTTTCTGTTTTAGCATCAATTAGAATTAGAAGACAGCCAGTTGTATTAAGGAATTGTTTAATTTTCTGTATTGCCATTAACTAATTCAGTAATTTGGACACGTAGCTTTTTTCTTCACCTGTTTTTTGTTTTTAAATATATAAGACTATTTGCAAGTTCGCCTAATTTAATTAATATATCGTGATTGGAAGAGTGTTTATAAATATACTTTTGAATTATCACTATGTCGATCGATTTACTATTAGAAGACATATTTTTAAAGCTTTTATGCTTAAATTTAGTTAAGATACAAACAAACCTCTCATCATTGGATCAACAACATCCTATTGGTAAAAACAAGAAAACTACTTCTAACCCTGTCATATATTTGTTTTCTAGTGAAAGAAAAAATTCATTCCACCGAAATGGTTTTTGAGTTCCGTCCTGTATTATTAGATACCCATGTGATATATATGTGTGTGTGTGTGTTTATACACGTTCTGAGATATACAATAATGCAAGATCAGATATTTATATGCATGTTTGACTTAATTAATTAAAATGCATACCCTCACTAAAATAAATCTTGTTTCATATATTCTTTTTTTATAATATAACGTGTAACTCTCTTTCAAAATAAAGGATAATTAATTAATATTAATTAAAATATTTTTCTTAACTGAAAAATAAAAAAAAATATTTCAATAAACTATTGAGATAGTTAATATTTCTACAGGGAAATTAAGAAAGAAAAGCATACCAATAAAAATCTTAATATATGCAACATGTAATTAAATTATATAATAGTTACGTTTATAAGTAAAATAACCTAATTTTGAGGAAAAAAGACACATTTGATTATTTTAAAGCGGTGTGTTTTGTATCATATAATTTTTCCAAGAAAAGTAATTAACTTGTTCTTATAATTAGGACTAGATGGAATATTATTATGATTTAATTAATTATATTAGCAAGATATATACATTACATTTAATTTATTTCTAAGCAAGATCTAATTTGGTTTGAACACATTCCACAAGAGTGTGAATTTTCACTATCAGTATAAACAATGTATTTCCATAAAAAAGTAAAAACAATAATGCATTGAATAAAATTATAGAAAGACAACTACAATACAAATGTTTGGATTGTTTAAAGCTGTACTCTCAGGTTTCTCAAGCATAATGTTATCGTGGAGTTGCCACTATTTATAAAATATATTAATCATGTGTACGTCCGAAAATACAATCTACAAATGCAAGTTGTGCAAATTCTTGTATATTTAGAAACTATCAAAGTTATACCATGAAGCACTTTGTTTTTAAATAAAGTGATCGTATACTTATTTTTGTCAGTGTGATAAGGATTTATCAAACGAAGCTGAAGAATGAAATTGATGATCATTCCTACTTGTCGTCTGAAATAGTGACGTTTAACAACTCAGTTGGAAGTGAAAAACGTTAGTAACATTTAACAACTCAGTTGGAAATGAAAATAGTTTGCCATAATCAAAGTCTTTTAAAAAAAACACTGAAACCACAATCAAATAGTCAATATCGTTTTCTCAGCCACTCCCTTCCTCTACCCTACCCGATCAACCCATATCCATTTTAATCTCATGAGCTTTGATTTCTTAAATGACGCATATATAGATGTGACAGGAGCCAAACCGAGTAGTTCGTAGTCAATTCACTCCTTTAATTTTGTCACCTCCTATACCTATTATAAATTTTTTTTGCTGTATCCCTATTATAAATTTTAGTTTGTAAGGACGGAATATAATCAGTAAATAATTAATAATAAGAATAAATATTAACAATTAGTTAGTATGGGGGTTCGTGTATTTACTTAAGTATGATGTACATTCTATACAATATTTGGCGTAAGTTTTCCTAAATGTTTTCATTACTTATCTTTATATTATTTTGAACTCGAAAATAATTAAAGTTCAGAATTGAAAAAATGAAATAAGTCTATACAATATTTAACTACCAAAAAATTGATAAAACGATTATTGGAAAAGTCAAAGATGAGTAATAAAAATCTAGGAGCTGTGTATTGAAAATGTAAAACAAAAAGAATTATGAAAACTATTTAATGGAATAAGTACACTTAAAAGTTATTTATGATGCTAAGTTAAACTTAAAAAAAAAACTTTATGTTGTTAGATGGAATGACCGTTAAAAGCTAATGTTAAGTGCAAAATTGCACCTAAAAATATTTGGGTAAAGGCCCAAAAATGATACATAACTATTGGCTAAGGAACAAAAATATTTGGGCAAAGGCCCAAAAATCCACTTCTTAAGAAAACATCTAATTGTTATTTGATTGTTTGCGATTAACATTTTTTTTTTCATTTCTACCCATATTTATGAGTAGTTGTATTAGGAGAGAGAGATATTACTACATATTTGAATAAGTGGAGAGAGAGAGCTAAAGAATAAATGAGATAGATAATAAATGGAGAGAGAATGTGAATTGTTAGTGCATATTGGAGTGGAAAAGGGGATGGGATTCTCTCATAATCCCTCCCCTCATACTCCCTCATTATCACTTGTATACGCCATTGGATGAAAGATCCAATGGTTCAGATTTAATATTTTTATAAAAATAATATAGTTAAAAATAATATATACTTGTAAAATAATTTTACAGTTAACTAAATTCAGTTAACTGTAAAATTTTTTTACAGTTAACTAGATAAGTATGTATCTCTTATAGATCCTTCTATTGAAGTGAAATAAGTCTAGATAGTTGAAATTTTTTATGCTAAAAAGTTTTCAAATATAAAAAAAGTTAAAAGTTCTCATTTATTTTATAGTATAATACATTTTTTTTATTTTTCATGATACAAGTGACAAATTATGAGCTCTTAGATGAATCTCAATGGCCAAAATAATACCCAAATAGGGGTTTATGAGGGATTAGGAGGGTAGGATTCTGAGAGAATCCGAACCCGTGGAAAAGATGGAGAGAGAGAGAATTGTTAGTGCATATTCCTTCCTCTCTCATCCTAATATCTCTCAAAAAATTAAATGACCCAACCCAAATAATTGATTAGGGGTAGAATTGGAAAATTTGCAATAAATGTTCAGACAAAGTGGGGTGAGCTCTTATATTAGAGACCAAAATCATTCAAATTTTTGGCTCTTATATTAGGGACCGAAGGGACTAGGGAGTAGTATATAATATTCCAAGGTACAAAAATGATACCCAACTTTTACCATGTGATCAAAAATGATATTTTCACTAATATGACAATAATATTAGACATGAAATGTCCAATATACCTTTATTATTAAATAAACTTTTACCGGACGGTGAATAATTTATAAAGGCATTTTAGAAATTTCATGTCTAATATTAGTGTCATATTAGAGAAAATATCATTTTTGATCACATGGTAAAAGTTGGGTATCATTTTTGTACCTTGGAATAATTATGTACTATTTTTTGTTCCTTGGGCAATAGTTATGTATCATTTTTATTGTTAAAATTACACACCACAGAAAAATTAAAAATTAGATGTTATAAATGCATTTGAAGATAGCATCTTCATTACCCTATTATTGCATACATTATCCGTGGTCCTTACTACAATATCTAAATCTTATACTTTTGGGTTGTTTTAGATACACAATTTTTACTAGAATTTTAGATGCACATTAACATAATGGATTTTTGGTAAGTTAAAAATGAGGGCAAAATTACACCTAAAAAGCACTTTATATACGGGCATGCACATATTTTATCTAACATTACTTTTTAAAGGTAGAATCGAGCCACATATAAGATTCAGATGTATAATGAAATTGAAAAATAACATTTACAGGGTGCTAATTATAAGTGCTACTTTTTTTGGTAAGAAAAGTTTAGGAAGGGGTTTGGGCTCAACTCAATTCAAGAGCAAGGCACCTAGCTCATGATTCACTCACTGGGGCGTGTTCCTGTGGGTTCTGGGGCATGACTAGCAAACTCATTCTGACTGTCCACACAGATAGGTTACTCTCAGCTTCACTAAGCTAGAGATGTCTCCCCAAGCGCCGCGATAGAGACACAACAAAGTATCACTCCCCAGGAATCGAACTCGCGACTAGGTGAACAACTCGATGTTCATTGTTCAATCATTTCGCCACTGAACCTAGAGACGATGGGTAATTATAATTATAAGTGGTACTTTACCCAATAGTAAATATTATTTTGGACTTCTATATCCATTTTGACAAAAATATATTGATCAATAGATATAGATTGGTCTTAAACTAGGATAATATAATAAAATAAATCTACACAGTTTTTCCCAACGTCATGGTGGTTACTAATAACTCCTGGGCAAGCTTTTAAAAGCCGGACCGAGCCGGACGGTCCGACCGGTCGGACCGTCGGCCGGTGGCTAAAACGGCCCGATCCCCTCGATCGGGCCGTTTTACTGTGCGACCCGGTTCGACCCGGAGTTGACCCGGGTCGACCGCTGTTGACCCGGGGTTGACCCGGGTTGAACCGCTTTTGACCCGCTTTTGACCCGGCCAGAAATTGACAACTGCAAAAAAAAATATATCAACAGAAAAAAAATGAACTTGATTAAAAAAATATCTTCATCCTAATTATATTAAGTTATTAAGTATTAACAATATTTATATATTTAATTTTCATTAAATTATTACGTCACCGGTTCGACCGAACGGTCCAACCGTTTCAACCGTTTCAACCATGACCCGCTCAGTTTTCCGGCTCGACGTCCGGCTCGGGTTTTAAAACCTTGCTCCTGGGTGAGTCTCACCTGCCAACCACAACAAAACATGAAGAACTAATAAGCCTCCATGTTCAGTCATTCACCTTCTATATATAACACTCTTCCCTCATGCACAGATGGAAACACCCAACACCATTGCTGCCTCTTGCCTTCGATCTATATCTCTTTCATTTTCCCAAATGGAATCCATTTCTAAACAAAACCAAGCCCCTCTCTTTCATAAAACCACATGCCCTAATCCTGAAACTCTCTTCTTACACCATTTCCTGTCAAAAATCTCTCAATTCCTCTGGCCTTTCACCCTCTCACTCCTAGCTTCCACTGAAGCATTCTTACTCCTTCAAAACTCACAACCCATGATCCATTTCCTCCTTCTCTGTATATCCCTTTTGTGTTTTTTATTCAAGCATTTTCTTTCAAAGCCTCCTTCAGTTTATCTAGTGGACTACTCATGCCTAAAACCACCAGCCACTTGCACGGTTCCCTTCTCCACTTTCCTAGAAAATTCTTCTCGTATTGGTTTTGGCAAAGAAAGTGTTACTTTCATGTCCAAGATACTGAATTCTTCAGGACAAAGCCAAGAGACATGTCTTCCTCCTGCATTACACTTCATTCCTCCCAAAAGCCATCATAGTGAATCCATCAAAGAAGTTGAAATGGTCCTATTTCCTGTTGTTGATGATCTCTTAGCTAAAACCAACTTTTCTCCACTAGACTTAGACATACTCATTTTGAATTGTAGTGGCTTTTGTCCTGTCCCTTCTTTGAGCTCCATTATCATCAACAAATACTCCATGCGAAGTGACATGAAAAGCTACAGCCTCTCTGGCATGGGATGTAGTACAAGTGCCATAGCCATTGATTTGGCTAAGAATATTCTTAGTGTTCATAAGAACTCCAATGCCATTGTTATCAGCACTGAGATTTTATCAACAGGTTGGTACCCTGGCAAAGAACGTTCCAAGTTGATCCTCAATTGTCTCTTTAGAATGGGAAGTGCAGCAATACTGCTATCAAACAAGAAAGAAATGAAGAAAAGATCAAAATACAAAGTGACTACGACTCTCAGAACTCAAAGAGCTTTTGATGATAGAACTTATTTTGCTGCCTATATGGAAGAAGATTCTCAAGGACAACTTGGGGTGACACTTAAGGGAGATGTGTTTCAAGTGGCCGGCAAAGCTCTTCGTTCCAACATCACCATTTTAAGCCCAAAAATCCTTCCTTTCAAAGAGAAATTCATGTATGTTGTGTGGACATTGAAGAAGGTGTTGATGAACAAAAGAGGAGAAGATAATATTCAGTATGTGCCGAATTTTAAGGCGGCTGTGGATCATTTTTGCCTGCCATGTACTGGGTGGCCAGTGATAAGGGAGATTGGGAAAGGGATGAAACTTACAGAGAGAGACATGGAAGCTGCATTGATGACTTTGTATAGATTTGGGAACCAGGCATCGTCTTCTCTTTGGTATGAGGTAGGTTACTTGGAAGCCAAGGAAAGAGTTAAGAAGCACCACAAGATTTGGTTAATTGGAATGGGCAGTGGGCCCAAGTGTTGCAGTGTCGTTTTGAAATGTTTGAGATCCATAACTGGAGAATCCGACAGGGGTCCATGGGCTGACAAAATCCATCAATACCCACTTTCAGATATGAATTCCTAGCCATACCTATTCAATGTGCTTCTGTTACTTATTTTCTGTTCAATGTGCTTCTGTTACTTATTTCCTACAGTTTGTCCGCAATCATATGTGCTTATTCCAATATATTTGTCTGCTTTTAAATTATTGTTTTTCTTTCGAAGTACTTTTTCTTTAGTGATGAAGTAGAGTAAATATGTTTGTACTAATGAAAATAATGCCTTTGAGAGCCTTCTTGGCCGGCTCACTTCTCTTCTCTTCCCTTCCTCTTCCACTTTTGGGGTAGTGGGATTTCTGCCGTTGTTGTGCAAGTTTTTCAATGGCATTTAATTTCCCTCCTAATTGTAATCAGGGAAAGAGACGTCTGTATTTTTTGATATAGTTCTCGAAACAACCACTACTCTGTCATTGATGTTGATGACGAGATTTTTCTACCCACGAATTATGATCAAATAATGATGAAGATGAATGATAGGGTTCTCGAAGGCGGCGATTCTCTCCTACCAATGTTAAGTTGATATTTTAGCATATATATCTATTCTTTGTATTTAGATTTTATTCTTGCATATCCTTGTTTTGTATTTTCAATGTTTAATGAAATAATATGTTATTCGATTTGACCCTTCTTTAACCATCCTTGACCCAATAATAAAGAAAAGTATACACCAAACTTGCAACCTATAAAGTTAAACAATTAAATAGGTGTTTGGTGTCCCATCCCGTGGGCCAGATGGAATATAATTCTTTTTTTTTATTACAAGATGGAATAGAATTCTTTTGATTTCTCAAGGGTATCCCACCCGCGTGTCAAGTGAGACTAATCCTTCGCTGTTCTGAAGTCCCATGTAGGGGGTAGACAGCTGGCCTGTGAATTTGCTCCATTCGCAAGATGATGGAATAGAATTCTATTTTGACTTACAACATTTTTTTGCGTAATTTTTATTGTTTATATATCATACCAAAATTTCAGTTAAAAATATATCATACCAATAAAATGCCCCATAACTGTACAATTCTATTGAACAATTTAATCATATGTATCAAATTAATTGGGGATTGAGCCTACCACTCACATATGACAACCATGCTCAACATATGTCAATGAATGAAAAGAAAATTGAAAAAAACTGAAACAGTGTCCGAAAAAGATTAAAATGAAAAATTATTAACATGAAATGATCAAATATATAGAAGTAAAAATATGATTTACATCTATAATTCGTAAAGAAAAGGGTTATAGAAATGTGGAGTTAACATTATTGTATCAGTTCTATATAAAGAGTAAAGAGTGACTGAAAAAAATATAAACGCAATGAGTAATGCATGTATTAAAAATGAGCAATGTGTGATGTAGCTCATCTTTCAAATGAGTAAGAATAATTGACAATTTTATATATAAGAAAATCAGTATGTAAAAATTCACTTGAAAAGCTAGTCTTTTCTCCTTTGAAGTTTGAACGTCCTAACTTGATAACAAATAATCAATTTTGAGAAGGAAAGTTGACTTCGGTTATTCCATTCCTCGCAACCACCATTTGGGAAGGAATGTAAGTTATCTTGGTGTTTATATAGTTAAGGAAGAATTTTTTATCAGATTAAGGAAGGTTTCAATTGATGCTTCTCACTTAATATACCTAGCAAATTTCCCAGAGTTGATCATTTTTAGAAGTTTTTGTGGATCATTTCCCTTCCACACAAATATTTTCTGATCGTCTGGAAACTACTTCGCCATTAATTTAGTCTTGTCTTCTTCTAATATTTTTAAAGCGCATCATATTAATGTGAATGGTTTTTATCTGTTAATTCTAGCTAATACAGAAGAAACCTTAGGTTTTGGGTCATTTATTCATTTCTCTTGCCCGTATGTTAAATTCATAGGGTTAAAGTGCGAAAATGCCCGCGTAATTGTCACGAAAGTGTAAAAATACCCATTAAAACTTTTTTGAGCAAAACTACCCATCAAATTTCAAAACTAGGGCAAAAATGTTCATCATAGTTACTTTTTTTGACTTTTTCACTCATAATCCTCTGTCGTGTCATCATCATACAAGGGCAAATAAATATATAAGTTTGCCACATGTTTTAGTGATAGATGAATTGACAAAAGATTATGCGTCAAAAAGTAAAAAAAATAATTGTAATGGTCATTTTTCCCCAATTTTAAAATTTGATGAGCAGTTTTGCGCTAAAAAATTTAACATGGGTATTTTTGCACCTTAGTGACAATTATGTAGGATTTTTTGCACTTTAGCCCAAATCCATATGATTTAGATGTTTCCGGATTGACTTGCCTACCAAAACTTTTCTTCCATCAACTCTTGGATCAAAGTCACCCTTTTAAATGCATATAATGAATGACATGGTATGCATGGTATGCTTATCCTCTTGGGGGAACTATATATGGCACAAATAAAACCTTACATTATGCCAGGGGGTCAGCCATAAAGAGTCGTAGGAAAAAAATCAATTTCCATTATCTTGCATGTTCCTCATCTTCCATTTGTCAAGCCAACTCTGTCACCCATATGTTTTGCAAGTCTAGGATATGATTTGAATCTCAAAGCTAAGCAAGCATGGACAATGCTTATGCATATATTTCACTAGTCAGAGCCATCTTTTTGTCATATTTTGCTATGTCCCGTGATTTGATCTGGAATTCCGCCATTTCTTTTTGGTCTTTTCCCTCTCTTTCTCTAATCTTAATCATCCATCAACTCTGATAACTAAAAAATTAAAAAGGAAAGAGAGGTAATAATAATAGAAAGATACTGTAAGTTAGAAAATAGGAATACGTGAAAAATAGTTATAGAAACTTGTGGCACGGATTTGATGGATGACTAAGATTAGGGAAAGAGAGGAGAAAAGGACAAAAAAGGGAGGGGTTCCAGATGAGTCATAATTAAAGGTGGAATTAGTTTAAGCCAGACCTGACATGTTTTGTAGTGGACTGACATGAGCATGTAGCTTGAAGGTTGTTTAAAGGCCTGCTTACTAAAATAGGCCACCAAAAATTTTTTCTATTAAGCATAGCTTGGAGCTAAATATAGGTCAGACCCAAGACTTTTGATAGATAAGCTAGCTCGCTTATTTCCACCTAATCATAATAGTATTCTATTCGAGCATTTTTGTTAGACTAAGGACCCGTTTGGTCCAGTTACATTGCAAGCCTACAACAGTAATCAAGATTACATTAACATATTACGAGGCTTTTAGTTGCTCTTTGGCATGTTAATATGTTTTAAAAAAATGGTAATCAAAATTCACCTTGAGCTCAATACATGTGGTTGTTCTTTGTTTTAAAGTAGTTCTCTATTATTAATGGGTAGTTAGTTGAACTGGTAACACTACAACAAAAAAACACCCTAAATGGGACGGTTGCATTTCAGCGGTTACATGCAAACCGCCGAGATGTGTCTACATCTCAGCGTGTTTATTGTAACCGTTGAATTGAAAACGTCAGTCAACACAATTTTTCTTTTTAAAAACAAAATTGACACCTAAGCGGTTACAACCGCCGTTCAGTAAACAAATATGATTAAAATAATAAAATAAACCGGGAATATTAAATTTTTTTAAAATAATAGTAATATTCTATTACTCCACGGCGGTTGTAACCGCCGAAACCAGTTTGCTTATTTAAAATATCAGAAAGGAGTACAGAGAAGCTTCTACAGATTTAAATTTTGTTTAAATTTTAATAACTACACAGCGGTTGTAACCGCCGAGAGTTTTTTTAATAAATTTTTAAATACATTTCAGTTCAGAGAGAAGAAGCTTCTGCAATCTGAATTTAATTTTAAAATACATATCGGCGGTTCCAACCGCCGAGATGATTCTCGAAATTGGAGCTGACTGTTTACACTCGAACGTTGCAGCTCCTCGAAAACATGAAAGTTAATTAATTAACCCACATCAGCGGTTGTAACCGTCGATGTGCGATGTCCTATAAATACCACTCGCATCAGTTTCATTTTCAGCTTGTGTGATTGTTTTCCAGCGTGTTTTCTTTCACCTTCATCTGGCCCACCTCTTGCGAATACTTCCAGCTAGTTCTTCTATTATACTCCCTCCGGTCCTAAATATAAGACCTAATTGATTTTTTCTGAAAAATCCTTAAAAAAATAAAATAAGTTTATTATAAATTGATTTGCCTAATTTTTTCCCTGAAACTAGTTTATTTTACCTATAAACTATTGGATAATCTAAAAATATATCAAATATGTCATCATTTAATAACCTATTTCGCAACCTTAATCTCTCAAAAAAAAATCAATTAGGTTCTATATAAACTTTGTGTGGTTCAATATTGTCAAAGTATGAATCAATTACTTAATTTTAGTTGTTTAATTAAATTTTAGTTTTAAAAATTCTCTAGTTATTGTATTTAATTATTATTTGTATACTAATATATATTATGTTTAATATCTTTTGTTAGAGAAAATTTGAGATTGTAGATAGACATGGTTCCATGAAGAGCTATGCACTAAAGAAGATAGGGGATGGGTGGAATCCGAAGAGAAATGATTATTCCAACAAAAGGAATCCGAAGCGCTCTCATTAGGAGAAAGGACAACCTTACTTATGTGGACAACACTTCTACCCTCGAGTCTGGATTAGTCGGTTGTCAATAAGCGTCAGATTACATGGCGGTGATTAAAAAAAATGTAGCTCTACATTAGTTATTCATTAGGAAATAACTCCTTAACTTAATTTCTAGGAGGGCTCAATAAGAAGCAACCTCTTTTTGACCTACCGTCAAAAGATGCAGTTTTAAAATCATGTGTCAATATTTTTTTAATTATTTCTCTCCAAGTGTCATTTATTAAATATAAAAAAAACAGAGCACAAGAGTCAATGTCGTTTTATTGTTCCCTGAAATCACCATAGAAACAACGGCAATGATAAAAACTGAAGCCCATGCCATGAATGGAAGTTGAAGAGTTAGTTAAACTGTTAAAGTATGAAGTCAACTCCTTTAGCGATCCGTGACATAGGAATATTCATCGACTCTAATGCCAATGATAACCTTAATTCTCCCGCCAAGCTCAAGGCTGCCAGTAGAAGTGTCTATGCAAACCGCCCTTCCTTTTTCCTCAGGCGTGCCATGCACGTGCTTGCAGCAGCCAAAGCTAAGCTCTTCTTGGCTCTCTGTGCTCTCTCCTTCTTCCTTTTTCTCACTTCCAAGCTTTCTTCTTTCATGGGTTGGATCCCTTTTCATCCCTCATCTCTTTCTTCTCCATCAAGGTCATTCTTTTCTTTTTTTTTTGTGATGAATTTTATTGGTTTTTTGTTTGACTTTTTGTTTTTTGTGATTTGGGTTTTGTTGATGGATTGGTTTGATTGATGGTATTGACTACTCCCTCCGTTCCTAAATACTACCTCCGTTCCTAAATATAGGATCTAATTGACTTTTTTTTTTTAGAAATTAAGGTTGCGAAATAGGTTATTAAATGATGACATATTTGATATATTTTTAGATTATTCATTAGTTTATAGGTAAAATAAATTAGTTTAAGGGAAAAAATTAGGTAAATCAATTTATAATTAGCCTATTTTGTTATTTTAAGGATTTTCCAGAAAAAGTCAATTGGGTCTTATATTTAGGACCGGAGGGAGTATAAGATCACTTTCCCTAATTTGATCAGATTAAGGAAGTTAGTTAAGTTAGTTATTTACACATAATATTACCAATCTATCCCAATTATATACCTTTATCCACACTCTCCTTCTTTTGCTTGTTATTATAGATAAGCATTGTAGGGTTAATCTGGGAAAAATAAGAAAGTGATCTTATAATTAGGAACAAGCTGAATTTCAAAAATGATCTTATATTTAGGAACAGATGGAGTAGTTTACTGTTTATTTTTCATTTGGATTGTTTTTTCATGCTTGTATGATATACAGTGTGTTTTATTGCAACATGGATCTAAACTGCTGTCTTCCTGTTCTATTGCCAAGTTATTATATTTATGGATTCAATACTAGATTTATTGGTGCTAGTCCTTGAAATGAAAGCGTGTTGTAGAACATGAATGCTATATTATTCAACCTGCAGTTTCATTATTTTACTCTACTTCATGATGGCATGAATGTGTCTAAGAGTAACCACGCAGATGCACCCATGAGTTGTTTTGATTTGGTGTGTATGTTTTTGGATTATCCAAATATGGAGTAGTAGCACTTTACCTAATGCACAAAGTTAGTGATCTATATTTATATAATGAACTGACATATTGCAAGGACATTTCCATGATGACTCTACAAATTCTAAAATTTCCTTGCAATCTTGTGATGGTGGATATGGAGAAGTTGATCACTTTGGCTGATATTCTGCTGAGAAATGTTGTTCTCTTTTTGCAGAAGAAAGAGTATTAGATATTAGTGTTTAGGCTAGAGTAAGAGATTTGATGTCTGATTAAAAGAATTTTGTATAAAAAATTCTTGATGTTGGATCACCAATTGCAAGGTGATGTTTGAAAACAGTGGATTTTCTCCCTCGGCTTGGTTGTGGCTCATGTTTACAATGTGGCTTTCTCCTTCTCTGAACACATGAATTCAAAACTTATGTTTTAAATTGTTGTACATGACTTAGGTGTATGAATTGGTATTGATAGATTTTTTGTTATGGTAATACAGGGGTGGGTATACTGTGCTTTTGAACACTTGGAAACAAAATTCTTTTCTCAAGGAAGCGGTTGCTCACTATGCATCTTGTCTTGGGACTGATGCAATAAACGTTGTGTGGGGTGAAAGCCAACCACCATCTGAACATTTGAAAACCTACCTTAAGAAGATTGTGGCTTCAAAGTCACGAAGATCTGATATGCCAAACATTAGATTTTATGTCAATGAGGATGATAATTTTAGCAGGTTCAAGCCTATGGATAGTCTTCAAACAGATGCAATTTTCTCTGTTGACGATGATATGATTGTTCCATGTTCAACACTAGATTTTGCTTTCTCTGTATGGCAAAGTGCTCCATTCACAATGGTTGGATTTGTTCCTCGAATGCACTGGCTGGATAAAGAGGTTAGTAATTGACATATAACCATTTTCTATTACTAAAATGTTACCCAGAACAGTCACTTTGACATTTAGTTTTTATATTAATGTTCTATCAGAAGGAATTAATAAATGATGGTTAGATAAATGAATGTAAAAAGCCAGTAGCATGTGAGACTGTGAAACTTGATTGTTTATTGTGGTATTATGAATGTATGATGCCTGCATGTGAGATGCTAACGGCCGAGGTTTTAACAGTATGCAATGAACCCACTAAATAGAACTGGTCATTAATGAGCACACGAATGTTTGATTGGATCTCTATAAGAAATGGGTAATCTGAGAGCGGACAAAGAAGGGAGGCTTTATTTTATTGATAGGCGTTATATGATTACTGTTTGAAGTTGAATTGATCATATGATGGGCCGACAGTGCTTGACTTGAGAGGCTGATTATGTAAGAGTAGAACTGCTATCATTTTACTTTTTTATGCATTTGGCAGGACAATAATTTGTGGGCATCTGTCAACATGTTCCTGTCACTTTTGGTTTGTTCTTTTGATAATGAGTAACACTATACTGAAGTATGATTTTTAAATACTGTGGTTATGGTGTTTTCATTTGTCAACAACTTTTAAACAGAGAGAATGCATGCTAAGTGAAAAAGGAATGGAGAACGTTTCTTAGAGATAAAAGCAAGACAAGTGTTGTTTTAAGGATTAACTTTGATGTCATGAAGAAAATTCCGGTGCATTTCTGTATTTTCATCTCCCACCTAGTGGTGTAAGGCTGTTATTGTTGTTGTTATGTATTTTAATTAATTTTAAGAAAAGAAGATATTTTTATTAGTCCATCAATTTCATCACAATTATCCACATGAATTAAGCTATGTGTTGCACTTATAAATAATTTTTTTATGTTACCTGCCTTAACTGATGGATTTCACTTTTGTCTTATAAAATAAATTTTTTATGTTACCTGTCTTATCTGATGAATTAAGCTATGTCTTATCTGATGGATTTCACTTTTGTGTAATACAGAAAAATAATGTTGCATATTATAGATATGGAGGGTGGTGGTCGGTGTGGCAGATGGGCACTTATAGCATGATTCTCTCGAAGGCCACATTCATTCACAGGAAATACT
The DNA here is from genome assembly GCA_029929735.1 of Mimosa pudica. Classification (NCBI taxonomy): domain Eukaryota; kingdom Viridiplantae; phylum Streptophyta; class Magnoliopsida; order Fabales; family Fabaceae; genus Mimosa; species Mimosa pudica. The sequence goes on along the minus strand of JAKELP010000023.1, from coordinate 10,235,744 downwards.
TGAATTTATATGCTCACACAATGCCCCTATCAATTCAAAACTATATTTCGAGGCATAGGTATGATACATGATTAATTGCCTCTTCTAAAAGGTATTTCTTCTTCTTATTCTCTCCGTGATCTTGGTTTCTAACTTTGTTGTCATTAGCAGAAACTGTGAAGACATTGCAATGTCCTTTCTTGTTGCTAATGCTACAGGCGCTCCTCCAATTTGGGTTAAAGGTAACTTCATTTCTTTTTGAAGTGATTTTTGGTGTCCTGGACAACAATTATTTTCTGGCAAGGAGTTGCTACTTTCCTTTACTGATGTTTGAATGATAACTTCACTTTATAAGATATGTAAAACTGCTTAAAAGTTGCCAACATCAACCGTATGTTCAAAAGACATGAAAGATGGGATACTATACAATTGGCACAGAATGGAATGGAACTACCTAGTATGCTAAACAAATAGATTATAGACAAGTGAACTAAAAACTCATGCATGAAGAATATTAATATCTGTGTAAGAAACATAAAGTAGCATTATGCTTGACAGCCTAAGAAATGTTGAAAATGTATTTTGATAAGATATCTAACAAAAAATGATCATAATATTTGAATTATCATCCATTAGTTCAGTCTGTCTACTTGACCTGATGCATACTCATTTACTGGCCTCCCCACTCCAACAAAAAATGGATGTTACTCTTATGCACTAGAACTTTTGAATACTTGTTTTTTCTCTCCAAGATTGAAACTTACATATTTGTTTGCGTAAAGCTAGTTAGTAATTGCTTGTGTATCCAGTCCTGTGTTTTGTGGGGTATGTTATGATGGTATGCCATGCAAATAATGTCATTTCAAAACATCAACCAAATTTGCAGGCAAAACTTATGAGAAGGGGGCATCTGGAATAAGCAATCCGAAAGGGCATAGCGACAGCAGAGATGGATGTCTTAATGACTTAATATCACTTTATGGGACTGTGCCACTTGTGCCAACTCACTTCAAAGCTGTTAGTGCCAAGAATGATTGGTTATGGTAGTTGTGGTTTCCTACTCAAAGTTCTGCCACTGATTCACCCGAGTTTCTCCCATGGCAAAAGCAGACAGAACAGGCTCACCCATTGAGATGCCTGAACATTGCGAGTATAATTGTATGCCTTAAACATGCTTATTATTTGTGTTGGTCCCATCATGTTTTGTGCGTCATAGACCATTACTCAAGTGTATGGATACAATTTTTTACTTGGATCTGTCTAATTAAGGGTCAAATGTTAACTTAGACCCATTTTCTCTAAATGGGGTTCTCTTGCCAAAAACAAAACATAGGGTTATGATAATGTTAGTCTGCTATGCTTAAAATGTATACTTGAAATGTTGTATTTACAATGTATAGAATATTTTTGAAAAGGGTATAAAGAAAAGATTCTGTAAGTGAATTTTATGCAAAATATATGATTTTTATGTCATTGTCTATTAGTATGTGTAATGTAAAGGATTCAACTTGATTCTCTTGAAAGAAACTGTAAGTGAATTTTATGTAGAACTACAATTCTTATGTCATTATGAAATGCAGTTGGTCTTTCCCTATAGACTACCACATATCTTTCTCTTTAATCACGAGTATCCCATTTTTCTAATTATAGCTAAAGCAATGCAAAACTCACGTAAAATTGTTGTCTGTGTGTTTACAATATAGATGCCACATTCAGTCCCGACTGCTGACTCGTTATGTTTGAAAGAAATGTTTTATCAGATAAAATTTCAAGTTCTTCTTGAGGTACTACTTTTTGTACCTTTGGAACTATAGCTAGTGTCTTGCTTGTAGACTTATGTGTTGAACATTATAATAGAATATACAAATTGGCATGTTCATTTTTTAAGTCATTGCTCCACTCTTCATCATTTTTTAAGTCATTGCTCCACTCATTATTTATAGCTAAAACAATTATTATGTTCTTGGTTTGTAACACTAAACAGAAATACTTGGAGAGTTATAAAGTTGGTGACATAGAAAAACAGCTAAAACAATTTTTTCCCCAAAAAGTAAGGGTTAATACAATCTTGCTCCCTCATTTTGGTTTTGGTCCTTCAAGTTCAAAAAATGGGTTTTGGTCTTGAAGGGGCAAAATAGTGCAATTTTTATTAAGTTATAGTGACAATTGTTTTGAACATAGTAGTATAACTTGAGGTTCCTAAAACCTATGGTTTGAAAGATGAGGGACTATCAGTTCAAAAAAAAAAAGTTGAGGGACAAAAACTATGATGATGGCAAACTTGTAAAAACAAAGATTGTATTAACCTAAAAATATAGATGGTAACAGAAGATTTGCCTTGAAAAAATTATGAAGAGAGAATAACTCATTGCGATGTGCTCTGCATTTCAAAATGTCCAAGTATATCTTAGAGTACATTATTTATAGATTGAAGAATTTTATATTCATGAGTCATGACTGTATCTCAAAATAGATTTAGAAAGAGTTGGCCTAAAAAATGAAATAACAACAAGAAGAAAAAACAAAGTTTTAGCTTTACTGAGTTTTTCATATTATTGTTAGTCATTTTTGGGTCCAAAAAGGTCTTATGAAGAGCTTAATTATGTCCCCGAAAAGCAAATAAAACAAAGTAACAAAAGAAGGATTGAGCCAAAATCTCTCTGTTTTCTTTGGATTTTATAACCTCCATTAACCTTCATCTCCGGTAATTTCCATCAAATTCAGATGAACAATTGTGCCTCTATTATTTATGGTATGTTGCTTCATTGATCCTTTTGATTCTTCATATGCATTTAACCATCTTCTCCAAATCTTACTCATTTGACATGAATTTCCACCCATTTAACCACAAAGAAGCGCAGGGGGGAGAAGAAGATGAAGGAAGGTGACAAAGGCAAATAACAAGTTGTTTTGAGGGCATTGTTGGTTTGTGATTAGTTCTTCCTCATTTTCGCTTACAAAACGAAGTTGATGATTTTAAGTCATAGATGGATTTAATAATGTTGTGTAACCATGTTAAATTTGTGTATGCACCAAACTGGAATAACCTTTTGGAAGACTGAAATTGTGGCTATGTATCTTCTGGTTCAGTAGTCATTGCAAATTGAAAAATTAGCTCTAAAATAAGGTAGTTCGGCACAAGTGCTTAAATTTCTGTCTTTGACTTGGGCTCCTGCTCCTCGTTGGTCTATCTAGTTATACAATTGACCTAGTATAGAAACATCTTAAGTTGTAAACCTTTTTTCAAGTTTCACAATTAATCAATATCTCTGAAACTGCTATGATGTATGCTTCTAGTATTCTATTTTAAGTTCACACTTGACTTAGATGAACGCTTAGACCGTGCCTGGTGGAGTTGCCAATTGCCGTTTCCATCGTCAGCCAAGTTGATCTCTATAGAGTTTTAATCTAACAGAGGACTTAGAAGAACAAAATTATTATGAAAATTCCAATTTAAATCACACCTTGGCACATTGAACATCGAATGAGTCATATGTACAATATGAGAATACACATGTTGCTTTAATTGACTAGCAAGTCTAGAAGGTGCACATTTTTTTATCTGAAATAAGGCGCACATGTTTGAACTTCCTTTTATTGAATAGTTTGAATAAATGAAAAGTGAAAACAAATCCCAAGTCATAACTACTTTCCAAAAATAATTGCTTCAATTTCTTCGTCTTTGACTTAGGCTCCTCTTACTAGATGGTAGGTCTGTAGAATTTTCTATTCAACAAAACATGCACACTAACATAAAAGGGTTTTAATTATTTAAATTTTGAATAGACTGATAACTATGATATCATAATGATTCTGCATATTCCATTATTAAAAAATAGTGAGAAAATTTTTCTTTTTTTGTTAATTATCGTATTAGTTGATAAAAGAGTACGCTTCTTATCTTGTTTCCTATACAAAGGAGCGACCACGTGAAGTAGGCATCGAAGACTCGCAAAAAACCAGTCACACATGTTCTATTACTGTTTGCATTTTGCTTAGAAAACATGAAAATATAAATTTTAATAGGTTGCGTAACACATGTATATAACACCATTTTTGGAATATAGATAAGTTATATAACTACAAATTTCAGGTCAGAGGGAAAATAGATTTTTTAACACTTCTTTTAATTGTTTTAAAGAAGTGCAATTTTGATTTATTGCTATGCTCTTATAAGAACGACATCACAGAGTATTAAATTTTAAACGCAAATCCCACATTTCACACTTACTCTCCATTAGGTTGTCCTTGTCTTCCTCTGACCTAATGCGACCCAAGCACATGTTACGGTATGAGCAGAGGGCATTTGCTTTTTATGTAGATGTCAAGATCTTGCCCTATATCATTTTCATAACAAGTCAATTGTTTAAAAATATCATAAAATCATATTGATGTCAATGATATATTCTCAGTGAAATGAAGGTAAGAAAAATATATGCTCAATGAAATCACATGATCTAGTAGTATATGATGCACTTATGCGGTTATAAAACACAACCAACATGTGGTTATAGTTTATCACAAATGCTAATTTTTTTTTAGCTCATTTGTATATATCTTCAATGAAATATTTTACAATTTATAGTGAACTTCTTGCTATTCTAATAGTGAATAGTAAGAAAGAGTCAATTATAAAGAAGGGAAAAAGACAAATAAAATCATCTGAATATGTAACAGGATAATCAAAGTGCCTAAATTTTCAAAAAGGACAACCAAATTCACAGGCGCTAAATTAATCATTGCAGCATTCTTATTAATCACATGCATGTTAAACATTGCATCATCAACAATTAACAACTAAAGCGTAACAATTAAACACAACATCATTCTCATTAACCATAACAGAATCCTCATTCTCATTAACAACTAGAGCATTATCAATTTAGTGCATGTGACTTTGGTGTTCATTTGGAAATTTCGGCAGCTTGATTGTCTTTTTACATATTCAAAGAGTTTTATTTGTCTTTTTTCCTAAAAAGATGCAAAAATCTGTATGTATATATTTCTCTTCATTGTTTCATGGGAAAATTAATATGAGGTCTCATCTAAGGAACTTAATATTAGAAAGATCTCATGAATTGACCAAATTAAAGTAGGGTCCCAAGGGACCTTACTTTAATTATCTCTTAAGAGGAAAAGACACTTCTACACTTAGAGAAAACATAGCTAGTTTGTCTTGTTGAAATGAGGTTTGAGCCTAGTCTATGTCCTATTAGAGACCGTTTTTCATGCTTGAGTCTAACCGTATTAACTTTTATGAGACCTGATAAATTAAACATAATTCAATTAAAGGTTTGGAGAGGTGACATGACTTCAATGAAGATGTTTAGAAAATTATAGGTAATATAAAACATAAAATAAACGATATACTTATAATTTTATATTAAGAATTAGTAACAAATAACATAAACTAATTATAATAATATATTTTCTATTTAAAAAAATATTAAAATACTTAATAGGCCAGACTGATAGGCTAATAAGTTTTTTCTTTAAGCCTGAGTTTGGTTTGTTAATTAAGCAAAACACGCCAAAAGAAAAGGCTTGGGCATGGGTTGGAAATAAAGAGATTACTACAAGACCTTAACGATTTAAGTCATACGCCCTTGATAACCAGACTGAACTATTCACATCCCTACTAGGGGTCCTAATTCAATTTGTGGGAATGTACGCCCACAATGGGGAACCTCGCTACCCCAAGTAATTATTGTGACAACATAGATTTGAACGCGAAACTTTGGTTAAGTTAGAACAACTTTAGCCGCCAATTGATCTAAATATCTGGTGGTTAAACTCTTCCTCTTCCTCTTCCTCTTTATATATATGTGTGTGTGAGTGTGTAACAAGAAAAAATAAAAATATTTTTGAGTTTCTAAATATATATAGTATCCTGATGAAACCGTACGAATCATGGAAGTCCAATGCCTTGTATATAACAAACATGTATAAACTAAACTTGAAGATTTGGCAAAACAAACAAAAATTTAAAGATGCGTGGATCCATACAGAAAAATCTTTGACCAACATGTCATCGCCATAAATAAATGAATCTCAAGGCGAAGATACATGGGAGAGCAAGGTTAGAAGGCACATGAAGGCACATGCAGTAAAACCAAACGTCATCGAGACTTTGTTTCTTTCACATGAATTGGTGCACGATTGAATATAATGAACATGAATATCTCTATATAACGTCATCTGTCTGTCTTTTAGTCTTCTTCCTTGCCTTTACGCATGATGTGATAATTCAGTCTTCAAATATATTCGAACTCCGATCCAGTAAACTCACCTATAAAGTGTTCCATTAAAGATTTGTGATTTACCTTACGAAAATCCTGCGATTGAAGAACTGTAAATGAAACTTTCCATTGTCTTTCGTGATTTGATAATTTGAGATAGATGTATGATCTTGTTGGCGTTAGCGCCTAAGTATTGTTGAGCATGGTCAATCTTCCAACTGCTTTCTAGTGCTATCCAAATCTTGTAGGTGGCAACAATATATACAAATAATGATTTTTAAAAATACCTTATTTACAGGGCAAATGTACATTTGTGATACTCAATTATTGTTATACGAGCAACAATAATATATAACTATTTCGAAATTTAACAATGATACCCAATTATTACTTAGAATCAATAATGAGATTTTCATTAAATTTGGATGAATTTTACTAGTTTGGCACTTAAGGCCAATAAGATTAAACGTGAAAAAACAAAATGTGTTTATGAATAAAAAAATAATCACACATCTTCTTCCTCCTTGATTCATCATCTTCTTCCTCAAAGTCCCAATATTTCTCTCCAAAGCCTCACATTATCTGAAAGCTCAGTCATCAAAACAACACTCTTCTCCTTATCAATCCCCCACCTCTTCATTGTTATATATTATAGTGCTATCGACAAATTGGAGCATGACTGTGGTGGGCCGTGGCTCACCAAGCCCCAATTGGTTGAAGATAGCAAGAGGCATGAGATTAACACTAGCTCCTGAATTACATAATAGAGTTTTTCCGGTAATTTTCTGATTACATTGCATGGAAAATAGAAACTTCACGGATCCTCAAGCTTGTTGGTAATTTTCTCCGGATAACAGCACTACACCCTTTTGTTAAGGCAACTATTTCAAACTCATTGAATTTATATTTCTTGGATAATATGTATCCTTTAGAAACTTAGCATGGCATGGGCTCTAATGCTTCAACAAATAAAGGGATGTTTATGTGCAATTGCTTGAACATGTCAACAAATTAAACCTCTTAAATTGAATATCCTCCCCTTTCTTCTTGAATTGTTGATGAACAGAATTGGAGGCACATATGATTTGTTAACTTTCCCTAATGTCTTTCACATTTTTACATAGTGCGGTCCACAACTATGTTAGACGGCTATCTGAAAACATTAACAAACTTACGTATTTACATTGTAATAATTTTTACATATCACAAAGATAATTATATTTCATGCATCTTATGAAATTGTTTTTCCTAGATTTGTATATTTACCATTCTAATTAATACCATAGGAAGTTGGATCTAGTGTAAATATTGTGTATATGTGTGTCAAAATAAGAAACCTTTTTTTTTTATCAGGAGTCAAAATAAGAAACCTACACAACTCAAAATTGAGAATTCCCTAGTATATAACAAAGTGTGACCTTAGGAAAAATGTTGGCAAGAAAAGCTTTTAAATTGACCGTCAAAGATTACCGTTAAGAACATTATTGTGTCAGTTTCACTACACAATTAATTAGTTGAACTTTTTTTTTTTTGAACTGAAAAAAAAGTCATATTACATTAACCGACATTAATAATTTTTTTGTAACAGTCATATTAATTATTGAACCTATGACTCGCAATATCTTCTATCCTTTTTTTGAAGTAAATATCTTCTATCACTTATCAAAATATTTTATTATTAACAGATATATTTTTTTGGACTAAATTAGAAGATAAATTTTTAAAAGTTTTTCTTAGTCTAAAATTAGAAGATACTTTTTTATCGTAAAATAAAAAAACCGGTTGTCTTGACCTTATACAGAACATTTAAATGGTAAAATGAACTGAATTGCAGCACTCTTGAGTACCTTAAAAAAAACATGAGTCCCATTCAAGGAAAGTGCAGATGTTGGAAGCAGCATTTTTGACACGACAAAGCTAATTTGATCCTTCAAAAGCAACTTATAGCAGTATTATATTTTATTATATTCTAAATCTAAGCCTCATATTCAGTCAAAAAAAAATCTGAATCTCATATATATATGTGCGTAATTTTCTTAACGTTTTCTAGAACTCTTTGAATTTAGCTTATTTTTCTGGTTTTTCTGGACAAAGAATTTGGTTGATTCAAAACTAATCCCGTCAATTGAAATTAAATTATTTTTTCAAAGTATTTGACCTTTTCATTTTGCATTCAAATAAAAAACTCATTGACTGAAAGTATAATTCATTTTGATTTTTAAGATACACGCCACTGGATTAGTCAGAGAAAATTAATGAATTAATTTAATCATTATTATTTTAACAACAAACAATGACGCCTTGACAATGCCAAGCAAAATTATTGAAACGTTAATGATCTGATACGGAAAAAAACCTATTTGTGTGGGGTTTGGATTGCCTCAGCGGCTTCCTCCCTTAGAATCCCTCCTTTTCTTAAATTTTTAAAGCCTATGGGATACTACATCATGTTTTTTTAACAAATTTATCTCATACTACAAGTTAGACATTGAATAAATTTGAACTATTTTATTTAATTTGTGATTACTTTTAGTTGAGTATCTAATTTTTTGGAATGCTTACTTTAAATGCAGAATTTATTGGATTTACAAAAAAAAAATATTCTGAGGCAATATATTCTTGTCTGACACAATCTATTACAGATTCGATTGAGATATATCTTCCTCTTGATATGAGAGAAGTTCATTGTGTATAAATATGTTGAGACAAAGTCTTTTATATTTTATAGTTGTCTCTGTATCTTTTATAGATATTGTTGGAAATATTTAATCGGATCCGCCCTTGATGGATCGGATCGTCCGATTACTAAATCCGACAACCATTAGGAAAGCAGACTAATCAGCCTTAATATGTGATTGATGCTGATTGATTTGATTAGAGTCAAATCTGTTGACAATTAAGCATTAATATGTGATTGATAACTTCGGTGACAACGTAAACCAGAAAATACCCCTGCATCAATTTGTTTGATGTTATGAGCACTAACAAAGGTCACAACCAACTTCATAAAATGAATCAAATGTTCTATGAGGGAACAAGTCTGTGTGACTGTGGATTCTAAAGATGAAATAAAAGACCAAACACACCTATAAGGACAAAATCATGAAAGCAAGGAACGTAGAATACTGTGTGGATCTATTTCCATTATCATGATCTAAGCCAAATAAAGTGAAAACCTCATCTTCCTTAGACACTCTTCGACCACGGGATATAAATTAAATTTATTAATTGAATTACAAGTGTTGTTTTTCTATTTAATAAATTTACTACTCAATTTGAGTGAGAGTTAAATTTATTGAATTACATTTGTTGTTTCTCTGTTAATAAATTTAATACTCAAATTCAGTGGGAGTTTAATTTAATGAATTTCATGTGTTGTTATTCTTAAATTTAATGCTCCAATTGAGTGGGAGTTGACTACATTGATTGAATCACATATGTTGTCATTCTCTTAATGTCTTTCAACTTAATAACAAAAATAACAAATAACTTATTAAATTACACACATCCTCATAAAATTTAATAAGATTTAATTGAGTGGGAGTTTATTAATAATATGCATGTGTTGCTGTTATTAAGTTAAACTATTATAGTTCAGAAAATATAAGAAAAGTTCAATGATGAATAGCGAACTAGAATGAGTTGGATGGGAATCAACCTAGTTGATTCCTGAAAACAAAACTAGTAAACTACCATTGTTGGTTTTTCAGAGGATTCATAGAACTATTAATCTCATGCGGAGATTATGTGTGCATACTTTATAGAAAAATATCAAATTAGATGTCTATATAGGTCAAAACATATTCATCACTGTCCTTATGAGAAGTGACAAGATGAATAGAGAAAATTATGACATGTGTCGTCATAAGATCTCTTATGTCCTGTTAGAGCAAAAAGTCACTAAGTCTTAAAAGGTGTTCTTCCATGACACAATGCAAAATGTTCTATAGAGGGAGCAACATGCATAATATGTCTGGAAGAGGAAGACATTATCGTTAAAGTCAGAATGCATGCGGCTATGACTAACGATGTAGTATGTCTAATTGAGAGACATGTTACCTCTTTCCGATGCACATTAGGTGCAAATTGTCTAAAGAACGCTCCCATCTGTTGGGATCCCATGAGACATATGAACACTCATAATGATGAGATTATGACTTTTGCTGACGTAGCTCACCAAAACCCGCTTAATATGACCAAATGGATCATGTGGAACCAAAAGGTCAGACAATTTAAATTAAAGAAATGACTCTTCATTAGTTGAAAAGTAAGTCCATAAATGGCAAGGGATCAAGATCCCAAAAGATGATAAATGATCATGAGGCTTAAAAAGGAAACAAGTCCTTTAAGAAAGGGAAGAAGCAAGTTTAAGAAACTTGATCTTTCGTAGATCAAGTGATATACTTGTAGATATCACGGATTTTCGCCATGTTACCAACAAAGAGCATGTGGCTTTACGTTGGAAACATTACGAGTTGATGTTAAAGAGATTGGTACCAACAAATTAGATTTGCAAGGAGGCCACACTTTGACATTTATGTGAAGTTCTCGACATGCCGGATATCCGGTGAAATCTAGGTCTGTTATTTCTTTAATTAAATTTGGGTTTACTGTCAATAAAGTTGACATTAATAATGAGACCAATCTTTTCTGTTTTGGTTAAATTTCAGAATGTTTCCTTGTTTTAATGAAATTGTGATTTCATTTCTTGCTACTCAACATTTTTGTTAATGTTGATTACGATACATATCATGCTATAATTAGGATATATTTTCTCATAATCGTATGACTAATTATCCAAATAAGGGCATGTTGTGTGATGTATCGAAAAGGGAATAGTCCCTTTGCGAGAATGGTCTTGCATGCAAGAGCATAAGGAAACCTTTCATAAACGAAACAAATGCACAGTACCCCTCTTACACTTATTCATTTAAATATTGGCGGATAGGCACATCATGGAGCATGATACTTCGTTACATTTATCAGTGATTTTTCATTGAAATGTATACTTGATATCTATCAAGACTGAAACATTGGAATGTTTCGGGAAGTACTTAAGTTTGGTAGAGAACAGACTTAACTTTAAGATGAAACCCTTAAGAACTGATAGAGGCTGAGAGTACCTCTATGAACAGTTCAAGATGCTCTGTGATAAAAACAGAATCGTTATATAGAAAATAATTCTCGGCACACTACAAGATGGTGTCGCTGAAAGGAGGAACAAAGTCCTTCTTGTTATGGTTAAGTGAATGATGTCTATGATAGAGGTGTCTATCAGCTAAAGAGTGATACACTCTCAGCTAAGACATTCATCCTTAATCATGTGCCTTCAAAATCAGTCACTAAAACACCATATAGGTTATGGACAGGATGTAAACTGGACTTAATCATCTTGCGACATGAGGGTCAGCGTCCTATTTCCAGAATTTGTCTTACATGTATGGAAATGTTGGGTTTAGAGGCTTGAAGTATCTTCGTAAGATATTTTATAAGCTCTAAATGATATGTCTTCATTAGTGAAAATGAGGACTGATCAGTGACTGAGGTTGAGTCTAGAAACGCAATATTCATTGAAAAAGATTTCCCTAACAGATGAAGTCTTTATTCCAAAACTCTCCGTGAGAATGAGGAAGAAGACAATACTCAGTGAACTGCTCCGAGTGGGAGGATTTAACCATTTTCACTAGATAACAGTGGTGACCACAATCCAACATAGGAAAGTGAGCCTATTGAACCCCATTTTCGGAAAAGCCAAAGGGTTTTCCCGTTGAAGAAGCAGTACTAAAATCCTCAGTTGGAAGACATTGAGGAGGATCGTAGAAGTGTTAGAGATACACTTTCGGATCCGGCTAAGGAAAATTGACAAAAGGCCAAATAAGAGGATATGGATTACATGAGAGCTAATAAAGTGTGTGATTTGATTGATCTCTATTTGGAATAAGTGAATTCTCAAATACAAGCAAAAGGCTGATGGATCAATCGATAAACCAAAAAGCTCGATTGATAACCAAAGGGTATACCTAGTGAGAAAAGGTAAATCATGAGGATACCTTCTCTCGAGTGGTATGTTTTAACTTAGTTAGGTTTTTATTGGTTTTTGTAGCCAACCTAGCCTTGGAATTACATCAAGTGGATGTGAAAATCGTTTTCCCCAATGGAGGACTAGATGAAAAGTTTCTTACATAAAACAACCTAAAGCTTTGTGCAATAGGAAAGCGAACAAAAGGTTTGCAAGCTTCTAAAGTCAATTTCATCTAGTCAATGGCATTTGAAGTTTTCATGTAACTTCATTCAACTTCGAGATGATCGAAGACCATTGTAAAATGATTGCGAGATAATTTGTGAAATCATCTCTTTATTTTCCTTGTTAGGACTATACCTAAGAAGTTAAAACAACCAAAGACTAGTTGTCTTTGAATTTCTAAGTGAAATACATGGGTAGAGCAGAAAATATCTTGTGTGTCAAGATATAAAAGGATTGTTTAAAGAGGATGCATAACAAAGATCCTGGAACAATTCAATATTGAGAAAATGCAAACCTATGCAAACCCTTATGGTGAAAGGACATTATCTTAGAGGAGATATGTGTCGTGTGAAACAATCTGAGGTACAACACATGAAAAGAGTCTCATACTCAAATGTGATTAAAAGTCTAGCATACTGTGTTGCATGCTAGACTGGACATATGTTTTATCGTAGGCTTTGTAAGCCGATTTCAGTTTGTGAAGCTAAAAATCAAATTATATGATGCTAGAAGGGTAATGAACTAAAAGTTGTGCTATATAGGAGAAAGTCTCCATCCTGAAGGATACTCGAACGCCAAATGGGCAAGAGATCTGGTTGGAGGACGCTCAACTTAGCAAACTTGATGACACCATCATCTATGGAATCTGAATTTGTGGCTTGTGCGGCTACTATTCAAAAAGCTGGGTGACTTAAGAGATTCTAAAAGCGTTTAGGCATAAATGTTATAGATATCCATTGTGACAGTGAAGTCGCGACAGTCTACGCTATGGACCCTAAGTATCATAATAAACTAAATATATTGACATCAAATGTCATTTTATAAGAGATGTGATCTCTTAGAAATAATGATTGTTCAGTACTGTTTCCACTCACTAAATGTTTGCTGATCCACTCACTAGGTTAAAAGAGTTTAGGCATAAGCAACATTTGATGTATTGAACAAACTTTAGTTTCTGAAATAAAATGATGCATTTTTCAATTCAAAATTGTTTTTCGCACATATATACAATGCTGTGTGTTTGTATATATAAAACATGAATGTAAAGTATACAATATGTCGTACAGATCCAATAAAGGTTGGTCCACTCACACGAACAACCGTCTTTCATACATGCTGAGGGTATGAGAAGGTAAGACGTGCAAGAAATCATCATGTGTTGATGAATACTTCACTTAAGTCGACCAATAAGTTTGGGAAATGACAATTCAAGTCAGGATAAGGAATACACAGGTATTCCGCCGGGTCTGTAGCCAGACATGAAATTCTCCCGTGGGAGTTTTAGGGTCTGTTGAGGGACTAAAATCGACATACGACAATCGGTCGATCACCGTAACATGTTAATCGTATTACATGTGCTCAATTAACCGCAACTGGGACGTAGATGGAAAATCCCTGATCCATAACAGTGTGAGTCCCACACATATATAAGAAGGGAACTTGTCCTTTCTATCGATACCCTTATGACTTAGGCGGCATCAAGGAATACTTGCTTTTGTGACCGCTACTCTAGCCGAAACTCCATGGTCATGAGAGATCCGGCCTAACGAGTGATAGCTGGGCAAGCGGCAAATGCAAGTGGAATTGATGATCAGTCAGAGAGGAATGGTCTTAACTCGAAACACACATGTAACACTAGATTTCCATGATCGATCCCTTACTAGAAGTGCTAGTAAGTGTGGAATATCTAAGAGTACGTGAAGACATCTGAGTTAATGTGTGCATATTAACTCGTGAGAGATTAAGAACGCCACTTGTGTGTGAGTTAGCCTGGGGAATCAGAGACAATCAGACTGAGAATCCATATGCATTGATGTCCTTGCATTCTGATCCTTTTCCAAGGATTTCTAGTTTGTAAGCATTTGAATTGCATAGATTGTGCTCACGCGGTCACGGCGGACGCCCATACGAAAGCTCAAGAAAAACGAATCGCAAGATGGTGTGTCCATCAAGTGCGAGTGGGAGATGTTGGAAATATTTAATCGGATCCGCCCTTGATGGACCGGATCGTCCGATTACTAAATCCGAAAACCTTTAGGAAAGCAGACTAATCAGCATTAATATGTGATTGATGCTAATTGATTTGATTAGAGTCAAATCTGTTGACAATTAAGCATTAATATGTGATTGATGCTGATTGATTTGATTAGAGAATCAAATAAGTTATTATTGTTGATTGGTGTCATAATGACTGTAATAATGACGGTGATATTTCTACCTTTCTTAGTGGCACTCCTGTCACTATAAATAGAGGTGTCCCGTTCATTTGTTAATAACCAGTGTGTACTTGAACACCTCAGCCACTCTGCTTTCCTTCTCACGGTTTTTCCTGAGAGGGTGATTCGCTGTGCGAATCAAACCCGGGTTCTAGTAACCAGGTTATGCGTGAGCTGAATCCTTCGGGATTCTTGGCTCCGAGTTCAATTTTGTTATCACGGCTTTTTTTTGTTCTTGTTGTTGTTACATGAACTCTGTCCGAGTTCGGGTTCGGGTCGAAGCTCCAGGATACGGGAAAGCTCGTGGGCCGGGTAACACCTAAATTTTTTTCCTTCAGATATTTATGTTAAAATGATAGTTTTATAAGAGATATATCTATAAGATATACAAGCTTATCCAAATAACTAAAATTATAAAAGACTCCGCCTCAGAATATTTTTAAAAAAATCCAATAAACCCTACAGTTAAAGTAAGTAGTTAAAAAAATTAGATACTCAACTAAAAATAATCACAAATTAAATAAAATAGTTCAAAGTTATTCAATTTCTAACCAGTATGAGAAAAATTTGTTAAAAAACATGATGTGGTATTCCATAAGCTCTTGAAATTTAAGCAAAAGGAGGGATTTTGAGGAAGGAAGCCGCCGAGGCAATCTATACCCATTTGTGTGTCCTCCTGCCAAGTGCCAAGTCACATAAAGATAAAAGACAATATCAATCTTAACATGCACCAAAGGTCAAAAAAAAAAAAATCTTAACATGCACCTATTCATTTATTATAGAACTATTACTATTATTTATAACACGTCTTATAAGAATTTAAAATAGCTATCAGGTTATATTGTTGAGGAAGAATGTGTTTCATATATTTATGAAGAATATTAATTTTATACTATACACATAAAGACAAGACTACATGTTTATTAAACTAAAAATTGAATAATTATTTGATAAAAAATTGAATAAGTTTTCTTATAGGAGGAGTAAATTGATCTAAGATTAAAAATACAATAAAAAATTAAAATGTCAATATCCTAGGACAAACGGGGCAATTTGGAAGATTAAAAAGTCAAATCTACATCGATTGGAAAATAGATCGATTGGAAAATAGCCGCTCCACCCAAATAGAAAGAAGATGTTAGACAGATACAAAGATTCGAGCCACCCAGCTTCCTCGATTGATCCTTCTCTTCTATTTTTTTTCTCATGTCATTTCATGTCATGTCATTTCACATGTATCTCTATCTAAGATTTGATTTTTTTATTATATAGCACTGACCTCCAAGATGTCCCGTACCAGAGACTTGTATTTAATTTTCCCTTCTCTTCTATTTTTGACATAATAAAAATGTCCAAAAATATTTTAGAGGAGGAGGCTAGGGGTGGGGGGGAAGGGGAGGAGGAGGTTGGGGTTGGGGGGGAGGGGGGGGGGGGGCGATGGAGGGAGGAGGAAGGGGTGGGGGGTGGGGGGGAGGGGTAATTTTTTTTAAGGCTAGGGGTAAAACTTTCTTTTCACTTTTCAAATATATTAATGTGAGGTCCCTTGGGATCCTACATTTATATTTTCAACTTTTGGGACTTTTCCAGTATTAACTCCCTTGTGAGGGACCTCTAATTAATTTTCCCTAAAAACAACTTCACTCCAAGGAATAATTATACAAAATGATAATGAAATATTTATGGGAGGATAAAGTAAATAAAGTTATTGTATATATTAGAAATCTTTTAACTTATTTCGTGTGGTCTTTATTTAAAATATGTATCAAATATCTTATACTCCCTCCGGTCCTTAATATAAGAGTTCATAATTTGAATGATTTTTGTCCTAAATATAAAAGTTTATCTCACATTCTCTCCATATTAAATGCGTTTTTTTCCTATTTTACCCCTAACTCTCTTTCATATTTATTAATGTTTATGTATGTATCTATCTCTCTTAAAGTGTATCGTAATAAATATGGGAAATATTGGAAAGGAAATAGTAACTTCAGATACCCAACTAAAATTCATATGTTTTCTTAAGAAACGTTTTTTTGTGACTGACTCTTATATTAAGGACCGGAGGAAGTACTTTGTTTCTTGTAAATGTAAATTGAATGTGAGCTATATAATATTGACATCAAGCTATAAGTAAACAAACAAAGAGGATTTATGAAATATAGGTAATAATGATGGGATGGTGGGAATGGGAGTGATGAGGAGGTAAGGAAAGTATGAATGATTACTCAACTCAGAAGTGTCACATTTACAGGCTTGCAAAAGAAGGTTGACTCGTGAGCATTTCATTCCAATTTACAACTCACGAATACAACTCACGAAGATGAGGACGATTACGTACTCCCTACAGTTCTAATTATAAGTCACAAACTACCCATTTCTCACATACCAAGGAATGGTAATTGACTCTTAAATTCATGTTTATTTTTCCACTTTTTCCAACTTCACCCTTCATTAAATGATATGTTTCACATTTTCAATTTTAAATCTTCATTAATGACAGGGGTAAAGTGGGTAAAAAGCATTTAATGTGGCGGTTAGTGACTTATATTAAGGACCAAAAATTAGAGGTAGTTAACGACTTATAATAAGGACCGGAGGGAGTATCTTCTTGGAACAATTTTACTTAATTAATTTCAATTTGTTACTAAATATTAAAAGTTATTTTCTAACTTTTCCCAACTATTTCCTAAATCAACCCTAATAATGTTCATATATAATAGTAACAAGCAAGAGAGTGAGAGCATATATAAATTTTTATGGTTAGGATAAATTGATAATATCATGTGTAACAAACTTAGCTAATATCATTAATCTAATCAAATTAGATAAAATGTTCTTATATTTAGGAACAAATGAAGTACTAAATTAAATGTCATTAGTGAAACCCTAACAAAATTAATTGATTATTAATTTCCCTTCATAATGCAAATTGTTTATTGATATACTATAGTTCCATCCTTCACAATTCGCATTCTATTTTGGTAAATAATTACAATTCTTTTTTTTTTTTGATTGAGGTAAATAATTACAATTCCACACTCACATGAACATCATCTCATTTTGATGATAATGCAATTTATATTAACTAATCAAAATCAAGGGCAAACTTCCATAAACACCTCTTTTTGAAAAATCAAATATTGACATACAAATAATAAATTTCAAAATTGCAATATCAATTCATATTCCAATACTTTTTGTGTATAATCATTCAAACCAGTAATTAAAAAATAAGAACCACGTTGAACAGCTATTTTTCAAAAAATACTTTTACGTACACTTCCCCCAAAAATATCCAAGCAAAATCAACCAAACAAACAACCAACCAACAAAACTTGTGAAGATATCTCAACGTGAAGATATCTCAACTCCTGCCCTCACTCTCTCTTCCACCAAAAACAAAATACTACTATCTCTCTTTCATCCTAAATAATACTTCCTCCCGTCCTAAATATAAGACCTAGTTGATTTTTTTGGAAAATCCTAAAAAAAAAAATAAGTTAATTATAAATTGATTTATCTAACTTTTCACTTAGACTAGTTTATTTTACATATAAACTAATGGATAATCTAAAAATATATCAAATATGTCGTAATTTAATAACCTATTTTGCAACCTTAATCTCTCCAAAAAAGTCAACTAAATCTTATATTTAAGACCAGAGGTAGTATAAGATACAATTGACTTTTTTTTTATAATCCTAAAAAAGTAAAATAAACTATTTAATCATAACATATTTTTTTAAAAAATAAACTAGTTTAGTATCGTACTACTCAGGATAAAGAAGAGAGTACAATGCCAGTTTGACAGTTTGTCAGCATGTGTTTTAATAATCTCACAAGTCTCACCAAAAGTTCACCCACATCACACATTCATTCACTACATCCTCCGACTTCCCAAACTACCCCCCACCATGGTCTCCGATCCAAACCCACTAGCCTCCCCTCCTCCCACTGACCCAAACCCCACCATGAAACCCCACAAAACTCACCACCACCACCACCACCACCACCTTCTGCCTCCCCTTATCGCCTCCGCCGCCTCTCTCTGCTCCTTCCTCCTCATCCTCCTCCTCTGCCTCCGCCGCCGCAAAAACCGCCCCGCCCCCTCCAAGCCTCCCCTCCGCTTCTCCTACGCCCTCCTCCGGCGCGCCACGTCATCGTTCTCCTGCCGCCTCGGGCACGGCGGCTTCGGCCCCGTGTTCTCCGGCACGCTCCCCGCCACGCGCCAGCCCATCGCCGTGAAGCTCATGGACTCCGCCTCCCTGCAGGGCGAGCGAGAGTTCCACAACGAACTCTTCTTCGCCGCCAGGCTCACTTCCCCCCATGTGGTCCCCCCACTTGGGTTCTCCTGCGACTCCTCTCGCCGCCGCTTCATCCTCGTTTACCACCTCATGCCACGTGGCAACCTCCAGGACGCCCTCCTACATCGCAGGTTTCCATCCACAACCCACTTTCTTCTCTCTTCTTTTCAATGAAATCTATAATCTTTTTTTGCTTAGAGCCTCCGGTATCTATTTGACACTCATTGAGTGCCGACTAATCCGGAGTTTGTCCGGGTAGGGCGCGCTAAGTATTGAACTCAGGACTTTGTAGGCGGAGAGATGCTTTATCTCACATTTCTAACCATCAGGTCACTGGTCCCTTGGCTAATGAAATTTATAATCTTGTTGTGTTTTACTACTAAATATATAAGAGGTAGTTGACTTTTTCAGAGAATCCTAAGAAAGCGAAGTAGCATATTTTGAACATATTATTATTAGATAGTATGTTAGTTTATAAGTTGGATATATTTAGTTTGAGACAAAATTTAGAGGCTTGTTCGAAAAAGTAAGGTAGATCTTATATTTGGGAGATGATTTTTATGATGATATGATATATTTGGTTGTGGGTGGATACAGGTGTGAGGAGATGTTGGAGTGGGAGAGGCGGTGGAAGGTTATTGAGGATGTGGCGAAGGGGCTTCAGTATCTACATCATTCTTGTGACCCGCCTGTGATTCATGGGGATATAAAGCCGAGTAATATTCTGTTGGATTCGTCTTTGTCGGCGAAGATTGGGGACTTTGGCCTTGCGAGGTTGAAATCGGAGCCTCAGGTTGAGATTGGGATTGAAATGAAGGGTGGTGGATTGGGTGTTGAGGAGGAATTGGAGAGTAATGGTGGTGGGTCAGTGGTTGAGGAGACACAGAGTGTGAATACGGTTGATGACACTGAGCAATCTCCTGAGGTTTTTGTTAGGATACCGGTATCATCGGAGCCATCCCCGGAGCCAGTGGTGGCGTCGCCTTCAGAGGCGAATTTCGACAAGAGTAGTGTTCAGAGTGAGAAAGATGTTTCCTTAGGGCGTAAGAAAAATGGGAGAGTGTTGAGCAATTCCATGAAGGATTGGTGGTGGAAACAAGACACAGCAACATCTCCCACGGGGGAGAGTAAGAAAGTGAAGGATTATGTAATGGAATGGCTTGGAAAAGAAATAAGCAAAGAGAGACCCAAAAGTGATTGGGTTGCAGCAGAATCGGCGGCGGCGGCGGCGGCAGCTACATCATCATCATCAATGGATAAAACAGAGAAAAAGACGAGCAAGAGGCGGTTGGAATGGTGGAGAACAATGGATGAGGATGTTATTAATCCTAAGACTTCGAAGAAGGAGAAGAGAAGGCCGGCAAGGGAATGGTGGAAGGAGGAGTACTGTGAGGAGCTTGCGAAGAAGAAGAAAAAGAAGAAACAGCGGCAAAAGAGGAATGGGATAAACAGTGATGACGATTGGTGGGCAAGAGACCCAGAAGAAATATATGGAGAAAGGAAAAAGGCCAAAACCCGAAAAAATGGTCGCGGTAATAACATAGATTCATGGTTAGATGGATTCAGTGGTGATTTGTTTAGAGCTAGAAAGAACAGCCATGATTCTGCAGCTAGCTGGGAAATTCCCAAGAGTGGTGTTAGTAGCACACCAAGCATGAGAGGATCAGTTTGTTATGTTGCTCCTGAATATGGTTCTGGTGATGATTTATCAGAAAAGTGTGATGTATATAGTTTTGGGGTTCTATTACTTGTTATAATTTCTGGACGACGCCCTCTTCAAGTCACCGGTTCGCCATTATCGGAGTTTCATAAAGCAAATCTACTGTCATGGGCGCGTCATTGTGCACGAAATGGGAAGCTACTTGATCTGGTTGATCAATCTATCAAGTCATTGGATAAAGATCAAGCTCTTCTCTGCATCACCATTGCTCTTCTTTGTTTGCTGAAAACACCTTCTCGACGTCCTTCAATGAAAGAAATTGTGGGAATGCTTAGTGGCGAGCTTGAGCTTCCACAATTGCCAGTTGAGTATTCACCATCAACACCATCTCGATTTCGAGCCAAGGCTCGCTAAAAGGGTCCCTGAGTTTCTCCTTTCTGGTATATAACCCTGACCTTAGCTTGCCAATGACTGTTGTATCTGTATTAAAAGATAGATGAATTTAGGTATGAAGAGCAATATTCTTTTTACTGCTTTAGTTCACACCTAGCTACCTTCTTTCTTTGGGTTTTGGTTTGATACGTTATGGCCTACCACATGGAGATTGATGTTTGTTACTACTATACTCACTCCCACGCCAATGGACAGAATCATGATACTGACCCACCTGGAATTTTCTTTTAACACTGACTTTTGGGCATGCCTTGAGTGATTTCTATGCTTGATGAGAAATTGTGGCCCTTACTTTTTTATGGTAGTGGGTCATTGTAACAGCCATCTTCTTACTTTAAGAAAATGATGAGTTAGCAGCTTACCTTCGTGGCTGTCTCTTTGTGCAACTTTTGTGAATTGTACTACTGTAGTCTTTGCGGTTAAAAACTTTTCTGACTTTACGGAAGGTTTAATGTTTACCGAGTATGTGCCTTAGCTTGTTACACTATGCCCTGAACTTGTCTACATGCAATCATTTTCTTGAACTGCTTCTGAGATTTTGATGGCCTACTTGTAGAATTTTCGGATTGCTTCCAGTTAAAATATGTGCTCACTTTTAGCCTGAGATGGTGGAAAAAGGCCGAAAGTGTGATCAAGAATTTTATAATACGAGAGATTAAACTTATAATTAGTGATAATTTCGCAACACTTTCGTTTTACGTCATTTGAGCGGTTGAGCCTGCTAGTCTGCATAGATAGTACTACCTCCAGTCCTAATTATAAGACCTAATTGATTTTTTTTTTGGAAAGATTAAGGTTGCAAAATAGGTTATTAAATCATGACATTTTTTATATCTTTTTAGATTATCCATTAGCTTATAAGTAAAATAAACTAATGTAAGAGAAAAAATTAGGTAAATCAATTTATAATTAACTTATTTTGCTTTTTTGTAGGATTTTCTAAAATAGGTAATTAGGTCTTATATTTAGGACCGGAGGGAGTACTTTTTACTCCCTCCGGTCCTAAATATAAGACCTAGTTGATTTTTTTTAGATGTTAAGGTTACAAAACATGTTATTAAATTATGACATTTTTGATATATTTTTATATTAGCCATTAATTTGTAGGTTAAATAAACTAGTTTAAGAAAAAAAATTAGGTAAACTAATTTATAATTGATTTATTTTGCTTTTTTAGGATTTTCTAAAAAAGTTAACTAAGTCTTATATTTACTTAGCACTTAGTTGATGTAGAGCATTCGAGTATTGCATTACTATAATAGAAAGCATATAGCTGATGTAAAGCCTATATTCATGCCTTAGCATCTTTACTTTTACTTATAAAGCTTTTTTCCTGGTGTGCTATTGAACCTGTGCTTCCAACGAATCAGATTATAATGTCATTTAAGTATCAATTGGCATTTATAGTAGATAAATTTCTACTACGTCTAAGTAATTTTTTTTATTACATACGTCTAAGTAATTTTTTAAAGCTGTAATATCTACTTTGGGTATAAATCACAATCAATCATCAAAATCAATTAACTTCAATTTTTATCGATAATAATGATAAGGACTGCGGTGAGCCTCTTATAATATGCTTGAAGGAAAATGGAACACTTAAAAATTTGTGAAACATTATAGTAAATACTTTTGAGTTAAGGTCGTCCACTTTTGTCAGGAGCAATGAGCTCCAAAAAAAATTGTGAAATACTGTAGCATTATAATTAAATATATTTGCATTGATCTCAAAAGAATGTGTGATAATTGGCCAAAAAAAAAAAGAATGTGTGATAAATTGTTTAATCTAATGACTATCAGGAAGGGGTAATATATTTGCATTGATCTCAAAAGAATGTGTGATAAATTGTTGGAGTTTTCTTGTGTTTTTATTGCCGTTATGAAAAGAAATTCAGAGAAAAAAATATACAGTTTAATCTTTGGAAAAAGTAACCAAACCTTCATTGTCAACTTTAGTTCAAGTCAACGGTTTCCCTTCATAATAATAACTTTTCCAGAACCTCTTATACGAAAGCTTTGAATAATTGATTTGGACCCAAGGTTGGACTAAATGATGATAACGTAAGAAAATGAAAGTCCCTCGTCTCATTGAATACAGTACTTTTTTATTTTGGAGCAAAAAACTAAGTACTTTTTTCATTTGGGGACCAAATTGACTGTGTGAATTATTTTTTTTACTATTTGATATTTTGATGTATGTATGCGAAGAAAAGCGTTATGCTTAGACCAAAACAAAATAAACGTTGTCAATTTTTTATATGGGAGAGTCCAACATTTGACCGACAGATATTGTTTTTTCTGTCTTTTAAACATGGCCAGCAGAATGCCGGAATTGATTCAGTTGTCTTCCCTTACCTTTTGTTTTCTGGTTGATAATTGCTTATATTCACTTTTTCTCCGTTATGTTCACGTGTAGTCATGCATCTGTATTTACTTCACATCAATTATTTATCACTGTTTTTATGCCTTTGCCCAAAACTACCTATCCCTATGCTTATCCCTATGAATAATTTATTTTTCGGGTTTTAAATCCCAACTATTTTTTGTGGCACAATTTATTGTCCGGACTTCGATTTTGCAGTTTTATCCAAAAAATTAAAGTCATGTATTTTCAAAGTTTCTTTTTCAATAAAAGTGGTTTTGTATACATTATCAAAAAAATGTTTTTTATCTAGCAACAATTGCTCGTGTATTGTTGGGCCTGTTCTTCAGAATCAGAAGAGATATCACCTTTCCAATCAAACCACTAACAAGTGACTCTCTCTAGAGCTCCCAAATGAGAGCAACGTATTTAGGAAGGTTAATATTTGGTCCATCTTTAATTCTCTATGGACTGCATTATGTTCAGGACCCAGTTCTATTTTGGTCCAAGAAAGTGTATGTATTAAAAAATTACTTGTGCAAGAAAAAGTTCTAATTATTTAATTTTGGCCACGTTTATTATGGTTTTATAACTATTATTTAATAATATTTTTTTGAGATCTACTATTGTCATTTTTTATGCACATAAGAAATTGCTCTTCCTATCCCGCAATTGTCACAAACAATATGATTTTAAAAAATGGGAACGGATTGTTAGAGCTATTCAGTTTAATTGGCACCAAACACTTCTTTAATTAAGTTTAAACAAACAGTTATGAATTCAACCTTCCAAGAATCTGACCTGAAAAAACCTTCCAAGAATGTTAATTTTTACATCTGAGTGAATTATGAGTTCAACCTTCCAAGAATATGTTAGATTTTACATCTGAGTGAAGGATGATAAAAAAGGATATTTTTCAATGAAGATATAAAAATTGACATGTAAAATATTTAGGTGGAATATTGAATATTCCCTCACGGCCTCACTGTTTAGTATTTATTTCGCATGAGATAATCCAAATAAAGCAACTGGTTTCAAATATTGGATACGGCCCAGCAATTACGCTCAAGTCTAGAAAGTAAGAAGTTAGTTAGCTTGGCCACATAATTATAAGTATGACCTGAGGTTTCAAGGGGAGACTCCTTCACAATAGTTATATGGTAAATTGAGGTTTGAATCCCATTGAAGACACATTTAGCCGAGAGTGATTAACAAAATTGCCACACATTTAGCGGAAAATGTTTTTGAATCAACTATCTTTAATTAGGTCTAACAATATTTCAAAATTTGATTTACTTAACTAACCACATGAAATAATATTTGGTGCGCAAATCTGATTAATTAGAGGGAAACAATCAAATTCTGAAGTTATAAGAAAAATATAAATTTCATTTGTCAGGTATTCTCATTAAGCTTGTTGAAATCCAAAACTCTTGTGATATGACAAATGTCGCGTGATATTAAACATGAAAAAATTAGTCCGACAACAAAATGATCAAGGCCCTAAATTTTGTGATCAATACATAATCTCGAGTTCTATATATAAAGCGCAAGGGGACCTACGATCTCGTTAGGTTCTACAAGATAAGTGATAACAAAGAACAATTAAAGAGATCATTGACAAATATCAACTCCATTTCGAGTGGCATTGTAACATCACAGCGTCTTGCTCTCGAAATTGTCCGCTTTGGGGAATCCTCACCCCTCACGGCTTTAAAACGCGTTGAGAGGGGGAAGTATCCAGGCCCTTATAAGGCACCTATCGTTCTCATCCCCAGTCGATGTGAGACTTTACAATCCACCCCCCTTGGGGCCCAACGCCCTCGCTGGCACATCGACCCGAGCCTGACTCTGATACCATCTGAAACATCCCAGCACCTCACTCTCGAAATTGTCCGCTTTGGGGAATCCTCACCCCTCACGGCTTTAAAACGCGTCGAGAGGGGGAAGTATCCAAACCCTTATAAGGCGCCTTTCGTTCTCATCCCCAACCGATATGGGACTTTACAGGCATTTTCTGGATAAAAAGTTTAGGCTGAACACTTAGTTTTTGGGTTCAATGTAAAGGTTGATATTATTTAGGATCTGACAATTTTATTGAATTTTAGCTTTGATTATTATTGTTTATAATCGTAGTTTTTATATGAACCGGGTTTGAATTTGATGTCGTTAATTAACCATAAATATTAAATACGCACTGATACAAAAATAAAAACTCCTTACAAGTATTGCGACAAAAATACAAGATCATGAGTAATTATGGTCCATAGAATTATAAGGATGTTAAGTTTCCGTCACTCTACTTAATATAGTTAGATAAATTAAGTTAATGAGATTGATTTTTTATCAGATCTTTATACAATTACTAGGGATGAAAACCATGATTTTGAAAAAACAAGATTAAATTCTAATTAAATTCAGACTCACAGTAAGAACCAACATTATTTACCCAAAAGAAAATTGTGCTTAGAGATTAAACAAAATTGGCCGGTCTATTTGACTAGAATAGAAAACATTAGTATTTATCATTAAGTGTTCTAAAAAACTTGTCATTAAGAAATTAGGAAAACCAATTACTCAATTAGTAATAGTTAGTGAGAGTTGATTCAATAATCATTTATCAATCAACAAAGTCATTTCATACAGAGGAAAACAATGGGTATTGACTACTTTTAGTCAATATTTTTATTTATCAAAAAAAAATGGAGGATTGTATCTTCCCTGGTGATTATTAACAATATAAATGAGATATGTCTCCTTCTTTCAAATTCACCCCAAGCCATTGACTGTTATGGCTCCCCTCTCTAATTATAATGCACTGTTATGCAATATCTATATGGTTTTTGTAGTCTAATTTGGGAGATCCAAATTATATCGACTTCACCTGATACATCTTTTATTGATCTTTAGTAGTTAATAATTCTTTATTTATGTTCAACAGCCTGAATCAAGAATATATACCTAAGCCTTGATTATATAGAATGTAATTCAAGATATGATTCCGTAATGTCCAGAAAATATATTTGATGATTTTGATCCAACATAACCTATATCTTTTTATATAGATGATTTGTTAGTGAGGCTAATTATAATCAATGCCTTAAACAAGCGAACAGCAAATACAAAAAGCAAGTTCCAGATGGCAAGGTATTTTGGCTCGGAAAGTTTTGAAAGTCTTTGGGAGGTTGGTGTAACAGATTAAAATCCTATTATTGTTTATTGTAATAAGAAGTCAACTATTTCAACTACTAAAAATCTTGTTAAATATGATAGAGTACCATGCAATAATACATAAATATATTTTAACAACTATTTTATTGGATATGCTGGGAACACTCAGATTTTTCTCCTTATTGTTGCACAAATTGATAAATTAATACTGAAGTTGTTAAACACTAAAAACCATTTTATTTCTAAGATCAAGATTTGAATTTCTATAAGAGTTAAGGAAATGATAAGCAAATGAATAAATTATTCACCTAATTGTTGTCGACTTGCATGCTGAGGCAGTTGTTCCTCGGAGCTCTTGCACATATGGGATATTCAAAGCCTGAATCTCCCATTTGTTGATATCTTATGTGTGTGTGTTTAATTTGTCTTTCATGTGCTACTATTTGTTGGTTATCTAAAACTAAGCGCAGAAAAGTTCAAGGATACAAATTGTCAGAAAGTAATGTTGGATGATAGCATTGCCATTACATGATAAAATTGCTTCAGCCTATGCATGACGATTAGGTCGATCGCTTTGTAGGGAAACCCCCCCAAAAAAACCAACACACACACACACACTGTTGCCAAAGTATTAATAATAATACTCTGATCTCCCAAAAGATACAACGAAATCTTTTCTGATTTATTCAAATAATATCAAAGAACAACTCAACACAATAATGTAACAGGGACATGCATGTCTTAAGCATGAAATAATCAAAACTTTCCACACACTATCCAAAGTCATAAAAATGTAATTTACTTATGGAAGAAATGTATGTTCCTTCTTAAATGTGATGCATCCACTTCAATTTCAATCATCAAAAGATGTATGCAAAGTTGTTCCCTTAACAAATCAGCACATCTTTTAATTTTTATATAATTCATACAGCATAAGTGACCATGCATATACTTAATTCAGTCCTAAATAAAGAGCCTATTTAATGAGATGAGTTTGGTCATAAATATAAGACCTACTATATCTAATTATTCTCAAATTTTCACTAATTTTCCCTATTAATGCTCCTCTATAACAAAAAACGTAAGAGAGGGAGTGTAGATATGTAAGTAATGAATTAGGGTGCATCAATAATATAATGTGATTTTAACTAAATTAATAATATCCTTTTATCTAATCAATTTAATATTTACGGCCAACTACATATATAATATACATCTGACAGTATACATTTAAATTTAACTATCTATGATTTACTATATATGTAAGCACTCAGTAGAAGCTACAGCTAATCCTAATGCGCAAAGTAGGATCAGACAGATCAGTTATGGGCTACAAATCTATTTGAAACCTTTGGAGTTATGTTTGAATATTTTCTCTGGCATTTTATATGGAAGTCATATAAGAACTATGGCATGGGAAATTTCTGAAGTGAAGAAAAACAAAAGAAAAAAAAACAAAGAATCTGTCTTAGAGAAGTTTTATCCAATAATAATAATTTATCTCACATCAATTAATGGAAGTTCATCATTTACCTAAATAAAAACCATAAAAACCTAAGTCAGAAAACAACTTGCAGAACTTTTCAAACCATTTTGAAGTAATGCAGACCAGCAAATTACCAGGAGCCAGAAAACTGATTATTGAAAGGGGAAGGAATAAAAGAAATTAAAATGTTTCTATACTCTTGCATTTCCTTTCCTTCCCTCATTATATGTAATCAAAAAGTAAGGTATATAGAACACGCACAAAGAGAGAAAAATATGTACATAATTTAACTCACCCAAATTTATTGCTAATAACCAGTTAGAAAAGGATAAAGCTAAAACCACATATGCACTACAAGAATATTTGAGTTTGCTGGCGGTTACTTTTGTAAAGATTGTGGCGTAAAAAACCGCTAAAACAACACATTCTGTCGGTTTTGATAAACGGGAAAAAATGCTGTGTGAAAATATGTTTTTATCTATTTTTCGCGGGTTTCGAGGGAACATTCATGTGTGTTTTCGCGTCATGGTGCGAGAACATGTTCTCGCACCATGACGCGAGAACCTGTGCATTCTCGCGCCATGGCGCGAGAACTTGCTGAAGCATGTTCTCGCACCATGGTGCGAGAACGTATTCTCGCACCATGGTGCTAAACCGTGTTCTGCCAATGTTCTCGCACCATGGTGCTAAAACGTGTTCTGGCAGCATTGGCAGCATTACGCCAGAAAATGACTACTTATATCTCTAAACAAATCAGACTATTTGTAACGCACGTCACAATTAGCCTGCAATTTCTAATGAATCATCATTAAAATGACTACTTCTACCAAAGTGAAGTTGAAGAAAAATAAGATAAAATAAAATTCATCATATTTCATTAGAACCAACAAGGGAGGGATTCAATGACAAAGAGTTAAGGCGTTCAAATTATGGATCATCATATTTCAAAACAAAGTTATTATAAATTGGACAAATTAATTAACTAAAGATAAACTATACCAAAAATAAATTCATAAGAAGAATTTCACTGCATTTTTGGTCAGCACAATATATGTGCAAATGAGTGGAAATGAAAGAAAGACAAAAAATAGAAGAATGCATTACCGAGTGAGGTGAATGAGAACTTCATTTCATTTGTTTTATAAGTCACAATCAAGTTGATATCTTGAGATATTTTTGCTGCAAAGATAGAGAAACAATTAGTACATAAACAAGCATAAACTCTTAAAGTTGTCCTTAAATAACATTATAATAAGACACATTGAGTTCAATACTTCAAAAGTAAGATAAAAAAAACAAGAGTAAGTAACGTTGAAATAATAAAATATATTAGGAAAATGATTACAAGAGTGATGGCAATACAAAATGGAGAGAGAGAGAGGAAGTGATAATAAAAAATAGAGGAAGAGAAAATAGAAGAATGTGTTACCGTGAGAGTGAAATGAATGAGAACTTCACTTCATTTGTTTTATAAGTGACAATCAAGTTGACATCTTGAGATACTTTTTCTACAAATATAGAGAAACAATTAGTACATAAACAAGCATCAACTCTTAAAGTTGTCCTTAAACACATTGAATTCAATACTTCAAAAGTAAGTAAGATATATAAAAAAAAGAGTAAGTAAGGTTGAAATAATAAAAAATATTAGGAAAATGATTCCAAGAGTGATGACAATTCAAAATGGAGAGAGAGAGAGAGGAAGTGATAATAAAATAGAGGAAGAGAAAATAGAAGATAAAAAATAGAAGAATGTGTTACAGTGAGAGTGAGATGAATGAGAACTTCACTTCATTTGTTTTATAAGTGACAATCAAGTTGACATCTTGAGATACTTTTTCTGCAAATATAGAGAAACAATTAGTACATAAACAAGCATCAACTCTTAAAGTTGTCCTTAAACACATTGAATTCAATACTTCAAGAGTGATGACAATTCAAAATGGAGTGATGACAATTCAAAATGGAGTAAGATATATAAAAAAAAAGAGTAAGTAAGGTTGAAATAATAAAAAATATTAGGAAAATGATTCCAAGAGTGATGACAATTCAAAATGGAGAGAGAGAAAGAGGAAGTGATAATATTTGTAGGAGAAAATATTTGTAGGTAGAGAAAACAATACAAAATGGGGAGAGAGAGAGGAAGTGATGACAATATAAAACGGTGAGAGAGGAAGAGAAAATATTTGAGCCGGAGACAAGCAAATTGGAGGGAAGGAAGATATTTGTAGAAAAATTTGTGATATGACATATTTTGGCACCATGGTGCGAAAACATGCATTCTACATGTTTTAGCGTCATCATGTGAAAACATGCATTCTACATGTTTTCGCACCATGGTGCGAAAAGTTGTCATTACTCACAAATTTTCACTCGTCTTCCTCGTCTTCCTCCTTTGGTTTTGGTTTCTCTGGTTTCATTTTTCACTCGTCTTTCTTTTGTTTTCTCTGGTGTTACTTTCAATGGATAAATCATGGATGAATTTCCCTCGCACAACGTGTACTTATTTAGATGGGTTAGAGGTTTTTTTAAATTTTGCAATAATACATGGCGCTGATTGTTATGGAAACATCATATGTCCCTGTCCTCAATGTAATTTGAGGAAGTGGCAACCTCGACAAACTGTTAAAGAACATCTAGTTTTGCGGGCATTTCCTAAGGATTACATATTTTGGCATCTACACGGAGAAAAATATGATATGGTGTATGATTCCCTTGGTGAAAGCTCACATGTAAGGAAGGTCCAATTAGCAGGTTCTGATGATGATGATAATGATGATGACCCGATTGTTGATGCCATCCATGATGCTTTTGGAGTTCATGGGCTTGACGAGAACCCAGAAGAAGTAGGAGCCGAGTCAGTGCCCAACATGAGCGATACAACTCGTGATAAATTCAAGGAGCTGATGGAAGAATCAGATAAGCCTCTTTATCCTAATTGTAAACGTTACTCTAAATTGTCTTTTTTAGCTAGATTTTATCATATAAAGTGTTTACATGATATGAGTGATGTTGGTATATCTATGATACTTGAATTGTTGCATGATGCTTTCCCCGAAGCCGAGATCACTCCATCTTTTTATGAAGCAAAAAAACTTATACGTAAGTTTGGGTTGGACTATGAAAAAATTGATGTGTGCCCAAATGATTGTATGTTGTATTGGGGAGAAGATGCTGAGAGGGATAAATGTAAGCACTTTATCCCTCATTGAGGTCTTCTCCTTCAATCATAAATTTTCTCTATAAAATAAAAAGCATTAGTGATATTAAAATAACAAATTATCTAAAAACAGGTACATATTAAGTCATTACCTTTTCAGTTAAAAAGATATATTGTTATTACTTTTCTAATACTATTAAATTATCAGTGTCTAAAAGCTAGTTGACTTTTTTGGAGAATCCTAAGAAAAGAGAAATGCACTACTTAATTATAACATATATTTTTGTATATTATTAGATTATATATTAGTTTATAATTCAAATAAACTAGTTTAGGAAAACAATTTGGAAAATCAATTTTTAATTACCTTAATTTTTCTTAGGATTTTCAAAAAAAGTCAACTAGCTCAAAGTCAGCTAGATCTCAAAGTCAACTAGCATCTTAAGTACATAATTAATCTTGTGATGATATAGCGATCATTTCGTTATCTCCATACCACATATCAACAACTTCGACTCATACACCACCGATAAATAAAGACCAACTAACTACATAACGAATAAATACGCAGAAATTCAAAAGAAATGACAGTAAGAAAAGAAAGAGTAAAAAATTCAGTGAACTTCAATTTAATTTAACTAAGAAATAAGAAAGTAGAAAATAGGTGGAGGAAGTGTAAGAACTACGAAAGAGGAAAACCGTGATAAACTTGCGAGCTGATGTAGGCACTGGAAATATGATCCAACAAAAAAACAAGAACCAACAAAAAAATTTAAATAAGTGATATTAAAATTCTTACTTTCACTTGTTGCTCCCAAACATAGTTTTTATCATTCTCTTTCATCTTTTTCCATGACTTGTGTAGAGGAAAATACACCAATTGTTTCCCAGCTTTGGCACAGAACTTATTGAACACATTGCCACCATTGCGAATGGGTTGTCCATGCTCATTGAAATGGGCAATTATTTTGAGGCCTTCCTCTAGCTGCCACGTGGTATTAGCATTCATTTTCTTAGTCCTAATAGAGCCATCAGAAGCTGCAAATACAAAACTTAGTCAACAATAAATTAAAACCAATTCAGATATTATAAGTTAAGCTCCAAATGTTACAATAGGACCTTGAATATCAACAAGATATTTTGTCCTTCGGGAAGTTGATGATTTACGACGAGCTTGTGGTGGTGTGTCTTGATGGTGCTCTTCTGGTTGGTGGTGTGTCTCATCTTGTGGTGGTGTGTCTTGATGATGCTCCTCCGCATTTCTTCGGTTCCTCATATCATCAAAGTTAAAAAAAGTGTTGTCGTTGAAAGAAGTATTTATACAATAATCAGGAAGGACAGGAGATATTGGTGGTAGATTTTCAAACGGCCGGTCAAGTTCTTCATAAGTGTAACTCACAGGCTCTGGAATATAGCAAGATTGTGCACTGATTTGCTCTTTTTGTTGTCGTCCACTTTTACTACTTCTATGAGCTTTCCTTGAGTTAGCTCGTTGTGAAGACATGTTGAATGAAGTGAAAATATATATAAACAAAAGAGTTAAAAAAAAGAAGACATGTTACAGGAGAAGAAGAAAAAATGACAATAATGTGATAAAGACAGACATGTTAAAGAAGAAGAAGACGAAGACATGTTAAAGAAGAAGAAGACGAAGAAGTAGAATGAACGAAGAATATGTATATGGATAGCAAAATCCTTAGCTTTTTGCTAAGTTTTCGCGGTTTCCGCGAAAACTTAGCAAAAAGCTAAGGGCTGTCAGCTTTGTCAGCTGACAAAGCTGACAGCTGGGGAGCAGTTTTCGCGGGAAACCGCGAAAACCAGTGCAACAGGTTTTCGCGGTTTCCCGCGAAAACCCAGCTGGGGGAGAAGTGCTCCCCCAGCTGCTGTCAGCTTTGTCAGCTGACAAAGCTGACAGCTGAGGGACGTGACGTCCCTCACAAGCTGAGGGACGTCACGTCCCTCATTGGTTTCCGCGGAAACCGCGAAAGCTTCAGCTTTCCGCGGTTTCCGCGAAAACATGCATCACAGGTTTCCGCGCCAACCGCGGAAACCTGTGATGTATTTTTTTAAAAAAAACAATTTTTAATTATGTAGTTTAATAGTTTTTTAAAAATTAACAAATTATTGCATATTTTGGCGCTTTTATTATGCGCCAAAAGTTGACCGCGAGAATGACCCACTTATCTTGTAGTGGTGGTTGCTCTAAGAAACCAAACTTGCAATTTTTCTTCTCAGCTCAGGTAGATCTACACTATTATTGGTACTGTTAACCTGTAGATCAAGTACTAAATGATTAGCTAGAGTAAAATTAGCTTAAATGCGAAATATAAATATACTACATATATAAAATAACATTGCATTTTAATTATTTACCTGGCAATTGACACTATGAAGTATTCTACCATTGACTTGTGTAGAGAGACAAGTAACAACTTCAAGTCCTTCTTCAAGAAGCGATTCAAGCAATTTTGAGAGAAGGAACCTTTCATCTTGCAAGTTACATATAATTTCAATTCCCACAACCCCATTTTTCTCATGGACACTAAAATTTATCAATTTCTTCTGTTGACCCTCATCATCAGGGATTTCGAGGTTATTAGAAGAATGATAATCCGAGTGTTTCTTCAGCTCATCTCTCTTACCACCAAGCTCTTTAATATTCTTCTGTAAATGCTTTATATAACTCACTGCTTCATTCATATGATCCGATATCGATCGCTTTCCCTAGAATATATAAATAACCCAATAATTGAAAAACTTGATAGGGTGTATATAGGGAACAAGATTACTACAATCAAAGAGTTAATTAAATTAAGATCATGAGGAATATATATTATTGTTTACCTTGATATACTCAAGAGGTAGAAGGGATCTAAGGGAAGCATAGAGGGAAGCCATTTCTTGCCTCCTTTGCCTCTCAATCTCCCTATGAATCATCTTCTTCTTCTTGTTTTCGTTAGGATTATGACTAATATTACTGCTGCTGCTAGCTCGAGAAAGTATGTTGTTCCTTGTTGAGGTGTCACCAATGACTCTTTTATTATGGACATAATTATTGCTGATGACACGAGGAGATGCATAATCATCCTGCAGAATTGGATCTTCTGATGAGATCTTGCTTTCTTGATTATTCTGAGTACTTGGAATTCTGGAAAATTGTATCACCAGCTCATTGCCTCGTTGTAAAGGAAACATGATGAATATCTCTAAATTATTCTCGAATTATTGCGAGATGCTCAAGGCAATAGAGGATAAAGAGAGAAGCTAGATGATGAGTTTTTAGGGTATGTATGCAAAGTATAATATTTCCACGAGGTAATCTAATAATCATATGACAAAGATCCCTTCACATATCCTCACAGGAAATTAGTATTTTATATCGTCATTATTGAACCCTGTTCATTTATGCCACCTGTTTATGTTCACATTAGTGACAAACCATTTAACACAGATATTAATTCTTTGAAAAAAAAATTAATCACGTGCTTCGATGGGAGAAAAATATATTGTTTAACTCTCTGTTAACTATATGTAGTGGTTAGTCCGAAATACCAACTTTTGTAAGAGACACATACACTACAAGAAAAGCAGGAGGACTTCACAATTAGGCTTTCAGCTGAAGGGGAACTGCGAAAAACAGCAACTAACATTTAAGAATTTCGTGAAAATTTATCCTCTTTATTTTTTTAATTTGTTTTAGTTACATGTTTTTGCGGAAAACCGAGAAAACATTTTCCGCGAAAACACTCTTTTATTTATTTACATGTTTTTGAGGAAAACTGTAGAAACAAGGATGTTTTCGCAGTTTTCCGTGAAAATATTTAGTAGATTTTTTTTGAACTAAAAAAATATGTAGTAGGTGACAACATAAATTTCTACTTTTTTATTTACATGTTTTTGAGGTTTTTGTCGAAAATTTTTTTCTTTTTTTATTTTTTACATGTTTTCTCGTTTTTCTGCGAAAACACGTCACATGATCGTTGGAATCAACGTTCATGTGACCTTCATTCTTAAGCCCCGTGTGCCCTTCCCCCCACACACAATGGCAACACCCGGACGATCTATAAATATGAGTTTATGCCTTTCTTGTTTATATATATTCGCCAATATGTCTGCTCATCTAGAGGTAGAGCGTACGAGGATTTCAGTGGAAGATGTGGTCGTGAACAACGACGGAGAGAAGAGAGACCAAATATTGCCTATGACTAAGGAGTGGGGCAGTCCTCTAATTTCCCACCTGTGTCACCTAATACTCCTAACTTTAATTTACTCTTAATGATCCTCTCACCGTTGATAATAATAATTAAATAAGCGATGTCGACAACTTTTACATGATTTAACCCTTGATGGTAATACGAGGAACCCAAGAATGATTGAGGAGAACAACCCTCAAAATGACGAGCAACACCATGATGAGGAGGTGCACCATGAAGAGGAGGCGAACCATGAACAAGAGCAGCCACCAAACCTACTAATTCATCCAGAAAAATCATCTTCGCGGAAGAAGAAATACCTTGATGTGACAAATTAATATTTCAATTTATTGGAGTCTTAGTTAACTTACTTCAATGGATATTTAATTTGTTGCATTTTTTAGTGCTAATGGGTCTTGTAAGAGTAGGAAATTAAACATAAATATGACTTGGTAGTTACAGGATGTAAATGCTTTCCAAATATGTATTCAACTTCAACAAGATGATCTACAATGTTTGCATCTGATAAACTTTTTGGAGGTGGTCTTCTCTCTTGTTTCTTATTAAGGTTTGCACATGTGTCCTACCTTTAGAAAGCGTCGATGACCCATTAAATAGTTCTTTCTATAATGTTTAAGGTATACCAGTTATGTGTCAAAATTGCACGCCGCAAAAGGATGACCAGTATAAGTATTTCAGCGAGATAGTGAACCTTAGCCTAAGTCTCTGATTCTTCACATCAAAGCTACATGCAAATTACCAATGGGTACTTGGTTGAGCTGGTAAGTGGGCTACAACCGCCGTAAGGATGAGAACGCGTGTTCGAATCCCGGGAAGCGCTCTCATTGGGAGAGGGGACAACCTTGTTTATGTGGGCAACACTCCTACCCCTCGAGTCCGGATTAAACTGGGCGTTGATTAACCAAAAAAAAAATTACATGCAAAATTGAAGAAACTCTCAATGAACTCGTCATATGTCTCCACACCTTCATTCCACAACTCCATCGGTTCGCAAATCAATGGCTGAAGATAGACATTGATATAATTACCAGGTGACTTTTACTGTGAGATGATCATCGATAAAATAAACGAGTTTTACTTCATGCACATCCATGGAGGCAGGTTGTATGGGATTAAGATAACCAGCCAAATACTGTGTTCGAGCTTAAGTTTCCATATGGATTGAACCCATCAGATGATAGACCCATGTAAAGTCCCACGTCGGCTGGGGAGAAGAACGAAAGGTGCTATATATAGGCCTGGATACCTCCCCCTCTCGACGCGTTTTAAAGCTGTGAGGGGTGAGGATTCCCCAAAGCGGACAATTTCGAGAGCGAGGCGCTGGGATGTTACAGATGGTATCAGAGCCAGGCTCGGGTCGGTGTGCCAGCGAGGGCGCTGGGCCCCAAGGGGGTGGATTGTAAAGTCCCACATCGGCTGGGGAGGAGAACGAAAGGTGCTATATATAGGCCTGGATACCTCCCCCTCTCGACGTGTTTTAAAGCCGTGAGGGGTGAGGATTTCCCAAAGCGGACAATTTCGAGAGCGAGGCGCTGGGATGTTACAACCCAGGCAGACATTCCTTGGATCAACATATAATGAGGGGAACTGGCAGTCAAATGCTTTCAATGCTTCACCGTCACATGAATTTCTTAACTTGTCATCTTAATTATTCTCATCACTATGCCACCTTATGTGCTCAGCCGTCATAGTAGAGATGAAAAATCTCTGCAATCTAGGCTTCAAAGGAATGTATATTAGAATCTTGGCGGCTACTTAATTTGCCTTTTCCCTTCTAGCATTTCCTTAATTCCTTGTATCCAGAAAAGGGCAACGCTTACACTTTTCCCTCTCAACATTCTCTCCCAGTACAACGTACAATCATTTGGGCATGCATCAATGTTTCCATAATCCAGCTCATACTTACTTATTATCTCTTTGCCTTATAAAAAGATGGAGGGAGTGATCTCCGCTTTAGGAAAAACATCATGCAACAAATCAATTATCATAGATATACCAGTGTCACTCATATTATGTAAACACTTTATATGATATAATCTAGCTAACAAAAGATAATTTAGAGTAGCATTTATATATAGTTAAGGTAAAGAGACTTATCTTATTCTTCCATTAGCTTGTAGAATTTATCACGAGCTGTATTGCATATGTTGGACATTAACTCAGCTCTTTATATGTTGGACCGTTGCTTGTGAACATTTAGCAAATGAATCATACACCATATTGTATTTTCCCCATATAGATTCCAAAACATATAGTCCTTAGGAAAAGCACTAAAAACTTGATGCTCCTTAATAGTTTTACGAGATTTCCATCTTGTAAAATTGCATTTAGGACACAAACATCTGATATTTCCATCATAATCGGCACCATGCATTGTAGAAAAATTATAGAAAACCTCAAACCCATCCAAATAAGTGGACATTGTGGGGGGAAGTTTATCCATGATTTATCCATGTAGGCTAATATTGCTAATAAAACAAAAGACAAGTTATTTAACAAGTGCAACAATAAAAAAAACTAATGATAGTCTCTAAATTGCAATGATTTCTTTACACAAATAATTCCTATCTAATATATTTCCATCTTATGAGATATAATTGTACCTCAAATTAATTAATTTTCATATAGTTGTTTTTCTTTTTAATGCATATAATAATATTATTAATTGTATTTAATTGTAAAATATAACACTATTCTGATAAAATATAAGCCTATCTAATTGTCACAAAAATATGTGACAATAAGATAGTTTTTTTTTGGGAAAATTAAATACAAGTCCCTAGTAAGGGACATAATACTGGAAAAGACCCAAAAATTGAAAAAATTAAAGTAGAGTCCCTTGGGACCTCACTTTAATTATTTATGAATGTGTGGACCCCACATTTAATAATAAAAAAATCCACATTTAATTAAAGTAGAAGAGAGAGAAAAGGTGAGTGGATTTTTTTATTATTAAATGTGGGGCCCACACATTTATAAATAATTAAAGTGAGGTCTCAAGGGACTCTACTTTAATTTTAATCAATTTTTTGGACTTTTCCAGTATTATGTCCCTTATCAGGGACTTGTATTTAATTTTCCATAGTTTTTTTAATTAATGATGTAAACATTTTCGTGGCTTAGCTTTCTGCGAAAATAAGTTACTTGCTTTCACGGAAAGCGAGAAAATAGGAAGTTTATTTTCTCATTTTTCCACGAAAAGTTGATTAAATGTTATTTAAAAAGTTAATCCATTATAGTTTGGGCCCTTTTTTATTTAATCCTCACAGTTTTTAACGGATATCCGTGGAAATATGTTTTATTTGCAATGCTTCACTATTCGCAGATGGCTGCGAAAATATACTTCATTTACAATGATTCGCAGTTGTCTTGTTAGCGAAAAAACAAGTTTTCTCATCGTGTTTCTTTGTGGTTTGTAAAACTGTCAAAACATATTGTTTTCACGTTTTTTCGCAAAGATATATACAAATTCAATCGTGAAGATGTTCATGCATTCTTGTAGATATCTGGGGGTTCTGAGGCTAGCATAATTAATAAGATGATTCCCTTTGTTTATACTTGACTCTCTTAGTCAAGTTTCATCACGACAAATACCGTCATAATAGAACATACGAGACACTGAATTAGTATGGGTGTTTGATTTCACAACGCATGCACTATAACGGAGAGGTGTAATGTTAAAAAGAGTACAAGTTCTTACAAACTATTCTCACAAAAAGTTACTTGTTGAAATTGAGATACTAATTCTGGCAAAAAAAAAAAACAAAGAAATTGAGATATTAAACTTTATAAAGTCCTTATTTCAAAGAATGTTTCTTGATAAAACTTATCATTGAAGCTCGCCATGAATAAATTAATATTGGTCAATCTTTATAGCTGTGGGGGCTGATTTTGCTTTAAAGTTCATGTGCAAAAGCAAAATAATTGCCTACTTAATTATTCCTATAATAATGTAATTAACTACTACCTCCGGCCCTAAATATAAGACCTAGATGACTTTTTTTTGGAGAAATTAAGGTTGCGAAATAGGTTATTAAATTATGACATATTTGATATATTTTTAGATTATCCATTAGTTTATAGGCAAAATATACTAGTCTAAGGGAAAAATTAGGTAAATCATCAATTTATAATTAACTTATTTTGTTTTTTTAGGATTTTTCAAAAAAGTCAATTAGGTCTTATATTTAGGACCGGATGGAGTATTTGATTTGGAGCTAACTGTAATTGAGGAATTACTTGGAGTTCGGCTATAATTTATTGACATCGATCTTGAAATGATCAGTATTAACTACTACCTCCGGTCCCTAATGTAAGAGCTAGCCACCAAAAAAACGCTTCTTAAGAAAACATGTGAATGTTAGTTGGTTGTCTGGAGTTAATGCTTCTTTTCCAAAATTGCCCATATTTATTATGGTACTTTTAAGAGAGAGAAATACATAACCATTAATAAATATGAAAGAGAGTTAGGGGTAAAGTAGGAAAAAATGCATTAAATGAGGAGAGAAAGTGGGGTGAGCTCTTACATTAGGGACCAAAACCATTCAAATTTTGGG
Source organism: Mimosa pudica (assembly GCA_029929735.1). Taxonomy (NCBI): domain Eukaryota; kingdom Viridiplantae; phylum Streptophyta; class Magnoliopsida; order Fabales; family Fabaceae; genus Mimosa; species Mimosa pudica. Next base: position 10,195,700 of record JAKELP010000023.1, on the reverse strand, counting down.
CTCTTACATTAGGGACCGGAGGGAGTATTAACTAATAAAAAAATGTGAAAAAATTATTTAGAGCAACGTGCTATATATGTCAGAAATATAAAATATCATTGGTTCCTTTTTCTCTCCATCTATCATTCATTCATCACCACCCCTCGAAGTTATTAGATATGATGTAATGACTTAAATACTTGGTGCCAGTGAGCCACAGCAAGGGGTGCAAGAAATAACTATAAGCAAGGAACTGACAACATTGCTTTGTCCAATCATATATATAATTAATTACACATATAATTTTATATTTACAGTCGCTTTATTCTGTGACGTACAGCTTATCTATCCATCATTACAATATTAGGATAAACCAGCACCTTGATGTGACTATTATATATTTTAATGTATTAAATTCGAATAAAATTGGTTTTTCTGCAAATGATGAATACTCATGGATCTGAGCAATCTACAATAAATAATTTGTTAGACCTAAGCGTTTTAGCCTTTGAGGCTTGCTTTATATTATGAGTTGGTAGCTGGGCAGGGGTGAGCAATAAAACCCAGATTTGAACCAAACCAAACCAAATGTAATTTAGTTTTTTGTAGTTCAGTTAATTTTGTTTTTATTAATTCAGTTCGATTATTCCTTAAAAATTCGGTTTTCATTTCGATTATTGAAAAAACATTCGGATAAAATCGAATAACCAATATATATATATATATATATATATATATATATATATATATATATATATATTGATTTTCATATGATTAATATTGGATGTTGGAATACATATTACATTATTGTATAACCTTTATGGTTAATAATGTGTTTGATAGATGATATTTAACTTAAAAATGTTTGTGATATTTTATTTAAAATAAAAACAACAAAATTGAAAAATAATCAAATTTATATTCGGTTACTAATTGAATCGTACTGAAATATTTTGGTTAGTTCAGTTTTTAGTTTTCATTTTGATTTTTGAAAAATTCCATATTTGTCTATTCGGTTATTTGGTTTTTATCGAAAACCGAACTGAATAACCGAATGTTCACCCCTAATTATTTGTCCAGTTTTTACCGTAAATTAAACTGAATAATTGAATGCTTACCCCTAAACTTGGGGTTTGGAGGAGACTTGGTGCTATATTAATAAAAGAATAGCTCAAAAAATTTCAACATCTCAACAAATTGGTACGAGTAATTCCAAAGTTATTTTTTATTTGCAACATGTACTAATTAATGTTATCAATATATTATCTTAATAAATTATTTAGTTAATACTTATGTGTATTAAGCCACCAACTTATATTCTCCCATCTTTATTATAAGATTAAGTTGGTTTTTTATGAAAATTAAGGAAGAAAAACAAGGAAATAAATTTTAACATTTGCTACATTTATTATATTATTATATCTCAGCTTATAAATAAAATTAATTCGTTTTGAGAAAGAATGCTAAACATAAACAATTTAAAGTGATTCATTTACACCCTTAATTTCACTAAAAAGGTCATTTCGATCTTATAATTATGACCGAAGAGAGTACTAATTTTAATTTATTGTCCTAGCTGTTTTTAAATTGAGTATTTCTATATATCTACATTTTCAATGTGAGAGTTGGTCTAACTGGTAAAATGGTTTATTTAAGATTATAATATTGCATGATGATACATGTATCTAATTGCTTGTGAATTGTGAGTACCGCTGTATATTTTAGAGAGGAATATAAAAAATTCCATATCAAAAGTGTGATAGGTGGATTGGTATATAAAGTTGGGTTGAATTTCATCATATTGACTTATGTTTTATGATGGACTGATAAAATCTAACATATATTAGTGACATAATTAATACAATGTTAAAATGATAAATATCTTATATGTCACTCGTATATGTAAATATTGGCTATACTGTCTTGTAATAAATACTTTTTCCCCTGTAATTAAGACTCTCACCCTTGCTTATCGATTGCAATAGTGCTGAACATAAGTCCCATCACAAGCAGAATGATGATTATCGACCATTCTAATTTAATCATTAATGGCGAGATTATTTGCATAGTATGTGCCCGTACAAGTAAAGTACCAAAAAAAAAATAAGTAAAATACCGTTCTTACGAGGATTTGGATAATATCTGGTCAAATAAGAGGTTTTGCTGTATAATTAAGTTGAGCTGAATCAAATTTTGTTGGAGTATTTAACAATTAAAATGGTATCCTTTATTTTCATCAAAATGGATATCTTTTGAAAAGAGAAATTAATGTCAAAATTGATTCTTTGATCTTAAAAATAAAATGAAGAATAAGATTATTTCTCCCCCTTATATTTCATAACATCTCAATATCCTCCTATCACAATTGATTTCAATGATTATATATTTGTTAACCCAGAGTTCAAATATACTTGTAAAAGTTTACTCAATTAAAAAATAAATGTATAATTCTATTAATTGTTCAATCTCTCATTCCAATTTAAAAAACTCAACATTAAACACCAACCCTAATGTGTCTATGCAAGGTCAATAAGTACTCCCTCCCTGTATTCCTAAATATAAGAATTTTTTCATGGCTAACAGTATTCTATTGGAAAAGTTACAGAGGAAATTTCTATTGCTAATAATTTATTGTTTTTAAAATTTAAAAAGTATTTTATAATTAGTTAATAAATAATAGGCCAAAGTATGTTTTTGGTCCCTTAACTTTGGAGAAAGTCATGTTTTGGTCCCTTAACTTTGAAAAGTGTGTTTTTGGTCCCTTTAATTTTGGAGAATGTGTGTTTTTGGTCCTTAACTTTGAAAAGTGTGTTTTTTGTCCCTTAACTTTAGATAAAGTGATGTTATTAGTCCTTCTAGAACAAGATAAAGTATTTTTTCGTCCATTACTTTTCAAAATTATGGCACTAAAACATGATTTTGTGCAAAGTTACAGAACCAAAAACATATTTTAACTGAGTTTAAAAGGACAAAAATCACAAAAATCACACTTTTCAAAGTTAAGGACCAAAAACACACATTTTCCAAATTTAAAGGGACCAAAAACACACTTTTCAAAGTTAAGGGACCAAAACATGACTTTCTCCAAAGTTAAGGGACTAAAAACATACTTTAGCCTAAATAATATATTATAAATAGTAAAGATAGTTAATATATACTTATATACACATATAACGATATTGATTTATTAAAAATTTAAATGAAAATGTTTTTTATTTATGAATATATGTTGGTAAAAAGAGAAAAATATCGATAACTTAATAATATTATAATAAAATAATACTTAAACTTTATATTACATAATTCAAAAAAATAATATTTTCATAATTATAAGATTGAAATATTAAATATAATTTAAATTTTGTGAATATACAAAATTTCTTATATAATAATATAAATTTTATATAGTTATATAACTTTTAATATATGAATTAAAAATTTATTATTTACAAGTTTTTCATAATATGTTAAGTCAAGTATATTAGAAAGTATATATTGTATCAAATATAGTTTGGGTTAATAATCATTCAGACCAACAAAAAGTTATGGAAGTATCAATTTGGCTAAAAAAGTAAACAAAAAAAAAGTCTCAAATTAAGTCCCAATATGGGTGATGGAAGGTGTTGGCCAATTGGAGACATTTTTTGTGTTTGTTGGCCAAATTGGTATGATTTATTGTTGTTATTCAAATTGATAGTTCCATAATTGTTTATTAGTTAGAATGATTATTAAACCAATATAATGATATTAGTGGGAGTATAAATTTTTTAAATATAATAGGTTGCAAATAATATTACATGGTCTTCATAGTACAACTTGTTTTTTTTCTTTTTTTAGGGTCGAATCTGAGCGACTTGGGCTGAATCTTAGTGAATCGTGGCAGCAAGACCACTCTGCCACTTACAATACCCAGTATCATATTTAAGTCGTCTGCAAAGGATTCTACCCGCCGCTCGGAGGGAATTTCTTCAAGGCGTCCCATAGTACAACTTGTTAAGGCATCAGTATCTGTACAAGAGGGGTGACACGTGGCAGGCTACAAGGGGCAGCACATGGGATGTAAGAAGCTACACATGTCATATATATACACACACACACACAACAACAACAACTAAACCTTATCTCACTTAACTCAAGTGAGGTCGGCTACATGAGTCATACGTCGTCATTTTGCACGATCATAAGTCATACCTGGTGATAAACCTTTTGCTGAAAGATCTCTTTGAACAACTTCATTAAGAGTTCTCTTTGGTCTCCCTCTTTTTCTTATATATGGATCTTCTACTATCTGATCCACTCTTCTTACTGGCTCATCTAATTCTCTTCTTTGAACATGTCCATACCACCTTAAACGATTTTCTACCATTTTCTCCGAAATCGGTGCTACCCCAACTCTTTCACGAATATAATCATTCCGAATCCTATCTTTTATTGTATACTCACTCATCCATCTCAACATTTTCATTTCTGTCACATCCATCTTATGTTCTTGATGTCTTTTAATTGCCCAACATTCACTACCATATAACATTGCCGGTCTAATAGTTGTTCGATAAAATTTTCCTTTTACTTTATCTTGAACCTTATTATCACATATAACTCCAGAAGCATTTCTCCATTTACACCACCCAGTTTGAATTCTATTGTTAACATCACCATCTACTTCACAATCTTCTTGTATAATTGATCTCAAATATCTAAACTTGTTCACTTGTTGTATAACATGATCACCCAATTTAATTTCTATATCCTCATGTACTTGTCTATAGCTAAAACTACAGTGCATATATTCCGTCTTGCCTCTACTTATTTTAAAACCTTTTGACTCTAGAGTCCTCCTCCATAATTCTAATTTCCAATTAATTTCAACTTTTGAATCCCCTAAAATAACTATATCATCCGCGAAAAGCATACACTTAGGAATTTCTTCCTGTATACTTGTAGTTAAGACATCCAAAACAAGATTAAATAAATATGGACTCAATGCCGAACCTTGGTGCAGTCCAATTCTTATTGGAAAATCAATTGTTTCTCCTGCAGGAGTTCTAACCCTAATCCTTACTCCTTCATACATATCTTGAATTACTCTTATATACTCAACTTGTACTTCTTTCTTTTCTAAAACTTTCCAAAGTAAATCTCTTGGTACTCTATCATATGCTTTTTCAAGATCAATAAAAATCATATATAAATCCTTACTTCTACTACGATATTTTTCCATTAAACTTCTAATTAAATAAATTGCTTCTGTAGTTGACCTACCCGGCATGAAACCAAATTGGTTTTTCGATATGCTAGTTTCTATTCGTAACCTACGCTCAATTACTTTTTCCCATAACTTCATAGTATGACTCATAAGTTTTATTCCTTTATAATTTGCACAATTTTGAATATCTCCTTTATTCTTATAAATAGGAACTAATGTACTCTCCCTCCAATCATTTGGCATTTTCTTAGACCTTAAAATTTCATTAAATAAATTAGTAAGCCACAACACTCCATTTTTCCCAAACATTTCCAAACTTCAATAGGAATACCATCGTGTCCCACAGCTTTACCACTTTCCATTTTCCTGAGAGCAATCTCAACCTCACTCACTCTAATCTTATTATTATTATTACCTTTATAGTTGATATTCCTTTCATTAAATCCCAAATCATCTATATTGTAATTCAAAGTTTCAGCACTATCATTAAACAACTTATAAAAGTAATTCTTCCATCTATCCCTAATTTTATCATCTGTAACCAATACATTACCATCTTCATCCTTAACACATCTTACTTGATCTAAATCCCTTGATTTCCGCTCCCTTATTTTTGCTATTCGATACATTCTTTGTTCCCCAGGTTTTGTCCCTAACTCTTTATAAAACTCTTCAAAAGAAATAGCACGAGCTATACTTACAGCTTTTTTCGCCTCCTTTTTTGCTAATCTATATTTAACCCAATTTTCCTCATTATCACACATATGTAAATCCTTAAAACACTGTTTTTTGAATTTAATTTTCTCTTGAACACTCGTATTCCACCACCAAGTCTCCTTTTTACACCTAATATAACTCTTTGATTCACCTAAAATTTCCTTAGCTATTTTTAACACCCTCTTAATCATTTCTTTCCATAAATCATTAGCACTCACTTGTTTATCCCAAACACATTCATTTGTCATTCTATTTTTAAAATTTATCATTTTTTCCCCTTTTAATTGCCACCATTTAATTTTTGGATTAAACATTTCTCGCTTTTTCATTCGATTAAACTTCATACGAACATCTAAAACTAAAGGCCTATGTTGTGTTGTTACTCCAACACCTGGGATTACCTTGCAATTTGTACAAATTCTTCTGTCCGAATTTCTTACTAAAAAGAAATCAATCTGTGATCTATTATCTCCACTCTTAAAATCAAATGCTCTTCTTTTTCTCAAAACAAGTATTCAATAATACTTGTTTTGAGCTATGCAGAATTCAATAATAGACCGTCCTTCATTATTGATCCTACCAAATCCAAAACCACCATGAACTTGTGTGTATTGTCCTGCATCTTTACTAACATGTCCATTAAGATCACCACCAATAAAAACCTTTTCATTGATAGGTATTCTTTGAATCATCTCCTCCAATTCGTCCCAAAATTGTTCCTTAATGTGCAATTCTGTCCCAACCTGAGGGGCATATGCACTAATAATATTAATTGTTTCCTCTTCAACTAGTATTTTTATCGATATTAATCTGTCTCCAATCCTAAAAACTTCGACCACATTTTTCTTCCATTCTTCATCCGCAATTATACCAACACCATTCCTATAACTCACTTTACCAGTATACCAGAGTTTATAACCACCAATATCCCTAGCCTTTTCACCAACCCATTTAGTTTCTTGAAGACATAAAATGTTTATCTTTCTATCCCCCATTACTCCTATTACCTCCCAAGATTTGTCTTTCAAGGTTCCTATATATATGTGTGTGTATGTGGGCACGCGCGTATATATATGATAAAATTTCAAAATTGTTTACGATGGATATTCTTCGGGAATTTACGATGGAAAATTTCGTCGATTAATTTGATTCCATTGCTGTTTTTGTTGGGAAACTGAAATTACAGGCTGAATTTCGTCAGTAAAATTTGTTGGTAATTCTCTGGTCTTTGTGGTGATACATGTTGGGGCTAGTTCAAGGCTTGAAAATCCATTCATAGGGCTACTATTAGGGTACTTTGTCGTTGACACATGATATAGAGGTCTTTAAGAGTACAATAGATCCAAGTGTCAGCAGCGAGTGATGGTTTGAAGAATGTAAATGCAGAGCAATTGATATACTTAACTTGTGGTGTATTGAAGAGAGAATATGTGATGTGGACCTTACTGTGAAGCATAATATAAGTAAAAAAATTATAAGGTGCCATTCCACCAGCTGTGAGGGTGAAGAGGGTGGGAGACATTATTAATTAAAGAGGACAACTGTGCTCAGAGGACCCTCAAAGATCACTATCCCTAACCAACATATCTTCTCATGTACTTTCTTATCTTCATTGTCACCCTATAACATATCATGTATATAATATATAATAAACAATATTTAAAGGCATGAATCATGGATCAAGGATCAAGGATCAAGAGTATCAAATACATATAATTAAATTTCCTTTGCCCAAGAGCTGTGAGCTGTCCTTCAAATGTTGGTCCATTCAAAAGTTGAGCGGTCATACTTGTTTTATGTGCTTTTAAATATTTATACTTTATTTTCGATCGCCTTGTTAATTACACAATAAGACTAAATATATTAAACTAACTAATGGAGCAAAAATATTTTTTAAAAAATCAGTGCATTAACCAAAGAATCCATCAGAAAATGGGATGTTGCTAAATCTCATTTTACAATTTTGTATTTACTATGAAATTCTATTGCTAAATTCTTTGACCAATTCACTGTTTTTTTGTTGTATATAAACCCACACCAGCTAGGAAATTTGTTGGATATTAAATATGGGTAAAATAGGAAATTTGTTGTATTTTAATGGAAAGTTAATGATATTTAAAATTTCCTTTGGTATGTGTGAAACATATATGAAATGCTCTATAAATAGAATATGAGGAGTATTTTTATGTAACACAAATGCATGGACCAAAGAGTTGTTGGTTGTATTATCTTTGCACTGGTACACTTCATTAATTGTTTTCCCCATTTACGCACACACTCTTGCGTGCTTAATTTTTGTGGATTTCTCCTTCAGTATCATGGGGCAGATACATCAATGACTCTAGACTAATTTTAATTGAGGTATGACGGGAACCATAAAGGTTGGCCCCTTGGCCCATAGATGTTGCATTCTTAAGTCTCGAACTCAAAACCCTTAGTTAAGTTAGAACAGTCTCAGCCAGCTGATCTAATTGTTTGGGTTAATAGCACATACTCCATCTCTATATATAAGAGGTAATTTAACAATTTTTTCACATTAAGAAGTAAAGAGTTATTGGCAAAAAAACTTAAATGTAAAGAGTTAGAGAGTAGAGTTTATGAGTAATGATTGGTATGAGGGTAAACTTAGAAAATCATACTAATTTTCCCTATAATAAATGACTTCACTATATTTCCTTGATTTGTCACAAAACAAGTCCTAGTTGATCATGAGTTAGAAGCCTTATGCCTAGATGGTAACTGAGCACAACCCCTTTCTTAAAACTTTTCAATAAAAACAAGAGAGGAGCATAGTGAATTTAATTAAAAGCACATATCTTCAAGGGGGGTTGTAATGAAATGCATATATATTGATTAAGGAACGTCCCTTTTACAAGTCCATATTTTATAATTCTATCATATAATTATATTAACCCTTATTTTATATCGGTTAAATTTCATTTTTGTCAACGAACAATTACCAAATTATCAATAGACACAATAAACAATAAAATATATTAACTATGTCTTAAGAACAATTAAAAAGTATTGCTTTGGTCAAGATTGTTATAATTTATCTAACTGTCGTTGAATTAGCCAATGACGTAACCAATGACTTGTAGACACATGACAACTATCTAACAATAGTTAGACAAATTTTAATGGTGTTAGTCAAAATGATACTTTTTAATTTTTCTTAGGTATAGTTTATATATTTTATAGTTCGTTGTGTCAATTGATGGACAAAATAAATTTAACCCTTTTATATATTGTGTTTTATCATTTATTGAGAAGAGTGAAATTGTTCCACCCACACTAATTTCTCATCCACGAAAAAAACACATTTGAAACACAGGCCATATTTGAAAGACGGGCCGATTATGACCCAGTTCATGTGGGCTAAGTCTGTCTTTTGTCAATTTTGGATTGTTTGACTTAAACTTTAACCTTTGTGCCCAAAAAGTTCAACGTTGTTTTTAATCCCTTCTATATACAAGATCTTTTCCTTTCACATAATTAACCATTAAATACTAATAATTCAAATACACTTTACTAAATATGTAAATGAATAAACATTTGCATTTACATTTGAGAAATGTACGCTTAGTATCAATTTGACAATCTAACTTTGTTATTAAGGATATTTTTCTTTATTGCGTGTGCATGTGCTTTAATTATACTACTACCTCTAATTGTGATTGGCGTTTGTTACTAAATATGATATATTTTTCAGTTTAAAAAATATAATTTTTTTTTCTATGTCTCTTATATACTTATCTTTTTTTGCTAAACCAATTTGCTTTACTTATAAAATGACATTGAGTATAATAAAGATCATATAATTTGTTATACTCTTGAATTTAAGTAGTTTATTTAACTTCTTTTACATTTTATTTAGCTTCTTTAACTCTTTAAATTTGTCAAATGGACCTTACATTAAAGAAAGGAGGCATTGTTTCATTTTGAGCAAAAGGTTGTTGGTCATTTAAATTTGATTTTCAATTTTATGGATTTCAAAAGAAAAAACTAAAAGATATTCAAGAATAATACAATATCTAGTAATCCGAATTTCTCCTCATTTTGTTATTATCTCTTAGAGTTTAAATCATAAATTTTGATTAATCAGGTTTCATTCCACTTAGAACATTAGTCCCATCAGTTTCATAAAAATCTTGATCATTTTGCTTTTGAGGATCCAAAACCTGTAGTTTGGAATGTAAAGAACCAAAATTAAAATGAAGATGTGCTTAAAAGGACGTATATTCTAATAACCAAAAAGATTTATGGTAGTAGATGGATCAACAAATTAGGATTAAAAGCCAAATTAGGACAAAGCAATGATCATATAGCCTTACAAACCAATTCAAAAAATTAGTCTACAAATATGGTTAAGTGATTCTAATTTTATGCTAAATTTTCCTAAGAGTCTAAGATGTTTGATAGGTGTGTTTAGACCAATATTGTATCTTATTATGTTAGTGGGATCAATTAAGCATATAAAAATCATATAAATCCAAGGTTTTATCACAGGAATATATGCAACTTCACCAAAGTTCAAGGATTTTTTTTCAAAATTAAGTCTAAATTAAATTATATTTTTTTTTATGTTTAATTGATTTGGCTACTTGAATAATTCTCTTTAGTTCTAGGGGGAATGGATTAAGATATTATAAAATTAAAAATTAATAGTACTTTGGATAGGTTGTAAAAAATATTGGACAAAGGTGCAATTTTGATATTAAACTATGACCCAAGAAGCGTTTCTATTACTTAACTATCGCGAGATGCATCAATGATTCCCATGTATCGAACATGAAGCATATATAGTAATACTGTTAAATTTGGATGATTTCCGTTAAAATTTTATTACCATAAGGTACCTATAAATCATCTAATTTTTACCATTTCCCAAAAAACTTAATGACAATAAAACTTAACTGTAAAAATACCACAATGCCATCATTTTTGTCACCAAAAACTTCCAAAATTCCATCTCAAAATTCCATCTCATTATATTGTCATCCTCAGTCTTAGTTTCTAGTCTATTCAATTCCTCTTTGGACTTGATATTAATTAGATTATTTCTAGGGACCTCAAGGTAATACAATTTTAACAAAAATTATTCAAATTTAACAGCAATATTACATATGTTCCATGTTGAATATATGAGTATCATTGGTGCATCTCGTGATAGTTGAGTAATAGAAACACTCCTATCATAATTCAGTATCAAAATTGCACTTTTGCCCAAAAATATTTTACAAGCTTTTAAAGTGAGTTACTCCATAACACAGAAAATTTTATTTTGTAGAATAAAATTTTGTAGCCCTCTATTTGATCTCCTCTTTTTGTATTTTTCCCTATTAAATGGAGAGGGGTTCTATCAGTTCTTCGCAATTAAATGTTATGAAGATATTAATCATTGCACATGCTATTTTCTCTAATTATTACATCATCTAGCAAATAAGAGGACTAACTATGTGAAAAGTTTATGAAATAAGCTAAAATTCAAAAGTTAATATAGACCACTGATTAAAGAAAAATAACATATATAGAACCGATTTATCCAAGACCTTGGTGGTGAGTTGATCTTAAAATGATAACTATATGCACAACATGAAAGATATGTGCGATTCCTCCATATATAAAAAATGAAAGTCCGAAGATTTATTCCACCCCAAATGCATAACTTAGTTGTTTGATTCCCAAATCAAAGCTGAAACAGCCTTATCGAGGCCTAATTATAACCACTTGCGTCTAGTTTAAGCATGTTGTTTCGCACTATGGATTAGTTTATTTAGTATTTCACATTCCGTTCATCATACTTGTTTATGTATGGATGATAATATAGTTGTGCTAAGAATCTAATGTATTAATGTGTAATTAGTAAAATATCCACAGCACAAGTTAATTTTTTGACTTTTTGACGCATCATATATCCTTTGCCGGTTCACACTCATTAAAACATGTGGCAAACTTATATTTTTATTTGCTCTTGTGTGATGATGACGGGACAGAGGATGGTGAGTAAAAAGTCAAAAAATTAACTGTGATTAACAGTTTTGCCCCAGTTTTGAAATTCAATGGGTAGTTTTACTCCAAAAAATTTACATGGGTATTTTTGCACCTTCGTGACAATTACATAGGCGTTTTTATTTGCACCTTCGTGACAATTACATAGGCATTTTTGCACTTTAACCCAAAATTTATTAATAGGAAAAAAGCTTTCTTGTATTTCAATACACATAAATTTCCAAAAAATAATCGAAATTCCAATAAAACAATAAGCATCACATCTAATAAAACTGAACCAAAAACTGAAAACTACCTACAATGAAAACCAAAAATGAAATATAAAACCGAAAATTGTGTAAAATGGAAAACGAAAACCGAAAGTCATTTAATTTGGTTAGATTTGGTTTCCAGTTTTCAGTTTAATTTGATCACCCCTACTTATAATAATCACGACAACCACAACAACAATAATATATTATCTCACTACATAGGGTCAGCTATATAGATCATAAAATGTCATTATGATTTATTAGTAACCAGTTATTTGGGTATATTATTCACCAATAAATCTCATTCTATAAGTTATCTAGTGTTCGCCTTGTTCTCTCTCTTCTTCTTTTAATTGGACTGCAAGTTGTTTGATCCACCCTCCTCGCTGGCACATCTATATATTGGCCTTCTTTGGACATGCCTACGAAACACCTCAAATAATTTTCTACATTTTCTTATTAATGGGAGCCACTCCAGTCAGCTCTCGTATATGGTTATACCGAATTTTATGCTTTCTTGTATAACCACACATCTATCTCAACATCCTCATTTCATCTACCCTCATTTTATGTTCAAGTTGTCCCTCCATAGCTCGACATTCACTACCATATAATACTGCTGATCTTATAGCAGTGTGGTAAAACTTTCCGTTTACCTTATAGGGCACATTCCTATCACAAAAACCCTATTAATTTTCCTCTACTTACATTACCTAATTGCATTCTATGAATGACATTATCATTAGTTTCACCATCTTGTTGTATAATTAATGTCAAATATTTAATCTTTGTCACTTGAGGTACTGTTTCCTAGTTTAACACCCAAATATGGCCTCTAAGTTAAAAAAATTAACTTTGCCCTTAGGATGTACGGAGGGGCGAATTTAATTTAATTTGGTCATCCAAATAGAATCAGAAAGATTTACTTTTTGTTTATGTTTTATTTTGAAGTAAAAAAATATAAAATAATCACAACCTTTAAGGTATCATGATTCAACTATCAATTACTAAAACATATTATTCTAATATATATATTTAAAATTCAAATCATCAAAATAAACTTGATCGATCGCTAATTAAAATTGTGGGTCAAGACTCAATTTTAGATGCATTTCGGAAGAAATGCCATCGGCAAAGTTTTAATTATGAATTGATCCACCTACATAAAACCCTTTTATTTATTAAAAGGTTGTATTAAAAGAAAAACATCAAATTCTGATTTTAAAAAAAAGGAAAACATCAAAGAAGAGATTAATTACATATGTGCTGTAAAAAAAGTTGCGTCAATTAGTAAAAAAAAGTTGCGTCAATTAATTGAGCTGTTATGGTTAAGACAACCCAATCAAATACCTGTATCGAAAATTTCAATATCTATCAAGACCCATAATTTATTTGAGACACACAAAGAATTGAAGAAAAAAGGAACATTGTAAACTTGAGGCTTATGAAATTATTATAAAAAGTAGAAAGATAACTGTAACATATATTTGTTTTAAAATTTTAATATCAATTCCAGCTAGTGAATATTACCCTGGTTGTTGTTGTCTAAATTGAGATAACTATTTTTGTTTCAATATCTGTTACCGATTCAGGTAACAAATTAAATAAATTGAGTTTCCAGTTCTCAAAATTATGTCACACGTTTTTCCTAGTATTACAAGCTTCATACTCCATACGGTCCAAAATATAAGACATATTTGGGAAGATGGATTTGGTCCTAAATATAAGATATATTTCTAATTCTTGGCAAATTTTCCCCATATTATTTTCAATGCTCTCCAATAAGAGAGAAAAGGTGGAGGTAAATAAAATAGATAGTTATTAGGGTATATTAGTAATATCATATTATTTTAACTAACTTAATCAACATTCTTAATCTAATCAAATTAGATAAATAAGTTTTATATTTAGGATTGGAGGGAGTAATTAATAATATAAGTAATCTAGGATCGGAGGGAATACCTAATAATACAAGTAATCGGCAACTGCAATCACGTCATTTTAAAATATATTAATACAGACTAGATATACGTACTCGGGAGTGTTTCCTTGAAGAATTGATAAAAAAAAATTTTTATCAGCAAGAATTGATAAAATAAACGAAAGCCAGCTAATTTTATTTTATTTGACAATCCAATTATAAAATGTTTACCTTTATTGTCTATAAGGTCACTATAGTGCCAAAAGGGATTTACAAATGGGCTGAGATACCGTCACTTTCATGTATTAATCATTTAATATATGCGTATGTGTGTATGAGAAGGAGGAGTCTATTTCTAAGTATTATAAGTCGGGGGAATTAAGAGAAACCACTTTCCCTACTTGTGAGAATGATGAGGAAGGGTGTTCCTCCAATAATATCTAATAATTTGGAGCGTTCAGATATAATATTTATTATTTGTTAAAAATAATTATTTTATTGGGTAAGAATTTTAAAATAAAGATAATCTCATAATTATTATTATTAAAAATATAATTGTCATTCAAAAATTATAAATGTAAATATATTATATGTGGAACTTCCATATTATTTTTGTATGGTTCAAAGTGGAAGAGCCCCTCTGCTTGTCTTCTGGCGCGAAGGGAGAATAGTTTTTAATTAAGAAGCTTTAAGTCACATTTTTCATTGGACAAATCACATACATCAATTAATACTCCTCTTAAAATAGTTTTTTTGCCCGGAATCCTTAGTTTTGAGCAAAAAACTTTGGTTTTAGCCGAAGTTATTTTTTCATCATTTTCTAAAACTATTCTTCAAAAATTATTCTCCAAAAGAGATTTTTCAACTTTTTCTCAGAAAATTGTTCTCCAAAAATTATATTTAAATTAAATAAGCCTCTCCTATTATAAAACTAAGTTTATTGGTCAACGTACCATATGAGTACTAAGTTTTTTTTTTTTTGCACATTGATGAATCTGAAAAGAAATCAACATTAAAATAATCAAAACGCTGGCCTCCCCTATTATAAGCCTTCAAAGTCCTTGACTCCCAAGGTAATCCCTTGTCTTCAGCATAAGGCTACTTCTTTGTTCTTAGCATTTGCCGAATTTAATTTGCTCCTTTTCTTAAAGTTGAATCATTCTAGTTTTTGTCTTTCTCAAAACTTCAATTATTCCTTCCACGAGAGAAAAAGTTTAAAAGATTCTGGGTTTCATCTATCAAACTTTCAGAACTCAAAGAAATGCCCTCGAATTGTTTCTGTTGTTTCCTACCACAAGAAGAACACCAAGAAGTCAAAACAAGGTATATTTAATTTGTGTGTGTGTGTGTGTGTGTGTGTGTTTGGATCAAACAAGAGCAATTCTGATATTTCTGTTTCTGTTAATAGCAGTGTCAGCAAAAATAGGGACTATCCATGGGAAATGTACACATTGAAGGAGTTGCTTCGAGCAACAAACAATTTCCATCAAGATAACAAGATAGGAGAGGGTGGCTTTGGAAGCGTTTATTGGGGTCGAACAAGTAAAGGCATCGAGGCAAATAATTATATTCATACCATATATACAATTCATTGTGTCCATATATATAATATTCTATTATCATGATTTTAATAAAATGTAAATAATGCATATATATGCAGATTGCTGTGAAGAGACTGAAGACGATGACTGCGAAGGCAGAGATGGAATTTGCAGTAGAAGTAGAAGTACTTGGAAGGGTGAGGCATAAAAACCTGTTGGGTCTAAGAGGATTCTATGCAGGAGGAGAAGAAAGACTTATTGTTTACGATTACATGCCCAACCATAGCTTGCTGACTCATCTTCACGGCCAGCTCTCTTCAAGTTGTCTGCTTGATTGGCCTAAGAGAATGAGCATCGCCATTGGAGCAGCAGAAGGCTTGGCGTAAGTAATTAACTCTTTCACATGTTAAACTTAATTATATGAGATTGAACTCAAAAGTCCAATAACAAAATTTTGAGGTATACTTATCTTAAAGCTAGAATTGTACCCGTTATTCTAGCATTTTCATTAAAAGCTAGCCAACTAGAGAAAGCCACATACGGAGGATTATACAAGCAAGGGTATGGAGTCAGTCGGAGGTCCAAATCCAACTGCTAGTTTTTAAAGTGTAATTACTCCCAGATATTTGTGTTATAATATATGTAATGATTTGTTTCTGTTTTCAATTGTGAAGGTATCTTCACCATGAGGCAAATCCTCATATTATACATAGAGACATAAAGGCAAGCAATGTTCTTTTGGACACTAATTTCCAAGCCAAAGTGGCTGATTTTGGATTTGCAAAGCTAATACCAGAAGGTGTGAGCCATCTAACCACAAGGGTAAAAGGAACTTTGGGGTATCTGGCACCAGAATATGCCATGTGGGGTAAGGTTTCAGAGAGCTGTGATGTGTATAGCTTTGGGATTTTGCTTTTAGAGATCATAAGTGCCAAAAAGCCTATAGAGAAGCTACCAGGAGGAGTGAAAAGGGACATAGTTCAATGGGTGACACCTTATGTTCAAAAGGGCATATTCAACCATATTGCAGATCCAAAGTTGAAGGGCAAGTTTGAGATGGAGCAGTTAAAATCTGTGGTGATTCTGGCTATGAAATGCACCGATAGTAGCCCGGAGAAGCGGCCGAGTATGGTGGAGGTGGTGGAGTGGCTCAAGGGCAGCCGTGGCGGCGGTGCTGGAAGGAGGAGGAAAGAGATTCCAGCAGCCATGAGAGATAACAAGTATGGTGATGAAGAAAAGGACAAGGATGATAAGGACTATGAAGACATGGGAAAGAGGCAATCCATGTTGAGAATACCAAGCGATAGATATAAAATAAGATGATATATTTTTATAAGTTCTGTGTCTTTTGTGAAATTAAATATGTGTATTTTGTTGCTATCATATGGAAAGTGATTTATGGATTTTGATATTTCGGAGTTTAAGAGGTATATTCTTGACTTTCACACCTTTTCTGATGCTGTGTAGCCGAAGCGCCGGATAACTATGACTTAGTCTTGCAATATATTTTTCTCAAGGAATTTATATGATTGTATAACGTTTTGGAAAAAAATATATATAATTGTAACAATTTTTAGAGACCAGTGTGATTTACGTTTTCACATTTAATTTAAGTGGAAAGTCGTGCGATATCAATTGATACTCACTGGATGATGGTAAAAAAATAGTACTATTGATACTCATTGGATTTTGTGGGAACAAATTTGTTTCATTTAAATCAATTATTTTCTCTTTTGACCAAAACGACTAAGAGTATGCATCTTAGGTATAAGGGTAGAGGAATAAAAATTTGTAACAGCAAATATTTAAAAATAGTCAAGTATGTCTTTAGGTTTAAGTAATAAAATAATAGATGAAGAACCCTACAGCACTATCCTCGGTTTTTCTTTTCATAAGAAATAAATTATCACCTATATAAATTGTTTCTACCATAGTCCATAGGAGACATTTAGAGTCTGTGTCAATATTTATTTTTTTGTTTACATCATAATTTGCTCCCATTTAATGCTTATATATCATTATATTTAATTCGCATTCTTCCACCACCACCCATTTTCAATATTCAACTTACTTAAGGGTGATGTTACATTTAATAAAAAAGCAAATGGGAAGTAATGACAAATTCTTGGACGTAACATTAAAAAAGATGCAATATCGATCCACTTGTACTTAACTTAATATCTCTAGATTTCATTTAAATTAAAATCAGCTTAGAAATTGGGTTAATTGTCACAAGTGTTTGTTATGATTTCTAATTGAATTTGGGAACCATTTGATCCTTCTTCTTCCCTTCTTTCACTGGTATGGTCACTAAGACCAAATCGGAGGAGATCAAATTGCATCAGGAGGCTTAAGAACCTATGAGAAAAAAAATCAAAATATTAATATAACTCGCTCCTTCGTTCACCGGGGAGAACTCATGTCTTCGCCGAGCCACGATAAACGCGACATATCATCAGTCCGCAAAATATGTTGTTTTGGGATTTTGATCCGACCACTCCAATACCAATGACTTGATCCCACTCCAACTTCGAAAAACAATAGAGGAAACTCATTCTTGAATCCTGTAATCAATCATCTTCATCTCTATTTTCTCCAATTTCTCTCACCCTCATCTTCCATTTCTTCATTTTCTTCACCAATTCCAACATGGTTTAATTTCCACTTCCTTCTCCATTGTTGGTGTGTTCTTTTTGGAAGGCAGCAACTAACTCCTCTCTTCAAAGGGGAGTCAAGTTTCTCATCTTGTCTATTGTATTTATGATTTTCCTAGAATTTGATTTATCATTTATACTTTAGGTTAAAGATCGAATTTGCCCCGAAAGTTTTAGTCAATGATGAAATTTGCCCTGAAAGATTTTTTGAATCAAATTTGCCCCTGAAGTATATATACAAAATGGATCAATTTTACTCTCACATTCTACATGTAATGATACATTATCCTCCATGTCAAAAGGTGACGCTACCTCATCATCTTCTTCATCCCTCTCCCCCCTCGCCCCACCGCCTCTTTGTACTACTGCTTCCCTAATCTCCCTCCATTTAATGACACATTGATGTCTCTCTATACATGATTATGGTAGACATTTGAATGAAATTGATTGTAATTAGACTCATGGATTCATGGAGTTTGATAAAAATTAGTGAATTAACATCTAAATTGACTCCCTAGCTAAAATTATTAATTGAGGTAGGAGAGATACCTCCCATCATTCGCCAATACTATTTATCGAATTTACTTTTTTAAATAGGGCAAGGAGATCCATAATTCATCCAACATTGGAACTATTATGGAGTAAAAACAAGAGAAATATAAAACAAGACGAAAGAAGTGTGGCATTGATGAATGATTTTTGTGAAACATGTACATTCATAGACTCTACTGGTTGAGTTATCCTTAGTTGTGTTTATGATAATGTCTTTACTATGTGTTATAACATACATATCATAACCTAGTTTTTCATCCTTAGTTGTGTTTATTAAACGACGTTACATATTAAACACGATCATTAAATTGTTTATTTATCCACAATGTGTAAACAATAAAAATCTATAACACTTAGCAATGGTTAGCTAAATGTTGCTCGGTGTGCATTACTTCTATTATTTAATGTCATAATGAACACATGGCAGTGTTATTTAAACTCCACTAGTCCACTATGTGTACATTTTTAATAAATTAATTCTTTAAAAATTAACATAGCGATGTTAAATAAACACCCCTAAATCGCGAACTCTCCTTATAAATATCCCTCCACTCACTTATAACCTGCTCCTTCTCTTCTACTCTTGTATTCTCTTCTCTTCTTCTCTCTCGTTTACTTATCTTTTTTTTTGCAATGTGTTAAATATTTATTATTTGCAAGGGTCATTAGTAGTTCATTTTAATTATTTTGTTAATTATTCTCTAATTCTTGTTCGATTTCTACTTTTATCCTTTAATTTTTTTAATTCTTCTCTAATTATTGTTCAATCTCCAATTTCATCAGTGGGAAACTTATTTCTTATTCTTCAATTGATTTTTCCACTTAGTCAAAAAAACATTTTTCTATAATGAAAAATGATTCTATCTCCGGTCCTAAATATAAGATCTAGTTGACTTTTTTTTAGAGATTAAAGTTGCGAAATAGGTTATTAAATCATGATATATTTGATATCTTTTTATCATTAACTTATTTTACATTTTTAGAATTTTCCAAAATAGTCAACTAGGTCTTATATTTAGGACCAGATGAAGTATTAAATTATCTGCCTCTATTTACCACCTTCATTCAATGTTCAAAACATTAAATAAAGACGATAAATATATAGGCTTTTAGAAAATAACTGTGTGTACTTAGCGGCGGTTGTGAAACACCGCTAATTACATAAATCGTCATTTTTAGTACTCTAGAATATAGCAAACTGCACCTAGCGTAATATACAATATTGTGGTTCATTTGTGATAACCAAGAATTATTTTCGTGGCTTATTTAGTAACGACGTTAAATAAGTCAAGTTTGACCGTTATGTGTCAAATTTTGACCGTTAAATTGTGGGGTAAAGGAGCATTTTCAGTACTCTGGAATATAGTAGGAGCACCAAACATAATATACAATATTTTAGACCATTTATGATAACCAAGAATTATTTTCATTGCTTATCTAATAATTCGTTAGCTAAAACTCAATTTAAGATAAAATCTGATGTGACATAATGATGTAATATATGTATGTTGAAATGACAATTTAATGAACATTTATTTTAAGTTTATAACTAGGGTTAAGGGTCAAATCTAGCACTCTACTATTGTCAAAAGTTCACCCAACATAAACAAGAATTTGATGGCTCAAATGTAGCACACATCTTTTCAAAAATGGCTCAAATCTAGCATTTCCATCAACTTTAACGGGTTTGACCGTTAAGTCTGACTTGACCATGACACGTTACCTGCCACGTCCCCCAATTTTGCCACGTGGCCCGCCACGTCACCCAATGGGCCCACTTACTAACCATTATTGGGTGATGTGGCAGGCCACATGGCAAAACTGGGTGACATGGCGGGTGACGTGTCATGGTCAAGTCAAATTTAACCGTCAGACCCGTTAAAGTTGACGGAAATGCTAGATTTGAGTCATTTTTGAAAAGATGTGTGCTACATTTGAGCCATCAAATTCTTGTTTATGTTGGGTGAACTTTTGGCAATAGTAGAGTGCTAGATTTGACCCTTAACCCTTATAACTATGTAATAAGATAAAAGTAACTCTTCTTCTATTAAATCATAGAGCCATTAATTCGGGTCGAGCCAATATGACCAACCCGTTTTAATTCTGGTCGAGCCAGTATGACCAAACTGTTTTAACTCAGTAAGGCCAACCTATTTAGTTTATGATTTTTTGCTTACTTTTTTGATATATGTAAAATACTTATGACTTATTAGTTTATACATGCATGATATTAGGATATTCTATGGATCTTTATA
This sequence comes from Mimosa pudica, assembly GCA_029929735.1. Taxonomy (NCBI): domain Eukaryota; kingdom Viridiplantae; phylum Streptophyta; class Magnoliopsida; order Fabales; family Fabaceae; genus Mimosa; species Mimosa pudica. The sequence goes on along the minus strand of JAKELP010000023.1, from coordinate 10,174,612 downwards.
ACTTTGTAGTGTTTAATTATTTGACTCTTTGAATAATATTGTGATTTAGTTGTTTATGGTGTTTAAATATTGTATATTATGTTTGGTGCTCCTTCTATATTCTAGAGTACTGAAAATGCTCCTTTACCCCACAATTTAGCGGTCAAAATTTGACACATAACGGTCAAACTTAACTTATTTAAATTCGTTACTAAATAAGCCACGAAAATAATTCTTCGTTATCACAAATGGACCACAATATTGTATATTATACTTTGTGCACTTTGCTATATTCTAAAGTACTAAAAATGCACTTTAACCCAATATAATATGTTTTTTGGCATTTGATAAACGCCACTACGAATATATTAAAAAATAAGTGTCTTCTTACAAAGTGTTTTTTGTAATGATGAAGCTAGGTTTTTGAGAGTGATCCCAAGCCCTAAACCTTCCTAAACTAAACCCTAAGTCGAATCTTGGAGCAGGTTTGTGTTATGTATCTGGCATTTGTGAAGAATTATGCAGAATACACATGTTCACCGCGGTGGCAGATGTGTCATTTCACACACAATAAAGCATATCGGCTCAAATGAACTCAACGTGAGTAATTTTCGAAACCCATATTAAAGATCACTAAAGTGTGTAATCCAGAAATATAAAAGTATCATGGGATATAATAATTATGTGAAATACAATACTTCACAAAAAAATGGAGATCATGGTAAGACATATTTTGTGGAGGATACAAGTATTCTACAAATATTTGTAATTTGGCAGTATATGAAAAGAAAATATGCGTTAATAGTTGTATATATCCCCATTGATAGTGAAATTTATATGAGTATCCTTGAATGATATAAAATGCCAGAAGTATATATAAGAAAACCAGGCACAATATATTGATATTAGAAAATATATAAGTAATCATATTACTTGACCAGCATATCAAGTTATTAAAATTCACAATAATTTTTGAAAATCTTGAATAGATGCCTATCATATAAATAATTGCTAATTTTGTTGTTATTTGATATCATAATTTTGTGGAAAGGATTCAGCTTTTGCAGGTACACAATTTGATAATGAATTTGATTAAACATATACAAAATATATATCATGGAGATATATTAGAGGAATACATTTTATCAGGATATGTGGTGATAATGCAATTTGAAGATATGCTCAAATAGTTTTGGAAGAAATATGATTGGAAATCTATTGGACTTTAATTGAGACAAAAGTAGTGTCTTAAAAATTAGGGGGAGTATAACTAACGTTGTCATTGTAATGGGAAAGTAAAAGTTATTCTATATTATTCAGGGGTAGATAATATCATGATGTACTCTTTTTCAATTACCCAAGATTTTTGTCCCATTAAGTTTTAATGGTTAAGGTTTTAATGAGACACAGTAATATTTGTTTATGAACATCCAATAAGGGGGAAGTGTTATAAAAAATTGTGGCTTGCTTTTGGATGTTCATAACTTTGGCCTTGTAAGATTTCTTTTAGTGATTAATAGTCATAAAATCTAATGGTTACATCTTTACCATAATGTATATTAACTCATAATTATGACCTTATAATTCTTGTAAGGATTAGAGGCATATAAATAGAGGCTTACTGCAAGAATTATATGTACCACGAAAAACTGTGTGAATGAAGAATAATAATTTTATTAAGATATGTATTTTTTTTTTCAATATTGCTCATAGATTTTTCAATGGTTTGAATATTAAAAAAAGAACACAACTCTCCAAAATTATTTGTCATAGTCAATATCATATAGTGAAATTTTTTATTTGAACTAGTGTTCGACCCCGTGCGATGCACGGGGTTGAATTGTTTTTTTACTAAAGTTATTACGAATGTTATAGTTCCTGTAAAGTGTCAATGGAGAAAGTGATGTTGATTTAAAGCACATGAAAATGCTATGTTTATTTGTGATTGGTTTTCATGTACATATATTTTATTGAAGAAAAAATTGAACTCATCACAAAAATGAAATTGCTAAACAAATAGATGATCAATCATTGGAAATTATCATCTAATATAGTCGTGGTTGTCTAATACTCCCTCCGGTCCTAAATATAGGACCTAGATAACTTTTTTTGGGGAGATTAAGGAAGACTTAATTTTAGATGTCTTTCCAATAATACCCCTCCTTAATTAGTTTGATTACTTAGTAGCTTTTCCCCCCCTATTATTAAGGAGTTGTTATGAAAAAGAAGGGTAATTTAGGAAAAAGGTGACCAAAAATGTATCTAGGTCTTATATTTAGGACCAAAATGAAGTCTTTATCTAGGTCCTATATTTAGGACCGGAGGGAGTATTTTGGAAGCCTCAATATAAACAACATTTTTCGTTGTGTTGGTTGGTTTCTTTTCTTTGTCTAAAATGAGAACCCTTAAACGATCTATGGATTTTATCTGAGAGAGAGCAACGTAGATTTGTCCAAGTGAAAAGACAGGGTTTGGTAAGTATAGGCCTACATTTGCCATGGACTCTCCTTGGCTTTTGTTAATTGTCATTGCAAATGATATGACACGGGGAATGTTTTTTATTTAGATGCATTATCTCAATGCTCTTTAATATAGACAAAGTAACAATGGAGTGATGCACAACTATATTTAATAGTTAATAGGGTGATCAGGATTATAGCAAGAATAATGTTTTTTTACCAATAAAGGTTGGTCCAGTTGGTAAAGGAGTTTGACTCATAATTATGTGGTTGTGGATTCGAACCCTGCTGATATGAGGACCTTAGTAGTGGGCGATCTGTAAGTACCTCTATAAGCGCTCTTTGAGCCTGCACTGGCTCTGGTGAGCCCTTGTGATCCAACTCACCTAAACTTTTATTATGTAACAAAAAAAAAGTAATGTTTTTTTGTGAATCATTGATTACCCACTTTAAATGGGAGTTCCAACTTTATGAGTAAGTTTGTGGTTTGGTACCCTAGAGACCTTAATGGTGTTGAGGAATTCTGTGTCATACAAATTTTCAAATGCACTATTGTTAGCATCTATCTTGTTAATTGAGTCTAATCTGTAATAGTCAATAGGATCTCCATGAATGATATACATATTACATGGTCATTGATCTGATCAACTACTTCCTTTGTTGGTGCTAGAATGATCTTAATTGCAAGGTATTGTAAATCCAACAAATTACTGAGTACGTCAGGTTATATGGAATTAACAATTGAATGAAGTGGATCATGACAGTTCTTGATTGTTAAATGAGGTCAAGAGAAAATTGTAAAATATTTACATAATTAATTGCAAAAATATAATGAATTAGTTAAGGTAATCTGATATGAAGGTTTTATATAATGATTGAAAATGAGGAAGGGAAAACTTTAAAATGTGTATAGATTTATTTGGGAACCAATACATTAACATGACATTAATATTTATGGTCATTAATAGATTATGTTCGTTTTGTGAATAAATTACATAGGTTGAATCAGAAAATGAGATTTGAAGAAGAAATAACCAATAATACTATTTGTGTTCATTTGAGAAATAAGTTGTATATTAGTTAATCTTTTAGAATTAAATTATAAAAGTAAAGTATATAACTATGTTTCATTTCTTAAATGCACACATATTTAGCACATCTAATACTACATATAATATTTAAACTACTATGAAAAATACTCCAACCCTCTCTTACTAACCTAACTATATTTTATTAGAACACCTAAAGATGATGTTCAACATGTTATATGACCATTATGATATTTATTATAAATGTCATTCAATTTTTCAAAAGAAAATATCAATTTAGATTACATATAATATTTTAATTTGGTCAAGAATCGAACACTCACGTGTACTAAAACAAAATATTCAAACTCCATCTCTCGACCCCTTTATTTGTCCTACCCCCGCAACAAATTTCCTTGAGAAGTAGTCCCTCCGTTCTTAAATATAAGATCACTTTGGGGAAGTGGATAAGTTCCTAAATATAAGATCACTTCCTATTTTATCTCAAGTTTTGCCGAAACTACCCTTATACTCCATCTTTTTATTGAAAACCCCTCCTCCTTTTAAAGTTAAGTAATTGAGGGGATTTTAGGAAGATTATGTAATTTTATTGTCTTCGTCAATCTCCCCAAATTAACCAAAGTGATCTTATATTTAGGAACGAAGGGAGTATCTAATTTAATTAGTTCGCTGATATTTGTCCTACTCCTTTTGGTTGTTGATTTTTTCATTTGATTTCAATTTAAATTACATGTAATATTTTTGAATTGGCCAAGAATCAAACTCGTCAATGTATAAAGCATAAGAAGATCGAGTCAAACTTTATCCTCAATGTCCCCCATCCAAACCCCGTTCTCCAAAAAAAACAAAATTTCCCCGAGGATCTACCCATTGTGTAATATTTTCAACTTGACTGAAAATCAAACTCACTCACGCATAAAAACAAAAGAAGAGTCAAATCTCCATCCCAACTTCCCCTGTCCAATCCCCCTGAAAAATCAAATTACCTTTAGGCACTACCCTCATCCAAAAGTTCACTTGGACAAAATTTGTTGGGAAGTCGAGCTTTCCATATAATTTCAATTTAAATTACATGTGATATTTTTAATTCTACAAAGAATCTTAGTCACATGTGTATAAAAACATAAGAGTAAAAGTCCATCTCATCATCCCTATCTACCCCGCCCAGAAAATAACTAAATTTTTACAGGCACCTCCCCATCTGAAAGTTTACTTTAACTAATTTTTTTGCATTGGTAGTTATGATGTTCAAATAATTTCAATTTCTAAGATCCTCAAGCTATATAAATATTCATAATTAAGTCATTTATTCTAATTATCCGAATTTTATTTACAAATTCTTATTATTCGAAACAAATAAATTAGTAAAAATAGTTGTGCATATGTAAATTTTTTGTCATTTATGTTCTTATTATTGAATAATAAAATTAATATATTTAAATAGTTTAAATATCTCCTAATAGAATTGATTAATTAAAGAAGATAGAGTCTTAAAAGCAATTTTGGCAAAGAAACAGAAAATTCTATTCATTATATACCAAACAAAAACTGTTCTGTTGCATAAAGATTGAAATCCGTATTTTGGTTTAACTAATTAGGGAAAAGGAAATTAAAAAATATAGCGGTTCTTTCCGTGAAGTAGCCCATGTATTTCTTTCTCCCACCATGAGAAGGATGATAATCAAATCTATTCTATACTTTTGAATCAAACCCGGTAGTTTTAAGTCAAACATCATGAGAACCTCAATAGCCTCAATGCAGATAAATAGAAATCCAAAAACGAAGATTGAAACTTTTTCTCCATTAATCCATATGTAATCAATATGTCAAAAACAAACTTTAAAGTGCAAACCTCAAAGTAGAGTAATAATTGGAATGTTAGAATATTTATAGACTTAATTGGCCTACAACAAAGGCAATCAATTACATTGCAATTAATAAATTGATGGAACCCAATGAATAAGTATGCAACTCAATGCCAGTGCGTTCAAGACTTACACATTATTAGTAGTCATCCCAACTATAAGTAGCTCTCCCAACATAAAGGCCTTCAACTTTCAAGAAGACTAATGTTTCGAAGTTCAGGTTGTCATTTGGGAACCAAGTGGTATACCCCAACATGGTTGCATATAAGTAGCTTCGGCCTCCCTTTCATCCATCTCAACACTAATCTCATTTGAGTTTGCATATATATAAGTAGACCTTCATAAAAAGGACCTTGATTCAAAAACAAACAACATAATGATATAATTCACAACAATCAGGGAGCTGAAGTCTGGGCAAAGCAATGAAACAATTTGCAGGAAAACATATAATATACACTCACTAAGCTTCAAACCCAAAATAAAATTATATTTGTTTCAAATTCATTGAATTAATGGCAGGAGAAACACCAATCAGTTCAAAAAATTCCAATAAGCACAAACAACATATCTTCAATTTCCAAAAGTCACTATGCACAAATACATGCAACCAAAAATCTGATACAAAAGCAAGCAACGAAATCAGGATCTATCTTAAAATCTTATTAATCTAAGTGTAGGACAGCTGGTATAACCATCTAGAGTCTTTGATCTGGTGGTTGTATCCGGCTATACATCTAGAGGATTCTTCTGTAAGCTTCTATAATTATGCAGATTTGAAAACAACCATGAAATAAAAGGAAAGACATGTTATAGATTAAGAACAAAATTATGAGAAAAAACTCATTGTAAAAAGAAAGTGCTTAAGATATGAAAACATTAGAAACAAATTACCCTAGTAAAATCAACCCCTGATGGCCATTTATATTGCCTAAATTGAAAAACCTAAGAAGCATGAACTTGGTCAGCAGGATTTAACCAAATTGATATGGAGGTCTGCTTGGAGTTTAAAAGAAAAAGAAAAAAAAAACAGAAACTGAAATGGTCATAAGTCAAAGTTTATTATGTTTGAAATCTACCAAAAACAAACATATAGCAGAACCAATGCCATTTGGGAGAGGTTCACCCTTTGGGGCCTTCTTACTTAGTACCCCATATGAGATTAGTCTTTGTTGTAATGCAAAACCAAGGCCATTTCTTTCTTTGACAGAATCATTATACATTTTGTTCTCCAGCCATACTCATGATGAAGAAAGTCTAACTCTGGAAGTAAGCCTGCAAAAATGGAAAAATGACTTTCCATAGTCTTTTCACATTTGTTAACAAAAGAAAAGATCATTAAACATTTACTATTCCAGAATGCTAATAATAATTTATATGTATGATGGTATGATTAGCATATAGGCATAGTCATAGGAGTTACTTCATGATCCAGTAATATGACTTTGAGGCCCTATTTTTTTTTTGAGATCATCTTTAATACTCAATAGACAATTGTGAAATGTGTGGCTGTCACCCAAGAGGGGGGGGGGTGAATTGGGTGAGGGAATAAAAACTTAAAACTCTTTTTCGAAAGACTGCTTGTGCTCGGTGATGATGATAATAAATAATGCTATGCACAAGTCAGTATGTTATGTGATGCAAAATAGAATGATTAAATATAAATTTATGCACACACAAATTTATCCTGGTTCGGTCACCCAGACCTACATCCAGTCCCCAGGCTACACCTGAGATTTCCAATCCACTATTCTTGTTTAAACCGGGCACAAGAGAAGCCTTTACACTTTAGGTTTTACGAACACGGGTTCACCTAACAACCCACAGGTTTTACAACGGGTTCACCTGCAAACCTTACCGCAAGTTTTACGGGATCACTTGCAACCTTTACAACCACAAGTTTTGCGGGCTCACTTGCAACCTATGGAGATTTAGAAAACCTCTAAATGCTCCCCCTCACTTTTGTAAGATAACAACTCTGTTCTTCAAGCACAAGCTTTAGAACAGCCTCTATCAATTAGAGGATTTGATAATATGTTCACTCAATGAACTGATTGTGATAAACACTTAAGTACAAATGATTCTCTCTAAGAATAGATGATGTTACTCACTTAAGTACAAATGAATTCTCTCACTAAGAATATTACAACTTCATAATCAGAGAGTAGAAGATGAGAAGGATATTTCAGATAGTAGGCTTGAGCTTCTTCATTCTATTTCTCTTGCTTGTCAAACTCATGAAGCTCTCTCTTCTCTCGCTCTTCTTTTTCAAGCCCCACTCCTTCAGAAATGAAGAACATCTCTTTTATACCAGCCTCTGATTATCCAACCGTTGGAGAGGCAATAAGGCCGTTTGAATATAGCCGTTGGGGCCTTGTTTACGTTGTCCTCATTAATGCACAGCAGGGTTGACTTTGCTTTATCTGAAAAGGTGCTCTGACCAGCTGTTCTGTCAACACTGTTCTGACAACACTGTTCTGACAACACTGTTCTGGCAAAAGTCGTTCTGACATCTATACACTGTACGGTCTGACTCTTGCTTGTTGTCAGATGAGGACTTCGTTCCTCAAGCATAAGTCCAGGATGCTAAGAGACTTACTATCGGAAGCTCTCTTGCTATCTGAAGTGAAGCTCGTGGACTCTATCATTCTGCTTGCTATCACATAGAGGAACTTCGTCTTCCAAGCACTTGTCCATGAATGATAAGAGCGCTTTGCTATTGGATGCTCTCTTGCTATCAGAAGCTCTCTTATGGACTCTGACTCTTGTGGGTAGTATGAGCTTTGACATCTTGAATGAATCTTCAGATTTTGTTCTCCTTATCTCTCATACTCCTCATGCTTGGTAGATAACAATGTTGTTTGAATATCTGTTAACCTCTTGTTACCGTTGGGAAGTACATCTTCTTAAATGCTCCATTAAAGCTTAGCAGAGTTGACTTGCTTTATCTCTGAAAATTAGTCCTGACACCTCTGCCCTGATGAAAGCAATCTGACTTCTGTGTATGTACTTCTGACTCTTGTAATCCTGCTGACGAATGATCATCGTGCATCGTTCATTGTTCATCCGGAAGCGGCAGTCAAGTGTTAATCTCTGAATCCCAATGCCAAGAGTCTTTTCATCCGGAAGCTCATTTGTATCCGGAAGTGTGACTAAGTTCTGCACATACTGGTTAGTCCAACATAGCAATATATATAATCAAATATAGTAAGAACTATACATGCTGTGGGAAGCTTGTTTGCTATGGGGAGTAGTCTTACTTAGACTATGTTCTGACTTAGTGTATTGTGTATTTTGAACGTTAGTCCTCTTAGTCTATGATGTATCCGGAAGCACTTCTACATCCGGAAGTAAAACTACTGGATGAAGGATTTTGTTTACTATTACTCACTCTCGCTCAGTGTCCTTCAATCCAACAGTCAGCGCTAGTCACTACGCTATCGGATGCACTTTCACTTGACGAGGTAAACTTACTGACGCTTAGAGTTATATCTATTCTATCAGTCTGCGCCAGTCAAAATCTATCAGGAAGCTATTTCACTTGACGTGGCTTTTTCACTGACGCTTGGGGTTATTCTATTTTATCAGCCTGCGCCAGTCTAAGTCTAACAGGAAGCATTTTTACTTGACGAAGTGAACTTACTGACGCTTGGGGTGATATCTATCTTATCAGTCTGCGTCAGTCTAAGTTTAACATGAAGCAACTTCACTTCCGGTTGAATCATAGCTTAGTCTTAGGTTTTGTATAGCTAATGCTCATGGACTAAGTTAATTCCCTAGTGAGTTACTCGCTGCCGCTGGGGGATAAATCATTCATCCGCGTGCGCGAGTCCTAGTCTATCCGGAAGTGATTCCGCATCCGGTTGTGACTTAACTTAGGATTCTAACCATGTCATCTAATCCTTCCTAAGTGTTGATTATGTTCTCTTAAGTACTAGACCATATCACACCTTAGTCACCATCAAAACTTAAGATTCTAACATTCTCCCCCTTTTTGATGATGACAAACCCATAGATGACTAGAGAACATAATTAAACTTAGATCACTCCCAGAGCTATATTTCTTTCCCCAGATATCTAGACATCTTATCTTATCTCTCAGCTCTAGACATCTCATGTCTCATCTCTAGCTAGACATCTTATATCTCATCTCATGTCTCATCTCTAGACATCTCATGTCTCAGACATAATTAAACTTAGATCACTCCCAGAGCTATATTTCTTTCCCCAGATATCTAGACATCTTATCTTATCTCTCAGCTCTAGACATCTCATGTCTCATCTCTAGCTAGACATCTTATATCTCATCTCATGTCTCATCTCTAGACATCTCATGTCTCATCTCTCTCCCCCTTTTGGCTTCATCAAAATTCAGTGCAAGCTAGCCTTAGGGATGGGGATACTTCTATCGTTCTTCTAGGAATGTGCTTTCTACCTAATATATCTCCCTATGTATCGTTAATAAAGATTTGTTCTAGACTATTCAATACAACGTACGAGAATTAACCAAGGGACAACAATAATGATTCATGATCCTAAATGATTGTATTCTCCCTAAACATTATGTAGGATAGCTAAACAGTGTGAGACAAAAGGAAGAAAATATTGATTCAGTATTCTAAGTGAGTTTACTCTCCCTAACCATTATGCAAGATAACAGAACATGTTTTGCAAGGATTAAGTCTAGATCAAAACATACAAAAACATTTCTCTTTTTGAAGGTGAAAATTCTTTTCAAATATAAAAGACATCAAAAGTAATTTTGACCCTCTCGAAATGATTAACATGATTGAATGCCAAGTGAAATTTGTGATACCATATGAAATGAAACCAAATCAAATGAATTTTGTGAGTTTAAAATGCCAAAAGTAATTTCCAAACAAATTGCATCACAGCATCTCAAAAGTTTATTATCGATGACAGCATGTAACTCTCTATTTTCAAGGGATCATTATCAAGTAATGTCCATCTACTTCTCTTCTATATTAAGATTAATCATCACAAGATCAAGAAAAGAAGCATATAAGAGAGGTATGTTATCAATTACTTTCCAGCGTGTCATATAAGGGATACAGATGTGTGAGCTGGGATGATTTTCTAAGACAGTGAATGATTTTGAAGTCAATGCAGATTGAGAAAAAAAAAATCCTAAATTGACATCCTTACCAATGCCATGTATGCATCATATATAAGAGATGGTAAGGTGTAGATGTTACCACAGATGAGGAATCCTTACTCTATTAGACTCATGAATCTGAATCATACGCAGATAAGCATGCTTCCTGACATCTTCAAGAGGTGTGCTATCTCAAGTGGAAACCTCTAGCGCAAGTGCTTTGATGATTCACTTCGGCAAGCTGAGCTACAACCACAAGCAGACATGACTGGGCAGTCACTCTACTCTTCCCATGGTTCAATAGTTGGCCTGCTAGCGAAGGCGCTGATTGTTGCGAAAGCAACCTTGCTCAAACTTGATGATTGGTCCTGCATGTGCTTGAGGAAACAAGTGCTTCCTGATGGTCAGTGAAAAAAAAACTTAAGATTTAACATTGAAGACCATCCTCAGGACATTCAAGTCAATCTGTGTTAATCAGCACAAGTTAATAATTTTAAGAAATCATGCTTGCTAATTGGTTTAAGAAAATATGAGCAATGATTGTGTGAAAACTAATTTTGAAATTGTTTACACGTTCACATAGTTTCACTATCAAGACATGAACTCTATTTATACTCTCATACATAAATATCAATGTGATAGTACAACGAGTATCTAACAGGTGGCATATTTTCAGAGTTTCATAAGCAAGTATAGTTCAATAAATATGCCTCAAGGATGTTCATGTTAGATCATGAAGACATGTGAATTATTAACACAATGAAAGTTTGAAAAATCTTCATCCTCACAAAAATGAAATACTGGAAATCTTCATGCTCACAGAATAGTTTGATTTAAGACTAAATCCGGTTTACAAAAACAACCAAATTCCAGCATATGATTACGAGAATAATTTCCAAATATTAGCTCAAATTCTTCTAGATATGCTCAGTGTGATCTCACTGTTCTTAGGATATCAACAAGCTTGAAATTAATACAGATTATAGCATGCTTGTGATACTATGCCATGTTTTACAGATCTAGCAGAGTTTAATTCAAGGCATTTCCTAAGATTTCTAATGCATGTCAGACAAGAGAGAGACTATCCATTAAATTTCACAACAGAATGTGTAAGGGATAGAAATGCTCATGTGTATTGGCGAGAGTTTCTCAGGTTTAGTATAGCCATTCCACACATCTTGATAAGGGGCATTTTCGTTGCCATTCTCTCTTGGTTATTCTCATTGTCCAAGCTTCAATAATCTGTGTCAACATTCTTAAACCACAAACTTGAACCGAGATCATTAGTAGATTGAGAACTTAAAGATGTAATTAAGAGGGATGTATTGTTCTCGAAACCATAGCTGCTTATGCATTGAAAAACTTGATGCAAGAGATACCACATGAAATTGAAAATCAGAAATAACTTTTGAATGCTATCATGAGGTATGGTTGTCATGTAAGTTTAAAGAGGATCGGAATCTGTTTTGAAAGTTTGCATTTCAAAAAAGGATCTTTCAAAAATCAAGGTGAATGCATAAACTATTTTCTTTCATGAGAGGCGCCCTTAGAAGAATTTGCTAAGCATATATGAGTAAAACGATTTAGACACCATATGAAAACTCTGAAGAAGGTTTTTGATCAATACAATCATGGACAGCATGTGGATTATGAACATTATTAATTTCTTTAAGCTTTCTTCTATGATTAATATAATGTTCACATCTTAGGATGCTTAATGTAAAATCTCAATAAGTCCATCTAATATTAGCATAGGAGATTTTACTATCAAATGCTTCGTTGTTAAGTGATCCCTTGCTTACCCAAGGAGATCTTCTATACTTATCCTTGGTTCGAAGCACTTTCATCTGAGAGGTAGGATTCAAGAGCCTTTTCAATGTTGATCGAGGAATCCACTCTCTCTTGTTCTTCTCAGGATAGTTGAATGGAACTCTGTGATAGCTCATCCTTGAGACAGAACCATTGTTCCTGGTGGTTGCGCATTGCTTCTTATGATTGTACCAGGGGGTTTCAGCAGTTGCATCACCACGAGTTCTCTTCTTTGGGGTAAGAGGAACTCTTGATCTTTCCTGCACAAGTAAGGCACTAGGAGGATGTTTTGGTACCCATTTGTACTTGGGTCCTACATGGTTAGCATTGGACCTTACTTGTCCTTTAGGAATCCATACAAACTTATTTCTCACATTTGAATTTCTTCTAAGACTGCATGTGTGAGAAATATGTCCTAATCTACCACAATAATGACAGATAATGGAATGATAATCAAAATGGGGTTTTCTATCATTATCATGATTAGTTTTCTTTAGAAAAGTTTTTTGTTCCTTTGAAATCTCAGTTTCTTTTGAAAGCTTTTTCTTTTTCCTTCAACACGTGTTTACAGTCAAAACATTTTTCAAGGCATGTTGAAGTTTTCCCTACCGATAGTGGGCTAGCTATCGGAACCACTAGTTCTTTAAAAGAAACCTCAGAAACTTTGGATGTAGAAGAAGAAATTAGTTTTACAAGTTTCCTATCTTTTTCTTTTAAGCCTAGAAGTTCTTTTGCAAGTTTACAATATTCAGTATATAATTCATTGTATGCATCTTGCAAATCAGAGAGTTCAATTTCAGATCCAGATACCTCACTTTCTGAATCTTCTAGGCAGAGATGGATACTCTCTTCACTGAAGCCTGCTTCCTCAATATCAGCTTCCAGAAGCTCATCAGTAGATGATCCACAACGGGCACGAGTTGAGCTTTGGATAGCTGTGCTTTCAAGAGATGGGTTAGCAGCATATATCACATCAAGAGTATTCCAAATATCTCTAGCACTAGAGCAATGTTTGATTTTCTGGAAATCATTTTCAGTTAAACTTTTGTATAAAATTTGCATTGCTCTAATGTTTAAGGAAAACAAATTTTTCTCCTTTTCAGTCCAGTTTCCTCTTGGTTTGAAATCAAAATCATTTTCAAAAATATCCCACATTTTCAAACTAGTGGATTGTATAAAACTTTCCATCCTTGCTTTCCACCAACAAAAATCAATATTTTCTAGCACGGGTGGAATGGTATGATCAAAGCCTTTGGAAAACATTTTTAACCCAAATCAGCCAAGGTCTTTACACTTGAGATCGTTGGATCCTTTAAACAAGTGACCTGCTCTGATACCAAATGAAATGTGTGGCTGTCACCCAAGAGGGGGGGGTGAATTGGGTGAGGGAATAAAAACTTAAAACTCTTTTTCGAAAGACTGCTTGTGCTCGGTGATGATGATAATAAATAATGCTATGCACAAGTCAGTATGTTATGTGATGCAAAATAGAATGATTAAATATAAATTTATGCACACACAAATTTATCCTGGTTCGGTCACCCAGACCTACATCCAGTCCCCAGGCTACACCTGAGATTTCCAATCCACTATTCTTGTTTAAACCGGGCACAAGAGAAGCCTTTACACTTTAGGTTTTACGAACACGGGTTCACCTAACAACCCACAGGTTTTACAACGGGTTCACCTGCAAACCTTACCGCAAGTTTTACGGGATCACTTGCAACCTTTACAACCACAAGTTTTGCGGGCTCACTTGCAACCTATGGAGATTTAGAAAACCTCTAAATGCTCCCCCTCACTTTTGTAAGATAACAACTCTGTTCTTCAAGCACAAGCTTTAGAACAGCCTCTATCAATTAGAGGATTTGATAATATGTTCACTCAATGAACTGATTGTGATAAACACTTAAGTACAAATGATTCTCTCTAAGAATAGATGATGTTACTCACTTAAGTACAAATGAATTCTCTCACTAAGAATATTACAACTTCATAATCAGAGAGTAGAAGATGAGAAGGATATTTCAGATAGTAGGCTTGAGCTTCTTCATTCTATTTCTCTTGCTTGTCAAACTCATGAAGCTCTCTCTTCTCTCGCTCTTCTTTTTCAAGCCCCACTCCTTCAGAAATGAAGAACATCTCTTTTATACCAGCCTCTGATTATCCAACCGTTGGAGAGGCAATAAGGCCGTTTGAATATAGCCGTTGGGGCCTTGTTTACGTTGTCCTCATTAATGCACAGCAGGGTTGACTTTGCTTTATCTGAAAAGGTGCTCTGACCAGCTGTTCTGTCAACACTGTTCTGACAACACTGTTCTGACAACACTGTTCTGGCAAAAGTCGTTCTGACATCTATACACTGTACGGTCTGACTCTTGCTTGTTGTCAGATGAGGACTTCGTTCCTCAAGCATAAGTCCAGGATGCTAAGAGACTTACTATCGGAAGCTCTCTTGCTATCTGAAGTGAAGCTCGTGGACTCTATCATTCTGCTTGCTATCACATAGAGGAACTTCGTCTTCCAAGCACTTGTCCAAGAATGATAAGAGCGCTTTGCTATTGGATGCTCTCTTGCTATCAGAAGCTCTCTTATGGACTCTGACTCTTGTGGGTAGTATGAGCTTTGACATCTTGAATGAATCTTCAGATTTTGTTCTCCTTATCTCTCATACTCCTCATGCTTGGTAGATAACAATGTTGTTTGAATATCTGTTAACCTCTTGTTACCGTTGGGAAGTACATCTTCTTAAATGCTCCATTAAAGCTTAGCAGGGTTGACTTGCTTTATCTCTGAAAATTAGTCCTGACACCTCTGCCCTGATGAAAGCAATCTGACTTCTGTGTATGTACTTCTGACTCTTGTAATCCTGCTGACGAATGATCATCGTGCATCGTTCATTGTTCATCCGGAAGCGGCAGTCAAGTGTTAATCTCTGAATCCTAATGCCAAGAGTCTTTTCATCCGGAAGCTCATTTGTATCCGGAAGTGTGACTAAGTTCTGCACATACTGGTTAGTCCAACATAGCAATATATATAATCAAATATAGTAAGAACTATACATGCTGTGGGAAGCTTGTTTGCTATGGGGAGTAGTCTTACTTAGACTATGTTCTGACTTAGTGTATTGTGTATTTTGAACGTTAGTCCTCTTAGTCTATGATGTATCCGGAAGCACTTCTACATCCGGAAGTAAAACTACTGGATGAAGGATTTTGTTTACTATTACTCACTCTCGCTCAGTGTCCTTCAATCCAACAGTCAGCGCTAGTCACTACGCTATCGGATGCACTTTCACTTGACGAGGTAAACTTACTGACGCTTAGAGTTATATCTATTCTATCAGTCTGCGCCAGTCAAAATCTATCAGGAAGCTATTTCACTTGACGTGGCTTTTTCACTGACGCTTGGGGTTATTCTATTTTATTAGCCTGCGCCAGTCTAAGTCTAACAGGAAGCATTTTTACTTGACGAAGTGAACTTACTGACGCTTGGGGTGATATCTATCTTATCAGTCTGCGTCAGTCTAAGTTTAACATGAAGCAACTTCACTTCCGGTTGAATCATAGCTTAGTCTTAGGTTTTGTATAGCTAATGCTCATGGACTAAGTTAATTCCCTAGTGAGTTACTCGCTGCCGCTGGGGGATAAATCATTCATCCGCGTGCGCGAGTCCTAGTCTATCCGGAAGTGATTCCGCATCCGGTTGTGACTTAACTTAGGATTCTAACCATGTCATCTAATCCTTCCTAAGTGTTGATTATGTTCTCTTAAGTACTAGACCATATCACACCTTAGTCACCATCAAAACTTAAGATTCTAACAAATTGGTTCAAGATCATATTGCTCTCTACAATTTAAACTCACATGGTATATGATACAAATATCCATACTACTCGTAATAATCATCTTTCCTTTCCTAGAGAATACTCAAATATTCTCCCTCTAATTTGAGTTCAATGTGAGTAGTTTTATGAACAGTTTCATATGCAAGTCTAAATAAATATTCATGGAAAATATCATATGAGTTCAATGTGAGTAGTTTTATGAACAGTTTCATATGCAAGTCTAAATAAATATTCATGGAAAATATCATAATAATATTCAGCATAACAGCCACCATTAAAGAATAAAAAAAGATTCTCAAATAAATGAGAAAAGTGATTACATGAGCTCAAAGACGAAAGAAGATGCCCCTCCTCCTCCATTGCAGATAGCAGCAACCCCATACCTGCCTTTCTTTTGTCTCAAGACCTGTATCACAGAAATCGGCCAACACATCCTCAAATTTTGAATAATAAAACATACAACACTTAACATATTAAACATGCATTGGTAGAAGCTAACTCTAATGAGTTCCTATATAAGTCAATTGAAAAACTCTAATGAGTTCCTATATAAGTCAATTGAAAAATCTTGGTCCTGATTTTCACAAAGCAGAAAGAAAGCCAAGGAAATGTTAAATATATTTTGTGCCTACCCAGAGCAGCATAATCATCTCTGAAACATCAAAATCACACATTATATTAAAACATGAGAATTTGAAACTGACTCAGAAATTTAAATCAAGTCAAATCTGAAAATTTCTTACCTCGTCTTCTTTTACAGTGGAGGGAGTGAAAATAAAAGGTGGGCCATGGCTTCACAGACTGAAACTTTGGCCGTGACAGAGCTTTGGTCGACGGCTATTTCTTCAGGCGTGAAACAGTAATCTTTGGTGACCATTTTTGACAATCAATGGGAGGGGAGGGGAAAGGAGAGGAGAGGAGCGGGAGAATCGAGAGAGAGATCATTGAATCTGGAGTGAGAAATTAATGGGTACATTGTGTATAAAATCAAATGAAGAGAAATTATTAGCATTTCATAACGGAAATAAAAGGAAAAACAAAGAAAAACCATTAACACCCAATAATGGGGCATTAAAATTCAGCATTAAACCACGTAACATTATACATCCACATAGGAAATCAATCACAGGTATAAATGCAGAAAAGATTCCATACGCACAATATAAGGTTATATTAGATACAAATTATGAGTGAATTAGATCAACTTGTCTATAATTATTTATTTTTAATCTTGAAAGGTATTTTAATTTTCGAAATTTGAGTAAAATATATTCCTTTTTTAATTAAATGTGTATGTGATTGATTAGTAGATCAAAATTTAAAATTAAAATAAAGTCTAGTGTAGCTTCTTATTACCAAAAATTGAAAAACAAAAACAGAGACACAGATTTTGGGATAAATATTTTTATAATTTTATTATTGGGATTAAACCATTACCCCTACTCTTATATTAGCTATTAATATATCATAAACAAAATATCAAATAATCGAATTATATATAGTTTGTTTTCATATCATTCCACAGTAGTAATGCAGATATACGTTATTCTTTTTTTTTATCAGAACACATATACTTTATTCAAGCCACAACGGGTGGAGAACAGTATAACTCATTGGGCCTGCACTAACTTTGGGCCGAATCCTAATTTTTGTCAACATAGTTTCTTTGTTAATGGGCTTGAAATCGTTGAAACTGCTTCTAAATGAGATTCTTCTGAGTTCTGATAATATAATATAATTTGCTGGATGAAAAAATTCATCACGTACATACATAACGATGATATTGATTTACAAAATTTGTGTTCTTGGATTAATTCTACTCTTAAATGTTATAAACATTGGCTGTAGTATTTTACATCAAAAATATGTCAGACCATCCAGTTACCATGATTTCTACATAGCCTCGAATCATCTTCTTCTTTCGAGAGAAATGGAATCACCAACTCTGACATTGACCATAGTTTTTCCACCACACACACACACATATCAAGTAACTCCACTTTCTTTTGAGTTCTTAGATGATAAAATATATATCATATTTATTTTATTATATCTTTAATTTTTAACCAAATCAATTTTTATTTTTATTATTATCTTTTACTAAAAACTAATTTTAGTTTTTATCTTTATTATTTTAAACAGTTTCTGTGTAAATTTGTGTATCAGAGTTTGTGTATGATTGAAATTATTTAATTTCAAGTGGCATTTAGCAGGTATTTCAATTAGTTCAACAACTGATCCAGTTTTCAAAACAGTACAATACAAATACTAATAAAATGATTGAAATGATCTAGTAAGAAAACTATTAAAATAAAATGCCATCCAAAGAGAAGAATTATTGAAATATGGTTGCGTATGTGTTTTAATCACATTACAAATTTGATACTGGCTGCAATATTTAAATAATTCATACTGAACATTTTAAAATCAGTAAATATTAAATTTAGCTATCAAAGCCAAACAGAGTATACACATATGATTAAAAATTAAAGGAGAGCCTTTATTTTAATTACCCTAAGCTAAGTGAGAATTCAAATCTCTCTAAATAATATCATTTAAAGAATTTAATAAACACACACTAATATTTTTCTACTTCGTAGTGCTTACAAATATATATTAGTGATTTGAACAAAAAAAAACTATATATTAGTGGAGAAGTTACAGTGACATTATTTCTATCATATAATTCAAACAATTTCCCTTTGCCAACAGTGAGAGACTATAACTCGACGTCGAGATCACTTATGTGTGTTTTGCCTCTCATTATAAAACTTATTTCGATGTATATTATTGACTTTATTAAATCTCTTGCAAGATGCATGTGCTTGACATGTTTACCATTCTGACTAAAGAAAATTAGCTGTCCGAAAAATTCAAGTAGATACAAAAAGAAATATTGTGGAGAATAATGTAGATTCTCATTAAGGGAAAAGGGGGGAAATCAACTATTAATACCATAGAAAAAGAAAAAAAGGTCAAATGGTGGAGTTTGTAAGACATATTTTTATACATAAGGGCATGGCACAGCGTGGAGAGAATGAAGCCAAAACAAAACGGGATCTGGGACACAGCTTTATGATCTCAAATCCCAACGTGCATGTTTGTGTAGTTAAAAGAGGCCAAACCTATCGTCCTAACTCCTACGTTCTCCCTATATATTAATATATAGAGCCCTAATTAGTTAGGGAACCCTACATATGTATACTGCTCATAATAATAATAATAATATACTATATTATAGGAGAAGAAGGCTTTGCTTTAGAGGTAAATTAGGGCTTTCATAGCACACAGAGAAAGTAAATATAGGACCCCCCTTCTTCATTCATGCAAAAGACCCTCTCTATCTGCAAAAAGCTTCTGAAAGCATTTCCTCTGTACCCTCTTACAGCAACATTTAAAGACAAGCCACTTATTTCCAATTCATCTCCAAAATAGCATGCCTCCTCTCCATTTTAACAATAATTATACATTTATATATAAGTATGATAGATCTTCGCACACATATATAGGTAAGTAGAGGGGCTATCTATATATGTGAAAATATATGAAGGAGCCGGCCTATATAGGAGTGTTTAGGGTCCTATCGGACTAGCGTTTCTCTCTCTATTCTTTCTCTTTCTTCCCGGTACTCATGAGATGCCATTTACTTGTCATCCTGCGTATCTATCTATAGCTAACGGTTTTAGAAATTTAAACACTATAGGGACACTGCCACAACCAAAATGGAGGATAATTTTTTTTTTGCTCAGAGAAATGGAGGATAATTGGCACAGAGATTATCTGGATTATATGTCTATACATACAAATATATAATAATTAATAATATGTACGTACACACACACACACACTAATGCTGTTGGCAAAAAAATAAATGTACATTAATAATGCCCTGCATGGCCTTCATGTTGATTCTCTACAACTTCAGCATTTGCAGCCTCCCACACACAAAAGAAGGTGGAGGGGAAAAATTGAAAATAACTAATTAATTTATACTGATTGTGGGAAAAATAGTAAATAAGTATTAAATGATGAGAAAGTGAAAGGTAAACTCCTATATTTTGGTCTAAATCAAATTAAATTTTGGGTTTTTATAATAAAGACATGATGCAGAATTATTTTAAGTGTTGTGAAGCAGTCACGAGCTGTGAATGTGAATGATCCAAACCCGAAATTCATGTTGATTCAGAGTAAATAATATGTGCCTCTGAATTCGATGTTACTTGTCGGAGATCACAGTACTTAGTTGTAATTGTATTTCTTAATTAATGACATCCACTCTCCACACATATATATCCCTTGAATGGTCGCTCTCTCTCTCTCTCTCCACTCTGAGAGACGATAATAATTATTCCATTAATAGCCAGCTAAGAGATCTATGGAGCGAGCTTTATCACTTTTGATTATGAGACACAGATACAAAAACTTTGTTTTTTTCTAGTTTTATTATGAAAGGAACATGACTAACACGACTTGGGATCGGAGTGCATATATGTGTGTGGGTGTGTGACCATGCACACATAAAAGCAGAGCATAGCACAATCGTCAACTTCCTTCTATCTATCGTCAAAGTTGCAGAAAGTCAAGCACGACTTTTGGGGACATTCTTTGTTTTTCAGCTCTGTTACTGAACAATGAACAGCGATCATCTTTAGACTGTTCTCAATTAAAGCTACGTACACTCTTACGCATATCAAAATTCTAAGATCAAAGTAACACCTACATGAATCATGCGCATCTAGCTCCTCTTTTATTTATATATATAGACACACACACATTTTTGTATGTATATGTATTAATAAAGTAAGTTTTCCAATTTTTATCTCAAAATAAATGCATAATTAATAATGAGAATCCAATATTTGTTTTGGAGAAAAACACATAGATGTATAGAGTCCAACCAAACACACATAAAAAAGGTCTAACTTATAACACACATAATATAGAAATAGTCTCACGAAAATAAAGAAATTAAAGTAGAGTATCAAAGGACTTCACTTTAAGTAACTTCAATTCCAAGTCAAAAAAATATTTTTTTCCTTCTTGTTTTGAGTCTAGATGTTGTGATCGATGCTCAATTAATAAATTGTTATGCATGGCCAAATTAAATAACATCATTATTTACATAGCAAACACTTGTTATAAGTTAAAATATAAACTCTTATGACTAGCGTCCATCATCTTGTTACACGTGATCAAAATGTTGTTATTCATCACTCAAACACTTGTTATTAGTTAAAATATAAACTTTTGTGACTACCGCTCAATAACTTGCATTGTTACACGTGATGAAAATGTTATTATTCATCACCCAAGAACTTGTTATTGTCTTGTGAATAACCAAAGGAGGTTGAGATGTCTTCTTAACTTAGAAGATGATTAACATAAAGTCCCTTAGGTCTTTATTTTAGTTTCCCCATTTTGTGGAAACTTTTCTATATTATGTATGTTGGGTGATGTCAAATTAATTATGCCTACTTGTATAGTCCATTTTCACAAGTAAAATATTCAGTTTTCCATATCATCCAACAAGGCGCCAACAGGATAAAGTACTGTATAGAATAATGAAGTCATTATATTTGTGTGTGTGTGTGTGTGTATGGGCTATCCCTTATTGAGTGGGTAACGTGTTAAAGATGCTTGTGTGAAATTGATTCCTTTTTGTCTTTTTCGTGTTTTTGTTTGCAGCAGTAGAAGTTGATGGATGCATGTTTGGTGGGATTGTTTCAGTTTTAACTTTGGATTTCTTATAGCTTTGAACAGGAAGTTATTGCACGCTGAATTTGATGCTCTCAGTTTTGATGGAATATTTTTTGTTAGTCTCGGAAATAACTCAACAAATTTCAATGTGGGAAGTTTCAGAAATCAAACCCCTTAAGATTTTTGCAATAAATGAGTGACTTAGTTCTCAAACCTATGTTTGCATTTTGCATAATGCAAATGGATATATTTTATTTACAGAACACTAGTTAATAACTGCAAATACACACTTGAAATACACACACACGAGAATAATTTATCATATCAATAATAAATGTATTGGATTAATTATTCAACGTAAGTTTTCTGTAATGTATTACATACATTGGGTCTTTAATATATAATACCTATTTGATTGGGGAAACTAACAATACTAATTAAGTAACTTCAAAAAAACATACTAATCAAATAATAAATCTTATATCAAAGACTAGATATGGTATGTAAGTTAATCACAATTACTAAATTGGTAGGCTCAAGCAAACATCTAGTCTTAGGCTTGACACTAATGGCAATTACTAAAGGAATCTAGTCAATAATTTTAGTTTTCCATGGATTAAGGACAAAATCGAATTTACCCATATAATTTATTCGCTAACTTTACCTTTATTAATTAACTTAGCAATGGAATTTTGGTGTCATCGGTGATCTATTAACAGAATTCTGTCCGTAGATCGGTAAATTTTCTGTCGATAAATTTGTGACGAAAAATTCCTCAATAATTTTTAAAATTTTTCAATATATATAGAAATGAAACGTATCAAATATATTATTTATCAATTAATTATAAAAATATTTTGTAAAATAAAATCAAATGATATTTTATTTTTAAAATAGTTAATGAATTAGCAATTTGAATTCCGTCGTTAAACTTTTTTGATGGACTTATGTGGCTAATTGGCTATGAAAGAATTTTTGTTGGTGATTTATCAAAAAAATGTTAGCCTAAACCAGTGTGAATTTGTCAATTTGATAAAAAACCGAGCAATATCAAAACCAGGGTTAGATTGGTTAGTGTGTCTATCTCTCTCTTTTTTTTATAACTTACTTTATTATTAACTTTCACTTTCCCTTAATTTTCAAAATCCGCATATAAATCATACTATAATTATGTTAATTATTATAAATGTTATTTTATTTGTTTAAGTGTAGTATTTAATTTTTGTTACTTCTAACATGTTTTTTTATGTCTTTAGATCACTAAATTGTAGAAAAATAACTATCTTCATTTGTGATCATTCTCTTTTTAGAAACATTGTAATATTTATATACAATGAATCCCACTTACTTACCTACATTTATATTTTGATATCAATGATGATTACTATTTTCATAATTTTTATTATCTGTAAAATAATAGTTTTAATATGGCTGCAGGTTTAATTTGACCATAATATGACCCCAATCTAGCTAACCCACTGACTGCTAAACTAATGTACCAATCGGTTCATCGGTGTCTAATCCAGTTTTTCGAACACCATTGGTTGTATAATGCTGGTATGAAAGGTAAGACATACTATATTAATTTTCCTTACAGGTTTACTTATCGCGAAAATGCAACAACATAAGTAGCGTGGTATAAAGCGTGTAAATACGCAATGAGTCATTGAATTGCTTCGGATGTCACATTTTAACTTAAATACTCGAGTTTATAAATCTTTTTTGCATTTACACATACCGTATTTACTAAGCCCAAGTTCTCCCAACATTTCTCTGTTCCAAAATATAAAATTGAATTGACATTTTTTGTGAAAGTATAGTTAAAGTAAGTCATAAAATCATGATATTTTGTAAATTATTTAGTTATATGTTAGATTATACTTCAAATGAATCAGTTGAGAAAAAATTGGTAAATTAATTTATAAATATTTAGGAAAACGAACAGGGGGAATGAGAAAAATATTTACATCATATATATTATGTTGAGATAAAAACGCGTCTCACATGCATAATAATTATATAATTGTACCATAAAATCATGCTAGAAGAACAAATTACCACCGATCAAAATATAGACTGAAGACATTGCAAACCTGAAATCACTGACAATGCAATTGAAGCCACCTTTTGACCCAAAAAAAAAAACTTCAGGCCACCTCAATTTTGGAGCTTTAATAATCACTTAATCAGTGGCGCCACCCACAACTTTGACTCCGTGTGCAATCCCTTATATTTGTGTGTGTGTGTGTGCGCGCGTGGGTGGGGGGGGGGGGGGGGGGGGGGGTCTATGGATCTCAAATAGCGTACAATCATGGGCTTTTTGTGTCATTAATTCGTTCAAATATTGAATTCTAATGCTCCCTTAGTCTACACCATTTTAGTTTGTCAACTAAATTACGATATGATATATAAAAATCAGATCATTTAATTAAAATTAGTTAAAATCAATATTAAAGATGTAATAAGAATTTTTTTGTCTCAAATATGTCATTATTCATATAGAATAATTGCAAGAAAAAGAGAGTATAGATAGTGTAGTAATAAGAGAAAATATAATTGGAAAAGACGTCTAACTAAAAAAAATCCGTAAGGATGAGAACGAGTGTTCAAATCTCGAGAAGTGCTCTCAATGGGAGAAGAGACTACTTTGCCTACGTGAGTAACACTCTTACTTCTAGAGTCCGGATTAAACTGAGCAGTAATTAACAAAAAAAAACGTCTAACTAATTGGCAAAATATTGGTACAAAACTAATAGGAAGACTCCAAATAAAACATAATTGAATAATTTAATGTTTATAAAATTGAAAAATCTTCCTATTTTACCTTCATTCTGTTTTATGTATTGTCATGTCACCCTTTATGCATTTATGACTCAGTCACTTGTAACAGAGGTAAGAATAAATAATAAAAACATTAACTATCATAAAAATCTTATATTGCGGACTAATGTATTCTTCTAAAAAAACCCCTTGTAATATGACAAATCCATGTATTTGTATGTTTTTAATGTGCTAATTTGAAGTTATTAACATTTCAAAGATACAATATTGAATTAAAATGCATTGATTATAATTTAATTGGATTAAAAATGATTTTGAGTAAAAAGGGTTAAATAAGGGCATAATCGTCACATTTAATTGTTTATCTTAAGTGGTTAATTTTTGAGATGAAAGGTATTATGTTGTTGTAATTTTTCCCTTGCAGAAAATGACAAAAATGAGCTGAAATTGCTATTCTGAGCATTTGGAGAAAATTACAGAATCAGCCCAGAATCCTGAAAATGCTTCAAAACAGTCCTGCGAAAATTACAGAAGCTGACCCAAAACCTTCAGAAGTTGCAAACAGGTCCCTGTCGCGAACAGCAGCTTCCAGGCTCGGTTTTTACTGGTTTTTTGGGTATTTTGACCCCAATTTGGACCCAAACTCAAACCCAATGATCAAGCCCATGTTCCTATTGATATTAAGTGAAAAACTAGGCTTAGAAACAGAAGTTTTGGGGGCTGGGTGCTCCCCAAAACCCTAGTTCCCTCCATTCCCTTCATCCTCTTCTCTTCACTTCTCATCCCATTTCTTCAATCTTCCACCTTCCTTCCTCCATTCATGCCTCAATAAAATTCCACCTTGCTCTTGGAGTTGATTTGAAGATGGCTTGAGCTATGGTTCTTCAAAGGGGAGTCCCAATTCCTTTTCTTTCTCTTTATATTTTTGATTGCCTAGGTTTAGGTTAGCATTTATGTTTTGAGATTGGACTGGACTTGGTTGTTATTATGGGTATTTGTGATTTTGACTTGTAATGAGGGATTTGGACTCAACAATATGTATGGTCATACATATGTTCTTTATAATCCATTAGATATTTCTATTTACTCATGGTATAGGTAGATAGTTTATTGAATTGAATTGTAATTGAACCATGCATTACAAATCACTAATCACACTCTAGGGTAATTAATAATGTCTTATTTAATGGGTCCATGAGATTAGGTGTTAGACTTGCCGGTTGGTGAGGTTTGGTATTTTAGGAAACCTAGAGAAACTCAAAGTGAACCTATTAATTGCTTGAGTAACATTGGACTTCAATACTTAGATTTTATTTTATTATGTGGGGTTCCAATAGTGAATTAAAATCATAGGATCAATTAAGTGGCGATTCGGGGTCCCGGTCG
The DNA here is from genome assembly GCA_029929735.1 of Mimosa pudica. Classification (NCBI taxonomy): domain Eukaryota; kingdom Viridiplantae; phylum Streptophyta; class Magnoliopsida; order Fabales; family Fabaceae; genus Mimosa; species Mimosa pudica. Next base: position 10,148,627 of record JAKELP010000023.1, on the reverse strand, counting down.
TAGGATTAATAGTTCCTTGCAAGTAATAGGTCCACAAGCACTTAAGAGCTTAACAATGCCTAATTGGATGAGGTCTCTACATTTAGGTATTGGACTCATTGGTTCATGAGGTTTGGTAAATTAGGAAATTAGTGCATTAAACTCCCCAAAAATATTTAGAAAGCTATGATAGCCATTGAAAATCATTTCCAAGAGCACTTCACTTCCACTACACCCTTTTATTAAAAATACCAAAAATATTTATTTATTTTGCATCCTTCAATCCTTCATTAAAAAATCAACAAAATATATTTTCTTCACCCAAATCCATCTTACATTACATTTAATTTACTAGGATAGTTAGATTAAACAAGGCTCCTTGAGAACGATACCCAGGGTAGCTTCCGCTTACCTTGAGGTTCTAAAATTTCTTGAAGGATTAGACCCAAGGCACACTACACCGACCGCAAAATCGGTGTCCTTCATAATACAAGACAAAAAGGGTAAATACTAATAGGCATGCATATCATAATCTACATAGCCTCATATCTCGCTCAAAAATTTGTGTTTTGTGGCCAATATGTTTATTACAAAATCCAACTTGCCTATTTTTCAAAACAAAGAAAAGGTCCGTTGAGATGATAATATAAAACTCTTTGGTTTCTTTTTTTTTTCTTTGGGCTCAAAAGAGCGTTTACAGAGATGCTTAGAGATCGTGCACCAACAAAGTTCTTACATCGGAGGGATTCGAACTCACAACTACATGACTATGAGATGATAATATAAAACTCTTTAAATTCTTTTTTTTCAAAATGTTTATTGTTTATATAAAATAGTAGCAAGTTAACACAATTTTCTATAAGGTAGAAACGTAAACACGCGAGTTTATACCTATTTTTCAATCACTGAAAATTTGAGTGACTCGTAACACGTTTTGATTAGGTAGTGCCGTAAAAATAATAAAATCGCAGTGTCAACTCGTGAGTTTGACAACAATGAGTTGTCTATAAAACCTTAATATGTACTTGAAATTAGTTTCTGAATTTGTACTCATTTTAATTAAATTCTTTTTATTAATTAATTGCCAAAGGCAAATGCAGTAAACAAAATTCAAAAAAATCATGATGACTAAGTATATATGTAGAATATAATTTCTCCTATTTCCAATTTTCCATTAACATTATTTTTTTCCATTAACATTACCGTATCTTTATATCTTCTTTTTTTTTTTTACAATCTTTATATCTTCTTTGATTGACCACATCTATATGAACACATATGACTTGTTTGGTTGCCATAAGAAAGTGAGAAGGAAAAGGAAAGTGGAGAAAGTAAGGGTTATTTTTGTAATTTACATATATCTTGGGGCCTACAAACTTTCTCTCTCTATCTCACACTTTTTATATGCCCCACAAATTTTACTTTCTCATCATTACTTAATTTACCTCTACTTTCTATCTTCACCCTTTCACTTTCTAATTCTTCACTTTACCTTCATGCAATCAAACGAATCCATAGGCTTCAAGGTGTTGTGGTAAAAAAGATGTTAGATACGATTCTCGTATTTATACCGTTCCCTATCTCACTTAACAGTTCTTACACGTCTGTAGGCTCTAGAGTTCATAATTGTCAAAAGCCAAGATTCAAATCTATTTCTACCTGTAATAGTAACGCGCCCCCACGTTATAGCTGTCTATGATAAGACAAGGTATTTTTTTTATATTCTTAAATTTCTTTTCAGAAAAATCCAAAACGGTTCGCTAGAAAATCAAAATAGATAAAACTTCAAAAGTTCTTTGGTTTAAATTTCTGTAAAGAAGATATGTGTGTGTCTATAGTTGGCCAAAATATATATATATATATATATATATATATATATATATATATATATATATATTACCCAATGAAATAACAAATATATACCCAATGAATTTTGGAACTTTTACCCACTTTCTATGCATGTTTACTAAATTCACGACTTAGGGCTTGTTTGGTTGCCCAAGGAAAGTGCCTAAGAATTAGAAAGCCAAGAAAGTAAAGGTTTTTGGGTAATTTGCATATATCCCGGGCTCACAAGTTTTCTATTTCCATCTCATACTTTTTCTGGGTCTCACAAATTTTACTTTACCATCATTACCTAATTTACCTCTACTTTCCATTTTCACCCTTTCACTTTCCATTTCCTCACTTTCCTTCCTACAACCAAACGAACCCTTATATACCAACTTCTTATTTGAATTTATTAATTCTTTATATAGATTTACCATTTTTCTATTTGAGTTTACCAACACCACATGGACGTTTACCGGCTCTCTTTACTTGATTTTACAGCCTTATATTTGCTTTAGCAATTATTTTTATTTTTTTTAATAATTTTCTATTTGTGTTAACCATTATCTTGATATAGGCACTTATTGAGTTTCTATTTATTAAAGGGTATTTTAGTATTTTCCTTTAAATTTCACAAAGTATATATCTGTTCATTTCACTTATATGTGTTTTGATAAATTTTGGTGTACTCAACTGTCATATATATATATATATATATATATATATATATATATATATATATATATATATATTGGGATTTTTTTGTTAGTTTTTTTCAAAGACTTTTTTTAGTGAGCAAATTACTTAAATGAATTAAAATATAGCTTTCCCCCCTAAAAAATATATACTCTATCATATGGATAGCAATTCAATGTGAGGCATCATATGCCATATCTAGATCTTATATATTTTTTAGTTCTTACAAATAATTCTTTCCATAATGTACTTTTATTCTTTTTATTCATAATTTTCATGTTTTCTTATTTTTAGAAAAGTATATTCAAACACAAATCGTACAATAACACCAGACTTTTACTCCAGTTCAATTTGCAAATTATGGCTTATATTGTGTGTGTGTGTGTGTGTGTGTGTGTGTGTATATATGGGTGTGTGTGTGTGTGTGTAATTTTAGTATTGTGAATGTTAATCCAAGCCAACACTTAATAGTTTGTGTCTGTATTTTTTAAGTTTAGTTTCCATGCAGTAATAAACAGTATGCCACGCAGTAATAATAATATAATATACATGAGAATTTTCCGACGGAAAAAGTTGCGGGTGGGTATATATACGCAGGAAAAAAAATAGAATATTAATGTTTACATTTATATATATGAAATTATTCAAAAGCGACAAGGCATTGATTAAAAGCGTTGATAGGAAGAGGCCAATTGTATAGCGTAGTGGCGGAATGAATGATTAATGGGAGGTACAGCCTCCAGAATTATCACTGCACAACTATTAGATCTTAGTTATGTGCATTTAAACCTTACATGCATGTATATTAAAATTGAAGATAGCTTGAGAGAAGGGTTATTATCAATATCATTTCTCAAAACCAATTATAGAGAAGAACTAGTACATCGTCATTCTCTTATTTCCTGATAAAATTGCATCTTCATGAAAGCCCCAAGAAGAAAATTGATGGACATGCATCAGCCACAAACACTCATTGTACGCCAAAATATAAAGCAGATCATATAATAGAACTTTTTTACCATAGAAAAACAAAAATTAGCAGTTTAACATCTGTAGTTTTGAAATCGATATATAAACCAAATTTCTAAGGCATGCTTTGTTAGATTACACACACTCACACACACCCCCTGCAATTTTGATGCATCCTTACATTGCCGATGTTGGTTGGTGCAATGTAATACGATGTATTACAGAATAACTCCATTAGACACACAATAATGGGAACTGCATTGATGAGAAACACTAATGTACTAAACAACTAACGATGTGGTCCCACCAAAGGTTGTAATCCATCCTTTTCCTCAAAAGCCCTCCTTGATTTTAATCTTAGTCAATCAAAAAAGAAGAGTCAATTAGACAACTACTCCCTCCATTCCTAAATATAAGATCACTTTGGCTAATTTGGAGAGATTAAGGAAGACTTTCCAATGAATTGGGATTACATGATCTTCCCAAAATACCCCTCACTTAAATTTAAAAGACAAATAGGGATTTGAGGGAGAAGTGAGGGAGCTAAGAAGTATAGGGGTAATTTGGACCAAAATTGAGACAAAATAGGAAGTGATCTTATATTTAGGAACTTATCCACTTCCCCAAAGTGATCTTATATTTAAGAACGAAGGGAGTACTTCGGTAATTTTCAATGGATTACAGTTGAAAATTTGTTGGTAAAGTTTTTTAAGGAATAACTAACAGAAAAAGTTCTGTCCATAATTTTAATTAGTAATATTATTGTCAAAAAGAAGTACACATAAAATAAACCAAGTGTCGTCAAAATGTGAAGAATTAGTAATATATATATGGAGGGCCTGTTTTCGGAGATATCAGCATCTTTAGTTATGAGAAGTCATTTTGAGATTTTATTTTTCGATTCGCAGCATTGATTAAATATACACGTCATTGAGAAGTGTAATTTGTTTATATGCATTTTTAAAATTTTTCCATATCGGATAATAATGGAATAAGACGATAATGTACAAGGCTACAAGCTATATTATTTTTCTGCGCGGTACACAGTTATTATTAGAATTGCTATCATGTGCGAATTATATATGTACAGTATTTCTACTATAACTAGCTAGTCCCTCTTTTTGGGGGTTAAGATAATTAGAAATCGTACGACTATGCACATATGATTACGCTATTAAGCTACCTCGGGTTCATATTATATACTTTGTCGTAGTTTAATTGTTTAATAAATTTTTATGTGACTCTTATATTAAAAATTAAAGATATAGGTAGTTCAGAGAATTTATAATAATACCAAAAATAATAAGAAAAGAAAGTAACGAAATAACATCCCTACTTAGGCTTATGTCTTTTCAATAGAACATGATGTGCGTACAAGGCAGAGACTTCCATGACTATAACAAACTAATGCTCTGAATACCGAACATACCTACCGAACATACCCCGGCATGATCCAATAAAAGAAATGAAACAGAAAGGGAAAATTGAATACAAGTCCCTAGTAAGGGACATAATACTGGAAAAGTCCCAAAAATTGAAAAAATTAAAGTAGAATCCCTTGGGACCTCACTTTAATTATTTATTAATGTGTGGGTCTCACATTTAATAATAAAAAAATCTACACATTATTAAAGGAGAGAAGAAGAGAGGAGAGAGAAAAGGTGGGTGGATTTTTTTATTATTAAATGTGGGGCCCACACATTCATAAATAATTAAAGTGAGGTCCCAAGGGACTCACTTTAATTTTTTCAATTTTTTGGACTTTTCTAGTATTATGTCCCTTACCAGGGACTTATATTTAATTTTCCCAAACAGAAATATAACACCGTTAATATTGTATATTTATTTTGTTAGCTTTACAAAATATTTTATCTTATTACACTCTTACTTTTATAAGTATCTTCTAATTCTTTAGAAAAATTTCAAAAATATTATTTAAAATACTAAATGACATATGATACAGGTATAGTTATACCCAATACAGCAGGTAATTTAGGTTTGCCCTTCATGAATTAGAGTTTAAAAAAGTCCTTCAAAATCTCTGCCCAAAATGAACTAGCCCATTTTTTTTTGGCCGAAGTGATAATTTCATGGAAAAATGACACTTGAATTTGAATTGGATAAAATGAGGTCTCCAATTCCAACTTGGATAAATAAGGGATAGTCCCCAATTTATCGTCAATGAAATTTGTGACTTTGTGGAAAAAGTAGTGAATGACGATTCTAAAGTAGTTATCAGCGATACTTGAGTAGTTATTAAGAATGGTAGTTAATAGCGATACAAGGGTAGTTAACTGCGATACTATGAATAGTTATCCATTAACTACTCAAGTATCGCTGATAACTACTCTAGAATCGTCATTCACTACTTTTTTGTCACAAAGTCACAAATTTCATTTATGACAAATTGGGGACTATCCCTTATTTGTCCAAGTTCAAATTGGAGACCTCATTTTATCCAACTCAAATTCAAGTGTCATTTTTTTGTCATTTTCCCTAATTTCATTAATAATAACACAGAGTACATATGCTTAAGCCACAAACACGACACCTAAAACAAACATACGCTTAGCATTCTGCAGCAACAGCAACAACAGAGGACACCATTGCCCCAAACCAAAATACATAAGCACACACAGACAAGCTAACATCAAAATATAATGACAACAAACTAGATTCCAAATAATAATGCTGATAACTAACCAATGTAGGTAGGAGGTGAGGGAATCGGTCTTCCATTCTATTATGATCGAATGATAAAGCAATAGAAGGTGGTTGTCCAAAGACTTGCTCTCTCGAGCCCACCGACTTTGAAGCAAATGCTGCATTATAGTAGCTTCATTCTCATCTCCAAGAAGGTGAAAAGTCCTCCGAAATTTGTGGCCAAACTCCATCGGAATATTGTTCGCAAAATTGCTTACCGCGAGAGCACGAGTCAAGTTTAATAGTATAGTGAAAAGTAAGAGTGTCGTTCCAACAGAGACTATGTTTTAAGCAAGTTTAACAAGTTCATTTTGTTCTAAATTAACCATGGGCAAAAACAAATAGTTTAGTCAAAATAGGCAATCAAAAGTAGCAATGAGCACAGGAAATAGTATATTTAAATTTGAACACAATGGGGAAAGATCTAGGTTTATTTATCCACTTTGTATTTCATGATGCTTTATTAACCCTCTCTAATGTTAATTAATGAATATTAAGTTGATGCTTGAAGTTTCAAGTATTTGAATAACTCTTCCGAGCTTACTCAAACCTTAGCTAACATTAACATGCATATTTCCATACTACATATTATGTCAACTAGCTTTATAATCAACCCACTTCAATTTTACAAAACTTGGTTAATGAATATTCCTATCTCATTAACAAACTCTCCATTCCTCTTTGGAATTTCAAGACAAGCTTGAATCTAACATAGTTCATTATTTAGCTATGCTCTTCCAAGCCACAACTAAACAAACAAGCCAAGTGTTGCGCACCACTTAGTAAAAATAAAGCACAAGTTAAATTCACAACTATAATAGACATTAATTAACAAGAGCAAAGGGTGTTCAAACATCAATCCATACAGAGCTTCAAAATAAACCTAGAATATAAGTTTAGCTACACATTGATAAGAGGAAGCTCAAATGTCAGATTCAAATCCATATCCAGCTTCAGAAATACAAGATAATGAAAGGCAAATAGGAAGGAAGGTAAGGAAGTTACAAACAACTCTTGAAGAGCCCCACAGAAATCCTTCAATCTAAGCCCCAAATCTTGCTCCAAAGTACTTTCTTGCTAGGACCTCTTTTGCTCCCACTTTGGCTTGAGGATGAGGAGAGATTTTGGCTTCCACAATATTCTGCAGCTCCAAACACGGCCTCCCCCAAAAATTAAAGAAGATGAAGATGGGTTTTACGTCTCTATTATTTTCGAAAGCCGCAGCTCTCCCTTCGTTCTGCGCGCGCGTGTGAGCACTCAAAACCCAAAACAATGCTCTCTCCTTCTCTTTCACTGTCCGCGCGTGTGTGTGTGAGCACTGCAGAATCAAAACCAAACAGCTCCCATAAAACATCCTCCTCTGCTCTCCCCCATCCTTTTCCTTTCACTTCCCTTAGGTTAGTCCAATCAAGGCCCACCAAAGCCCAAACTCTGCAGCATTCTTTTCTTTCCTCAATTGATTTTCTTTCTTTTCCCTTTTGAATTGATTTGCCACGTGATGCTCATCCTAAAGACATGTAGCCACATACTATATACTAATAATATTGATGTTAACATAAACAATGCAAACATGTGGCTACTTGAATGCTTTTCATTTTTTATGTTCTTTCTTTCCTTTTCTTCCTTTTTTTATACATTATTCTACCAAACATTTAATATTTCTTTTTCATTCAAATTTTCTAATCTTGAACAAATCCATTTAATTTTGTATCAATGACTCCCCAAATGTACCCAAAATATATGTCAAATCTATTCAAAAATGGGGAGATCATGTTAGAATGTAGTCAACGCCCAACACAAACAAAATGAACCCATAAGGACATGTAAAACCACATTTAATAGGACACACATATAAGAAATTTTAAAAACAAGAAACATTTCCTACATCTAACATCTACTGGGGGATACCAGGATTCCACAAGCTCTGTCATAGGACCCCTCAAACCTAGATAGAGCCCTAGCATAACTATTATGGCGGTTTGGTGGCTGTGGCCCAGCCACCAGAAATCAGAAAACCCTCCCCACCAAGAACCGTCACAGTCAAATTTGGAGTCTCCACCTCCATCCATTGCTTCAAATCAGCAACCTCAAAATACTCAAAAATCTGGACCCCTTCTCTTTTGACCTTCAGCTCCACCATGGTGCCCCCATTTCCAGACTCCATTATGATTAGTCTTGCTCTCTGCGAAGCTGCTGGCCTCCAAAACTCTTCACCCAAGCCGAAAATCGTCGATCCCATCGGTCAAAGATCCAACCTTCGCCACGTCCTTCACCGCCATTGACCACCTTCCTTTCACCCCCAGCCCACAAGTGTACTCCGACCGCCGCCATCAACAGCGCCCAGAAGATGCCGCTGCGTTTTAGGAGAAGAAAAACCAAACTACATGCACAAGGCGCAACTTAACCCTCACAAAGAGGTACTGAAATGAGGAAAAGTTTTAGAGAGGATTTGGACCTTCTCTTTTTAACTTTCCTCTCCCTCGTTACAATATTTCCCAAATGAGCTAGCCCATTTAGGCCCCACTACAAAGAATACACGGAATAGCGACAGTTATTTTTTGGCATTAGTGGCAAAACTATCCACTCTCCAGTAGTTACTCCAAGCGCAAATAATATTAACATTCTTTATACTTAGTGGCGATTTCCCACCACCCACAAGTTTTCCAATTCTCAACAAATATATTTATTTTAGTGGTTTTAGGTTGTTCTATTGACTCGTGAATTTCATCTGTATAAATGTTTGTTTTATTTTATTTCCTTAGAGCTTAGTTAATTAAAATAAAGTTTACTTCACTCAACTTAAACGGAAAGAGGAGATTTAATTCCTAGTTATTAATTGTCTGAGTCTTTGAGGGATCGACCTTAAATATCATTTTACTAATTTTACGACCCCTACACTTGCGAAACTTTTATCAACATTTTGGTATAGCACCAATTAGTCTTAGAAGTCATAAAATGGGCTCAAGATAGCTCTCTTTGGAATGTTTATTAACGACACATCCAAGGTTACTGCGATCCAAAAAGGGCTATCTTGAACACATTTTAAGACTTCAGGGACTAGTTTGAGCCTAAAAATACATCAAGGGCTACTGTGATCCTCAAGCAAAATTTCCGAATCATTGACGATCTTTAACCCTTTTTATAACGCATATATAATGTATTTAAAATGTAACATATATAGGTGAACAAAATTCCAGCTGAATATATCTATATTTTATTTTTTGATAAAAGGAAAAATGACGTTAAATAACATTTAACTATTACAAGTGTTTACTAATATCCAAATCATATAAAACATATGTAAAATGAAATCATAAACTGAGAATTAAGACATATAATAGAGAGACATCTCCAAACTCTTTCAGTGCACCAGCATGCAGATTGCCATATAGAATCAATGAAGTAGTTCCGACAGCTGGTGTCCTTCCAAAAGTAAGTGATGGTTGGAACCAGAGAAATACGCCACTACGAGAGTTAAGAGAAACCCAAAACCTCACGACGTCTATCTATATCACAGTGAGTATTGAAATATTTTGGGGTGTTACAATGCACCAAAAATGTCACCCACAAAGAACTAATTAAGTCCTAGCCTCAAGCATATTCTAGCCAAACTTATTTTCACGCCTACTTTTCAACCCTCCCTCAACTAAAAAGTCAAAGTGTTTGAGAATTAAGTTTGATTTTAAAAATGGCTATGAGATTTATAGGAATGGACCAACCTAAAACCATGCATAGAGTTAAACTGCCAAACATGTAATGATCATATTAAAGTATAAATTAATATAAGTGTGGGGAAATATGAAAAGGCAAGAGGGAGAATGCGAGTAAGAAAAGAACAATTAGGGCCCGTTTGGAAGCAGGAAACTTAGCCTCTGAATCTGAAAGTTGTGAAATGATTTCACTTTACCAAGAAAGCAAATCACATGCGGCTGTTTGGTTGGCATATTGAAGAATATGAAAGTGAAGCACATAAATGACAGTAATGCCCCTTCTTATTGTAACATTCCCAAAAAGCCCTTGATTAAAAAAAGAAACCCCACTATTACTCATCTCTTTGTTTCGTGAAGCTTGCTTGTCTTTAGCTTCAAACAAAAAAAAAGCATGTGTCCAGCAAGCAGGAGCCGTGTTGAGGACCAAGGTGGGCCAGCTGGAGAATGGAAGACAGTAACTTGGGGACTGAGTTGTGGGAGACGAAATTTGGGAGGTTGACAGGTTTGGGGTTCAAACTTTTCGTTGTTATTTGTGAAAAAATAATGTGAAAATATATCTTATTATACATAACTCATGGAGAATCACATCACAAATATTTCTGCGATTTGGGGTGAGATTAGAGTGAAGGCTAACTGAAACATGGGGTTCTGTTTGTTTGATAGGCTAAGATTGAAACTATAGATTTTATTCTTATTGTTCATAATGAGAAATTTAAGTTTGATTGAAGTTTGAAGTAGTTATGTAAAACCCTAATTTTTGGGCTTAAGGGCCAACAGTTTATGGTCACTTTTATTCCTCTCTTGTTCCTCCTTGGATGCTGATACACAACTGATTCAATCTGCAAAATGTTGCTTTCAGGTTCATCGACATGCAGCCATGCTTAAGGAGAAGCCTTTTGCTTTGTTTGGGAGGTTAAACGACATTTTCAGACGTCATGGACAGAACATTGGATAGGGGAAGACAGTGGGCATCCAAATGTCATGGAGTTGGAGATGTTGAATTCAATTTGTTTTGGGTTATTTGTTTGTGTTGTGAGGACGAGTGAAGTTGTATTGTTTGTGGAATGCATTAGGCATAGAACATATCTGTTGCACTCTGTGTAATGCTGTTGTTGTAAGTGTGAAATGACAAAACATTGACAATGTATAGTATGCATGTATGTTTTAATTGCGAAATGTCTCACTATTGTGCCTTGCATTAGTTAGAATGTAAAATCTAGAATTTTTGAATTGAGTGGTTAAAAAGAATCCATGTCACTTGGTAAACAGGTTGAATGGAAAGCAAGTTGCTGCACTGGTGCTGCATAGGTTAAAATCGAGTTTTAGAGGATAAAATCGATTTTACCTGAACAAACTCGAGTTTGAGAGGATAAAATCGATTTTACCTGAACAAACTCGAGTTTGAGAGGATAAACTCGAGTTTACCTGAACAAAATCGGTTTTGAGAGGTCAAAATCGAGTTTACCTGAACGAAATCGAATTTCAGAAGTTAAAATCGATTTTAACAATGTGAACTCTTTAATATGACACAACACATTTGAAAATATGTTCCACATGTCAGAATGCCAATTGAACCTATTGTCGAGAGTGGGTGCCTGTACAAGGCTTCAGCTGATACAAATGGCAATAAAGAGGGAAAAATGTAAAATATGTCATACAATTTAGGTTCACAAACAAAATTCACCGAATCCACATTACAACATTAGCAACTAACTATGAAATCCTTGCCTAAAACTAACAAAACAACAATCATGGAAAAGTTTGTTATGTTCTTGGCCGCTTCGATGGGCTTCCTATTGCCCTGGCCGATCCTGTTGATTGAGTGGGTGCTAGTGCATTGTGGCTCCTCTTAAGCTCCTCCAGTTCACTCTTGACCTTTCCCATTTCACTCTCTACCTTTGCAAGCCCACTCTGTACGCCTGCAAGGCTGGTCAAAAGGGTGTTGGACAAGGCATCAAGCTTCCTATCTATTGCCTCTTCTACGAGGCTTTTGATTTGGTCAAGCAACGCAGAGTTACTAGCGGTGGCCCTGGAAGCAAGGAAATTGTCAGACAAACACAACATATGCATTACAAAGTACGACATAGAGCAATCACAATTGACACACATACCCTAATGTACTCGTCCCATACATCCTTATCAGCGGTGACACACTTGGTCTCAGGGTCATAGCCAAAACCTGAGGTGTTTGTGCCAAAGACCATGTCATAAACAGTTTGTCAAGATTGTTTCAGTGTCTTGATGCGAGAAACGTGTTGTGTTGTTGCTATAGATCATCGCCCTTAAGCATGCCCTCTTCACATGGAAATCTAACATATATGTGCTATCGGGTATGCGTCTTAAGTTATACGCGGTAGATGCTAGCATCGTCACCACAACCGTCCTCACAGCTAGCAGTATAGCTATGCAGGCAACCACAAATTCATAATGCATTTGAGCATGTATTTCATCCATCACCTACAAAAAATGACCCCACACCCCTTTCCTATATCAACAGGACGTACAACAAAAGCATCATACACTACTACAAAAATGGTAATTTAAACCACTAGACCACTTATATAACATGTGATTTAAAAAACTTATTTAAACCACTTTTTTAATATATGTGGTTTAAAAAACTTATTTAAACCACTTTTTTAATATATGTGGTTTAAAAAATGTGATTATATAAACCACTTATTTATAAATGTGGTTTAAAAAGTATAAGCAGTGACAAATTTATAAATATGAGAACTCCCTAGAAAAATGGATTCACGATATTAATATCTTCTCACAACTTCAAGCAATGGCAATTCCCTTTCTGTTCTTCTTTCTTTTTGGTGCGTAATCTCTTCTCCACTTTCTCTTTTACCGGCTTAACATTGTGATCTCTTGATTTTCAACTAGAACTAGAATTCATCGTCACGATATCCAACTTAGTTCGAATTCATCTCCGATCTGAACTGAACCTTCCTCACTCAATTGCCTTCGACTTGTTCAACTCCGATCAAATTTCCTTCAACTCCTCCGTCAACGACGAATTCCTGAAGGTTCGATTCCTTTCATTTTATTCCTTGAGACAGACTATTAACCTTGGTTCTTCAGTGTGCTTAAGCAAGTGTATTCCATGATGTTCTTCTTTTGAATTCTTTTAATTTGACTTGGATTGGGAATACTGAGTGACATATACTTTTAGTATTGGAAATATTTTGCTATGATTTCTGTGGAATGTTTTGTGCTTTGATGCTTCCAAGTATTGAATTCTGTGAAGTGATTAATATTATGATGCTAGTCTAAGAAATTTTCCATTGTAATTGTAATTGACTTTAAGTTGATTTACCATGCAGGACCTTTTTATCATGCTAGTCTAAGAGATTCTTGTTTCTTTGATTTGAGGTATTGTTATTTGGAGTATGAATGTACAAAGAGATGAACTACATGTTAATGTTTGCACACTTGGCTTAAACATTGAAATGATGAGGCTGCTGCATGCTTGCCTTATCAACTAACAAATAGTAGTTGGTTAATTTTGTGATGATTTGCTTAATTGCATTCTACATGCTTTCATTGGTAATCTAGTTAGCCTTGCAAACTGTTTCACTTTAATATATGTAGCTGTGTGGGATAAATTAAATTGTGAGTAGATTATTATATACATATAGTGAGCATATAGAATTGTGTACACGGGAGCTGTGGAAAATCACGAGTAGTGATGTAACTGGATAGGTGATGGATATATGAAGATGTGTCTGAAAATGAGGGAAGCATTAGCATGATGAAATTGCGCACACACACAGAGTACACATTTGGAATGTATATGGCATAGATGCATTATATATATGTAAAAGATGGGGAAGGAAATACAACAAAATTGAAATTGAAGATGATAATACACATAGACACATAAAAAAGACGTGAATACATGATTGAAGAAATTAAACACAAGCATTGAACACAAGCATGAAGTAAACTCACAATGCTGGAACAAAAGTCAACTAGTTGCAAAATGTCACTACTACAAAAATAGTATAATCATTCTATGGTGGGCCTAACCAAATTTACAGAAACAAACACACCTCAGAGATATGCTTGCCAGATTTCTATTTACAAATTCTTCTTCTTTGGCCACAAAAGATTCTTTCTTGTGTTCTTCCTCAGAGGTTGACCCCGGTCATGTGTCATGACCAATTTTCAAATTCATGTATGATACATCCACCATCCTGGTTCAAGCATCTCCAAGCCTGTAAAATAATGATAATAATAATTAACTAACATATTCAAAATTTGGGAGCCAAATCTACTTTTTATGAAACTTCTCAGCATCCTTCCACGTGAAAACAAACAGCATCTAGTGGCAAAGAGTACTGCATGATCTCTGAGATATGGTTCCATCATGTGTTAGCATCTTTAGATATTATGAGTTTCTTGATGTGTACTCATCTTCATACATATGGGTGTTGCTCTATGTGTTATTCCAAATTGAAATGTCATAATAATAGTATATGATTTTTAGTTGGAGACTAGCATTGTGTGGACCACTCCTAAACATTTCAGCATCTGTGTACATTGGCTGAGTGGGGCATAAAAGAGAATGTAAAACATGTGTCATCAAACTATAAATGGGGATTCAAGTGTGCTATATAACTAGGCATAAATGATTATATATATGAGTGTAAACTTCCAGATTTTGGTTATTTCTTTCTTTCTTTTGTGTTGAACTGATCTCTTAATTAAAGAGATCAAAACAAGTTTGGTTTTAGCCAAACTTGAGATACTTTGGGCGCTCAAACCCAAAAAGGAGATTACAAAGATCAAAAACCAAATTTGCGTTCCTTTAAGTGGCCAAAACGAGCAATTGGGCTTAAAACTTGTTTTGGTGGGCATAAATGAGTGTAAACTTGCGTTCCTTTTGTAGAAATCAAAAACCACTTATTTTTGATGAATTGCTTGAAAACAAGTTCGTTGTTTTCATGTTTTGATGTTCTGAAACTTTTCTTCATATCTCTATTTTTTTAGCAAACTTGAAGATAGATGTCATTGTTTAGTAAATCTGGCTAGTGGAAGACCTTTCCTTCTGGAAGGTATATTTGCATTGAATGATAGTGTTAATGTGTTCCCAAAATCTGATTGAACCCCCAAAAAGGTGAAGCAAATCTTGGGGTTCAAGTTGGCATCATTACTGTATCATGGGACCAGTGATGCAACAATGTCGCGTCTTTTGGGCCAGAAATACCTAGCTTCATGTTCTTATGTGGTATAGTTTTAATAATGCTGCAGTGCTTGGAAGAAAAGTTAATTTCTACTTATTTGTATTACTTATGACTGATTTTAATTGATTTCTTGGACAATGTTGTTTATGAGATTTTATAAACTGGATCAGATGGAGTATAACTGCAATTTGTAAAGATACTCATGGGATCAGATGTGTCTAGAGCCCAGATATTGTATGTTTCAGATAAAAAAAGATTGTGATAATGAGATGCTCCAACTCAAGAAAAAAATGGGATGTTTAATGTCTTAATTTATAAGGCTCTCATATTTATGATCTTTGGTTATAGCTCTTCACACAGGCTCTCATGAGAATAGCATTAGCATTCTGTATTCCCTGTAACTAAGAACATTGTTAATGAACTGCTAGTTATATAATCTCCCCATAGTCTGATGGCTATGGGCCTTAAATACAATTGAATTCCCATTGTAATGGGGAACCAAAAAAGAAAGAAAGTGAAGAGAAGAAGGGGCACAACACTATGGTTTTTTAAGTTAATCTGAATTTTAAGCCTAGCGCTGTGAAGCCTTGATCTTGAATGTTGGAGCTTTTCCTCTTTTGAATATATTTTAGCTTTTCTCATGTCACACAAGCCTTATATTTTGTGTGCCTCTGTCCTACAGGATCTTGTTGATCTTGAATCGATTTGGACTGGACTCACGCACACAAAGTACCCTTCTAGTGTTATATCTCTTCATAAGTTTACCAGAAGTTCTGTTCAAAATTTTAAGGTGCTCACCAATCTTCCAAGCCATAATAATTGTCTATATCTCAATCCAAAATAAAAATGTTGGCCCATTGTATGTGCACATTTTTTGGATTCCCAAAGATAAGTTTCTGTCATTCCTGAAAAATGTTCTATGTAGAGAAACTATGCATGATACCACAAATACTCATATTTATAGAGATGACCTAAATCGTGTGCAACAAAGGACTACTTAAAGAAGATTTATAGTCAATAAACGCCTAAATTCTTCAAACTGTAATTAGATATACCATCATTTCTTACAGAATGTACTGAAAGAAATTAAGTGCTTTATATGAATTCTAAATGCTCATTCCCTATATCCCAATGTATTGAATGAGAAACAGTTGTAGGCTCAGCTGGAGAATGTGAATGGGATTATTATACTATCTGGCTGTATGACTTTGTTTGCTTTTGGTTTCTATGCTTTTATATATTGACCTTATGCAGGTCTTGGTTTTTAATTAAACAAATGATCATTGGTTTCTTTATTGTAACAGATTGTGAAAGAAATTGAGCAGGACTTGTCTGGATTCAAGTGTAGTTTAGCACATCTTTTCTTTGAGTACATATACGATTTGTTTCTTTCATTCTTGTATGTTTATGCGTTGTACAGACTGATCTTTTAGTTTTTAATGAGGAATGCAGTGCAACATACTAGTGATAGTGGTAGATTGCCTATTGTGGTTCGCTTGATTGCTCAGGCTGATGCTAATCCTCAAGATTTATAAAAAATAGTGTTGATCTATTGAAGTCTCAGTTTTTTTTATCAAATTGAAGCCTCAGTTTCCATATTGTTTTTGCTGCATTAGTTTGTTTTGCTGTGTACCTATGTTTGCTCTGTACATCATATCATTATGTCACAGTTACCATCTTCTTGTCCTCCCATCAATTAGTGCAAGAAGTATTGGATTATTTGACATGTAAATGTGGACCCCTCTGCTTGATTTAGAGATGATATCAGAATTTCAATGTTCTGTACTTAGAGATGTAGATAGTTGGAGAGGGGATTTGTTTTTATACATCACTAGTTAATTTGTTTTAATTGGAACTAGATTTAGCTTGTTTTTGTGTGTCAAATTTAGCTTCTTTGGGCTGTTTTCTGTTCATCTCAAACTTACAAGAGTACCATCTAATCCGTTTGGTGCTCATTTTGTATAATGATACAGTACATGTTGAAGGTGGTGAAAACAACATCAGCTTTGTGCCATGGAGAATGCTATCTCTAAGTATGGAAAAAGAAGAGATGAGCTCCAATATTTTCTCCATGCTATCTCTAAGTATGGAGAATACAGTACATGTTTGCACACTTGGCTTAAATATTCCTCTTGTTTCATATAACATCAGCTTTGTACAAAGAGATGAGCTCATGAATTTCTCTTTGTTCACTTTATTGTTAGACTCATGTAGACTTTTAAATTTACATTGTTGGAAAGCATAGTTTTCAAATTGTAACTAGAATGATTTGAATTTTCCGAATGTATTATGTTATTATGATTTGTTAGTTTTCTTTCCATTGGTTATCAATCGACATGCATATATATATTTTGAATAGTATATGTTTTTAGACTATATTTGTATAAGAAGAGGTCTTAAAAAATATTTTTTTAAACCACATTTTTACAAAAGTAGTCTAAAAAGTATGTTTTTTAAACCACTTTTTTATGTGGTTTAAAAAAGTCATACTTTCTAAACCCCCTTTTTCTAAACCACTTTTAAATGTGGTTTAAAAAGCCTTTTTTATGAGGTTTAAAAAGTATTTTTTGTAGTAGTGATACCCACCCACACACATGTTGAAAAACTTAATTGATTTTAGACTTTGCCTACGAAACTCGAGTTTGTCATCCTAAAATCGATTTCGCAAAAAATAAATAGATTTAAAATCGATTTGGCCATTGTAAACTCGATTTTGCCATCTCAGTTTACTCAAGTTGGACCTTTTCAACTGACGTCACCCCCAAATTTTTCCCAACAATGTAGCTAAACACAAGCACCTGGACAACAACTTCAAACAACACCCAGACAGATTTTTACTATGTAACTATAGTTTGGAAACCAATAATTGCTAACCCATCAATT
Source organism: Mimosa pudica (assembly GCA_029929735.1). Classification (NCBI taxonomy): domain Eukaryota; kingdom Viridiplantae; phylum Streptophyta; class Magnoliopsida; order Fabales; family Fabaceae; genus Mimosa; species Mimosa pudica. Next base: position 10,130,665 of record JAKELP010000023.1, on the reverse strand, counting down.
TTAAAGTTCAAACCAATTCATTTAAGCAAAAACCACGCATCACACACAAAAAACACTTCAAAAGAAACACAAACAGGGTCATGAAGAAGAAATGCAAACATGTTTGGGTTCACCATCAATGCCTAAGACAAAAATAAAACTACTTCACCAATACCTTTGTCTCCTTACTTGGCACAATGTGAAGCTAGCTAATTTGAGTTAAATGTCACCCACGACAACCCACACCTCCTCAGTGACAAATTCGTGTCTTGACTGAAGCTCCCAACGTTTGTGATGTATTTGGTTAAAGTAAATGAAGGGCAATGTGGTATTTAGCACATGGGCCCACACTCAATTTTGGTGGGAAGCCAAATTTGTATTTCTATTTTTAATTTTGGAGGGAAACTGAAAATAGAAACTTTCTAATTCAGGGCAAAGGTTTCTGGCTTCCAAACGGCATGTGAATGTGAATTACTTTCACTTTCAGATTCAGAGCCTTTGTTTCCTGCTTCCAAACGGGCCCTTACATGGGAAAGAAAAAAAGATGAAAGAAAGGAGAGGAGAGTGAGCCAAAATGGTGACAACCGAGTAGTAGGCAGTCACTGACTCGTCGTATAGTAGAGCTATCATCGTCCCGTGCCGTCTCCATCCATTTCCAAGTCATTAAAGTTCTAAAACAACAAAAAAAATAAAAAGAATTTTGAGTGTTTCTTTAATTTGTTAATGTGAATCCTCTCTCTCTCTCTCTCTCTCTCTCTCTCTCAAACTTGCAGAGTCTCAGTCTCCACTCACTCCCTCACTCTACGAGGGATATGCTAGGCTATCTCTCTCACACACATTGCAAAAGAAAGAAACAATACTAACAACGAATGATAGGGATCTCGAAGAAAGGCAAATGCATAAACATTGTTACAGCCGCGTTTCTCAGACCACAGTACAATCATCATCATGACTCATCACCCCTCCCCCCTAATCATACATACACACACCTCTCTCATTTTCTCTCTCTTTCTTACTTGTCATTATTCTATATGATATTACCTTATTCACCACCATCCCTCCTTTAATTAACTCCTTAAACACTTAAACACTCACCCTCTCTCTCTCTCTCTCTCTCCTCTCTTCTTCCTCATCACTTTCCCTTTCATTATTGGCCTCTTCAATTCTTCCCCAAACCAAACCAGCTAGTTCCTTGCCGATTCTTCTTGTTCATCCCAAAAAATAAAGACATATCTCCTTTCTCTCCTACCATTACCACCACCATCATCACTATCCTCCTTTTCTGCTTTAATTCTCCATCGGGGCCCATTTTTGGAAAGATGAGTGACCAAGGAGACACTGCTAAGAAACCACAACAACAACATTCTACACAACTCCCACAACAACAACAACCACCACAGCAGCAGATTTCATCATCTTCCCCTCATTTAGAGGAATCTTCAGACAAACCAAGGCCAATTCATCATCACCCACATCATCAACATCAACAACAACAACAACAACAAGCCGGAACACCAGTTAATGTAGTTGGAGTTAGTGTTGCTTCTCCTTTCCTTAACCCAACTCCTCTCTATGTCTCACCTTCTCCTGTTGCTCCCACTTCTTCTTCCTCCCCACTATTCGAAGCTTCCACTAATCCCAAAAGAACAAGATACACACAAACCACCACTCCTCAATGGAAGCTTCTTCCTTCTCCTCATCACCATCATCAAAATATCCCTCCTTTACTCCCTCCTCCTCCTCCTCATGATTCTAGAAGCCCCCAACCTCATACCTCAGCTGCCACCGCCACCTCCTCCGACACAGCCTCATCGGGCCCCACCACCACCCACTCCCCTCCGGCCACCGCACCGGAGGGAAGCAAATCCGAGGGGGATCCACAAATCCACCACCAATTCAGGAAGGGAAAATATGTGAGCCCAGTTTGGAAACCCCATGAGATGCTTTGGCTTGCTAGAGCATGGAGGGTTCAGTACCAAGGTGGCGGCGGAAATGGCGGTTTGCCGGAGATAGGAGGAGAAGGTGGTGGTGGTGGTGGTGGTCAAGGTGTGAGGGGGAAAACTAGGGCTGATAAAGATAGGGAAGTTGCGGAGTTTCTTCAGAGGCATGGTGTGAATAGGGATGCTAAGACGGCTGGGACTAAATGGGATAACATGCTTGGTGAATTCAGGAAGGTTTGTGAATGGGAGAGAGGTGGTGAGAGGCAACATGTTGTTGGTAAAAGTTACTTTAGGCTCTCCCCTTATGAGAGGAAAGTGCATAGACTTCCTGCTTCTTTTGATGAAGAAGTCTTTGAAGAACTCTCTCAATTCATGGGTGCTCGAATGAGAACATCTCACTCTAGAACCGCCCTCTCCTCCGCCACCGCCGCCGGAGATGATCCCCGACCAAGGGTCCTACCGTCTCCTCCGCCATTCAAGGAAGATGAACTTCCTATCTCAGGTTAGTTCAAAATAAAAATGTAACCTTCCGGAGTAATATTCCAAAGCCAAGGGAAATGACAGTAAAATATATATACCTCTTAAATTTTAAGATATTAGGGTGTTTTACATTTGTGAATGTAGATACCCAACTAGTTAAAATATCTAATCTGGGGTTCAGAAATTTAGAAGGAATTATATTGTTATATTTGTCCACTAGCTAATCAATCAATTGATGAGTAATATATATAGTTGTTATTGTATTGGCGATTATTATTATTATAGGTAGGGGGAAGAAAATGGGGATAAGTGGTGGAGGGGAAGGATTGTTTCATGGAGGGAGAGGGGTGATATTAGGGTTGGAGCCACCATTGGAGATTGCTTCTGCTTCTACTACTTCAAAGGAGATGAGGAGAATGGGGAAGATAAGGATGACGTGGGAGGAATCAGTGAGCTTGTGGGCTGAAGAAGGTGAGGTTCATAGAGGGAGAGTGAAGCTGCAAGGTTATTCGAGCTTTCTGAAGGCAGATGAGTTATCGTTTTTTGATGATTCAATGGTTCTTTGCACAATGGAGAGTTACGAAGATGGTCCCTTGAAAGGTTTCTCTGTTGATAGATTCGTTTCCGGACAGCAAGTCAAAGTCTTTGGCAGACGAAAGTATTCTCATTCCTCACCCACTGCTTCTTCTGCTTCTGGTACACATTATTATCCAAGTTAATTTTATTTTCCTCTTTCACAACTTCTAGGAATCAAAAAACCTTAACTTGTTTGTTCCTTTTTAACAGGTTTCCCTGAAAGACTCCATCTACCAAACGCGGAACCCATTATCAGATGTACATTTTCTTATTTATTACACAAAAGATTTATAAGAAATATATTCTTCAACATGCTCAAATGTGTGCATTTTCTTATTTTTTACACAATAAAAAAAATTTTAATTAAAAGAAATATACATATTCTCGGAAATTAATGTTTGTATTTTTCTTTTCAGCTATGCCTCCATGGGATTTTCAGGACCCAACTGAGTACTACATGGGATGCTTACGTGTCACGCCACAATCAATTCCAACGTTGTATGAGCTGTCGTGGCATATTCAGGAGCCACCAATGGAAGAACTTCGTTTTCCATTGAGGAGAGACGTGTACAAAGACTTGCCTCAAGGGAAGGAGCTATTCTTCACAACTTCATCTGAACCGTTAGATTGTAGGTCCATCATGTACGACATCGTGAGCCCAATCATTCGACCCAACCCTAGCCTTACTCATGCCACGTCATCCACAAGAGACTCCTTTATCCCTCTCTGGGACGATTGCATCAATAGGATTATTTCCAAATTCTGCCCCCTAGAAATTCTCATCACTAGAAAACCCACTTCTACTACTTCTAATTCCAATTCAAGTGATTTATTGTTACAAGATCAATGGCCGAATGTGACTGGCTTTGTGAGAAATTATTGCTTATGGAGAGGGGAAGAAACTGACCAACTCAAAGAAGGTCAACTAGATCCTTCATCCACCATAGTTGAGAAGCTTCTATGGACATATCTTGATCTACCCTACATCCTAGGATATTACGCTGTTGGACACGTGGCAACATTCTGTGCACTTAGTAGATCATCTCAAGACAGAATCACTCGTACGGATTTATACACTCTTGACCTATCTTCACCCTCAGAGAGAATCAAAGCCTTAGTCCCATGTTATAGAATCGGCTCATTACTCCCATTGTTAGCTGAAAGATGCTTCCACATGAACACATACAAAATGTTCACATACAGTGATTTTGAAAGGGTTGATCTTGGAAACGGGAACATGATAGAGATGACCCCAAACACGTGCACTAGAACATTCCAAAGCAAGAGAAAATGGGCATCAGTGAAGGAAATATACGAAATCCTGGACCATAGAATCCCACATGCAGAGTTCATATTCAGATCAAGTGAGAAAGATCTCACCTTGGTGTTCAAACCAAGAGGGTGCAAGATGAAGCCAGATAATTGTGAACAATTAGTGGAAGCACTAAAGTATGTGACAAAAGCCTTGGTTGCACTACACGACTTGTCGTTTATGCATAGGGATATAGGGTGGGAGAAAATAATGAGGAGATGTGACAGAGAGAATGAATGGTTTGTGTGTGGGTTTGATGAGGCAGTGGGGGCCCCACAGCTGTATCCATACATGGTGGAGGGAGTGGTGGCGCGTGGGAGGCACGCGCCAGAGATGGGGAGGGGATTGCATACAGTGAAAGTGGATGTGTGGGGGTTAGGGTATTTGATAAAGACGTGTGGGTTGGTTGGTGTGCCAAAGATGTTAAGGGAACTTCAGAATCGTTGCATGGAACAAAACGCAGAGCAGAGGCCCACGGCGGCGGACTGCTACCACCACCTGTTGCAGTTACAGTCTTCAATGTCATCATCAGGTGTTGCCGGTGGAGGAGGAGGGTTGATGTGATTGCATGAAAACGACGTTGGGTGATACAAGTCATATAAATGGCATATATTTATATTTATGGGATGGGAATATTGGTTGTTGGCTGTTATTGTTATGATGGGTTGTGGGATTATTTTTTTCATTATTATTAATATTAATTAATTTGATGCTTTGGAAAGTGAGAGGAGTTGATGTTGTTGTTGGAGGAAGAAATATGGCGGCTACTTTGGTGGATTGGATTTGGCGGGTGCATGTGAGAGACAGGTTTTCGCTTCCTATCAAATCAAGGATCAGTTTTTTCAGTTTTGCATTGGTACACGGATATTGATTCTGTTCTTTTCAATTAGATTAGGGTGAATCTTTGATTAAATATATCTTCTTTTATGTCTCTCTCTCTCTCTCTCTCTCTCTCTGAGCTAATTGTACTGATGAAGCCTGTATTTTAAGATTCTGAGAGAACGTTGTTGTTTAATTTTGATGGTTAGGTTTGGATTAGTATTGACTATATATGTAATTCTCATTGGAGACGAAAAGAGTAATGATTGGCTCACAAGTTAAAACAGAAATTAAAGTGTTGAGGGGTTTATAATGTTATTCTAATAAGCTGAAGTGGTAATGTCAACTCATCCTTTATGACTCGCTCTATTGATTATAAAATTAAATTTATCGTGTTAGTATAGGATATGATATTGTACGTTTATTAAACTTCAAAAAATGTATTTGTCATTCAGATTTTTATTTAATATCATTACATTGCGAAACTCTGCTCGTATTTTTCTAACGGTAGTTAGATATCAAATATGTATATATTTGATCGAAAATTCCAATGTTACCCTTTAAAGTAAATATTGAAACTGTATTTTATAACACAGTTCCCTTTTCATTTATCAACATTATCTCTTATCTTCTCTATTTTGGACACATTTAATAGGGATAAATATGGAAAGATCACATAAATTACTTCCAAAGTTTATTTATTACAAGGAACAAAGTTTTCCATCAAGTGGAATTGTAAATAGGAATATCAATATCACTGGATGGTCTTGCAATAATTCATTTTTAACTAACTATCACAAATCAAACTATATAAACAAACAGTCAAACCTGTTATGATTGACGAAATTACTATATATGCACCACTCGCAAAACAATTGATACCATATATATTTGTACCACTCTGCAATAAATTGATACTATATTTGCCTCTCGAAATTGTTAACTATTTTCGACGTATTTTGGCTAATTGTTGGATACTACATTTGCACTGTTTGTCATGAAATTGTCCTTGTTTTTAACTTTACACATAAAATGCCCCAACTGTTGCGTGCATGATTGGATATAATATTGACTAGAGTTACTTTGTTCCTAATGGTTATTCACTATCTGTAAACCCCAAATCTTTACTTAGTATATTAGGTATATTTAGCTTTTCTGTTGAGAGTATGATAACTATTTGACATCTTTCATTAACAGGGAATAACCCAAAAGGCTATAAAATCCATTTGCTATATAGGCTGTACTACATCAGCGGTAATTCCTTTTAGTTCATTTTAATAGAGAGGCAGATCGATATTTCAATTCCAAATAATTACTATATATTGATTGGCATTTTAATGTGTCAAGTTGCACATATAATACTTTATTAATTTATTTCCGACATATGAACTTTCGCTCTCGCTGATTAACATATAGACCACAGTATAGTGAGATATGGTCCTGGTATTTTCACTTGTGTTTGACAAATGAGTGACAACGAAAAGAATATATATATATATATATATATATATATATATATATATATATATATATATATAAAAGTAATGTGGAGAAGAGCTCCTCACTTTCCTTTTCACTTTCTAGAGACGAAGGAAAAATAAATAGTAGTGTGGGCATGTTGTGTGATTGAACATTGAAGATCTTGTTGGTCATAATAGATCACAATCTCTGTATCTCTTTTTCTATCATATAAAAAGAGAGAGAACAAGCTGAGCTCGCCAATATCGCTTTCCCTTTTCTTATATGCTTTTTCATCAACCGGATTCCACTTTCCCTTTTCATCAAATATCTTCTGATACGTCAAACTATATACTCTCATATCCTCGGGGTATATATTTATTATTATTATTATAATTCTCATTATTGTTGTTGTTGTTATTCATCCCAACATTGTCCAAAAAAAAATCCCAACATTCTCATCAGTTTTCGAGAAATATGTATATTAATCATTTAAAGTCATCCAATGCCATAACTTTGCTTTCTGAATTGATGCTCTAAATTGTTTGCCATACAGCTAACGTGGTCCTAGAAATATAGGGACGTTTTCCATGAAAAAAGGTTTGAGAAAATGAGAATACGTGGGAATCATGAGGATTGTGACATTTATCATAGAAGCACTAGAGACCAAAGGTTTTTTGTGGGGTAATCTGATCTGTGTCTCCACTATGGTATCAAATGCCCTAAAGAAAACCTCAACCATAATCAAAGCCTTATATACATATGGCGATGGATATTTCCACTATCTATTTATTCAATAGATTTGCTTTTTTGCCTTTCTTGGAAGCTTGGGAGCCCTACAATCATGACTTGCCATGCCCTAATTAACCCACTTCTTCCACATCTGTTTTTAAGAAAATAATGAACCCTCATTATTATGCACCTGCCCTTTGATGTAATTTCATGTTAGTAGAGAAATCTCTTCTGTTGATGGCAAAAACAAAATACTAATAAGTCTCAAATGTTGTTACATTAAACTTCATTTTCTGCCCATAAAGTGTTAATTAAGTTGGTAGTTATTACAATAAATAACTAGCAAGATAGCGTTTACACTCTTGGCAGAAAAAAAAAGTGAAGTACACAGACCACATATGTAATGTCATTGTACTCTATCATTAACAAAATATTGGAAATTTTATCTCCCAAAATATCTCGCTTTATAGTTATATTGAGTATTCAATCTAGTCTCTATTGACTCTTTTATTAAGATTCCACTCTCCTTGATATACACTCTTCATCGGTACATTCAATAACCTTTGGATGTGTCCATGTCATGTATATGATTTTATCATTTTTTCCTCAATAGATCCTGCAACTTGTTTCACGTGTATTATGTCTTATTCTATAACCATAAAAGGGTCAAGAGAGGCTAGACAACCTTAACAACTATTCAATCTAATCTCTCTTGACCCTTTTATTAAGATTCCACTCTGGTTGATATACTCTTCACCGGTACATACATTCAATGACCTTTGAATGCCTCTCTACTTAATATACACTCACTTGTACATTCAATGACCTTTTAATGTCTTTTTCTACAACTTGTTTCTACAATTAAGCTATGAAGGAATCAAGAGAGATTAAGATGATCTTAATGACTATTATTATGTCTTCTTTTATAACCATACACATTTAACATTTTCATTTTGGCTACCCCACTTTACATATGTTCATGTGTTTCTTTCAAAGCCCATTCTTTGTAACCATATAAAATTGTTAATAATTAATCAGTACTACTATAAAACTTCTCTTACACACCTTATTAGGTATTCGATAATGAATTTGGTAGCATTTTTCCATTTATTTCACTTGGCTTGAATTATTTTTTGTTTTGGCTATATGATTTTAACAAAAAAGATTTTTGGTTAAGGAAACTTTATTTTCAAACATTAATCTATAACCTTGTTAGACTGATTGGTAATGGTGGTGATTGAGTCAAGTGGAAAGGACTTCGTCTTTCCTTTATGTTCGAACTATGTATATGGAAATAATATAATTAAATTAAGAGATTTGTCTTTGTCTAGACTTAACAATACATAAACATGACTCAATGGGAGTAGATCGATATTCTTTTTAAAAACATTTCAGAGAAATCAAAAGAAAAGTGGATGATGTATGTTGGCCACGTAACGTTTCTTTTTTGTAGGTTTGAATGAGATCGCAACGAGTATTTTTTTTATCTCCCTTGAATATATAGCCTGTATGTACATGGCCTACAGACTCTCCTTATTAAGCCAGGATTGTTATATGTATTCGATGCCAACAAAAGTTGGTCAGAAAGGTTCAAACCCAAAGCAATATGATCAAAACTTTGTTATTTAGCGATCTATACATTTACATTTGTATGTATACATTGTGCCTAGCTAAAAGTATGATCGAATCCTAAGAAGCCTTCAAAACCATATATATTTGACTACTTGGAAAACATATTTTCAATAGCCAAAACCCTTTAACAATATGATCAAAACTTTGTTATTATGCGATCAATAAACACCTTTGTAAGTGTTCATTGTGTCTAGAAGTATGATCTAATCCTAACAAGGCCTCATTTATTTGACTATCTGCAAAACCTCCCTTCGATAGCCAAAACCTCATCTGACACTGGAATAATTCAGGTGGTTTTCAAATGCTTGAAGATTTGATCTTTTCTATTTTCTAGAATTTTTGGGATTTAACAATGGGGTCAATTCATCTACTCCTAAAAGGCCTTCAAAAACCGCTGTTATTTTTGGGCCAGGCCTCATGTTTTCACCCATCCCTTCCAGGCCTCATGTTTTGGTCCAGAAGATTAAGGGCCATGTGTCTTGCTGCATATGGGCTTCTGGCTAGTTTGATCATCAGATGTCAAGATTTTCTTCCGAAGGATCCTTTCAAAAATTTGGAATTATATTTTCATATTAAAATGTCTTATTATTTTTTTTCCAGAAAATGAAAAGGCATTGGCGATGGGGAATTTTTTTAGGAGTCTATACTCAGTAGCAAGCAGTCCCTTTGATTTTTCATAAATAATATGCCTCACAAATGATTGTAATTAAAATTAGTTATATTTCATAAATTAAAATTATGAATTCATTAATGAAAAATATCCCGTTTTGTGAAAATAATAATTTATAGGTAGTTTTAATGAACGCCTCAATTAGGCCTATACAGATACTATGTCAGATACAGAAATTGATGAAATCAACGAATCTTATATTTAATGGTCATGATCAAGTATTATCAATTATGATCGTTAAGAGTAATAATTTATCTTCAAGTCTGGGCTTGGAAGGTCAATATCAATTATGATCGTTAAGATATAGGAGTAATATACTTTAAGTTGGTACAATTGTTCTTAAACTGTTTTTATCTTTTTAATTTATAAAATTATATCAATTTCTTTGATTTAATCATACTCAATGGCTTTATAAGTACTTCATAAAACTTTCTTTCATGAATATGATAATTATTATTATTTACAGGTTTAATTTAAATGCTTTGATTTTAAAATATATATTTAAATAAAATTGTCGTCATTTTTTATAGTGAAAATTGAATTAAATTAGCTATATTTATAAAATATATATGTAAGTTTAACTATATCTTATAATGAAAATATTGTTAAAATTAAACTAAAAAAATATATTTTTTTCATTGAAGATACATCTACTAACTATTCTAAATCTTGAATAAACTAGGCATAGACCTAGAATCAACAATAAACAACATGAAGATTTGAAAGATCGATGATCCCCTATGGTCATGGAAGTGTCCATGAGATCAAACTTGAGGTAATGATTGATTCAGGCTTCCAAAATCTGATTAGTTTTGCCCAGCAGGGAGTATCTATGGGCCTAGGAGAACCTCACTTAAACTAATATATCTAAAATCAAAATATCGTCAATATCTTATCTTAAGCAAATAAAAACCTTATCTTGTTATAAAATAAAGAAAATATGTAAAAGATAAAGAAGAATAATAAAATGATGATGAAAGAAGACAAGAGAAGAAAAGGAGAAATTCTTATTCATTGGTGTGTAACAATGGTTTGCATGGCCGCTATTTATAAACCTTCAAGTATTAACAACTACCCTAAAGAGTAAAGAGTTACAAGTTATAAAGAAGAGAATTAAAACAATATAATGGTACAAAGGAGGTTATAAACAATATACACTTAACACCTTTCAATGTAAGAGTTATTATAGGAGTCAATCAAGAGATGAAATCCTGAGAAAACATAAGTTTTGAACATTCATATATTATATTATCTATGACATATCCACAATATTTTTTAATAGATATTGGGAATTCATTGTGACTTCTTTTATAATCTTCTAAATATTTTGCAAATAAATATATAACAAACAATATCAAATTTCCTAGCAATTTAATTTTCCCCAATTAATCATCAATTATGACACTTTCACCTTTATTTCATGTGATTTCTATTTAAGGACTCATGGCATTATTTAAAAGGCGAAGACCTAAAAAAGTACATAAATATTGGCCAAGGAACAAAAATAGTACATAACTATTCCAAGGTACAAAAATGATACCCAACTTTTACCATGTGATCTAAAATGATATTTTCACTAATATGACAATAATATTAGGCATGAAATGTCCAAAATGCCCTTATAATTAAATAAACTTTTACCGGATGACGATTAATTTATAAGGGCATTTTGGACTTTTCATGTCTAATACTATTATCATATTATTGAAAATATCATTTCTGATCACATGGTAAAAGTTGAGTATCATTTTGGTACCTTGGAATAGTTATTTACTATTTTTGTTTCTTGGCCAATAGTTATATATCATTTTTGGGTCTTCGCTCTATTTAAAATTATAGTAGTGATTGCACCATATATTTGCATATCTTTTCATGGCCAAATCCATTGAATTAATGCATGTTTTGATGATAATTACATCTAATTAGAATAGATTCTAGCTATTGCTTAAGTTGTTGGAGTTTGTTCTAGTTAAGGGCAATTTTGTCATATTTATCATGATTTATTGTCATTCATATTTTTAAGAACTTTGTGATGCTAATTCAAGTCTTAATCTCTTGTAGATTAATGGGAAAATACACTTTAAAGAGAAGCCAAAGATGTGATGGAAGCAATGCTCAAGAAGGAAAAAACAAAGGAAGAGGAAGTGTCAAGAAAAATTTGAAGAAAAATTGAGGAAGTGTCAAGAAAAATTTGAAGAAAAATTGATGGTTCAGTTAGGTGCCTCACTGGGGCCCCGGGGCTTCACCGGGGCTCAAGAACAGAAGTGTGCGTCAGACCTGTATCATTGGCGCCCTGGGGGCGCCCATGGGCGCCACCTGGGCCCCATTCTGCAGCAAAAAATCAGATTCGCGAATTTAGGGTTTCTACACCTATATAAGCTTCCTAGCACCCCCCAAACCTCTCTCTAAGTCCCATTTACACGAAAATAAGGTGGCTATACTAGGGTTCACTAAAAAATCTCTCAAACCCACTCATCTCTCTTCCATTTCCATGAGATTTCACCTCAAATCTTCGTATTTCCATTTTCATCTCCATCCCCTCTTCCATCTTCCCCAACCTTCTTCTCCATCTCACGCCATCTCATGACAACCACTTCTTGGGTAGATTTTAGGCGAAATTCCTCTATTCCTTTCATGAGAGGCTAAGATCTTGGTGCTTTGGTGGTGTGAAGATTATCAATTGTTTCAATGGGCTTCTTAGGGGAGTTTTCTTTTTCCTATGCTCTATGCTTTGTACTTGAGAGTTGCGGTTTCACTTTCTCTTATGTATTTGTATTAGAGACATATGATTGTATATTTCTAATTATGTTGGATTGATATTCTTGTGTTGAACATCATGTTTGATTTCAATGTTATGTATGTTTTATTTCCTATGTTTTCATGATACTATGTTTGCTTTAGTGATTTCTTGGTTTGTGTAGTTAATGTTTCAATTGAGGTGTTGTGGTTGCACATTCTCAAGAGGAAAGTGGTTTTCAAACATGTTTTCAATACACATCAAGTGGTACTTAACTCAAACCATAAGTGATGGTTAGTTTCAAGCAATTGTTTGATTAGCTATTAATTAGTGCTAGAGGACCTTTAGTGGTTGCTTTGGGATTTTTCTAATAGACTTGATGAATGATAAAACTCTCATGATTTTAAAGAAGTAATTGAACTATTGAATCACCACCAAAGCCCCTTTTCATTGCATTTATTTTAAACCTTCACACCTTTATTTGAAAAACACAAAAAACAAGCACTTACATTTTCTTACTATTTTAATCAATTAATTTCAAAAACCAAACAAACCCCTTTCCTTTTGTCACTTTTAATTTACATTTAGTTCATCTTAAGGAAGTTACAAGACTCCTCAAAAGAGACGACCCGAGGTTGCGCCACTGTGTTGCAATCCTTGGTTTCATAAATAACTTGCATTTAACCCCAAGGCGAATAGGAACTGGTTAAATCAAGTAGACATACAAAAACACATTTGAACATATTAATATTTTCAATTAAGCAAATAAAACATACACAAATATAGGGATTTATCAATTCCTCGTATTTAAACTTTTGAACTCTTGGATAAAGATCAATGGTTTTTAATAACTTTATAAATAATCGAGTATAAATGTGAAATTGATAATATTCAAAATTTATTGTTCAACGTCATTTCCCATTTCCTAATTTAATTGCAGCGATAGAATGTTATCTGTGAGCACCAAATTTTCCAGCAAGAAAGCCCAACAACTCCGAGCTCAAAAGAAGTTTTGAGGAGCCCAACATGAACCCAGTGTTCATCCTGGACCAACAACCCATGGAATCCTGAGACCTTGCTCTTTGATCTCTAAAAATACGTGATTTGAGACACATGTCATAATGAGACGAACGAGGCCTAATAAATAAAAATCCCAAGACCACGTTCTTTGATATTGGAAAACCGACATTAGGGACACATGCATAATGACACTCAGAATTCTGAGACCACGCTCTCGAAGATTGTCGACTGACTTATGCAAGTCCATGTCCACAAGATGGTCCAAAGGTTAAATCAATTGAGTAAAACGTGCAGCTCGTGCATGAGATATTTGGAACCAGTCCAAGATTGGATAAAAGAAGTTAATATTTGAATTCTCTCTCCAGGTGAACTCAGAAAGCAATCTACTCTCATTTTACAATCATCAAGAATAAGAGGTTTATTAGTTGTTGTAACTCATGTAGGAAGCACCAAGATGGATGATGGAGGAAGGATTTTTTATGAGAGAAGGTGTGAAGATGAGGTTTGTGAACGAGAGGGATAGAGGAAATTAGAGTTTGATATAATGAATGATGTATTTTCTCTCTACCTTTTTTAAACCTAATGTTTCATCTAATATGAGCAGCAAGTTGGTCCAAATGATTGGGTTTGAGTTTAGGTTCAAATTGGAGCCAAAAACATCAAAAATCATGGTCAGAAACATCACTTTTTCCTGATGGATCAAACTATAATTTCTTAATTTGAGGACCAAAATGTAATTAGGAACCTAGGACTAAAGTGAAATTTCGAAATTTGGGGTCATTTTCTGTAGTTATGAGAATTCCTTAAGAAACTTCAGTTTTTGCCCATTTTCTAGAATCTTAAACTTCTGACCCATGAGTTCTTGCTATTTCCATTCTAAACTCCACCATATTTGGTCCTCAAATAACTCTAAAAGTGAAAGAAGAGAAGGAAATAGATCACTTATTAGCTCTCAAAAATCAATTAACAACCTTCAATTTATAAGTTTTGTCAATTATTTAAATTCTTAAACTAATTTCTACTTAAAGATCAAAGTGTTTAATTAGCATAAATAGGACTAATCTTGCATCTCTAATATATTATAAATCTCTTTTAAGCATTGTAAAGGCATATAAATCTTGTGATTTATAATCATTACTCAAATAGGAGATTCTGTATATATATACATATGTATTGTTGATAGAAGCCAAGGTTACTCAAATAGGAGAATGTGTGTCTATGTGTGTGTATTGATGATAGAAGCCAGGATTTCATATGCAATACATTACTAATATTTTGTTAAAATTGCATGCATACATGTAGAAAATAAAACAAAGTGCTTTTCATACATATTTGTGTGTGAGTATGTGTATTTTAGCCGAACAACAAATTGCCCCAAGGCATTTCCGCTGCTTGGTAGAGAAAATGCATTTTGTTGAAAAGGAAAAAAGATAATCAAGAACATGATGAGGGAAGTGTCTAACAAGTCTTTATATAGGAAATTGCTTTCGTTTCACATGTTGAGGGAAGTGGTCATTCCACATTCCTTATGCTCCCTCCGATCCCTTACTAAATAAAGAGATAGTTAACTTCTTTTGGAATTATGAAGAGAAATAAATCACTTAATCATATCGTATTTTGTATGCATGTTATTAGATTATACTTCCTTCGGTCCTAAATATAGGACCTAGTTGACTTTTTTGGAAAATCCTAAAAAAGTAAAATAAGTTAATTATAAATTGATGATTTACCTAATATTTCCCTTAGACTAGTTTATTTTACCTATAACCTAATGGATAATCTAAAAATATATCAAATGTGTCATGATTTAATAGTCTATTTCACAACCTTAACTTCTCCAAAAAAAGTCAATTATGTCTTATATTTAGGACCGGAGGTAGTATGTTAACTTATGAGTCAAACAAACTAGTTTAGACAAAAATTCAAGAAAATTAATTTTTAAGTGACATATTCTGCTTTCTTAGGATTCTTTGAAAAAGTCAACTAGCTCTCATATTTAAGAATATATGGAGTATATGGGAAGAACTATTCCTTCAAAACCCAATAATATTCTGCATAACAAACAAGTCAGACCAGAGGAAAATAACTATGTTCGTTTTCCATAACTTTCCTTGTAACAATCGGGATGCAGATCATGTACCATGTTAAGAGAAAGATTCAAATTGTAACCAGCAGATCATGTACCATGTTAAGAGAAAGATTCAAATTGTAACAAAAAAAAAAAAAGAGAAAGATTCAAATAAAGTAGTACTTAGTTGGATATCCTTTTGATTGATTCTCGTACAAATAAAATTAACTAGTACTTAGTTGGATATCCTTTTGATTGATTCTCGTACAAATAAAATTAACTGTTCCCATCGTATAAAAAAAAAATTAACTTCTTCCATATTTATATTTATTTGTAAACATGCATGTGTGTCCATCCCAAAAACTAGAAGGCCATTTATATTTTAATTAACACTCGATGATGCGTTCACACGTTTCAATGATTTTGTTATATTGTAGCAGTTGAGTCTTAGATCTAGACACATGATTAACACGATGCGTTTTGTTTGATAAAACAGAGGCACTCTAATCTAATCTAAATGAAACCTAAAAGAAGAGAGATTATTAGCTACACAACATATAAATTATAAACTCTCATAGTCAACCACCATCAACCGCCATGGATCCCTACCAAGCCCTTCACATCATCCTCAATCCAGACGGCACCATAACACGGTTGGAAAAACACCCAGAATCCCCTGCCACACCTGATCCCAACCCTTCCCGTCCTGTTCTCTCCAAAGATATCATCATCAATCCTTCTCTTAACACATGGGCACGTATCTACCTTCCTCATCAACCACTCAATCCCCACCGTCCATCTTCTCCCCCCACAAAACTTCCCCTTATTGTTTACTTCCATGGTGGAGGCTTCATGTTCTACTCCTCAGCCTCCTCTTACTTCCACAGCTTCTGTGAAAACCTATCGGAAAACACCCAATCCGTCGTCGTTTCGGTTAATTACCGCCTTGCCCCTGAACACAGATTGCCTACGGCATATGAAGATGCACTGGATGCGTTGCACTGGATCAAAACCTCTGATGATGTATGGCTGACACGTTTCACAGATCACTCTAATTGTTATCTGATGGGAGACAGTGCTGGTGGTAATATCGCCTACAACGCGGGTCTACGTGTGGCTGCAGAGGTGGATCAACTTCAACCGTTGAAGATCCAAGGGCTGATATTGGTTCAGCCATTCTTTGGTGGTGTTGAGAGAACTTCTTCAGAGGTGAGGTTAGCTAATGATACCATGTTGCCTCTTGTCAAGACTGATCTGTTGTGGGAGTTTTCGCTGCCTGTGGGCGTTGACCGTGACCATGAGTATTCCAATCCAATGGCTGAGAGTGGATGTAAGAGTTTTGATTATATCAAAGGGCTTGGATGGAGAGTTGTTGTTGTTGGGAGTTATGGGGATCCACTTGTTGACCGTCAGATTAAGCTGGTAAAAGTGTTGGAAGAAAAGGGTGTCGAAGTGGAGGGTCATTTTGAAGGTGAATATAAGCATGCTGATTTCACCAAAGAGCCTACAAAAGCCTTAGCTAAACAACTATATGAGACTATCAAGAAATTTGTTACTCCATTAGTGGTTTAATTAGCATTAATGTCATTTTGATCCGTATTTCATCAAGTGAATGTGGAGTTCGTATGTTCTGCTTTTGATTTTGTATTCGATGGATCCATTTGAGAGGGAGATGGTCAAATGGAAGGAGGCAAATAAGAGTGAAGGATAGTTTTAATTTGAAGCAGGAAATAATCATGACTTCATAAGACATCATGAGATAGATCATCCTAAGCATGCATAAATGAGGCTTGTATCAATCTAAATATATGGTAACAAATACTCCATTTCAATGGCTTTCTATATTATTTTTAATTTTTTATTCGCGTTTAATAGTTTATTTTTTTTAAAAAAATGTTATATTCAGCTTTGTTCTTTTCTTCTTAGAACGATTTTCTTATTTTTGTTCCTTATGTGTGTGTGTACATTAAGTAATTATACAGCGGGCTCGAAATGATGATGAGGGAAAATTTTATTTTTATATTCGTCCACATTTGCCTTTTATAGTTTATACACCTTCAATTATTAGATTTAATTTTGAGGTCTGTCTTATGGGCTGTCATTATGGAGCCCGATGCATAATTAAAGAAGCCATTGGATTAGAAGAAGCCCAATGTACCTTTAATTATAGGTAAAACGTAAAAATGCAATAAATACTTTGTCAGTATAAGTAAACTCTTATAAAAAGGGACACACTCATTTATATTTTGGGACTGTGGCATGGACTATGGAGTATAAGAAAAGCCGAGAAGAAACTTAGCTTCTTCTTTATGAATATCATCACCTCCTTTTCCATAACTCTTTTTTTTTTTATAAAATTTTATATCATGTATAAGTATAAATGAGGCTTTCTATACGATTTTTAATTTTTTATTCGCATTTAATAGTTTATTATACTCTTATAAAAAGGGACACACTCATTTATATTCAATCTAAATATATGGTAACAAATACTCCATTTCAATGGCTTTCTATACTATTTTTAATTTTTTATTCGCATTTAATAGTTTATTTTTTTTTAAAAAAATGTAACATTCAGCTTTGTTCTTTTCTTCTTAGAACGATTTTCTTATTTTTGTTCCTTATGTGTGTGTGTACATTAAGTAATTATACAGTGGGCTCGAAATGATGATGAGAGAAAATTTTATTTTTATATTCGTCCACATTTGCCTTTTATAGTTTATACACCTTCAATTATTAGATTTACGTTTGATCGAGGTCTGTCTTATGGGCTGTCATTATGGAGCCCGATGCATAATTATAGAAGCCATTGGATTAGAAGAAGCCCAATGTACTTTTTTTGATGAAAAAGACATGGATCCCTTTTAAAATGGACACAATGTATACGGAGGCATATAGCACCTCCATATATACCAAAAAAGAAATATTTCTCACTATAACTTTATAGTGTTTATATTTCTCACTATAACTTTATAGTGTTTATATTTCTTTTTTGGTATATGGCAGTATGGCACCTAGTTCCTTCAATGTTGAACGGGTAAAAGGATCTATATGCACCTCTCTAGCGAGACTGTCCCCCCCCCCCCTCTCTGTCCCTCTCCCTCTCCCCCACTCCACACTTGAGATTGTGGGCACTCACTTTCTCCAAAGGGGACCTTTAAACGTTATGCATTCATCAAAGTCTAGATTTAATCTAAAATGTCGAGCTTCAATTTCAAGTTATGTGTCAATCAAAGTACTTTTAAGAAAATCAAATCTACACTTAACAGATGAAATTTAAATGGTCTAAATATGTTAAGCCTTACTTTATTAATGTTTTATTCATGATTATCTTACATGTAGTATTTTTTAAACAAAGATGTATATGGAAAATAACATAGATATATGACAAAATCATTTCCCCAACAATTAAGTTAAACGGCATTCCCTCATTCCTATTTACACATTTTAAGAAAAGTAGTCAAACAGTGTAAATCTGTCCAAAATAATTATAATCTTCTACATTTGTTTTTATTTATGTTGATAAGTATAAGAAAGATTAATATTAATAATGTTAAGAGACAATAATTATAGGTAAAACGTAAAAATGCAATAAATACTTTGTCAGTATAAGTAAACTCTTATAAAAAGGGACACACTCATTTATATTTTGGGACTGTGTGGCATGGACTAAGGAGTATAAGAAAAGCCGAGAAGAAACTTAGCTTCTTCTTTATGATTATCATCACCTCCTTTTCCATAACTCTTTGTTTTTTATAAAATTTTATATCATGTATAAGTACACACGATCATAATAGAAGTTTACCTTATAATGTTGTATAAATGTATTATAAAAATAATATTGAACTAATTTATTTGTTTGTCACAAACATAAAGTGTCATATTTTTTTTACAAGTAGATATTTTTAGTAACAAAAAATTCAAAAAACTTTTTCGGGATTTTCCTGTACTATTCTCGATCGAGACGGGATAAGGTTCGAGACAACATGGGACACGGAACAGAAACCCATCCCGAGCCTTTTTCTGAATAGAACACGTGATAGGGGCGTCCTGATCCCGTCCCGCTAACACCCCTAGTAAATATGATAAAATGTACTCCCTCCGGTCCATAATAATATAAGAGTTAGCCGCCAAAACAATACTTCTTAAGAAAACATGTAAAAGTTAGTTAGGTGTCTGGAGTCAATGTTTGTTATGATACTTTTAAGAGAGAGAAATACACAAACATTAATAAATACGAAAGAGAGTTACAAGCAAAGTAAGAAAAAAAATTCATTAAATGAGTAGAGAATGTGAGATGAGCTCTTATATTTTGGACAAAAAACATTCAAAGTTTGGCTCTTATATTAGGGATTAGAGGAAATATTAAATAATGACATAATATAAGGGGTGCTCTTAAAATTTCGATCAAAATAATTCAAATTTGGAACATTTATAATTGACTGGTGAATGGTATTATAAATGAAAATGACTAAATCACTAAACTTTGATGTTGGGCTCCTGTGATCATAAATGTGTTTCTATATATTACAATAGTTGGAGCATTATTTGTCTAAAACCGACAAATATCCGAACCCAATCCTCAATTTCCCACCTCCCTCTTCATCTTCAACCCCAAATATGTCTCACCAACCTCATCAACAAGAAGTCATGTGCACTGTTGATCCTTACCAGTATCTTCAAATCAAACAAAACCCAGATGGCTCCATCACCCGCCTCGCCTCTTTACCGACCACCGCAGCCTCACCGGACATTACTAATATTTTGTTAAAATTGGATGCATAGGGAAGAGGTCATTCCTTATACTCTCTCCATTACTAAATATAAGAGATAGTTGACTTTTTTGAAATTATGAAGAGAAATGAATCACTAAATCATATAGTACTTTATATACATATTATTAGATTATATGTTAATCTATAAGTCAAACAAACTAATTTGGAAAAAAAGCAATAAAATTAATTTTTAAGTGACTTATTTTGCTTTCTAAGAATTCTTTGAAAAAGCCAACTAGCTCTTATATTTAAGAATAGAGGAAATGCATAGGAAGAGCTATTCCTTTAAAACCCAATAATTTTTTGCATAACAAACAAGCCAGACCAGAGGAAAATAACTATGTTTGTTTTCCATCGTTTTCCTTGTAGCAAACAGGATGCAGATCATGTGCCATGTTATGAGAAAGATATGAGGAACGTGGTTGGATATCCTTTTGATTGATTCTCGTACAAAAAAAAATTGAATTCTCCCATATTTATATTTATTTGTAAACATGCATGTGTGTCCATCCCAAAAACCAGAAGGCCAATTATATAATATATGATTAACACTTGATGATGCGTTCACACGTTTCAATGATTTTATTATATTGTAGCAGTTGAGTCTTAGATCTAGACACATGGTTAACACTTGACGATGCGTTCACAAGTTTCAATGATTTATTTAAGGTTTGTTTGATAAAACACAGACACTAATCTAAATGAAACCTAAAAGAAGAGGGATTATTATTAGCTACACAACATATAAATTATAAACTCTCAATCCGTGACTATATGAGTATTCCAATCCGATGGCTGAGAGTGGATGTAAGAGTTTTAATTTGATTATATCAAACGGCTTGGATGGAGAGTTATTGTTTTTGGGAGTTATGGGGATCCACTTGTTGACCGTCAGATTAAGCTGGTAAAAGTGTTGGAAGAAAAGAGTGTAGAAGTGGAGGGTCATTTTGAAGGTGAATATAAGCATGCTGATTTCACTTAAGAGCCTACAAAAGCCTTAGCCGAACAACTATATGAGACTATCAAGAAATTTGTTACTCCATTAGTGGTTTAATTAGCATTAATATCATTTTGTTTCATATTCCAAGTGAATGTGAAGTTCTTATAATTTGCTTTTGCTACTATATTCGATGGATCCATTTGAGAGCTAGGGAGATAGTCAAATGGAAGGAAACAAAAAAAAGTGAAGGATACCAATGGGTAATTGATTGAGCTGGTAAGTGGGCTACAACCCCCGTAAGGATGAGAACGCGTGTTCGATCCCCGGGAAGCGCTCTTATTGGGAGAGGGAACAACCTTAGCTTGCCTATGTGGGCAACACTCCTACCTCTCGAGTCCGGATTAAACCAGGCGGTGATTAACCAAAAAAAAATAGTGAAGGATAGTTTTAATTTGAAGTAGGAAATAATCATGACTTCATGAGATAGATCATCCTAAGCATGAATAAATGAGGGTTGTGTCAATCTAAATATATGGTAACAAATACTCTAATTCAATGGAGTTCTATACTGTTTTTAATTTTTTATTCGCATTTAATAGTTTATTTTTAAAAAAAATGTTAAATTCAGCCTTTTTGTCTGTCTGTTCTTATTTTTTTTCCTTATATGTGTGTGTATATCATGAAATTATACAGCGGGCTCGAAATGATGACGAGGGAAAATGTTTTTATAGTCGTCCACATTTGCCTTTATAGTTTATATACACCTTCAATTGTTAGATTTACGTTTGACGTCTGCCTTATGGGCAGTTATTATAGAGCCGGATTCATAATTAAAGAAGAGATTGGATTGAAGAGCTAGTTTGATCTTAAATTTATTAGAGAGAGAGAGTAGAGAGAGACACTCCCTCTTGATTATCGTGCCGACCCCATCAAAACCCTATTCTCCGCCCACTGCGGCGGGGAAACACCCTTCTCTGCCCTTACACACCTAACCCCCCCTCTCTCTACCCATTCTCTCTAAAGGATAGAGGAGAGAACCCTCAATATCCCTCTGCAAGGGAAAGACCCTGCTCGCCCGCCCATTGATGAGCGCTCAACCAAGAAAGTGAGGGTTGATGACCAGGAAGGAGGCTCTCCGGTAACAGGGATGGACACTGATGAGTCCCATCAGGATGACAAGATCCCCAGCTCCGCCGAGGCGACGGCCCAGAAAGCACCCTCCTTTAAAGACATGCTGGTCAACAATGGCCACGAACACATGCCAGAGGGAAGAGGATTTTGAGCTTGAAGATGGTGACGTCTCATACTCCCTTAAGGACGGCATCCCAGCGGTTACTTTTTCCACCAGAATCACTGAGATCCTCGACCGAAGCTTCCAGTTTGCTGTGATAGTGAAGCTCCTTGGCCGGCGTATCCGCTACACGACCCTACTGAAAGCGAGGATGCACAAGAGGGGGGGGGGGTGAATTGTGCTACAAAAATAAAACTTAGAAAATTAAATTGCACAACAATTTATATTGGTTCGGTCTTAACTCTTGACCTACGTCCAGTTCTCAATCCCCTGATTGAGTTCCACTAATCCACAGGTTTTACAACGGGTTCACCTGCAACCTTTACAACCACAAGTTTTTATGGGCTCACTTGCAACCTTTACAACCTAACTTGCTCCCCCTTACTACTTGTAAGGGTTCAACCTTTAAACAAAGGATTTACTACTTAGTTCACTTAATGAACAAATAATGTTACTCACTTAAGTACAATAATTGCTCTCAATAAATGAAGAGACTTAAATGCAAAGAGTACAAGATAACTAAAGAATAACTCTCAAGGTAATAAGTGCTCTCTTGAACTTTTTGCTTTCTGGGTAGTATGAGCTTTGAATGCTTGAATAAATTTTTGCAGATTATGTTCGGTGCTTCATAAATGATGAAGTTGTTCCTTATATAGCATCCACTAATACTCCACATGCTTGGATGGTAACAATGCCGTTTGAATATGTCCGTTAAACCCTTGTTACCGTTGGCTCCATTAATGCTCCATTAATGCTCAGTAGGGTTGACTTGCTTTATCTCTGAAAAGCAACTCTGACAACTCTGCTCTGACAAAAGCAATTCTGACTTCTGTGCATGTGTACGTTCTGTCTCTTGTACTCTCACTGACGGATGATCATGTGCAACCGGAAGCAGGAGCCTTGTCCTGCAAGTGTTAGTCTAAGAGTCCCAGTGCTAAGAGCATACACTATCGGAAGCTCATTTGCTTCCGGAAGTGAAACTAAGTTCTGCACACAAATGTTAGTCTAACATAGTAATATATATAATCAAGTGCAGTAAGAACCATACAGGCTATCGGAAGCATTTTTGCTATGGGAAACAATCCTACTTAGACTAGGTTCTGACTTAGTTTGTTATTGACTTCCGCTGTGGGATGTGTACTACATCCGCAAGCGTTAGTTGTTTTAGCTCTAAGACTTCCGGTAGTGATTTTGCATCCGGTTGTGTTCTAACTTAGGATTTAATTCTAATCTGATTCTTCCTAAGTGATCAATCAGTTCTTTCATATTTTAGTCTTCATCAAAACTTAAGATTCTAACATTCTCCCCCTTTTTGATGATGACAAACTAAAGCTAACTTATGAAGGCATACTTAAGCAGATAAAGTAAATTAACAAGTATGGATTCAAAAGCGAACTTCATTAAACATACAATCAGAGGATAAAGTTTACAAGTATAACAAACAGATTTACAAGTATGAAAGAATGATCAGATGAGACAAAAATAACATTACAAATATGCAAGATGATATGATGTATGAGGGGTTTGATGAGGTTCTAAAGCCTTTGTCTTTTGTTCCTCTCTCTTCTGTTTAGTTCGTGTTCCTCATCCATCTTATCCCACATTTCCTTCAGCTCTGCCTCTTGAATTTGTGCAAGGATCTCTTGGTGCTCCCTCTCCTCATTAGCTTTTCTAACCCTTTCAAGCTCAAGGGATTCCTCGATGGCCCTTCTCAGGTCTGCAGCCTCATTTACCCCAAATGACTGTCCTAATGCTGAGTCTCCGATGGGAATGGTTCCGGAAGGGAGATGGATATTCTTGATCTTGACCGTCCATGCTGGGAAGTCAGGATCATGAGACAAGTCTGCCTTCCCTTTTCCTTTCCCTTTCCCTTTTACTCTCGTTTGCGCATCCCGAGCGTCAGCTCTCTCAGCATCCAGAACCTGAACTTGTTCGAAGGTAAGTCTGTTGATTCCACCATAGCGCTCAAGTTCTTCTGGGGTCAAGTCTTCCACCTCTAGCTTTACTTCAACTTCTGGTGGGATATCTTCAGCTACTTTCTGAGTTTGTTCACGTAGGGAGGGCAACCTAGTCTGAGAAGCTTCCCCTGACTGTGGCACCTTCTCAATTTCAATATTCTCAGGAGCTGCTATGGACTCCTCTTCATTTTCTGGTGAGAGTGCACTGGGGGAAGGGGCGACCCTCTTTCTGGCTGTCCTTTTCATCCTTGTCTTGCTGAAGCTGACAGTAGGAGGGATTGGAGCTGGTGCAGAGGGAGGAATTGATTTGGCGATGACTACCACTGGCGGCTCTGGCCTCTTAAACCCATACTTCTGGCATAATTCATCTATCAGGTTGAGAGCAGGCGCAGAAGGGGGTACAGGCTCAGCAGGGGGTACCTCCTTAGGTTGTTCAGCCAGCACCATCTCAAGACTTGCCACACTGCTGGCAGGCTGTTGTTGGCTCATGAATCGGATGGCTTCACCACGGATTAGCTTTTCTGCTTGGCCAACACGCTCCATGTCCATTGCCCTTCTGAGGGCAGCAACAACGTCCTCATCAAGCCACAGAGACGGCTGTCTTAGGACATCTCTCCCCATTTTGGCATCATCAAAGAGGGTGAGGGCCAGGGAGGAGGTAGAGGAGGGAATGGTGGGAGGAGGCTCAGGTCCATATCTGGGTGGGGAAGGAGAAGGTGAGGAAGTGTGGTCGTTATAGGTGGAGGGGGTGAGTTTGTAAGGGACGGAGAGTGATGGGAAGAGTGAGAGTGACTGGGGGATGTGGAGGAGCTGGGGGATTGAGAGCGGCTAGGGGATTGAGAGTGGCTGGGTGAAGGTGAGGGATGAGGGGAGTCTCGGTGAGGAGGGGAGTCATTCTGTGGGGGAGGTGGAGGAGGAGGAGGAGGAGGAGGGAAAGGAGGAGCTAATAGGTGGCCAAGGATTAAGTCCAGCTTGGCTTCAACCCCATCAAGGCGAGTTTCCAATCGCTTGATCCTCCGGCGCTGTCTCCTATAGGCGGCTTGAAATTCCTCACGGAGAGGTGTCATCAATGGATCCGGCAGCCTAAACAGAAGCTCATGCTTCACTTCGTCGAGTAAGGCCTTCTGGGCAGCAGACACCCTTGGTCCACGGGAGCTGCTTGGGCCAGCCTGGTGAGAGTCGGCTTCCTGATCCCCTACGCCAGAGATAGAGGGTTGAGAGTTGTGTGAGGCACTCCCTCCCTGAGAGCCTGACTGAGTTGCCCTTACTGGCTTGTTATACACAACTCCCATTTTGCCTAAGTTTTTGGAATCCAAAGGCAGACACTTCTTGTTGTTCACTTCCTCAGTGGATTTGATATTGAAGTTCTCCAACAGGTAGGCGATGAGCTGGGGGTATGGGAGAGAGGCATTCTCCTTTGTTGGCTTGCCATCCAGCCATCGGAGGAGCTCCAGAGATATGAGTTGCCCCTGGTTGAACGACTCTTGGTTGAGGAATCTGGGCAGCCAGGGGTTGTCAAGTTGTGTAAACTCACTGAAGTTCCCCCTTTATGGGTCATTATCCGCGAGTAGATGTACTGAAGTACTCGCTTAGTGTGAGGCATGCCGGAGACCCTTTTTCCACTTGTCCCATAGATCTCCTCGAGGTCCTCTTGAACAAATCTCCCATGGTACTTCCAATTGTTCATCTCTGGGTCCGTGATTCCCAGAAACGGGTTGATGGTTTTCCAGTTGAACTTGATCCTTCTGCCTCTGACTGTTGCCCGGAAATCAACACGAGCGACTTCACTCTTTGGCTGAGAGGGGTCCTTCAACTTGACCTTTGCAGTTAAGGATTCGTAGAACACTCTAAGAACACTGACGTTGTATTCGTTCTGCAAACCCAGCCAGTTCATGTATTTTTCCAGGTATTCTGTTAGGTCATAGCCCAGATCTGCCAAGGTCTTCAAGTCAACATAAATCCCGTTGTTTAGGTAGGAACTTCTATTTTCGAACGCTGGGGAGATGGGTTTTAGGGGCCCAGATCTGTATTCCGAATAATCATCTTCTAGGGCTTTCTGGCGTTTTGATGAAGGTTCTTTAGCGAACCGGACTTGCTTGTCCTTTCGCTTCCCAGATTTCTTTGATGAGGAGTCTTTCTGGAGATTAGGGTTTGATTCGCTTGATCTGGCCATTTTGTAAGAATGTGTTGGGGATGAAATGCAGAGAAGATGAGAGTGAAGATGAAGATAATGATGAACAGTGAAGAACAGTTGAGAGAGAATTGGGGAAATTTGGTTGAAACGTTTGAGTGAGGGGTTATGAATGATTAAAGTCTATTTATGCAATGTGATGTTTGATGCGAAGGGTCATGATGACAAGTTATGGGAAACACACACCTTTTATGGGAAACGTAAACATTTAAAATTGAAACGACGCACCTAATGCCACGTGTCGTTTCTGGTTGTCAGAGAGGGCTCAGCTGTTGTCGGAGAAGGTGTAACGTTTGAGGTGACATGTCCCTTTCCAGTACTAGCGCTTCCGGTTGTTGAGCGGCAACCATAAGCGGCAGGATCCAATGCTGAGTAGACGAACTGGTGCGCAGGTTAAGGGATCACTCTTGCACATGCTTCCGGAAGTGAATCCGCTTTCGGAAGTGAAGGACTTAAGATTTAACATTTAAGTGCTGGGGGACCTGCAAAACTAAAGATTGGCACTCCGATGCCTAAGTTAGCACAGTTTACAGGTTTTAACATTTAAGCACAGGTTTATTTTGAAGTTTAAACTTCATTTGGGTTTACCATTCCCAAATTTCCTCTTATGTATGTAAATTGGTCAACCCCCAGAGGTTTGGTGAAAATATCTGCAAGTTGATGTTGAGTAGGAACAAACTGCACCTTGACATCCTTCTTCTGAACATGATTTCTAATGAAGTGATGTCTGACGTCAATGTGCTTTGTTCTTGTGTGCTGAACTGGATTCTTGGCTAGGCTGATTGTGCTTGTATTGTCACATAGTATGGGAGCCTCAGGGAACTCTAAGCCAAGATCTCGAAGTTGATTTTTCAACCATAGCACCTGAGCACAACAGCTTGCAGAAGCGATATACTCCGCCTCTGTGGATGACAGTGACACACAGGTTTGTTTCTTGCTCGCCCAAGACACCAGACAGCCTCCTAGGAAGGCACATTGGCCACTGATGCTCTTTCTATCTGTTTTGTAACCTGCATGGTCAGCGTCAGAGTAAGCCCACAAGAACTCTTGGTTACCTCTGGGATAGCAGAGACCAAGTCCTTGAGTTCCCTCAAGGTATCTCAAAATTCGTTTAACACATGTTAGGTGAGATTCCTTGGGATTGGCTTGAAATCTAGCACACATGCCAACACTAAATTGAATATCAGGTCTGCTAGCCGTTAAATATAATAGGGAACCTATCATGCCCCTATACATTGACTGACTAACTGAACTCCCCTTAATGTCTGCATCGAGAACGACAGTGGTGCTCATGGGAGTATCATATTCCTTACATTCATCCATCCCAAACTTTTTGAGAAGTTCTCTGCAGTACTTGGTTTGGGAGATGAAGATCCCATCTTTCCTTTGTTTGATTTGCAGGCCTAGGAAGAAGGTTAGCTCTCCCATCATTGACATTTCAAATTCTCCCTACATTGTCTTTGAGAACTCCTCACAGAGTTTCTCGTTAGTTGCTCCAAATATGATATCATCAACATATGTCTGAATAACTAACATATTCCTATCCTTATGCAGAATAAACAGTGTATTATCCAGTTTGCCTCTAGAGAAACCTTTTCCTAGCAAGAAACTGCTAAGTCTCTCATACCAAGCTCGTGGAGCTTGTTTCAGGCCATATAATGCTTTCTTCAATTTATACACATGTTTTGGATGTCTAGGGTCCTCAAAGCCAGGAGGTTGTTCAACATACACCTCTTCCTTAATATAGCCATTAAGAAAAGCACTCTTTACATCCATTTGATATAATTTGAAACCTTTCATGGATGCAAAGGCTAGAAGAATCCTTATGGCCTCAAGTCTTGCGACTGGAGCAAAAGTTTCTTCATAGTCTATGCCTTCTTCTTGGTTATATCCTTTTGCTACTAGTCTGACTTTGTTTCTAGTGATAAGTCTTGTCTCATCCAGTTTGTTTTTAAAGACCCATTTGGTCCCAACTATGGATTGGTGAGACGGTCTAGGTACTAGTTCCCAGACTTGACTTCTCTCAAATTGATTTAGCTCTTCCTGCATGGCAATGATCCAATCACAGTATTCTAGGGCCTGTTCAACTGAAGTTGGTTCGATTTGAGACATAAAGGCTCCATACTCGACTTCATTTTGAACCTGCCTTCTAGTTCTAACACCAGAAGAAACATCACCAAGTACTTGGTCTAGTGGATGATCCCTGTGATGTCTCCTAGCGATTGGCAACTGTACCTCATCAGGCACCGTCTGCATTCTAGGTTCATCAATGGGGTCATCCTCTACCTTAGGATCACTTGCTGATGTTTCTTTGGGTGGTGAGGGTGATGGTGGTTTTGAAAAATTTAGAATTCCATCATCCTCTGTGGATCCTTCCCATGAGGGGTTTTCATCAAATACAACATGCATGGATTCTTCAACTGTTCTAGTTCTTATGTTGTATACTCTGTATGCTTTGCTTCTAAGAGAGTATCCTATAAAGATTCCTACATCTGCTTTAGGATCAACCTTTCCGTTGTTGTGGATATAGCATTTTGATCAGAAGATTCTCAGGTGGCTAATGTTGGGCTTTCTTCCCTTGTATAGTTCGTATGGTGTTTTGTCCAGGCCTTTGCGAATGTAGGCTCTATTGGAGATGTAACAGGCAGTGCTCATAGCGTCAGCCCAGAACACTTGAGAAACTTTCTTCTCATTGAGCATGCTTCTGGCCATCTCAGTCAGAACCCTGTTCTTCCGCTCAATCACACCATTTTGTTGTGGAGTCCTGGGAGCTGAGAAGTTGTGATCAATCCCATTATCTTCACACAGCTCTGAGAAGTCGTGATTCTCGAATTCTCCACCATGGTCTGTCCTTATTGCAGCTATCTTGAGATTTCTCTTATTCTGTACTTTCTTAGCAAGGACAACAAAAACATCAAAAGCATCATGCTTAGAGGGAAGAAACATAGTCCAGGTAAACCTTGAATAGTCATCCACTACCACTAGAGCATAAAGGTTTCCACCCAAGCTCTTCACTCTCGCTGGCCCAACTAAGTCCATGTGGATTAGTTCCAAGGGCCTGCTTGTGGAGACTTTCTTCTTGGTTTTGAATGAGGACTTTGTTTGCTCACCTCGTTTGCAAGATTCACAGATGAAATCATGCTTTACTTTAAAAGATGAAATCCCTATTGCTAACTCCTTCTTAATGAGCATATCAAGCTGCGTAAAATTCACATGTGCTAGCCGCTTATGCCATAGCCAACTATTTTCATCGCTAGTGATTAAGCATTTTTCAGTTAATTGTTGGCAAAAATCTAGGGTATATAGGTTTCCATTTCTATTAGCCTTAAGTTTGCATTTCAAATTAGTCTTATCTATGTTGAGATCATGCTTATCAACTCTAAGGCATTCATGGGAGTCAAAGATTACACAGTTTCCCTTGTCTGTGCTTTGACTCACACTCAGCAGGTTATGACAGAGGCCATCTACCAGGTAGACATCTTGGATGGGACCAACTTCACCAACTCCAGTGATCTTTCCACTTTGATTTCCTCCAAAGTTCACTTTGGCTCCATCCTTGATCACCAGAGATTTGAACTTGTCCCTATCTCCGGTCATGTGTCTCGAGCATCCGCTATCGATGTACCACTTTCGGTTCTTGGATGCCTTGAGACAGACCTGCATGCATTAGACAAGCTTAGGTACCCAACCTATATTGGGTCCTTTTTCATTAGCGTCCGGAACCCTTGGTCCAGAGTTGACCTTAGGTTTGTGAATGACTTGTGCCTCTGGCCTTGATTGGGCTCTAGGCGGTTGAGATTCCTTTGGAACAGGTTTCCGTGTCCTAGGTCTAACGTTGACTCTAGGTTTACGTACTTCATTAGCCTCTTGCCTTGGAGAGGCCTTAGGCAGATTAGTTCCTTTTGGAACCCACATGTGGGTGCTATTGGTACCATGCTTCTTGGCGTTACAGGTGGACGTGGAGTGTCCCTTCTTGTTGCAGTAATTACAGAAGCTGAATGGTGAAGACATATAGCCAGTGGCTTTGTGAAAGAATTTCAAGTAGGGTTTCACTTTGGGTTCCACCCACCTTTTCTCTTTGTGCCTATAGCCTAATCCTGTTTTATCTCTATATGCCCTTTGGTTCATTAAAATAACATTTAGCATTTCAGAACCATTGGTGAATTTTTGCAAGGCATAATACAGCCTATCTTTTTCAAGAGAGATTTTGCTACAGTTGATGCAGCTCTATGAGGTTGAGATGTTGGGTTCCACTTGGGGATTTCCCTTGGTGTCTGCTTTCGGAAGTTTCTTGGCTTCCGCAAGCTCGTTACTTAGTGAGTTTACAGTCACCTCAAGTGATTGGTTTTTTTTTCTTTAAAACTTTAAATGCCTTGGTCATTCAATAAAACTCTCTATGAATGTCATTGTAAGCTTCTTGAAGGTCAGCATGCTTACCTCGTCACCATGGACGGATTCAAAATCTGAGAGAGTCTCTTCTTCTCAGTCTTCCCTAGCAACAAGACAGAGATTTGCAACCTCTTCCTCATCGCTAGCTTCTTCGTCGGAGCTGTTGACCCAGATAGAGGACATGAAGGCTTTCCTCTTGTCCTTTCCTTTAAATCTTTGGCGGCTTGGGCACTCAGCCTTGAAATGACCCGGCTTCTTACACTCGAAAAAGACAGGGGTTTTTTCTTTCTTGTAACTTGATTCTCCTCTCTGGAATCCTCACTTCTTCTTGAAGAACTTCTTGAATCTTTTAACCATCATGGCCATTTCTTCATCATCAATATCCTCCTCATCATCATCATCCTTTTCTTTGCTGGGAGCAACTAGTGCAAGGTTCTTAGCTTTTGTGGCTGCTTGGGGAGCTCTTTGTGCCAACAGGGTTGGTTCATATTCAGCCAGGGAACCGAATAGTGCGGTGATAGATCTGGTTGATTCTCCCTGTACTTCCTGCAAAATAGTAACTTTTGTAAGCCAATCACCTTTCAATACATTCAGGATTTTATTTACCTACTCCCTCTCTGGGATGATTTTTCCCAATGAGGCAAGGTTGTTTATAAGGTGAGTGAATCTGAGCTTCAGATCTCTGATTGGCTCATCAGGAAGCATCGTGAATTTGTGGAATTCTTCCACCAACATTTCCACTCTTCTATCCTTGACTCCTGAGGTTCCCGCATGAGCTGTCTCAAGAGCCTCCCACATCTCCTTTGCAGTTTTGTGGTGGCTTATTCTGAAGTACTCCTTCTGGCTTAACGCACACTGAATGAAGTTGATGGCCTTATGATTCAGCTCTACCTTGAAGTAATCATCATTAGTGAATCTGGACCTTGGCTTAGCAAAGCCTTCATCATCCAATGGAACATTATCCCCATGTTCTATCACATCCCAGATACGAAGGCCATTAGCCTTAATATAGTTCTCCATTCTGAATCTCCAAAATGGATAGTTGTACCCATCGAAACCAGGAGGTTTGTTTGGAGGCATCGAGACATCAGGAAGGGTATTCTGATCAGCATCCATCACTGGATCTTTTCTTTCCAGATTCGTTGGAATCAAGTCAGGAAGACCCGCTCTGATACCAAATGAAAGTGAGGATGCACAAGAGGGGGGGGGGGTGAATTGTGCTACAAAAATAAAACTTAGAAAATTAAATTGCACAACAATTTATACTGGTTCGGTCTTAACTCTTAACCTACGTCCAGTTCTCAATCCTCTGATTGAGTTCCACTAATCCACAGGTTTTACAACGGGTTCACTTGCAACCTTTACAACCACAAGTTTTTACGGGCTCACTTGCAACCTTTACAACCTAACTTGCTCCCCCTTACTACTTGTAAGGGTTCAACCTTTAAACAAAGGATTTACTACTTAGTTCACTTGTAGCGCCCGAAAAATTAGGTTAAATTACGTGGAATAATGGAGCCGTCACCAAAATTTTTAAAAAGGATATTTTGGAAAACCTTTTAAAATAATAAAAATAGGGTTCGGGAGTCGATTGTGCGTGGGGAAGGTGTTAGGCACCCCACAGCACCCGTTCAAGAAAACGGTTACCCTAAGTTACTTGTTTAAAAATAAATATGACCTTAATTTTAATTTTATTTTAAATTACTAAGAGAAATTAATATATACAAATAAAAATAAAAATAAAACAAAGAAAAGAAAAAAAAATAATTTTTACATTTTTGGACTTGACCTAGGATTTGACCTAGGGCCTACGTACCCTTAAGGGATCAAAGCCCACGTAGTTCGGGGTAGAAATGTGTGTCACTTGGTTTGTGTTTTTTAAGGAAAACATTTGTTTAAATTTAAGAAGAAAAAAAATATTATTTTTGGTTTGTTTTTTTATATTATCAAAATGCATATTTATTTATTTTTTTAGAGGAAACACTTCACAATTTTGATTGAATCGCCTGAGGAGATAACCTCTCTCGGAGAAACAATCGACTTTCAACCTGAGAAGATAATTCAATCTTTCTCGGATGAAAATCATTCAACCCATTTTCCTCTTTTATGAAAACCATTTCATTTTATTTTTTGTTTATAAAAAAAGAAAAAAAAGATTTCATAATTTTAAAATAAAATCAAAACAAAATCATATATCAAGCAAAGATAAAATATTGTAAAAAAATGTATACATATATATACAAAAAAATTTATTTTCAAATAAAAAAATAAATAACTAAGAATAATCCTCTCTTATCTCAAATCATTGGCTAGGTGAAGAGACAATCAAATTGTCTTAGAGGGTTATACACCTTTGCCTAAATGAGATTAGAGAGAGATTATGAATGCCTCCGTCTACAATGGACTTTCATCGGCATAAGAAAACTAAGGTAAGAAAAAGAAGAAGAAGAAGAAGAAGAAGAGGAAGAAGAAGGGATCTCACATCCAATCACTCTCCACTACTCACCTTCTCTCTATTTTTCCCTAAGAAATATTAGAAGTATGTTATAGATGTATACCTTTCTAATACACCTCCTTTCTTTACTCTCCAAACCCTAGCCTTTTTCTCTCCTTCAAAAAAATGATCATCACTAAACCTAGCCTCTCCAAAGAAAAAGCCCCCTCTAATGCTCTCTTGCTCTCACTTATATAGGCAACTAACTCTAGGGTTTCGCCATCAATGTCTTCCTCACATTTTCCAATTTATGCTCACGTGTTTTTGCAAGGCAAAGAGACTATTGCACCAAAATTCTAATCATTCCCTTTTCATATTATGTTAATTGCCCTTTTTTATTCTCTGATGATTATTATGTATCACTTCCATGTGAAGAACATTGCACTATGTGCAATTTATGATTATTATGAGATTTGATTGGCAAATAATTTCTAAAATTTCCTTCAAAAACTTCCTAACTTACTCATCAAGTCAAATTCTCATTGATTGTCCTATATGATGAGAAATCATTCTTTTATGATCACAATCAAATCACCACAATTATTTCCAATTTCCTCACTTAGTTGCCAATCTTTGTTTGACCCTTACACAATTTGACTTGTGCTTGCTTCACAAGAAAGAATCAAGAGAGTATCATATATATTTTTTTTTACTTTTTATTGATTATATTTTTTTGTTGTTTTATTTTTTATTTTTATTTATTTTTTTTTAATTTTCTTATTTTTAATTTAGTAGGACTCGGAAAAAATAGGGTGTTTACAGTTGCCCCTCTTTACTTGCTCGTAGCTAAGAAGAGTGAGCTTCTCGTCTATGAAGCAAGTAAAGATAAGAACACTTATTTTGTCCGGCCTGACAACAGGCGCAAGACCAGGATGCCTTTGAAAAAATGGTGTCTGTCGCTACAGAGCTTTTAAAGAATTGTGCCAGCCGTTACTGGGCTTTGAAAAGAATTTTGCCTGCCGCTACAGGGCTTTGAAAAGAATTGTGCCAGCCGTCACAGGGCTTTGAAAAGAATTGTGCCAGCCGTTACTGGGCTTTCAAAAGAATGGTGCCTGCCGCTACAGGGCTTTGAAAAGAATTGTGCCAGCCGTTACTGGGCTTTCAAAAGAATGGTGCCTGCCGCTACAGGGCTTTGAAGGGTGCCTGCGGCTACAGGGCTTTAAAGGGTGCCAGCCGTTACTGGGCTTTGGAATGCCTGCCGCTACAGGGCTTTAAAGGGGTGCCAGCCGTTACTGGGCTTTGGGGTGCCTGCCGCTACAGGGCTTTGAAAGGGTGCCAGCCGTTACTGGGCTTTGGAGTGCCTGCCGCTACAGGGCTTGAAAAGGAGTGCCAGCCGTTACTGGGCTTTGGGGTGCCTGCCGCTACAGGGCTTTAAAGGAGTGCCAGCCGTTACTGGGCTTCAAGGTGCCTGCCGCTACAGGGCTTTAAAGTGGTGCCAGCCGTTACTGGGCTTCGGGGTGCCTGCCGCTACAGGGCTTTAAAAGGGTGTTAGCCTTCATTAGGCTTTAAAGGTGTTATAACGAGGAACTCACTCTACCCCCTACTTATGATGTTGATAAAGTTCTAATGCATATGATGATATGTAATGATGATAAGATAATGTTAGTGATACAATGCCTGAAGATTTGATGAAGAGTGTAAATGATCTTGCAGGTATTATTGCCCTTTGTCTAGCCGTCTAACCAGGTTCCCCATCTTCTCAGCACGTCTAGTGATAAAGCCGCAATACTCTTGGGAACTCGGGTCTAAGCATGTCCATTTTTAATTTCTTTAGAGACCTCGTATAAAAATGCAAGTGGTTTATCCTGTGGAAATCCTGAAATCACACGAGTTAATTGAGAGAAGAAGAGAGCATAAGGTATATCACCGTAAGTGTTTTGTCTAGCTAAAAGTTGTGTTTTTATTGAAATGAAAACTATCCTCTTATACAAATTATGTGATAAAGCTCATTATGCGAATGAGAAGAAAGAGAATGAAGATCAGGATCTATTTGAAAGAAATGATCCTTTTAGATCAATAGCTGGGTTGAGCTGACGACGTGATGTTCGGAGATATCTATGAGAAGTCCGCTGCTTGTGATTCACAACCCCCATTAGGTGTCTTGTTTGTTACCAAAGACATGCATTTTCACTAAGTGATATGGAAATCTGCCCCAGAGGCATGTCTAATAAGATAGTTTTCTCGTCTTTGTAGGCTAACCCTTTGTAGGTTTCCAATCTAGTGAGCTCCTTTTGTTTTGCTCTAATTTTTTGTCTGAGTCGCCCTTTCAGGTTTTCAACTCAGCGAGATTTTTTTTTTTTTTTTTTTTTTTTACGCTCTAGCTTTTGCCTGAGCCGCCCTTTTGGGTTTTCAACTCAACGAGCCTTTTTATTTCGCTCTAATTTTTGCCTGAGCCGCCCTTTCGGGTTTTCAACTCAGCGAGCCTCTTTTTTTTTTTTTTTTTTTTATGCTCTAGCTTTTTAGGCATAGTACTTCTTGACCGCATCTGCGTTGACCGGTCTTGGCAGTTCTTGACCCTCCAAGTTTGTTAAGATCAAGGCTCCACCAGAGAAAGCATTCTTGACAATATACGGGCCTTCATAATTTGGAGACCACTTGCCTCTGTCATCTTCTTGATTAGGCAATATTTTCTTAAGAACTAAGTCTCCTGCTTTGAATTCCCTCGGCCTCATCTTTTTATTGAAAGCTTTTGCCATCCTAGCTTGATATAGTTGTCCATGGCACATCGCGGTAAGCCTCTTTTCTTCAATCATATTTAATTGTTCAAAACGAGAGCGTACCCATGCACTTTCATCTAATCCTGCTTCAGCTAATATTCTTAGCGATGGGATATCTACTTCAACTGGAGTGACAGCTTCCATCCCATACACTAAAGAATAGGGTGTTGCCCCAGTTGATGTACGTATGGTGGTCCGATATCCATGTAACGCATATGGAAGCATCTCATGCCAATCCTTGTAGGTGATAGTCATCTTCGCAATAATCTTCTTGATGTTCTTATTAGCTGCTTCCACTGCACCATTCATTTGAGGCCTATATGGTGTTGAATTGTGATGCTTAATCTGAAACTGATCACACAAACTTGTAACCATCCCCCCATTGAGATTTGGCGCATTATCGGTAATGATTCTTTCTGGCAACCCATATCGAAAAATGATATTAGTCTTCAAAAATTTGACGAATACCCTTTGTGTTATGCTAGCAAAAGAACTGGCTTCCACCCACTTAGTGAAATAATCAATTGCAACAAGAATAAATCGATGCCCATTTGAAGCTTTAGGGTTGATTGGACCAATCACATCAATACCCCACATGGAGAATGGCCATGGGGATACGAGACTATGCATCTGATTTGGGGGAGCATGAGCTTTGTTTGAGTAAATCTGACATTTATGACATCTTCTAACATAGTTGATGCAATCCTTTTCCATCGTTATCCAATAATAACCGCATCTTTGTATTTGTCTAACCAAGGTTTGGCCGTTCGCATGTGTGCCACAGATACCCTCATGGATTTCGGACATAACCCTTCGTGCTTCGTTCCCGCCAAGACAACGCAATAAAGTCCCATCAAAACTTCTTTTATATAAGATGTCGTTACTAATAAAGAAATTCGACGCCATACGCCTAAGGGTTTTCCTCTCATTTTCCGTGGAATTAGGCGGATAGATGCCACTTTTCATATATAACTTGATATCCTGGTGCCAAGGATGGTCGTCTGATTCATCATCAATACTGAAACAAAATGCTTGAGCCTTTCTTATTTCAATCTGAATAGGCTGAACACGAACTCCACAGTCTAGTTGAATCATTGCAGCTAAGGTAGCTAAAGCATCAGCGAATCGATTCTTGTCTCTTGACATATGGTGGAATTTGATTGCTTCAAAATGTTTAACCAGTTCTATCAAGTATTCCTGGTATGGGATCAATTTCAGATCCTTGGTTCGCCATTCTCCGGTTACTTGATGGATTATAAGTGCCGAGTCACCAAAAACCTCTAGGTTCTTTACACCGAGATCGATTGCAGCTTGAAGACCATTAATACAAGCCTCATATTCCGCCATGTTATTAGTGCAATCAAATTCTAACTTTACAACAATTGGGAATTGTTTTCTGTCTGGGGATATGAGTACTGCCCCAACACCATTTCCATGCATGTTTGCAGCACCATCAAAATACATTTCCCATCCTTCAGGAGTGCTCATTTCACTTTCATCTTCTTCCGTAACGCATAGGTTTTCGTCTGGGAATTGAAAGTCAAGTGCTTGGTACCCATCAATTTGATGTTCAGCCAGATGATCAGCGATTGTACTTCCTTTAATTGATTTTTGAGTGACATATTGTATATCATACTCAGACAATATTACCTGCCATTTGGAAACTCTACCCGCCACGTGTGGGCTCTCGAAGATGTATTTTAGTGGGTCCATCCTTGAGATTAAGTAGGTAGTGTAATAGAGCATATATTGCCTTAACCTTCTTGTAGCCCATACTAGACCACAACATGTTCGCTCAATTATATGGTAGCGTGATTCACAATCGCTAAACTTCTTACTGAGGTAATAGATTGCATGTTCTTTTCCCTTTGATGCATCACATTGTCCCAACATAGCTCCCATTGAGTTGGCTTGTATCGTCAAGTAAAGTATCAACGGCTGCCCCGGTGTAGGCGGAATCAGGATTGGGGGTTCAATAGGTAATCTTTGATTTTGTCAAATGCCTGTTGACAATTGTCATTCCACCTTTCAGTACAGTTCTTCTTCAAAAGTTTAAACAAGGGTTCACATGTTGAAGTTAAATTAGCGATGAATCGGGCGATATAATTTAATCGTCCTAGAAAGCTTCGAACTTCCTTTTCTGTTTGAGGAGGAGGCATTTCCCGAATCGCCTTTATCTTATCAGGATCAACTGTAATCCCCTGTTTACTTACAATGAAGCCAAGCAATTTTCCAGATAAAGCCCCGAAGACACATTTATTGGGATTTAACCGC
The DNA here is from genome assembly GCA_029929735.1 of Mimosa pudica. Classification (NCBI taxonomy): domain Eukaryota; kingdom Viridiplantae; phylum Streptophyta; class Magnoliopsida; order Fabales; family Fabaceae; genus Mimosa; species Mimosa pudica. Next base: position 10,092,213 of record JAKELP010000023.1, on the reverse strand, counting down.
AATCTATATTTTCGTAATCTTTCAAACAGCCTTCTCAATACTGCCACATGACTTTCTCCCTCTGCGGATTTAGCAACCATGTCATCCACATAGACTTCAAGTTCCTTGTGCATCATATCATGGAAAAGTGCTACCATAGCGCGTTGGTAAGTTGCCCCAGCATTCTTCAATCCAAAAGGCATAACGCGATAGCAATATGTTCCCCATTGTGTGATAAAAGTCGTTTTTTCTTTATCTTCTTCATCCATCATGATTTGGTTATATCCAGAATATCCATCCATGAAAGAATATCTGTAACTACGAGCGGTATTGTCGACTAAGACATCAATATGGGGCAATGGGAAATCATCTTTTGGGCTAGCCTTATTCAAGTCACGGTAATCAACACACATTCGAATTCGGCCATCTTTCTTTGGGACAAGCACTACGTTTGCCATCCATTGTGGATATTTGGCTACCTCTAAAAAGCCTGCTTCCAACTGTTTCATGACTTCATCTCTAACCACTAGAGACATATCTGAGGTGAGCTTTCTCAATTTTTGCTTTTTAGGCTTGATATCCGGAAATAAGGGAATTTTATGAGAGGCAATTTTCGGGTCAAGACCAGGCATATCTTGATATGACCATGCAAAGACATCTATGAATTCCCTAAAGAGTTCTACCATCTGTTCCTTTTCAGGGTTATCCACTATCTTTAATTCTTTCTTTTCTTCTTCATTGCCCATATTTATTACTTCAATTATATCTTCATGTGGACATATTCTCTCATCCTTAGATTCAAATTGTTTTGCATATGCTTGGATTATCTCATCGTTATCACATTCGTAATCATGCATATCAATGGTAACAGACAAATCGTCTTCTAGGGGTTGAAGAATCTCAGCATTGGATAAGAGTTCCGAGGAAATTGATTTCCTGGAAGGCAAGAAAATGAATCACAAATGAATAGAAGTGACAACATGGATGAAAACAAAACGAACTTTATTCGCATAATAATCTTTATTCATGATCATATAAGAGTTTGCCAAATGGCACTTAAAAACATGAAAGCACAACTTTTAACTAAACAAGTTACTCTAAGATGATAAAACTGAAGTCATCTTCAAACTCCCAATTTCCAAGTGCTCTTCCAGAATCATCAGTTGTGATCCACTCGCCAGCCTTCACATTTGATGAAGAAACCATCGCAACAGTCGATTGGTTTAAAACTTCAGCAGGCATTGGAAATGTCATTTTGATATGGGGAATGTCCAAGTTTCCATCCTTGATCTTGGCTTTAATACTTGCCTTCTCAGTTAGTTGCTCTTCCAATGTAGGCTCATATCCTAACCCCTGGCGTTTGTGGTTTTCGAGCAGATTTATAGGAGACTTGATGCCTTGAAGGTTTGCACCCAATCCTTTCCCAAACTCAAACCCGCTTTTCTCCATCATTTTCGTCACTATGGCATTGACATTCTTACATCCTTTAGGATTTTCGATTTCAAAGCCTTGAAATACTACCCCGAGTTCATCTTCAGCAGCTTCAATGTAGGGAACAGAGCTAGGTTTGCTCACCATGATTTCTTCTTCTCCTTTCACTATGATAATCTTTCCGTTATCAACAAATTTCACCTTTTGATGCAAGGTAGAAGGCACAACTCTTGCTAAGTGTATCCATGGTCTGCCTAACAACATTGAGTATGATGAGTTGACATTCATAAGCTGGAAATCTACCATGAATGTGGTTGGTCCGATTTGTAAGGGTAGGCGTATGGTGCCTAGCACATCCCTGCGAGTTCCGTCAAATCCTCTCACCATCATGTTGCTATCCTCAACTTCTGATTTGTCTATGGATAAATGTTCAAAAGTGGACAATGGAAGAACATTTAATGCTGACCCACCATCTATCAATACCTTAGCCACGATGAAACCTTTGCACTTGAGAGTGATATGTAAGGCTTTAAATTGGTCCATAGTAGAACGAGCAATTTCTTCTTCAGAGAAGGATATGGTTGAGAATGCCTTAGTAATGTTCATAATGCTTGCAACTTTCTCCGGGGTAGTGCTGGACAACACGTATGCTTCGTCCAGGGCTTTCTGTAGTGCTTGACGATGTGGCTCAGAGTTCAAAATCAAATTGAGGATGGAGATCTTTGCTGGAGTTTTATTCAACTGATCTATTATGCTATAATCGCTCTGCTTCATAATTTGAAGGAATTCTTCCTCATTCTCATTTACCTTTTCTGCATTTGAACTAGATGGAAAATAGACATGTTTCCCCTTTTTTAGCTGTCCGGCATCCAGTGGTAGGTAAGTTTTTCCACTACGTGTGATCCCAGTCATTGGTTCATTACTAGCTGCAGCCTCCATAACTTGACCAGATGGCTTCTCGACAATACCCTTATACCTCCATGGTACGTCATGATTGTCCTGATATGGGAAAGGGGCAGGTATCGTGATAGTCACTGGACGTTGGTGCGGTGATGACACGACAATCTTCTTTGGTGCTTGCTCTTTGATTACAAATTCAATTGGTTTTCTTTCAACCATTACTATTTCTTTATCAATGTCATAGAAACCTTGTTCAACAAGTGAGACATTCTTTGGGAGGTCAACTTCCTCAATGACATTTATTTGCCCTTCATGGGTTGGCAAAGGATTGGTTTTGATTGTTGATCCGTCATTTTTCTTCAACTGGATGTGATTAGCATCTACCAAATCCATAACATTCCTTTTAAATGTAACACAATCTTCTATTGAATGTCCTATGGCCCCCATATGGTATTCACATTGAGCATTGGGGTTATACCAAGAGGGATATGGCTGTTGAGGTTCCTTATAAGGTCGCGGCCCCATTATCCGAGCATCTAAAAGTTGTTGATATAATTCAACATTAGTCATGCCAAAGTCGGGCCATTGACGATTGTCTTTCTGTCGCCAGCTTCCTTGTCCTCCAGTTTGCCCTTGTTTGTTTGGATCATTCCGAGTTTGCCTAAACCCACCTCCGCTTTGAGTGTTGATCGATGGTATTGCTTGTGACTGCCTTATGGATTGGACAAAGCTCACATCACCTTCTTTCTTCTTCCCATTTTGACCTTTTCGAATATCATCTTGATAAGTGATTCTTCCTTCCCGCACATCAGCATCGATCCTCTCACCTATCTCAATCAAATTGGAGAAATCTGTGACATGTGTTCCAACCATATATTTATAGTAAGGATTCTGCAGAGTACGGAGGAAATAGGAACACAACTCGGACTGAATAAGAGGAGGTTGAACTTGCGATGCTACCATCCTCCACCTCTGAGCATAATCTTTGAATGTTTCCGCAGGTTTCTTGCTTATTGCCTTTAGTTGTTCCCTAGTAGGAGCAGTGTCAAGGTTGAATTTGTATTGTTTCATGAATGAATCAACTAGATCCCTCCACTTTTTAATCTTTGACTGGTCTAACTGCATGTACCATTCTAGCGCCGGTCCTTTCAAGCTCTCATGGAAGAATAACAATAAGAAATTTTCATCTTGGGACCAAACAAACATCTTAGTGCAATAAGATTTGAGATGATAAATTGGATTTCCCATGCCATTATATTTGTCGAAGTCTGGCATCTTAAACTTTTTAGGTAATGTAACATTTGGGGCCAAACATAATTCCTTCAGATCAAGTGAGCTCCAACTGTTCGATCCCTGGAGTGCTCTTAATTGGTCTTTCATTTCACCAAACTCTTCCTTCCATTCCTCCTTTTTCTCTACTTTTGAGAAAGTGTATTGTGCATCTTCACCAGGCTTTTCTTCACTCTCATCTTTAGGATCCACAATTTTCTTCTCCCTCTCTGTCTTGCTTGTCTCTTCATCCTTAGAATCAAGAATTTTCTTCTCCCTCTCTGTCTTGCTTGTCTCTCCTGTTTCCTCTTCATTCGGAATTCCGGACTCCTTCTCACTTTTTTTTTCATTGAGGATTTTAACCAAGCCTGACATCATTTCCCTCAAAGTATCAATTTGTGATTCTAGATGTGACAGTCTCTCATCTTGAGATGGATTAGTTTCCATTGAACCAGTAGTCATTTGATGGCTCCGCGTACGTGTGTTATACGGATGCGTTGGGGGTACCTGGTTAGGACGCTTAGACGGAGCAATATTGTATTACCTGAAGATTATGAGCAATGAAACGTGATGTTAGTTTATTAAAACTTAGATCTAGTCGGCATACGAGTCATCCGTTAAGTGTTGGCATAAGATTTGACATAGTTGATGAGCGTCCTCTAGACTCCTCAAGGAATTTATTATCCCATAGGGAGATCCAGAGTTGATCATTAGGCCATATGGATATCACATCCTATTTGGCTTAAGACCTTTCAATGAGTGATGCTTCGGGAGTAAGACCCTCTAACTCCTCAGAGAATTCAATATTCTTCAGGGAAATTTAGAGTTGATCCTTAGAAAAGACGAAAATTGAATTCATTTTATCTAAGATCTTATAAGAGCACATATCAAAATAAGACGCATTTTATTCATTGAAGAAATTCATTACAACATCAGTTTTTCAATACATTCTCGAATTCTTCTGCTATTTCGTTACAAACATTGAGAAAGTCGACAATCTCTGCTTGTGGCCAATAGGGGTAACCATGCTTTCTGCACGCTTGCAGGCTCTCCTGAACTCTGGGATATTGTTGTTGAGAAAGATGAGCAGTTTCTCGAATCTTATTATCCATTCCCCGAAATTCTGTGAGACTTCTCTTTCTCTACTTAATTTGTTCATGAAGTTTTGAATGATTTCAGCCGTGTCCTCCCTCTCGTTAGCCATTTCTTCCTCCTTATTTTCTAAGAGTTGAAATAGATTGCTTAGTTGATTTTCTTTGTTTTCCACAAGTTGAGCCAGATTATGAACCTCTTGTTGCAGACCTTTCACGAGGCCATTGTTTTGCACTTCTTTCTCAAGTAACTCCTTTTCTTTAGTCACCCTCACCAGACGACTGATGTTGTTCTTCATTTGTGTCTCATTTTCTTGCATTAGCCTGTCATTTTCTTGCATAGCCTTTTTCAATCCTTCATTCTCCTTCTGTAACTTGAGGAGTCTCAACCCTTCTTCTCGATCTTTTCTTCTTCTTTTCTCCATTTGCTCTCCTTGTATGGCATCATATTTTCCTTGCAGCTCGTTTAATTTCCGCTTATTTTCTGAGTTCACCTCATTGAGATTTTCCAGTTCTTTTTCCTTCATCTCCAGGCGCTTAACTAACTCTTTGTTTACTTTCAGGGTATCATTATCTAATAGGGGATCTTGTGGGACGTAGGCAGGATTAGTCCCTTTGATTCTTTTCTCAATCCACACTTGGTAATTAGGATCTGCATCAGTGAGTCGTTTCCCCAACCCGATCCTTCCTTTGAAGACTACATTGTCCCAAGCTTCCTTGATCTTCTGGCATGAATTAATGGAATCTTTGTCCTCATACGAGACGTACATGGTCCTCACTTCTTTCTCAGAAGGGATCCTTTGGCGAAAAACTAGCTGCCTTAATGCTAGCATAGGGTTGTAATTGATACAGCCTCTAGGTCCCATGAGGGGTACATTGGGAAAGTCTCCGCAACAGTAGATAATCTCCTCTTCGTCATACCACCAGTCTATTTTCCACCTTAAGGAATCCTCTGTTTGTCGCGTGAAAAACGATTCCCAATCACATTCAGTCATCTCATCGATTTCTTTGATTTGTCGGAATTCCCTGAGGGGGTTGGTGTCCAAGTATTTCTTATACTTTGGAACCCGCTCCAAGTCGTACATATGGCTCAACATCCAGATTTCTAACAGTGCTAAGCAACATCTTAATCGTCCTTTCTTCTTAATATGACAGTAAGACAGCGACATGAAGGTTTCTGCTAAAATAGCAGGTATAGGATTGACTTTATAATATTCCACTGATTGAAAGACACTTATAGCTTCGAGGTCAATTATTCCAATTGAGAAAGGGAAAATGATTATGCCATAAATAGCTAGAGCTAGGATTCTTTGAAAACCTTCCCATTTTCCGTCCTTTGCCATCTTCAGTAAACGAGCCTCTATCGCAGACCTACGGATCCCTTTGTATTGTCCGTTACCCACTATTTCAACTTCTTCAGTTCGAATTCCTAATAGCTTTGCTATTGCTGCCTCAGAAGGTAGACGACCTTGATATTGATACACTGGGTTCTTCTTCTTGTATGGCATTCTTAGAATTGCCCCGTACTCTTCAATTGTTGGGGTCAATTGGAAGTATGGAAATGTGAAGCATCTTAAGGAGACATCCCAGTATTGACATAGCTTGATGAGAGCCGTGCTGTGCACCCGTACTTTGAGGAGGTCAAGTATGTTGCCATATCTATACATGAAAGCCAATTGGGTAGGAGCATCCATGGAACGACTTATTCGTATCAGGCTGTCAAGTGGTTCAACTTTTGCTTCCAATCTTACGCCCTCTCCTCCATACACTTTCCCAGTGGGTACTCGGCTTGAAAACATTTCTTGTGCCATCAAATCTTATGCCAAACTTATTTAATAACTCGTTTACCTCTTAAAAAAAAAAGAAAAAAATGTTAGAATATATTTACATGCTATATGTAGAGTATCATGATATTCTATACCAGATTATACAAAAAGGGAAAAAAATGAATAAATAAATATTACAAAGGGAAAATGATAATGCGATAAAACCTAGAATTATTATGAATGAAAAAAAAAACAGTATACATATGCCCTCTAGTGTCCTATCTTGGGAATAAACTTAGGGTGGGTCATGTACCCTATAAATGAAAGTGCTAACTTATTGGGTAGGTTTCTAAATTCTTTCTAATATGTGAAAAGGTTTTAGGTTCTCCTAATAATCCTCACAAGGTCTCCTAGTTGCCCTCATCATGATGATGAAGACCCCACTAACAAAAATTAACCTTCAGGGAGTAATGAAAACCCCTCAGAGATTAATATTGTCGCATGGGTAACAACTAGGATGAAGTCTTCACAGTAACCTCAGGGTTGTAAAGCCTCTGGGAAACCGCTAGAAACTTCCTCTCACTAAGGTACTCTCGACCCGGGTATAGGGCCTAATAATGTGTGTGAGATAGTGTAAGTGAGCGTGTGTGAAGAGGGCATATAAATCTGAACCTATATACTACCCAAACCCTCATCTGCTAAATAGATTACAAAATAAAAAAAACAATATATACAAAAATAAATGTCAACGATAAAAAAAAAATAATAATAATAATAATAACAAATAAATAAAAGAAAAATATAAATAAAATTAACATTAAGGCCATAATTATTTTTAAACAATTAACTTAAATGGGTTTGACTCTTTAAAAAAATTAAAATGTCCCCAGTAAAATGGATAGTTCTCCATTCTGAATCTCCAAAATGGATAGTTGTACCCATCGAAACCAGGAGGTTTGTTTGGAGGCATCGAGACATCAGGAAGGGTATTCTGATCAGCATCCATCACTGGATCTTTTCTTTCCAGATTCGTTGGAATCAAGTCAGGAAGACCCGCTCTGATACCAAATGAAAGTGAGGATGCACAAGAGGGGGGGGTGAATTGTGCTACAAAAATAAAACTTAGAAAATTAAATTGCACAACAATTTATACTGGTTCGGTCTTAACTCTTAACCTACGTCCAGTTCTCAATCCTCTGATTGAGTTCCACTAATCCACAGGTTTTACAACGGGTTCACTTGCAACCTTTACAACCACAAGTTTTTACGGGCTCACTTGCAACCTTTACAACCTAACTTGCTCCCCCTTACTACTTGTAAGGGTTCAACCTTTAAACAAAGGATTTACTACTTAGTTCACTTGTAGCGCCCGAAAAATTAGGTTAAATTACGTGGAATAATGGAGCCGCCACCAAAATTTTTAAAAAGGATATTTTGGAAAACCTTTTAAAATAATAAAAATAGGGTTCGGGAGTCGATTGTGCGTGGGGAAGGTGTTAGGCACCCCACAGCACCCGTTCAAGAAAACGGTTACCCTAAGTTACTTGTTTAAAAATAAATATGACCTTAATTTTAATTTTATTTTAAATTACTAAGAGAAATTAATATATACAAATAAAAATAAAAATAAAACAAAGAAAAGAAAAAAAAATAATTTTTACATTTTTGGACTTGACCTAGGATTTGACCTAGGGCCTACGTACCCTTAAGGGATCAAAGCCCACGTAGTTCGGGGTAGAAATGTGTGTCACTTGGTTTGTGTTTTTTAAGGAAAACATTTGTTTAAATTTAAGAAGAAAAAAAATATTATTTTTGGTTTGTTTTTTTATATTATCAAAATGCATATTTATTTATTTTTTTAGAGGAAACACTTCACAATTTTGATTGAATCGCCTGAGGAGATAACCTCTCTCGGAGAAACAATCGACTTTCAACCTGAGAAGATAATTCAATCTTTCTCGGATGAAAATCATTCAACCCATTTTCCTCTTTTATGAAAACCATTTCATTTTATTTTTTGTTTATAAAAAAAGAAAAAAAAGATTTCATAATTTTAAAATAAAATCAAAACAAAATCATATATCAAGCAAAGATAAAATATTGTAAAAAAATATATACATATATATACAAAAAAATTTATTTTCAAATAAAAAAATAAATAACTAAGAATAATCCTCTCTTATCTCAAATCATTGGCTAGGTGAAGAGACAATCAAATTGTCTTAGAGGGTTATACACCTTTGCCTAAATGAGATTAGAGAGAGATTATGAATGCCTCCGTCTACAATGGACTTTCATCGGCATAAGAAAACTAAGGTAAGAAAAAGAAGAAGAAGAAGAAGAAGAAGAGGAAGAAGAAGGGATCTCACATCCAATCACTCTCCACTACTCACCTTCTCTCTATTTTTCCCTAAGAAATATTAGAAGTATGTTATAGATGTATACCTTTCTAATACACCTCCTTTCTTTACTCTCCAAACCCTAGCCTTTTTCTCTCCTTCAAAAAAATGATCATCACTAAACCTAGCCTCTCCAAAGAAAAAGCCCCCTCTAATGCTCTCTTGCTCTCACTTATATAGGCAACTAACTCTAGGGTTTCGCCATCAATGTCTTCCTCACATTTTCCAATTTATGCTCACGTGTTTTTGCAAGGCAAAGAGACTATTGCACCAAAATTCTAATCATTCCCTTTTCATATTATGTTAATTGCCCTTTTTTATTCTCTGATGATTATTATGTATCACTTCCATGTGAAGAACATTGCACTATGTGCAATTTATGATTATTATGAGATTTGATTGGCAAATAATTTCTAAAATTTCCTTCAAAAACTTCCTAACTTACTCATCAAGTCAAATTCTCATTGATTGTCCTATATGATGAGAAATCATTCTTTTATGATCACAATCAAATCACCACAATTATTTCCAATTTCCTCACTTAGTTGCCAATCTTTGTTTGACCCTTACACAATTTGACTTGTGCTTGCTTCACAAGAAAGAATCAAGAGAGTATCATATATATTTTTTTTTTTACTTTTTATTGATTATATTTTTTTGTTGTTTTATTTTTTATTTTTATTTATTTTTTTTTTAATTTCCTTATTTTTAATTTAGTAGGACTCGGAAAAAATAGGGTGTTTACATCACTTAATGAACAAATAATGTTACTCACTTAAGTACAATAATTGCTCTCAATAAATGAAGAGACTTAAATGCAAAGAGTACAAGATAACTAAAGAATAACTCTCAAGGTAATAAGTGCTCTCTTGAACTTTTTGCTTTCTAGGTAGTATGAGCTTTGAATGCTTGAATAAATTTTTGCAGATTATGTTCGGTGCTTCATAAATGATGAAGTTGTTCCTTATATAGCATCCACTAATACTCCACATGCTTGGATGGTAACAATGCCGTTTGAATATGTCCGTTAAATCCTTGTTACCGTTGGCTCCATTAATGCTCAGTAGGGTTGACTTGCTTTATCTCTGAAAAGCAACTCTGACAACTCTGCTCTGACAAAAGCAATTCTGACTTCTGTGCATGTGTACGTTCTGTCTCTTGTACTCTCGCTGACGGATGATCATGTGCAACTGAAAGCAGGAGCCTTGTCCTGCAAGTGTTAGTCTAAGAGTCCCAGTGCTAAGAGCATACACTATCGGAAGCTCATTTGCTTCCGGAAGTCAAACTAAGTTCTGCACACAAATGTTAGTCTAACAGAGTAATATATATAATCAAGTTCAGTAAGAACCATACATGCTATCGGAAGCATTTTTGCTATGGGAAGCAATCCTACTTAGACTAGGTTCTGACTTAGTTTGTTATTGACTTCCGCTGTGGGATGTGTACTACATCCGCAAGCGTTAGTTGTTTTGGCTCTAAGACTTCCGGTAGTGATTTTGCATCCGGTTGTGTTCTAACTTAGGATTTAATTCTAATCTGATTCCTCTATAGTGATCAATCAGTTCTTTCATATTTTAGTCTTCATCAAAACTTAAGATTCTAACACCTACGAGATCGCCTTCCCTACTTATGGAACACAACCGGCCCCTATCAACTCATTGACTGTGTTGGGGATTGCTATATAGTCAAGTTTTCCAACCACCATGACCAACAGATGGCCCTCCTGAATGGCCCCTGGGTGGTGGCTGGCCATTACTTCTCTGTCCAGCCATGGTCCAATAGCTTCTCCCCCCTTGACCATTCTATAAGCCAAGTCATCGGATGGGTACGTCTGCCCATGCTGCCGATGAGATACTACATCAAAAAGGTTGTGAGGGCCATTGGCCAACTACTAAGGCCTGTGATTCGAGTAGATTATAACACGGAGTCCGGTGAGAGAGGCCGCTTCGCAAGAATAGCAGTGCTCATTGATTTGGAGAAACCTCTTACCTCCAAACTCGTCGTCGATGACCGCACCATCTTCATTGAGTATGAAAATCTACCTTCCATCTGCTTTCACTGTGGCCTCTATGGTCACATTGAGGTAGTCTGCCCCAAGAAACGCGCCGCTGAGCCCAGAGCCATGGATACCTCGACGGAGGAGGAGCCAGCCCCGCCTGAGGACGCGCGTGAGAAAGAAGCGTTTGGCTCTTGGATGCACGCACCTATCAGAGGTAGGCGGCCTGTCAGAACCTATGCTGACACCTCTCAGTCAAAGAGTGGCAGAGGAGGCAATCGATTTGACGTTTTGGCACAAAACGACGATGGACCAGCGGACTCTACCCCTAACCAGCACCAACCTGTACACCACACTGAGCATGTCAGTACCAACCCCTCTCACAACCCTGCAGCTCCCCACCAGCCAAAGACCTCTGACAAACCCCGATCCCACAAGCAACCAACAACCCCCCAACCGAACCACTCCTCTGACAAACGTAAGACACCACAAACCTCTGAATCCATCTTCCATTCACATGCCTACAAACATAGTCCAGCCACGTCATCCCTTGACCCCTCCAAGCACTCAACCATCTCAATACCCCACCCAAAAGACAACCCACACCCACACACGCAAAGCCAGCCCACTACACCACCACGACCCAAAAAGCCCACCAACACCGACAAAGAAAACTACATCCCCAAAGACCCAGATAAACCCACCTCAGGCTCGGGGGTTCGAGTCCAGCCCAATGTCAAAATAAAAAATCTACCCAACAGGACAAAACACACAGGTGCCTCACCATCGCCAGTTTTGATGCGAGCCCTTCACTCTGAGCTCCTCCAAGCTGACTCTAATGGTGACAAATCCCCTCATGTTTACGTTGATTTGGATGCCCCCGGGGGCACTCACCCTTAATTCTTTATGTCAATCTTCGTTTGGAATTGCCAAGGAGCCGCGTCTCCTTCTTTCCAATCAGTTTTGAAGAAACTACTTAAGTCTCACAAACCCCACTTAGTGGTCTTAGTTGAACCACGAATCTCAGGCATGTAAGCTGATCAGGCCATACAGAAATTTGGCTACCCTAGGTCCCACAGGGTAGAGGCAAGTGGCTTCTCGGGAGGTATATGGCTGCTTTGGACTGAGGGCATCCGTGTCGAAGTCCTATCTAGCCACTTCCAATTTATACACACCCTAATCACATGGACATCCTCCAATAAATCCACCTTATTCACCGCCATATATGGAAGCCCCACCCCCTCCTACAGAGAGCACCTATGGAATGACCTATCCAACATTGCTACCAACCTTACTGGCCCCTGGTTCCTTGCTGGAGGCTTTAATGCCACAGTGTCAGTATCGGAAAGACAGGGGGGAGGACATCGCCTAGCCTCTGGCTGCAAATCCTTTATCAATTTTATTAATACTCACCACCTTATTGATCTTGGTTTCTCAGGTGCACGATTCACTTAGAGGCGCGGGACACAGCTCGCAAGGCTGGATATATCCCTTGCCAATGATGACTGGACCTCACTCTTCCCCAACGCCACTGCTTGCCATCTACCAAAACTTCAAAGTGATCATAGGCCTCTGTTAATTGATTTGGGCTTGACAGCTCATCCTCTCAAGCCCCCTCATTCCATTTCAATGCTGCCTGGGCCGCCCACCCTGACTTTAAGAAGTTTGTCTCTGATACATGGGAACCAATGCACACTTTACAAACCAACATCCACAACTTCCGGACCAAGGCCCCTCCCTGGAGCAGAGAGGTTTTTGGTCAGGTAGGGAAGAAGCTCAAATTGCTGGAAGCTAGACTCGCCGGCATCCAACGAGCCCTGGAAGACAAACCATCCCTCTTTCTGTTGGAACTCGAACAGCAACTCAGTCTTGAGTATGAGAACACGTGCCTCCAAGACGAATTAATGTGGATGCAAAAATCCAGGATTGATTGGTTGACTCTGGGCGATAGGAATACCGCTTTCTTCCACCGTACCTTCCTATGCAACAAGAGGAAAACTCGGATCCTCACGTTGCAAGATGATAATGGAGAATGGCAGTCCGATCCTTCTCTCCTTGAACGAATGACCTCCTCCTTTTTCCAGCACCTCTATACCGCTGATCCACACCCCACACCCCCTACCCTATCCGCCACCATTTCCCCAGGCTCCCCCACTGTGACCTCCTCCCACTGCAACAACCCATCTCCCTAGAGGAAACCTACACCGCCCTATACGACATGAAACCCCTTAAAGTACCGGGCCCCGATGGTTTGCCTGCACTCTTCTATCAAAGTGAGTGGTCAACCGTGGGGCCTACTGTCCACCAATTTGTCCTCAACACTTTTAATGGCCTTGAACCAACCCAAGCCACCAACAGCACTACCATAGCCCTTATCCCCAAAGTACCCCACCCAAAAAACCTAAAAGAATTCCGACCCATAAGCCTATGCACAGTAGCCTACAAACTTGTGACCAAAATAATTGCCAATAGACTCAAGCCTATCATGCCAACCCTTACCCACCAAAGCCAGACAAGTTTCATCCAAGGGAGAAATATAACGGACAACATAATCATTGCACAAGAGGTCATTCACACTATGCGGTCCAAATCAGGAAAAGAGGGATGGTTTGCCTTAAAAGTGGGCCTTGAAAAAGCCTTTGATAGGCTTCGATGGGAATTTATAGCTGAAACACTTGAGGATGCTGGTATCCCAACCTTCCTCTCCAACACAATAATGCGATGCATTACATCTTCCACCATGAGGGTGCTTTGGAATGGCAAGTCCCTAGATGAGTTCCAACCATCCCGCGGAATTAGGCAGGGCGATCCCTTGAGCCCATATCTTTTTGTATTGTGCATGGAAAAACTTTCACAAGCTATACAGCAGGCCGTGACCACCAAAGCTTGGCAGCCAATCAAGATGGGTAGGAAAGGCCCGCCTGTCTCCCATCTCTTCTTTGCCGACGACCTAATTCTGTTTGGGACCACCAAGCCGTCGCAAATCGCCCTAATTCAAAAGATCCTCTGATTTTTGTGCCTCCTCTGGCCACAAGATAAGTCAATCGAAAACCAAAGTGTATTTCTCTAAAAATGTTCCTCCATCGGTTGCCTCGGCCATATGTAGTCAGCTGGGATATCAGAAAACATCCAACCTTGGGAAATATCTTGGGGTGCCCCTCCTCCACAGTAGAGTTAATGCGAACACCTACAAATACTTAGAAGACAGAATCCTTCAAAAGCTCTCTAAATGGAATGCCAAATGCCTATCCCTGGCCTGGCGTCTTACTCTTGCAAAGAGTGTCCTCTCCACAGTACCATGCTATGCAATGCAAACCTCTAAACTTCCAGCCACCTGCTGCAACAGGATTGACAAATTGGTAAGAGACTTCGTATGGGGAAGTCAAAACGATGAGCGGAAGATAATCTTGATGAAGTGGGAAGAGTTATGCCAACCCAAAGCACATGGGGGGAGCGGCCTTCGAACAGCGGCTGACCAAAACAAAGCCTTTCTTTCGAAACTGGCCTATCAACTTGTGGCGAGAGATGACTGCCTCTGGGTACAGGTCTTAAGGGGCAAATATGGCTAGTCAAGAGACAACATGGGAGCCTTCAAGACAACGAAGGCCTCTCACACATGGAGGAGCATTGCCTCAATATGGGAAGACACTTCTATGAATATCAGTTGGCACCCAGGTTCCGGTAAAGACACGAAGTTTTGGACTGATAGCTGGGTTGATGATACTGGACCACTCAAACACCTAGCCTTCGCAGACATAAGTGACAGTCAACTTCAAGCCCCCATCTCCGAATTCCTCACAGCAGACGGACAATGGAATATCTCCCTTTTTGAACACCTCTTGCCTGCACATATCCTCCTCAAAATACTAGCTATAGCGGCCCCTACTGAAAATGGCGGCCCCGCGCAATGCTACTAGTCCCCCTCAGCGACCGGTGAATTCTCCGTGAGCTCAGCTTATTCAGTCCTCTGTGAAATGAATTGGAGGGATCGAAACACAAAATTGGACAGGGTCTGGCATTGGCCTGGAGGACAACGGGTGCGAACCTTCCTATGGCTTGTCGTTCAAGGTAAACTTCTCACCAACTGTGAGCGTCATCGTAGACACATAACAGACACCACCTCTTGTTCACTATGTGGGATGCCGCATGAGGACCTCGATCATATCCTCCGCCGGTGCCCTTTTGCTATAGAAGCCTGGCGACTCCTTGGCGCAGCCTACCCCCTCATGCAACACTCTCAGACTTCCATTGTTGATTGGATTTTAGACCACCTCAATCCGAAGAACAATGGCCAAGTCTGGAATATTCAATTTGGACTCATGTGCTGGAAGCTCTGGGAAGCCCGAAATAAGCGAGTTTTCCAAGATGACAGCATGAAGCCCATAGCTTTAGCTCTCTCTGTAAATGTTTTAGTTGAACACACACTTAAGGCCACTAACACTTATCGTCTTTTTGACAGGGGCAGATGATGCCTTCTTCGCTGCACCTGAAGCCTTTATTTTTGACAGGCTTTTTGTAACCATCTATAGCTTTCAGCTCTGATTTATTAATATATACTCCATTTCTTGGAAAAAAAAAGAAGAGATTGGATTAAAAGAAGCCCAATGTGCTTTTTTCGTATGGAAAAAGGCATGAATCCCTTTTAAAATGGACAAAAAGTATACGGAGGAATATAGCACCTAGGGCTGTACAAAGACCGGGGGAGACCGGGTTCCCCCAGACCGGGGGAGACCGAGGTCTGGTCCACTCATGCCTTCGGGCTGAGCATCTCAACCCGAAACCCGGATCAACCAGATAGAAACCCGATTTCCACCGGGCCGGGGCAGATTAGACCGGACTAGGCCGGGTAATGGTCCATCTAACAAAAAAAAATATCATAATCTCTTAGACCCTCCCTCCGCTCCATTCATACCCAGTAAGCACCAACAATCAAATTATATTGTAATGCCCAGTAAGATCTATCCATCTCAATCAAACACAAATTTGCAGAAAGTTGGAGAAGATAAAGAAAATAAAGATCCACAAGCATAAAAAAATCTGGGTTCATCTCCCATTTTAGTGATTCATCTTCAGCCTCAACGTGAAACGTTTGTCATTTATCCTGGGATATCCTTCGTGTTCTCAGATTTGTTTTTGGTTCATGTTGGCGGCGAAGGCGGAGGAGGAATGATGGGGTTGGTGAAGCTGTTTGAGGAAACAATGAAGAGAGGGAGGGAAGTGTGTGAAGGAGGGAGGAGATATGGGTGAGAGAATAGGCGTTACATTTTGTTTGAAGATTGGCAAAGAAAAGCCATTTGACATCTTGGCTTGATGGTGAGAGCACTTAGCATTACCATTCAAGTAAGGTGTTCAAAACTTGACACTTCCCTTAATTCAACCAAAAAGATTGGCAGAGAGAAGGAAAGAGTGAAAGAGTATTGAGTATTCTCTCTCTTTCACCTAGGAAGGAAAGCCCATACCCCATGGTCAAAGTGTCAGAGATATCACGTGGTGTGTACTTTGAAGAAGGAATTTTTTTATTATAAAAATATGCCTTCACTTTATGTTTTTGTCGGGCTGGACTGGACTTGGTGGTCTGATTGCCTAGCCCGAGGCCCGGTCTTACCCGAAGTTCGGGCCAGACCCCGGTCCAGTCCAAAAGCTTGTCGGGTCAAAAGTGTTCTTGCCGGGCGTGGCCAGACTGGACCGGGCCGGGTCGGGTTGACCGGGATCCCGGGTTTGTTGAACAGCCCTAAGCACCTCCATATATACCAATAAAGAAACATAAACACTATAACTATATGTTGTTTATATTTCTTTTTCGGTATACCTAGTTCCTTCAATGTTGAATATCAAATCTACACTACTTTAAGAAAATCAAATCTACACTACTCGGATAAAATTTAAATGGTCTAAATATGCTAAGCCTTACTTTATTAATGTTTTATTCATGAGGAAAGAAAAGGATTTCTTATGGGAGAACATAGGTGGGACCATTAAATAAGTCAAGTTCAGTATATTTCTTAAAAAAACACTTAAAAGTTATCTAAAATTATAATAGTATTTAAAATAATAAAATATAAACATTTCTTAATATTAACTTCATTCATGATTATAAGACTTAAGAGAGAAATATAAGTTGGTGTATTAGTTATAACCATGAAAGAGAGTGTTAATAAATATTGGAAAAATGTGATAAAATGTAGTCCTTCCGATCCGTAATATAAGACTTAGCCGCCAAAAAACACTTCTTATTAAGAAAACATGTAAAAGTTAGTTGGGTGTTTGGAGTTAATGATTGTTTTTCAATATTACTCATGTTCATTATGATACTTTTAAGAGAGAGTAATACATAAGCATTAATAATATGAAAGAGAGTTAGTGGCAAAGTAGGAAAAATGTATTAAATGAGAAGAGAATGTGATATGAACTTTTATATTTTTGACAAAAAAAAAAGTCAAATTTTTTGCTCTTATATTACAAACTAGGGGGAGTATTAAATAACGACATAGTATATGGCGTACTCTTTAAATTTCGATCAAAATAATTCAAATTTCCAACATTTTATAATGGACTGATGAATGATATTATAAATGTAAATGACTAAACTTTGAAGTTGGGGTCCTGTGATTATAAATGTGTTTCTATAAATTATAATAGTGGGAGCATTATTTGTCTAAAACCAACAAATATCCGAACCCCAATCCTCATTTTCCCACCTCCCTCTTCATCAACCCCAAATATGTCTCACCAACCTCATCAACAAGAAGTCATGTGCACCGTTGATCCTTACCAGTATCTTCAAATCAAACAAAACTCAGATGGCTCCATCACCCGCCTCGCTTCTTATCCGACCACCGCAGCCTCACTGGACATCGATACAACATCACAAGTCCTCTCCAAAGACCTTCCTCTTAATTCTAACAAATCCACCTTCCTCCGACTTTACCTACCTCGTAAACCATCCTCATCTTCTTCAAAATTACCTTTAATTGTGTACTTTCATGGAGGTGGGTTTATATTGGTTAGTGCTTCTTCCACTATGACACATGACTTTTGTTCTCCTATGGCCAACCATCTCTTCTCCGTCATCGCCTCCCTCGAGTACCGTCTGGCCCCGGAAGCTCGGCTTCCGGCAGCCTATGACGACGCCGTGGAGGCTTTACATTGGTTGAAAACAACGGACGAGGAATGGATACATGAATTCTCCGACATCTCTAAATGTTACCTCATGGGCACTAGTGCGGGCGGTAACATGGCTTACCATGTTGGACTACATGTGGCATCAGCCGTTGATGAGTTTGGGCCTTTGAAGATCCAAGGGTTGATATTGCACCATCCTTATTTTGGTGGGTCCCAGAGAACTGAGTCAGAGGTTCGGTTAGTCAATAGTTTGACTTTGCCGCTGAGTGCGAATGATTTGATGTGGGAGCTCTCACTGCCTATCGGTGCGGATAGAGATCACGTGTATTGCAATCCGACGATGGATAGTGACTGGATGGCTCGTTTTGATGAGATCGGACGGTTAGGTTGGGTGGTGATATTCACAGCATGTGATAAGGACCCAATGATCGATAGACAGATGGAGTTGGTGAAGATGCTGCGAAGTAGAGGAGTGAAAGTGGTAGATCACGTTGGGGAGGGTGATCATGGAATGGATTTCGTAGAAGTAAGCAAAGCTGGCCCACTCTTCAACCTTATTAAGGATTTTATATCTCCTTCCTGAATGAATTTTGTTTTATTCTTCCTTCAATTCAATTCTGGCGGCCACATTAGATAAACAGAAGTATAGTCAATAATACAGCTTGCCCTAGTGTTTTGTACTGTGTTATATATATTTTGTGGGAATAACAATGAAAGTATAAAAAACTGAAAATCAATTGCATTATCCCTTCCTTCCTTTACTTGAAAGTTGTAAACACCAATTGTTTTAGTTAATCATGACGTTGATCGTTCTAAGCAAAATAAAAAACCGAATATATATCTATCTAAATATATAATATTGACTAATCCGATATAATGAGTTTCTATATACATTTAACTTTTTTTTTGGGTTTTTGAAGTGTTGACACGCTTAAATGCACCATGTCTATATTTTAATTCGGTACAATTCTCATGTGACTTAATCCTTTGCCTTTGTAACTTTTCCCATGTGGCCAGAAAATTAACAATATTGTTGAAAATTGTTTATTTAGATTTTACATAATAAATTGAAGAAGAAACAACAATGTATGTCTACAAGAAAAATGGATTCACCAACAGAATTCCAATTTAGAGGGTGTCGATTTTAGGACGAATTATGTGACTGAATGGAGAACTTCATGACTAACTAGCAAAGCTCAATTTTAAGACGAATAGTGTGACCAAATTCTATGGTTATTTCCAACCTACTTCCATGCACATTATCTTCCTCTGTTCTCCAATCCATATTTTTAACTATTGGACACGAAATCAATGATGGGTAGACTCTTCAGAAGCTTCAACAGCCGGCAAAAAAATGTCGATCGACCACCATGGATTGTTGACATGGTGGTAGCCGGTCAAGACACTTGGGGCATCAATGATGGACTTCATCAATGATGGACATATGTAGGCCTCAAGCCTTTAATGGTAAAAAGTCTAGCAGAGTAAAGGGTTTCCTATTTTTTAAAATGAAAACTAAGAAATGAGAAAATAAGGCAAAAATGTAAAAATACCCATATAGTTTTTAAAAAAACGTGTATCCGCGAAGTTTTTTTGTTCAAAAAATGTGCACGAAGTTACCAATATAAGTCAATAGTGAACATGCTGCCATCAATATGCATAAGTTTTTTGAAGTTAGTGCAAATAAAATCTGTGAAAATGTCCTTGAAGTTTGGTTCGAAATGCACTCAAGACTGCATTGTTTTTCTTTAGAGTGTGCTGACAGTTGGGCACACTCTGAACCAAACTTCATAGGTATTTTTGCTCATTTTAATTATTAACATTGTTAGTATATATTGATGGTCCAAGCACTTTTAACCCATTGGTAACTACATGGACATTTTTTAGCCAAAAAAACTCCGCGGTGTTGAGTGCACCTTGGACCAAACTCTACGGGCAAAAGTTAACACTTGGGGGCGGATAAGTTCCGCCCCCACGCGTTTTTATTAATAAAAAACCTTGGGGGCAAATCATTTTCGCCCCGACGCTCAACATTTTTTATTTTTTTTTTAATTAATTTCACACATGGGCCGAAAACTTCCGCCCCCACGCTTTTAAATTAATTAAAAACGCATGGGGGCGAAGCGTTTTTATTAATAAAAAGCTTTGGGCCGGATGTGTTCCGCCCCGACGCTCAACATTTTTTATTTTTTTTTAAATTAGTTTAACGGATGAGCCCACGCGTTTTTTGCGCCTTTTTTGCGAACCGGCGGATAATTTTACGCGGCGACGCAGGAAAACAAACAAAAAAATGATTTTGTCATGCAACTTTGCTGCAGATGGCTCTAACCGCCAGAAAGGTTTTCCCCGGGGGCGGTTTTTGAAAATCAGCCGGTACGCGTGTGCGGCTAATCGCCGCTTCTTTTGTAGTGTTTGTCTGAAATCATATTAGCTATTTCAATAACGTAAATAACTATTCGTAGAGAGTGAATATAACTACTCTAATAACACATTCAAATACTTCTGTTTTGTAACTACTTAGAAGGAGACTTATTTCTCTTAAATTACATTAACTACTTCAATAATGGAGGTGACTAGGGGTGTTCAACGGGCGGGTTCGGCCGCTTACCCGTGCCCGTGTAACATAAACAGGTGGGCTAAATATTGATAAGTGGGCGGGTTATCAATGGGCGCAGAATAAACGGACGGGCAACAAAGTTAAATGGGCAGCTCATGTAAGATAAACTCAAAAAAATTAAAAAAGATAAAAAAATCCCCACAAAGAGTAGAACATGCATTCAATGTTTAATAAACTTTGAATTTCATCTTGTTCTAATTAAACAATATCAGCAAAATAAAATTAGTTACGAGGAGGAAGTGATGTAAAATAAGATTAATACATAAAAAAGTTTAAGAAAATAATAAATGGGCATATAAACGGATATGGGCATGCCCATACCCGTACCCGTGTAAGATAAACGGGTATGGGCATGCTCATACCCGTGTAAAAATGTGGCGGGCCCTAAATGGGCGGGTCTAAACGGGGAAAATGTGGGAGGGTATGGTGGACTCAACAGGTATGGGCATATTTGAACACCCCTAGGTGACTACTCATGAAGAGCAAGTAACCACTCACGTGACATTATTAACCACTTATAATTTTTTCACTATTTTTCACTACTTAGAAAGAGACTTGTTTCACTAAAACTATATTAACTATTTGAGTAATCCATGTAACTACTTTGTGGAGCGTGAATAACTATGCTTGTTGCACGTTTACCTGATACTACCAAAATTTTGATAAAAATTCCGCAAGTGTACGGATCGTAAATAACTAAATGGTAAAATCAAGGTCGATGCCACAGAGACTCAGACAATTGATAACTAGGCATTAGAATTCCTACTTTCGTTCAAGTTGAGTGAAACAAGGAAATTGATTTTATAAACTATTGAAAAAGATTAATTAAGATCTAAGAAAAACTACGTTAACACGGGTGAAATTCACGAGATAAAAGGAACAACCTAGGGTCACTAATCCCTTATTTGCTTCTCAGATTTTATTCCCACTAAATTAATTATGAATTAACTCAACTAGCTAATCTAGAGTACTAGTGTCTATAAATGCCTTCCGGTCCACTTATATCCTTGCCTAGCTTAATTTTGTAATTACTTACTATAATTTACTAGGCCTAATTCATTCCGGTTCCGCTCTAATGTGACTATGTAGGGCTTCTAGGTATATTCCTATCCTAGTCGCAAATCAGATTAAAAATTCAATTCTACACTATTTAATTTCATGGTCTATTTAAAATTCACTCTTCCGAGTCCAATCCTAAATTCCCTAAACATGTTCAATGGTGGCCAATCACTAGACAATAAACAATAATAGCAAGATTAAATAGACTAATTAAAATTAACTAAAACTAAATAGTGGGGAATAAAGTATCTAAGTCACAAATAAATTCATAGTGCCCTAGGTTGTAAGAGAAAATTAGCCACACATGGGTTCCAAGTCAACAATAATTGAAACTAGATCTGAAATCATAGTGCCAAAAGAAAATACTGAAGTAGTACCAAGTAGCATAAATTGCTCCCAACAAAACTGATTCCAATCAGCTCCAAGAAGAAATAAGAACCTTTCTTCCTTTTAGTGTGTGCGCTTCATGTAATCTCCAAAACAGTAGCTAACTTTCTTCCTCGCGTCGCGTGCGTTTGGTGCTCCTCGTGCTCTGTGCTCTAGTCCCGTTCAGCTCTCCTTGTGTGCGCCTCCCTTCTGTGCGTGTATGTGTATTGTATATATATTTTCAATATGCCTTCCAAAGTAAGACAAAACATGCCGCCCCCCTTCTTTCCCTTTTCATCTTGACCCTTTCCTAATTCTTTCTCCTCTCTGTTTAGGAATCCCATCAGATCTTGCACTTTCCCTTCTTTCCTTTCTTCATTGTTTCCTAATTTCCTTTTTGTTTTAGTGTGTGTTTTTAGGAAAATTCCCAAAACAGCTCTCCTTTTCCTGCGTGAATTTGTGTCCTAAGCCCAAAAGGAATAGATTCAATTAGAGGCCTTCGTTTGCCTTCTTTACATTACTTTCTTATTTCAATTATTAAATTCCTAAACATTATTTAAGATCAATATAATTACCAACAAAATCTCTTTATTTTAAATTGATGACTCCTAAATATGATTGAAATATATGTGAAAATATACAAAAACTAAGGAGTCATCATTACCCCAAATAAAAAATCATCCCTCTTTTGTCCGATCCTTACATAAGTTGGTGACACATTTTTGTCCTTTTAATTATTCAATAATCATTTTATTTTATTGAGATTTCCCTAGTTTAAATAATTATATATTTTTAGTGTAGTTCAAATAAATGATTGAACTTTATACTATAAAGTATGAACTTTTTTGGGCAACTATAAAGTATAAAATATACACTCCTTCGGTCCATTCGTTTCTATTCCTCTCCTTCCCTCCCAAACTAAAACGGGGATTGCCTATTTGCCTACAAAGACCCAATACCACTGCTTTTCGTTTCTCATCTCCATCAACGACCATGGATCCCTACCAATTCCTTCACATCATCCTCCACCCTGACGGCACCATCACTCGCTTAGAAAAAATCCCAGAGTCTTCTGCCACACCTCATCCCAACTCTTCCCATCCTGTTCTCTCCAAAGATCTCACCATTAATCCTTCTCTTAACACTTGGGCTCGCATCTACCTTCCCCATCAATCACTCAATCCCCACCCTCCATCTTCTTACCCCACAAAACTTCCTCTTATTGTTTACTTCCTTGGTGGGGGCTTCATGTTCCACTCAGCAGCCTCCTCGTACTTCCACAACTTCTGTGTCAACATGGTAGAAACGACCCAATCTGTTATCGTTTCGGTTAATTACTGCCTTGCCCCTGAGCACAGGTTGCCAGCAGCGTACGATGATGCATTGGAGGCGTTGCACTGATCAAAACCTCCGAGGATGCATGGCTGACACGTGTCGCGGACTACTCCAATTGTTATCTGCTTGGTGAGAGCGCGGGAGGTAATATCGCCTACAACGCGGGTCTACGTGCGGCTGCAGAGGTGGATCAACTTCAACCGTTGAAGATCCGAGGGCTGATATTGATTCAACCATTCTTTGGTGGAGTGGAGAGAAGTTCTTCAGAGCTTAGGCTGATTGATGAAACGATGGTGCCTTTGCTTGTTAATGATCTGTTTTGGAAGCTGTCACTGCCTATGGGCGTTGACGTGACCATGAGTATTCTAATCCGACGGCTGAGAGTGGGGGTATGGGATTTGATGTTATTACACTACTACGGATTTTCCCTATACCAGCGCACCTTTACATGCGCTAAAAAAAAAACGCATGTATTGATATGCTATACATGCGTTTTAGCACTTATATATAAATGGTCTTTGTGACATTTAAAATTCTTATTTGAGAATAGTGCTTTTAATAATTAATAAATTTGAGTTACAACTTAAAAAAAAAGGTAAATTATGGGGTCATGAGATATTTTTAATCTTTTTATTAAAAAATATATATGTATATTTATCTAGTTTGATTTTAATAAAACAGTTGGTGGTGTATAATTAAATTAGATAATTAGATGTTAAAAATGATGACCTTGATAACACATTTGACAAAAGCCCAATTACAATGTAAACCCTACACAACTCCTTTTAAATTTACCCTTTACTTCATAAGCTTATCTATCTCTCACGTTTCTTGCTTTCCACGTGATAGCCGCCACTGCTACTTGTCATACACTCCTAGGTATCTTCAATTATCACTCACCTTTCTTTCTCTTGTTTGGCACTATCTTCTTTAATCATAATATTTTATATTTTGTATTTTTCTTTCCTCCTCTATGCCTTATATTGTCATATCCCTCTCTCCTTTTCCCATTCACTGTACGTGCTTGTGTGTGTCCTAAACTGAAAATTCATTCTTCATACCCTCTCCTTTTATATCACCTAATGATGTGTTGTGAGGTATAGACATATTTTCAAAACCGAACGTTGACCGCAAGGGAGAGTGTGAGGTAGACGCATTTTTGTATATAATTCCATCTATTATAATCTATTTATTTATTATTATAAAGAATCAGCATACTTAATTTTTGTTTCTAAGATTGTGTATATATTAGCTATATAATTATCTTATAGCCCATAACCCATGGCTTGAACACTTATATAATCTCTCTGTGTCCCCATAAAACTAAGACTCCCTCATCAATCCTTTCCTAGACACACCATTATATATATATATATATATATATATATATATATATATATATATATATGTATATATTATCACTTATGATTCGGCCATATCTAGTCATGGGTATGATATATTATCACAAGATTTTAGATTTGTTAGAAATTTCAATCTTCGGATATATAGTTTAGAGACCACACAATTGTTTTGAAGTAGGCAGAAGGTATACTTAGCATAATTCTAAATTGATGTTGAGTGATATAAATATTTATGGTTTTGAGTTTGTAGACTATGAGTGAAAGCTTTGGAGTAGCTTTTATGGTTGTGTGTAAGCTTTGGGTAACAGGTAACTCTGGAAATTTCTGATGGATACTTGCAAATATGTGTATAGTTATATTATAAATAATTATAATTTGTTTAAATTATGTGAGGTATAATCCTTTTAAGCATGCTTGCTTTTTATCTATATTATGTGAGATGTATGCTGGTTTGTCCCTTTTCAAGCATGCTTATATGTATTGATACGTTTTACTTGTCACTTGAACCTCTGTGAAACATGATTATATATGTTATGAGTGATTATGGAATTGCAACATGGTTATGGTACACGAATTGGATTTGATATGGTTTTGAAATTAGATATAATTGTCATAACATTTGCATTCATGGTGATGAGATAGAATTTAGAGGGGAGAAGATTTGTATGGTGAATTTTATTACCACGTGGTATGCCACCACTCGGTGCACAGTGGATGGTATTGGTACTTGTCAGGGCCCTTTCTTCTATGTCTTCCTTTGCCAGGGATTGCATGGAAGTTATGGGACATGTGACAACTCCTTATATTTGATCTTTAAGGAGGGGAGCCATAGTCCATGCTTGAGCTCTATACCTTTGGCAGGGTATATCTCAAGTATGGTGAGCTTGAGACAATCTAGTTAATTGGATCTGTTTCTGTTTGGACTGTGTGTTAGCCTATGGCTCCTGTCAGCGGAATAAGGGTGGAGGTGATATAAGGGAGACATGCATGATACATTCATTCATGAGCAAACTATATTTATCTAAATGTATGAGTAATGTAATATTGTTGTATTTAGAGGCCACAAATTATTTTGTGGAATATAATTATTTGTAAAATAATTGTACATGATTTGTTAGTGTATGTTAGATGTTTTCAGTAGTTACTGAGATGTCGATCTCACTCCAGTATTAACAATTTTAGGTGAATGATCTAACAATAAGCAAGGGAAGACACTTGAGGGGTAAGCACGTTGAGTTATATTTATTTTGTCATGGACCTAAGACTTTAAAATGTTTTATTTTTTTTATTTAAATTTGTCACTACGACTTGGATTTCTGGGAGTGTAAATATAATTTTATTATAAATTTTATATGATTTTGGAGGGTGTTACAATTTGGTATCAGAGCAAACGATTCTGTGCCCGTTTGTCTTATGATTTTAAAATGTTTTTTTAAAGAAAAAATGTGTTTGGAACTTTTGGAGGTCATGACAAATTAAATATATCTTGTGCTCTCCCCTTATTAGTTATACTTGTTAATTGATAGAAAATACATTGTTGCTTAACATGTAAATTAAAGTTGGATTTAGCCGGTGGTTTCATATTTAGGAAGGGAGAAAGGAAATTAAAGAAAAATACTTCACAGCTAGATTTTTATAAACATGGGATAACATATTAATTCTCATTGTTGGTGTAATACTTGAGGAAATAATGATAGAAAGTCTTTGAATGCTATATAATTTAGTATAAGAAAACTGAAAAAAAATAAAATAAATAAAGAGTGATAATATTATATAATTATTGTAAATAATTGTATAACCTTTACTTGGAGTTCACTATTAGTCTTTATTATGCTTCATTGTATTGATCCCTAGCTTTGGCCTATAAGGAGTTTCAGTTACAAGCGTTTAAGGGGTTGATTGGTAATATATGGAAATTATGAGTTAAAGGAGAATAGTTTTGAAAGCCTCAAGTAACTAGGACATTCTAGATTTTCCATTAATTACAAAGGGTGATATGATGAAATGTTGAGGTTGACTAGTTTTATGGATGGACAATGATTGTTATAAAAGGCCGGTAGCAATGTGCGAGAGAGAGAGCATGGGTAAGGTTAAATAAAAAAATAACGGGTCATGTGTGAAGCATTATGTTTTGAATTCTAGATAGGAATATTTTTTTTCTTTCAATTTTGTATTTTTGAATAGCATTTTGGGTAATATCAATGTGGTATGGATTTTGACTTAGCCAAAATAAGGATGTGAAAGTGGGGACTTAAATGGTCTTGGGCTAATTAAGAGGGAAGAATTATGAAGAAAAGACTGGTATTATAATTTGTTTACAAGTTTCTCTTTGAGGTGAAGATTATTATAAGATTTTCATAATCTTTGTAAAGTACATTTGTGTAGAGATACAAATAAAGCGATGAAATACCAAATCTGATTTATGATGATTTTTTTAAAATCTTGGTAGTGTTGATGTGATAGTCAAGTGGGACAATATGATTATAGTATGATGGTAATATGTTTATATTGCGGACTTGATCTATTGAGAATATTTGAGGTTTTTTTAAGGACTTTAAGTGATTTGATGGTCTCCTTGTTAATGGTTCTTAAGAATGATTTTAGTTAACTTAATTTATTGATGTTGAATTAGGAGGAATTTTTACAGATTCAAAGTTGTGAATACAAGGATTTGAAATGGAATTTCTTGAATATAAAGGAATTAGGGGTTTCTTGAATTCTGTAGGCTCATTGGTGCTAATGAATTGTTTAGGTTTGGTTGAATTGGAGCTTTTAGGTTTTCCAATCAATTAGACAAGATTGCCTTATATTACCTTATTTAAAAGTTCATATTAGTCTAAATTGTTAAGGGTTAAATTAGATAAAGTTACCGTATTAAGATGAGATCATTCGGACTAAAGTTATAGAGCTTGATTGATTGGAGACATGGATATGACTTTGTGAAAGAATATATCATAATGATTGAGTTGCAGAATTATATTAGGATAATTTGTTCAGAATTGAGATTTTAATGAGGATTTATTAATGAGTGGATGTATTATGTTGATTAGGAAATCAATGATTAATGATTGATTAGACTAATAGTGGGATCAAAATAGATTAGTAAAATATTATTATGGTGAATAAAGTTGCTTAAATTGATTTGCAATGCATATAGGAAGTTTTTGGGGATATTGAGATTGGATTCTAAGGAAGAATTGAAATAGGAAATAAAGTTTGACATTGATAGTATTAATCTAATATAGAATTCTCGGTATTATGGTCTAAACACGAGACTAAGGATATAGAGTTTAAACTTTTGTGTGAATATTTTTAAGATGATTAAAGAAAATTGAGGTTTCTAGGAGGTATGTGTTATAGGCCTTAAGTAGTTTTGAAAATTATTATAGTATGTCTTTTCTCTATTGGAATCAAGGAAAATAAGAAGTGAGATATTTTGAGTTAGTATAGATGTTAAGTGGCTAAAGATTTGCAAATAGTAACTAAAAAGCAAAGAGAGTAAAAAAAAAACAATAATACTGTGATGATTGTACAAGGTAATGATATGTACCTATCTTGGTTTATGAGAGAATATAATCAATTTGAGGAATATTATGTTATGAATTATTTGTTAGAGTTGTATGATTTAGGGAATTTTGAGGACAAAATTCTTTTGAGGAGGGGAGAATTGTAACATCCCATATTTTAGCACTTATATATAAATGGTCTTTGTGACATTTAAAATTCTTATTTGAGAATAGTGCTTTTAATAATTAATAAATTTGAGTTACAACTTAAAAAAAAAAGGTAAATTATGGGGTCATGAGATAATTTTAATCTTTTTATTAAAAAATATATATGTATATTTATCTAGTTTGATTTTAATAAAACAGTTGGTGGTGTATAATTAAATTAGATAATTAGATGTTAAAAATGATGACCTTGATAACACATTTGACAAAAGCCCAATTACAATGTAAACCCTACACAACTCCTTTTAAATTTACCCTTTACTTCATAAGCTTATCTATCTTTCACTTTTCTTGCTCTCCACATGATAGCCGCCACTGCTACTTGTCATACACTCCTAGGTATCTTCAATTATCACTCACCTTTCTTTCTCTTGTTTGGCACTATCTTCTTTAATCATAATATTTTATATTTTGTATTTTTCTTTCCTCCTCTATGCCTTATATTGTCATATCCCTCTCTCCTTTTCCCATTCACTGTACGTGCTTGTGTGTGTCCTAAACTAAAAATTCATTCTTCATACCCTCTCCTTTTATATCACCTAATGATGTGTTGTGAGGTATAGACATATTTTCAAAACCGAACGTTGACCGCAAGGGAGAGTGTGAGGTAGACGCATTTTTGTATATAATTCCATCTATTATAATCTATTTATTTATTATTATAAAGAATCAGCATACTTAATTTTTATTTCTAAGATTGTGTATATATTAGCTCTATAATTATCTTATAGCCCATAACCCATGGCTTGAACACTTATATAATCTCTCTGTGTCCCCATAAAACTAAGACTCCCTCATCAATCCTTTCCTAGACACACCATTATATATATATATATATATATATATATATATATATATATATATATATATATATATATATATATATTATCACTTATGATTCGGCCATATCTAGTCATGGGTATGATATATTATCACAAGATTTTAGATTTGTTAGAAATTTCAATCTTCGGATATATAGTTTAGAGACCACACAATTGTTTTGAAGTAGGCAGAAGGTATACTTAGCATAATTCTAAATTGATGTTGAGTGATATAAATATTTATGGTTTTGAGTTTGTAGACTATGAGTGAAAGCTTTGGAGTAGCTTTTATGGTTGTGTGTAAGCTTTAGGTAACAGGTAACTCTGGAAATTTCTGATGGATACTTGCAAATATGTGTATAGTTATATTATAAATAATTATAATTTGTTTAAATTATGTGAGGTATAATCCTTTTAAGCATGCTTGCTTTTTATCAATATTATGTGAGATGTATGCTGGTTTGTCCCTTTTCAAGCATGCTTATATGTATTGATACGTTTTACTTGTCACTTGAACCTCTGTGAAACATGATTATATATGTTATGAGTGATTATGGAATTGCAACATGGTTATGGTACACGAATTGGATTTGATATGGTTTTGAAATTAGATATAATTGTCATAACATTTGCATTCATGGTGATGAGATAGAATTTAGAGGGGAGAAGATTTGTATGGTGAATTTTATTACCACGTGGTATGCCACCACTCGGTGCACAGTGGATGGTAGTGGTACTTGTCAGGGCCCTTTCTTCTATGTCTTCTTTTGCCAGGGATTGCATGGAAGTTATGGGACATGTGACAACTCCTTATATTTGCTCTTTAAGGAGGGGAGCCATAGTCCATGCTTGAGCTCTATACCTTTGGCAGGGTATATCTCAAGTATGGTGAGCTTGAGACAATCTAGTTAATTGGATCTGTTTCTATTTGGACTGTGTGTTAGCCTATGACTCCTGTCAGCGGAATAAGGGTGGAGGTGATATAAGGGAGGCATGCATGATACATTCATTCATGAGCAAACTATATTTATCTAAATGTATGAGTAATGTAATATTGTTGTATTTAGAGGCCACAAATTATTTTGTGGAATATAATTATTTGTAAAATAATTGTACATGATTTGTTAGTGTATGTTAGATGTTTTCAGTAGTTACTGAGATGTCGATCTCACTCCAGTATTAACAATTTTAGGTGAATGATCTAACAATAAGCAACTGAAGACACTTGAGGGGTAAGCACGTTGAGTTATATTTATTTTGTCATGGACCTAAGACTTTAAAATGTTTTATTTTTTTTATTTAAATTTGTCACTACGACTTGGATTTCTGGGAGTGTAAATATAATTTTATTATAAATTTTATATGATTTTGGAGGGTGTTACAACCCACACACTTCGATCATAATACTCACATCCTCTCATCAAACCCTAACATAAAAACACTTCTTATTCCCTCCCTTTCCAAAACCAGCCGAGCCTCCCCTCTCTTTCTCATCTTCTTCATCTCCCCAGCAGCATCTCCGGCGAGCTCGGGCGGCGGCGGCAGCTTCCTTCACTTCCGGCGTCGACCTCACTTCCTCCTCTTCCCTATTTTCGCACCTTCTTCCTCGTATTCTCCTCTCACAACTCTCTCTCTTCGTTTTCATCTATTTCTTTTGATCTCCCCACCTCAAGCAGCGACGACGGGGAAACTCCGGCGGCGGCACGCAGTAGTTCGGCCCGGAGCTCAGGTGAGTTTTACTCATAGATTCATATACATATATTTCTTCACTTGGACTCGGATTCCTCACTCCTCTTTCTTCCCCTTGCGGTTTCGAGTCGGCCAACGTGTTGAGCGACTGTTTTCCGGCGAAGCACGACGGAGATGATTGCCGACCAGACCTGCGAGCTCGGGCTTCAACATTAGGTGAGTTTCCCTCTGATTTATACCCTTTTCTCCATTTTTGGCGCGATCTGAGAGGGATCCGAAATTCGGTTGGGGTTTGGAGTTGTGAAACCAAGTAGAATGAAGCATAAACTCTGATTTGTCAGCCTTTTAGAGGATTAGAAGGTTAAATTTAAAGTTTTGCAAGTTTAGTTAAACTTTAAGCCTGATTTACACATACTTATTTCAGTATAGACTTATGACTGTCATGTAAGTTCCTGAAGAGATTGAGAGAGTAATGGTTGGCATAGAAGCTTATTTGAGCATTAGAAGGCACAATTCTGACATTGGTTTATCCTTTTTTGAAAGTAATGATGAAACTTAGAGATGTCTTGGGGACAAGGTTAGCTTGTTCTTAGCCGCTGCTTAATCAAGATTTTACTTATTAACCATATATTATCTTTGTATTCCCCTTATACTTTGTATAGTTTGAGTCTTAGTGTTAGTAATTTATGTAGTCAAGGAATTGCTGTATCTCCATGTTAAAGAAGTGGTTTGGTGGTCGGTGATTGTCAAGCCATCTATTTCATGATAACTCATATTTTGATAAAGCAAAATATTCATATTGTTTGGAAAATACCTAGGTTGGTAATTGCAGCTGTTATAAAGGTGATTATTGAACATAATAATAACCTTTTATAATAGCTGCACCAAAATATGCCTTTAACTATTTATTCCTAGGGTGGTGACTGAAGGACACCGAATTTACTGGTCGGTGTAGTGCCTCGAGACCACTCATTCAAGATATTTATGGACCTCGGGGTAAGCGGAAGTTACCCCCGGGTATCGTTCTCTTGGAGGAGCCTAAAATGTAATTAATTACCCTAGAAACTAGACGAAAAACTTGTTGAAATCAAGGAAAGTCCTTTTTAATTAAAATTGGGAAATGTTTTGTATGATCAATATTATAATAAAAGAAAGTTTAGGTTAAATGTGATTATGATATTCTTGATGGATGGGAGTTTAAGAAATCATCACTTCAAAAGATTTTTCAGGGAGTATTAATATTGTTGGTTTTCAAATTGAACCATAGAGGGACCCCTCTAGGTTAGACTTAGACTAATTTAATTAGTGCCGGAACCCCAAACATTACTTAAATAAATCTAAGCTGATTAAGCTCTAAACCTAAGGACTAATTAATTATGAAGGACTTATGATCCACAATCTGGGCTACCCCACAATTGCTCTAAATTAATCTTGTAGCTTCAATTTATTAATGGCCACCCAAATAATAAATTGAAGCTAATCAAGATTGACGTCCAATGCCACAAAATAATTAATAAATCCTAATTGTCATTTCATGCATGTAAATAAATTTGACCCACAATCCACTAGCCAAGCCACCTTGTACTAGCACATAATTTTCACCAAGAGAAAAACAAAATCATGAACCCATAAATTTTATAAATCTCAAAGCTAAAACGCATCAAATCAAATATTCAACAAGAATGAAATAACATAAACAATATAAATGTAGTTTCAATCCCTAATACAAATATCACAAATACACTCCTAGAACCCTAGAAAAGCATAAATGTAAGAAAGGAAGAGGGATTAGAACTACAACTCCCCTAGAGAAGATTCAAGTTCCTTCCTTCGCTCCCATCATCAAGAACGAGAGAGATTTAGTTTAAGAGGTGGATGGTGGAAGAGGTATTTAGGGTTGTAGAAAATTAGGTTATGAGAGGTTATGATAAGTTGTGAGGGGTTATGTGGGGTTATGATAGGTTAGGGTTTTCTAAGGTTTATGAGCATATATATAGTTATCTGCTTCTCCTCATTTTTAGAATTAAGTTGTTATGCTGCTCCTTTAATTTCTCCTCATTTGAATTCAAAATAACTGTATCATAAGAGCTGCTTCCTTGACTTCTTCCAAGCTTGTTATCTTTATTCCCCCTTTTTCTCCTTGTTCTTCTTTCTACATTCAAATGATATAAAATCAAATAATAATAATAATAATAATAATAATATCAAAATTCAGTTTCTTCACCCATGCATATCTCAACTAAATTCCCACAATTTTAGCTCATTTTACTTCAAATATATTAAAATATTTATATATATAATTCAGAAATTTGAAGTTAATTAATGGTCAATTTCTCAGAATATGTTAAAAACATCAATTTACCATAATAAAATCATATTAATATTAGGGTTTGTCAGTGACATAATAATAACCACTTACAGATTTGTTTCAATGGTTAGTATTTGTATGTTCTCAAATTTTGATCATTACTTGCACTAAACAAGCTTTGATTGATATTATTGGCATATCTAATTTTGATCATTGTGTTTGCCGAAATTCTTGGCAGCCATGAGAAGAATAGAAGTTATGCTGCACAAATGAGGTCTACAGAGGGAAGTTCCAGGATGGAAGTAATGTTTCATTTATAATTTCATCTATATATTTGTCTGCTGCTTCTTCAACTGGACTGAGATTAGTTGAAGTATTTCTTTTTATTTCTTGGGAAAATTGGAGCTAGAGATGATGCTGGGAAAGAGGGTAAAGTTCGAGAGTGAAGCATTCACTATGAATACATTTTTAAGACATAAAAAGTGTGTACTAAGAAAGACTGTGGTTGAAAGAAAGCCTACCCTCCATCAACAGAGGTTAAGCTTTATTAAAATAAAAAATGCTTTACTGATTTGCTTTGATGTTTCCTTGTCTATACTCCTATTTATCATTTTGATTGCGTATGATGTTTCATTGTCTATACACTTATTTATCATGGTGAAAATTACCAGGGCCTTAAAAATTTTATAAATTCTTCCCGGGATCTCATAACAAGTTTACAGAAGATTGATGGTGACAATTATCCAGAGTACCAATGCTGCTCCATTATATTTTGTAGCTGGTCTCCTTTCATTTTTTGATCTTAATTGTTTTTGTGACATGGAAGATTGACCTATACTACCATTTTGCTGAATGATTTCCCTTTTTCTAATTTTTCAAACAGACTCTCTACCAAATGTTTTTTATAATTACTGGCCAGGATTTAGGCTGCTGTGGAATACCGTCAAGATTTTTCTAGATCCCAAAACAACTTCAAAGATTTATGTATGAGAAAATGCTCTTGTATAGGTGTTTAAAAGTCGATCATGTTTTTTATAAGGCTGCTGATGTTTTTTCCTCTTTACAATTGTTGGAAAATACCACATAGGTTCTTGGAAACAAGCGCCAGAGCAAATTGCTTGAAATTATTGATGTTAGGTAAGAATAAGTTTTATTAATCTCATGCTTTTCCATTTCTATGTATGTTATGATTTTCACACTTGTATATAATTTCTTTTTTTCCAGTTGACCAATGCATATGTTTCTAGCATCATGGAGTAAATTCCAGTTGACCAATGCTCTTGGAGGTGCTTGCATTTGTGCAGATTAGGGAGGTTGCCTCAGCTCTGATAAAGGGCCCTCGAAAGCCCTTTAATAGTAAAGGTTATAAGATGGCCATACTCCCCTTTAATTGCAATTATATGTTTGAAATTGTGTTTTTTTCAACCAAAACTTAGAAGAGACTAAAACAAAATCAACATTATTTTTTCTTGCAGGAGGAGAAGGAACAGGTTATCCAAACACTACTCTTTGTGGCTGGAATAAACACATTGCTACAAACACTGTTTGGAACTCGACTGCCTGCCATAATTGGAGGGTCTTACACATATGTTCTAACCACAATCTCAATTATTCTGGCTGGTTGATTCATTGATGTTTCAGATCCTATATAGGTTTGTGGATTAGAATCCATTTTCATATATTAAATGGTGCTTGGTTGATATGCATGTTATATCATTTAATGTTGTAATAATATGCAAAATGCTAATTTCTTTGTGATAGATATTGTTATCTATTATAGCCTTATTAAATTATCATTCGTCAGGGGATTAACCTCTAGTATTCAAATCCACTGGAAATGGGGGATGAATTTTAGTCTCAGTCCCAGACTAAGGCTTTATAACATTATTATATTATATGCATTATTTAATAAAACTATCTACTCACTTGTATTCTTGGCATCTTTACTTTTTAAAAATATGTTCAGATATTCAAGAGGATAATGCGGGCAATCCAGGGGGCTCTTATTGGTTCTTCAACTCTTCAAATAGTATTGGGCTTTAGTGGCCTCTGGTGTAATGTTGCAAGTTACGTCTGAATTTATTTGCTGTAAGTTGATAGTTTATTATTTCAACTTCTCAGTCTTCATATATAGGTAAAAATATCAGCATTGAAACGTGAACCTGATTGAGGATTTTCTTTTTCAGTTGTTATTTATAGACTTCATTTTCTAGAAATTGTTTTTTGAAAAAGATTGTGCTGACAGGTTTGAGTAGTTGTGCCATTGAATTTATGTAACCATAAAAACCATAAACTCGATAGTGAAAGAAGTAAACATTCTTGTGTATGGATGTAAAATTCATCAAGTGATATAAGTTCCAATTCTTTCTTCAGGTTCTTAAGTCCTCTCTGCAATTCCTTTGGTATCCCTTGTTGGCTTTGTGCTGTATGAGTTAGGTTTTCCTGGGGTAAGTATTATGTTACTTAATCACATATTCTCATGAGTTAAATTGATTAGAGCATCTGATATTGATGTCTTCTTTGGGTGCAGGTTGCTAAATGTATAGAGATTGGATTGCCAGAGCTTATATTGCTTGTGTTTGTTTCACAGGTAAAATTATTGACTGTGTCATACACTGTCATTAAACATGTTAAATTGCTAGAATAATCCTTAGCATTATAGTCATGTTTGATTTTGATTTCTTGGTTTTATTTACTTATTTAGCATGACAATTTTTTGTATTAATAGTAATGGTTGTCATGCAGTACTTTCCTATATTATTATTAGTTTCTTCATTGGATATGGTTGCAAATATTGGCTTAGTGGAACTTCATGAGATATGGAAGTTGTTTGTAACTCTATCCAATGGGTTTAGCACCCAACTTTAATTTGATCATATACTTTTTGGTGTTTAATAATTTAAATCACTAAATGAGTTAGTTTGGACTTATGCATTTGAGCAACTGTGACTTCATAGTATTTTTTGTGCTTATTTAAGGTTATTTGGTTGGTCGATCTATTTTGATACTTTACTTGTTTGATTGTAAGTTTGATTTTTGGAGTTTGTTAGTTTATATGCTAGGTGGATGTGTATAAAAAAGTAATGCTGAATAGAATTAGAACAGATTCAGCAGGGTGAGGAATATAAATATTTTAATTAAAAATAGGCTCTTTACATGCGCTCAAAGCGCATGTGTAGCTATCACCAAATACACCTCTTTACATGCGCTTTAAGCGCATGTATAGTGACCCTATACATGCGCTTTACGCGTCCTTCACATGCGCTTTTAGTAACAAAGCACATGTATAGGGGTATCGATACATGCGCTTTCTTTAAATAAAGCGCGTGTATAGGTATTCTATACATGCGCTTTTTAAAGCGCATGTAAACCCTTTCCCAGCAACGACATTGCCAGCGCTTT
This sequence comes from Mimosa pudica, assembly GCA_029929735.1. NCBI lineage: Eukaryota > Viridiplantae > Streptophyta > Magnoliopsida > Fabales > Fabaceae > Mimosa > Mimosa pudica. The sequence continues at coordinate 10,055,571 of JAKELP010000023.1, read as the reverse complement.
TTAAGCGCATGTAAAGGCAAAAATGAGCGCATGTAAAGGGGTTATTCTGTAGTAGTGTCAAACGGCTTGGATGGAAAGTGCTTGTGTTTGGGAGTTATGGGGACCCACTTGTGGACCGTGAGGTGGAGCTGGTGAAAAAGTTGGAAGAAAAGGGTGTGGAAGTGGAGGGTTATTTTGAAGGGGATTATAAGCATGCAGATTTCTCTAAGGAACCTACAAAGGAATTGGCTAAACAGATGTATGGGACTATCCATAAATTCATTACTCCATTAGTGGCTTAATTAGTGGCATTCATGTTATTTGGTCATGTATTCTAAGCCAATGTAATATCGATCCAGTTCTTTTTAATATTAGGGATTTGGTGAACTGGATGATACTTTTAAATCATGATGAGCATCTTAAGCAAAATAATAAAATGGCCGTTTTCAGAATATCAAGACCATCATTGTTGATCAGAATTTATTATATTCTTAGAGAAATGGATTAGTGTCCATACAAAAATAGAGAAAAATGAATGTTATTTATATATAAAAAAAAGAGCGTTGTGTATATGCGTGCGCGCGCGTCACCACATTCTGTGATTGTTTGTAATGTTGCTTTATTATTCTAATTAACTTATGCTCCCCTCTCATGAATAGATCAGAAAATGTAGTTGGCCAAAAAAAAAGATCAGAAAATTTACAGCATATATATTGTGATACCTCCTGAATACTTCTTAAATATATAATTTATAAGTCAAAGCAAATTACTAGTTTAATTTAGAAAATAAATACGGAGATAAAATAAAAAATATTTTATTTTATTACTAAAACTTATTTCTGTACTAGGTCTCTCGTTTTGGAGATAGAATAGTGCCAAAATGACATAGCCAGCTGGCTGCTGTAGCACCGTATTTCTTGATACAAAATAACAAAAACTGTTTCAATCAGAAAAAAATGATTAAACAAATATGTCTTATTTATTGTTACTAATTTTCTTCTCCTGTCAACTGGTGCATGCTACTTGGTTTGGTTGTTTTTTTATGTGTCCTCCAACTCACTTGCCCTAAATGATGTGTTGATTTGGCTGAAGCACTCCTTATCTCAAATAAGGATAATGGGGTTATTTTTTCAAAGCATAATTTTATTTTTGAAAAACACAACCAGCAATCAGCTCATAGTGGTCATATTTCTCACCTTTATGATATTATTAGAGATTCCAAGTCAATTGTAGCATTTTGTGCTCTGACTTTTTAGGATAAGGCCAAAATGACAACTCAATCACAACACTTTGTCTCCCCTAATTTTTCATATACATGTCATTAGAATGTCATGGTAAAGAAATTGAAACTTCATCGGAAATCTTAAAGATGCATAATTATAAGTTTTGAAGGATCTTTTCTTTAGACATTCATTTGGAAGCGTATTATCATTCCTAATCATTTATAATTGGATTATGTTGCTTTCAACATACTCTAAATTGAATTCATCAATCTAGAATACCTAAGGAGAGTCTTACTATTTGAAATGTACGAAAGTATTGTATTGACTTCTATTGTTGGACTCTTTTAGTCAAGCATGTGGTTGTCATCTACCTCACCAGCCTTTTACTCTTGCTTGCTTTCAATCTGTAGTTTACTTTCTACTCATCAATTTAATGTTATTCCTTTTTGTTTTTTGGGATGAAATTCAAACTTTGTAACTTTTCTTTAATTAATATCATTTTATCCTTTTTTTCAAATAAAATATGCAACATCCTATCGCATGCCACATGATGAGTTCGATCCTTTCGTTCTCCAGAAAGAAGAAAATTAAAGTAAAGAAAACTCTTTCAAGTAAGCCGATTTCCCCTACTCATTAAAACGATAAGTAAGAAAGGCTAATCATTATTTAGAATGTGATATGATTAATCAACTTTCTCCAGTCAATTGAAAATATAATATAAGATACTCATTAAAACGACAAGTAAGAAACTAATTCCTCCATTTAATTGTGTCTACCTTGTTAACTACTCATCTGATCCATAATATAAAAACTAAAAATTTGAATGATTTTTATTCAAAATATAAGAACTCATATCACATTCTCTTCTTATTTAATGCGATTTTTCCTACTTTACCCCTAACTCTCTTTTATATTTATGAAGGTTTATTTATTTATTTCTCTTAAAAGTATCATTATAAATGTGGGTAATATTGAAAAAAAACATTAATTCCAAACACCCAACTAAGATAACTTTCACATGTTTTCTTAAGAATCATGTTTTGACTATTGGACTCTTATATTAGTGACATAAAGGAGTAAAATTAATACATAGAAAAATTTAATAACATTTGAACACTCACAAATACCTTATTTAAAAGGGAAAATAACAAAAAAAAACACTTGAATTTGAGTTGGACAAAATGGGGTCTCCAATTCCAACTTGGACAAATAAGGGATGGGAAATTTGCATTCTAGTCCCTGGGAAGGGAAATTATCACTTGAAGGTCCCTACACATTCCAAAATAATTATCAAGTCCCTTGGGCCTTTCCTGCAATTATTTGCTTATGTGCAATGACCATTTTGCCCTTATGAAAGCATAAAAACCCAAAACATGCACAAGATAAAAGTCAGGGACTTGCTACCGCGGGTGTGCCTACTTGCTATCGCAGGCTTGGGGACTTGCTACTGAGACGTTAAGTGACCAACATTCCCTCCCAAGTGTCATTCATATCTGAGGGCCCTTTAATAAAGCCAGTGACCACTTTTTGTTATTCCCCCGATATGTGCCACACCATGTTTTTCAAAAACCATTTTATTCACATGGGATGAGAGGGACTAGTCAGGGATGTAAGTGAAATTCTACATGAATGATTAATTTATGTCAAGTGTGAGTATTTGCATTTCATCATTTCTAAAGGGAGATTGATACTACACATCCGCTGACATGTTACTGCAGACAGGTCTGGACCCAGTTACTGCAGGTTTGCTGATCTGTAAACACAGTAACAAGTCCCCATGCCTGCGGTAGCAAGTAGGCACACCAGCGGTAGCAAGTCCCTGACTAGTCCCTCCCATCCCATGTGAATAAAATGGTTTTTGAAAAACATGGTGTGGCACATATCGGGGGAATAACAAAAAGTGGTCACTGGCTTTATTTAAGGGCCCTCAGATATGAATGACACTTGGGAGGGAATGTTGGTCACTTAACGTCTCAGTAGCAAGTCCCCAAGCCTGTGGTAGCAAGTAGGCACACCCGCGGTAGCAAGTCCCTGAATTTTATCTTGTGCATGTTTTGGGTTTTCATGCTTTCATAAGGGCAAAATGGTCATTGCACATAAGCAAATAATTGCAGGAAAGACCCAAGGGACTTGATAATTATTTTGGAATGTGTAGGGACCTTCAAGTAATAATTTCCCTTCCCAGGGACTAGAATGCAAATTTCCCAATAAGGGATAGTCTCCAATTTGTCCTAAATGAAATTTGTGACTTTGTGGCAAAAAAATAGTGAATGACGATTCTAGAGTAGTTATCAGCGATACTTGAGTAGTTAATGGATAATTATTCATGTATCGCAGTTAACTACCCTTGTATCGCTATTTACTACCATTCTCAATAACTACTCAAGTATCGCTGATAACTACTCTAGAATTGACATTCACTACTTTTTTTGTCACAAAGTCACAAATTTCATTTAGGACAAATTGGGGACTATCCCTTATTTGTCCAAGTTGGAATTGGAGACCCCATTTTGTCCAACTCAAATTCAAGTGTCATTTTTTTTGTCATTTTCCCTATTTAAAAGGGAAAAGGTATTCATTTGTCTATGCTTAAAACACGGGTGGAAGAAAGTATACAATCATAAAGCCAAATGTACTATCTCAATGTCTGTTTGGATATATTTCCAAAAGTTATTCTGGCTCCAAAACCTATATTTCGCACAAAGACATCCAAACACTCAATTTCTTTGGATAAATTATTTTGAGAAGAAAAACTAGTTTGGGGTTCCAAAAGCTATTTTGAGAAAACTACATTTTTCTCCTTTTCCAGTTTAAAGCTTCGATCTCTTATTTAAGAAAAACACTTATTTCAAATAAAAGAAACATGAAAGCTATTCATCCTAACAATTTTTCAGAAAAGTTATATTCTACTCAAAAGATATTCTTAAAAGTTATTCTCAAAAAGCTTAATCCAAACACTCTCATTTCATCAAAAGCTATTTTTCAGAAAAACTATTCTACTCAAAAGCTATTCTCCAAAAACTATTTTCCCAGAAGCTATTCTCAAGAAGCTGAATCCAAACAGACCCTTACTATATAGCATTTCATATTAATTGTCTGGTAGCTAGGCACCTATCATGTGCCCAAACAAGAGAGAATCCTAAGAAATGCATTGGAATTTATCCCTTTCATCCTAAATATAAGATTTAATTGACTTTTTTGGAAGACTAAGAGCAAAACAAGTTTGTTAATCATAAAATATTTGATATGTTATTAGATTATGTGTAATTTTATAAGTTAAGTATATTAGCTTGGATATAAAATTTAAACAATTCAATATATTAATTATTTATTTATATTTTTTAGGATTTTTCAAAATCGTTAACTAAGTCTTAAATCTTATATTTAAAATCGCAAGGGAGTATTTTTGCTCTATAAAAATATTTCAAACAGAAACGAAGGAGCAACAAAACCCGGGTTCACATTCCATACTCATCACAAAGATGAGTAATGAACTTCTCATCATGATTTATGTCATACAAAATTATTTCAATGGTTCAGATTTATTTAAATAAAATTTAATATTTTTGATAATTTTTTATTTTGACAGACACAAAATAAAAAATGATGTAGTAAATCTTATAACTATCATATATTAAAAAAATAATTTTATCTATGAAAAATTGTTTATTTAAAAATTTTAAATCTGGACCATTTTTTTTAAAATTTTAAATGGTCCAGATTTTATGTGAGCGATGAGAAAGCACCATCAGTACTCGAGCAAATCCGTTATAACTCTATATTTATTTTATTGTACCTTGTACAATCAAGTGATATACGAAAACTTAAAGATTCAAGCTTGAAGATGAAAGTATGTGTGTAGTTACTTACACTTGGGTTGTAGACTCCCAAGTCCTCCCTCACAAAATGAGAAAATGATGAAACTTTTTATATATATGGATGGTGATGATGCAGACAACACAACTAAAAGAAGAGTTATTACAATCACTGGCAGGTGATAATAAGTTACATCTTAGAACAAAATCAAATCCAATAGAAATTCAAAGAAACTTTCAGTTTTAATAGCAAGGAACAAAGAAATAGAGTAATATGACTACATGCGCATGGAATTATACTGACCTATGACTGAGCAAGATTCACTTTTTACATTGTGTTGAAAAAACAATGTGGAGGGAATAATTGAGCAAAAAAATGTAAGACAAACATAATACTCAATTAAATCAAAACTATGAAACTATAATATGAAGATAAAGAGGGAAAACTTGAAGGAGAGCCTCTTCCACTTCAACCAAAGAGTGAACAAAGAAATAGAGTAATATGACTACATGCGCATGGAATTATACTGAGCTATGACTGAGCAAGATTCACTCTTTACATTGTGTTGAAAAAATCAATGTAAAGGGAATAATAGAGCAAAAAAATGAAAGACAAACATAATACTCAATTAAATCAAAACTATGAAACAAAAATATGAAGATAAAGAGGGAAAACCTGAAGGAGAGCCTATTCTACTTCAACCAAAGAGTCATAACCAAATAGCCATCAATCCTCTAGGCGTCAAAATCAGCAAACACAAAACTCAGTCAGATTAGGCACGTTGTCTATGTTGAACAAAAAAAAGCAAAGGAAATTCAACTTTAATGAGACACTCAAACAAAAATGACACTCAAAAACATCTTGCATGTCATTCAAAATTTCATAACATTGATGCAATGGCTGAGGCAGAAACAGTCACAACTACTTTAGCTTCAAAGGGAACTTGATAATCCTCAAGATTCTCCTTGAATGCACAACGCGTTTGAGAAAACTATAAAAATTGGAAGTGAAGATAATGAAATCCAGCTAAAAAAACATGAGGGGGCTATGAAAAAGTTATGTAAAATGGATAGGATGCAACATCTTTACATTTACCCTACATTTACCTTTGCATTTGAGCAATGTTTATACTCTACTAAACATACAATTGCAGTAGTGAATGAAACATATGACAAAAAGAAGATACTGCATAAAGCAATCTTCTCCCTCATGTTTAAGCTACAACAACATTTAATCTTAATTATCACCTCTTCGTTAAACTTGAATCCACCTCCCATCCCTGATCATATGTAGATCCTGCAGAAATAATAGTTACACAAATAAGGTTAAGGCATAGATACAAGATAATGAACACAATCTACATATATAAATCAACTACCCCTTCAAGGTACATAAATATGTAAGATGCATATCATGTTTAGGGTAAGATGAGAACCATGAATGTCGGGTCACATTTCAATCATTTTTTGTATACATTTTCTTCTCTTTTCTCCCAAATTTCAAAATGATTGTCTTCACCTGGCCAATTATTGACTACGTGGATATTCAAGTGATTTTTCTTTTTGACACACTTGATAAGGATACTAATTCCTTTGCCATGTGAGTCTGGTATTGATCACACTTATAAACTAGTTTTGGAAGAAAAATTTAGGCAAATTGATAAATAAACGACTCATTTTACATTTTTAGTATTTTCCAAAAAACCAATTAAGTCTTATATTTGAATATAGCAAGTATTTGCATTGTAAAAATATCTCAAAAAAACCGTTATGCTATACAGTATTTATTTATTTTTATCAGAAAGTTATGCTATATTTATTGGGCAAAAAACAAAAGACACTTCTAATGATCTCTACATAAAATGATGTGCAAATATCAATATAAAACTCCTCGTCAGCAAAAACACTAAAACACTCGAAGTTCACCTCACAGTCACAATGTCACTCTCACTCATCATCCCCTCCCTCATATTCCTCTCCGCCTCACATTCCACAGCCATGGATCCCTACAAGTTTCTCCACATCATCCTCAATCCAAACGGCACCCTAACTCGCTTAGACAAACAACCAGAATCCCCCGCCACACCTGATCCTAGCCCTTCCAATCCTGTTCTCTCCAAAGATCTCACCATCAATCCATCCCTCAACACATGGGCTCGCATCTACCTTCCCCACCATTCTCCATCTTCTTCCCTTCCCAAACTACCCCTCATCGTCTTTTACCATGGCGGAGGCTTTATCTTCTTTGCCGCAAACTCAACTTATTTCCACAACTTTTGTGTCCAACTAGCTCTAAACACTCAATCCGTCGTCGTTTCAGTTAACTACCGCCTAGCTCCTGAGCATAGGCTACCAGCTGCTTATGAAGATGCTTTGGAGGCGTTGCACTGGATTAAAACCTCTAAGGATGAGTGGTTGACACGTGTCGTTGACTATTCCAAGTGTTATCTTATGGGAGAGAGTGCTGGGGGTAATATCGCCTACAATGCGGGTCTACGTGCAGCCGCGGAGGTGGATCAACTTCGACCGTTGAAGATCCAAGGGTTGATATTGGTGCAACCATTCTTTGGAGGTGTGAAGAGAAGTTCTTCAGAAGAGAGGTTAGCTAATGACACAAATATTCCTCTGCCCGTTACTGATCTCATGTGGGAGCTTTCTCTGCCCGTTGGGGCTGACCGTGATCATGAGTATTCCAATCCAATGGTTGAGAAGGGATCTAAGGGTTTGAAAGCCATCGCACGGCTTGGATGGGAAGTTGTTGTGTTTGGATGTTTCGGGGACCCACTTGTGGACCGTGAGATTGAGCTGGCTAAATCATTAGATGCACAGGGTGGACACGTGGAGGGTCATTTTCATGGTGAAGATAAACATGGAGTGTTTGTGGGCCAGCCTACACAAGGCAAAGCCATTGAGCTATACGACACAATCAAGAAATTATTCACCACACATCATTAAGATTTTTAATTTATTCACTTAATTCAACATTGGAGTAGACGTGACGTTGTAGTAGGTAGTTTTGCTTTTATTTTAATATTCCTAATAAAGAGTGCTTATTTATTATATTTGAGCACTCGAAGCATAGATGTTTCTAATGGAAGAAAGAGACCAATGTATTGATCCTTACAAGCACCTTAAGATAGTTCCCAATAATGATGGCACAATCACGCGCCTCCGTGTGGACCCACCAGTGTCACCGGTGTCAGATCCTAGCCGTCCGATTTCTGTTATCACCAAAGACATCATGATCAACCCAGAATTCAACGTCTATGTTCGACTCTTCCTGCCTAGGAAGAAAGCACTGAATGATTCCACTCTAAAGCAGCAGCTTCTACCTCTGATTTTATACTTCCATGGTGGCGGGTTCATCTTATTCAGTGCAGCCTCATCCATGTTTCATGACTTTTGCATAAACATGGCAAACGACGTAGAAGCCATCGTCGTTTCGTTAGAGTACCGTCTTGCTCCTGAACACCGATTGCCTGCGGCGTATGATGATGCCATGCAAGCGTTACACTGGATAAAAACCCAACAGGACGATTGGCTCAAGGAGTTTGCTGATTATTCTTCTTTTTATCTTATGGGAAGTAGTGCGGGGGCAAATATAGCGTACAACGCGGGTCTACGTGTGGCTGCGGACTTGACATTTTATGAGCCGTTGATGTTGAAAGGGTTAATATTGGTGGAGCCATTTGTCGGTGGGATTGAAAGGTGTGGTTCTGAATTGAAGATGGTGAATGATCCTGTGCTTCCACTTTGTGTGAGTGATTTAATGTGGCAGTTGTCGTTGCCCGTTGGATCGAGTCGTGATCATGAGTATTGCAATCCGACGGCTAGGAAGGATGATGAGAAGAAGATGGTGATGGAAAAGATGAGGGAAATTGGATGGAGGGTGTTTGTGATTGGGTTTGAGGGGGACCCACTTGTGGACCGTCAGAAAGAGATGGTGACGTGGATGGAGGAAAATGGTGTAAAAGTAGAGGGTAGTTTTGAGGAAGGATATAATCATGGGGTTGAACTTCGTAATCCTGTTAAACAAAAGGAGTTATTTTCAAAGATCAAGACCTTTGTAGGTTCTTTATAGTACGTCTCATGTTTATTGACAAATGGAATTTAAATAATATGAATGGTTTTAATTCAATTACTTATTCGCATTTTCTTTTTAATTTATAAAAAGCTTTCTATGTTCTGCATTGAGTGTTTTTTTTTTCTTCCCACCAACTACCGCAACTGTGTAGATTAATTACTTCATATTACTATCAATGTTGAGTTAAAGGATATTTTAATAGTGGAACATCGCAATAACATGTTTTTTAATTTAAGAATTGGTTAACATTTTATGATCATGATGTTAGCATATTACTATTTTTTATGTTATCAAGGATACATTGTTTATAAAGGTAAAAAAAAAGGATACATTGTTTATATTAGTCATCAATAATATAAGTGTTCAAGTCCCACATTGGCATTTTAATTAGATATGTGAAAGGGTGATGAGCCTCAAGCCGAATAATAGTAAATCGAGGCATGGGATGTTAGATAACTCACAATAATTAATGGCAATAATATGCAAGGCGGCTACAATATTTGATATTGACACATGTAACAAAACATTGATCAATGATTAATGATAAAGGCACATTGAAATTGAATTTTAATTGGTATTTAATGAAGCCACATATTAACGAGCTTCAACATCATCTAATCCTCTCTACTGTATTCACCATGTTCGAATTCCCTGAGATCCTCACCAACTCCTCCACATCGCTCGCAATCCAGACGGCACATTCACTCGCACACTTTGAGACCCACATACACCTCCCACATCTGATCCCAGCCCCCAATCTCTTTCTTCACAAATTAAAGGACATACCAGAAGTCTCGAGTTCGAGCTCTGGGAATGCAGCCTGTCCCTTGGCCAGCACTTTACCCTTAAGTGGAGGCCCCGGTGCGGATCTGGATTAGTCTGAGCCCGTTGAGTTCCCCGTGACATTGGGGCTGGCCCAGGATACCGGATTAAAAACTCAAAAAAGGACATCACCATTAACAAATCCAACAACACTAACACTTTGCTTCGTCTATTCCTCCGTCGCACAAATCCAACAACACTAACACTTTGCTTCGTCTATTCCTCCGTCGCAGAGCATTTACTTTGTGCCATGAGTCGTTTTTTTTTTCGTCCTTACCAAGTTATTCATTTCTTTTTCAAAGAGCATATATGAAACTTATGTGTGCATGGGTTTTGAGAGAGAGGGTATTAGATCATGTAAGAAAAATTGATTAATGATTGTTAGAAAATTTCTTTCGAAAGACCAAAGTTTAAAATGAAATTCTTGTTAACAAAATTTTCATAAATGGTTATCGTATAACGTGATATTATAATGGAGTAAAAATTTTGCCAATTATAAATAAAAAATATGTAAAGTATTAAATAAGCTAACGAAGTGAGGTGACCTAACTTCGTATCAGTCATGCCTTATAATGTGCATGGGGTGTGACACTTTTAATTTAATTTGCTTTTACATAATTTGTATGTCCTGGTACTCAGAAGGATTATGCAATGAAAGTTGTTTTTCTAGAGCTCTCTTTAGTGGTAGATGTTTGGGAAATATTTAAGCATAAGTATCCCATCATAACCGGTGTTCTTATATTGTGGACATTAATTGTTTGTTTTCTTAAAAAACATTATACCGTGCCAAAAAAAAAATTATAATACTGTTAAATAAAAACACACAGGCAAATGATGTGATGTAATACGAAGAAACAGATTCGTTTATTTTTAATTGAATTGAAAGGAGATATATCACAACTTAAACACAAAACAAGTAGCTAAAACAATGATAGCTTTGTATCACCTCTTCTATGGTAGCAGGCGCATATGATCTAAAGAATTAGTGTCATTCACAAAACGCATGGACCAACAATATATCACCCTAGTTTATTTCACCGTCATTATTGGTCAAACGTTGAAGACCGTCGGTTGAGGGTATTTTTAGACCATTTTAGTTACTTTGGGTGTAATATTGTACCACCTGTTAGTTTATGGTGGTGGGTGGTCCAGGGTGGTTACTTTGATTATAAAATAGGGGCCATTGCCCTTTTTTATTTAATACTTCCTTCGTTCCTAAATATAAGATCACTTAAACAAATTTGGAGAGATTAAGGAAGACATTACAATGAGTTAGGATTACATGAAATTTCCAAAATACCCCTCACCTAAGTTTTAAAAATATCCCCTCACCTTCTTCAAACCACTATTTTTTGAGTGAAGGGAGTATAGGGGTAATTTGGAAAAAACTTGATTCAAATTAGAAAATGATCTTATATTTAGGAACAAACCCTCCTCCCTAAATTGATCTTATATTTAGAAACGGAGGGAGTATTACATACTACCTCCGGTTCTAAATATAGGACATAATTGACTTTTTTGTGGAGAGATTAAGGTTGCGAAATAAGTTATTGAATGATGACATATTTGATCTATTTTTAGATTATCCATTAGTTTATAGGTAAAATAAACTAGTTTAAGGGAAAAATTAGGTAAATCAATCTATAATTAACTTATTTTACTTTTTTAATGATTTTATAGAAAAAGTCAATCAGGTCTTATATTTAGGACGTGAGAACTAATATTATAATAATAGGCGTGATGTATATATATACAGCACCTAATGTGGACTCATATGTATATTACCGTTACATGAGACCCTTCAATTTCCTCAAACTTAAACCTCAAACCCTCACTTTGTCTTTCCTCAAACTCACGGACCCTTGGGCTTCCTCCTTGTTCCTCCGCCGAAAACCTCAAGCTCCTTTGAATCCTCTCAAATCCTTCCAATCCTTCCTTCTTCATCTGCCGAGCAGATCGGGTTTGGAGAGGACATGAAGATGGAATGTATTTAGCTGCTTCTTCTTCTTATGGCTATGGGTATGAAACCATTTTGGCTGAGAGACTTCACTCATCTAATTCTTTGTTTCCTTTCTTTTTCTTTTCCATAAACCTCTTTCTTTCATTTCATTCCATATTTTAATCCTACCCATTTAACCAAAATCCAAACTTTTTCACTTTATAAAGGATTTGACTCTCTCTGCGTCTTCAAATTCAAATCAATATGGCCTAGAAAGAAATGAAGTAATAATGTCTGCGTATCAGAAGTTATGTAGGCATTTGAAAATAATCATTTATATAATCATAATTAGGACATACCCAAATCATAAGTTTTGACATGATCCAGTTATTTTACCCTTGAACATTTTATATGAAGTAAATGTGTGTTTCTGTTGATTGCTGGAAAATGACACTATAAGGTACACCACGGCTTTTAATAATTTTTTGTGTGCACTTTATCTATTTAGTTTACTTGTCTGGATTTATGCCCCTCCCCTTCTCAATCGAGATGGATTTGCACTGTGACCATCTTCATGGCGAAGCGTGTGTACGAAGTCTGGAAAGGAATGTGTTGTTTTTATTACATACATTGGAATGCTATCAATGTATTGATTCTTTTATGTTGTGTGGACTTTTTTCAGTTTCATTAAAAACTATATTCTCGGTCACTTCCTGCTCTGTTTGGGGACATCATTTTTGTTCTAGGAAATGTTTCAAGTCACAATTTTGAGGACACTGTAAGTTCGTTTTTTAGCAATGTGTAGTGAGTTGTGATTATCACTTCCTTTGTGAGGGTCTTTTTAAAAATATGCAATTACAGGACTTATATATATAAAATGCTATGGCTTTGGAAACTGTCATAATTAATGTTTCTTGCATTTGAGTAGTATGCTTCTCTTATTTGCTTGAGTACTTAGATGGGTCTGCCTCTCTCCTTGATGGTTGATGTTGACTAAGTTAGAATCCTATGATCAAACAAGCCTTGAAGTGGTGTGGAACATATATGTGCATGATAATTTGGATAGGCATAATGTAATTATATGTCTATTTGATGTAAAGTATAAATATTGCATTGCTTTAAGTATTTTAAAAATCTAGCAGCCTTTTTGGAAACATCTGTTGTCCTGTCCTTAATTTTATGTTGCTTAAACTATGAATTCTACTTCTTCATTCTGTATCCAGCAGGTGGGGATATCACTTTTCTGTCTTGGATTGGTAATTCGTTATGGCAGATGTCAGCCATCAAGCTGCAGCTATAGAACCATTGGTGTCTAAATGAGTTTCAGCTTGTTTAAATGGTATCTTTCCATTGAGGATTTCCTTGTCAAGGTTTGGTTGTGGCAAGAGAGATTTTTCTCATAATTATTCTAATTTCGATTGATTGAGTTGAATGTCAAAACTTGTTAATGTTTTACTGTTACTCTTGTAGGCATCAGGGTTGGTGGGGTGAGGTTGGAGGTTTATCATTTATGAAAGTTGCTTTGCGAAAGAGAAAGGTGAATCTCATTTGCGCTTTTTTTCATCTATTGTGAATTATGTTTTGAATATGCAGTTAACACAATTTTGTTGGAAAACTGAGCTGGGAGTCAAGTTAGTTTGATTTTAGCTTCTTTTATCGAATGATAAGAATTATGTATTTGCTGATAGTGTAGATTGTAGTTGTGTTGCATCACCTTGTCATGTATTTTAGTAATTTTATCACTTTAATTAACTTCAGCCTTACTGTAATTAGTGTTGCTCCACCTATATGTTTCTCCTTTTACCCTATAAGTGCAATTTATGTTTCACTCTAGGTGGATGAAGTAGCCTTTAGGTTAGACTGATTCTAGAGTCTTCTCAAATATAGAATGCTATGAGTTGGGTGTGGTTCATAGGTTTTGTCATGCTATCTTTCCGGTACATTTTTATTGTGTATGATATTCCAATTGATTTACTGATCTTAATTACCTAAATTCTTGATATAGCAAATATTGATGGTATAACTATGCTTTCTATTTTATTTTTATATATTTGATAAAAATGTTGTATTTATTTGTTTATCATTCTATAATGCTACATCATTATTTCTATTATTGTCGTTATCTTAATTGTTGTTTCCACTGTTGTTGTTGCTCTTGTTATTATCTTCATTGAATTTGCTGCATTTTTCATTAGGCTAATTATTTTTGAAGCATTTTGGTTAGATTATATAAACAAATATAAACAAATGCATTCTCATATCAATGGTACTGTACCAATTGAATTTAAATTAAGCCATAAGTTATTTACACTCATCTTCATTGTGGTTCCTTCTGATAATGAGGAGAAGCATCTCTATCATATACCAACCTAGAGGATAAACCATTTGAAATGATGAATATGTATGTTGGAAGAGGGCTAGTGTGGTAATCATGTGATAGTTAATGCACTCAGTTACTTGTCATATATGGGATTTAGCTTCTACTGACCAAATTTCACATTGTCTTCTGCTACTTATTCCTTATTTTTATATAAACTCTGTTGCAATTTTTTGAACGTCTTTCTTCGTGTTCAATTCTGTTCAATGATTTTGGGCTAAAATGGTTGTAGTGGGATTGAATCATTAGGGAAATATTTGGTGTTTGACCATATTTATGATTGTGGAAAAGTTTTGCACCAATTAACATATAATTTGACAGCAGTGTTGTAATAAATCTACTTTTGCTATACCTTAAGTGTTATGCCAGAGTTATCTGCTAGAAGGGGTAAATCAGAAAATATGTACCTTGTTCTTTGATTTTCACTTTATTTTTAACTGGTTTTTTATATTTAATGACATTGAAATATACAATCTTTAATCTCACTTTCTTGCCTATGTTTTTATTCTATCTCTTTTATTTTTCACTTCATGAAAGTGGGCTGTGGATTAGGTAAGGTTCCCTTTGTTTGTAGTTAATTAATTTTGGTTGTGTTGATTATTAATTTCAAGTTTTTTCGTAATTGGTTGCCATAATTCAGGATAAAGAGTTCATATTCTAGAATGAGTGGTTGAATGTGTTATAATTTTTGATATAGTCATGATAATTGGTGTTCATCCTATAGTCATGATATTGTTTATCATGCTATAATATGTTTGGCATATATAGTTTAGCCTGATTGATTGCTTGTTTTTTAATATTTTCATTTCGAATTTCCCTTCAGTCTTACATGTATTTTACATGTATTTTACATGTATTTTACATGTATTTTTGTACATCCTCTATATTTTCTCTTCTGATATAGGAGTATCATTTGAACTAGTGTAGCCTTACCTCCTATTTGCCAGATTCATGAGAGTAATTTTAATTATATGGTTAAAAGCATGAGTTTCTCTAGTATGTTAGTTGGGTGTTTGTAGTTGATGTTTTTCCATTATTGTCCAAAAATTATGATACTTTTAAAAGAGAAATACATAAGAATAATTAACTATGAGATAAATACTTTTATACGTAGTATTTTGCATTAAAATCAATCAAACTTTGGGCTCTTATATTATAAACCGGAGGGTATTATGGTAACTAAATCGTTTAGATTTATTTCTTTATATGTCACTTTTTCCCTTTTGTATTTAATTGTTTATTTGCCATAAAATTAATCAAAACTAAGCACTAAATAATAAAATATTGTGCCTGGCCTTTTAATCAAATCAGGCCCTAAAATGGCCTGAATCTAACCAGGCCAGACCAGGTCTTACTAGGCTAGGCTGCAGGCCTTACCAGGCCGGTCTGGCCTATTCCCATCCCTACTTGCCCGCAAAGCACTAGATCACATTTTCCCCACCAAAAAACTTAAGTTTATAATAAGCTACCTCTTATCATTTGCTTCCATGGAAGTGGCTTCACCTATTACAATGCAGCCTCCACCGTTGTGCATGACTTTTGTTCAAAGATGGCAGAAGATGTTGATGTCGACGTGGCCTCCTTGGACTACTGGCTTGCACCGGACCACCGGTTACCGGCAGCGTACGAGGATGCCGTGGCGCTTCACTGGATCAAAACCGCTCCTGATGAATGGTTGACTCGGTTTGTTGACTTTTCCTTCATAATAATAATGTGGTAATTATTTATGGCCCCATTATTCCATCTAATTTATGACTGGTGAGTGATTTTGTTAAAGGAGGTACTCATGGATGGGATAGAGTTTGTTGATCCTTCAATAGCTTCGCGGTTCATTAAAGTTGTCAAACACTATAAATGTGTTTTCATAATTATTCATATTACAAGGTCTAATAATATTTTCTAATTCATTTTTATAATTATTTTCCTTTTGTTCTCTCTTATTCTGATTTCACTCAATTTTTCTTTCCATTCAAGTAGTAAGTGGTATATGTAAAGATCATCAACTTTTACCTGAGCCTGAGTTTTTCCGGGATATCATTCAATTTTCATTTCAAATTGTGGTGCAATAAACAATCAATTCCAAATGAACTAAAAATATGATGGACCGCGAACCTTTTGTGAGAACCAAAGCAATATATAATATGGACAACTTTGATGAAACGAAAATTGTAGTTGCAGTCTCTAGTGTATATCAAATTGACTTTTTTAGAAAAATAAATATATAAAACAAATCATTTAAAGTATTTATATTCATCTATTTTCCTCAAAATTAAATTACTTTACATATAAACTAAAATGTAATAAAATTATATATAAATTATAATACGTGAAAATTTTGTGGTCTCTTAGAATTCCTTACTTTTTTTAAAAAAAAAACAACACTTGAGTTTACATTCAGTACGAGAAGGAGTGTTAACTTAAAACTATAAGTTAAAGAGATAAAATATATAAAAATATGTTACATTCAAAACGAACATTCACCCCAAATCAGGTTTTATGATCATCACAAGACAATGTTATAATAAGTCAAAGTCAATAGTGTAGTTGGCCACAGGTCATTACTCATCACCTTAATTAGTTGTTTTATAGAGTACAATTCTCATAAAACGGCTAGAGGAATCAGATAGCAGCAATAAAAGCACCTCAACTTCATCTTCATTTTCATCCTCATCCAAATAGAGAACAGAAAAAGCCCAAACTCATATTGTATAGTATCATATACCATGGCATCACCTACTGAATCTGAACCCTTTGACCCTCACCAGATGCTCCAAATCGTCCTCAACTCCGACGGTTCTCTCACTCGCAACATCAAAGAACCACGTACACCCGCCACATCTGATCCCAACCTCCCTATCTCTGTTCTCACCAAAGATCTCACCATTAACCAATCAAACAACACATGGCTCCGATTATTCCTCCCCCGCAAAGCACTGGATCATAGTCACCCTCCCTCCAACAAGTTCCCTCTCATCATTTTCTTCCATGCAGGTGGCTTCATCTATTTCAGTGTAGCCACCACTTTCTTCCATGACTTTTGTTCAAAGATGGCGAACGACGTCGAAGCTGTGGTCGCCTCCGTTGAGTACCGTCTCTCTCCAGAGCACAGGCTTCCGGCGGCCTATGATGATGCCATGGAGGCTCTGCACTGGATAAAATCTAGCAACGTTGACTGGGTACGAGAATTCGTTGACTTGTCCAACTGTTATGTGATGGGGAGCAGTTCAGGGGGTGCAATCACCTATCATGCTGGTCTACGGGTAGCTATGGAAGGCCTTCATAAGGATCTTGAGCCCATGAAGATCAAAGGGCTGATATTGCGTCAGCCCTTCTTCGGTGGGACCCAGAGGACGGACTCAGAAGTGAGGCTAGAGAAAAACCCTATTGTTCCTATGTGTATGTGTGACTTGTTTTGGGAGTTAGCTTTGCCTGTGGGAGCAAATCTTGATCATGAGTATTGTAATCCGATGGCTAGGGACCTTCCGGAGAAGTTGGAGAAGATAAAGGAGATGGGGTGGAGGGTGATGGTGAGTGGGAATGGAGGGGACCCACTTGTGGATAGAGGGACAGAGTTGGCGAAAATATTGGAGGAGAAAGGAGTGAAGGTGGTGATTGATTTTGAAGAAGAAGGGTCTCATGGTGCTGAGTTCTTTGATGATATAGTGGCTTCCAGGCTCATTGGGGTGATCAAACAGTTCATTTCTTCGTCTGAGGTTTAATAAGGTAGGTGTCCATGATCAAGATGAGTTGGGAGAGCAAAATATATTGTAATTTGATGGACCAGATTAATCACAACGCTTATTATGATTTGATTTTACATTCTATATATGCACTAAAATATTTTTGCTAAAACTAAATATAAATCGTCTAAATCAGATCAAATGTTCTAGACATGTTAAGCCTGTTAGAATCTTAAGTTTTGATGAAGACTAAAATATGAAAGAACAAGTTAAACACTTAGAAAAAATTAGGGTAATATAGAACCACAAGTAAGAGTACAGCCGGATGTGGATTTACTTCCGGATGGATAAGGACTAGCGCTCACGGATGAATGACTCATCCCCCAGCGAAAGCAAGTAATTCATTAAGTCAGAACTCAGTCTAGGAATGTTAGAAGTATAAAATCCTTGAGACTAAGTTAGGACACAACCGGATGCAGAAATGCTTCCGGATGCTTAGTGACTAGCGCTGCCTATTGTAATAGGCAACACCGAGCGTCAGTGAATATAACTCTAAGTCATAACTTAAGTCTAGTAGGAGTACTTCCGGATGTGGAACTGCTTCTGGAAGTAAGAGAACTTCCTTAGACAAAATGAACTCCCACTGCATGTGACTATGTGTTAATATTGCTAGACTAACGTTCAAGTGCAGCACTGAGTGATGCTGCTTCCGGATGCAATCAGAATGTCAGAACGTACAACAGTGCAGTGTCAGAATGCTTTTTGGCAGAACAGAATTGTCAGAGTTGCTTTTCAGAGATAAAGCAAAGTCAACCCTGCTGAGCATTAATGGAGCATTAATGAGCAACGGTAACAATGGAATAACAGGTATATTCAAACGGCATTGTCACCTACCAAGAGAGATAATACTTGAAGACACTATATAAAGAAGCTCATCTTCATTTATGAAGATAACTGGGAGAAAATCGAAAGAAATCTAGAGAGAGAAACTGAGAGCATTCTTCAAGCATTCAAAGTTGTCCAGAAAAGCAAGAGAAGACTTAATACATTGAGAGTTCTAGTCATTTATTCATCTTGTACTCTTTGTAGTTAAGTCTTTTCATTTATTGAGAGCATTGATTGTACTTAAGTGTGTAACATCATCTGTTCTTAGAGAGAACTAAGTTTAGAAAATCCTTTATTTGAAAGGTTGAACCCTTACAGGTTGTAAGGGGGAGTGAGTCTGTAAGGTTGCAAGTGAACCTGGTGTAAAACTTGTGGTTGTAAGGTTGCAAGTGATCTCGTGCTAAAACTTGCGGTTGTAAAGGTTCCGGGTGAACCCGTTTGTAAAACCTGGGGATAGTGGAACTCAATCTGGGTGATTGAGAACTGGACGTAGGTCAAGAGTTGGACCGAACCAGTATAAAAACCTTGTGTGTTTTTATTGTTTGTTTTATTTGGTAGCACAATTCACCCCCCCTCTTGTGCATCCTCACTTTCATTTGGTATCAAAGCGAGGTCTTTCTGACTTGATTCCAACGAATCTAGAAAGAGAAGATCCAGTGATGGATGCAGATCATCATTCCCTGCCCGATGTTGCTATTCAGCCAAACAAGCCTCCTGGCTTTGATGACTACAATTATCCCTTCTGGAAGTTCAGAATGGAGACCTACATCAAGGCCAACGGTATTCGCCTCTGGGATGTGATTGAGCATGGTAACCACATCCCTCTAGATGACGAAGGCTTTGCAAAGGCTCGATCCAGATTCACCAATGAAGAGTATGCTCTAGTAGAGCTGAACTACAGGGTCATGCACTATATTCAATGTGCTCTGAGTCAGAAGGAGTTCCACAGGATCAGCCACCACAAAACAGCAAAGGAGATGTGGGAGGCTCTTGAGGCTGCTCATTCCGGAACCAAGGGAGTGAAATCCAGACGGGTCGAGATGCTGGTTGAGGAGTTCCACAAATTTGCTATGCTTAGCCCAACCGAGCCAATCAGAGAGCTGGAGCTCAGATTCACCCATCTTATTAACAACTTAGCCTCTCTGGGAAAGGACATTCCTGAGGAAGAACAAGTAAGCAAGATTCTTAAAGTATTAAAGGGTGACTGGATCACCAAAGTTACTATCCTGCAGGAAGTCTAGGGAGAATCAACCAGCTCTATCACTGCCTTGTTTGGTTCTCTGGCTGAATATGAACCAACTTTGTTGGCTCAGAGAGCTCCTCAAGCTACAGCTAAAGCCAAGAACCTTGCTCTTGTCGCCCCCGGCAAGGATAGGGATGATGATGATGAGGATGATGAGGAGGACATAGATGATGAGGAGATGACTATGATGGTGAGAAAATTTAGAAAGTTCTTCAGAAAGAAAGGAGGCTTTCAGAAAGGAGAATCTAGCCACAAGAAGGATTATAAGAAGGATAGGACTCCTGTATGTTTCGAGTGTAAGAAGCCTGGTCATTTCAAGGCTGAGTGCCCAAGCCTTCAGAGAGCCAAAGGGAAGGACAAAAGGAAAGTCTTTGTGTCCTCAATCTGGGTGAATAGTTCTAATGAGGAAGCTAGTGATGAGGAAGAGGTTGCTAACCTCTGTCTTATTGCTCGAGAAGATGGAGAGGAGGCATCCTCAGACTTTGATTCCATCCATGGCGATGAGGTAACGCTTTCTGAACTACAAGAAGCATATAATGATGTTCATAGAGAATTCTTTCGCTTATGTAAGGCTTATAAAGTGTTGAGAATTAAAAAGGAATCACTTGAGTCCAAGGTGGACTCACTAAGTGAAGAGCTAGCGGAAGCCAAAAAGCTTCCAGTAGCAGATGGCAAGGGAAGTCCCCAAGCGGAACCCAATGCCTCAACACCAGAGAGCTACCCTAACTGCAGCAAGATCTCTATTGAAAAAGATAGACTGCAAAATGCCCTGCAGAAGTCCACTAATGGGTCTGAAATGTTAAATATTATTTTAATGAATCAAAGGGCATATAGGGATAAGACTGGATTAGACTACAAGCCCAAAGGGAAAAAGTGGGTGGAACCAAAAGTGAAGCCTTACTTAAAATTTTTCCATAAAGCCACTGATCACAGCTCCACACCTTTCAGCTTCTGCAACTATTGTAACAGGAAGGGACACTTCACGTCCACCTGCAATGCTAAGAAGCATGGAGCTAATAGCTCTTATAAGTGGGTTCCAAAAGGAACCAAGACAACAAAGGATCCTCCTCCAAGAAAAGAAACTAAGGGAGGACAAGGATCCAGAACTTGGAAACACTTCCCAAGGGAAGTCCAACAGCCCAGAGCCCACACTAGGCCAGAGGCGCAGATTAATCACAAGCCCAAGGTCAAGATCAACACTGGACCGAGGGCTATGGAAACTAATGATAGAGGACCCAATAAAGGTTGGGTACCTAAGCTTGTCTAATCCTTGCAGGTCTGTTTCAAAGCATCCAAGAATAGAAAATGGTACATTGATAGCGGATGCTCGAGACATATGACTGGTGACCGAGACAAATTCAAATCCTTTGTGATCAAAGATGGAGCCAAAGTGAGGTTTGGAGGAAATCAAAGCGGAAAGATCACTGGGGTTGGAGAAGTTGGACCTGTCAAAGATGTCTATCTGGTGGATGGTCTCTGTCACAACCTGCTGAGCGTGAGCCAGAGCACTGACAAAGGAAACTGGGTAATTTTTGATTCACATGAGTGCATGATAATAGACAAGCATGATCTAAATCTAGACAAGGCCAATCTAAAATGTAGACTTAAGGCAAGTAAAAATGGAAACCTATAAACCCTAGATTTATGTCAACAACTAGATGAAAAATGTTTAATATCTAGTGATGAAAATAGTTGGCTTTGGCATAAACGGCTAGCACATGTTAACTTTACACAACTTAATATGCTTATTAAGAAAGAGCTAGCTATAGGGATTCCATCCTTTAAAGTGAAGCATGATTATATTTGTGAATCCTGCCAACGAGGAAAGCAAACAAAGTCCTCGTTTAAAACCAAGAAGAGAGTCTCCACCAGCAGGCCCTTGGAACTAATCCACATGGATTTGGTTGGGCCAGCAAGAGTGAAGAGCTTGGGTGGAAACCTGTATGCTCTAGTTGTGGTGGATGACTATTCTAGGTTCACTTGGACAATGTTTCTTGCCTCCAAGCAAGATGCTTTTGATGCTTTTGTTGTCCTGGCTAAGAAAGTGCAGAACGAGAGAGATCTCAAGATAGCAGCCATAAGGATGGATCATGGAGGAGAGTTTGAGAATCACAGCTTCTCAGAGCTGTGTGAGGAGAATGACATTGATCACAACTTCTCAGCTCCCAGAACTCCTCAGCAGAATGGCGTGGTTGAGAGAAAGAACAGGGTTCTGACTGAGATGGCCAGGAGCATGCTCAATGAGAAAGAGGTTTCTCAAGTGTTCTGGGCGGACGCTATAAGCACTGCTTGCTACATCTCTAACAGAGCATATGTTCGCAAGGGCTTGGACAAGACTCCCTATGAGCTGTACAAAGGTAGAAAGCCCAACATCAGCCACCTCAGAATCTTTGGATCAAAATGCTATGTTCATAACAATGGAAAGGTAAATTTGGGTAAGTTTGATCCAAAGGCTGATATAGGAGTTTTTATAGGATACTCTCTTAGGAGTAAGGCTTATAGAGTATATAACATGAGAACTAGAACTGTAGAAGAATTTATGCATGTTGTATTTGATGAAAATCCTACATGGGGACAATCCACAGAAGATGATGGGATATTAAATTTTTCGAAACCACCATCATCTTCACCACCAAAAGAAACACCAGCAAGCAATCCCAAGGAAGAAGATGAACCCAGTGATGAACCTAGAGTGCAGACGGTGCCTGATGAGGTACAGTTGCCAACAGCTAGGAGACATCACAGGGATCATCCTCTTGAACAAGTGCTTGGTGATGTTTCTTCTGGTGTTAGAACCAGAAGGCAGGTTCAAAATGAAGTTGAGTTTGGAGCCTTCTTGTCACAAATTGAACCAACTTCAGTTGAACAAGCTCTTGAGGACTGTGACTGGATTATTGCCATGCAGGAAGAGCTAAACCAGTTTGAAAGAAGCCAAGTCTGGGAACTAGTCCCAAGGCCGTCTCATCAATCCATAGTTGGGACCAAATGAGTCTTTAAGAACAAACTGAATGAGACTGGTCAGATCACTAGGAACAAAGCCAGATTGGTAGCCAAAGGGTATAACCAAGAAGAAGGCATAGACTATGAAGAAACTTTTGCTCCAGTTGCAAGGCTTGAAGCAATAAGGATTCTTCTAGCCTTTGCATCCATGAAAGGTTTTAAATTATATCAGATGGATGTAAAGAGTGCTTTTCTTAATGGTTATATTAAGGAAGAGGTTTATGTTGAACAACCTCCTGTGTATAGGCTAAAGAAAGCTTTGTATGGCCTGAAACAAGCTCCTCGAGCTTGGTATGAGAGACTCAGCAGCTTTTTGCTGGGAAAGGGTTTCTCAAGAGGCAAATTAGATAATACACTGTTTATTTTGCATAAGGATAGGAACATGCTAATTGTCAAGATTTATGTTGATGATATTATTTTTGGGGCAACTAACGAGAAACTCTGTGAAGAGTTTTCTAAGACTATGCAGGGGCAATTTGAGATGTCAATGATGGGAGAACTAACGTTCTTCCTAGGCCTGCAAATCAAGCAAAAGAAGGAAGGCATCTTCATCTCCCAAACTAAATATTGTCGTGAGCTCCTCAAGAAGTTTGGGATGGATGAGTGCAAGGAGTATGATACTCCCATGAGCACCACTGCCGCACTCGATGCTGATGTAAAGGGAAGTTCGGTCAGCCTGCCTATGTACGGGGAATGATAGGTTCCTTGCTGTACTTAACGGCTAGCAGACCTGATATACAATTTAGTGTAGGCATGTGTGCTAGATTTCAAGCCAACCCCAAGGAATCACATCTAACATGTGTTAAACGTATTTTAAGATACCTTGAGGGAACTCAAGAACTTGGTCTCTGGTATCCCAGAGGTAACCAAGAGTTCTTGTGGGCTTATTCTGATGCTGACCATGCAGGTTATAAGACTGATAGAAAGAGCACCAGTGGACAATGTGTCTTCCTTGGAGGTTGTCTGGTCTCTTGGGCTAGCAAGAAGCAAACCTACGTGTCACTCTCATCCACAGAGGCAGAGTACATTGCTGCTGCAAGCTGTTGTGCACAAGTGCTGTGGCTGAAGAATCAACTGAGGGATCTTGGCCTGGAGTTTCCTGAGGCTTTCATTCTATGTGATAACACAAGCACTATCAGCCTTGCCAAGAATCCTGTTCAGCACACAAGTACAAAACACATTGACGTCAGACATCACTTCATCAGAGATCATGTTCAGAAGAAGGATGTCAAGGTGCAGTTTGTTCCCACTCAGCTTCAGCTTGCAGATATCTTCACCAAGCCTCTCGGGGTAGATCAATTTACTTTTATTAGAGGAGATTTGGGAATGGTAAACCCAAATGAAGTTTAATCTTCAAAATAAACCTGTGCTTAATTGATTAAAACCTGCAACTGCACTAACTTAGGCACCGGAGTGCCAATCTTTAGTTTTGCAGGTCCCCCAATGTTAAATCTTAAGTAAGTCCAACTGGAAGCAAATCCTCTTCCGGATGCCAATTTGTTGCCGCTTGGTGATGCCTCGAAGCAACTGGGTGCGCCAGTGTCTGGGTAAAAGACACGTCACTTGAGAGAAAACGTTTCACCTTCCTCCACAGGAAGTTGTGCCTCCTCTGACATTGTGAAGAGACACGTGTCAAAAAGGTGCGCCGTTCCAATTAAAATGTTTACGTTTTCCCATAAATGGTGCATATTTTCAATGAAGAGTCATTATGAATCATCACATCGCTTATCACTTCGCATAAATAGGCCATTGACATTCATTTTTAACTTCTCACACAAATCAAATACCCAAACTCTCTGAAATCATTCATCATCTTCATCGCATCTTCTTCTTCTTCTTCTTCTTCATCTTTTGCATTTCTGGGCATTCATCTCATACATACTATTCATTCCATTCAAACCCTAAACCATTTCACACAAAATGGCCGGATCTCATGAATCAAACCTCATTCCGAAAGCCTCCTCCTCCAAGAAATCCAAACACTCTGAGAAATCTGGGCATCATAAATCTGGGAAATCTGGGCATCCGCAAGAACATTCTGGGAAAAAGAGTAAGAAAAGGGTCCAGGTTAGCGAAGAGCCTTCATCCAAACGCCAGCGAATAGAAGATGATCTTTCTGTATACAAGGATGGGCCTCTAGAAGCTGTCTCTTCTGAGTTTGAAAAGACAAAACCCTACTTCACATATGGGATATTTGTTGATTTGAAGAAGATTGAAGAACTGGGCTTTGGCCATTTGAAGGCACATCTCCAGAATTACATGTGTTGGCTGGGGATCAACAGTGAGTACAACGTCAATGTCCTCAGGGTGTTCTACCAGTCTCTCTCGGCCAAGCCCAAGTACAAGAAAGTAAATGACAAAGAGACCATTGGCCGAGTTGATTTCAAGGCCACAGTAAGGGGCAGGAAAATAAAGTTCTCATGGAGAGACATTAACCGCCTGCTCGGGGTCACTGATGAGGGTATGAACCTGTGGATTTACCCTGATAAGCTGAGCCAGGTGGAGCTTGAAGAAGTCTATGAGACCAAGGGGAAGAAGGTCTCTGCTATGCCTGACTCCAAGCGGGTACTCCAATATGTCTACTTGTAACATACTGTTACTAATTCTCTAATTAACCTGAGACATCTCTTTTAGTTCCATAATATCTTTACTAACTATGATAGAAAAAGGAATTTCCATAATATCAATATCTCTATCATAGTTAGAAAAAGAATATCCTAATGATTAAAATAGTATCCATGATAGAAAAGTAAAAACTAATACAACACAGCTGCTATCAGGGATAATTTATTGCTAACCATGTTAGAAAGGATTTGTCTAACATGGTTAATAAACAAAACTAGTTGATATTAGACAATAAATAGATATATACATGCGGAAACGAATGCAGGCCTATACAAATTGGCAATATACAATTCAAAATAGTCTATATAGCTTCTAATACCTAATTCCCTTTCCTGTTGTCTGCGTCTGCGCATGAATACCTGTAAAAATATCAGTAATCGTGGGATGAGACAATTTGTCCCAGTAATCACCGCTTAACTCACTATAACAGTGAGATGTGCGGTAGCGAGGGCGTCTAAAGGTTACCACATTTTAAATTCAGTAATATATATACATACATGTCAAGTCTTCTTCCATTCATCACTCAAGTCCAACAATAATATCCAAACCAAATCAATTCATTATCTCTATACTCCAATCAACTATTACTACCATAACAACCATCACACTTACCTAAAGATGCATTGTGCCACCACGGTGCATTCAAGCATCTATTCTTCACTATATGATTTGACACTGTGTCCCTCTCCATAATGAGGGGACAATTTTCCTCTCTGGCAATCTCCAGAGGGGGAACCCCAGTTCTGTTTCCATTGCAGAACGGGAACGGTTGGACTCTTCAATGCCAAACAACCGTAGGGGCGGTTGGGCTCTTCAATGCCAAAACAACCGTAGGTCACTTCTCTCAATAAGTCGACCTATGATCCCCGATCCAATCAATCTGAAAAGGATCCTCAGTACAAATAACTGTCGATTGGCCAATCGACAGTTATCATCGCGCGATGGTACATATATAAACCAGTGTCATGCAATGCTCACCATATCCTGTCAATATCTCATCACAATCTCCACATTCCAATCACAATTCCCTTCAATATCACAATTCCCTTAAATACCACAATGTCAACATAGCATGGTTTCCACAACCTAACTCTCCATAATCTCAAACTCAACTTCCAACTTTCTTTTCTATCTTCATAACCTCTCAAACCACTATCTAAACATTATACCTATATATATCTTCCACATCATTCCAGCTCAATAACAACCACCAAGCAGAATAGTACATATATAATGTGTCAAAGTCTTTTATATGAAAATAATCACATTAAAAAGGCACCCTATAGCCTATTTTGTATAAAAATAACATTTCAAAGACTTTATATATATAAAGAGGGTGAGAAAGGATTTTAAAAATCCCAACTAACGTCACCCTCAATGTTATAGTAAGGTTAAGTGTGATTACCTGTCTCCCTTTAGCAATATACGCGATTTCTCAACCTTTCTTTATTGATGCCACGAGAGCCTACTTGCATCCTCTCCTAAGTAAGAATATAGAGAAAATGATAAATTAATATCATTTCTACTTTATTGTACTTCAACGTCTCTCTCGTTCTTATATGACTACCCAATCCCTCTTTTAATTTAATATCTTATAGAATCATTTATGTTATCATTTCTTTATATCTCAAGAATGTTTTAACAACACATCTCAAATATTTCTCAATCCAATAATGTTAGTAACCAAATGGTCAATCCATTTAAATCCACCATGCCACAAAACATACATCCTTCTAGTTTGCATTCACCGTCCAAACATGATTTAAAGTCATACACACAATTCACATGTTTATTCCATAGTACAAATCACATACCACACCAAAATCAAGGAAGAAGTCTCAATTGAACCTTTATAGTTTAAGTGAACATAATGAAGCATGTTAACAATTATATATTCAAATAATAACCAAGATTTCCTTCTACTTCCATATTATTAAATAATTCAGCCCATTCAGAGCAAAGAGGAGCGAAATCTTATCTATATATTTCAAACTTATCTTCATGGCTTGCAAAGATTTAGAATTCTATGAAGATAAGGTAGAACTTATTGCAAAGTTTCCCACCTAACAGATCTCAGGAAGATCCAATTTATTTTCATGCCAATATTCAGAACCAACAAGAATCTGCCAACATAGCAAATGAAACAGA
This sequence comes from Mimosa pudica, assembly GCA_029929735.1. Taxonomy (NCBI): domain Eukaryota; kingdom Viridiplantae; phylum Streptophyta; class Magnoliopsida; order Fabales; family Fabaceae; genus Mimosa; species Mimosa pudica. The sequence goes on along the minus strand of JAKELP010000023.1, from coordinate 10,027,751 downwards.
AATTCACCAACAGTTTTTATCACCAAGCAATTAACAAAAATATATAAACAAAAGCCACATGTATGGATAAAATTGCAAAAACTCCTCATTGCTTTTTAACATTTATACATCACCATTAATTTGCCTTTTACTCAATCAGCAGCAATCATAAAACAAATAAATAAGAACCCCTCTTCTTTGTTTTTTTTTTATATCAGTTCAGTATAGCAATGAGAAAGGTAGAAAATTATCTCACACACACATGTAAACTGGATAAACAACCATAATCATTTGGCCATTGCAGAACATGAAACAAATGACATCATACTGATTTGAAAACATTCAACAGACTAACATGCAAACCACAATGCAAAGCCAATAACTATATGACTTTAATGCAATATTTAACAAGTAGCTTCTAAAAAAAATTATTATCATAGATTCCTTTCTCATGTTCAAGCCTTGCTTTCCTTAAAATTTTCATTTGTCAAAGCCCTCATCTGTTTTGAAATTCTGCAGAAAATAAATAACATATACACATATATTTTGTAAACACCAACACACATGTAAACTTGTAAGCAACTTTGAACATTCACATATAAATTGTAATCACATATTATAAGCACTCAATCCAGCCACAAACAGTCCAAACAGTTCCCAAATCAAAACAGAAACAGAGCAAGAATAAAATTAACAACAGAAATCAAATTGAGTAACCAAGCTGAACCAAAATAGTGTAGGAAACAGAATTTCAAAACCTTCCTCAAACTCATAAAAGAGCAAAATGTATTTATTCCTACAACAACTAATTTGAAGTTTTGAACCCCAAAACCTAAAACCTAAATCAGCCTCTCACTCAAATATCTCCCAAATCGCAGAAAAATATAGGACTAGTTGGAGGAGGCTCACCTAAGTATGATTTCGACTTTGCTTGAAAGATTGGAGCCTTGCCTTATGGTTGATGGCTGGTGGTTGTCGCTAGAAGTGAGAGAAACGAAGAAAGGGCAGTGGAGTGAGAGAAGAAAGAAAGCAAGAGAGAATGATGTTATGATGGTGAAGAAATGGAAATGAAGATTAAGATGGAAGGGGCGCTGGTGATGTTTAAGAGAGAGTGAGAGAGAGCTGAAGATGATTGTGAGGTAAATTGGAGAGTTTTGGGTAAAGATAATGATTGGAGGGGGGAGAAACAGTGACGGGAAAGAGAAGTGAGAATGATATTGATGGTGGTGAAGTGAGAAATTGAGTAAGATAATGAAGAGTGATGGGTGATGGTGATGAAGTGGGCAAAAGATGGTGAAGTGGGAGAGTGAAGGTGAGAAGGTGAAGATGAAGAGTGATGGTCGGTAATGATGATGATAAGAAGGAAGGAGTATATATATAAATTATAAGTGGGTGTGGTTAATTGGGGGAAAATAAAAATTAATCAAAAATAAGATATTTATAAAAATGAATGGTTTGGGTTAATTTTGGAGAGGATATTTTGGGAGAGGATAGAATTGGTGAGAAAGAGATAAGTTTTGGAATATTTTGAGTCTCACTATGATTTCTCTAGATATATTTTAGTTCTCAAATTTATTTCTAACATTTCCTAAATACTAAATAATACTTCTTGATTCTAAATATTGCCATAGTGTACTCTTTTAATTTAAAACCACTTAAACCAGCCTCCAATCTCCTTAACCTTCAAAATATTTTGGGTTTTACAATTCCCTCATAATTCAAACTCTTCAATTTCTTAATTAATTATAAGCACATTTATTACTCAAAATTTCCAAAATGTCCTCAAAAATCACCAAAAATTCCTAAAAATTCCAAAATTCCCACTTTCTCCATTTATTATTTCCCAAAACACTCCTTGATCCTGTATTAAATTTTTAGGATGTTACACTACTCGCGCTTGATGACCAACAAAGGGGGGAACTTCAATGAGTTCACCCAACTAGACAACCCCTGGCTCCCCAGGTTCCTCACCATGGAGCCTATCAACCCGGGGCAACTAATCAGCCTGGAACTGCTTAGATGGTGTGAAGTCAAAGAAAGGGGGAAACCTGGTTCACTTCCCTATCCTCAGGTTATTTTCTTCCTCCTGGAGAAGATGAATATTAAATCTACTGAGGAAGCTGATAACGTCAAGTGCTTGCCCATGGGATCAATGAATTTGGGCAAGATGGGAATCAAGTACACCAAGCCAGCGAAGCCCACTTGGTCTGGATCTCAGGCTGGGAGTGCCTCGCATACAACTGCTCCCTCTGTGTCTGGAGCAGGGGATCAAGAAGTGGATTCCCATGTTGGCCCAAGCCGTGCTCCAAGGGTATCTGCTGCTCAGAAGGGTCTAGTAAATGAGCTAAGAGAAGAGCTCCTGTTCAAGCTGCCCGATCCCTTGATGGCCCCTCTGCGAGCAGAGTTTGGAGAGCGACTTCAGCGGCTGGAGGATCGAATCGATGAGGTGGATACCAAGCTGGACCTCATCCTTGCCATACTTGTACCTGGCCCCTCAAACCCTCCCTCATCTAATTCTCCACAAAATGACCCTCCTCCACCACCCCCACAAAATGACCCTCCTCCACCACCCCCACGGAATGACCCTCCTCCACCACCCCCACGGAATGACAATGACACTCACCACTCACCCTCACCTCACACCAACCCTCACAACTCACCTCAAAACTCCCCTCACCTCTCTCCTAGCCACTCTAACACATCCAACCACCAAAACTCTCCCACCCACTCACATTCACTCAACCACCCTCTCCACACCCATGGCTCCTTCACTTCCATTCACCCCTTCAGTTCCATATACCTGCGAGATATCCCTTCACATCTTCACAGACTACCTGAGAGACATATATCCTCCTCTCCCTATTCACCTACCTTCCCCTATCCTGACCTCTTCTCAGATTCAAATCCCTTCTTCTTCCCCAGCCCCACTCCTTCACCTGAAAACTCACCTCCTTCCTCACCTGAAAACTCACCACCCAGAAAATTTGGCCCTGAACCTCCACCCTCCCTGGCCCTCGCCCTTGTTGATGATGCCAAAAGGGGGAGAGATACTCTCACTCAACCCTCCCTATGGCTAGATGAGAAAGTTGCTGCTGCCCTCCGCCGTGCCATGGATATGAAAAGAATGGGTAGTGCAGAACGTCTGATTCGTGGGGAAGCCATCAGGTTCATGCAACAGCAGCGCTCAGACAGCCAGAGGTCAAAATTGGAAATGGTATTGTATAATCCGCTTGCTGATGCATCTCCACCTGAGCCTGAGCCTGAGCCCAACTCTTCTTCTGCTGAGCCTCCTCCCTCTGTGCCTGCCAAGAATTTAATTGAAGAAATTATGATGAAATATGGGTTAAAGAGGCAAGCCAATCCACCTATTGTGATTGCCACTCCAATCCCTCCTTCTGAGCCATCTTCTGCACCCTCTCCTCCAATGGTCTGCTACAGCAAGTCTAGGAAAAAGCATGTTGCCAGAAAGGGTACTGGTACTTCTGAGTCTTCTGAGAGTGAAGAAGAGGAACCACGTGGTCGCTCTGGGGATCATGAGTTAGAAAGGTCCACTCAACCTGGGAAAGCATCTGATCCCCAGTCCTCCACCCAAGTGCCACCATATGTTCCTCCACCACTAGTGGAAGTCAAGTTAAAGGTGGAAGATATGACTCTAGAAGAGTTTGAGCGGTATGGCAATACGGATCGGCTCACCTTTGATCAGTTTACCCATCTTGATACTGAGAGGGCAAATGCCAAGCATCCTCATGTGATAGGAAAAGGCAAGGGAAAGGGGAAAGGAAAGTCAAGTGAAGGTGATGACTCCAGCTATCCTGTGTGGAATGTCAAAGTCAGAGTCATCCATTATCCCTTTGGATCCATGCCTATCTCTGACTCGCCTTTTGGAGAATTTGCTGGGCTTACTGAAGTCAATGACCTGAAGAGGGCCATTGAGGAATCCCTTGAGTCAGAAAGACAGAGAAGAGCTAGAGCCGAGGCAGAGCTTCAAGAGATGCTTGCTCAGATTGATCAGAGTGAGAAGGATGCTCAGTTGGCTAAGATGCAAGAGGAGTGTAATCAGAAACAATTAGAGAGAGAGAGGAAAAAGAGTCACCAGCTCTGAACCCAAACCCCTCATGCATTTAACTTGGAATTTTTTTCTTTACATATTTCTCATGCATAGTTATCTGGCATACATGTATTTATCTTCTTGTTGTAATTATTTTATTACTAATGAAGTTTGCCTTTGAGTTCATATGTGCACTTTATTTGATTAATTCTTTAATATGAACTTAGCTAGATAACTTAGTTTGTCATCATCAAAAAGGGGGAGAATGTTAGAATCTTAAGTTTTGATGAAGACTAAAATATGAAAGAACAAGTTAAACACTTAGAAAAAATTAGGTTAATATAGAACCACAAGTAAGAGTACAACCGGATGTGGATTTACTTCCGGATGGATAAGGACTAGCGCTCACGGATGAATGACTCATCCCCCAGCTAAAGCAAGTAATTCATTAAGTCAGAACTCAGTCTAGGAATGTTAGAAGTATAAAATCCTTGAGACTAAGTTAGGACACAACCGGATGCAGAAATGCTTCCTGATGCTTAGTGACTAGCGCTGCCTATTGGAATAGGCAACACCGAGCGTCAGTGAATATAACTCTAAGTCATAACTTAAGTCTAGTAGGAGTACTTCCGGATGTGGAATTGCTTCCGGAAGTAAGAGAACTTCCTTAGACAAAATGAACTCCCACTGCATGTGACTATGTGTTAATATTGCTAGACTAACGTTCAAGTGCAGCACTAAGTGATGCTGCTTCCGGATGCGGAAGTGCTTCCGGATGCAATCAGAATGTCAGAACCTACAGCAGTGCAGTGTCAGAATGCTTTTTGGCAGAACAAAGTTGTCAGAGTTGCTTTTCAGAGATAAAGCAAAGTCAACCCTGCTGAGCATTAATGGAGCATTAATGAGCAACGGTAACAATGGAATAACACCTATATTCAAACGGCATTGTCACCTACCAAGAGAGAGAATACTTGAAGACACTATATAAAGAAGCTCATCTTCATTTATGAAGATAACTGGGAAAAAATCGAAAGAAATCTAGAGAGAGAAACTGAGAGCATTCTTCAAGCATTCAAAGCTGCCCAGAAAAGTAAGAGAAGACTTAATACATTGAGAGTTCTAGTCATTTATTCATCTTGTACTCTTTGTAGTTAAGTCTCTTCATTTATTGAGAGCATTGATTGTACTTAACTGTGTAACATCATCTGTTCTTAGAGAGAACTAAGTTTAGAAAATCCTTTATTTGAAAGGTTGAACCCTTACAGGTTGTAAGGGGGAGTGAGTCTGTAAGGTTGCAAGTGAACATGGTGTAAAACTTGTGGTTGTAAGGTTGCAAGTGATCCCGTGCTAAAACTTGCGGTTGTAAAGGTTCCAGGTGAACCCGTTTGTAAAACCTGGGGATAGTGGAACTCAATCTGGGTGATTGAGAACTGGACGTAGGTCAAGAGTTGGACCGAACCAGTATAAAAACCTTGTGTGTTTTTATTGTTTGTTTTATTTGGTAGCACAATTCACCCCCGTCTTGTGCATCCTCACTTTCAAAGCCCTCTTTATTCGTGGAGTTTTATTTATTGTGTGATATTTATATGATCGAACTCATTATGTATTGGAAAGTGATAATGTGTCCCATGTTATCTTCTAATCAATAAATGTCGTTCATCAGTTCTTCCAAAAAGAGCACATGAATGTTTGAAAGTTTCAAATGAATTATCTTTCCACCTTAATTATCCCTAATTCCTTTCAATTAGTTTTTATTTTTATTGTTTTATTTCAATTTCCTAGTTTTCCTTATATCTCGTCCGTCCATCCTTCTCCAAAATCCAATTTCGCAATCTCGGACCCACCATTTACATCCACGAGTCAATGCATTTATGGGCTATGCCATAATTTCTACAATTTTGGTATCAAAATCACTCTTGTTAGTTAAAGGCAGCATTCATCCTACTTGTAACGTCATGTTATCAGTCCTTGCATATCTAATTATTGAAAATTGAAATGGCTTGAGTTTTTCGACCAAATAAAAAAGGGTAAAAGTGCTGATCTAATAATTAACTATTTCAGTTTGGGCAAAAATAATAAATGACTGTTTCGCGTGCATAAATAATAACTAACTTTGTGACCCGGTGCAAAAATGATAAAACCAGTGTTATGTATTATTTTGTAGTTTAGTGAAACCTTACTCATATTATTTTTCCAAGTGAATATACCCTTTTACCCCTCTCAATTAAAATCATCCCTTCTTCATCTTCTCCTCTCTTTCTCCTCGCAGCCCTGTCAAATTAAACTTCAACCAACTGGATACATCTCAGTCCTCCATAGCCACCACTCTAGCTACCATCGCCGGCCACCGTCTCCTCCATCCGACCACCTTCCTTCTTCACTCTCCTCTGTCTCCGCTGAACCCAGCACCGTCGTCGGGATCGACGGTACATGTCCTCTTCCCACAAATCAACCAAGATCTCAATAAACCATTCACCCCTCTGTCTCCGTCGAAACCATCTCTACATCACCGCTGGTCACCGATCTTTGCCGTTAGCATCCCCATGACCACCGAAACTACCTTTCCGCCTTCGTGTCCTCTTTCATAGCATCACCTTGCTTCTTCTTTTCGTCCACCGTAACTTCCCACAGCCACCACACCACCGCTATCTTGAACACCGCTGAGTTCGTGGCCTCCCTGGTTTAGTAAATTAGTGTCAAATCGCTCTCTTTGTAATGTAGGATGAAATTGATGAACCTTAATGTGATTGTATAAATTTCAATTTCTTAGGGATCTGCAATTATGTCTGGGATGTGATTGATTTTTGAGTTTTTAGCTCTTTTTAGTGCAATAATTTCATTATTTTTGTTCTTGTTTGTCGGCAGCCCAAGGTTGTTCTTGATCAGGATATGAATTATGATTACTGTCAATATGATTTAGATATTGCAATTAGTTTTGGTGATGTTGCACTTCTGTTCCTTCTGCTTGATCATATCTTCATAATGGTGGCAAGCCATTGGATATGTTTTTTTTTTTGTCGAGACAAGCCATTGGTTATGTTGCTTAGTCAGATCTGATATTGGTAGATGAATAGAGGATGAAGAAGGTTTGAGTTATAATTGAGAGGGGTAAAAGAGTATTTTCACGTTGAAAAATAATATGAGTAAGGTTCCAATTAACTACAAAATAACTTATAGCACCAGTTTTATTATATTTGCACCGATTCAAAAAGTTAGTTATTATTTTTGTACCACGAAACAGTCATTTATTATTTATGTCAGAACTGAAATAGTTAGTTATTAGATCAGCACTTTTGCCCAATAAAAAATGGCTTGACTTCGTAGAACTCCTATCGAATATTTGTGTTTGAGTTTCAGCCTAAAGCAATGACTAATTTGAACACATTAAATAAAAAAAATTAAAGAGCAAATTATGTAAATTACAAATAAAAATGTATTTTTTTGATTGCCTAAAAGAGTGACCTAGCTATTTGAACACAATAATTAGTTCATAAATTTTCAATAGAATCAACTAATTATTTGCATAATTATTATAATGAATAAGTTGACTAGTAAGATGATAAGTATGATGACGTAATTTAATTGAACAGCAGGAGTAATAATTCAAGCAAAAAATATTATTTCGAAATATAAGAGCTCATTTCATATTCTCTCCTCATTTAATGAGTTTTTTCCTACTTTACCCCTCACTTTCTTTCATATTTATTAATGCTTATGTATTTCTCTCCCTTAAAAGTATCATAATAAATATGGGCAATATTGGAAAAGAAACATTAACTTCAGACACTCAACTAACATTCACATGTTTTCTTAAGAAACGTTTTTTTTTAATTTGGCGGCTGACTCTTATATTAGGGATCGAATGGATTATATTATAGTATGACATATTGACCAATAGGATCATTCCTAGCAAATTTCAAGAAGTATATAGATATAGATGTTCATATAATGGTAAAAAAAGATGTTCGTATAAAAAATTAACTATCTAAAGTTGAATCCTCATCTTAGATATAAACATAATCGTCTTATTATTTTTATGCATGATAACTATTTGATATAGTGTATTTGTTCATTTTTTATATTCTTTTAGTGTGTTTATATATAAAACTCAACTTTGTTTCTTGCAATGCATCTTGAGAAATATAGAGATTTACTTTTTTTGCCTAAAGTGCAAACATGTAATTGTTACTAATAAGCAAAAATACTCAAGTAAAAATTTTTGGAACGAAACTACCTTTAAATTTCAAAAGTGGGGAAAAAGTGTCAATCACCATTAATTTAAGGTAACAACTGTTTATTATGTCATCAAGTGCCACGATGTAAGACATGTGTTATCTGATATGAGCAAATAAATACATGAGTTTGCCACATGCTTTAAATTAAATAAAACAACCAAGAGAAATAAAAAACAAAAGAAACAGAACTGCTCTACTACATTATATTCTACAAGGCTGTGCGAGGAGTGGAGTTAGGATTTGCATTTGAGACACCTACTCCGATCCATATGTGCATTTTTTCACTTTAGCCCAATATATATATATATATATATATATATATATATATATATATATATGTATATATATATATACGGCACATTTAAGAATGTGGACATAATTGAAAGAAATGAGGAAGGAATTTCAAAGTGGCGTTTGCTGCCACTTTGTCGCACGACGAACCTATGGGGAACACGAGTTTGTTTTGATGGTAATTAAAGACTGTTTGATATTGTAATAAAAAAACTATTTGATATTATGTTTTGATGGTAAATGATTAAAATTCTCTTCATTATTTTTTAGAAATGTTACACGTCTTAAAAATAAACAGTAGTAAAATATTAAGTGTTCATGTAAGGAAAAGGCATTTTTGTCATATATTATTAACACAATTTCAATTCTAGGAAGTTATTAATATATCGACGTAATTTTGTACCATTTTAAATAAAGTCACTTGACTGAAAATTTACTGATAAATCTTTGGATTTACATGATTTTATATGTTAAATCTGATACAATTAAAATGATAAAGATGCAATTTTTATCCAATTATACTTTATTAATATCTAAAGTTCATATGTGTGACGACTCCCATTATTAATTGTATTTGAAAAATATTTTGATTATATTTAGGAAGTCAATGATAGAGAATTAAGACACAGATTTTATTGTGAAAAAATCATTAAATAAATAAACAATAAATTAAAAACTGAAAAAAAAATGGAAAAGATATACATGTTGTTCTTGAAAGTAATGGATGCACAAGAGGGGGGGTGAATTGTGCTACAAGAATAAATGCTCAAATAAAACCAACACAAGATTTATACTGGTTCGGTCTACCTGACCTACATCCAGTTCTCAACCACCCAGGCCGAGTTCCACTATATCTCAGGTTTTAAATCGGGTTCACCTGAAACCTTACAACCGCAAGTTTTGGACGGGATCACTTGCAACCTTACAACTACAAGTTTTACACAAGGCTCACTTGTAACCTTTCTAACTAGCTCCTCCTCACACCGAGCAAGGGGTTAACCTTTACACTTAAAGGATTTTTCTAACTAAGTTCTCTCAAAGAACGAATGGTGTTACACACTTAAGTACAATCAATGCTCTTATAACAGAAAGAGACTTAACAACAAAGAGTATAGAATATATAGATGAAAAAGATCACTCGATGTGTTAAATGCTCTTTACTTTTCTGGGCAGCTTTGAATGCTTGAAGATGTTCTTAGTTTCTCGCTCTAACTTCTCTCAAGAATATTCAAAGGATAATTGTTTTCTTCATAAATGAGGTTGAGCTCCTTTATATACTCTTCAACCATTCTGACTCTTGGTAGGTGGGATAGCCGTTTGAATATGGCCGTTTTTCCCATGTTACCGTTTGCTTAATTAATGCTTCATCAATGCATAGCAGGGTTGACTTGCTTTATGTCTGAAAAGTAGCTCTGACAACTCTGCTCTGACAAAAGCATTCTGACACTGCATTTCTGAACACTCTGACATTCTGATTGCTTGCGGAAGCAGGTTCACATCCGGAAGCAATTCTACTTAGTGTGCTGCACTGAATGTTAGTCTAACAGTATTATCATATAGTTACATGCAGTGGGAGTGTTCTTAGTCTAAGAGGTCTTCCTTGCATCCGGAAGCACTTCTCCATCCGGAAGTAAATCCGCTGGATGAAGGATTTTGTTCACTATTACTCACTCTCGCTCAGTGTTCATTCAATCCAACAGCCAGCGCTAGTCACTGAGCTATCGGAAGCACTTCTACTGGACGTTGCTCATTTTCACTGACGCTTTAGGGTTATCTATTCCAACAGCCAGCGCCAGTCTAAGTTTAACAGGAAGCAAATTCACTTCCGGTTGAATCTTAACTTAGTCTTAGGATTTTGTATATCTAGTGCTCATGGACTAAGTTAATTCCTAAGTGAATTTCTTGCTGCCGCTGGGGGATGAGACATTCATCCGCGAGCGCTAGTCCTAATCTATCCGGAAGTAAGTCCACATCTGGTTGCACTTTTACTTAGGATTCTATGTTCACCTATTACTTTCTAAGTTCTTTCATATTTTAGTCTTCATCAAAACTTAAGATTCTAACATTCTCCCCCTTTTTGATGATGACAAACTCAGTGTTTATCGATTATGTCCATATGAAAGGATTAGCAGAAAAATAAAAGCAATAGATAAGAACAAGTAACTTGGACAAATATTATTGATAAAAAGAGATTACATGTTAGAGTATACAAGCAAAACATATACAGGTAATCTATACTAAGCAAGAATGAGAGATGTATGAAAACAAAGAAAAATTTTCTAAGTTAAAAAAAAGTTGGAATGGGAGTTCATAGTTTGTGTCTCTTTTTCCTCTCCCTCTCCTTCTGTCTCTCTTCACTCTCTTTTTGGAGTTTGGCTAACTCGGCCTCATGCACATTCTGATCAATCTGGGCGATGATCCGCTGAAGCTCTTCTTCATCCCTCTCTCGTCTGAGTCTTTCTGATTCAATAGACTCCTCGAATGCCCTCTTCATGTTCTCTACTTCTTCATACCCAGGGAACCCTGTAGCATCATCGAAGTAGGCGACCTCTCCATTGGGGTAGTGAACAGCCCGAATCTTTACGTTCCATACAGGGAAGTTGGGATCCTCCTCAACTTCCTGGGCTTTCCTTTTCCCTTTCCCCTTACTCTTCCCTTTGCTCTTGCTAATTGGAGGAGTGGGCATGGCACTTGCTCTGTCAGCATCGAGGCAGGCCATCTGACCGAAGGAGAGTTTGTCCGTGAACCCATACTTTTCATATTCCTCAGGAGTCATGTCTTCAATTTCCAACTTGACCTCCTTTAGAATAGGAACTGCTTGAACCACTGGAATTTCTTGCTCAACCTGGGCAGACGAAGTTCCTTGCTCAGGTAGGTCAGATGGAGTCTCTTCATCACTCTCAGCAGTTTCAGTGGTGGCAATAATTTTCCTGGTACGCTTCTTGGCAACGGCCTTCTTTCTAGACTCACTGAAGGTGACTGCTGGCTCAGATGAGGGAGGAGGGGCAGATGATTGCTCAGACGAGGGGATCTCAGACTCTTGCCCAGGGGATGCAGGAATAGGCTTGGCTATCACAATAGGAGGGTGATTGATCTTCTTCAGTCCCCACTTCATCATTATCTCCTCAACAATTTTTCTACTTATCTTAGTTGGAGGAGGTTCTGATGAAGATGACTCAGGCTGTGAAGGTTGTTCATTTGGCTCAAAGACAACCATCTCAAATTGTGGTCCTTGCTCAGCCGTCCTCTGCTGCTCCATGAATCTTATGGCTTCTCCTCTTATTAGGCTCTCAGCACCACTCAGCCTTTGGGATTCCATGGCACGGCGAAGGGCAGCCATGATGTCTTCATCAAGCCAGAGGGATGGCTGGCTCAGCACATCCCTTGTGTTCATGGATAGGCGAAGAGCGGTCATCACATTTCTCCCCCTTTTGTCATCATCAACAAGGGCGAGTGCCAGGGATGGAGTAGATGAAGAGGAGGGTGGAGGTTCAGGGTCAAATGGAGTTTGGGGTGAGGATTCTGGGGAAGAGGCAGGTAAGGTATTTTCTGGGGATGTGGGTTGGTTGGGGAACCAGGTGGGATCTACGAATAGACCTTCGAATGGGTAGGTGGAGGAATATTCAGTGAAGGTAGTGGAAGAGTGTGGTGTAAATGGGGTAAAGGGTAAGTGAGGATCCTCAGGGATTTGCTGAAGGCGGGGATAATCTCGTAGATAGATATGGCTGAGGGGGTGAACGGCAGTTTGAAATCCAAGGTGTTCGGCTAAGGGGTTGGATGGTGTGCGAGTGGGTGAGGGAGGTGTAGATGGGGAGTTTTGTGGGGATGGGGAGTTGTTGGAGTGAAGGGGTGATTGGCTAGGAGATTGTTGGGGTGTGTCTTGGGTTTGGTGTTCATGGTTGGGTGAAGGTTGGGATTGGTGATCATTGTTTGGTGATGGAGGGGATTGATGGTCATTTTGTGGAGGTGGCCGTGGTGGTTGAGTATTAGGTGGAGGAGGAGGGGGAAGTTGAGGGTGGTCTGAGGGAGGAGGAGGAGGATTTTGGGGAGGAGGAGGAGGTGGTGGTAGGTTACCTTGTTGAGGTTGAGGGATTTGAAGGTGTTGGAGAATGAGATCAAGTTTGGCATCCACCCTGGCTAGCTGTGTCTCGACTTGGCCAACTCTGTCCTCAAGCCGCTGGATCCGCTCCCCTTGTTGCTGGAACCCAGCATCACAATCATTCCTCAATGGGGCTACCAATGACTCAGAGAGTTGAAGGAGAATCTCTTCCCTCATCTCTTGAGCGAATGCCTTCACAGTCGCTGGCACTCTTGCAGCACGGCTTGTCCCAGCATGGGAGTCCACTTCCTGATCCCCTGCACCAGATGTAGAGGGGGCTGAAGTTCCAGAGGCACTACCCGCTTGTGAGCTTGAGCGAGTGGGCTTAGGGGCCTTCAAGTACTTGATCCCCATCTTCCCAATATTGGTTGCTCCCACAGGTTTACACTTGACATTTTCTTCCTCCACAGCAGATGTGGCCTTGATCAGATGCTTCTCAAGGAGGAAGGCAATGATGGTGGGATAGGGAAGATAGCCAGACTTGTCATTAGTTATCCAGCGCTGAAGCTCAAGACATATCAACTGGCCAGGGTTGATTGGCTGGTGGGAGAGGATTCTAGGGAACCATGGTTGTCTATATTGGCGAACTCATTGAAGTTACCCCCTTTGTGAGTCATCATCCGGGAGTAAACATAGTACAGCAACCGGTCGGAGTCAGACATTTTGGACACCTTTTTCCCATCGGTGCCATACAGCTTCACGAGTTCCTCTTTGCTGTACCTGAGCGCCTCAGGATACATCCACTCATTCATGCGCTCGTCTGTGATCCCCATCATCTCATTCAATGTCCTCCAGGTGAACCTGAAGGTTCTCCCCCTTACTGTGGCAGTGAAGGAGAGTCTGTGTATTTGCTCTTTCCCATCAACCTTCTTGTACTTCACTTTGCCAGAGAGAGATTGATAGAAGACTCGCAGGACGTTGACATTGTAGTCCTGATTGATTCCTAGCCAGCCCATATACTTCTCCAGGAAAGGGCGCAGGTGGGGAAACCCTAGTCCATCAATCATGGCTAAGTCAATGAATAGGCCATGGTTGAAGTAGGGTTGAACCGTTTCAAATTTGGAGGCAACAGGTTCCAAAGCCCCATCCCTGTAAACTGAAGGGTCATCCTCTTCAACCCTTTGCCTTTTGGAAGAAGGCTCTTCAGCGAATTGTACCTTCTTCTTCTTGCCTTTTCTCTGGGCTTCCCTCGCTTGCTCATGCCCAGAGACCACTGGCTGTTCTGCCACTCTTCCAGAAGTTCCAGGCTGATCCTGGACATGTTCATCTTGCCCCTGGGTTTGCCCAGAAACCTTATGGTGTTCATCATTTTTCCCAGATTTCCCAGAATGTTCATGGCGAGATTTCCCAGATTTTGACTTGTGTTTCTTGGATGAGGAATGTTTCTTTGTAACTGGGTTTGTTTCATGAGATCCGGCCATTTTTGTGTGGGTTGGTGGTGAAAAGACATGAAATGCAAGATGTGTATGAGGAATGCGAAGAACTCAGATGAAGATGAAATATGTTATGCAGAGAGAATGTGGTGAAAGTAAAAAGTGAAAGTGAAAAAAAAAATGACACCCTATTTATAGGCGAAGTAACTAAGGGTAAAATGGTCATGCTTTTTCAGATGAAAACCAAACGTTTGCACATTGGGTAACGTAAAAATTTAATTGAAACGGCGCACCTTATGACATGTGTCGCTTCATCTAGTCAGATAGGGCACACCTTCTTATAGAGGGAGTTGAAACGTTTCTGAAGTGACGTGTCTCTTGGACTAGTGCTGGCACTCTCTTGGTTTCATCATCCAGTGTCAGCGAATGATCATCCGGAAGTGGTTTTGCTTCCGGTTGCAGTTTCTTAAGATTTAACATTGAAACCCTGCAAGAACACATGTTGGCACTCCGATGCCTAAGTTAGTACTGTTGTAAGTTTTAAAACAATCAAGTATAACAAATGGTATTTACACTTCATTTGGGTTTACCATTCCCAAATCACCTCTTATGAAAGTAAATTGGTCAACCCCCAGAGGCTTGGTGAAGATGTCAGCAAGCTGTTGTTGAGTGGGAACAAATTGCACTTTGACATCCTTCTTTTGAACATGGTCTCTGATGAAGTGATGTCTGACATCAATGTGCTTTGTCCTTGTGTGCTGAACCGGATTCTTGGCAAGGCAGATTGTGCTTGTGTTGTCACAGAGGATGGGTGCCTCAGGGAACTCCAAGCCAAGATCTCTCAGTTGGTTCTTCAGCCACAGCACTTGGGCACAACAGCTTGCAGCAGCAATGTATTCTGCCTCAGTGGATGACAATGACACGCAGGTTTGCTTCTTGCTAGCCCAAGACACCAGACAACCACTAAGAAAGGCGCATTATCCACTGGTGCTCTTTCTATCAGTCTTATAACCTGCATGGTCAGAATCAGAGTAAGCCCACAAGAACTCTTGGTTACCTCTGGGATACCAAAGACCAAGCTCTTGTGTACCCTCAAGGTATCTCAGAATACGTTTAACACATGTTAAGTGTGACTCCTTGGGGTTGGCTTGAAACCTAGCACACATGCCTACACTAAATTGAATGTCAGGCCTGCTTGCCGTTAAGTATAGGAGGGAACCTATCATTCCCCTGTACATGGGCAGGCTGACAGATTTACCCTTTGCGTCAGCATCGAGTGCGATAGAGGTGCTCATGGGAGTGTCATACTCCTTGCACTCATCCATCCCAAACTTTTTGAGTAGTTCTCTGCAGTACTTAGCTTGGGATATGAAGATTCCATTCTTCTTCTGTTTAATCTGCAGGCCTAGGAAGAATGTGAGTTCTCCCATCATAGACATTTCAAACTCACCCTGCATAGTCTTAGAAAAATCTTCACAAAGTTTTTCATTAGTTGCCCCAAAGATAATATCATCAACGTAGATTTGGACAATTAACATATCTCTATCTTTGTGAAGGATAAACAGTGTATTATCAAGTTTGCCCCTTGAGAAACCCTTGCCTAGCAGAAAGCTGCTGAGTCTCTCATACCAAGCTCTAGGAGCTTGTTTCAGGCCATATAAAGCTTTCTTTAATCTATACACATGTTTGGGATATTTGTGATCCTCAAAGCCAGGAGGTTGTTCTACATACACCTCTTCTTTAATATAGCCATTAAGAAATGCACTCTTTACATCCATTTGATATAGCCTAAAGCCCTTCATGGATGCAAAGGCTAGAAGAATCCTTATTGCTTCAAGTCTAGCGACTGGAGCAAAGGTTTCTTCATAGTCAATGCCTTCTTCTTGGTTATATCCTTTGGCTACTAATCTAGCTTTGTTTCTTGTAATTTGACCTGTCTCATCCAGTTTGTTTTTGAAGACCCACTTGGTCCCTACTATAGATTGATGAGACGGCCTAGGGACTAGTTCCCAGACTTGACTTCTCTCAAATTGATTTAGCTCTTCCTGCATGGCGATAATCCAGTCGCAGTCCTCAAGAGCTTGTTCAACTGAAGTTGGTTCTATTTGAGATAGAAATGCACCAAACTCAACTTCATTTTGACCTTGTCTTCTGGTTCTGACACCAGAAGAAACATCACCAAGCACTTGATCAAGAGGATGATCTCTGTGATGCCTCCTAGCTGTTGGCAACTGTGCCTCATCAGGCACGGTCTGCACTCTAGGTTCATCACTGAGTCCATCTTCTTCCTTAGGATTGCTTGCTGGTGTTTCTTTTGGTGGTGAAGAAGATGATGGTAACTTTGGAAGATTCAGTATTTCATCATCTTCTGTGGATTGTCCCCATGTAGGAGTTTCATCGAATACAACATGCATTGATTCTTCTACAATTCTAGTTCTCATGTTGTATACCCTATATGCTTTGCTCCTAAGGGAATATCCTATGAATATACCTACATCAGCTTTTGGATCAAACTTACCCAGATTTACCTTTCCATTGTTATGCACATAGCATTTTGATCCAAAGATTCTGAGGTGGCTGATGTTGGGCTTCCTCCCTTTGTACAGCTCGTAGGGAGTCTTATCCAGTCCTTTGCGAACATAGGCTCTGTTAGAGATATAGCAAGCAGTGCTCATAGCGTCCGCCTAGAACACTTGAGAAACCTCTTTCTCATTGAGCATGCTTCTAGCCATCTCTGTCAGAACCCTGTTCTTTCTCTCGACAACTCCGTTCTGTTGAGGGGTCCTAGGAGCTGAGAAGTTGTGTTCTATGCCATTTTGTTCACATAGCTCTGAGAAGCTATGGTTCTCAAATTCTCCTCCATGGTCTGTCCTTATGGCTGTGATTTTGAGCTCTCTCTCATTCTGCACTTTCTTAGCCAGGACAACAAAAGCATCAAAAGTATCTTGCTTAGAGGCAAGAAACATAGTCCAGGTGAACCTTGAATAGTCATCCACCACCACTAGAGCATATAGGTTTCCACCCAAGCTCTTCACTCTTGCTGTCCCAACCAAATCCATGTGGATTAGTTCCAAGGGCCTGCTGGTGGAGACTTTCTTCTTGGTTTTGAACGAGGACTTTGTTTGCTTTCCTCTTTGGCAGGATTCACAGATAAAATCATGCTTTACTTTAAAAGATGGAATACCTATAGCTAGCTCCTTTTTAATTAGCATGTCGAGTTGAGTAAAATTAACATGAGCTAGTCTCTTATGCCAAAGCCAACTATTCTCATCACTAGATATCAAACATTTTTCTTCTAGTTTTTGGCATAAGTCTAAAGTATATAGGTTTCCATTTCTATTTGCCTTAAGTTTGCATTTTAAGTTGGCCTTATCTAAATTTAGATCCTGCTTATCAACTATTATGCACTCATGTGAATCAAAAATTACCCAATTTCCTTTGTCTGTGCTCTGGCTGACGCTTAGCAGGTTGTGACAGAGACCGTCCACTAGGTAGACATCTTTTATTGGTCCGACCTCTCCAACTCCAGTGATCTTTCCACTTTGATTTCCTCCAAAGGTTACTGTGGCTCCATCTTTGATCACCAGAGATTTGAACTTGTCTCTGTCTCCAGTCATATGTCTCGAGCATCCGCTGTCAATATACCATTTCTTGTTCTTGGATGCTTTGAGACACACCTGGAAAAATCAAGTAAACTTAGGTACCCAATCTTTCTTGGGTCCTCGATCATTAGTTTTCAATGCCCTTGGTCTAGAGTCATCCTTGACCTTGGGCTTGTGATTATTCAGAGCCTCTGGCCTAGTGCTGGCTCTGGACTCTTGGGTTTTCCCTTTGGAATGATTCCAAGCTCGGGATCCTTGTCCTCTCTTAGTTTCCTTTGCAGGTGGAGGATCCTTTGTTGCCTTGGTTCCTTTAGGGACCCATTTGTAGGAGCTACTTGCTCCATGTTTCTTAGCATTACAGGTGGACGTGGAGTGTCCCTTCCTGTTGCAATAGTTACAGAAGCTGAAGGGTGAGGAGCTATGACTAGTGGCTTTATGGAAGAACTTTAAGTAGGGCTTTACTTTTGGTTCCACCCACTTCTTCCCTCTAGGAGTATATCCTAAGCCAGTTCTATCCCTATATGCCCTTTGATTCATTAAAATTATATTTAACATTTCTGAGCCATTTGTAAACTTCTGCAGGGCATTTTGCAGCTTGTCTTTCTCAGCTGAGATTTTGCTGCAATTGGGGCAGCTCTCAAGTGTTGGGGCATTGGGTTCTGTTTGGGGAGAACCCTGGCCATCCACTACCGGAAGCTTTCTAGCTTCCGCTAGCTCTTCACTCAGTGAGTCCACCTTGGACTCAAGTGATTCCTTTTTGGTTTTCAACACTTTATAGGCTTTACACAATCGAGAGAATTCTTCATGAACCTCGTTGTAAGCCTCTTGCAGTTCAGAGAAAGTTACCTCATTGTCTTCGTGGGTGAGGTCAAGTTCTGAAGATGCTTCCTCATCATCTTCTCTGGCTACAAGGCAGAGATTGGCTACCTCTTCCTCATCACTTGCTTCATCATCCGAGCTATTCACCCAGATAGAAGATACAAAGGCCTTCCTTTTGTCTTTGCCTTTTGACTTCTGCAGGCTGGGACACTCAGCCTTGAAGTGACCAGGCTTCTTACATTCAAAGCACACAGGAGCCTTTTCCTTCTTGTAACCCCTCCTTTGGCTGGAGTCACCCTTTTGAAAGCCTCCTTTCTTTCTGAAGAACTTTCTGAACTTTTTCACCATCATAGCCATCTCCTCATCATCCATTTCATCCTCATCATCCTCATCATCATCTTCAGTCTCCTTGTTGGGAGCAACAAGGGCAAGATTTTTGGCCTTGGATGAGGCTTGAGGAGCTCTCTGAGCTAGCAGTGTAGGCACATATTCAGCCAAGGAGCCAAATAAAGCGGTGATGGAACTAGTTGATTCACCCTGGACTTCCTGTAAGATAGTCACTTTGGTGATCCAGTCACCTTTCAAGATCTTTAGAATCTTGCTCACTTGCTCCCTTTCAGGAATGTCCTTACCCAGCGAGGCCAAATTGTTGATCAGGTGAGTGAATCTGAGCTCCAGTTCTCTGATAGGCTCAATGGGTCTAAGCATGGCGAACTTGTGGAATTCTTCCACTAGCATCTCAACACGTCTTGCTTTCACTCCCCTGGTTCCAGAGTGAGCAGCCTCAAGAGCCTCCCACATATCTTTAGCATTTTTGTGGTGACTGATCCTGTGGAACTCCTTGGGACTCAGAGCACACTGGATGTAGTGCATGGCCCTATAGTTCAGCTGGACTAGGGCATAGTCCTGAGGGGTGTAACTGCTTCTCGCCTTGGCAAAGCCATCATCATCTAAGGGAGTGTGATCCCCACGTTCGATTACATCCCAGAGTCTAATGTCACTTGACTTGATATAAGTCTCCATTCTAAACTTCCAGAATGGATAGTTGTACTCATCAAAGCCTGGAGGCTTGTTGGGCTGAATAGAGACGTCTGGTAGAGAGTAGTCAGTATCCATTACAAGATCTTTGCTTTCTGGATTCGTTGGAATCTAGTGAGAAAGACCTGCTCTGATACCAAATGAAAGTAAAGGATGCACAAGAGGGGGGGTGAATTGTGCTACAAGAATAAATGCTCAAATAAAACCAACACAAGATTTATACTGGTTCGGTCTACCTGACCTACGTCCAGTTCTCAACCACCCAGGCCGAGTTCCACTATATCTCAGGTTTTAAATCGGGTTCACCTGAAACCTTACAACCGCAAGTTTTGGACGGGATCACTTGCAACCTTACAACTACAAGTTTTACACAAGGCTCACTTGTAACCTTTCTAACTAGCTCCCCCTCACACCGAGCAAGGGGTTAACCTTTACACTTAAAGGATTTTTCTAACTAAGTTCTCTCAAAGAACGAATGGTGTTACACACTTAAGTACAATCAATGCTCTTATAACAGAAAGAGACTTAACAACAAAGAGTATAGAATATGTAGATGAAAAAGATCACTCGATGTGTTAAATGCTCTTTACTTTTCTGGGCAGCTTTGAATGCTTGAAGATGTTCTTAGTTTCTCGCTCTAACTTCTCTCAAGAATATTCAAAGGATAATTGTTTTCTTCATAAATGAGGTTGAGCTCCTTTATATACTCTTCAACCATTCTGACTCTTGGTAGGTGGGATAGCCGTTTGAATATGGCCGTTTTTCCCATGTTACCGTTTGCTTAATTAATGCTTCATCAATGCATAGCAGGGTTGACTTGCTTTATGTCTGAAAAGTAGCTCTGACAACTCTGCTCTGACAAAAGCATTCTGACACTGCATTTCTGAACACTCTGACATTCTGATTGCTTGCGGAAGCAGGTTCACATCCGGAAGCAATTCTACTTAGTGTGCTGCACTGAATGTTAGTCTAACAGTATTAACATATAGTTACATGCAGTGGGAGTGTTCTTAGTCTAAGAGGTCTTCCTTGCATCCGGAAGCACTTCTCCATCCGGAAGTAAATCCGCTGGATGAAGGATTTTGTTCACTATTACTCACTCTCGCTCAGTGTTCATTCAATCCAACAGCCAGCGCTAGTCACTGAGCTATCGGAAGCACTTCTACTGGACGTTGCTCATTTTCACTGACGCTTTAGGGTTATCTATTCTAACAGCCAGCGCCAGTCTAAGTTTAACAGGAAGCAAATTCACTTCCGGTTGAATCTTAACTTAGTCTTAGGATTTTGTATATCTAGTGCTCATGGACTAAGTTAATTCCTAAGTGAATTTCTTGCTGCCGCTGGGGGATGAGACATTCATCCGCGAGCGCTAGTCCTAATCTATCCGGAAGTAAGTCCACATCCGGTTGCACTTTTACTTAGGATTCTATGTTCACCTATTACTTTCTAAGTTCTTTCATATTTTAGTCTTCATCAAAACTTAAGATTCTAACAGTTCTCCTTCTCTTTAGGTTAGCAACATGTGGGCCATTGGAAGATTTTTGGATTAAATTGAAATCCATGCTGTTTGGGCTTGGCAAAGGAAGAGAAAAGAGAAAGAAAAGCCCAAAAATTAAGGAAAAGAACGAAAGAAGTTGGACGCTGGCTTGTGGCTAAAAAAAGAAAGGAAAAGATTGATTATGGGTTAAAGGTCAATTTGGCCACTAAACAATTTCCAATGTATCAATTTGGCCTATAAACAATTTTCGGTCTCAATCTAGCCTATAAACAATATAAAAGGTTCATTTTGGCCACTACTCTACTGGAAAATACTAAAATACCCTTGAGGTCTATTTAATACTATAATTTTTAAAGATGTGGGTCCCACATTTTAAAAATAAAAAATAATCACTCCTACCAAACCCCTCTCTCCTCCCTCCTTGACCCACCTTCACCCACCACACTCCTCTCACTCTCCCAACAATCCAGAATGAACGATGGAAAGGGGGGAAAATTTTCAATGGATATACAGGAATTTGAACAGAATTAACTTGCAGATATAAACTTACAAAGTACCAAATCACTAGATATAAGCTTACAAATAGCCTCACATTACTCAGCTGAACATATAAACCAGTAAAAACGCAGTATGAGTGGATACTTGTATTACCACACTCACATTTGGAAATTCACAAATTTCTTTGACAGGTAAATCAATAAATTACTGCAACCCCAATAAGATACAAAACCCAGATAAATAAATAAAAAAGGGGGAATATAAATAAATCTCATTTCATGTTTCAGCTGAAAGCAGTAAGTAAACAAGTAAAACTTCAAAGTGTCATTCTCACCTTGAAAAGCTGAAGAAAGTCAAAATGCCATAGAAAAAAGAAGAGATCTGAGGCACAGGGAGGAGATCCGAGAGAAGTTGAGATAAAAAAAATACACACGGAATGAAGGGTATTGTGTGGCGCAGATCTGAGAGGCGCAGGGAGAAGGTGGCGGCGGACGGTGGGTGAGGTTGGGATAGAGAGAGGAGTGTGGTGGGTGAAGGTGGGTGAAAGAGGGAGGAGAGAGGGGTGAGGCAGGGGTGATTAATTTTTATTTTTAAAATGTGGGACCCACATCTTTAAAAATTATATTAAATAGGTCTCAAGGGTATTTTAATATTTTCTAGTAGAGTAGTGGCTGAAATGAACCTTTTATATTGTTTATAGGCCAGATTGAGACCGAAAATTGTTTAGAGGCCAAATTGATACATTAGAAATTGTTTAATGGCCAAATTGACCTTTAACCCATTGATTATTGAAGGGAGGAGGACGCGTGGAAGGAGGGCAGAAATGAATTGAACAAAAGAAGAGAATTGAGAGAGGAGGCCGAACTGGAGGTGGGGAGCTGGGAACGAACTGAAGAAAGGAGTGAAGAGGGGACTTGCGAGAAAGGGACGCCCAACTCCACAGTGTTAGTGGCCTTCAAATTCATCGCTCATTTCTCACTCTTCCCCCAAATTCCAGCATGAGACTTTCATTTCCCTCCATTTTTAGTGTTTTTTCCTTCCAAACGAGCAACTAAAACCTCTCCTTGTTTTTAGTGATTTTGGAATGGAAGGATGAGCTAAGTAAGTTTCAAGTGGGGGTAATTGTCTTATACATTCTCTTCCTTTTACCCTTTTACGTAGTTCAAATTTCTAGGGTTATAGGAATTAAATTTATATATTTGGTTGTGTAATTTATCTTTATCTCTTATCTATATGTATGTAGTAACAATTTTTCATTTATTAATTTTCTTTTGTATGAATTCTCAACATTGAGCTTATTGACTTGAACATGTTTTAATTTTATGGGTTCATGATTTTAATATATGCTTTTAGTTAAATATTACTTGAACATGTTTTAATTTTATGGGTTCATGATTTTAATACATGCCTTTAATTAAATCTTGCGCTAAGTAAGGGTTCTTATTTATAGTGGATAATGATGTTGTGTATTCATGCTTAGAAATTAGCAAAATAAATTGATTAAACACTTGAGTAGCATTAGATTTAAACTTACTAGTTCTAATTTATTAGTTGGGTCCTAAAATGAATTGAAGCTAGTAAGTTAATTAGATTGCGATTCAGGGTCCAGGTCGTAGAATTAATAGTTTCTTGTGTTTAGTAAATTTAATTTGGTCATGTGCTCAATCAACTTAGATCAAGATAATTAAAATTAGGGGTTCTGACATTATTAAAATTAGGGATTTTATCAACTTGACCACTGAATATTTTTATAAGTCATAATTCTTGAAATTCCCAATCACTGAGAATGTTTTATTATCCATTTATCAAAAACTCTCTTTTTATTCTAAATTCTAATCATACAAAATATTTTCCAATTTTAATATAGAAAAAATGATGACCTTGCTTACTTTCAACAAGCTTTTATCTAGTTTATAGGGTAATTAATTACATATATAGGCCCCTCTGAGAGAATGATACCCGGGGGTAACTTCTGCTTACATTGATGTTCATAAATTTCTTGAAGGAGTAGTCCCGAGGCAAACTACACAGTTCGTAAATTCGGTGTCCTTCATTTATTGAAATTCTCCCTTATTTTTTTTTACTAAAAGCACGTGTATAGTTTTTGTATGATAGTTAATCTTCTTCGAGTTCCAATTCGACCCAGATTCTCTCCTTAAGGATTCAAATCTTAGTGTAACATATTGTGAAGAATAATCAATGATGCTAAATTCCACCACCATTAATTAAGTTACTCTCTGTTTGGTTGTAACTTGTAAGAAGGAAAGTAGAGAAATAGAAAGTGAAAGAGTAAAGATGGAAAGTATATATAATGATGGGAAAGTAGAGTTTGTGAGTTCTAGAAAAAGTGTGAGATTGAGAGAAAAAACTTGTAAGTCCCGGGATATATGTTAATTATAAAAAACACCCCAACTTTCTACACTTTCCCTTTCTTTATAACTTTAATTTAAGTTAAAAGACAAATAAAGCCTTATGAATATGTAAAAGGACAATTAAGGTTACTAAATTTTCAAAAGGACAACCAAGGTCACAAACACTAAATTAACTACTGCAACATTCCTACATTATATTCTTATTAACAACATGCATATATATTTAATCATTGCACCATCCACATTAACAACTAGAACGTAACAATTAATCACAGATAACCATTAGATCGTTGTTAATTTTGTGTATGTGACATTTGTTGTCCTTTTGAAAATTTATCAACTTTGGTTGTCATTTTATATATTTAGAGGACTTCTTTTTCCCTTGATTTAATATATTTATATAGTCCGGTCCGATCTGATGTTCCATGGGATGATGGTGGGTCTGTAGTTCATTCTTTACAGGCCCAATACAATATTAAGGACTACATGGTCCGATCTAATAAAAAATTACAATTTCCTTCAAAGGATAATTTAATTTCCAATGATATGATTTAAGATTACATTTTGGTGAAAGTAACATCATTTATTACATATAACTAATTTAATCTATTTTTCTTTGTTTTGATCAGAATCTAACTATTTTTCAATCATTAAAAAAATTAGTTATATAGTAAGCATCACAAAACGCATGCATTGCATATTAAAACTTCAAAAGTCTATAATGCATGAATCACATTCAGTTCTACGATTTGGCAGCTCATTATTAATTAACCCCAAAACAGGCCACTATTTCAACTATTCTGGTGCGTGCATGGGCATATATAGACAAGGACAAGGAAGACAAGAATTCAGAGAAACATACATGCACCCTCCACATATGAAACACGTTTATGAATAGTTTATGTACTTGATGAGAATCTCAGATTGTTTCTGACTCATCTTTAAAAACTGAGAGGCATATAGATTCTACAAATTATTGCTGAGGTAGTCATTACATGAGATGTCCTGGACAGTTTAATTATGACTAAAGTCTGTCATATAATACATATATTACTCTTGCAATATATAAATATTGATGAAATATATTGTTATAATTATCTCTCACTAATTTGTTAGTAATTAAAGGTACTCCCTCTGGTCCTAAATATAAGACCTAATTGACTTTTTCTAGAAAATCCTTAAAAAAGTAAAATAAGTTAATTATAAATTGATTTACCTAATTTTTTTCCCTTAATCTAGTTTATTTTACCTATAAACTAATGAATAATCTAAAAATATATCAAATATGTCATCATTTAATAACCTATTTCGCAACCTTAATCTCTCCACACAAAAAAAAGTCAATTAAGTCCTATATTTAGGACCGGAGATAGTATTACGTAGAGTATTTACTCTATTGGGTATGCAAAGGAATAATCACACAATTTAACAAAGAAACTTTGGGTGCTCATCACCGCCTAGGTTTATTATGAAAAGATCCAAATCTCATCGCTTCTATATCTTTCTGGTCCAAATGAACGAACCCACAACAACCTTCCAATCATTACGCATTTACGCCGTGCAAACTACCAAAATGTCATCTTTGCGATTTATGTGATCAGACGCAATTTTGGACTCTTAATCTGGGCCCAAATCCATTCTTCAAATCCGACTCAGGCACTATAGCACAATTTTCTAGAATAATTCCACTAGACTTGGAACCCTAAACCTACTCCACTCTCATGCTCTATCAATTCCATCTTCGTCTTCCATCTTTACGCTTCCAAATCTCCATGGATTCCAACAGCCCAAACAATCTATTATTAGCACAACTTTCTAGATTAATTTCAGTTCCAACTTTCAACGTAACTTCCATCGTTTTTCTTCCAAATCTCCATGGATTCCAACAGCTCAAACTATCTTTAATTTGGGGAAGCCTAATTTCTTGCATTAGGAAGCATTTGCATTAGGCTTCTTGAGATTGACACTGTTGGGTCTAAATTTCTTGCTTGGAGAGCGGATCGGCGTGCTACACCAGACACTCACGTTGGTGCTCTTCAACTAACATACTCAATTAAGTTTATCAACTCATCAATATATCAGCATAATAAAAGTAATTAATCACGTTATTAACGAAATAAACTATATGAATTATTTACCTTAATTCCACACCTTTTGAGAACATTAAAAGAACTATATTACAGTTATATATTTGGTAAGATGTAATATAAGTCAAAGACAATTTACAACTCATTACTTCATAGAATGCTTAATATGGAATGTTAGAAGTACAATAGAACATGGTCAAGCAAGTGTTCAAAATTTGACGTTACAGTTATAGTTATTAAAGTTAGAGATGAGTTGCTCTTACAATGTATGAGACAAACTTATATCATTCAACTACAAAAAAATCTTGGGCGCCTTCGTTCAGTTTCTTGCATTTTTTCAAATCACGTGAAGGTCAATTAAATTATGTGTCGTATTCTATATTCACCAAACACAAACAAGGAACATTGAACCTCAGTTGAAAACATTATAATATAATTATTTAGTATATTCATACTTTGACTAATTAATAAATTGTGCATGGTTGTTATCAAACGGGCGTTTTAGGTATATAGAGTCAAGTTAACGCAAATTTTGGTGTATTGTAAGGACTAATTCAGAGTATCCAGTTTCGTGCAAAGGTATAGGATTACTTGAAACCACTTCAATGTCAGAGATCTAAAAACAGCCCTACGATATTTAGATTATATTAAAAGACGTTTCAACATAATTATTACGCTTTAATATCAAATTTAAAGGACTAAATTAGAAGTTTCTATTTCTTCCATAAAAGTAGTGAATTATTGTTTGATGAAAATGTCACCAAAGTTTACATTAATGGTATGGAATATAATCATCTGCCATCAAATTTCAATTAATCAAATATTATGCTCATAAGTGCTGAATAGAACAAGTTATTTGTAGAACTACGCCCTGTAAGGAACTACTAAAATAGGGGGACTCAATGATTTATAATAATACTCTTATTTTAAAGTAACCTCTATGAGAATCGAGTTTAACCATAAGAGGTTATTTTCATTGAACCGTTCATTTACCCACTAAATTTAAACTTTTTAAATTTAATTGATCCGAGCTCTTATACCTTTCACTGGTACACATGATCTTTTATTTTTCTCTAGTATTATTCAATAATGCATTGAATCTCCTCTATTACCGGGTAATGCACTGGTTTAATTGACACGTTTAATTGCGTCCATTCATGGCACTTTTTATATATGGTCTTTCTCAACAATAATATAATAAAGCCTAGTTGGATGTATAGTACAAATATTAAATAAAAGAATATATATATTTCCAAAAAGTCTTAAGAAATCACACTAAATTGTCAAATTTTGTGAAATGCACGCCCCCTGTAATTTTACCTAATCCACATTAGCTAGAATGCTATCTAAAGTCATCTCATTTTCAAAGTCTTAATCAATATATATAAGTGGAAACTTTGTGTATGTATACGTGTTTGTGACTGGGAATCGGGTGAGCCATATTGGTACACACATATACACTGCTTACATCGCTTTCTTTACATTTTTGGCCAACAATCCTCACATCGTTTTCGAACAACCCATTATCCATTTATCGTCGTAGCAAAACAAAGTATAACAAATGAAACCAAGCTAAACGAATGGAAGTTCATCCACATGATTTAATGTATATCTTTTTGAGGCATATTTTTATTATGTCTTCAATTACGTGGTAAGCCCTGAATCTTGCCGTTTATCCAATCACATCTTATCATTTAACAGAGCAAACAAATTGCATTGTTACCAATTACTATATTCGTATCTATTATGGATGAGAGACTTACATGTATAAACGCGTTGTCGTTTTCGTATCCCGATAATTTCTCCCACTGTTTCCCTCCCCGCCTCATAATTTAACAAAAGAAACGACAAGAGATAATAGTTGAACTTTAGCTTTTGTGCTTTTGATTAAACCTCTGTGTGTTCGCACATCCTGGCACGTAATTGTATGCACCAGATTTAAAGGAAAATCAAATAGTGCTTTTAATTATTATATCTAGATGGAAATGAACACAGGTTATACCAACACTACCTATTAGATTTGATTCTGCATGCTTCTTGTCGTTTCACCGTCTAGCTAAGAGGGTGTTAAACTAGCCAAATTTGACAAAGCTCCCATAATATTAAACTATAATATATATCGATATCCTTGAAGTTAAGTGTCGTCAATGGAAAAAACTATTGAAGTCAGTCGCATCCAACCAATATATCATGATATCAATATATATAATCAAATGATATAATAATACCATCAGGTCCCTATATTTAAATTGACTTTTGTTTTAATACACCCCTTAGTTTATTTTATTCATTTTTTCATCCGATCCCTTCTATTTTGTTCTCTCTGAAAGTTCAGTCCGTTTTAATTTTTTGACAAATACTCGGAAAGATCATGATCTGATATGACCCAAACGATATTTTGTTGAGGTTTGTTCAATACTCTAATACTTATTTGATGCCTTATCCCTCTCAATTACGCATATTCATTTTAAGAAAGTGAGATTTCGTTTTATATGTTTTAATCTAATCAACTTGTTAATTAAAAAGGGTAAAGACCCTTATTTGCACTTATAACTACCCTGAATCATTGGGTACTCTGAACTAACAATAGGTACATTTTCGCCTTTGAACTAGCCAAAGTGGGCTAATTTTACACTGACTTGACCCTCAATAATGTTTGATTGTGAAAAAATTTTGTCAAATTGTACATGAGCCCCATATATTCATCTTCTTTATATTTCCTTCTCTTCTTCCTCACTCTCCTCACTTTCTTATATGAAATTAAAGTATTAGCAAGTAATCCACAATGTGACTCATTCTTCATACTTTACGGCAAAATGTAAAATCAGAAGTGTCTAATAGAGTTTAGATTAAATGAAAAACAAGATTAGTTTGTTTTTGTTGGTTATTAAAAATTTTTGTTTTTCTCATGACATCTTTATCCATTTTTAAAAAAGCACAATCACCAAACAAAACAAGATTAGTTTGTTTCTTTCTGATAATATAAAAAACAAAAAATATATAAGAAGAAAGGGCATGGTTATTGAGAGATAAAGCACTGGACTATAGATAAATAGACAGAGACTCTCGTTGCTATTTGAGTGGTTTGAAGTAAGCATCAGATCCAACTCACGTTCACCAAATTTAATCATGTTATATATAAAACAAACTCTGAAAATGAATGATATGGCTTATTCTTATTTAGATAATGATGATCTCCGAGTTAATGTAATTTGTTTCATTCTTTGTATTTTATATATAATCATTCGAACCGTTTATGTGTGGATGATTCTGCGTCTGTACGTGATGCTCTTTTAAATCTGTAGAATCAAATTTACATAAATAAGATTATTACATTTTATCAAATCAAAGGTGTGAAATCTAAATAGTTCATAGATAATTTATATAAAATTAATAAAGCAGCGTGACAGAAACACGATTTATGTTTCATAATCAAGGTCGAAAACCTAAGTAATGTATGAGATATATATATATATATAGACACACAAACACACTATTCTTCGTATATTTTTGAATTAGAGGGCATACACTGATGCCTATACAATAATACATCATTGATTGATTAGAGTTGATGGTGAAATTATTGACATGTAATATTTTAGATTAAGAAAATAGAACTGCAGGTATTATAGAAGTAACAGTGAATTAAATAAAGTGTATGAGATAGATTATTCAATTTAATCAAAAAATTGATATATAACTCTATTTAACCTTTTGTCGCCTCTATATGCAATACTATATGGACTTTTTATATGCGAAGCGAGGTAGTTTTCCAAATTCTCTACATGTGTCGATGGAGGGACTTCGGCATATTGTTTTGCTCGCAATAGGGTTTGTTTGGGCTGCATAGATTTTGTCACATTAATTAGTTTACCAAAAAATAATTTTTTACTTCCTTCAGGTTGACAAAAGCTGCTAATCTATTTTTCTTTTAAAAGTTAATTGATTGGACCTGGACAAAGATAAGAGCTATGAGATTAATTAGTTTCGAAAGTAAAATTAGAATTAGAATTTTTTCACCAGCATATACCTCTCTATTACTCATCAAAAGAACATAAGCGAGAGCATAATAAATCCACAAATGCCAATTTACCAAGACTGTATTGTGTAGATGTAAAAACGATTCTCTCTTTTGAATGGCTGCTCTTTACTCTCAACATGATTTCACCCATGTACAATTGTTGGGCATTGTTTGAGATGAAAAAAAATGAGCTTTAATTCAATTGTTGGGCATTGTTTGAGATAAAAAAAAGTCAAAAGCCAACACCTTGTATGGTGAGGATAAAAGGATTGTTCTTTAAAAAAGTATTGAAATTCTCATAATCCACGACAATAGTATTAATGAATGAATTTCAATATGTTTAATTTGTGTGATGATAAAAGAAAGAACATATGGTTTGCACGTGAAGAGGAAGTCTCTTATTGGAAGAGAGTACGGAGGAAGGATCTGTCATTGTCCGTATAACTTTAGTGGCGGCTCTGTCTTTCTCCTTTCATAATTCTCATTCACTCTCGCACGCCTATCATTAATTCCATCTATTATGCTTTTTAATTCATTCACAAGCCCATCACTTCTTCTCTTATTCACCGCACGCAATGGCATTTAATTTTGAATATGTTTAGTGTTACATTCATTGTTGTCAAACTAGCGAGTTGACTCTCCGATTTTACCGTTTTTACGACACTACCTAACCAAAACGTGTCACGAGTCACCTAAATTTTCAGTCTTTGAAAATTCGGTGGAAACATACGTGTTTGCATTGTGAATTCATCGTTTTTACGTTTTTACCTTACAGAAAATTGCGTTAACTTGTTACTAAACTCATTTTAATTATTTTTAATTGATAAAATTTAATAAATTTAAATATGGATTTTATAGAAATTTATCTATCGAGGTTGATATAGTATGAATATTGATATATTTAAATAAATTCATGTCAATTTATTATTATTTTTTGTATTCTTATTCAATTATATAAAAGAAATACATGTTTTTTTATAAACGTAAACTCGTACGTAAACTCTTACGAGTTTACGATTCGAGGTTACGATTCGAATTTATCTTATCTCCACGAGTTAACTTAAACTCACGAGTTTGACAACCTTAGTTACATCAAAGCTCGGAGGAGTAGAAAGTATAGTCTGATTTCCTGTTTAACCCGGTTTCAAAATTTTTTTTTGATACAACGGTTTCAAACTTTTTAATTGAGCATATATGAGAAGATATTTCTAACCATATGTTTTTTTGTCAATGATACAACTTTTTTATTGTAAGATCAAAAGAAGTGGTCAATCTTATACTTGAGTATGGAAATGGATCTTGGAGTTAAATAGTTCTTGCATGAGTAGGAGCAAGACATAATATCAAATACTAAATGTTTGATCATATGCAAGTTAATTTATATGATTTAAAAGATAAACTGAGTTACTATTTAATCATATACTTCCTTCTGTCCATTAAGACCTATTTGTAGAGGTGATTTTATTCCTAAATATAAAATCTATTTTTTATTACATATATAAAACCTATTTCTTATTGTTCACAATTTTTTCTCAAATTATCCTTATTTATGCTTCTCAATTAACAAGTAAGAGGGAGAATGTAGATAAATATATATGATTAGAATGTATTGTTAATATCATGGCATTTTACAAATTTAACTAATATCATTAATCTAATCAAATGAGGAGTAAAAATAAGTAGCTCAGGTATTTAACATCAATAATATGAAATGATAGTAGTGGTGGTGGGAGTGATATACATAAATTACGTTTTTGGTAGTTATAATGGTGAAAAATTGTAGGAGTTTTTTGTCCTCAAATAATACCTAAGAAGCCCAAAAGGAAGTTTTATTGAATAGCTATAAGAGCTGCAAAGTTGAGTTATGATGAAAGTTGAAAGTTGGGCTTTATAAACGCATGTAAGATAATTATCAAATAAGAAAAACAAGATTCGTTACAGATATATATAAACAATAGATTATATAGCCTTTAAAAGGAAAAGAAAATGCTAGAAAATTGTTTATAGTATTTTGGATATATCGAAAAGGTTCCATTGGAACTTGGAAGTAATGGTAAAGAAGCCATTGAACATATACTTTTTAGTTTTGAGAGTTATAAAGAGACGTAGAGAAAGAAAAAATTATGTTAAATAAATTATGTATAAAAAATGTTAAATAAATTATTGAATATAACATTTTAAGCAATAATAGCTCTATAAATTTGATTGTTGATTCAGCATAAGAACGTAATCCAATTTAATTCATGTAACTAAAACGAATATGAATTGGTATGAAATTTGTTTGTTTTATTATAAAGTGTCAATTAGGATTGACTCAAACAATTGAGAATCCCTTTGCATTATGTATTATATAAGCTTCCAAATTTCCAGGTATACTATATATGTAGACACATTATATATTTATTTATTATTTACTGTAAAAGATATGCACTAAATGAATATTTTATTAATCATAAGACATAATACATATATAGAGGTGGAGAGATATTAAATCATAGATAATCTCTTTCCATAACAGAATATCTCTAATAATTATAGGATAACAGCAAAAAAGGGAAATAATATTTTTGAACTGAAAAAAGGGAAATAATTGGCTAAACAGAATAGGGAATACGTTAATTGTTGAAGATTTCAAATTAATTGGGCTTGATGAGTTCAGTCAACTTCCAAAATATACTTATACGTATGTATACGTACAAAAGCGATGTCTGTCAACATAATCTTTAATGGATGGATTTTAGTTCCGTATTCCTACGAATCATTGAAATAGCTAGTGGGTCACTTTTGTAATTTGTTATCATGAATTTATTTGTTGGATTTTTAACCTTTTTCTCACATATAACTCCAACAACAACTTTAAAATAATACAAAGAAAACGACTTTGTGTGGGTTGAAGGATGAACTCTGTGACGTAAGATGTGGGCAGCAAAATTTAGTCTCACAATAAACTAATCAAACTTTTAATCAAATCTTGATTTACTAATTCTTCTTCTCATCCTATTCTCTTTGGGGACAAAACCTATCTTGATTCATGTCATCGTAAACAAAAATAAGATTAGAGTTAAACATAGTTGAAACTTGAGGGTAAAGAATCTGTATTAATAATATATAATTTATTGGTTATGGGGTTGATTCTAGAGTTAGTTTAAAACAAGTAGGTCCTAGGTTAGTCAAAAAAAAGTCAGTTGGATCTTTTGCCACATCTTGTTACAATGATAAGGAAGTTATTGAAGGAAATGATAATATATTTTTATTACTGCTGAACAACACTAGACAGAAAGAAAGAGAGATAGAGAGAGTGCATAACAAAAGGGAAACTCCATAACATGTCTCAGGGGTGCTCTGTTCAGTTCTTCTGTTCTGTTTCTTCACTTCACACTAACTAACTTATTTTAGTTTCTTCATGTGGCTACAACAGAAGTTGATGAGTTGTTCTTGTTCTGAGCAATCCACTTGGCAAATACCTCAAGAGTGTTCATGTCAGATCTATAATGTTTCTGTGTGAACTCAAGAAATTCAGGCCATGTGAAATTTGGGTACATTCTTGGGTTCTCCTGGTTCACTATTTCACTTGGTGCACTCACTACCATATCACCTTTTGGATTCAAAAATAAAGCCAGAGATTTTCTAACCGTTTTCTTGTTCACCACTGCCCTATGCAAGCAACTTTTGTATATCCCATTTGAAAGTGCCTGTGCCACAAAAAGGAACAGACAAAGTATAATGACTTTTGTTAACATTAGAATTAGAACTAATTAAAAAGAAAATTTTAAAACAAGTGTTTGAGATTTCTCTTGTTCTGCATGTAAAGTGCATGCTTTTGTTTGTTAATTACCATGAATGTGTCCCCAATATTGACCACAAGGGCATCAAACTTTGTGTGAATGTATTGCCATTGATTGTCCACATAAACTTGAAGGCCACCCACATCATCTTGGTGTAGAATGGTGAGAGAAGTTGGATCACAATGAGGACCAGTTCCTAAAGTAAGTTCTGGCTTTTGACATGGAGGGTAATAATTAAGCCTCATTACCGAGCAATTCTCTTCATAGAAGTCTCTAAAATGTGATCTCCCAACTCCTAAGCTTAATCCCAGAAGCTCCATTATCACTAAAGAAAGATTGCTCATCACCTCACAGTACTCTTGATAAACCTGCCTGTTCATGCATAAACCAAAAACAGAACAACATAGAAAAAGAAAAATAGTTATGAAACAGAGTATGAAAAACAGAGAATGAGAATGGTGACATGTTGTTTATTTAATTACCCGAATTGTTCAAACTCTTTGCCTAATTTATCGTTTAGATAGTTTTTGACAGTGTTGGATTTGTGTTTCTCTGATGAGAATTCAACAGAGAGAGTCTCTTTCCATGGAAGCTTGGAGGAGAATCTTCCAGTGAAGCTACTAGAATAGCCTTGGTGGTCACCTAATTTCCTCTGAGCTCTCTGTTTCTGAGACAAGGGAAGCTCAAAGAAGTCATCCATGAAACGATGAGCATCACTAAGCAATTTTGGGTCAACACCATGATTGACAATAAGGAAGAAGCCATGTTTCCGGCAAGCCTCATCGACTATCCGGGAGGCTTCCTCCACGGCAGAAGGATCTCCGGCGAGAAATCGAGCCAAGTCAACATGTGGGACTTTCAGTTCTGGTGCATCCAAACATGGCTTCTCTTCATCTGGCCATTGGAATTCCTGTGGTACATTCAGTTCATACCTTATGACGGAGGAGTCAAAAACTATTTGTTTCTCTCCATCTTCTTTTCTTTCTGGGTTTGTTGTGGATTGTGTTTTTGTTATGCTTTCAATTGCCATTGTGTTATCACAAATGTTCAAGAAGAATAAGAAGAGAGATTGGAGCAAAATAAGTCTGAGAGATGAGATGAAGGAAAAGCCAAGGCCGTTTGGTGAAATGGTGAAGAGAAGATTGGAATCTTATAGATAGCCTTCATAGTTTTGAATTTTCAAGAAAGGGCCTGAAGAATTGGTGAATTACTTAAGTAGGGCTCTTTATATGGAAAATTAGTTTAGGTAATGGTCAGAAGAGTTCAAGGTATCTTGTCTTTTATAGTGTATTTAGTAAAGTGTTCTCCATTATGGCCATTTTGACCTTTATGGTGCCCTCAGAGTTGTTAATGTCATTAATGATAGTAGTTGTTTGATGGAGTCATTTTATGTGGGTAGTATTGTAAATATCAACATCTATAGATGTAACTAATTAGTATATATGCCTCCTTAATTTGTGTCTTCTAAATATAACGACCATTGACTGCGAATGATGTTCACTAAACTTCCACGAATTAAGCATGGTTTTTTTTTTTTTGTGAAACTTGGAATTACAATACACCCTCATGTCCTAAATATATAATACTCAGGTTTTTTTCTTTTGAAAATTAAAAGAAACAAATAAGAACACAAAATTATATTACTTTTTAGGGTTAAAGGTCAAATCTAGCATTTTACTATGGCTAAAAGTTCACTGAACATAAACAAGAATTTGATGGCTCAAATGTAGCATACATATATTCAAAAATGATCCAAATATATCATTTCCGTCAATTTTAACGGGTTTGACCGTTAAGCTTGATCCGATTATGCCACGTCACCTGCCACGTCACCCAATTAGGCCACGTCGTCTTCCACGTTACCTAATGGGCCCATTTACTATCCATAATTGGGTGACTTAGCATGTGACATGACAGACAACGTGACAGACAACGTGACATGATCGGGTCAAACTTAAATAGTAAAACCCGTTAAAATTGATAGAAATGTTAGATTTGAGTCATTTTTTAATAGATATGTGCTACATTTGAGCCATCAAATTCTTGTTTATGTTCAGTGAACTTTTGACAATAGTAGAGTGCTAGATTTGACCATTAACCCTACATTTTATATATAATTACATTATATGTTAATTTATAATAGAATAAAATAATTTTTATTAGAAAATATAACTATATATAATTTAAATTGATTAATTTTGTATATTTTATTTCTTCAAAAAACTAAAATAATCTTATAATTAGGTCGAGTAGACATAGTATACATTGGAAGAAATGACACTTTTCATCTCCTAACTTTATATACACAATATTTTATTTTGATTTTTTATTATTTTATAAAATTTATTTTTTGTAATTTTTAGTTTCACATTACCTTTAATTATCAAATATTAATATGTTAACTCATTCATTTTAAAATTTTTAAAATCAATTATAGTATAAAATATAATATAATATAATGTAATATAGGCTAAAAATACTTTTGGTTTTAAATGTTTGGGTTCAATTATAATTTAAATTACTTCCTCAATTTGAAAAGTGCATTTTATTTCTTTTTTGTTAAACAATGATATATAAAATTGAAGAAGTAAATATTGTTTTCTACTTATATTTGTATTATGTGGGAAATTTAATAAAATGTATATGTTTGCTAATTTTATTAACTAAAAGAACATAATATACTAATTTTCTTTAGCTATATGCAACATATTTTCAATTAAGTTCTTAAGTCACTGAAGTGTAAATCATTCACAAATAACTTATATTTTTACATAATTGAAGAAGAATTGTATGTGACATTTAAAAAAGAGTTGGACTAGTATTAAGGTCTTGAGGTGCCAATAATAAATTAAATAGTTGATTAGGATTATTTTCTGTCAAGTTAGTCTAGAAGTGAAATTTGATTGATTAATTGTTGAAATGCAGTGAAGTTTAAATTTATTCGTATTTTTGGCTCCTAACATTAGTAAATTGATTATAGGGTTAAGGGTCAAATCTAGCACTCTACTATTGTCAAAAGTTCACCCAACATAAACAAGAATTCGATGGCTCAAATGTAGCACACATCTTTTCAAATATGACTCAAATCTAGCATTTCCGTCAATTTTAACGGGTTTAACCATTAAGTTTGACTCAATCATGCCACATCACCCCGCCACGTCACCCAGTTTTGTCACGTGGCCTGCCACGTCACCCAATGGTCTCACTTACTTTCCATTATTGGGTGATGTGGATGGTGATGTGGCAGGCCACATGGCAAAACCGGTTGACCTGGCGGGTGACGCGGCATGATCGAGTCAAACTTAACGGTCAAACCCGTTAAAATTGACGGAAATGCTAGATTTGAGCCATTTTTAAAAGATGTGTGCTACATTTAAGCCATCAAATTCTTGTTTATGTTGGGTGAACTTTTGGTAATAGTAGAGTGCTAGATTTAACCCTTAACCCTTGATTATAAATTTATTAAAATTCAATAGTATAAAAGATAAAATTTAGATGTTACAAGTTTCATTTGCTAATTACACTCTCAAATTTAATTTTTTGTCCTTTTAGTTTGGCCACTGAAATTTTGAGATACTTATGATCAATTTTTCTTATCCATATTGACAAAATTAATCGCTACAAATCATTAATTGCGAGCAAATATATAATTTTATAATCATATCTGACTTGATTCAAATTTAGTGAGAGCTACGAGTACGCACAACGGCACAAATTGACCTCCGGATACCAAGAAGTTTCATATGAGATGAAGTAACAACTATCATTAACTTTCTGATAAAAAAACAACTATCATTAACTAGAGTAATTTAATGCTGATTCACACTCTTCGATCAGATTCCGAGAGAGCAAGAATGAGTTACATAAAGTAATCATAACAACTTTTTCCAATTGAGACCAAAAGATGAAGACACAGTAGTGTGACAAAAGTCGTATCAGAAAAGTATTCGATACGTGTTTCAAACTGAAAAGTAATTCTGTTGGGAATCATCATCATCGCAAGCAGAAAAGACAAAGAGTAGGACGATATCATACAACCTAAAAACCCAGTCTATTATGAATGTGACTTAGGGTTATTTTTATCCTTTATACAAAGTCTCAGGTCATACAAAAAAAATTCAGTTCAAAAAAAAATGATCATACAAAATGAATGACACTCAGCTTTGAATAATAAAAAACATGTTCAAAGAAATTGGATGTACTAACCATTAACATGGTAGATTAAGTACTATATGACTTTCCTTCAAAATGCATGGATGAAAAGCGGATATAATTATCTGTAGGTTAGACCCATGTACCTTACCCCATTAATGAGATAAGACTTGTTTCTTGCTATTACTCACCTTTTTTCACATGACTGTTTGAATCAAGCAAAAATGTACGAATTGATGAAGTTAGACAAATAGAGAAGTTTGAACATGAACTAGTTGACAGAATATATATAAAGCAGGTTGACGTGAGTGATAAGTACTCTCGTCCCTTAAGCAAATGGTTGACGGTTCGATCCCTAGCCCTTGTGAATGGAGCAAATTCACGTTCAGCTGTCTACCTTCTATATGGGACTTCAGAACAGCGAGGGATTAGTCTCACTTGACACGCGGATGAGGATACCCTTGGAAAACAAAAAAAAAAGAATATATATAAAGGGTTAACTCAATTCTACTCCCCACTCGGTGAGGATGTAGGGAAGGAATATATTAGGCAGTCTAACCCTTACTTTTTCTAATGTGGTTAATTCGAAGTCACAACCTTAAACTCCAAGGTAAGCGAGCTTAACGTTGAGTTAAACAACCCTTTTGACAGAATATATATGTATATGTATATGTATATGCATGTATCAGGTACTTGTAACTTAGAGGTAACTTAGAGGGGTAAGCACTAAACAGGGAGTTTATAGGTTTCTGGATGAGAACCTATATGGTGTTGGTGGGTGAGAGAGAAGAAAGAGGGATGGATTACTGAGAAAAAAACAAAGGGGAAAGATATGTGTCAGAGCAAGGTTCGATGGGGTCAAATATTTGAGATTTGAAAGTGTCATTTGATGGGATTTGGAAGGTAGTGATTCAATTCATGCAGAGACAAGAGCTTGAACGCGATGGGACTGTGCTCAGAAACGGCAGTGTTTGGCATGATGGGAGAACAAGTTTAGTTTTTTTTTTTAATTACTGACATAGATACGGTTGTGCCTCTCCCAATGAGAGAATTAATCGAGATTCGAACACGCGTTCTCATCTTTACCAGGGTTATAACTCACTTACCAGTTCAACCAACTACCCATAACAAGAAATACCTAGCCAAAAACAATTATTAATAAGAAATCTTAAAAATTACTCTCTTCAATCTAAAAAATAACACCTATTTAGGGACATGAGTTAAGTACTAAATATAAGATTTATTCATCTAAATTATCCTTAGTAATGTTTCCTAATCATAAACAAGAAGAGATGGAGGGTGAGGTGAAAGTAAATGATTAGGTTATATTGATAATATCATGTTATTTTGACTAACATAACTAATATCCTTACTCTAACAAAATTAGGTAAATAAGTATTATATTTAGGAACTAATTGAGTATTTAATCTATTTATAGATACCCTCGTAATTAAAAAGGAGAGTTGGGATGAAAAAAGAGAAGAGAAGAGTAGCGTGTAGACCAATTACAAGCTAATGTTGCTAGGATTTGATCTGAATGTCATAGATTTATGTGTTCCGAAAATAGCTTTTCTCTACTCTTAAACTAAAAGTTATTACATTTATCCTTAAGGTTTTATTTTTACCCTAAAAGCTTTTGTTAAGACCTTATTTTTGGTGGATGTTTTTTTTTAGAAAAACATTGACTTGGACATTTCAAAACATATTATCGTTGCCCTATGTTAAAACACTCAAATTATATTGACGACCAAAAGATTGATATTGTCTGCTAATATAATTTTTTGAATGATAAATAACAAAAATTCTGCATTTTAATACTTGTAGGATAAAGTTGAACTCAACTACATCAAAGGCAAAAGTCCTCGTGATGAATAAAAACTTCTTGGATAAACGGTTATTCTAGCTTGTGGGAATATAGACCCATAATGGATAGTCTCGATACCTATAAGTAATTATCACATCTAATATATCAAGGATTTAAACTCAAGATCACTGATTAAGTTAGAACAATCTACAACCAGTTGATTTAAGCATTTGATGGTATATTTTAACTTTTCCAAACTAAAACCAACCAAAGATTATTATGTAATAAGCCATTTGTTTTGGTGTATGTATATAAAGAGTAAATAAAACTAATTTTTTTGAAATAAACTCAAAGTATGCGCGGTCCATAATAGTAGTAACTAATCCCTCACCACAAATATTCTTTTCTTTTCTATAAAGAAATTTTAGGAAATATATTAATTTGGCTCACCCACTGCCCAGGGGGTTGGGGGTTGGGTTTCTCTCAGAAGCGCTCCTCAGAATTCCACATGGCCACATCACAACCCTTCATTTTCTCATACCATATAATCACAACCTTTCATTTCCTCACAAAGTGACTTGTTAATTTAGTAAAGAACTTTGAAATATTTTTAAATATATTTTAGCATAAAAAATTTCAACTATCTAGACCTAATTCATTTCAACAGAAAGATTTATAAAAGAAGTGGACTGATACAGTTAACTGCAATATGTGAAAGACTTTGATTTAAAATATTTATATACAACTCTTTTAAACTTACCTCATGTAAGGGAAGATTTATCACAGTCTAGTCTGGTATAGATTGTGTTAGATAAGACCATAAATAGAGGTAAAATGTTACTCTAATAAACTCTGTAATTAAAGTCAGTCTTCTGCAATCATGTCTCACTTAATTTATATCAAAATGTTACTCTAATAAACTCTGCAAGTAAAATCAGTCATCCAAAAAATTAGGCATCCAACTAAAAAAAAGTTGAAAATAAAATAGTACAAAACTATGTAATATCTAAATAGTACTCCCTCCGTTCCTAAATATAAGATCACTTTGGTTAATTTGGGGAGATTAAGGAAGACAACAAAATTACATGATCTTCCCAAAATCCCTTCAATCACTTAACTTTAAAAGGAGGAAGGGTTTTCAATGAAAAGAGGGAGTATAAGGGTAGTTTGGGCAAAACTTGAGATAAAATAGGAAGTGATCTTATATTTAGGAACTTATCCACTCCCTCAAAGTGATCTTATATTTAGGAACGGAGGGAGTACAAGTTAGCTTTTTAAAAAAATGCATGATAATGTGACACATTATTTGCTTTTGGATTAATATTTTGAGAAAAGGAGGGATTCTGAGGACTTGTGCCGCTGAGAGTATCCGAATCCCTGTTCAGGAACCTTAACTAATGATTTCCTGGGCCTATCCTTGTACGGCCGGGAGTAAGACATAAAACCAATCTCTTAACCACGGTTATGCCTACGGCCAACAGAACATCACTAATTAATCAAATTCAGAGCTGAAATGCAAAATGTCTGATTTAAAAACAAAAAATAAAAGGCATCTAATGGCACAAATTAAATGATCTTATCTGGATTATCAAACGTAAACAATTAAGCCCACGAACAAGAAACAAGAAGTAATGATATCTCCTCTGTACGTATACGCGCGCTTGACAAATTTTGAGTCATAAAAAGAGCGATCTTTCATGGATCCTCTTTCAAGAGGTGCAGATTGGAAAGGCGTGTCAGGAAAAGGATTCTAAGGAATTGCACCACTTTACTGAGAATCTGTTTTCTTAAAAATCCTGATGTTTCTTTTGAATCAAAGAGGCGCGTCAGGAACCCAACTCAATGTTTGTTTTCTTCTTCAAAATTCCTAAATTTTTGGCTCCACACATAGCATTAGAGACTGTACTACTGATTCAATGTCATCAGATTTCATTCGGTGCGGTGGTTTGTCATATGGAATATTAAACTTATTACAATAATATACAACCACCAACCTAATGGTTACTAACTTGTTTTTTTAAAAAAAAAAAACTCACTTGGGCTTTTAATCAAGCTCAGTGACGGGTTTCAAAGGTCATCTTTGGATATATAGAGGATTACGTGGCCAGCATTTAACCCAAAAATGGAAGAACCGTGGCAAGAGATTAGTCATTGCTAATAGTAACAGATAATTAGATTTACTCAAAAAAAAATTATACAATAGTATACATTCAGCACTTTGTTGTTAAATGAAGTCTTGTTCTTACGTTTTTGGAATGCATGAAAAATGCTAGTGTTTCTTATCCTAAATATAAGATTACTTTGATTTTTATTTTGTGAAAGTTAAGGAAGTAAATTAGACCATTAAATTATAACATATGTCATATGTAATCAGATTATATGTTTGTTTATAAGTATAATAACTTAGTTTTGCGGAAAAAAAATAATTATAGACAATTGAAATTGATTAATTTTGCAATATTAATTTTTCCAAAAATGTCAAAATCATCTTGTAATTAGGATTTGAGGGAGTATATTGAAAGTGCTTCTTCTCATTTTTGTTTATAAAAGGAGCTACAGAAGTAACATTATATTGTCTCGGTTAATCCTTTTATATAGCAATGTGCTTATACAAAATATAGAAAAACAAATAAGAAAATGATTTTATGAGTAAGCATATTTTAAAATTTGACGTGTTACAAATATTAGTAAATATGAAATAACATTTATTGGTCATAAACCTGTGTACTGAGAAATTTAATATGGTGGGGTTTTTTGAAATCTATAGAACATAAGATAATTTTTATAAAGTTTATTTTCTTAAAATTATAATAGTACTTTGGGCTTCTTTGGTATGATTGGAGGGGAAGAAAAGTGGAGAGGAAAATTTTTTTGAGTTAGATTTACAGAAATAAATTAGAGGACTTGGTTAAGAATTTACAATTAGAGTATTATTTTATTTTATGTGTTATTATTGTTGAAATTTTAAAACCCCTCTTCAAATTGTAAAAATATAAGTAACAAAATTTATCTTCCTTCCCTCCAAATTCCACACTGAAAACAACATCCCTAGGTATAGATAGTGAAAAACTGTATAACGTCCCAATGTCTATATTAAATTTGCTTTTTATGTGGGTGGATGCAGGGGATTCGAGCTGACTCTTCTTTCCATGCTGAACTCCTTGCGGTGGAACAAGCTATCATTCTAGCTGATAGATGGGAAGGTAGCTCTGTAATCATTGAGATGGATAGCTTGGAACTGTATAGAGCTCTCTCCA
This sequence comes from Mimosa pudica, assembly GCA_029929735.1. Lineage (NCBI taxonomy): Eukaryota > Viridiplantae > Streptophyta > Magnoliopsida > Fabales > Fabaceae > Mimosa > Mimosa pudica. The sequence continues at coordinate 9,984,793 of JAKELP010000023.1, read as the reverse complement.
ACAAGGCTGTCAAGGGAAGTGACTGGCGATACCATGATAAACTCCACGACCTCTTCAATTTGGTGCAACACCGTAGCTGGATTTCTTTTTCCCACACACTCCGTGAGGGAAACTCTACTGCCGACTGTTTGGCAGCTCTTGCTTCAAGAGAGATGGGACCTGCGGGTTTGATTTTTGAATCACCATCTCTTCTAGCACCTATTCTTACACGGGATGCACAGGTTGATCTGCTATGTCCTGGCCAGATTGTTTTGGTGGAAGATAGAGAAGGCATTGGCTAACACTTCATCTAGATGCTAGTTGCTTTTGATTCTTTTGGGCGACTTAGTTTCGCCACCTTTATGCCTCTGTATTGTTTTGTCAATCAGATGTATGAGATTCAATCCCTTCTCTATGCAATAAAATGATCTCTACTGGCAAAAAAAAAATAAAAAAAATTGGAAGTTAAAAAATGAAATCCCTCGATATAGTTGCTGTAATTGATTTGAGTATATTATGAAATATCTCACTCGGGAATCGTGCTTGACCTATCGTTGATGTTACCAAAATTTTGATAAAAATTCCGCAAGTCTACGGATCGTATGTTAGTAAAGTGGTAAATCAAAGTCGATCCCACGGAGACTCAGACAATTAATAACTAGGCACTAGATCTCCTATTTTCGTTCAAGTTGAGTAAATACAAGAAAATTGATTTTAATTACTTAACATCTAAGAAAATAAAATAAAACAAATATTCACACAGATGAAATTCACGAGTCAAAAGAATAGAGTCACTAATCCCTTATTTGCTTCTTAGATTTTATTCCAACTAAATTAATTAAATTAAATATGAATTAACTTAACTAGTTAATCTAGAGTACTAGTGTCTATAAATGTCTTTCGGTTTCCACCTATATCCTTGCCTAGCTTAATTATGTAATATCTTACTATAATAATTTATTAGGCCTAATTTATCCCGGTACCGCTCTAATGTGACTATGTATGGCTTCTAGGTATATTCCTATCCTAGTCGCAAATCAGATCAAAATTCAATCCTACACTATTTAATCGCATGGTCTATTTAAAATTCCCTCTTCCGAGTCCAATTCTAAATTCACTAAACATGTCTAATGGTGATCAAACACTAAACAATTAAACAATAGGGTAAAGGGGCAAAAATAGCCACCGTAATTGCCAAAATGGACAACTTGGGCACCCGTAATTTCGAGGGTGCAAAACCGTACACCATAAACCAAAATGGGGCAAATCTAGCCACGCTATTAAGTTCTTGTTAACAGACGTGTATTTTGGTGTGGGGCCCACATTCATTAAACGACTTGGCAGGACAGTCAGCACCTGAAGTGATTCCACGTGGGAACCCCTGCCACATCACCCATCATCACCAAATTCCCAACCCCAGCCGCCGCCTCCCCTGCCCCCCCAGCCCCACCCCTCCGCCCTCCTCGGCCCACCCCCTCCCCCCTCCCCCCTCGGGCCCCCACCCCCACCCCCTCCCTCCTCCTCCCCTGCCCCCCCACCCCCAACCCCACCCCTCCTCCCCCCTCGGCCCCCCACCCCCACCCCCTCCCTCACCCCTCCTCGGCCCCCCCACCCTCAGCCTCCCTCCTCGGCCCCCACCCTCGGCCCCCCACCCCCACCCCCACTCCCCCTCCCTCCTCGGCCCCCACCCCCACCCCCTCAGCCTCCCTCCTCGGCCGAGGAGGGAGGGGGGAGGGGGGAGGGGGGAGGGGTGGGGGCCGAGGCGGGAGGGGGGTGGGGGTGGGGGGCCGAGGGTGGAGGGGGGAGGGTGGGGGCCGAGGAGGGAGGCTGAGGGTGGGGGGGCGAGGAGGGGTGGGGGAGGGGGTGGGGGTGGGGGCCGAGGAGGGAGGAGGGAGGGGGTGGGGGTGGGGGCCGAGGAGGGAGGCTGAGGGTGGGGGGGGCCGAGGAGGGGTGAGGGAGGAGGGGTGGGGAGGGGGTGGGGGTGGGGGCCGAGGAGGGAGGCTGAGGGTGGGGGGGCAGGGGAGGAGGCTGGGGGTGGGGGGGCCACGTCATAGACAAATCAGCATTGGGGTGCCACGTCATGTCTCACAGTGCCACGTCATTTGCCATATCAGCATTCCAATTCACTTAACGGTCAAACTTAACTCCAATTTTTAAGATGACTAAATTTGCCCCATTTTGGTTTATGGTGTACGGTTTTGCACCCTCGAAATTACGGGTGCCAAAGTTGTCCATTTTGGCAATTACGGTGGCTATTTTTGCCCCTTTGCCCCTAAACAATAATAGCAAGATTAAATAAACTAGATCAAATTAATAACTAAATAGTGAGAAATAAAATATCTAAGTTACAAACAAGTTCATAGTACTCTAAGTTGTAAAAGGAAGATAACCAAACATAGGTTTCAAATCAATCCCAATAATAATCAAAATTGAATATGAAATCATAAGGAAGTATAGAATCAAACACCCAAAAATGCTGTCCCTTCTTGTACCTCGTTTCTGCCTTAATGAGTGATGATGAATGGTCCAAATCAGTGCCACATCAAGCTTCCTTCACTCCCTCAACGAACGTTGATGCTCAGTTCTCCTATTTCTCTTCTTGTGTGTGCCTCGTATGTTTGGAATAAATGATTATGAAACCACCCACCCAAAAGACAAAGACGGTTACTTCTCCAGTCCTTGTTTTTCCTTTCTTTTTTCCTTGCGTGAATTTTCTATAGGGTTTAGGAAATTGAAAGAATTAAAATCAGTCTCTTCTCCTCATCAGTTGCATGTGTATATATATAATAATGGACAAAACTTATATCAAGTTGCTTGTTCAGTTTTGCCACTTGTTCAGTTTTTCCACGTCAACAAGGAGTTGTTTGTTGTCTCACAGTACTCAATCAAAAAACCAAATAATAAAGAAAAAAATTATGAAACCTACGTTTTTCACTGCCAAGAATAACAAAATAGGAATCGGCATCGGCTTCTCAAAATCGGAATTGGCCCTTTATCTACACCAGCCCACCCATCTTCTTCATTCATTCTCTAAAAATCAAATATGACATATTCTTCTCTTCTCTCTCAGCTTTACTAAAACCTCATAATCTCCACCACACATTCCACCATGGCCGCTGATAAACTCCATAATTTCACACATTTCATCTCTATTTCCTTCTAGTTCACACTCTTTTTGATGATACATAGATAACAAAACACATAAATACTACTAGAAAGTGATTCAAATAGAAAACCATTCATTTGTGTGAAATTTGGAGTTTGATGCTTGTATATTTGAGACATGGAAACTCTTCAACCCTCTTTCTAGCTTGTGTAGGAAGAGGTGGACAGGTATTAGAAGCTCGATGAAACCCAAGTGCTACAACAAAGGAGAAAAATGAGCAAGGGAAAGCAAATTTTAAGTCCTTAGAAAAGCTGCATGCCAGTGGCTCGCCAACTGGCGAGCCACTGGCGAGCCACAAAGCCAACTGGCACGCGAGTGGCATGCCGTCTCTGGAATCTCGCCAGTGGCTCGCCAACTGGCGAGCAACTGGCGAGAGCACTTCACAGCTGCGCGTTTTGACCTATTTCTCAGCATATAAAAAGGGAAAGTTGGATATTTTGAGGAGATTTTGGAAAACTCGATTTGGCACACCTCTAGGGCACTTTTGAGAGGCTTGAAGAGCTTGAAGAACATTGGGATCTCTTGGGAACCAAGTGGGGAAGCTTGGAGAGATTTGGGTATTCCTCATTTGTGGTTGTAATTTCTTCTCCCTATTCTTCACCACTCTTCAATGCACTCTTTCATAGTTTTAGGGTTTGTTTTATTTGCATTTATGTGTAACTAAAACCCTAATCTAGGGTTGTTATGAACCTATTTATGGATTGAACCATCTACTCTCTCTTTCTTTAAGTAATTAATGAAGTATATGTGTAGTTTTTATCTTGCTCTCTATTTATTTTAAGTGCTTGATCACCACTTAATTAGTTAAATGAAATATGACTTGGGAAAGTGTATTTTGTTTTAGAACTTGGATAAGAACATGTTAGACTTGAAGTTTATGGTTTTAAATGGAAGGTTTGTTGATAACATAGGGATATAGTTATTAACCTAACATAGTCATAATTAGGGTGGTTAAGGAAAAGAGCTACCATTTATTGTGACAAGAGATTGTGCAATAAATGCTAGCATAAATTTGATCTTGACTTGGGAAAGCTTTTTCAAATGATTTTGAACCCTAGACTTGCACATATTTTCATTTAATCACTTAAAGAAAAGAGAGAAACCTTGGTTCATGAAGTAAATAGGGGATTAGCAACCCTAGGCCTTAATTATCATTGTTAAATCGTGTTTGAACTCCAACTCTTTTTACACTTATTTTCCAAACTCTTTTCTTAATTGAACAACAACTCTCAATATGTTTTTGCTTAAGGTAATTGGGCATGCAATTAGTGCTAATCACTTTGTTTAAACTATAATCTCTGCGGAACGACACTTTTTTCTATACTACACTTGACGACCCGTATGCTTACGGAAGCGCACCAAATCCGCGTTAAGTCAATGGCGTCGCCGCCGGGGATTGTAGTTTAAGAAAAAGTTTATTCTCTTGTGTTGATTAGCTTAATTGTGTGATTAATTGCTTTTAAGTAACTTCTTTTCTTATCTTGCGGTAACTTAGTGTTTTGTTGTTTCTAGCTACCTTGAGTGTTAGAAATAGCTTTACCTTGGTTGCCTTGCTTATTTTCACTTTTGGTTACTTTGATACTTGTGACCTTGTAGTGCTTGTAGGTGCTCCTTTTTGTAGGTACTCATTTCTTGGTGCATGCAACACATTGAGTTTGGTGACTTGGAAGTAGTACTTGAAGGGGTAATAAATCTTGAGCAAGAGGTTGAGATTGAAACTGCAGCTATGGCGGAGGATGAGTATGATCGTGCTACAGTTAATGATTTTGCTACTCGGAACTTGGGAGGAACCCAATCTTGCATTCGGATTCCAGATGTGCAAGCAAGGAACTTTGAGATCAAGCCGGTGATGATCACAATGCTTCAAATGCATGGGATGTTTCATGGTCTTTACAATGAAGATGCCAACAAACACTTGATGTATTTCTTGGAGGTATGTGATTCATTCAAGCATAATGGGGTTCCAACTGATGTTCTTCGACTGCGTTTGTTCCCTTTCTCTCTGCAAGGAAAGGCTAGAGAGTGGTTCAACAACTTACCGGAAGGGTCAATTACCTCTTGGAATGAGCTTGAAGCTAAGTTCCGGGCTCGGTTTTTCTCTGATGACAAGTCTGTTGCGGCTAGGGATGAGTTCTTGAGTTTCAAGCAACACGATGATGAGACTCTCTATGCTGCTTGGGATAGGTATAAGATGTTGATGAAGCAATGTCCTAATCATGGAGTGGACAAGTGGGTGATTATTCAAATCTTCTATACTCGCCTTAATCCTCAGTCTAGAGCAATGGTCGACTCTATAACCAATGGTGGGTACCGAAATGTGCCAGTGAATGAAGTGTTCCGGTTGCTAGATCAGTTATCGGCTAATAATTCTCAAGGAACAGATAGGAGGATTCCTCAATCTTCCATTGCTCCTAAGGAGGATACCGCTACAGCCCAGTTTGCATCTATCCTCTCCGCACTCAACAAGCGGTTTGATGTTTTAGAAACTCAGATCAGAAAGGGTAGTGCTCAAGAGGTGCGAGCGATTCAGTCTACTCCGGTGGTCTGTGAACAGTGTTATGATGTGCATATGCCGGATAATTGTCCTCTCTATGCCACTCCAGAATCTATGAATTATATGGGAAGAGGACAGAATTCTCAAAACAATCCTTACTCTCAGACTTACAATCCGGGGTGGAGAAATCATCCCAATTTCAACTGGAATCAAGGGCAAAATATGAATGCATCATCGTCCTCTGGTGCTACGACCTCTTACCCACCTGGTTTTCAAAATCAACCTAGACAAGTACCTCATAAGGAGGAAGAATCTAAGGTGGAGAAAATGCTTGCTCAGATCATAGCCGGATTAGACGCACAAAGGGTGTATAATGCTCAAAATGATACCAAGATGGCTAGTCATGAGACTTCAATCAGGAATATTGAAATACAAATAGGCCAAATTGCCTCTCAACTGAATGCTTCACAAAGAGGAACCCTACCGAGTGACACCATTCCTAATCCAAGAAGGGATGACAAGGAGGAGTGCAAAGCAATATTTTTCAGAAGTGAAGGGCAAGTGCCTAATATGCCTCAATCTTGTGAAAAGAGCAAAGAAGTCTTTGAAGTTGTTGCTCTTGGGAGGGATGACAGATTTGAGCAAGATCTTGTAGTTGTGGATGATGAAAGTAAGAAAAGAAGGCAAGTTGAAAAAGCTATTGATGATGGAGAAAAAGACAAGAAGAGAGAATGTGAAAAGAGGCAAGACAAAAAGCCCAAGACAAATGGTCCTCCTCCGTATGTACCTCCGGTCCCATTTCCTCAAAGACTAAAGAAGAAAGAAGGGGATGCACAATTTAAGAAATTTTTGGAGATGTTCAAGCAATTGCACATTAACATCCCTTTTGCAGACGCGCTTGAGAAAATGCCTAAATATGCCAAGTTTTTTAAGGATGTGTTGTCTAAGAAGAGGAGATTCAATGAATTTGAAACTGTGGCCATGAATGAAGATTGTAGTGCTATCCTACAAAGAAAGCTTCCGCCAAAGATGAAAGATCCGGGGAGTTTCTACATTCCATGCCATATCGGGAAGAGCTTCCAAGGAAAAGCCCTTTGTGATTTGGGAGCGAGTGTGAATTTGATGCCCTCTGCTATTTTTAATCAGTTGGGTTTGGGTGAAGCAAGGCCTACTACGGTATCACTACTCCTTGCTGATAGGAGTGTATCTCGGCCTAAAGGGATCATTGAAAATGTTTTGGTTAAAGTAGACAAATTCATTTTTCCAGTTGATTTCATCGTTATTGACTGTGAGGTAGATCCAAACATTCCTATCATATTTGGGAGACCATTTCTTGCTACAGCTAGAACCCTTGTTGATGTGGAAAAAGGTGAGATCACTTTGAGAGTTGATGATGAACAAGTAAGCTTCAACTTGAACAAGGATGTAGAATATTTTGATGATCCTTATCAATGCTCTTTTGTGGATATACTTGATTTTGGTTGTCAAGACAAGTTTGATGTTTCAGTGAGTAAAGGTGATGTGAAATCATTGTTAGTGGAAGAGAAAAGACTTGAAGATGTGCATAATGTCAGTTCAAGGAATTTGTGTGATATGGATGCTCATTGGCATGAAAAATGTGAGCTGTGTAAAAATGCTGATGTATTTCCTCCAAATGATTTTCAACATGGTCAGAGAGTTTTGTTGTATAATTGCAAGATCAAATTATTTTCAAGGAAGGTGAAATTTCGTTGGTATGGACCATTCACCGTTGTGCAAGCCTATGATTTTGATGCTGTGGAGTTAGAGAACAAAAAGGGTGAAAGATTCAAGGTGTTTGGGCACCGGTTGAAGCATTATTGGGGTGGAGAGATTGATCGTCAAACCACCTCGATTCCACTCTCTCAGTCCGCATGATGTTGCAAAAAGTCGAGCTAAGGACTATAAACTAAGCGCTTCTTGGGAGGCAACCCAAGTTTTCAACTTTAGTATTTCATTTTGATGTTTTACCTAACTTTAGGTTGTTTGGTAGTTTTGTTCTTGTTTTTCGTGTTTGTAGGAAGAAGGTCCTCGCTGATACTTGGACTACCACTTGACATGGAGAGTTGAAGCTTAAATTTTGGAAGATAAGAAGAGGTCTACAAAGGGGAGTAGATCTGAATTCCAAACTTAAAAGCAATTTTGAGCATTATTGTTGTTGATTGCATGGAGTTATTTTACTGTCCTGAAAGTTTGATGCTAGTTGTACCACTTGGTCAATTTGAGGCTCATGAGTTGAATTGTGATAAAATTAATGCTGGTTGGTACTGTGAAAACCCTCATGGTGTTTTTGTGATTGATTTGTCTATGATATGAAAGTGACCTTTTGATTGGATCTATGTCTGTGTTTTGAACTTTGCTTTGATTGTTCATAAAAAGGTTCACTTTGTGTAATAAGAACATCTTGAGGTGTCTGGTGATTGAAGCATATTTTGTGTGATGAGTTCCTGTGATTTTAATCATGTGGTGCTTGTTTGATTATGGGTGTGTAGTGAAATTGAGGCATGGAGTGTTGGCGAGTTTTTAAATATGTCAAGTGAATAATTGTTAGTGCAAAATGTGATCTTTTAGATGGACATTTATTTTGGCATGTGGATAAGTAGTTTTGTTGATCATGGAATGATTTAGATGCATATATATTGGTTAAAATAGGCATGTCTTGGATTCAGTGGTTGGAAAAATTCTGCAGAATCAGTAAGCCTTCTGTCAAATTCTCGCCAGTCTGCTCGCCAACTGGCGAGCAGCTGGCGCGCAGCACTGCGAGCAAAGGCATGGCGCCTCTGGAAACTCGCCGGTCACTCGCCAACTGGCGAGCGGCTGGCGAGCAGGGCATTTGTGAGCGTCTTTGTATTCTCGCCAGTGGCATGCCAACTGGCGAGCCGCTGGCGAGAAATCTAAAAAAATAAAAAAAAATTGAAACTTAATTTTCCTCCTTCTGCTACTCAAAGCTACGCATGAACCCCCACTCCCTCTCCAAAAGTCGACGCCCCACCGCTTTGTGTAACCTCTGACACTTGGTTTTCTGGACTTGAAATGAATATTGAGAATAATGGTATATTGGACTAAGTCTAGGTTTGAAAGTTGTGGAGAGGTTTGATGACTAGTTTAGTCCAAGTTTGGGGGGGCGTCTTAGGATTTTTTTTTTCTCTCTTTTAGGTAGTTCGTTTGTGTTAGGATTTTTAAGAATTTTCTTCAACAACCTTGTTTCTATGGTGTGTTAAGTGTCTTGTCTTGTTTTTGCCCTTGATGGCCCAATGTTTTACTGCATGGTATTGTGGGTGATTTCAATGATATATGCAGGTTCATGTTCCACTTTTGATGTGTTTATCTCCTAGTTGTTTGTGTGTGTATTATGTCTGACTCTTCCCTTTTGTAGAACAACAGTGAGGACACTGTCTGATTTAAGTTTGGGGGAGAAGAGCTAATCACTTTTGAAACTTTTTAGCACTATGAATAAATTCTTTTGTAAATAATTAGTGCACAGGGAATAGTTTTTGTTTTGGATGATGAAATTGTGAGATTTGCATACCATGCTGAAGTTGTTGCTTTAGTTTTTGATGAGTGGACTATAAGTTCTCTTGAAATCTGCTAGAAAGTTCAATGATTACAACTAGTTGAATAACTGTGGGGTGTATGGAAAAATAGATGTGTATGCATTGCATAACATGAGTTGTTGCATTAAGGCAAATCTTTACCTGATTCTAATGAGTAATTTCCGCACATTGGAAGTTAAGGTGTATTTGGAAGGGTTTGAGGAAGGAAGATTTGCAATAACCCAAATCTATGCATCTGTTTTCATTTGTAAATTTCAAAATTCCTTTTGGAAAACTTCGACATTTTTCACAAATTGCACATAACTTTGAAAAATGATTGAGGCAGTTCTTAAATGCGATTGAGCCTTTCAAGCTATCCTTGATAATTTATATCCCATTTGCACCCTTTTTGAGCCTTATAAAGAAAAACCATGTGAAATTTCTTTTTGAAACCCACATTGGACTTAACCCTTACAGCCCGAAAAACCATGAACTACCTGAATCTTGAGATAATGTACATTTCATTAGTAGTGAGGATTACTACGGTTGCTAAAGGTGTGTAATTGTAAGTACATTGTGAGAAGTGAAATATCGGTTGTGAAAGGAAAGTTTGTACTCCTAAATCAAGAAAGTGATGAATGAATAAAAAAAGAAAAGAAAGAGAAAGAAAGAAAAAAAAACAAAGAAAGAAAAAGAGAAAAGTAGAAAAAGAAGAAAATGAGTGAAAAAAAAATGTATGCAATAAGACTAGGAGTACAAAGAATCAAATTGAGATGAGTTTGGGGGAATTTTAAGCTTTTCGGAAGAAAATTTTGTGTGAGGGAATCTAATGAAATGTATTCATTTATCTCAAGATATTTGAATTCCTTTTTCCCGTTCTTTCAAATAGTCAAACACTTCAAACCCCTAACCCCATTACAAGCCATGAAAAGTCCTCTTGATTTTGATTTTATGTGCTAAAAGTTTAAAATGGAGAAGAGAGAAGAAAAGAATGAGAAATTTGAAAAATGACAGCATATTCATGGTTTGAGGTTATGGCAAAAGGACTGGAGAACTTGGAAGGATTCCCTTAACCTCTCATCACACACACACCTACTCATTGAATCTTGAAAAGCTTGCTTTTAATGTAGCGAAACATTTATCATTGCATACATCCTATGTTTTCCATACATCAAATAGTGATGGCAACATATGAGAACAAGTATTTCAATCCAAGTAAAGTGAACTTATAATCAACTCTGGAATTGTTTTGAAACTTTGCTTGAGTACAAGCAAGAACTTAAGTTTGGGGGAGTGATAAACTCCATAATTTCACACATTTCATCTCTATTTCCTTCTAGTTCACACTCTTTTTGATGATACATAGATAACAAAACACACAAATACTACTAGAAAGTGATTCAAATAGAAAACCATTCATTTGTGTGAAATTTGGAGTTTGATGCTTGTATATTTGAGACATGGAAACTCTTCAACCCTCTTTCTAGCTTGTGTAGGAAGAGGTGGACAGGTATTAGAAGCTCGATGAAACCCAAGTGCTACAACAAAGGAGAAAAAGGAGCAAGGGAAAGCAAATTTTAAGTCCTTAGAAAAGCTGCATGCCAGTGGCTCGCCAGTTGGCGAGCCACAAAGCCAACTGGCACGCGAGTGGCATGCCGTCTCTGGAATCTCGCCAGTGGCTCGCCAACTGGCGAGCAACTGGCGAGAGCACTTCACAGCTGCGCGTTTTGACCTATTTCTCAGCATATAAAAAGGGAAAGTTGGATATTTTGAGGAGATTTTGGAAAACTCGATTTGGCACACCTCTAGGGCACTTTTGAGAGGCTTGAAGAGCTTGAAGAACATTGGGATCTCTTGGGAATCAAGTGGAGAAGCTTGGAGAGATTTGGGTATTCCTCATTTGTGGTTGTAATTTCTTCTCCCTATTCTTCACCACTCTTCAATGCACTCTTTCATAGTTTTAGGGTTTGTTTTATTTGCATTTATGTGTAACTAAAACCCTAATCTAGGGTTGTTATGAACCTATTTATGGATTGAACCATCTACTCTCTCTTTCTTTAAGTAATTAATGAAGTATATGTGTAGTTTTTATCTTGCTCTCTATTTATTTTAAGTGCTTGATCACCACTTAATTAGTTAAATGAAATATGACTTGGGAAAGTGTATTTTGTTTTAGAACTTGGATAAGAACATGTTAGACTTGAAGTTTATGGTTTTAAATGGAAGGTTTGTTGATAACATAGGGATATAGTTATTAACCTAACATAGTCATAATTAGGGTGGTTAAGGAAAAGAGCTACCATTTATTGTGACAAGAGATTGTGCAATAAATGCTAGCATAAATTTGATCTTGACTTGGGAAAGCTTTTTCAAATGATTTTGAACCCTAGACTTGCACATATTTTCATTTAATCACTTAAAGAAAAGAGAGAAACCTTGGTTCATGAAGTAAATAGGGGATTAGCAACCCTAGGCCTTAATTATCATTGTTAAATCGTGTTTGAACTCCAACTCTTTTTACACTTATTTTCCAAACTCTTTTCTTAATTGAACAACAACTCTCAATATGTTTTTGCTTAAGGTAATTGGGCATGCAATTAGTGCTAATCACTTTGTTTAAACTATAATCTCTGCGGAACGACACTTTTTTCTATACTACACTTGACGACCCGTATGCTTACGGAAGCGCACCAAATCCGCGTTAAGTCAGCCGCCTCTCAACCTCCTTAACTGCTCCCCTCACATTTTCCTCAACCATAAACCCTCTTTGTCTTTCCATTATCACTCCCTCCTACCTTCTTCTTCCTCCTCTCTCTTCCTCATGCACCCAAAATTCATCTCTCACCCATCATCGTCTCCGTGAATGAGATGGTGGAGTAATGAAGGCGGAGAGAGAGAGAGAGGGTCGCATTAATCACCCATCACCATCAGTTCATCACTATTTCCATTTTTTCTTTTTTTACTTTATTTGATTATTTCTTTTTTTTTTCTTTTTTTACCTTATTTGATTATTTCCTTTTTCTGGATCTTCTATGTTTTAAGATTTGTGAGACAACAAACACCTCCTTGTTGAAGTGAAAAAATTAACAGGTGGCAATATCTTATAGGTGAACTTGACAAACTTAATATAAGCAACTTGATATAAGTTTTTTCTATAATAAAATAGCCCAACACCCTATTGTCTTTACCTTGCATGTTAAGTTTCTTTTTTTTCCTTTTCTTGTATGATGAATGCACATAATCAAATCAGTCCCTTTCTCTTTATTTCCTTTTTCATTAAATATGCATTCATGAAGAGAAGAAAATAGGAAATAATCACAATAAATCAATCATATAATCTCATTAATATGAAATTTCCCATTAAAATATTTCTTTTATTATTTCAAGTTTCCTATTTAAATTAAATTTCAGATTTCCCAAAAGAATCACTCATATAATCTCAAATTACTTTCTTTTCAATTCACATCAAAATCACTTAATTATTTAATTAATGACTCCCCAAATACAATAAAATATTTCTAAAAATCAACTAAATATGGGATCAATCATTCTCAATGACTTTGCTAGGTGTATTCATTTTTATTGTTTGTAACTTGCCACTAGAAAAAATTGACGGTGTTAGAGATAAATTGACGGTTTTGATCAATATGATACTTTTTTATCGTTTGGCTAAATTCATATTTGTATTATTTTTTGTTGGCCAAAATGATTATTAACCCTCCTATTTAATTAAGCCTTGTTTGTCCTACCCTATTTCCATCTCTTTCTTGCAAAACAAGTGGAGAGACCAATAAATTACACTTGTGATTCATGCATAATGCATGCATGCTACAAGGTCTGGCGCATGATCTTCTTTTTTGTCTCTATGTTTGTTTTTTATTTAAGAGTTTTATGTGTTTCTATGTGTGTATGTGTGTGGATATATTATGAAGAGCACACGCAAATACCCCTAATCTTTATCTAGTCGTTCTGTCTCTGATCATTATCTGCTTTGAATCTACTGTGCATGTAGTGTGCCTATGTGTATAGTGTGCCTTTGGATGTATTACATCGAAACTCTCAACTATCCATTAAGTTACACTTGTGTTTCATGCGAGCAAATGCAATGCATAGGCTAACATTAACGTGTCTCCTTCTTCTCTTTTATCCCTTATACCATGTCCCCAAACGCTAAATGTTACATCGAAACTCCTAATTTTTATCTGGTCGTTTTGTCTTTGATCATTCTCTGCTTTGTATCTAATGTGCATGTAGTGTGCCTGTGTGTAGTGTGCCCTTGGATTTATTACATCGAACCTCTCAACTATCCATTAAGTTACATTTGTGTTTCATGCGAGCAAATGCAATGCATAGGATAACTATCGAGTCTCCGTCTTCTCTTTTATCCCTTATACCATGTCCCAAACGCTAAATGTATTCATGTCTCTAAATTAAATGTGGGCGCATGCATACAGTAGAAAGAAAATGTTTGGTTTTCTAATTTAAAATCATGTATATTATTGAACTTTTCAAAAGAATATAAGTATATACTCCCTCCGGTCCTAAATATAGGACCTAATTGACTTTTTCTAGAAAATCCTTAAAAAAACAAAATAAGTTAATTATAAATTGATTTACCTACTTTTTTCCCTTAAACTAGTTTATTTTACCTATAAACTAATGGATAATCTAAAAATATATCAAATATGTCATCATTTAACAACCTATTTCGCAATCTTAATCTCTAAAAAAAAGTCAATTAGGTCCTATATTTATTTAGGACCGGAGGTAGTATTTCATTTATTATTATTATATGAACGTTGTTTATAGATAGTATAGTGCACATTAAATTGTAATGAAGTTAGAAAATGTTAATTTCTAAGGTAAATGTAAAAGGTTTGAAAGTTTTCTTAATCCTGATTAATTAATTAATATATGTATAACATATTTCCATTAATGTTTTTTGTTAAAAAGACTGCGAATTGGTGGTCATGATCAATCATAAATAGAAAGTGATATAAAAAAACTGAGATTCAAATTGACAAAAAAATATCATGTACGAAAATGATATTTTTATACTTAGACTGGCAGTAATTAATTTAGTTAGACCGTGGCACCATGCTCAAATTAATATAGCTAACCATATTTTATTTTGTTCAGTTAAAAAAACTACTTTATTTGGTGGTCAAATAAAATTACAAAATATACATTTAGTGAGACCGTGGCACCATGCTCAAATATGTTGTAATGCTATATTGTGTAAATACTACCTCCGGTCCTAAATATAGGACCTAGATAACTTTTTTTTGGAGAGGTTAAGGTTGTAAAATAGTCTATTAAATCATGACATATTTGATATATTTTTATATTATCCATTAGTTTATAAGTAAAATAAACTAGTTTAAGGGAAAAAATTAGGTAAATCAATTTATAATTAACTTATTTTGCTTTTTTTAAGGATTTTTCAAAAAAGTCAATTAGGTCTTATATTTAGGACCGAAGGGAGTAATAACTAAAAAAAGTACATGAGCGTTACATAATTTCATTCAGACAAAATTTTATGGCTAAATAAAGAATTATGTATTTCATCACATTTAAGTTACTATGTTGTGCCACAATATGAGACTTGTTCTTTATGATACCCACTCAATATTTCCAACATTTTGTACCCTTATTCATTTTGTATTTCATCACATTTAAGTTACTATGTTGTGCCATATAGGACAATCATTTTCTTATTTTGTATTTGACCATAAGGCAATAAGACAGTGGTTAAATCTATGTACTAACTCTGGTGCTAAATATAAGACCTAATTGACTTTTTTTGGAGAGGTTAAGGTTGCAAAATAAGCTATTAAATCATCATATATTTGATATATTTTTAGATTATACATTAGTTTATAAGTAAAATAAACTAATGTAAGGGGAAAAATTAGGTAAATCAATTTATAATTAACTTATTTTGCTTTTTTATAGGATTTTCTAAAAAAGTCAATTAGGTCTTATATTTAGGACCGGAGGGAGTATAATATTAAAAAAAACACGTGAAACAATCTGCCATCGACTAATTAATGAATGATTGATAGCATTGCTACTTTAAAGAAGGTGAACCCACACAAAAATCAAATGGGGATGATTAAACATTTGACGTACTAAGTAATTGCCTGAGCTAAAACTAAGGGGAGCGTTGAAAAAGCTCTAAGAAACTGCATTATAGTTTTATTGTTTCTGCATGAATGATTATTTTCACATGAGTACATATCAATTTTTGCGTGTAAGGCAAATTGAATAATACTAAATTAGGCCACACCAGTTTAAACTATTTCATTCACTGCTTTGATCGCTTTCTAAATTTTCCATGACAAGTCATAATCGTAAATTGAATTGATCGGACAAGCTGATAAGCTTAAAGCCAAAAGTCCTATATGCTACATAAAGTCAAAAGTTTCACAGAAAATTACCTTCAATAAAATGTAATAATAATGCGCGAATCTGACTAGATAACAGTGAGTGCATGTACATTAGCTAGTTGTCTTAATTAAAAGAAATAACAATAAACCGCGTGAACATAATTGGATTAAGTCAAGTTTACAAATAATACAAGAATGGTGGAGGAAGTTGGCACGTGAATTTGCAATTATATGAAGGACATAATATAGTGTAGTGATAAATGTAACGAATGGAAAATAATGAAATGAAAATGAGGTTAGGTTTTCACTATTAGAAGCAGGAAAGTTAGTGAGTGCCATGTTGAAGACAAGAAGGAATCTCATTTGTTTACTTTGTTTTTTGAATTCCACAAAGATAACTTCCCTTTTTGCCCCATACGTACTTAAGCATCATTTCATGTATGCATGGTGGGTCTTTCAGGGTTTTAAAATTCTGTACATCGGACAATTTCGTAATCATGGCCTCCCAAATGGTTCTCCATATTATCTATTCACTGTTCCACCTGTGGCCTCAAGGTACAAATCAGCAATGAATTTCGCTTTAGCTATATGTAGCTAGTAATTTGTACTGGTGATGATTTGTCACTTCTAACATTATAGTCTCCCTGCCATCAACTCTCAATGAATTTAATTAGTTCTCAACTTATTGAAGTATGATCATCCTTCTTTGTAAACAGTAGTCTGTAGGAGATCTTTATCATACTCTAGTGCGATCCTTTATGCTTTACGATATCCAATGAATAAATAAGGGTAATGGACCTAATCTGCCCCCCAAGTAACCACCAAGGAGCGCTGAGCACCCTGAACTAACAACAGGCCCGTATCTGGACTCTAAGTAACCAAGGTGTTTAAAAACTACCCCGGTTGGACGGTCAACAACGTTTGACCGTTACTATGCCTATGTGGCTACCACGCGAGCACCTGCATTGTCACCTCTGCTTGCCACGTGTGTATTTTAAATGGACCTAATCTGCCCTCCAAGTAATCACCCAGGAGCACTGAGCACCCTGAACTAACAACAGGCCCGTATCTGGACTCAAAGTAACCAATGTGTTTAAAAACTACCCGGGTGGACAGTCAATGACGTTTGACCATTACTATGCCTATGTGGCCGCCACGTGAAGGCGTTGTTTGTCACCTGGCGCCTTGTCATCGCCACGTAAGATATGTTCATGTGGGTCCCACCTATGATAATAAACAATTTCTCTCTCCCTCTTCATCACCATCACCACAGCCCCCCAACACCCACAACCCCCATCCACACCACCCCCTCAAACGTGGCAAGCAGAGGTGGCGTGGGTGGGGGGCTGTGGAGGTGAGGCAGTGGGGGACTGGGGAGGTGAGGGGGTGGTGTGGGTGGAGGTGGTGGGTGTTGGGGGGCTGTGGTGATGGTGATGACCGTCCACCCGGGGGTAGTTTTTAAACACATTGGTTACTTTGAGTCCAGATACGGGCCTGTTGTTAGTTCAGGGTGCTTAGTGCTCCTGGGTAGTTACTTGGAGGGCAGATTAGGTTCATTTAAAATACACACGTGGCAAGCAGAGGTGGCAAAGCAAGTGCTCGCGTGGCAGCCACATAGGCATAGTAACGGTCAAACGTTGTTGACCGTCCAACCGGGGTAGTTTTTAAACACTTTGGTTACTTGGAGTCCAGATACGGGCCTGTTGTTAGTTCAGGGTGCTCAGCGCTCCTTGGTGGTTACTTGGGGCAGATTAAATCCATTACCCAATAAATAATAAGTCGTAGAACTTGTAAATAGCGCGACTTGTAAATTATATAATGGTAGTTGCCATGTTGGTAATCATCCTCTAAGCCTTTTTAGAAAATCCTGATACTAAATTAAATTGTTTAGTAAAAGAGTAAAAATTAGTTAAAAACAATAAATATATTAAGAAATAAATTTTTTCCTCAAATGCGCTCTTATTTATGAATAGTTTGAGAGAAAGATGAGGAGTGTGAATATAAATAATGAGGGGTACAAATGGTAAAATATAGGTTTAAAAGATTGAATCATTCAAAATTTGTTAAACGATTCAAAAAATTGAATCACATTAAGACGTACAAAAATAATGTGTACTGTGTGCAATGGATTTCGTCTACCTTAAATAGTTTTTTTTTTGCCAGAACCATAAATAGGTTTAAAAGATTAATATTGTGAATCATTCAAAAGTTGTTAAGCGATACAAATGAAAATTCAATGATCAGCACAAACATAGAGGGAGGGAGAGGGAGAGGGAGATTTGTTAATTAAATTGAAATTATCAAGGTTTGTGCACAATACAAAAATGTTCATTTTATAGGTAGGGGTGGGAATATACTAAGCTGGGCTAGCTATCAGGGGTCTATGACTTGGACCATTTTTGCTTTGGATCGGCCTTCTTATATTCAAGCCCGGCTAAGGGCAGAATTTTTCTTTTGGACTGTTTTGCTTAACAAGACAATCTCAAGCTTGAAAAAATCTTGGGTAATGGACCAAATCTGGCCCCCAAGTAACCACCAAGGAGTGTTGAGCACCCTGAACTAACAACAGGCCCGTACTATACTCCAAGTAACCAAGGTGTTTAAAAACTACCCCAGTTGGACGGTCAACAACGTTTGACCGTTACTATGCCTATGTGGCTGCCACGCGAGCACCTGCTTTGCCACCTCTGCTTGCCACGTGTGTATTTTAAATGGACCTAATCTGCCCTCCAAGTAACCACCCAGGAGCACTGAGCCCTAAACTAACAGGCCCATATTTGCACTCAAAGTAACCAATGTGTTTAAAAACTACCCCGGGTGGACGGTCAATGACGTTTGACCGTTACTATGCCTATGCGGCCGCCACGTGAAGGTCTGTTTTGCCACCTGACGCCTTGTCATCGCCACGTAAGATATGTTCATGTGGGTCCCACCTATAATAATAAACAATTTCTCTCTCCCTCTTCATCACCATCACCACAACCCCCTCAACACCCACCACCCCCACCCACGCCACCCCCTCAAACGTGGCAAGCAGAGGCGGGTGGGGGGCTGTGGAGGTGAGGCAGTGGGGGCTGGAGAGGTGAGGGGGTAGCATGGGTGGGGGTGGTGGGTGTTGGGGGATGAAGAGAGAGAGAGAAATTGTTTATTATTATAGGTGGGACCCACATGAACATATCTTACGTGGCGATGACAAGGCGCCGGGTGGCAAAACAGGCCTTCACGTGGCGGTCGCATAGGCATAGTAACGGTTAAACGTCATTGACCGTCCACCCGGGGTAGTTTTTAAACACATTGGTTACTTTGAGTGCAGATATGGGCCTGTTGTTAGTTCAGGGTGCTCAGTGCTCCTGAGTGGTTACTTGGAGGGCGGATTAGGTCCATTTAAAATATACACGTGGCAAGCAGAGGTGGCAAAGCAGGTGCTCGCGTGGCAGCCACATAGACATAGTAACGGTCAAACGTTGTTGACCGTCCAACCGGGGTAGTTTTTAAATACCTTGGTTACTTGGAGTACAGATACGGGCCTGTTGTTAGTTCAGGGTGCTCAGCGCTCCTTGGTGGTTACTTGGGGGCCAGATTTGGTCCATTACCCAAAAATCTATTAGTCTATCTAGACGACCTATTAATTAAAAGTTAAATAATATTTATTTTAATAAAAAAATTATATTACTATATTAATTAATGGTATTTTTTTTAATTTTTAATATAAATTATAATTATATAATCCTCTATTATAAGGTGTTTATTGTCTCTCATTCTCTAAACATTCATTCAATTGATATTACCCACCATTCACCTTTCTAAACCTCTTATTGTAGTACGTTTAGTTTATCAGGACTCCTAACGGATTAATAGCTAAGCCAGTTTAGGCCACATGCCAGTCTCAGACTTGAAAAAGTTGTCTCCAATAAGCCACAGACCAGGTTTAGGCTGATCAATTATACAACAAGCCAGACCATTTGTAATCAAGTCAGGCCTGGACTATTCCCAACGCTATGTATAGGATAGAGAGAAGTGATCATGAATATTATTCATTGGCAATGACATGATGAGAATCAATATCGCAAATTTGGTAAGACCCACATTGTCTGACTTTAAAAATCCATTCCAGATCAGAAGATGTGAGGTTCTACAACATTTTGCACTAATCAAAATGGCAACTTTTTTTCTCACATATTGCTTTAGTTTATATTCATGTGATTGTGTCCCTTCTTTTTTCTTATGTACCCTTGTACACATTCTACTTCTTATTACTTCATTTCCAATAAAGTTGAGCGACATGGGGTATTGCAGTTCCACCAATATCTATTCTCAGATCCATTAATATCATTTATCTCCTTTTGATAAACTTATTTACTTGTTACTTGAATAGTTGAATGTTAATCAAATTAATATTCCTGCTAAAATATATTATTTAATGACACTCTTGCATCATTATTTACATGACTAATTCTTATATGTTTTGTATTTTGAGACGTTTCAAACGAATTACAATTAATTCCTTTCATTTTATTAAGCATACACCATTCGATGGATTTCATTACTTTAAATGTCCATGTGATATATTACTTCCTCATGTCTTTATTACTAATAGCTAATATTAACATTACATAAATTAAAGATTTTAGTTATTATTATTTATTTCTTGTAAAATATCAACAAAGTCAATAGGTAGAAGAATTTGGTTAGTTTGTTAGGACATTTTATACGTAGTCAGGGATACAATCTAGATGAAAATAATTGAGGAGAAATTACTATAAGTTTGAAGGAAAAAATGAAATCACCCTAAAAACTTCCATTAACAAGTTAGTAACATGGATTTGCCATTTCCTATGTTAAAACTTGCCATTGCATGTTGTATAGTTATTATATATTTTTTATGATTATACTTGATTTCTTCTTTGCTCCTCAATGATTATTACCTTAAAAAATAATGATTTCGACAAAATATAGTATTTATGAAACAAATTGAAGTGCAACTGAAGGGAGTTCTTAGTGAAAATGATATTTGAGAGTCAGGCTCAATGAAATAAATGAGGTTGAATTGATGATTTTCTGTATACAGAAAATCATCAATTCAACCTCAGCTCATTCATATCTAATGTTCATAACATAATATTATCGCTAGCAAGGGTGAAGTCTCAGAAATGATAGAGAAAATGGTTTGACTGTAGTAACTATATTCAGCCACATGCATCATATATATGTTTGTAGCGAATCCGAGGTCAAAGTGGACTGAAAGGACAACAAACTTATATATAGTGGCCAACACCGTCTGCAAAAAATGCACTCAACAACACTCATCAACTTGGCTTACATGTGCATCTTGTATAATCAGTGTTGTGTCGTGTTCAGTCCAACTCACTCAAAAATATGGTTTTGTTGAATAGTTTGATCAAAAGCATGATTCATTTCAATCTATTTTTTTATGTACCAGACAATTGGTACAAAAAGAAATGTATGTATCACATCGGAAATGGGTTGCACAAAGGCCAAAAGCTTTTGCCAAGAATAATAAAAACAAAAACCAAACTCAATGGAAGTCGCTATCCAGATTTACTTTGCACAGGAGAAAAAACATTGAAAGGAAGGTTTATTAAACCACACTGCTTTTGATCAGTTTCCCGATATTATTATATAGTTATATACGATTATATACATTCCCTTGGTTACTTTTATTTACAGTCTTTTCGAATCTATATATGGATTTCTATTCAATGTAATATTTTCGTTTATAAAATTAAATAAACAATTTACTCATAGAATATCAATTTTATTCATCTACATTCACATTAACATGTGTGTGTATGGTTTTGGACTTTGGAGTGTTTAATTGCACATAAAGGCTTTGGGAACCACAAGTCCACCACACTTTTCGTACAGTTAATTATGTCCCAAAATAATTAAGGTGAGCAAAACGTTTTTTCCTGGTGACAAATCATCGGATTTGTTTATGTTTTATGTGCTAACTTGAGGCTAATAACATTTTAGGGCAAAAGCGCTGAATTGACTGTCATCGTATATCGCTCTTGGGTCAATTGCAAAAGAAATTTATAAATCGGATGCAAGGGTATAGCAATAGGGTGCAATCCGAGACGTTCTCAAGGAGTCTTGTTTAATCTAACTATCCTAGTAAATTAAATGCAATGCAAGAATGATATGGGTAAAATAATATCTTGTTTGATTTTTAAAGATGAGAATAAAGAGTGCAAAACAAATAAATATTTTGAGTATTTTTAGCAAAAGAGTGTAATGGAAGTGAGTTGCTCTTGGAAATGAATTTCAATGGCTATCATAGCTTTCTAAATATTTTGGGGAGTTAAATGCACTAAATTCCTAATTTACCAAACCTCATGGACACATGAGTACAATACCTAGCTAGTTGTTGAAACCTTATCTAATTAGGCATTGTTAAGCTTTTTAGTGCTAATGAACATATTGCTTGCAAGGAACTATTAATCCTACGACAGGAACCCCGAATCGCCATTTAATTAATCCTATGATTTTAATTCACTATTGGAACCCACATAATGAAATAAAACCAAAGGATTGAAGTTCAATGTTACTCAAGCAATCAATAAGTTCACTTTGAATTACTCTAAATTTCCTAAAATACAAAATCTCACCAACCGGCAAGTCTAACACTTAATCTAATGAACCCATTCAACTAAGTGTTATTAAATACCTTAAAGTGTGATTAATGGCTAGTAATGGTTTATGTTCAATCGCAATCCATCTAAATCAACCTATTTATCATAACCATACATAAATAGCAAGAGATAAATGAAAATGCAAATGAACATATATAGATCCCTATATATTGTAAAGAACAATCTCACATTACAAATCCAAATAATCAAAACAATCCAAATTCTCAGTCAAATCCAATCTCAAAACATAAATGATAAATATAAACCTAGGAAATCAAAAATATAAAGAGAAAGGAAAGAAATTTAGACTCCCCTTTGTAGAACCAAAGCTCAAGCCAATGGAAACCATCCCAAAAAGTAATGGAGAAATTTATTGTGACATGGAAGGAGGAAGGAAGGTGGAAGGTGGAAGAGAAATGTGAGGAAATGGGAGAGGAATGGTGGAAGTTGAGTAACGGTGTTAGATCAAAAACTTGATGCTACCAAAAATTTTGATAAAAATATCCGCAAGTGTACGGATCTTAATTTAGTAAAGTGGCAAATCAAGGTCGATCCCACAGAGACTCAGACAATTAATAACTAGGCATTAGATCTCCTATTTTCATTCCAGTTGAGTAAATAAAATTGATTTTAATTGCCTAACATCTAAGAAAATAAAATAAAACAAATATTCACACAAAAGAAATTCACGAGTCAAAAGAACAACCTAGAGCCACTAATCCCTTATCTGCTTCTTAGATTTTATCCCCCACTAAATTAATTATGAATTAATTCAACTAGCTAATCTAGAGTACTAGTGTCTATAAATGACTTCCGGTCCACTTACATCCTTACCTAGCTTAATTACACAATGTCTTACACTAATTTACTAGGTTAATTTATCTCGGTACCCCTCTAATGTGACTATGTAGGGCTTCTAGGTATATTCCTATCCTAGTCGCAAATCAGATTAAAATCCAATCCTACACTATTTAATCCCATGGTCTATATTTAAAATTCCCTCTTCCGAGTCCAATTCTAAATTCCCTAAACATGTCTAATGGTGATCAAGCACTAAACAAGTTAATCAATAATAGCAAGATTAAATAAACTAAATCAAATTAATCATGACTAACAAGTGGGAAATAAAATATTAAGTTACAAACAAGTTCATAGTACTCTAGGTTGTAAAAGGAAACTAGCTAAACATGAAGTTCAAATCAAATCAAAATACCAATCACTACAACTTGCTCCCAACTCTGACTGACTCTGGCCAAGGAAGAAAATCTGAAACTTCAAGCTCTCTCCCTCTCCTGCGTGTGTGTGATACACCATAAGTGTTGCCACCTCCTGCTTCCCTTTGCTTTCCTCGTGTATGTGTTCAGATTTTGAATGAATGCCCCAAGAAAAGATGAAACTTGTTTCCAAATCCCTTCCTTCTTTCTCGTTGCCACTGCAATCTCCTTTCTTTTCTTTCGTGAATTCCTCTTAGGCTTTAGGATTGGAAGAATTAAAATTAGCCTCCTCTTCTCCTTGCATGTGTATATTTATAATAAAATAGCTCAACACCATATTGCCTTTGCTTTGCATGTTAAGTTTCTTTTCTTTCCTTTTCTTGTATGATGAATGCACATAATCAAATCAACCCCTTTCTCTTTATTTCCTTTTTCATTAAATCTGCATCCATAAAGAGAAAGAAATAGGAAATAATCACAATGACTCAATCACATAATTTCATTAATAGGAAACTTCTCATCAAAATATTTCTTTTAATATATTAAGTTTCCTATTTCAATTAAATTTCATATTTTCCAAAAGAATCACTCATATGATCCTCAAATTACTTTCTTTCCAATTTACAACAAAATCACTTAATTACTTAATTAATGACTCCCCAAATACAATAAAATATTTCCTAAAAACCACTAAATATGGGGAGTCATCAGATTTGAAGGTCTAAAATTAAACTTTCCAAAGATAAAAGATTAAATTGAAACTTCATGCAAATACAAGGGACTAAAGTATACTTTAGCCTAAATTTAAAGCATAGATATATACTAGCTCGGCAAAACCAATAAATCAAAAAGCACTCGTTCTGCGAACTATAATTAGCAAATATAATCACGATTAGTGTGTAATATAATGGTTGTATATCTATTTTATTGCCTCAGTCGATCCTTAGATCATTTCCATCACGCAATAGTGTTTTACATGCTACCGACAAGATCTTGTGGAAGCAGATTTTTCACTGTTGAGAGTGTCTTGTGCTGCGTTAATTATCCTACTTAGACATTAATTGTTCAAATATACTCCCTTCGGTCCTAAATATAAGACCTAATTGACTTTTTCTAGAAAATCTTTAAAAAATCAAAATAAGTTAATTATAATTGATTTAACTAATTTTTTTTCGCTTAAACTAATTTATTTTACCTATAAACTAATGGATAATCTAAAAATATATCAAATATGTCATCATTTAATAACCTATTTCGCAAACTTAATCTCTAAAAAAAAGTCAATTAGGTCATATATTTAGGACCGGAGGTGCTATAGATCATAGATAAATCCATATTCAACATTAATATTAATGCTAATGCTAATAATGCAAATGCTAATGGTAACCTAAAACAAATCTCTCTAAGTTAATGGGATTATGATCTTCACATCCATTCCCTGATGAAATTTCTGCATTATTAAGCGCTTTTTCAAATGCATCTCGTTCTTCTTCTCATCTTTTTCAAAGTCCAGCTTCGTCAATCTCTCTTTCACCCATATTTTGTTGCTGCTCGATCTCGAATGAAGAAGATGAACTCGGATATGGGGATTTGGGTTGGTCTGGATTGTTTTTGGTTCTTTGCGTTTCTGCAAAACCTTTCTTCTCTCTTTGCGAAATGAAGCCCCCGTTCTTCGTTATTCTTTACATTTCTTTTCTTTTCAGAGTTTTACATTTTGGGTCAAAATAGTATATTATTTTTTTTAATCTTTTGTTGAAAACGATTTCTTTTCATTTTTGAAAAAGGAAATTTTTTGTAAGATCGGTTTGACTGTGAAATTATATTGGGTATATAATTTGGGTAATGGTTTAATTTAAAGATTTCCAAATATTTCCTCAGTTGTTGACAATGTTTGTAAAATATGAGTATGTATAGTATAATAGAGATTTTCCAGAAAATTTAAGGGAATTAAATGCGAATTTGAGTATTCAAAATCGATTATGAAATAAATTTTTGTTGTGAAATAGAGCTCAAAATCAATTTTGAGAGAAGCTTTTTTTTTAAAAAAAATCGATTTGGCGAGAAGTTTGTGTGTATTTAATATTTATTTAGTTATTTTTGGGATACAATCAGTTAGTTGATGCCAAAAAATTCTTTCCATTTAGTTAAATATATTTTTTTTCAAATTTAAACATAAATCTATAATATTTAAAATAACTTAATTTTGTTAATTATTGAATTTTCAAATTTAAATATAAATTTATATTTTTTATTGATATAAATATATTTTTTTAAAAATGAACTTTTGAATTTGAATATTAATTTTATTAATAAATAATCATTAAGAGCAATATGGTCATTTTCACATATTATTTCTTTTCTTATCACTATTTTCAATGAACCAAACAAAATTTTTTCCATCAAAATCATTTTCCTTTTTATGCCAACAAAACACATCTACTCATTTTCCCATCAAAATCATTTTCCTTTTCATTCTCCAATTTCCTTTCCGTTCCAATCCATCAGAAATTTTTTTGCCAACCAAACGGACCCTAATTAAGATATTGTTTGGTACAATAAGAGATGAGTAAGATCAAGCCAAAACAAAAGCCGAACTGAACTAAATCAACTTCATTTTTTCAGTTAGGTGCCTTAAAAAATAGTTCGATTAAAATCCAAAAATATTAAATCTATTTTTCATATTTTTCCTTTTTATAGTTAACGTAAAAATTCAAAACTATATATATTAAAATTCAAATATATATATATATATACACACACACACACATACATATATATATATATATACACACACACACTCATGACACATTTAATTACTTTTACATATTTACATAAGAAAAGTTATTTTGACAACTAGGCTATTATAAATAGAGTTGGAGTACTTCATAAGAAAAGCAATTGAATGAAAAAATTTAAAAACTAAATATCGATGAATGGCATGTGACAGATCATTTCTTAATTTAAAATGAAAAAAAGTATACTACATATATCTATATAAATATATGTTTTTTCAATATTACCCTTACTTATGATGGGTCTATTAAGAGAGAAAGAAATAAATGAGAATCAATAAATATGAAAGTGTTAGAGGCAAAGTAATATCAATAAAGTTCCACATAATTACAAATTAACATCCAGCGCCAGTTTTATCATTTTTTTGCACCGGGTTACAAAGTTGAATATTATTTATGCACTACGAAATAGTCATTTATTAATGTTCCCCAAACTGAAATAGTTAATTATTATATCAGCGTCTTTGCCCATATTGTTTTATTTGTTTTAAATAATTTTGGGTTGTAGTGTTTGAGATTAAAAACCTTAAAAAAATTACATTTGCATTCATATAAATTAGTAGCACTTTAGGATTTATTTAAACTGGAATTTTAGTTTAGGTCCATAATTTAATTGCATATTTCTCTTTAATTTAGCTCTAGAGAAAGCCCATGGATTTCTCTTTGGGAGAATGACATAGTAACACTATAGTACAATCTTTAATTTTGTTCTATGGTTTAGCAATTGTTGCCTTTCTCCATTTTATGTCTATTTTGAAATTATTATCAAATGCATATTCTATCTCATTCCTTTGGCATAGGACAAACTGCTCGTGTTCCTAACTTGCTAGCTCTTCCATCTTCATAAATATTTCTGCAACTATGATGCTCAGAGATATATCCCAACCACTGACAAATCCTTGGATTTGTATGTTTTTAGTGTGCTAAATTGAAGTTATTAACATTTCAAAGATGCAATATTGAATTAAAATGTATTGATTATAATTTAATTGAATTAGAAATGATTGTGTGTGAAAAGGGTCAAAAAAAAAGGCATAATCGTCACATTTTATTGTTTATCTTAAGTGATAATTTTTGGAATGAAATGTCACTACAAAAAAAGGGCAGATCTGCGGCGGGTATTTTCCCAGCGTAGGGGCGGTTCTAACCGCCCCCATGGCGCTCCAGCGGTCAAATTTACCGCCGGCGATTTTAACGTGGCAACGCTGCGTGGGGGCGGAAAGATTTACGCTGTAGCTCCCTTGGAACCGCCGCTACGCGTTGGGGCGGACGTAGGGGCGGACCAACCCGCCGCCAAAATTTTTTATTTTTTTTAAAAAAAAGGCATGGGGGCGGTTACGACCGCCGCCATGTGATTTTTTTTTAAAAAAAAATCAAATAGTGCCGGCGTATCGAACCGCCGGCATGCTGTTATATTTACTAAAAAAAATTGCTTCATGCGAACAATTTAATGATAATGACTTAAATTGAAGACCGAAAAAGGAATAAAAACAAGAATAAAAAACAAAACAAATGCAGCAAAAATTAATTTTATTGTAATATATATGAAATAAATATATACTAAACCATCAAGCACAAAAAGATCATGTCCAAAATCAATAAGATATATTACGAAAACAAAATAATAAGAAATAAAAACAATCAGATATAATAAAATAAAAAAGAAAAAATAAACAATACCTATACCAAAAGCAAGACAAACTTTTAGACATCATGTGTGCACCAACAATGAAAACAACAAGAAACACAAAAGGGAGAAAGTGAGAAAGAAGAGATTGCGCGCGGTAGAAATGGGGGGGAGGTTATTTATAGGGAGAGATAGCAACGTGGGGGCGGGCGACCGCCCCCACGCGACAGTAAATGCACACAAACTATGTGCGCGCCTTGGGGGCGGTTGCCCGCCCCAACGTGATTTTATTTTATTTTTTAAATTTTTTTATTCGCGTTGGGGCGGTCGACCGCCCCCACGCGACAGTAAATGCGCACAAAACTCTGTGCGCCTTGGGGGCGGGTGACCGCCCCAACGTGATTTTATTTTATTTTTAAATTTTTTTATTCGCTTTGGGGCGGTCGACCGCCCCCACGCGACATGAAATGCGCACAAATCTCTGTGCGCCGTGGGGGCGGGTGACCGCCCCAACGTGATTTTATTTTTTTTTTAAAGTTTTTTATTCGCGTTGGGGCGGTTGCGACCGCCCCAACGCACCGTGTCAATGAAATTTTTTTTTAAGTTTTTTTTTATGCTGCGTTGGGGCGGGTATTATTTTTGTGACCGCCGCAACGAATGCACCACAAAAAAAAAATTTCCCTCGCAACTCGCCCTCGGATGGCTTAGACCGCCGGAACGCGTTTTCGTGGGGGCGGTTTTTGGCGAACCGCCGGGACGCGTGCGCGGCTAATCGCCGCTTCTTTTGTAGTGTGTATTATGTTGTTGTAAATTTTCCCTTGCGGAAAATGAGGAAAATGGACTGAAATTGCTATTCTGAATATTTGACAGAAATTACAGAATCGGTTCAGAATCCTGAAAAAGCTTCAAAATAGTCCTAGGAAATCACAGAATCTGACCCAACACTTCCAGAAATTGCAGAATTGCCCCTCCTGCGAATGATGCGAAATTATCTGATTTTGCTTACTTTTCAGCTCTTTGAAACACCAATTTGGACCCAAACTCAAACTCAAACATTAAGCTCAAGTCCCATTAATATTAGATGAAAGATTAAGCTTAAAAACCTAAGTTTTGGGGTTGGGTGCTCCCCCAAAACCCTTGCTCTCTCATCTTCTCCATCTCTTCCTCCATTCCACTCCATTTTCCTCACATTTCCCTTTCACCTTCCACTTTCCTTACTCCTTCCATATCACAATAAATTCATCCATTGCTCTTTTGGGATGGTTTCCATTGACTTGAGAGGAGTCTCAATTTATTTCCTTTCTCTTTATATTTTTGATTTCCTAGTTTTAAGTTTATCATTTATATTTTGAGGTTTAATTTGGCTGAGAATTTGGATTGTTGTGATTATTTGGATTTGTAATGTGAAATTCTTATAACAATAGGTCATTGTCTGGTATTTTACAAGGGTTAGCGCAGTCCCAGTCTCTTGGGAGGAGGCATATAATGAAACAAATTCTAGAGAGTAAGATTAGATTTAGTACTTGAAATATTGGAACCTTAAAAAACAAATCTTGGGAGGTAGTAGGAGTGATGAGGGATAGAAAGATAAATATTCTATGTCTACATGAAACTAAATGGGACGGAGCAAAGGCTAAGGACATTGGTGGATATAAACTTTGGTATACTAGTAAAGGAGTTCCAGAAATGGTATTGGTATAATTGTGGAAGAAAAATGGAGGAAGAATGTGGTTGAAATTGATAGGATTAGAGACAGAATCATATCGCTGAAAATGGTAGTTGGGAAGGAAACAATTAATGTTATTAGTGCCTATGCTCCTCAGATTGGAATAGAATCGTACATAAGGGAACAATTTTGGGAGGAATTGGATACATTGATTCAAAGAATACCTATCATGGAAAAGATTTTATTGGTGGTGATCTCAATGGACATGTTGGTAAAGAGGCAGGAAAATACACACAAGCTCATGGTGGCTTTGGTTTTGGAGAGCTTAATAATGAAGGACAATCTATCAAATCTATCATTGATTTCTGTGTAGCTCATGACCTCAGAATTGTCAACACTTGTTTTGAAAAACGGGACGAGCATCTGAGTACATATAAGAGTAGAGCTAATAGATCATAGATTGATTTCATTTTAGTGAAAAATTTGGACAGAAGAATTTGTACAAACTGCAAGGTAATTCCAGGTGATGACGTGACAATGCAACATAGGCCTCTAGTTTTAGATGTTCGTATGAAGTTTAATCGACTGAAGAAGAGAGAAATGTTACAACCAAGAATTAGATGGTGGCAATCAAAAGGAGAGAAATCAGGGGTTTTTAAGAATAAGTTGGTAAATGAAAGTGTTTGGGAGGTGTAAAATCCTTCCAAGTAATTACAATTTTAACAAAATATAAATATATTTTTATGTTTGGTAAGTATATTTAAACCTTAACTATGATAGAAAAGATACTATCATAGTTATTAAAAGTTTAGTCTTAAATACATAAGAAGAAAAATACATAGATCGAAAGACTTCATCGTAGTTAAAAGAAGAATAATCATTTACAAAGTCTAACTATGATAGAAAATGATCTATCATAGTTATTAGGATCAAGATGATATTTAAGAATCGTTTATCCATGTTAGAAAAGTCATAGAAAAAGACATTGTTAAATAAAATTTGGAATGCTATCATGGATAACAAAAGATTGGTAAAATTTGAATAGATTAACCATGTTAGAAAAGGTTAAATGCTAACATGGTTATTAAATTTTTAAGGGTAACTCATTTACTCTAACAATGCTAGAAAATTTGTAACATATGAAACTATGTCCTTATGAAAAGTAAGTATACCATGTTAGAAAAAGAATATGCCTAACATGGTAATTAAAATCATTGACAAAACTGACTACCATCTTTCTTTACGAAGCATATTTCAAACACCATAATTGCAACACAAGATTATCATCACAAAAGGAGCCATTGACTCAATCCATGGTGGCCAAAACCAAACATATTAAGTAAAATTCTCCGGCCTCAAGAAATCAATTGCATACAATGTGAAACCAAATTTTAGAAACATAAATAAGCTGCAATGTCTCAAGCCGCAGATTGCCAGAAGAGGACATGTCTTAAAATATACCACTATACAGTAATCCATAACATCAAATAAAATGCGGAAGCGGATATGCATGTATGCCTAGCCTAGTGTTTGGCAATATACATAATACGAGAGAATACTCAATGATCTCACATTCTGTGAGTTTCCTCTAGTTCCTTGCCCTTTCGTTTAACATTGAACACGAACCTGAAATAAAAAGCAACCAGTGAGACATAGTCCCAGTAACACTTATTCTTCCCATTTTGCCTTACATGCCAACAGGTACAACAAGGTACTCATGAAAACAATCAGGTCCTAATATCAGTATCTATCATGAAACCATAATATGTCAAAACAATAATTCATATAATAAGCAATTCATTTTAACAAGCATGATCCAAATACCCCAAAGGGTAGATCTAATGAGATCCAAAGGCCCTAAATGGCAGATCCAATAAGATCCAAACGTCTCCATAGAGACAGATCCAAGTACTGACAGAACCACCAAATAACAATTTCAAACGTCAGTACTAGCCCAAAAGGTTAACCCGATGGCCATCGAGTAACCTCATCACGTGAAGGGGAGTGAGCCAAAGCTCATAGGGCGCCAAATCAACAACAGATTTACCAAATATATTATAACATACTTGCAACAAGAATTTAAACATTTATACCATCACAGTTATATAGTGAATATAATGCCACAGCAATTTACCAATTTCCATAGCAGAGTATATATATATAGACAATCACAAAGGATATATAGTCCAATATCACCAATATACCATAAGGCTTACAAAACTTCTTTAATCTATCAATCATGCATACACACACCCATAAGACAAGGAAGTGGTTACCTGGATGTAGTTACTAAGGGTTACCACAGTAGAAGAATTTTCCCGCGATCAATTTGACACAAGTGACGCTCTACACCACAATCACACACAAAATTGCACTTTAATCAAGTGTCAATATACAAATTTGGGAATTCAATTCCCTATCAAAACATCCATTATCAATCAATTTAATAGACTTCCCTCTCAACCTCTTCTCAACTCACAACTTAGCCTATATTTCATCATTGACCAACAACAATTGAAACAAATCAGTAAGGATTTTTCTCAAGCTTACATGTATACACTTCAGCCATTATAAACATCACCCATTAAAAAAATTACATTCAAATTATTTATATGGATCAACTTACATCCAAAATTAACAATAAATCATCCTAAAAATCTCCAAAACTCAATTTACTCTAATCTTCCTCCAATCTCAATATGCTACGATTATTCATCAACATCAATAAATATATTAAAATCAACTATTTGGTCATATTCATCATCAAATCACATTTATCCCAATCAAACCCCAACCTAATCATACTTTCGAACTCAAAATTTGATTTAAGAGTTTCCACCAACAACCCCAACATTTTAGGATAATCTTTTAACAAGTTGAAAACTATAAGGAAGCACCAAGAATATGAACAATTAGAGGATTTTTCGAAATCCTCACCAAACCTTAATTTTTCAACACATAAATTTTGTCAAACCACCATCCTAACTCAAAATCAAGTAATCCAAGCTTGTAGACTACTTATAAATCTACCCAATGTAGTTTTAAAACAACAAAATTGAACACAATAGCCATTGAAATCAGATTCTAAGAGAACCCCAAATTCTAAGTAAGAAACCACACTTTAAAACTCAAGATTTGATTCAAGAATTTCCCCAACAAATCCAACATTTTAGAATCATCATCAAACTTATTTCTAATGTCAAACCATCTCTTACAATAAGTATTTTGAAATTTTTGTCAAATCCTAGATATTTTCCTAGCCTTGCAAATTGAGATATTGACTCAAAATATGAAAGTTAAAAGGAAAGAGAGAAAGAAAAGGAATTTACTTACAAGATTTGAGATCTATGAATTCTTGGATTTCCTCCAAAATAAAACTCAAGAACCCCTTAATTTTCATCTCTCCTCCATTCTCATCTTGAATTTCAGCGTCCCTCACTTTTTCAGTGACAACTCTGTTTCTCTTTTTATATATATAAGGGGATTTGCCCCCTTACATTGACTCAAGTGGGCAGTACGTTGCTGCCCACTTTCTGCCTTATTTGGCCCATTTAGATTCAGTTGTGGGTGGCCCACGTGCCACCCACAATTAATAAGTTTTTTTTTTGTTTTACATTTTCGATCACACATTTTGAATTCAAATAATTTTTTAAACTTCTAATTGTAATAATCCTAAAATTAATCAATTAGCTAAGCTTTGGGTCTTATCCAATATTTCTATTTTATGATATCCAATTTTCATGGTTTAGTCTCACAACTAATAACCTTAAGATAGGATCAATTTCGTTTGAAATTCTTAATAATTTCAAAAGTCGACCATTAATTAAATTTTCAATCCATAATTGAGTCTTTAAATTCTATAAGACCCTTAAACCTATATTTAATTATTAATTAATTTATTGCTTAAAATTTTGGGATGTTACAGGAGGTGTAAGGGTGTGCTAATGAATTGTGGAAAGAAATGACTATGACGGTTCGAAGGTTGCCAGAGAAATTTTAGGTGAATCAAAGGGTACTATTAAGCATGATAAGGAGACCTGGTGGTGAAATGATAATGTTCAAGAGAAAGTTAAATTCAAGAAACGATGTTTCAAGGATATACATATGTTCAAGAGCTTAATAGTTCATTGCAAGGAATATGTTCATTAGCACTAAAGAGCTTAACAATGCGTAATTGGATGGGTCCCAACAATTAGGTATTGGACTCATGGGTCCATGAGGTTTAACAAATTAGAAAATTAGTGCATTAAACTCACCGAAATATTTATAAAGTTATGATAGTCATTGAAAATCATTTCCAAGAGCGCACTTCACTTCCATTCCACCCTTTTATTAAAAGTACCAAAAATATTTATTTGTTTTGCATCCTTTATTCCAACTTTAAAAATCAACAAAAATGTATTTTCTTTATCCAAATCCATCTTGCATTGCATTTAGTTTACTAGGATAGTTAAATAAAAAAGGCTCCTTGCGAACGACTCGGATTGCATCTTATTGCTACACCCTTCCATCCGATATAAATATCTTTTGCAATTGACCCAAGGACAATATACGACGACGTTCGATTCAGCCACCTTCTTTGTTTTCCTCAGTTAAATATAAAAAGTTGATTTGTTTTCCTTAGTCAACGATCTTCAATTGAAAACAAAAAGGTGAAAGGGCTACAATTTTCTTATACCTCTATATGTAAGGTAAATTTGAAAACCTGAATGAATCCATCTCCAACTTTCCGCCTAGGATTTTACATTAGTTTTATTTCTTCTCATAGAATCAATTGTATCCAGTCAATCTTCCACCCTTTTAAAATTTTTCAATCATACCTTCTATTATGCACTGCATTTAGCATGAACAAACTTCCATTTTTAGTACTGATAAAAAAAACTTCCATTTTAGTACCCGTTAATGATTCTCCGAAGTTATCTCTAAATAAAAGAATTCAAATCCCAAGAAATATGGTGGGTGTTTATTATTGTTTCTGATATGAGAAATCCTATCATAATCTTCAAAAGTTTTTGGTCCATTATTAGCATCTGAGACTAGTGGTCTAAGTTTGTAAACAAATGAATAATTAAGAACCAGGTATTTTTTCTGATAAAAAAAAAGAACCAGGTATTTTCAAACTACTTTCCCCAGGAAAATGTACATCATTCATCTATCATTATTTTCAGAAAATTCCAAAACACTTGATAAAATCCAAATAAACGAAATCCCACAATGCTCTCACTAGTGGACAAACGAACAATGGGTGGAGAAGATCAAGAGGAATAGAGGGAACATGAAGGTCCATTTTCATGGGCAACTAACGTGATGGTGTAGTTGCCTAAGTGCGACACATAGGGCTAATTAATTTCTTTTGTTATACATATTTGACT
Source organism: Mimosa pudica (assembly GCA_029929735.1). Classification (NCBI taxonomy): domain Eukaryota; kingdom Viridiplantae; phylum Streptophyta; class Magnoliopsida; order Fabales; family Fabaceae; genus Mimosa; species Mimosa pudica. The sequence goes on along the minus strand of JAKELP010000023.1, from coordinate 9,949,890 downwards.
GTTAGACCTAGTCATACTCTACCATTGCCTGGACCAATTAGAGATAGCTCTTATAAAGACATTTTTTTTGCATTAATGTAAAATCAAATTCAAAATCTGACCTCGTGTTTAAGCAGTAAATGGTAAAAGCCTATTCCACACCATGATCATTGCCTGTTAGCAATATAGCTAACTGATGTGGAGTGAACAGTTTATCAAGAAAATCCCATGAAACTGACATACCAGTAAAGTTGGATGTGGGCAATTAGTGATTATATATACAGACAGACACGGAGTGTGCATGACAATTTGGACAAGCACGATTTCGTCCTCTTGTTATTATCCACTTTATATACAACATGGCCTTACCCCTTTTGTTTTTTTCCCTCTTTCATGAAGACTATTATCAACCATTATTTTGTTCTTGGTGGGTCTTTGCTGTACGTGAAACAAAGCACTCATAATTTGAAGGCAAAGGCAATCCCAATTTGATTTTGGATTTTGCTTTTGTTTCAGGAGAAAATGACCACTCCCCATATCCAACGCTTTCTTGACTTGAATAAAAATAAATATATTTCTTTTTTATGAAATAAAATAAATATATTTGTAAACCTAGCTAATTATATATCTAAGGTACCAACTTTGGATTATGATTATCTGTTTCTGAAATATCAGTTGTTTTGTAATAGACGTTAAATATGTTTGTATGAATTGGATATCAATGTGCCCCCTCCCTTCCTCATTTTGTGTGTGTATTTATAATACATAGATAATGAATTTTTAAAGATAACTAATAAAGTTACTTATATACTAAATTTCTCCATACTTTTTTTTAAAAAAAAAATTCTCCATACTACTTTGATAGTTTTCTTCGGTTATGATTATGAGATGGATAACCTAGGTGACTCACTAGGCACCCAAATGAAATGGGAGAATCCATTTGGACTCCCATTACATCCATACAACAAATGACAACATAGGAGAGAGGAGAAGAGATTGAAGAAAAGGGGTTATATATTTTTCGGGTTAAATATCATTATAGCCAATATACAATTTTGAAATGGTCAAATTTGCCAAAGAACAATAAAAGGGCTTATTCTGGCAAAACAACAATGAAAATGGTTCATTTTAGCCAATGAGCTACTTGAAAATACCAAAATAACCCTTGAGACCCACATTTTCAAAAATTATTTTAATTATGTCCCAAGGGTTATTTTGGTATTTTCAAGTAGCTTATTGTCCAAAATGAAATGAACCATTTTTATTGTTCTTTGGTCGGAATGAGCCTTTTTATTGTTCTTTGACCAATTTAACCCTTTCAAAATTATTTATTGGCCAGAATGATATTTAACCCTATATTTTTTGCATGAGTTGGTTTTATCCAGACAAACACCTCAATTTATAATTATTATATGGAAAGTCATATTTCATATAAAACATAACATATACTCCCTCCGGTCCTAAATATAAGACCTAATTGACTTTTTTGAAAAATCCTAAAAAAAAGCAAAATAAGTTAATATTAAATTGATTTACCTAATTTCTTCCCTTAAACTAGTTTATTTTACTTATAAACTAATGGATAATCTAAAAATATATCAAATATGTCATGATTTAATAGACTATTTTGCAACCTTAACTTCTCCAAAAAAAAGTCATCTAGATCCTATATTTAGGACCGGAGGTAGTATTTGAATTTCAAATCATTTGGGAAAAATTAGTCATTTCATCCCATTTTTTCAATATTTACATAATGACCTCAATTTTCATTGGACATAGGACCTAATCCACTAAGTGTCAACTAAGAATATTTTTAGACATTTATTTTGATAATACACATGTATAATATGATTAACCAACTTATTTTACTTTCTTAATCCCTTTAAAAAAAGTCAATTAAATTTTATATTAATAACTAAAATTAGTATTAGTCAGGTCGTCATATATAGTTACTCGTGAGTATTATTACAACAATCGTCATATATAGTTACTCATACAACAATGCTATATAGCACTACTTATAATGGAGTGTGCTAGATAAATCACGAAAAATAATTACATATTGTATCAATAGTGAACTATTTTGCCAAACGAATGGCTCGATCGTGATTGGATAAGTTAATTCCCTTTCATGTCTTGGATGGTGAGTTGGAAGTTGGAACACGCAACACAATAATGAACTACTCCCTCCGTTCCTAAATGTAAGATCACTTTGGGGAAGTGGATAAGTTCCTAAATATAAAATCACTTTCTATTTTATCTCAAATTTTGCCCAAACTACTCTTATACTCCCTTTTTTCATTAAAAACCCCCCCTCCTTTTCAAGTTAAGTGATTGAGGGGATTTTGGGAAGATTATGTAATTTTATTGTCTTCCTTAATCTCCCCAAAATAACCAAAGTGATTTTATATTTAGGAACGGAGGGAGTATTTTAAATCATCAACTGAGATCTCATTCTACAACTTTCTTAAATGTCCTACTTGGTCTCTTGGCCTTTTTTATAAGATTGATTTTGCTCAAATCTCTAACCACACCAATTGATTTTTGGGTTAAAGATCATTTTGGCCAATGAACTATTTCCAAAGGTTCAATTTGGCCAACAAACAATAAGTGGTCTCATTCTGGCCAATGAACAATAAAAATGGTTCATTTTGGCCAATGAGCCACTGGAAAATACTAAAATACCCTTTGGGACTTAATAAATATAATTTCTGAATATGTGGGTCCCACATTTAAAAATAAAAAAAATACCCACCCTACCCCACCCCTCCCTCTCTCCTCCCTCCTTCCTTCACCTTTCTTTCATCAACAACAGCCCAGCCATGACTGCGCCACACCATTGACGCCTTCCGCCACAACTGCAACCTCTCCGGCCAATACTTTATCGCTTCTTCTTTTTTTGACGGCAAGGCCCAGCTCGATGTTGCCAAGTGGCAAGCCATTGTTTACTCCCTCTACGCCCTTAACCTCAAGATCGTGATGGACAACTTCAACCCATGATTTATGAATGATTCGTGTTTTGGGGTTTCTATTTCAGATGCCCATTAATGTATTAGAATAATAATAATAATTATTATTTCTGTAATTTTCTTCAAAGTTAACCATTTCCTATGGCAGGGGATTCAATATAATTTCAATCTCTTGATTGATTACGTTTCTCTTTGAACTGGAATCAAATGGAAATGGCTACGTTTCTTGTAAAACTTTTGAAGCTGAAGAAGAGGTGAGAGGAGGAGGAAATAGAGAATTGATTGAAGAAGCCATGGCTGTTGTTGTGAAGCACGGTGAAGGGAGGAAGGAAGCTGAAGAAGGGAAGGAGGGGTGGGGTAGGGTGGGTATTTTTTTATTTTTAAATGTGGGACCCACATATTTAGAAATTATATTTATTAAGTCTCAAAGGGTATTTTAGTATTTTCCAGTGGCTCATTGTCCAGAATGAACCACTTTTATTGTTTATTGGCCAGAATGAGACCACTTATTGTTTGTTGGCCAAATTGAACCTTTGGAAATAGTTCATTGGCCAAAATGATCTTTAACCCTTGATTTTTCACCATTTGCTCTAAAGGTATTACGTACATAATCATTTTGAATTTTATTGATCCTATGAGGACACATCTGATGTATATCTTTATATTTTCATTTATATATACCGAGAATAATCTATCATTTAATAGTTCTATAGCTAGTCTCATGCATGCAGGGGCAATGTGATAAAACTTTATTATAAGCTCAATGGGTAGATAACTTATGGTCAAAAATGACTTAGCTTGATGGACCTAGCAATCCCCATTGTCATGTATAACTCAATTTAAATCCCGCACATGACATCTCAGTCAATTTACTGTCACTCTATATTATCAACCCATGATATATAGTTAAACTTTGACTCTCTGCATCTCATCTTTTCTCCAACTTTTTTTTATCAGTATCTTTACTCCAACTTTTACCTCAATGGTATATGTTTTATCTTACCGTATTTTGGATGGAAACATTTGATTAACTTCAAAGTCATTCAAAGCTCATTTTAAAAGTTAACCTCTATTATCTCTTGATTTTTTAAGCCTTACTAAATCATCTAGTAAGATATTCTTGAAAAATTCTTCCTGTAAATAGTTAAAACATTACAAAGTACATCAAACAAGTAATAAATTAAAGATGGCCCATATATAATATACTAGTATATTCTATACTGAAAGACATTTGTCTTGCCTTATTATATTGAATACACGTGCATATAAAACCAACACCTTTCTTTTCCAAAATAGGAAGATTAGTTCCGAACCATGCTTTACCAAATAATTAAATGCTGACAGTCAAGTATGTATACTTTCCTATCTATCTTGTCCTTTATATGTTCCTTATAATACACATGCTTCTTGCCCCCACTAGATTAGTCCTCTTAGCACCGTTTGAAGTATCTAGGGACACCTGGCCTGTAATAATCATTCCAAGAATTTCAAATATGATAACATATATTAAAATTGGGCTTTATCATATATAAAGCAGCCGAAAGGCATGATATATGTTCCTGCCTTATCTTAAAATGATGAGAAACACAATTCGTCTCTTATTGTGGAGAAATATGTCATGAGTCCTACTAAGGATCGGATACTCATATACCATACGTCCGTGTTTTATAAGTCTCCGAATTCTCCAACTCCAAATATTAAACTTTTCCGAATATATATGGCCTCGTTTTTTTTTTTACCAACATATATGGCCTCCTTAAAAGATTGCAAAATGTATTTCATTATAAATTTAAATGAATAATCTCTTACTTATGTATGACCAAAAATATACTTTAAACTTATTTATATTAATTAAGGATTAGATAGTTCGGCCCCTCGTTATCAAGAAACCGTTTCTTCATTCCTTCCATTCTATTCTGATAAAAAAAAATTCCTTCCATTCTCATAATATATTTCCACGAGAATTTTTTATTAAATATCAAAATTTAAAATCATTTAAGAGACTTCAATTTTTTTTTCAAAAAAAAAAGTTATTATTCTCTTTCCTCATTATGTCTCAAATTTAATATTTAGTTTTTTTTTGTTTCCCAAATGTATCCCCATATGCTTGTCAAGTGGGATTAACCCATCATTGTTTTGAAGTCCTATAGGGGGTTAGATCAGTTGGCATGTGAATTCGCTCCATATAGGGTGTCAAATTTAATATTTAGTTTGTTCCTAAGTATAAATCTTAACTCATATAGTCTAGGTGTAATTAATGAATTTTCTAAAATACTTTTGTATTCAATTAAAACTAGTTGTTCCCTTTTTTATTATAAAACTCAAAGTATTAAATTTTTTATTTTGAGAAGATTAGCTTAAAAATTCAAGTTAATACAACAACAATAACAAAAGTCTTATCGAACTATACTCTGTGTGTAACCAATTCATAGACATGTTTTATAAAGAACCTTACTTAGGTCAAGTTCCTTTCTCCAGGTTCTCAAGTTCTTTTAATATAGGAGTGACACTGGTCCTTTTATAACAACCATCCATTCAATCTAATGGTCAGCTGTCACTCCTATATTAAAAGAACTTGAGAACCTGGAGAAAGAAACTTGATGTAAGTTTTTCCCTTTTATAAATTCACCGAGTGTTCATCTTGTTCTTTCTCTCCAATTTCTAATCAGACTCCAAATTGTTTTGTCTACACTCCTCATTAGCGCATTTAATGACCTTCTTTAGACATGTCCAAACTACCTCAAACCATTTTCTACAACTTTCTCACTAGTAAGAGTTACTCCAACTCGTTTTTGTATATGGTCATTTTGAATATTATCTTTCTTGTGTGACTACACATTTTATCTCAACATCTTCATTTCACCTACTCTTATATTATGTTCAAGTTATCCCTTCATAATGCAACATTTCACTACCATATAATGTTATTGGTTTTATAGTAGTGCAATAAAACTTTTTGTTTCCTTTGTGGTACTTTTCAGTCACAAAGAACTCCAACATATTTCCTCCACTTACCCAGCCTAAATTCTATTATTAAAATCATCATCAATTTCAGTATTTCACCATCTTATCCTATAATTTTATTGACCCCAAGTATTTAATGTCACTTGAATAATTGTTTGATCTCCCATTTATTGACTATTAGAAAAATTTCAATGCATATATCATGTCTTATTTCTACTTGGATCAAAAACCTTCGACTCCAAAGTGTTTTTCCATATCTATAATTTAATATTAAATCCCCAAACTCATGATATATCCCCAAAATACCCTTGTTTCTAATGTAGTAGGAGGGATTTGTCATGAAATCCCCAAACTCTAATTCACAACTCCCTCTCATTCACAAACTCCACAACCTCGAAACCCCGAAACCCATCGCCACCCCTCACATATCATGGGCCAACCTCAACAAAGCGTTTGACAACCTCAAACCCAACCTCATCGCCGCCGGCTACAAGAAAAACATTGTCAACAAACCTACATTAAAACAGGCCATACAATAAAGGCAAAGCACATTGTACAGAGCAATTCGAGATTACATGCAAGAGGAGGCACTGAAGAAATTGGAGAATACAATGAGGGAGGAAATCAAAGAAAGATTCAAATCGGAGGAGAATATATTCATAGTACTGTGAGGTGTTTGATCAGTGTTGAAGTGGGTAAAAGAGGCTGTTGGGTTGTGTTGAAAAAGTAAAAAGAGGAAATTTAGAAAAAAGTATACAAAAATTAGAAAAAGCTCATTTAAGAACAAACTTACCTTCTGAATTAGCCCATAAATTTAGGAATGGATGGGGCATTATTTATATAGAAAAGGAATTTCATTTTCCTACACATCCAAAACATGTGCTTAATTATTTCCAAATGGATAGCAGGGGAACAACCATTCAATGGTATGATCATACACACACGCAGTTCCCACAAAGGATGGTTGGGAAGGGGAAGATGGGATATGGATTGGGCTCTCTTCTTATGGCACCTTTATGGAAAGCTGATCAATACTACCACTCACAATGCCCTTGCTTTCCATGTAGAACCTTTGTTATAACATGAAGCCACTCCCATAATTTTGACTTTTTGACTTACCTTTGTTTCGTAGATACATGTCTTCAACCTTAGACCTCTATCAAGGCCGAAACAAAATACTAGGAATTGTCTGTTTCACTCCGAAAGGCCTATTTAGCTCAACGGTAAACTCCCTCCCTGTGTGGTCTGAGATCGTAGGTTCGGATCAGCCATTCTACAAAAAGCAGGGGTTAAGCTTCTTATTATATTCTCTTCCCCAGCACCCTCACCAAGTTGGAACTAGAACTGAGTTGACCATTTTTTTTTTGTCTGTTTCACTCCACTTTCCACTAAGTGCTCTTGCCTCTCAAAGTCAAAAGTACCTCTCATAACCCTGTTGTACTTTAAGCATATCTCAGAGATTAACATGCTCATTATACCCACTAGAATAAGTCACATATCAAGCACGTCTACACAAAGGTGCACTCATTTTCTCCAAAGAAATGTACTTGACAAAAAGCTAAGCAGAGTTGTTTCCTAATAAAAACAATGAGTGTTTGCCAAGGCTTTGTAGCCCCAACTAGCACTAAGCTCCTCTCTTAAGTATGAAAGTGAGAGAGTTATGGAGAAAGAAAATCAAAGTGTCTGTTCCAATGGAGAGAACAGATGTCATAGAAAGCTATATCTTCTTCACATTAAAAGAGAATTCTGTTTAAAATGAAAAAGTACCATTTATAACCGCAGGCTTACATTCCGGTATTGAACAAAACTTTAAAATACACCAGTTCCTTTTTCTAGGAACCAATTTTTATTGACATTATTGACATTACTATAATTTAATAGGGTTTGATACTTATTTTCCCTCTTGCTTCAAATTGCTCTTCCTAAATCTGAACCTGAAAGACCAATCTAGAGCATTAGTCGTGGAAAAGGCAAGACAACTAGCCTGGCAGGATGATGGATAACCAAGTGTAAAAACTAGATGCCTTATGTGATTACTGTTGGCTTCTCCCTCCCAGTGAAGTCCTTGAGCTTCGACACAGATAAAGCCAAATCTACACAAAAATAAAAGCAATTAAGTACAAAGAACATCAACAACTAAGTGTATCAATTTCGGCATGGTAAACGTCAGTAACCTATTAACGGTTTTAAGGCAATTTGAGCATCTGCATCATGTTTAGAGGGATCTGATTCAAACTTTTCAATGTAAACTCTTATGGTTGCACCTGCAGATCCTGTACCCTGCAAAACAAAACATAGACATCACAACTTTTCATTGGACCTCAAATTACATGACTAACTGAATCATTATCATAAGAGACATGGTGGAGAAAAGATGGAATCCACATACTGATAGTCGATATATTATCCTTGATCCATCTGTGAAAACAAACCGAACACCTTGTTTTGATACCACACTTCCGTCTACCTGTACAATTAAGTCATAAATGAGTTCACGGAGGAACTAATTTATAATTGCTAAATACAATAAAAAAATGAGTATGATAAATTAACAAAACTTACTGGATCAGTGTATGTAAAATCATCTGCAAACCTTAGGACATAACTTCCTGCAGCAAAGGATTTTCCAGAAATTCAGTATACTTAAGAGGTCATTGAATGAGAGAAGAGGCTTGTAGGAACTTACCATACTTGTCACCTGGTTTGCTCTTAGAAATACTCTCTCGTAGGTGTTCTATCATCTTGTTGGCAGCTTCTGACTCACATTCCTGAAAATGAACCACCACAAAGCCAAGGCTACATATCAAATCTATACTTAGACTATATGAGGTACCAAAACTGTAGAGCCAAAAGTTGTTTACAGTCTTAAAACCACATTACTATACAAATTGTGGGAACAAAAGGAGAATGGGTAAAAGTCTGATATATTGATCTGAGTATTAGGCTCCATTATATAGTACAAGAGACCCCCAATCAATCCCATGATTATAGGGATTTACATGATACATAAAATAAAAAAGATTCTACCCTAATTTATTTTCCTAATCAAATCATATCATTTCCTTACTCTTATAATCCATAATTATGACTTAGATTTTACTAATAGAAAATTAAAAACATAATTCCAACACAAATGCAACTTTGAAATGCAGCTATGATAGGCATACCTCATAGTCATAGCGAGAAAAGAAATTTCTACCATAAGTTGCCCAATACTCCTTCACAACATCAGATACAGAGATCAATTTGTCCCCAGGTTTCTTGTCTTTGTTACGGTATGCAATAATAGAAAGCCAAGCCAATACCGCCCTGTAATTCAGACACAATTAGAGATGGAAAATGAATGTTACTACCATAAGCAATTTCTCGCACAATTCTGATAATACGGCCACAGAAAGTATTTTCGAAATTCCACCTCATTCTAAAATGTAACTAGAATTTTAAAAAAAAAACAATTCTTTGAAAAAAAATGTCAAAAGAAAACCTATAGTATAGTTCCACAATTACAGAAATATCAAAGCCCAGTTCAGCAAACTTAACAACCTGTGCAACAAGGAAACTGGATACTTCCCTAACACTGTTCATAGACTTCAAAAATGGAGGTGGGAAAGTTACCAAATGCCATCTTTCTCACGAATATGATCAGAACCTGTTCCAAAGCTCTCTTCTCCGCAAATTGACAATTTTCCAGCATCCATAAGATTTCCAAAAAATTTCCACCCAGTGGGGACCTGAACAGAAGAAGGCCCATCCGTGTTGTTATTACAAAGGTGCACATGAATATAAGTAATGTTACCTCATCTAGGATCATTTTGAGGGAATCAGAAATTGTAGGTGAATAAAATCATGCCTCAAAGAAAGGAAGGTTTAATTTTTCGGCAACACGATCGAGAGCACCACTAGTTGGCATGGATCGAGCAAGACCCTGCAAATAAAACAAGAATGTTTACATTCTTCTGTAAGATGAATACTTCATAACAACATATGCATGAACTACATACCTTGACACTATTCTTGAAGTATGGGATTGTTGCTTGTGCATTGGCTGCAATGACAGCAACAGAATCTGAAGGTGTAACAAAGAAGCCTCTTCCTAAAACCATGTTTCTATCACCATCACCTACAAAGAAATTAAAAGAATCGATCACTAAGAAAGGAATAATGCAAGCACAGGCAGAAAGACCAAGAATGTTTATAAAGCATAGAGAAGGAATGAAGACCATCCTCATGGTATATGTGGATGCTCTTATCTTAACAAGGGGTGACACAGAGAAAGGGAAGATCAAAGGAAGTTCTTTGTGTCTGAAGTTGACGTATTGGGTCAGAAGAGATATTTCCTAAGAATATGGAAATTGTCCAATCATACAAGGGAATAAGTATTTAAAAGAGTAAATGCACCCTTGACCTCATGACCAAAATAGAAATCATATGTTGTTGCAACTACAAAGAGATTGCTGACACGTGAGAACTTGTTGACAAAGAGGAATAATAGAGATTGGTTGAAAAATTGATATATGTTTTGTTGAAAGAGGATCAAATTGAAAAGCAGAGGAGAAAATATTTGAGGAATTTTTTTTTTCTGCACACTGGAAACCAATGCTAGATGCCAAAAATATAGGCTCATATATGAACTGAAGAAAGCTAGAAATAATCAAGTAATCGACTAAAGTGGAGAACATAACTATTTTGACTAGTCCAAAGCATAAATCTAGAAACAGCTAAAGATAAACTCAGAGCTACTAGTTTTTAATTTTTGAAGCACTACTAAACATCTTTCCGTTATGAAACATGTCATTGCCTTATTAAGTGTGTGTAGTTAGCCAATACATGCACACACCAAAGCAGGCTCGACTGGAAAAAAGACTATAGAGTTCCAAGGTACTTGAAAGGCTCTCCAGGAAGTAGTCTATAGTTCAAAGGGGGAGAACAAGCTAGTGTAAAAGAACTTGCAGATGATAATTGGGTGGGATCAACAAAAGATAGAAGATCCACCACTAGGTACTGCACACTTATATGGAGCAATCATATTGCTTGAAGTAGCAAAAAGCAGAAATGTGGTGGCAAGGAGCCAGGCAAGGAAGAATTTACAGTAGTAGCTCAAGGAATGAGCAAAGGTCGATGGCTTAAACACCAATTAAAAGGGCTACATGTCTGAATAGAACTTCCTATAAGACTCCATTGTGAAAATAAACACCTAGCAATATTTCCTTTAATCCAGTTCAACATGTATTTCCATGAATTGTGTTCCAATCAAAGAACAGGTAGGTAGATGGCTCTTCTTCCAGCGCAAACTTCTGACCAATGACCAACGGGTCCCGAGAGGCTTCACTCAAGACCCTACCTGTACCCTCTGCAATTTGGCCCCTGAAGACCTCACTCATGCGCTGAAATCCTGCCCCCTTGCAGCCTCGGTGTGGAAAAAAATACTGCCAAGTGATATGTATGTAGATTTCCTGGGCATACCTCCCACAGCTTGGCTCGGTTCTATCTCAGGAAATCTCAACTAGATGTTACTTGGAAGACAGGCCTTTGTATTACTTTTTGGAAACTATGGCACATTAGGAATCGTAGGATTTTTGAAGGTGATACCTTTACTGTTTATGATGTAGTAAACCACATTAGATCAATAGTGCAGCACACACAACACAGCTTTAGTCTCATCAGGCAGCTTTTGTAAATGACTAAGCGTTTGGCCTCTGTACATATTTTTTGAGATAATATACTTTCCATTTACGGAAAAAAAAAAAAGAACAGGTAGGTAGCAGATGTCCTTACCAAGCGATTTCTTTGTCATACATTTTAAAGTCTCATTGGCAAGTTGGAAGTGTTGAAATATTGTATTATTGTAATTGTAAATAGTCAAAATACTGTTAGGGTATTCTTTGGAGCAAACACTCATCAGAGAAAAAGATTTTACTCGCTCCATATCTTCGCTCTCTCCTTCTCTTTGCATACACTAAATCATACAGATTTATAGGATTTCACCAAAGAACAGCGAGACTATGAACGAGTGACTAGCTTAGAGATTCTTCTCTCATTCGTTTTCTCGTTTGCAATAGATTATCTCAATCACAGTAAAGCTAACGGGTTTGAAGAAAAACATAATTGAAGCATCATATTGCAGAACAAGCATACCATCACTGGCAGCACCAAAATCTGGTCCATTTTCACCAAACATAATGTCGACAAGTTCCTTAGCGTATCTGTTTAAACAGCATACTCATCAAAAACAACTATTTCATTAATAAAATACATAGCACCAAATAAAGCAAAGTTCTCACGTAAGATTAGGATCCGGATGTCCATGTCCAAAATCTTCTAAAGGGACCCCATTTAAAATTGATTCCTACATGGAAAACTTAACATTTAATATCAGCATCTAAACTATCATATCATAAAATCAACTCCAAAAGCAAATTTTAAAAGAGCAACATACCAGACTGGCGCCTAGTTTATCAACAAATATAGGCTTCATGTAAGCACCAGTAATCGCATGCATTGCATCAAATATAAACCTAAGAGATTGAAAAAAAAATTACATACAATAGAGTTCAAGAACATGAAACAATTCATAATTCATAAATCCAAAAATAATAAGCCAAAAGCATGAGGATAGTCCAACAAGAAGAATCGTTTTTTTAAAAAAAAAAACACACTGGAGTAATCTACTATATTGACTTCATTGTTAAGGTGAAACACGTAAGCATTTTAGAGAAGCAGAAAAAATAAAATGCAGAAGGTAACACTGTATGAACTGCAAGGAGAAAATAAAAAATGAAAACCAACTTGATAAAGTCAACACTCGTAAATCTCTTATGAATAGGATGGTACCTGAAATCCGGCCGTGAAAGAAGACTTCTAATAAGCTGGAAATCAAATACAGACTGCACAAAAAAAATTTGTGCCAACGCTTAGATCACAATTACATTAATCATTCTATTTGATAAGAAAAATTATATTAATCATTCTGTTAAATATAACAAGGAAAATGAATTTCATTCTGTTAAAAGCTCAAACACTATAATATAAACCATATCTTCACCTCCAATAGCTCCAAATAGTCAGAAACTGGGTCTATCACCTCCACACTGAAGCTTCCATAACTTGTAACTCCACAACTTGACAAGTCAACATCAGGAATGTCAGCCACTTTTAATTCTGATATCTGTGTCAATAAGAAACAAAGTTTAGAAAAAATGGGTATACCATCTATTAAGAAATTCAATATACTTGATTTGAAAACATAAACAACACACAATCAGACATTGACAAGTGGTAACTGTACTGGCCCCACATAAATACGCAGAAGACCCATTTCAAATGGAAAGACCAATCCAATTCACAGAATAGCTTGAATCGTTTCAGATGGGGACAAATAAGTTGCAGCTGGGTGAGACCTTCTTTTTCTTTTGGAGGGACATGGTGTATCATGATATATATTATTTATAATCTAATAATCTAATACAAGGATCCCACAGTTTACAGGACACACCATAACAAATGTACAGGCAATATTAATGGTCAAAGACAGCAACATATATAATGTTTAGTGACTCAACAGACAGTAACATCTACAAAGTGTAATTTGAACCTTCCATATAGCCCAACAAAATACTATCCAGAATATACTAGAATGAAACTACTTGCTTTTGTCCACTTTTAAAGAAATGAAGAAGTGAACACTGACGCTGAGAAATGAATCGCCGGGACCAAGCAGCCCTGAGCATAAGCAGTTATCATACTCAAACTCTTAGAATTTCGCATACATTTTAGAAAGAAATGCCAATCAATGATCAACAGGGGTAATTAACATTGTATGACTGGCTTATCATTCAAACTTATAAGTTTCTAGAACGTTCAATGGACAAATTCTGCAATGAGAAATATTCAGAACGGATGTATGATCAAGCAAGGTGTGAATCTGTAATTATTTTCACATATTTTTCATAAAGTAATTAACATCTGATGCCTAGATCGTTAGCCCAGTTTAGCTTTAGTTCCTAAATTATTCAGTACATGTCAATAGCTGAAAATAAATAAACACTACAGATAGCATTTTTGCCAAGTGGCCTAGGGATGTCTAGAGAACTGACATTGAACTTAGTAGAAACATTTAGGGGAAGTTATTATTTCCATTCGTTTTGACTCAATGGTAACTCAATCCCAAAACTTTAACTTGATGCAACAAAGTCCCTGAACTTTGTTAATGCAACTCAATCTTAGAACTGTTCCTCGATTAAACTCAATCTCAGAACTTTGACTTGATGCAACTCAATTCATGTAGTTTAACAATTAAAAATATTAGTCACTATAACTTAAAAATTATACAGTATATATATTTCATCAAGCTTAGAAAATAAAGTTTTAAACCATCGGCAATCAGTTGTAGTGAGTTGAAGTTCAAGGAAAATTTTGAAGACTAGGTTACAACCAAATCAAAACTATAAGGACTAGAAGATTAATTTTCCCTGATTTTTACTAACTAACTTGAGCCTTCTACAAAGTTTAGGAAATCAAGCTAATGAAATGAAACAATCCAATGACCGAATTTTCAGTTTACTCATTTCTCATATTTCCATGTACTAAACTCCTCCCAAAGTTGGCTCCAAAATATGAAGAAAATAGCCTATCATAGAAGCAAATTAAAAATAAAACAAAAGGTTAAAAAAAAGCATTTTTACTGTAAGTACACAATTGCAGGGTTCATATAGAAAGTGTTAGGAGTCTACAAAGAACTTACTTGACTGACCATGACAAATTTCACAAAAGGAAAACACACAACCCCAATATATGAATCAAGATTATTAATACGAACATTGGTATTCTGATGACAAGAAAACATAGGAACAAGACATTGAAATTGAAAATATTGAAAAAAGAATATCGCAATTGAAAAGCAAGGCATACAACACTTAGGCAAAACTTACGGATAGAGTGTTTCCATAAATCTTGTCAGTGATGGATTCTGGAGCAGGTTGGCCACTGCTATAATTAAACTGAGGTGAACATCAAAGGAACTAATCAGAAATACCAACCAGCAGACTTGCACAGCACATCCAATTATAGACATGAACAAGCTACATAAAAGTGACATGCTGCGAAAACTATATTTGATGTGCTGTGTCACATAAGTTTTCAACACAAACAAACAAACAAATATCATTAAATATTTCAGCAAAATGCAGCTTTTGAATAACAAAGGCTTCTTGAGATATTAATTTATACTCAAGGAACTTGAAACACCATCAACCTCAATGATGTGGAACAATATAAAAATTGAACCATGACCAATTTGATGCAGAAGAATCAGAAAATACTAAATCACCTTAATACCCCAATCATATTCTGGCCCACCAGGATTATGGCTTGCACTCATTATAAATCCACCATTTGCCTGTGACAATTAAAGAACATATTAGCAGATGATATCATTCTCTATAAGCTGAACCAGCGGATGAGGAAATAGAAACAAAATAGCTTACCTCCCTCTTCCTTATAACAGCAGAAACAGCTGGTGTTGATAATAAACCTTCCCTGCAATAGGAGTAACATTTTTCAGTTCCTGCACAGAAAAGCTTTTAAAAGTCCAAAACATCAAGAAAAAATAATTGAACAATGTCATCTCAAACTTCCTGAAGAAAATATACTAGTATTAAAAGAGAATTAAAACCTAACTCTAGCTCAAATCATATTTTCATTAAATTTCATTGAGATCCAAAACAATAGTGTCCAGGTTATATGAAATCTATGAGCATAACCATTCACCATTCAGATACCAAGCATAGGGAAAACAATCTTTTTAAAGAAGGTATTCTTCCTTTCATGATAACTGATAGACAACAGTGTACTTTACTCTACTCACCAGTATCTCTTTAATTACATATTTCTAGCAAAACAATTTGAAAAAATCACAAAACAAAATACTCACTTGCCAACTAAAATTTTTCCTACACCATTGCCAGCACTAATCTTGATAATTATCTGCACAATGTAAGAAATACAGAAAACACTATAAAACAAGAAAATAAATCCTCAAGAACATCACAATATTTAAATGTAATTTCTGTGTGGCCCAAACAAAAGAGTTTGCCTGTGCAGCCTCCCTATTGAAGTATCGGCCATCACCTCCCAAAACTAACACTCCATTCTTATAGTCCTCCGGAGGAAGTGAATCAAACAATGCCTGCAAGTGCACAATATATGAACCAACATTGAGAGAAAAAATGAAAGAATCACAGCTAAACACATCATATCATATAAATACAAATACCAAACCTGTATCCAATTGGCAAGATAATTTTCCTGCTGAAACACTTTCACCTACAGAATACACATAATTAAAACCCACTTTCAGAAGTGAAAAAGTTTGGATATTTAAGCTAAATAAGAAAAACCCACTTCAAATTTCATGTTGGGCTAATCAAACATAACTTAAAAGAGTGAGATAAATGATAAAAAATAGAAATTTATCAAATTAGGAGTAAAAAAAAAAGATTTTTTTTTTGCCATGAAAAACAATTCAAAAGTGATACAGAACAAAAATGACCTTCTTTCTGAGTCCACTGGTACCAGTTTTTTGTCCTTCAAATGGATTTGTGGGAACCAAGTTAATCTACAAAAACAGGGACATGATATGTCAGGCAATACAGATTAAGAACAGTGAAGTATAAAAGCAAAAGAAGAAGGTAATGAAGAAAAGAAAGCACCTTAATGCCTTGAGGTTGTGCAAGAGTGGTGGAAGAGAAAGATGAAGAAGATG
This sequence comes from Mimosa pudica, assembly GCA_029929735.1. NCBI lineage: Eukaryota > Viridiplantae > Streptophyta > Magnoliopsida > Fabales > Fabaceae > Mimosa > Mimosa pudica. Next base: position 9,933,219 of record JAKELP010000023.1, on the reverse strand, counting down.
ATGAAGCTTTGATAGAACTCTTCAAAGGCTTTGGAGCGTTCAGGATAAGAGGACATGGAAAACGAGAGAGAGATTGGTATGGAGGGGTAAAAATGGTATTTTTATTAGACTTGAAAGCAGAGAGGAGAAACCCATCAAGCGTACAAGAGAAAGCCATTGATGAAATAATTTGTGTGTGAAGAGAAGAAGCGAGTGAAGAAGGAAAGAGAAAGGAGTAGAAGATTCGACTGTGTTTGTGTGATAGTACAGAACAGAGGATTATATTGTAGGGTCAATATAGTCAGAGGGTTTTGTGCGTTGGGAGATTTCATGGCTGCCACATGTACTTTAATAGACTTATCATTCAGAATGAGTAAAAATCATGTGAATTATTTTTGTTTTCTAAATAAGATCCTTCGTATATACGCTGGAGCATCAGTTTCGAAATCACTTGAATTTATGCATATCATTTGAGGAGCAACAATGTTGAAAAAATAAAAGGGCACTAAATATTGAAGGAAGAATTAATTAGAGGTCCATTATGTTAAGACTAAAAAGTGTTATTGTTAGTCATAAAAGTTATAATTTACAATTCGTGGGGCTCATTTTAATTATTTTTTTTTAATTTGGGACCTTTGATTAATTCTCTTAGGATTGAATTTGGGAGATGGTATACGTGTGATATGGAATGATACATGATAAATCGGTGGTTTTATATATTTTATTGTATCTTTTATTGTATAATTTAGGCATTTTAAATTTTTAGAATATAATTATATTATTAGCCAATATCTGGATATAATTTAAATATGAATCAATTTTGGGGAATTTGATTAAAACAATTTTATATATGTATGTTTATGTTTTTTAAAATTAAATAGATTTTTCAAATATAGATAAATCATGATGTTATCTAATCATTGCAGATTGAAAAAAGATATTGGAATATCTAAATGTCTAAAGATATAGTACCTGTTGGCAAAAAAAGAATATAGTACCTATATTCTCCTATTTTGCAAGGATGATCATGACGCAAGATTCAGGACCCATTCAAACCCACCGTACCAGGCCTTCTCGCCCTAAGCTCCATAATAAAATCACACACCACTTCATTCATCGTCCACCGCCATTCCCTTTACACCTCGCACGTGCTCGACACTCGCATATTGTTTTGGAGCATATGAGGTATATAGTTGTGGAATCTTGGACTTGTTTAGGTTCAACGATTATATAGATGAGGTTGATTTTGTTAAGGGCGAAGGCCCAAAAATGATACACAACTATTGGCCAAGGAACAAAAATAGTACTCCCTCCGGTCCCTAATGTAAGAGTTAGCCGTCAAAAAAACGCTTCTTAAGAAAACATGTGAATGTTAGTTGGGTGTCTGGAGTTAATGCTTCTTTTCCAAACTTGCCCATATTTATTATGGTACCTTTAAGAGAGAGAAATATATAAACATTAATAAATATGAAAGAGAGTTAGGGGTAAAGTAGGAAAAAATGCATTAAATGAGGAGAGAATATTGGGTGAGCTCTTACATTAGGGACCAAAACCATTCAAATTTTGGGCTCTTACATTAGGGACCGGAGGTAGTACTTAACTATTTCGAGGTACAAAAATGATACCCAACTTTTACATGTGATCAAAAATGATATTTTCACTAATATGACAATAATATTAGACATGAAATGTCCAAAATGCCCTTATAATTAAATAAACTTTTACCGGCCGGCGATTAATCTAGGGTGAAGGCCCAAAAATGATACATAACTATTGGCCAAGGAGCAAAAATGATACATAACTATTGCAAGGTACACCAATGGTACCAACTTTTAACATGGGATCAAAAATGATATTTTCACTAATATGACAATAAGATTACACATGAAAAGTCCAAAATGCGCTTACAAATTAAATAAATTTTCTTCCCCACCCTCTCCTTCCTTAGCTTCTTTCTTCTACCAACAGTTCCTTCAATAAATAACTCGTCCACTGGCGGCTTCAACTCTCAGCAACTCGTTAGGGCGATCAGGCTGCAAAAACATGAAAACAGAGTTGCTGAGAGTTGAAGCCGCCGGTGAATGGGTTATTTATTGAAGGAACTGTTGGTAGAAGAAAGAAGCTAAGGGAGGAGAGAGTGAGGAAGAAAATTTATTTAATTTATAAGCGCATTTTGGACTTTTAATGTCTAATCTTATTGTCATATTAATGAAAATATCATTTTTCATCCCATGTTAAAAGTTGGTACCAATGGTGTACCTTGCAATAGTTATGTATCATTTTTGTTCCTTGGTCAATAGTTATGTATCATTTTTGGGCCTTCGCCCTAGATTAATCGCCGACCGTTAAAATTTTATTTAATTATAAGGGCATTTTGGACATTTCATGTCTAATATTATTGTCATATAAGTGAAAATATCATTTTTGATCACATGGAAGAGTTGGGTATCATTTTTGTACCTCGAAATAGTTATGTACTATTTCTGTTCCTTGGCCAATAGTTGTGTATCATTTTTGGGCCTTCGCCCTTTTGTTAAATTTGGTGTAGCTCTTGAATGGAGAAATATGAGATATCTCTTAGGTTAAAGAATGCATTTGAGGTTAAAGAGTGTTTGGCTGATGTCTTGAGAATTTGTGCTTCGGCGTGAATTCAGTAATTGAGCGTTTTCTTCATCTAGAACTAAAAATAAGTTAGAGTTAGTAGTGATTTTGAACTCTATCTTGAACCTTAAGATTTTAATGGTTCCCCTAAGTTTGTTGGTGTCTATTAATGATTGTGAATAGATGTGTTATTAGCTATAGTGATTGATTCAAATCTTGGGTGTTCAAAGAGAAGAATCATTTGTTGTAGGCTTAGAGAAATTGAAGTTGATTTGAAATTAAATAATGTGATGATTATTGTTGGTATTGGGAATTGAAAATCATTGAAAGTTCATATGATTGAGATGGAATAATTGGTGGTAGTAGCCATTTGGCCTAGATTTTTATTGGGAAGTTATGGTACATTTGAGAGGAAAAGTTTAATTGAATTTGGTCGAAAGTCTTTAGGAGAGGATTTATTTTAAATGAGAGTTTTGAATGATTTAATTTGGTTATAATTTGAAAGTTGTATGTGAATATATGAGAAGAGAGAATATTATTATCGGTGTGGATTCTGAATGAAGGTAAATATCGGATAAATGATTAAGATAAGATAGATAAATTCTTGACTTGATAGATTAAAAAGGGTCAGCCCAGTTTTAATTTTCACTTGGTGAGAGTACTGGGGAATAGAATATATTAGGCAGTCTAACCCCACTTGGCGACTCAAGGATAGATTAAGCAAACCAAATATATATAATTAGAATTCTTTGCTCAATTGAGACTTCTTTTTTTTTGTTTGAGTCCCATAGTATAAAGAACATGTTTATAAATAAAGTGGATATATTTTTAGTATTGTTTAGAAACAGATTTTATTATTCTCTTTTCAATTAGGTGTTGCATATTTTAATTGAGAAAAAAAAATAGGGAATAAAGATATGGCTTGAAGATATGTGCTTGGAATAATTTAAGAGAGGTAAGTACTCTCGTCCGTTAAGCAAGTGGTTGGGGGTTCGATCTCTAACTCTTGCGAATGGAGCAAATTCACAAGTCAGCTGTCTACCCCATATATGGGACTTTAGAACAGTGAGAAATTAGTTTCACTTGACACGCGGGTGGATACCCTTGGGTAACCAAAAAATTTAATTTCAACCAAAAGCCCACAAAAAAGAAAAGGTGAGGTTAAAAGAATTGGGCCAAGCTATGCAATTGATTTTAATTTGGGTCCAAGACAACTTGGGTTTGATTTGCTGTGGTTTGATTTGCTGTGGGAATAATTTGAATAAAGAAAAAGAGAGAAGGGAGCTTCTGGTGGGGGGCAGAAACGAATTGAAGAAAAAAAAAAAGAGGAAAGAAAGAAGTGAGGGAGCTGCGCGTGGGCCGAACTGAAGAAAGGGAAATCTGGGAAGGACTCACACGTTTGGAGGACGTGGGAAGCTGCTGGGCATTTAGATTTTAAAGTACAATAAAGAGTTCACCCCTCCAAACAGTTTTCAACATTTATTCTCTCTTCCTCTCTTACATTTATGCTTTTCTAGGGTTCTCAAGTTTACTTGTGATGTTTGGTTGAATGCTTCATTCTTTATATGTTGCATTAGGGATTGAAACTACTTTTATGTTGTTATTGTCATTTTGATCTTGTTCAATATTTTACTTGGTGCTATTTAGCTTTGATACTAATGAAATTTATGGGCTCGTGATTTTGTTTTCTCCTGATGAAAATTTTGGGCTAAAACAAGGTGGCTTGACTAGTGGAATTATGAGTCAAGTTATATTTACATTCATTAAATGACAATAGGATTTATTAGAGAGAGGATTTTCTCAGCTGCTATTACCTCTGCGGCCCGCAGCGTCTTAATCTCACCCGTCCATCCAATCATCCATTTAATCATCCATCCGTCCAATTCATCATGCGGCTCAAACAATGACACATCATTTCATCACAACCATGCACTCGCACACACCAGATTATAGTCTTGTTCATTGTCCCTTCCACATCTTCACTAGACTATTCGATCACCTCCTCCTTTTTCTCACACTCTCACAGTGGCAGCAAATTTAGAGTTTCTCTTTCTCCTCTTCATTCCAATCAATCATAATGGCTGAGCGTGTTAGCGGAGATTGCGGCGGCTTCGAAAGCGACGAAGATCGCGGTGGCTTCGAACGCGGCTTCGGCGGCGGTGAAATCTGAAGTGAGTCAACGAAGATGGATCTTCGCCGAAGACGCAGGGTGGCGGGCAGCGGTTGCCATGAGGTCGGCGCCGGAGGAGAGGGAGCCGGAGGGGTTGATTAGGGAGGACATGGATTTGGGATGTGTTGAGGGTTTGAACGGAACAGATTTGATGTGAGCAGGTTGAGGAAGGCCAAAATCATTAATGGTGACGTGTCATTTTCTGGGCTTTTGGATCAATTGGATGACCACGATCTGTGACGCTGAGAGCCGCTCAGAAACTTCGCCGCTGAGAGAATCCATGTCCGATTTATTGACTATATTGTGACATTGAACATGAATCTTAATTAGCTTCAATTTATTATTTGAGTGGTCATTAATAAATTGAAACTACAAAATTAATTTAGAGCAATTGTGTGGTGACCTAAATTGTGGGTTATAAGTCCTTCATAGTCAATTAGTCATTTGGTTTAGAGCTTAGTCAATTAATCCATCAAAAATACTTTTATCCATTTAATCCAAAACTCTCTTTTCATTCCTGTTTTTATCATACAAAATATTTACCAACTTTAATACTAAAAAAGGAGACTAGTTAAAAAATGACTTCTTTACACTCAATCAAGTTTAGCATTTAGTTACTAGGATAGTTAGAATAAAAAAGGCTCCTTGGTGTCACAAAAAAGGCTCCTTACGAACGACTCAGACTGCACCCTATTGCTACACCCTTGCATCTGATATAAATATCTTTTGCAATTAACCTAAGGCGACGGTCAATTCAAAGTGTCGTCGTTGTCGGGGAGCCAAGTGAGGATTTTTTTGGGGGCCAAAATACAATAACCTTGGTGTCAACTCTGAAGATGAGTACAGTTTTTTTTTCTAAACAACTGAAGACCTCTACAATTAGTAGAGAGATGTTTTGATTCTTTATTTAAATTTTTCAAAAACAAAATTAGTTATATACTCCCTCCAATCCTAGAATCCTACATATAAAATCACTTTGACTTTTATTGAGAAATTGAATTTGAAATAGTAAGCTCTTTAAATTGCTGTAGTTATCTTTTTTCCTTAAAACATATTCATTCTACTAATAAACTAATGTGTAACCTAAGTTACTTGTTGCATATGTTATGATTTAGTGGTAAAATTTGTTTCCTTAACTCTCACAAAAAAAATGAAAGTGGTCTTATATTTAGGACAAGAGGGAGTATATTAATTCTTAATCAATTGTAGAAATATTGTTTTATAAATGATTTATATATAAATACAAAATTGGTCATATGTACAATATGTTATTGATTTATATAAGTATTTATATAAATAGAGATTATTTATTTAATTTTCTCTTTCCTATAACTATTACACTAATTATATCATTTTTCAGCAATTTAAACATAAAAAGGTGATTCTAATAATAAAAATTCAAACATTTTAATTTTAAATTTTTAAAAAGTCATTTTAATTTAAAAAATTTTAACCCATGTGTAAAATGGTTATAAATATTTTGTCAAAAATATTTAAATATGTGTGCATATATTTTTAATTATCTTTAAATTTAGAGATAGTCACTCCCATGGGAGAGACAAATGTCAGTGGTCGCACAAACCCCACCCGCGACCTAATCCAGTGAAACAAGGCTGATAGTCACGTCTCCTTTTGGTGTGACGACATGAACTTGAACTGCGACATGGAGGATGGAGGAGGGAGAAAACACATATCATGTTGTCTCTTCCTAGGGTGAGACAATGATTTATTAAAATATATCTTTTTGCCTCGCCCAGGGGAGGGACTAGAATAATATATTTTAATAAATCATTGTCTCGCCCAAAGGGAGAGACAATAGTATATATTATAATATATACTTTGTGATCCCCAGGGCGAGACAATTCAAGATATTATTAAAAAAGAGTGTCTCGCCCTAGGGAGAGACAGAAGAATATATTAACATATTACTTTGTCTCTCCCATGGGCGAGACAGTCATTCATTTAATTTAAAAAAAAACCCTCCAGATTGAATGACAGAGCAGAGACCTGGGCGAGCAGAAGAATATATTCTTCTTACAACTTTCCAATGACAGCACAATGAGAAAGAAGTACCGTGACTTGCCGATGAGGAGAGACATAATGAATGGAAATAACAATGACAAAGCAATATATTCTTCTGCAGACAGACGTGTGAGAGGGAATAAAGTGGCTTTTCTTTTCGAGAGAGCAGAGACCAGACCTGCAGAATGAATGACAAAACAAGCATGAGATGTTCAGACCAAAAGCAAGCATGAGAATGAATAGAAATTAACAAGGTAAGGTAGATATATAAATTAAATATGATGTATTAACACATATACTTAAAAATAAAGCAAACAAATTGTGACTCACAATATATAAATTTGATGTCCAAAGTTGAGTAGTGGCCTGCAATAAGGGAAAAATAGGATCAAAATAGTATAATAGAAATGAATGGAGAGCAAAATGTAAGTTGAACAATGAAAGAGATGAAGAAGAAATGAAGTAAGAGTGAGATTAGTTTGGCGCTTGTGGGAGTATATATAAATCCTAAACCCAAAGTTTAAAATGTCCGCCAAATGATTTTCAAAAATTCATATGTTGTCTCGCCTGGGGGTGACACAACATATAAATTAAAATAAAAATATTTTTACTTGTCTCGCCCAGAGGAGAGACAACATACATTACAATATAAAAAAGTTTTATGGGGTGTCGGCTATGTCGGTAATATAAAAAAGTGTTTTTTATGTGACAACAATATGACATAAAAGTAACCATGTTGTCTCGCCCATGGGAGAGACAATATATTTTTAAAATTGAAAAATTAAATTATTTTTATTACCTTAAATGCAGTGGCATCACGTGGCGGGTAGTATAAATGGCAGAGTATAGCTTCCAGATGCAATGCTCAACCCTCATTCTTCTCTTTAATTCTCTTCAATAGATATTATCCTATGGATAGATCATGGATAACATTACCCCGCACTACTTCAAATTACCTACAGGGCATGGAGGTTTTCCTGAATTTTGCTATTACTCATGGAGCTGTCAATGGACATATTGTAAGTCCATGTCGTAAGTGTAAGCTGAAAAATGGCATCCCCCAGATACTGTTAAAGAACATCTCGTTATGAAGGGCATTTTGCCTGATTACAAGTTTTGGTATTTACATGGGGAGAGACCAAACATGTATCCAGATTCAGGAGAAGCAAACCATCAACACGATGATGAAGTGAATGACCCTATTGTTGATGTGGTGCGTGACGCTTTTTGCGTTCATGATGAGGATCACAACGGCGAGTCAGAAGGAAATATTCCAGGCTTCAACGACATGAATGAGGCGTATGAGTTCAACATACTCATGGAGCAAGCAGATAAACCATTATATGAAGGGTGTCAACGGTACTCTAAATTATCTTTCTTATCCAAATTGTATCACATAAAGTGTTTATATAGTTTTAGTGACAAGGCTATGTCTATGATACTTGAACTACCGCTAGGGGTGTAAATGAGCCAGGCCATAAACAGGCGGCCTATGGCTCGGCCTATTTAGGGCCCGGCCTGGCTCGGCCTTTTTAATAAATAGGCCAGATTCAGGCTCATTTCAAAGCCTTTTTAACTAAAAAGGTCAGGCCTATTTCATTAAAGCCCGACTCGAAAGCCTTCAGGCCTGGCCTATTTTATAGTACTACTAATAAGTAATAAAATAATAATAATAATATTATGAGTAAAACTAAAACCTATGACCTAGTGTTATAAAAAAAACCTTTTACCCTAGCCGCCATTGTCATTGCTCTCTCTCAGTCTTGTTCCACGTTACTCACTCTCAGCCTCTTACTCTTTGCCACTCTCTGATCTGTCGATTCTCTTCGTGTTCATCCGGTGAGCCGGTGACCGACGACGGCGAAGCACAACGGCCAATAGGTGAGCTCCTTCTCTTTGATTCTTACTATTTTCTATGATTTTTAGGCAAGTTTCAGGAGAATCTTGAGTTGGGTTTTGTTTGGGGTTTGGGTTCAAAATTTTCTTCTTACACTTTCAGTCCATGCGTGTGCTTGTCTTCTCCTCCTTCTGCTATGTTGGAGGGTAAATTTGTAATCTCCTCTTTTTCCTTCATTCTGTATAGCTTCTCTGTATGTGACTGTGTCAAGCATCCAATCATTTTTTCTTCTATGTTTTTAAATGGTCTATGCAAGTTTAGGCATGCTGAAGATAAAGATGAATTTTTAAGTTATGGATCCTTGGGTTTTTATTGATTCTTGGTCGAGCAATATATTTGGTGAGCATAGTAATTTTTTACATTGGTGTTGGCAAAATTGTTGGGCAAAGGATTAGAGAATGCTATATTGACCAGTTACAATGTTAATGTTATGTTGTTCTGATTAGTTTATCGCTATACCCTGTCTTATTTCTCATTTCCTCTCTTATTACATGTGTGTAATCTTAAAAATGTTATATTTGTTTTAAATAGGTCAAGTTTTTGTAATGGATAGCAAAAGAAACATATCTGAATCTGCTCCCCCTCAATCTGATGCAGTTCAAAATGAGCATGTTATATCTACTCTGTCAAATGGTGGGGCAGAAATTAACAATGATGCCTCTCAACAAGTAATTAGAAGAGAAGAATGTGGTGCTGTCACCAACAAGCGACTGAAAACTTTGGATGTTTGGAAAGAGTTTGAAAAAGTTAAACGTGCTGATGGCACAGAGATAGCTCAGTGTGCATATTGTAAAAAAGACCTATATACTGGTGCTAAGGGATCAAGCACTAGTCATCTCGTGAGGCATTTACTGATATGTGAGGAACGTAAGAGAGAGATCATATTGAATCTTTGATGATGATGATATTAGATTTAATTGAATGAGAATATTGTTATTTAGTTTGTTAAGTTGACTTTTGAGATACTCTTTGGTTGAAGTTTAGTTTTGACTTTGTTGCTTATTATGTATGACTTTCAAGGACATGTTTATTGTGCTTGAACTTTGCTGTTTAGTGTTGGCTCAATCAGGTTTGCTATTTCCAATTGGTTCTAGTAGTGAATTTAGTTTTAATCCTCATTTTCTGGTACATAGTAAGGATGGTGTTAATTATGGATTGATGGTGGTGTAAAATTTGTGACTAATGTATTATATTTATGACCCTTTTAAGTTTAATATGTAGGCCTTTAATAGGCTTAAAGCCTTTTAAAGACCTAAATTCGAAGTAAGCTTTTAGCCTTTTAAAGGCCTACATTGTAAGTAGGCCTTTAAAAAGGCTTTCAGGCCTTTAATATTTTTCGCAGGCCTAGACTTTTTCTGAAAAAAAGCCTACAATCAGGCCTGGGCCTAGGCCTATTTTTTTTTTGCATTACGGGCTCAGGCCTATTTAGGTAAAGTCTGGCTCGGCCCGACTCATTTACACCCCTAACTACCGCACGATGCATTTCCTGCTGCCGAAATAACACCATCATTTTATGAGGCGCAAAGAAGATACTCCCTTCGGTCCTAATTATAAGTTGCCTTTGACTTTTTTTTGGAGAGATTAAGGTTGCGAAATAGGTTATTAAATTATGATATATTTGATATATTTTTAGACTGTCCATTAGTTTACAGGTAAAGTAAACTAGTATAATGAAAAAAATAAGTAAAACAATTTATAATTAACTTATTTTCCTTTTTTAGGATTTTCCAAAAAAGTCAAAGGCGACTTATAATTAGGACCGGAGGGAGTAATAAGTAAAATTGGTCTTGACTATGAAAAGATAGATGCATGCACAAACGACTGCATGTTGTATTGGGGCGAGGATGCAGATAAAGAGAGTTGTAAGCGGTGTAATGCATCCAGGTATGTTGTTCCGAAAAATCAAGAAGATGAAGCAGAAGAGGGTTCACAACCAAAAATACCAGCCAAAGTTCTCAGATATTTTCCTTTGAAGCCTCGACTGAGGCGATTGTTTATGTCAAATTTGTTTATTATCCAAATTTTTCCATGGACGATCCTAACAAGAAAGAGTCTTGTAACTATGTAGACTGGGTGGTAGAAGATACAAAGGAACAAAAAATTGATTGGATTGTTGAAGATACAGAGGATCAAGGTCTTCTCCAAGTTGATTACACACCTGTCATTAGGCGTTACAAAGGGGAATCAAGTTGCAGTACCAAGAACACGTTTGGGGGTCAAGGTATGCGAGACATGGGTGCTGCAAGCTAAAGCGAAACAAACAAAATGCAACACAACACATTTGATTTAAATGTGTTTGCTCAAGAAGAAGAGGAGCATGGGCCACGAAACCTCAGTCAAGTGCATCATGCTTCTAATTCTGGAGAAAAAAATTACATTGCGTAATGATGGTTATGATATTGATTTGAATTCAAAGTCATATTTAGGCTTCTTTGATGGTTTTGAATATGATAAATGGGATGAAAGGCAAAAGCAATTTTTCTGGGATCTTAAGAAACTCTATTTTCCTGAACTTTTTCAATATCCTCGTCCTCCTTCTTCTTAGAACCATCTTTTCTCTGCCATTGTAAATAACAAAAATTAAAAAAAATATACTCATTGTCGCTCCCATGGCAGAGACAAGGGAGTTTTGTGTTGAAATGAACTTTGTCTCACACACAGGCATGACAATATTAGTGACATGCTAAAAAAAGTATAAAAAGGCATCATCCTGTCGCATGTTGCTTTTCCGCGATAGGGAAGCCGCGACTAGCCATGTAAATTCTTGTAGTGTTAGTTGAAATACAGAATAATGAAATTTTTATAAATAAAAATGAATATCTAAATTAAAAAATTATATCACTGAAAACGATATAGGAGTATTCATTAGTATCTACCCCTACCATTCTCATCCAATATAAATATATGTAATTATTTTATTAGTTATTATAGTTTTAGTATGATTGCATATTCTTGCATTTTTCTTCTTATAACCGCTAACTTAAATATAGAATATAATTTTAAAATATTATAAAAAAATGTGGATTGGAGACCAGTCCCTGCTTGTTAAAACCATTTTTAAATTTTTTTACTAATTTTTTTTTATTTCTTAGAAACATCAGTTTTTTTAGGATGGTTAGATTGAACACTTAATAGATTATTTAAATTTAAGACGTTAAATCGACTCATCAACGTCGAAATGTTTTCCTAACAAAGAACAAACATTTCCACACAAAAGGTAGAACCTGTATTGACAACAAAGTGCAAACACATGTATTTACAATACTCGTACCTCGAATTGACATTTTTTCCCCAGCTACCTTGAATTAATATTATTCATGGATCATGACAACTTTATATATACATACACATTCAGGTACCTCGAATATAGACACATAGATAAATAGGTAAATATCTAGGTACGATACATAGGAAGTTAGATCAGTTGTCATAGGCAAAGGACTTTTGTGTGTGTTTGGATTATTGGATTTTGGGCTCCAGTGTAGAGAAATGTCTGATGTTTGAGGTTCATTTGTGTCTCAGTCATTAAATTGATATGGGCAGACAAAGATTAGAGAAGAGATGTCTAATTAAGAAAGCCACTTGAGACAGAAATTTTTTTTTTTTGCATATATATATATATATATATATATATATATATATATATATATATATATATATATATATATATATGGCTATTTTGGTAATTAAATTGATGTGTACGCATTCATTAATAGTTGGATTGAGATGCAATTTGGACACGTGCTTGTTAGTTGTTACTTAAATATTAATGCATCATTCTAAACGATCAAATTGCCAAGTCCTAGTGCGAAAGATATTTAGTTCTTAATGCTTTCTGTTTTTTTTATTATTATTTTCAGCTTCTTTATTCCTTATTGTAAGCTTGTAATTTTGGTTTTTTAGCTGGTAGTTTTTTGTAAATGTTTGTGCATGTGATAATGGATCTAATTTTCGTTGGTCTCGACGGCACTATATGTTTACCCTTGAATTGAGATTTTTTCACATTAATAATTCTAGTGTATCTTGAACTGATTAATTTCTGTAATATATTTACTTTTTTGTTTTCTCCTAGACTCATCCAAGAAGAATTGATATTGGTTGCGCTCTTCTTATTAATAACATGGCTCTACGGTAAGAAAAAGATTTTGAATAAAATTTATTTATAACTATATAATTTTGAATAGTTTTGGTTCCAATTAATTTATAAGTTTTGTTATGAGCATAGTTCAAAAACCAAAATTTAAAGGTAAAAAAATATATAATTTTATGTAAAACAGAAGTATCAAAACGCCCATTAAACATGTTAAAACCATTGAAGATTTTATGAATAGAAAAATCAGCCTTACTTAATAGGCTAACAAATCCTCCATGTATACTTTCTAATGCTTTATCCACTTTTAAGTGATTTTTTCCAAGCAAAAATTACTGTTGGCATGATAAAAGCCATTTTAAACACACTCCATATGCTGATGGATGTGTTGAAAATGCTCCTGGTGATTATTATATCTCTACAAATTAATGAGGTAAAAGTATGACATCATTTTACTATTTTTAACAAATTAAAAATAGCATTTTATTATATGTATCATATATAATTATATTCTACAAGAACTTCAAAGTAGTTACAATTTGGTGGAATCTAGATTTCGTGTTAATTCCTTTGTTTAGACTAGAATCTTCAGCACAATTTACAAATATATAAATTTTTTGTTATGCGAACCAGGAAAGTAACCAAATTTTAATTTTATATATGTATATATATCTTAAAAAACTTATGGAGAAAAAAATCATTTTCAATTTTATTTTTTCACATAACGAAATCATTTTCTATTGAAATCCTTCTTGCATACATACGTGTGTGTTATCTTAACCTAGGCCCACGACCACACCTAGAAATTGTTCGATAATTGTTTGCTGATAATAACAAACAATTACACAAATAATATGTAATCTATGGTCTCTTATCAAAAAAAAAAATATGTAATCTATGGTTAGAACATTGAATTAAAACATATAGACAGATCACGTAAATTGAAGGACACCATGGCTTAAGAAAAAAGTCCATCAATGAAGTGTTTCTCGGACCTAGTTAGCTACCCTTAAGAAAATATGGGATCTCGGGTTAAGAGAAGATACCCCATATATTGTTTTCTTGGAGGAGCCATATATGCGACTATACCCTAATAAATAGATGCATCACATGTTTTAAGTGGGTAAACTCATGTTTTGATTGATTTTGGGTAAAGATTGATAAAAGTGCGGTATGTTCAAAAGTCAATTAAAATTGGACACAATGGGACTTTTGGGTTAAAATGTGATTGGTACTCCTTGGTGAATAAAGAATTAGACTATCATTGCTTCAATTGATTTAAGAAAGTTTTTTGGTAGGTAGTTTAGATGAACATTATTGGCTCTTTGAAAACAACTCGGATTACAGCAATATTACTACACTCTTGCATTTGATTCATGAATATCTTTACATTTGACACAAGAATGACACGATGATGGTTGAATCAAACTTATGGAATTATATATGTTTATATTTGACTAAAATCACATTCTGAATATATTATGACTCACAAATAAACATATAAATATCATATAGATATAGGGATTTGTCAATGATGACAAAAGTTTTAATGTAAACAATTAAAATAAATGAGGGCAAGAATGTCATAATTGATGATTGATTGAAAAAAAAAATTTCTTTTAGGACACTTATACTTGTTTAGCTATGTTTTTTGTAAGGAGAGGCAAAGAGCAGAAGAGAAGTGACCTTGGAAAATGACTCAAGTGATGGAAAGTGAAAAAAAGTGACCACTTTTGGTGCCCGAAGCGACCAAGGCTTGATGGCATCGGCAACTACGTCTAATCGCTGAAGTGTCCCATGATTTTTTGACGTAAATTTTGCTAGTTTTTATTTAAGTTTGCAATTGATAAGCTCTATGTAAAATATTTCTTCTAATACCAAAATTTATCCCAATTATGATAGAAAAACAATAATAATCCATGATATAGGAAAATAATAATAATAAAATGCATAACTCAATATTTAAATTTAAACAAATGATAATGCAAACCATTAGTTTGCATTTATCAGAAAAAAAATACCCAACAAACTTGATTCAAAGCCTAATTAAAACATCTGTAAGTTCATAGTTCAACATATGTTTGGCGCAATAAAATCACTACTACAAATCCTCTGTCAGCGCACCTTTACATGCGCTTAGAAGAAACGCATGTATAGAGGGTACTTTACATGCGCTTTAAGCGCATGTACAAGTAAGAATCTATACATGCGCTTAAAGCGCATGTAGAGGCCTTATCTCTACATGCGCTTTAAGCGCATGTATAGAAATGTGCATCAATTAAAATTCACTAAAACAATGACTAGAAAAGGATTTAAGTATTTAGAGATAAAATATAAAATGAACTTAGGTGAAGAGATCAAAATTATATGGAAACACCCTTTACATGCGCTTTAAGCGCATGTAAAGGCACAAACACCCACTACTGAAGTTCAAAACATGAAGTCATGCATAAGAGGTCCTCCTTAGACCTCATAAGGTGTTCCTGCTTGTGGACTTAGTGTTTCAAGGCTCCATTACCACTTTTGGGTGCTATTGAATTGGTGAAACACCCTGTACATGCGCTTTAAGCGCATGTAGAGGTAGAAACACCTTTGAGGCATCTGATCTGGAACATGTATGTCAAGAAGTAAATTTTTGGTATTGAAGCAGTTAACAACACCCTATAGTTAGGTCACTATTGTATAACCTGGATCTTTAAACTCTTATGAATGTTATGTTGTTTCTTGCTTGAATCAATTAGGGAGGAAAATCATCCAGGATTGTAAAAAGCATTTTGGCGCTTAAACCTCCACCTTGGAAAATCGTGCGGTGAACATTTGTTACTTTGTTCTGAATCGTTTCTTGTTTTGTCAATATTTTAGTCTAGATTAACTTGTGAACAACTATGATGCACATAGTTCTTTTTGCTGATGTATATATAAAAAATGAATCATACATTGTTATTGTTTTGATATTGATATATAATTCATTTTTGAAGATGTTAAGTAATTGACTTTTTCTGGTAAATTCTTTTGATATAATGCTAGTTGGTTCTATGAACTATAGCTAGTATTGGTGGTTATATTGGGAAATAATGTAAATTTATAATAATTTTTTTTTTTAAAAAAAAACATTCTATACATGCGCTTAAAGAGTATGTAAAGGGGCCACCTGTACATGCGCTTAAAGCGCATGTAGAGGTATGTACCTCTACATGCGCTTTAAGCGCATGTAGAGGCACATCTACATGCGCTTTAAGCGCATGTAGAGCCCCCCTCTACATGCGCTTTTTAAAAGCGCATGTAGAGCCTTTACCAGCGCCCTCCTCTACATGCGCTTTAAAAGCGCATGTAGAGACCAAAATAAGCGCATGTAAATGGGGTAATCTGTGGTAGTGAATGGAGCGAAGGGGATTTTCTCCTTCCTTCAATTAACTCAAAAAATAACGATTTAGGCCTTAAGGTCATCAACTAAAATCGCCCCCTTTTTATCTCCACATAAAAATTTCCAGCCAAACATTAGTTATTCCCCTTCCCTATCCCTAATCCACAACAACTTTGATGTAAGGATCCATACTTTTGTTATTTTAGTTAAATAGGAGTACTTAATATTAGCTATTTATTATCAAGTATTGTGAGTAATACTAGTAATAAATACAGAACATAAAAACTTCAATAAATACCCCGATTTTGTTTAGACCAATAACTTAAATCGGGGACAAATTAAAAAGCTTGCCCAATATGATTGTGACAAGTTTTTGCTGGTTTGGTTTTGTTTGTTAATTATAGGAATGATAAATTTTATACGATTATTGGCTGAACATTTTTTGAACAAGTCAGCCACTACTTTAATCCTATTTTGATAACATTAATGATAGACATGGAAGCTAGTGTCTCAAAAGAAGGGTTGAAAATAATCATGGATATATAGGAAAAGCAAGTTCGTTTTTATCCTTAATTTAATTTGATGGATATCTTGTTTTCAAACAGTTTTAAATAAAAGGTAAACCAATCGGGGTGGAGAGTGCTCTTTCAAAAGCCACATTATTCGTTACCCAAATTTACGACAGTGACAAAATAATCAATTCACTACTTACTGAGGTTAATAAAAGCAGAAACAATCTGATAAAGAGATAAAAGAGAACCCATGAAAAGCAATACATATGTGCGGATGGTATAGAGTAGAAAGAGGACAATATATTTCATTGTCGTGAAAAAATAATCAATTCATTGATTAGTAAGGTTGATAAAAGCATATACAATCCGATAAAATTAGAGATAAAAGAGAAACCATCATGAAAAGCAATAGGTGGATGTGCGGATGGTATGTAGAAAGAGAACTGTACATTACACTTCGGAAAATTATTAAGGTTGGAGCAACCAACAAGAATGCGACACATTTCAAAGTCTTGTATTTAAATTCCCCTACTCGATGGCAAAGAAATTTCCTACTCATAGGGTTGTTTGGAAAGTTTATTACATAACCATTTTTTTTTCTTCTTATAATTGATTAATCTTGGCATAATCGTGCCTCAATTCTTAGATATCAATTTTTGTGTGTGTGCATGGACATAATCATTTGATTACGTTAGATCTAAGATATTGAATATTGAGCCAAATATGATGTTACTCTTCTAATTAAGATTTAATGGTTTTTAATTAAACCTCGATTCTGATCGATAAGTCAGGCCAACTTATAAATATATACTTCAAATAAAAAATCCTTAACGCATTAATTTAAATTCTGCTATCAATACAATACTTTTGTTTAAAAAATTTATTATTACCTTTTTTTGGTAAAAAATATTTATATTTATTTTATGAGATTTTGGTCCTCATCAATTCTGAGTCACTTAACATCATATTGCATTAGAAACAAATAAAACTAAAACTCACTACCCAAAAGAAAAATTTGATGTCTATAACTCCCTACTAAATAATATACAAGCTTACATTTTGATCAAATAAATAAATAACATACACAATATTTAATGAGGGGTAAAAGGGGTAAAAAATAGCATATATACTCTTTTTTGGCAGCACGTATATTCTTTTTAGTTACGACCAATTCTAGTGTTCATTATCAATATAAGTATAGGGGTTCTTCTACTCTCTACCATCCATATCTATTCCAAATGATTTAGATTTAATATTTTAAGTATATGATTTTTAAATGAAAAATATTTTTTGACAAAATGATTATTAAGAGATTGCTTTTTTATTGTAGATTACCTACCTACTAAAATAATTCATTTTAAAAAGTAAAATTTAAAATATTTGATATGGATTATAGATTAGATCTCTGCATTTAACAGTGGATCAACGCTTTCTACTTATCTTTCCCTTGAGTATATAAATATGTTCCCTCTTTTTACTACCTAGTATAATGAAATAGAGTATAATGAGAACCACCTTGACCTTAAAAAATTTTGCACTTTTTTAAACTGAGTTAATTTTGTAATCCAAAACCTTCATTTAACAAAAGAAAATCCCCAACAAAAGAAAGGGGAGAAAAGAAAGAAAGAAAAGGAGAAAAGGCAAGAGAGAAAAATTCCAAAGGGGACCGTTAAACGTGGGGGTTGAAATAGCACCTCCTAATGTTGAGCTTCATGTAAGCAAAAAGATGAAAAAACCCTAATGGGGCAAAGTATTGGGTCCTCTTTTCCAACAATAATATTCATGTGAGCTCTTAACGTGTCGATTTCTGGTTGGCCCCACAACAAGTACATCTTTGTCTTGATCAACAGGGTAGGCAGAGGTAGTGGGTAGCATTGAAGAGAGCCAGTGATAAGTTGAAACGTGTCAGGATTCAGTGGGGTGACCCACCAGCTAAATGTGTGGCTAAGGATATGATTTGACATCCTAGGGGGTAGAAAAAAAAAGACATGAAATGACGGCGAAATGGAATCGACGACCAAACAAATTAAAAGGAAGAAAAATGAGGAGCTAGGATATGCGGTTTTGGATGGCCATTATGAATGTAATGAAATGAAACTCTTCTTCTAAAATCCCCTCTAAAGACTCGTCGACACGTTGCCTCCTACACAAATATGCCATCATCTCCTTTTCGCATCAAACCAGCTTTCGTTTTATCATCACGTTACATGGTTCCTCGTCAATTACATAAAGTCCCATAATTGACATTTAGACCAGACTCTTAAATTATACCCTCCTGTCTCTATGCACATGAATGATGATTTTATTCAAGAAAAATTAATATTTGATGCTTATTGTTGAACAGCAAATGCGGTCGAATAATTCTAAAAGATTTCAGTATTTGACACTTCTTCCAATAGATTTGAGCATTTGATCATTGGTACTCGTTTATAAACTCTCTCTTTGATCCTAGTTGTAGCAGTTGATTACGGGATCTATTTTTTCTTAAATTAAATATCTCAACCGCTTTATATCTTCCATGAATTTATAACTTTTTTTAAAAGGATCCCTATTGATTAATGATTATACATGATAAGTTTTGTGCTAAAAGATAATTTGAGTACAAACTATTAGATATGATATTTTAGAAACATTAACACACATTTTCCATAAAGATTATCTATTTCAAGCCGCTCAGGGCACAAGAGATTTTAGTCACCTTCATCAAGTGCACTTGATGTAATATGAATTTGTGTTTTTTTCATAGATACAGAACATATATTTTTATATATTTATTAGTCGGTTATCTTGCAATCATATATTATATGTACTCACTTATTCAAAAACATTAATTATCAGTTGAACATAAGTCAATTATATCCCTTAGCTTTAATGTCAAAATTTGGATGAATTATTGATAATGTTCTATATATGATCCAAGTTTCCCCTTAATTTCCAGCTGAATTTCGGCATTAGATCAAATCTGTCGGTTTCTTGAGCTTCTTATTTATTTCGTATATAATATATATTGTATTTGATTTCTTTCTAATCAGTTTACCATGAATGGATCCCAAATTATAGTATTAAATATAGTTTATGTGTTAATTGTTTTTTGTTTTAACTAAAAACATTATAGACATAAGATAAAACTAGAATAAATTAGATTATATGAAAAACATGATACTCATTTAGCTAGGCTCGATATAAAGCATGAGATGCCAACTGTAGTTGTGAACATTGCTCTTAATATACTTAATTGTCGTTCCTTTAATAAAATATGATAAGAAAAAGTTTATTTCCATGGAAATAACTACAAGATTTATGGAACAAGACTCCTCTTTGAATCTCCCAAGCTCATGTCATCTTCAACCACTCTCAAGAGAACTAAAGGGGCTTAGATGGCAGGGAAAATGGAGGAAGAAGGTGAAAAATGGACAAGATCAGGATAGAAGAAGAGAGAAATATGAGAGAATGAGTTTAGGGTTCCATTATTGTGGTTCTTTCTGAATTTTCGACCTATGAATATCTAATCTGAGTCAAGTGATTCGGTCTCTGAATCGGGCTGAATTTAGGATGAAATTTAGGTTGCAAAATTCTGTAATCTCCGTTGGTTCACCACAGGTTCTTTAACAATTAGTTTTCTTTCAATCAAATTATTTCTTTCTATAATCCCACTCCAGTCTTCTCAAGCTTTGGTCCCTGTGGCATTGAAGACTCCTAAATTAATTTAACAAAATTCATACATGATTACTGCTAATTAATTCAATTCTTAAGCTAATTTCTAAAGAAAGGCCGGTCTAAGTATCCAATTGAGTGCAAATGAACCGAAATTGCATATATGTTAACAACATCAATTTAGCAGATAAAATAAATACTAATACAATGATTTGTTAATGGAATATATTTTTGATTTAGAATTTTATGTGTTCTTCAATCTCTTTTTGAATTTTAAAAAATTTAATAAACATAAATTAAAAGGTGGTGGGTGTGGCAAGCCAACTCGCCTTGGTGGGTTAGGGTTGGGGGTTCCCAACACTTTCAAGCCCCAGCTACACCGTGTGGGTTGATAAATATTCCCAGCTCTAATTTAACCTTTAATGATGTTATATTAGGGGAAGAGTTTAAGGTATCTTCTATTACTAATATTCATATTATCATGCAGGATTAGTACAATAACCCAATAATTAATCACAGACCACAGGGGTTAGCATCGGCTTAAAAGTAAAAGTTAGTAATATTTTGTCAACTTTTTAAGATTAAAAAATTGTTTGGCATGGAATATAATTCAAATGTAATTATTTATTGGGAAATTTGCATTCTAGTCCCTGGGAAGGAAAATTATTACTTGAAGGTCCCTACACATTCCAAAATAATTATCAAGTCCCTTGGGCCTTTCCTGCAATTATTTGCTTATGTGCAATGACCATTTTGCCCTTATGAAAGCATGAAAACTCAAAACATGCACAAGATAAAATTCAGGGACTTGCTACCGCGGGTGTGCCTACTTGCTACCGCAGACTTGGGGACTTGCTACTGAGACATTAAGTGACCAACATTCCTTCCCAAGTGTCATTCATATCTGAGGGCCCTTTAATAAAGCCAGTGACCACTTTTTGTTATTCCCCCGATATGTGTCACACCATGTTTTTCAAAAACCATTTTATTCACATGGGATGGGAGGGACTAGTCAGGGACTTGCTACCGCGGGTGTGCCTACTTGCTACCGCAGGCATGGGGACTTGTTACTGTGTTTACAGATCAGCAAACCTGCAGTAACTGGGTCCAGACCTGTCTGCAGTAACATGTCAGCGGATGTGTAGTACCAATCTCCCTTTAGAAATGATGAAATGCAAATACTCACACTTGACATAAATTAATCATTCATGTAGAATTTCACTTACATCCCTGACTAGTCCCTCTCATCCCATGTGAATAAAATGGTTTTTGAAAAACATGGTGTGGCACATATCGGGGGAATAACAAAAAGTGGTCACTGGCTTTATTAAAGGGCCCTCAGATATGAATGACACTTGGGAGGGAATGTTGGTCACTTAACGTCTCAGTAGCAAGTCCCCAAGCCTACGGTAGCAAGTAGCACACCCGCGGTAGTAAGTCCCTGACTTTTATCTTGTGCATGTTTTGGGTTTTTATGCTTTCATAAGGGCAAAATGGTCATTGCACATAAGCAAATAATTGCAAGAAAGGCCCAAGGGACTTGATAATTATTTTGGAATGTGTAGGGACCTTCAAGTAATAATTTCCCTTCCCAGGGACTAGAATGCAAATTTCCCTTATTTATTCTCTGTCAAATTTTAGGAATACAAAAAGAAAAAGGCATGCATATACATGGATTTATTTTATAAACTTTATTTAGGGGACAACGACATCGAAGAACTTGCAGCAGGAATTTAATTTTGAACAAGGACATGCAGCGCAGCGTACCACAAAAAAATATTTAGATCCGTTGATTGGAATAGCATATTTGTGGAGCTCAATCAATAATCAATAAATAACGCATGTATAGATTTTTGTGTTGTATACTTGTATTTATCTGATTGATTGTGTGGTCAAAGATTGTGATTGTGAGTTCGAAAGTAAACTCACTTGTCGTGGGGTTTAAGGTCATGAGTTCAAATCAACGTCTTTACAAGAAATAGAGGCAAGACTGTCAAGTATATTCTTTTTCCTAATACCCTCACTAAATAAGGACTAAAACTGAGTTGCTCTTGTAAAAACAAATTACTAGTTAGTCATAGCCCATGAATTATCAACATTCTCTTACCACTTTGTTCATATACTAAATTCAACATAGTGGCCCCCCATTGATTATAATATTATCTTGACAAGCATATGTACTTCACAATTGCCTACATAAAACCTCAACCACACCACTGTTAGAGGTCCCGTGTCTCCATCACCAATCCTTAAATTCTCTTCCAAACTAAAATTAGCCGGAGTCAATAAACAAATCTTATTTAGTAAAACAGAATCACCAAGGTTACCAAATAATTTTCTTTTAGTATTTTTTAATCAAATGGGCAATCACTAATATCATGAGATTACACTGACGACCTTCGACATACACGATCAGCATTCATCCCAAATAATTTTCTTTATGCGTCACCCTTTCTTAAATTCATGAACCACACAATTCAATTTTCTCTCCCTTTTTATTTAATTTTTATCACTCTCGGTGGAGCGTTTGGATAAAAAACCTAGAAGGAAATATCTGTTGTGTAAAAAAGTACGATACACAGGTAAATAAAAAAACTTAAGAAAGGGTTACCAAATAATTTTCTTTTAGTATATTTTAATCAAATGGGCAATCACTAATATCATGAGATGACACTGACGACCTTCGACATACACGATCAGCATTCATCCCAAATAATTTTCTTTATACGTCACCCTTTCTTAAATTCATGAACCACACAATTCAATTTTCTCTCCCTTTTTATTTAATTTTTATCACTCTCGGTGGAGCGTTTGGATAAAAAACCTAGAAGGAAATATCTGTTGTGTAAAAAAGTACGATACACAGGTAAATAAAAAAACTTAAGAAAGGGTTACCAAATAATTTTCTTTTAGTATATTTTAATCAAATGGGCAATCACTAATATCATGAGATTACACTGACGACCTTCGACATACACGATCAGCATTCATCCCAAATAATTTTCTTTATACGTCACCCTTTCTTAAATTCATGAACCACACAATTCAATTTTCTCTCCCTTTTTATTTAATTTTTATCACTCTCGGTGGAGCGTTTGGATAAAAAACCTAGAAGGAAATATCTGTTGTGTAAAAAAGTACGATACACAGGTAAATAAAAAAACTTAAGTCAACTTTTTTACGGAGATTGCTTAGGATATGCAGTTAATTTGGGTAATCGAGGAATCCTGTCGATGCATGCTTTATTTATCCTTTTACCTCTTCATTAAATAGAGATACTGAGAGAGTGGGAGAGAGAGAAAGGGAGAGAGAGAAGCTGCATATAAGTTAGCAGAAGAGAGAGAGAGATGGGGAGAGGAAGAGTGGTTCTGGAGAGAATAGAGAACAAGATAAACAGGCAAGTAACGTTCTCAAAGAGAAGGAATGGATTACTGAAGAAAGCGTACGAGCTTTCAGTGTTGTGTGATGCTGAAATAGCTCTCATAATCTTTTCAAGCCGTGGAAAGCTTTTCCAGTACAGCAGCTCTGAGTACTACTTCTACTTCTACTTACTATACCTAATTCCTTTTTCCATGATTCCATTATTTCAATTCCTTTTCCTTGTAATTTCCTTTTCACCAACCAAATGCATCATCCTATGTTTGGTTTCTGTGGTCAACTTTTGTTGTTAATATAAATCAGACAGTGAGTAGTGGTACTCATCTATCTCCTTTTTCAGTTATGTTTAACTTATCTTTCTATTGTTCACAGATGTTTTCCTTCTATTTGTTGTGATTTCCCTGTTTGTAGTGTGAAATTGTGTTTCCTCTCCTTTTGTCTTTTTTGGTTTTTTGGTCTTTCTTCTCCTTAACATAACATGCATCTTGAAATTAAAGAACCCTTTTGTGTATTATTTTTAATCACTGTGTTTTTTCGAGGATCAGCCTTTTACAAGTTTTGGCAGCTGAGAAATTATATTATGATCTGTAACTCAGCAAGGAAATGGTTTGATTTGATTTTAAATTAACAAATTACATACTCTTTTTTCACTTGACTTTTAGTCATTCCGTGTGTGTGAAATTTTTGTTTATAGATCTGATATTGATACATTAGATTACTGCGTTTTTAAGGTCTCTGAAATCAAACTCAAGAGGGGCAGGGGTTTGGCTTATTTCCTACGTTTTCCTTTCGATTAAAACGCGTAGAGGTCTAATTTTATGCAGCCATATCTTTGAGAACTATACATTTCCTGTATTAAATGTTTTGAACATTAAGTTTAAGTGCAATCTTTTTCAGCTTTTATTAGCCCATTATTTCATTACTATTATCATGCGGAGATAACTTATTTGTGTATGATAAGTTTTGTAAAGTGATTTAGACATCATTTGTTTTGGGGTTGACTCCCATCTCCACCACAATAAAGTAAAAAACTTTTTGGAGTTGTCAAAGATGTAACTATATATATATATATATATATATATATATATATATATATATATATATATATATATATATATAAATTTTGTAGAGCTCATTATCAAAAACTAAAGGTTGAGTAGTAACAAAGTACAGTTTTCCAAACACATGACCCAAAATTCTTGAATTACTGTTCAAATTAACCTTTAGTTTTGATATATAATTTAGATTTCATTGTTTGATAATAGCTAGGGTTTTCCACTTCTTTACAGCTAGTTAATTCCCAACTTAATAATTCCAACAATCTTTCAGAAATAATTTGAAGGTACGTACAATGATAATAATGAGAGGTCAGGAATTGATAATTTGTTTGATGAAGAATTAAGTATGTGTTAGCATCGAACGTATGAGGGATTCTGACCGGATATTTTCTCTTCCTTTTATAAAATTGGGTACATACACAAGACACAAAGACGGTTGACATATTCCATCATAAATTCCATTCTTTTTGTTTTCGGCTTGTTACTATGATAATTACATCTTCATGGAATATCATAGCTGTGTGAGTCATTTTCACTTCTGGGAGAAGGGTGCTTTTTTCGCTTGGAGTTTGCTTTGTGGGTTTTTTGGGTATAGTTTATTTTAGGGTGTAGGTCCAAAAATAATACTAAATTTTACCCAAAATTACTTTTTTAATACTCCTAAATATAAGACTTAATTGACTTTTTCTAAAAAATCCTTAAAAAAGCAAAATAAGTTAATTATAAATTGATTTACCTAATTTTTTCCCCTTAAACTAGTTTATTTTACCTATAAACTAATGGATAATCTAAAAATATATCAAATATGTCATCATTTATTAACCTATTTCGCAACCTTAATCTCTCCAAAAAAAAAGTCAATTAGGTCCTATATTTAGGACCGGAGGTAGTACTAAAGTTTTGCGAGGTGCAAAAATAGTACCAACTTAGGGTACAGGTGCAAATATAGTATTCTCACTTCAGTAAAATAAAATTTAGATATGAAAAGACTCTTATGCCCCTCATTAAAGTTTATTTAATGAGGGAGGAATGAGACGAAATTTTAGTTTTAGAAACGCAATTTTGAGTAAATTTTAGTATCATTTTTGCACCTTCATCATTTTTTTTAAACTTTTAATTTGGTGATGAACTTGCATGTCTATATAATCTTTTGTTCTTTTGCAAGTAATTTATTTGTTTGTGCGTGTGATCTTGATTTGTTGTTAACCTAATACAAGGTTCTAAATGAATTGCTAAATATAATGAAAATTTTAATCCTTTAGTCTTAAGTCGTTTGTTTTCTGCTTAAGACAGTTAGCTTTTAATTTTTAATCTTGTATCAATCATTGTTATTTTAAAAACTTAAACATAATATCTTTAAGTTAAGAATGTTTTGTAAACATCTAAAATTCAATGTAAGATAAAAAAAAATTAGGATATGATGTTGGGGTCTGCGGATTAACATAAAACCAATGAAAATTAAGAGATAAAAAAGAAAGCCTTGTGTGTGAATTTTAATTGCTAAAAGGGGTACCTTTCTCTTAATTATTTCATGATACCTCATTAATAGGCAACACATTAAATGAGATGATTTATTTGTAGAAAGCTTATATAGGGAGGTTACATTGTGTCAACCAAAACTGAGGATATGATCAAAAAAAAAAAACCAAAACTGAGGATTGTCCATCTTCTACTCGGCCATGTATCACTTTCATTTATTGAAATTATGTAAATAAAATGTCCATGTAGTTATTTTGGTAAGGTGTCTCAACCAAATTTTATGAGACATTTATTTTCCAATTTAAATCTAACTTTTGTTTAAATTGAATTCCTTTTTTCTGGTGTTTACCTAGCTAGGTTTTTCAACTTTTTTAATTTACTAGAAGTTAATTTAGAAGGCTTATAAAAAAAAGAAATTAATTTAGAAGGATCATGACACCTCTTCATTTCTCTCAAATAGAAGGTACATAGATAGATGGTGAGTGAAGTACAATCAATATTTTTCCTATTCTTTAATATAATTCTATTTGATTTTTTAGAGATTAAAGAAGCAAAATAAGCTACTAAACTATAAAGTATTTTATATATTATTATATTATATTTAGTTCATAACTAAAATGAGTAGTTTAAAGAAATATTTTGACAAATTAATTTGTAAGTAACTTGTTTAGTTTTATAGGGAGTTTCCAAAAAATTCAACTATGTTTTATAGTTATAAAAAAAGAGTAAATCTTATGAATATTAGACAAAATAATTCAATAAAATATTCATATAAACTGAGTTGCTAATTGAATGATGAAATGGACTCTCATCACCTCTGACTAAAACAGACTTCTATACTATAAATTCAAATTTATCAATTAAGATCGTGAATTGGTGGATGCTAATTAATCACTATATGTAAACTACTTTTGCTTTCATATATACGTCACACTCTAGTAAGGAATAAAGTATTTGAAGTTAGTTTTTCTTACGAAATGCGGCTCTAATTTTTTTTATTCAAGTCAGTTTTTTATTATTATTAATGTTTCCCTCTGCTTGTTGATAAGCATTTTATGATATAGAAGTAACTTATTTTTGAACCCCTGTTTTGTTTAGAAGAACTACTTGTATTTGGAAGCGTGCAGTATTTTCCTAATTACTGCTGTTTCATCTGTGAACTACTACCAAGCTAGTAGTTTGTGTTGTGTTCCTTTATCAACTGTGATACACAATTAATGCGTGTATCTTTGAATGCATAGGAAGTTTCAGTTTTCTTTTCCTCCTTATATTCTTCCTGTCAAAACATGAGGTAAATGTATGAGTTAGATATCTAATTTTCAGAGTCTAGTTGTTGAAGTAGTTATTTGTGTAAGCAAGTCGTGTTGGTTTCCTTTCAATACTTCTTTCATCATTCACATTAGAACCTATCCAATTGGTACAAATTTCTGTGAAATATGCAACAGTATTTAGAAACAAAATTATAAATTTGCAACATTAATTGGACGAAATTCTTATTTTATATGTTAAATCAACTCCCTCAACTAGCTTTTTTCATTTATGACAAGAGGCATTATTGCGCTAAAAAAAAAGTCAAGACGCATTATGATAAATATGATTTTGATTAAATCATCTTTCTTTCTTTCTTTTTCATTTTCTTTTGGTGAAAAGATCTTCATCTTTTAATTTGGTGTTGGAGGAGCCAAACCGCAACTTAGTTATGCTCGTGTATGTGTAATTCAATATAATAAGTTTATATATTTTTGGCCAGAAATATAATAAGTTTTATATACTGCCTATGAATCATGTATATGAACTATAGATTAACTACTAACCTACTTATATTTGTTGTTCTTGCGATGCAGCCTAAATAGAACTATAGAGCGGTATCGTCAATCTTGCTACGTTTCACACGCTCATGACCTTGTTGAACATGAATCTCAGGTTAATTATTACCCCTTTTTTCCTGATTAGACGTTAATTTTCTTTTATTCGTCTTCTCATTTTCTTTATCACAACTTAATGAAGAAAGCAAAGCATCAGTACAAAGCACTTATATTCTTCACAATTTTTAATCAGCATTTTTATGTAAAGTTGCAGAACTTGTACCAGGAGCTACTGAGATTAAAAGTCAAACATGAGTCTCTTGAGAGGACACAAAGGTAGGAATAATATAATGATATAAAACAATGTACTCTATATAAGCTAATGAAAGGATTTACAATGGTTCTAACTTCTAAGTATAAATATGCCCCCAATAAACTTTTAAGTTTTCTTCCAAACTTACATTTTTTAATTTTCTCAAAATATCTATTTTAAGTTAAGGGTTACTATTCCATTAATACTCATTTATTTCAATTACTAAACTTACGCAGTGTCAACAAGGTGGTCATTATTTAATTCTATTTTATGGATCAGATGGTATCTACTTAGATTAAAGCATTGTACATGATGACTCATGTTAAAATTAGTGGAGTGGTTGTGATTAATTTTGTGTTCTTTAATGAAGGCATCTACTTGGAGAAGACCTTGAGCCACTAAACATGAAAGAACTGCATAATCTTGAGAAACAACTTGACAAAACCCTAACACAAGCACGACAGCGCAAGGTACTACTTCTTCGAACTATTTACCTGCGTCAGTATATAATTTATTCATAAATTCACATACACACACAAAAACACGTGTATGCATTTTTTCTGCTAATTGCTGATTTAAGCTAAATTGAATCCAATAAGACTCTTCGAATATATTTGTTTCATGAAGATTTAATTTGAATTGTTATTTAAGGATGCAGAGTCTCTCATCATTCAATCTAACTATAATTGTAAACTGTAACAAAGTTTTGTTTGGAAATGAGGCCACAAGATACTATCAATCTGATTTAGAGTGAGATTGAATAAATAAGGCCATAAGAAACTCTTTTATTATGTTCAGCAGTAAATAAAGGCAGTTTGGTGAAAAAGTTAAAATACTTATTGATTTCCTATATTTAGGTCTAAAATAAATACAGAATCATCTTTAATTTCAAAAACTGGAATAGATTAACAAAATAGATAATAAACATTTTTTCTTAAGACTTTCTAATCATTTTTCTTAACTATGTCACCATCTTTCTATTGCTTGATATACTGTGTAGTGAACATCGATAGAGATATATAACTTGAGAAAAAATTGATAAAAATACAAAATATGTAATATATCTTAGACAAGATCAATCAATACCTTACCTTAATACTAGATGAAGTACTAATTACTTTTAGCTAGGCCCCCTTGTGTGTAACGCGGTTCCAGGCTGTCATTTTTCCAAGATTGAAAATTTGTCGGTTATAGGCAAAGGTGATACTCGTACGATGATGTTAAAGCAGGCTTAGTTGTAATGGAGTCAATGTGTCTCTTTCAAATGTACATAGGCAGTAAGACGTCTTGTCATACAAACAATGAACTCACAAACAATGTACACTTGCTCTTTTGTTGCGATCCATTTTCCAACACACATAGTCAAACACAAAAATCAAAACATGGATTTGTGACGTTGTAAAAAGTAAATAGACCACAGTAATATATTCCTTGAAGAAACAAAATATAAATAGGTTTCATGCACACACCACTATGCCTCATAATTATTCCAATCTGAGAAAACCGGAATTACACTAAAAAGTATAGAAGTTCTATTATGTTGCATCTTCCTTGTACTCTATATAGTTATGATGATTTTCAGAGGAATTTGACTTGTATAAAAATTAGCTTAAAATGAATGGACATATGTTGGCATAGTTAAGCTCTTTGAAAGGAATACTGGGAAGAATAATTTTCAAAGATTCGTTCTTTCCTAATTTTTTTCAACCAAACACATGGTAGTGATATAAACACATATTCCATGTAACAAATATAATATGTAATAGGACCTTACTTAGGTCAAGTTACTTTCTCCAGGTTCTCAAGTTCTTTTAATATAGGAGTGACACGTGTCCTTTTATAACAACCAATTTGTTATAAAAGGACACGTGTCACTCCTATATTAAAAGAACTTGAGAACCTGGAGAAAGTAACTTGATGTAAGTTTTTCCCTATGTAATAAATGCAGATGCATATATGTAACAAATGTATGTTAGCTTTTTAAAAATGTCTCAATACATATGTGTAAACAATATGAATTACATGAAAAACAATAAATTAGTAAAATAAAATAAATTTAAAGCTAGTAAGTAAAATAAAGTTTTATATGACGATAAGTGGGAGAAACTTGTGTTCGTTAGGGAATATATAGTAGTAGCTAATAATAAGTAGTTTGTGAATACAGATCATAAACCCAAACATGTTTGCACCTTCGCCCTAGTAATTTATTCAATTGTGGTAAGTGAAATTTATGTAATAGTCTATTTAATTGTACGTGGCATGTGAACAATGGACTACTGGACATTGTATTTATGACTAGTGTTTTTTCTAAGTGTTTTTGTTTATCTGTAATAAATTATGAATTTTCAAATTCATAATGTTTGGTATTAAAACACAATTTGGATCATATTTATTTTATGACATGTTCATTTTTCTTGTTAATAACAATAACAATAGTACTGGAATTGGAAATTAGTTGGGAAAACTGAGGCTCGCACGCAGGTTGGTTTGAGATGTGAGCTAATTTCTAAATATTAAGACTTAGCTTCTTTATATTTTTATAGGTCTAACTAGTGAAGTACTTCTTTTGTTCATAAATATAGGATATATTTAAAAATGTGAGCTTGTTTTTAAATATAAGACTTCTTTGTATGTTAACTCATATTTTATCTAAATTATCCCTATAAATGCTGCTAACTAGCAAAAGAGGGGATCATGTGAGTAAATGAATGTAAACAAATATAATTATGGTGTTCGATAATATACTGTGACTTTAACTTACTTAATTAACATCTTAATCCAGTCAAATTAAGTGAACACAAATTAAGTGAACAAGTCTTATATTTAGAAAAGGAACGTGTACCTCTATTTTTTGGAATTACACGTAAACGGGCAAGCCATTTTAGGCTCAGGTCCGTGAGGGGCAGGACTATAGGGCGAATCTAGCCCAAATTCCCGCCTCCAAGCGATCATGTTCTTTAAGGTGAAGTTAGAGTCGGTCGATAGAGTAAACAAAAATCACTAACCATGTAGGCTTGTACTATATGAGGGTAGCGGTGTTGGCTAGAAACTTCATTATTACCTGTTCTGTTTACTGTTATATATATATATATAACAGTAAATGCTACACATTGTATATATATATATATATATATACAATTAGGTCCTAATTTTTCAATTAGGTCCTGTTCTGTTTACTGTTATATATATATATATATATATATATATATATATATATATATATATATATATATTACTACCTCTAAATATAGGACCTAATTGATTCTTTTAAGAGATTAAGGTTGCAAAATAGGTTATTAAATGATGATATATTTGATATATTTTTAGATTATCCATTATTTTATAGGAAAAATAAACTAATTTAAGGGGAAAAATTAGGTAAATCAATTTATAATTAATTCTCAAATGTATGTGTATTTTTTACCTTACTTGGTATAGAATTGATTCTCTTATTCATTTCCTTCTTCCACTCCTCCCTTATTTAATATATGTATGTGTGTGTGCTGTTAAATTGATGGCAGAGCCAGAAGATGATGGAAAGAGTTGACGAGTTACGCAGAAAGGTAATAATGACTCAGAACCCTTCTTTTTGCTGGACTGTCAATTTCAGAACTTATTTGTTTTGTTATCACTTATCAATAATTATAAATTGGCTCAAGAAAAAAACAATTATAAATGATTGTGCACTATACTGCTATGTTATTTTCTGGATTTTCTCGTTAAACCACGTACAGTACTTAACAATGCCTCATATTCAAGAGCTAGAAGAATAAGAACTTTTTAGATACACATTTTGGGTTGTCTGACTCTCAAATGAATCGATTTAAGCTAATTTGATTAATTAGACCTTTACATTATATACTTTTTCCTCCATTTCTAACTATAACACGACCTATATATTTTGTGGGTTAGTCTTGGTCCTTAATATTGGACTTAATTATATCAATTTCTTCCAATATTCTTCATATTGTTGCTCTAACAATAATAAAGTAAGAAATGCTGAATGATTGAGATTTTAAAAAATATATATTAACTAATATAATTAACATCCTTATTTAAATGAAATTTGTTAAGTATAACCCATATGTAGGGCCGGAAGAAGTATTTAGTTCTTCACTAGTTAGTCATGAGTTATTGTTTTTGTTAATACCCTAATTCTAATTCCCTTGCTACCACCTTTTTTTCGTTGCTCTTCATCCATATTTCATTCATCTTTTTATCTTGTTTGCTTGTGCATACACTCATTCTCTGATGTCCTAGAACGAGAGGCTCTAATGATATATCAGAATTTTGTAATATAGCTTATGACCATACTGAAGTTATCTTTCTCTCCAAATAGTCTAAACCAATTTGGTAGTGTTCATCTGAAAATTTTATATCTTTGATTCTTTCACCTATCAGAATATTATAAAACGAAGAACAAGATATAAATCTGGATAAAAAAATGTCGGTTATTAGATGCTACATAATTGAAATACTGTTCAAAAATAAGGTTTGCTGAACTTTATTCAGAAAACGTAATGACTGGATGAATGGATCACATGATATCTGTTAAGAGAATTGGAGCTAGGAAGAAACAACATGTAATTTAGATGAAATAAGGTAAAGTAGAAAACTAGTTTGCCAAATTTAATTTAGATTATTAGGGAACTAATTATGTAGGATCAGTGATTACTAAGAAGGACAATTTATTTAGCATTTTAAATTAAAGTTAGAAATGTAAGTTCCATTTACAACAAAAAGAAAATCTGGTTAAACTCACTAAAGTTAAGGATGAAAAGCTATTTTAGTGTGTGTGTTGTATAGTACATATATTTGTGACAATGATATGTGTTGATTTACGGCAGGGACAAGAGCTAGAGGAGGTTAACAAGCAACTCAAGTACAAGGTATATATGTCTTAATTTATTCTTAAATGAATATTACTCCCACTGGTTCTATGAATATGATAATATTTTTTTCCAATTAGATATATAAATCAAATGGTTAATCTGTAGAGATTAAGAAACTCACTTAAATTGTGTATTTCTAAAAACAAGCGTTTCTATCTCAAACTATTTTTTAACATTTGCATTGGACACCACCCTCTCAAATTAGTGAATCAATCACAATCAGGTCTTATCAGTTGTCGTTCCATATCCTTTAATTGTGAATAGGGTAGCCCTTTGAGTCTTCATGGGACATAATTGTGATTAATTTTCTTATTTAGTACCTAATTAATTTGGATAGACAGTAGGGTTAATAATGAATGGTATCAAATTGACTAATAAACAATAAAAAATATCATATTGGTTAAGACCGTCAATTTATCTCTAACACCGTCAATCTTTTCTAGTGACCAATTATAAATGGTCTTGTCGAATATGGTACTTTATTATTGTTTGTTGGCCAATGTGATACTACCTCCGGTCCTAAATATAAGACCTAATTGACTTTTTTTGGAGAGGTTAAGGTTGCGAAATTGGCTATTAAATCATGACATATTTAATATATTTTTATATTATACATTAGTTTATAGGTAAAATAAACTAGTTTAAGGGAAAAAATTAGGTAAATCAATTTATAATTAACTTATTTTGCTTTTTTATATGATTTTCTACAAATGTCAACTAGGTCTTATATTTAGGACCGGAGGGAGTACCATTTATTGTTTGTTAGCCAAATTGATACTTTCATAATTGTTTCTTGGTCACAATGATTATTAACCCTAAACAGTTATTGAAATAATATAATACATGTGTGTATGATCCAATTTAAAACAAATTCAGTTGCTAGCTCTTACATTTTCTAGCTGGAGAAATGCTGACCGTCAGTTAGTTGGTGAATGATATCTTTTGTTAGTTGGTGAATGATATCTTAATTTGGCTTATATGACAATTTGGTAATGTACTCCTTACATAATTTTTTAATTGTCAAAATCTTCAGCTTCAAGAAATATATGAACGTAGCCAAACTGTTGAAGATGTTGAAGTCCAATCAGCCACAAATCAGAGCTCTTTACAAATATGGTATATACACATACTGTTTCCTAATTACCTGCAGCTCTGTTTATTCCCAGTTTTTACTATACGATAGTTTATCACAATGTCTAATTTGGTTGTGAAGGAGTTATTATATACTCAAATTAGTAGCAATTAAAAATATTTAAATTTCCTATATCATACCCAAAAACATATTTGAATGAATACAGGCATGGGCATAAGGAAGATAGGTCAAAAGGCAAAGCCATTGAGACTCGGACACAGGGTGGTGGGCAGGTCATTCATGACAATAATAGCATCGATAACAACAATGGATGGCTTATTTGAAACTTCATAATAAACTTATGTTTGGAATTGATTAGTTGCTCCTAGTTATATATGTATATTTGATCGTAATTTACAGACACGTCTACTTCGTGAAATGTCCATAAGCGACGCAAACATTAGGGTCCTGCATGTGATTATGATATTGTTGTAGTTGCCGATTAAGTTTAAGCGAAATCACTAACATGTTGCATGCATGTTACATGGTACTTGACTATTTTTGTAAATATAAGCGTGTCCTAAATTATTAAGTCGATCAACAACAAATTCAAGCATCTAAATTTTGTAATAACAATATATTGTAATGGAGATCTAATTTATTCCAGCTAATTAAAATGCCTTTTCTTTTGTTTATTATGTGTATATCATAGATGTTGTGCAATGTTATTTGCTAAAAAATTTGTATGAGATTGAATTCCCCCAGAACGATTCGTCAAGCTAAGGAATGAGCTAAGTGAGTGTAAAAGCAATTTAATTTCCTTGAAAGAAATTATTAATAGATCAATTTTTCAAATTAAGCATTTACTGTGGTTACAATGTGTAGTGTGTGAGACACCATGATTTGGAGTTAAATCAATCTATATAGTGTTGTCTGGTGTCTCCCCTTCAAAATAATAAGAATCAAGCTAAGGGGATAAGTGGAAACTAACCCCTTGGTTATCATTCAAATGAGGAGCCAAACGTAAAATGAACTCTAATAATTAGATTCAAACTTTAAACCGGGAAAATTAAAACTATATATCGTTTAGCTTAAAATTGTTGAGTGTACAGTGTGATATGTTCAATAACAAAAGTAAGATAGGATAATTGGGAGGTTTTGATTAAAATGGGATGATGGTATTCTTCCTAAATGGGAACTACTTAAGGAATCATCACTTTAGAAAAATTTTGGGGACATTTGCTGCTGATTTTCCAATTGACTCCTAGAGGTACCCTCTAGACTAGACTTAAGTTAATTAAATTTATTAAGCTCAAAAATCAAAGGATTAATCAATTGTGAAGAACTATTAATCCACAATTTGGGCCACCCACAGTCACTCTTAATTTCCCTTGCG
This sequence comes from Mimosa pudica, assembly GCA_029929735.1. Lineage (NCBI taxonomy): Eukaryota > Viridiplantae > Streptophyta > Magnoliopsida > Fabales > Fabaceae > Mimosa > Mimosa pudica. The sequence continues at coordinate 9,897,537 of JAKELP010000023.1, read as the reverse complement.
AGTGAAAACACAAGTGGGCATCCTTTGGAGAATTTAAATATTAATTTAGGCATCTCCTATTAGGCACACATCCAGACACACACATCTTGTCTCAGTAATAATCTTTTTTTACCTTATCTCTCATAATTTGAACCATATTTTTTTTCGGTTTTAAGGAACCAGCTCATTCTGTCACGTTCATTGGTATTTGACTATTTTTGTTTTGTTAATTAGCGTAGCCTAAATAATACAATTGGACTGAAAACTAGAATAAGGCACGCCTTATTTTATAAGACTGCTAAAATTAAAATTAAAAATCCTTATGGCTGTCACGTGACACGTGATATCTATTTTTTTTTCTCATAGAGAAAAGCATTCCAAAAAAAAAGTAACAGTCAAGTGAAAAGGGCAAAAACAATAACATAAGGTGCGAAAAAGATTATTTCAAATAAAACTCAATAAAATGAAAAGTATTTAGTCATGGATATAAATATATAGCTTAAGAGTATTCTTTTTCCAAATTAAGAATATCACAAACCTTCAATTATAAAACAAAAAATGAAACAAGTACGAGATGAACAAATTTTATGAACTCCTTTCAGTCCTAAATATACAACCGTTTTGAAATTTAAATTGGTCACAACTATAAGATCCTTATTCACTTTATATAGTTATCCTTCTTTTTCTAAAATACCCATATGCTTAATTTACAAAAAAGTCACTCTAGTGCTAAATATAATACCACTTTTGAGATTTAATTTGAACGTATTTCTGGAATAGAAAGTAATAATTAACTAATTTTACCAACTTCTTTAATTTAAAAAAAAATTAAAGTGGTCTTATAATTAGAAATGGAAGGAGTACATGCATATTTTTATAAGGAAAACATCATTTAAGGGAAAATGACAAATAAATACCTTCGAATATCCAAAAGGACAAGTAAGGAACTTAAACTTCCAAAAAAACAGAAACAAAATTTAAAGCCAAATTTAGTCTAATTCCAATTTCGGTTCCACTTCCACCTACACTTCTATTGGAATCAATTCCGTCCACCAAACGGGCATAAGGAACTGATGTTAGTTAATAAAAATAACATAAGTAAATGGAGGAAAAGTAGGTCTTCTCTTGTTTAAAATAGGAGAATTGTAACTAACCAAAACTATTTGTTTAAGAGATTTGAAGGGAGTGTCTCTTTGGAGTTTAAGTTAATTTTATAAAATTGTAGTAGAATTAAAAAATTTTACCAAATCTAAGAAAGACAAAAGATAAATTTTATTGAATTTTATTTATATTTTAACAAATATCAAAACTATTTTATGGTATCAGAGTTATGTTGTATATATTATTAAACCATGTAGAAAATAATATTTCGCGCATTGCACGAGTTTTGATACTAATTAGGTATAGTAAGGAGACGTAGAAGTGATAGTAATACTCAATAAAAAAGGAATTAGATATAGTAAGTAGAAGTAGAATAAGGTATAATATTGTTTAAATTTAAATTAGGGGTATCCTGAAGCATAAGACGACAGGATTTTATTTTGATCCATTTTGCAAAGCATTCTTCATGAAACCTATTCATTATTGTTTTTGCTTGGTCTAGTGAAAATCTTTCCTTGTTTTGCTCCTGGTTAATAATATCATCCCATCTAACTCCTTGTTTTGCTCCTGGTTAGGTTAGAGGGGAAATCTATAATATAGTACAATATATTGGTTAATATTAAGGGAAAAATTAAAATAAAGATTAAAAAAAATAAAAAGGCAATCAAATAAGTGCATTCAAATGCAGGAAAAATAAAGATATAAGATACATTAAAATGTTAACAAAAAAGCAACATACTCCTGTAGAGGTTTGGTTCACTAAAACAAACGCGTAGATTGCCGATGATTTTTTTTCCCACGTGCCGGCGTATAAAACCGCCCCCAAGGCATTACGACGGAAAAACTAAAAGCCGACAAAATACCGAAGAAACGCTACGTGGCGGCAAATACATATATGCTATAGCTCCCATTAAACGCAAGCAAGTGTAGCGGTGGAACCTGGGGGCGTTTATCACCGCCCCCCATGCATTATTTTTTAATAATAATTAACAAACACGTGTCGGCGTAATGATACGCCGACACTTTTTTTAAATTTTAATAAAAAAGTTAGCAGCCGGCGGACATGTATACATGTGAATAATATATTTTTGAAAAAAATATATATTATACACATGGCGGCAAATATTATCCGCCGCCATGTTTATTTTGTTTTAAAAAAAATAAAACTTTGCCAGCGTATACATCCGCCGACATGTTGTTGCAGAAAATAAAAAAAAATCATCAACTTCAATCGATCAATTTAACATGTAATAGGTTAAATTGAAGACCGAAGTTGAGATTCAAATAATAAAAAAGATGGTTAAAATATATAAAAACAGTATAAAAATGTAAAGAGATTGAAATAAATATGAAATATAATCACAAAAATAATATAATTAGTAAAAAATTAAAAATCCAATATAATTTTAAACATAAAAATCAAAAAGTTGTTTTATATTTTTTTATTAATTTAAATAATGTAGGCCCCACACACTCAGAAAAATAATTGCCACATAAGTATGCCAAGTCATAAAAAATTTTATTTCCCCCGCCACGTCAGCATTTAACGGTCAACGTTGGTCAAACTAAACGGCGTTACCTATATTGCACTAATATTTATTGTTCAGTCTCAGAATTGAGCCCGGAAATACTTGTTACTCCTACATGCTCGTGGCTTAATAGTTTGAACCTGTTTTTGCATCTTTACCCAAGAAAAAAATATTAAAATAAAAAAAATAAAAACAAACTAGAGATGATAAAAGGAAATTGACAAAAAAAATCGAAAATGATACCCAACACAGATGATAAGAGGAAAAAATATTGATATAGGAGACCACATGTGTGCTGCAACAATAAAAACAAGAGAAAAGAAAGAGAGAAAGGAAGAAAGAAAGGAATGGGCGGAGAGAATAGGGGGAGAGAGGGTATTTATAGGGAGTTTTCCTAACGTTGCGGTGGATACATACGCTGCTGAGTTTTCTAACTTATGATATACGCCGCCACAAGTTATATATATTATATTTACACGTGGCGGCGAAAACATCTGCCGCCAAGAGTATCTTATATATATATATATATATATATATATATATATATATATATATATATATATATATATATATATAGGATTAATATGCAAATCCACTCCGGAAGTATACTAAAAGGTGCAGATTCGCCCCTGACATATTTTTAGGTGCAATTTTACTCTAGAAGTAAAAATCTTGTGCAATTTAACCCTTCCGTTAGTGAAGAAGTTTAACACCATTTATTTTAATACACGTGGCAGATAAACTGCCACTCTAACGCTTATGTAGATGTCACGTAATAAAACGAAAAATTTGCTTAAAAGAAAAAAAAATAAAATAAAACACACACACACCCCACCCCCACCCCCACCCAAACATACCCATGCCGCCCACCACCCATAGCCGCCGCCCCACCACCACAACACCCACTCCCCCTCCGCCCCTCTCTTTCTTCAAGCCTCCAAGAAGTGCCCTAAAGGTGTGCCAAGTCGTGTTTTTCCAGCCTCCACTCGAAATTCCCTAGTTTCCCTTTTATATGATGAGAATTTGACCAAAACGTGCAGCTGCGAAGTGAGCTCGCCAGTAGCTCGCCGGTTGGCGAGCCACTGGCGAGATTCCAGAGACGGCAGACCGGTTGCTTGCCAGTTGGCATCAGTGGCTCGCCAGTTGCTCGCCAGTGGGCGAGCCACTGTCAAGCAGCTTTTATATGGATTTATGATTAGCTCTCCCTTGCTCATTTTTCTCCTTTGTTGTATCACTTGGGTTTCATCGAGCTACTAACACCTGTCAAACTCTTCCTACACAAGCTAGAAAGAGGGTTGAAGAGTTTCCATGTCTCAAATATACAAGCATTAAACTCCAAATTTCACACAAATGAATGGTTTGCTATTTGGATCACTTTCTATTAGTATTTGTGTTTTTTGTTAACTATGTATTATCAAAAAGAGTGTGAACTAGAAGGAAATAGAGATGAAATTTGTGAAATTATGGAGTTTATCATGGGGATTGGTTGTTGATATTGGATATGGATGGTTGAGGATTAAAGTTATAAATGGTTAGAAAAATGGTGATGATTGGTTTAAGATATGAGAAATGATCGTAGGTGAGAGTTTGCTTGTCAAAAGTTTGATTTAGATAGCTAGGTTAATAGTTAAAAATCTTTTGGATAGGAGTTGCTAAACTTGATTTATGGTTTTATGATAACTATTAGAGTTAATGAAAATGTTATTGGACTTGGTTATATTTGAACTGTATTGAATATTTTTTTTTTTGGACTGAAAGTATTGAATAGAATTTTGACTCATGAGGATTGCGGAAGGATTTGATTAGATATTAGAAGTTATAAGTTAAGTGAAATGAAATTTATATTTTTGTCGGATTATAAATGTTTGTGGATGATAGTAAAAGAATTATGGAAATGCTTCACCAACTAAATGAATCATCCTATGTTTGGTTTCTGTGGTCAACTTTTGTTGTTAATATGAATCAGACAATGATTAGTGCGTACTCATCTATCTCCTTTTTCAATTATGTTTAACTTATCTTTCTATTGTTCACAGATGTTTTCCTTCTATTTGTTGTGATTTCCCTGTTTGTAGTGTGAAATTGTGTTTCCTCTCCTTTTGTCTTTTTTTTTGTTTTTTGTTCTTTTTTCTAAACATAACATGCATCTTGAAATTAAAGAATCCTTTACCAATGAGTAGTTGATTGAGCTGGTAAGTGGGCTACAACCCCCGCAAGGAGGAGAATGCGTGTTCGAATCCCGGGAAGCGCTCTCATTGGGAGAGGGGACAACCTTGCCTATGTGGGCAACACTCCTACCCCTCGAGTCCGGATTAAACCGGGCGGTAAATTACCCAAAAAAAAGAACCCTTTTGTGTATTATTTTTAATCACTGTGTTTTTTCGAGGATCAGGCCCCTTACAAGTTTTGGCAGCTGAGAAATTATATTATGATATGTAACTCAGCAAGGAAATAGTTTGATTTGATTTTAAATTAATAAAGGGTAAATGTGCAAAAATGAGAACAAACTATTACACTAGGAGCACTCAAGGGAAGAAGAATTTTCAGTTTCAATTCTGGGACTGAAGAACAAAAATAGGTGCAATTTAGGTAAAACAGTTAACTTTGACCGTCTTTGACTGTTAAAAGCTAACGTGGCGGTGGAAATGACATTTTTTGCTGACGTGGCATGCCCATATGACAATTTTTTTCTTTTTTCTCCACATCACAAATTTTATTTAGTTACATTTTTTTTAATTCATATCTCCATCCTCCCACAACTTCCCCATCTCACTCATTCACTCATCTCTTCCTTGCCACCTCACTCTCCCATGCCTACTTCTCTTGCCGCCTCCACTCCTTATCATCAATACTGCCTACCCAGAAAAGAAAAGTCTTCTCACCCACCACCTCATCAATCATCATGCCAACAATGCCATGAAGCTCCAATTCGCCCTCCTCTCCCATGAGCGCAGCCACCCCCTCCCCTCCCCAGCACCGCTGACCCCTCCCTCTAGCTCTCTGGCAACTTTGCCCCTGTCCGCCACTCCCTCCTCGTCTCCGGCACCCTCCCCCTCCATCCACGGTGTCTAGAGTTAATTCTTTTTTGACCAAAGTGAGGTATTTAAAATTATACATTATATTGTGTGGAGAAATTAAATAAACTAGGGGAAAACCCCGTGCGATGCACGGGGACGTCTTTGTTTTAATGAAATATCACATATTGTCCTAGTATGAAAGCAATTAGAAGCTCCAATTTAAAAGAAATCAGACAACCTCCCTCATCCAACACCCTTCCAAAAAAACAAATTTCCCAATAGCTTGTTCCTATTGGAAAGTTTTTTTGAACTAATTTTTTTTGTTCATTAATCTTTTCATATTATCCGCAACTTCTTATCATTAAAACAATAAATTAATAAAACACTTATGCATATGAATTAGTGTTTCTGTCATTTATGCATTTATGTTTAATAGTAAAGTTAATATATTTGAATTAAATAGTTTCAAAATTTCTTAATAGATAATAGCATCCATTAATATGAGAAGATTCAGTCTTGTAATCAGTATCCTCTCTATTGGTTCAGCATTCTATAAAAAAGGAATACTAATACTACCAATTCCTTGTTAGTGCATTGGGCTCTGGCTACCAGTGATGATAAATGGTCTTTTCATTCTTTGAGGGCATCTTACATTTTTTTTGCCATAAGTTTTAAAAATATGTGCTACTTTATAAAAAGTTTAGTCACAAAAAAATTGATCCTATGTATAAGTCTAGTTAAAAAAAATTATAAGTATAGTATAGTTCTTCAGCAAAAAAGAAAAAATATATCTAGTAAAATTCATTAATGATTGTTTTTCAATTTTGCCTTTCTCATTGTTAATGGGAAGGGAGAAAAAAATAAGAGTGCTGAGGGAAATTTAAAATAAAGTGTTGATACAAAAAGAAAGACCTTGACCACAATTAGAATCTAAGAACTGAAACTGGTATACATGGAAAAATCATTGATTGTTCAATTGTGATAACCCGCAGTATACTACATAGCAGAGTCTTGTGTCATTGAAATCCTGAACCTCAAAACCGATAAATCATGGACCAAGAGAGACATCCTTGCATTCTTATGAAGTATAGACCTGAAAGGAGAGGAATCAATTATCTTAAACACGATATCATTAGAAATGTGCACACTTATTAGATGATATGTAGGTAAATATCCAAAAAGCTTAACTTGTGCATATAATCTCAAAATGACACATGCACTCCAAACATTAGCAGCCCAGTTATATGAACCTGCAAGTATCATTGGAGCTATATAAAATGGACTCCCAACTAACCCATGCAAACTCAATCCTGCTAAGCAAAAGACCAATTTGAAGCAAATGAAGTATTTTCATATGAAAAAAGGATAAATCTTCAAAGGAACGTCATTCTTCCAAGGGAGTAGTTTTACTACTCTTACAAGCCCAATTTGAAGCAAATTAATTAATCAATTCTATTTTTGAACTACAAATTTGTAACTATGAATGAGTACTAAGTTACAAATCATTTAAAGGTTAAATGTCATTTTGGCCTATAATCCATTTCTAATGGCTCAATCTATCCTAGATTGGCCCTTTTATTTTGTTTGTAAGCTAGAATGAGCCATTTTATTTTGACCCTTTTATTGGCCATATTCACCCTTTTATTTTGTTCTTAGACCAAAATGAGTCATTTTATTGTTTGTAGAACAAATTGAGCTATTGGAAATAATTTATAGGCCAAAATGATATTTAACCCATCATTTAAACAGGTTCAACTCAATGGCAGCTTATTATTTATCTCCACAAATCAATTGCTTCTTGAAATCTAAACATGTCATAGTCCGACATTAAGAAAGCAGAAAACAATCAATCACATGATCCAAAACTAAAATTGCTGCAAGAGATACTCTCAATGAGATAGTTGTCAAATATTTTTTGACCATCTAGATTTATAAAAATAGGGAGAATCTATTAGAAATATTCTTGGCCATAACGATCTAAATTCTAATAATAGAGAATTATTAGTAAAACTTGTATGGAATCTATGAACAACCACATGTTCACAAAATTTAGTAGCAAGGGCAAGAAATCAAAGTATTAGATCATGAATGCCAAAAAACTAATCCCATACTTATTATTATGAAACAACAAATACTTCAAAAATCGAAACTTACATTTCAGAATGAAGGTAAATTGAAAAGAGAAGGGAAGGAAACTAAGTTACCAATGTCATTAGAGTTAAGGAAGAAACAAAGATCATGACCAAGAGAAACTCAGGTCCATATTCTTGTGTAAACTCAGTGCTTATTGTCCTTGCTGAATGCATTAAATTAAACCTATAATCATGCTCTTCCTTGGAGGCATAAGATTTGTCATACCTACGTCTGCATAATAGAGATAAATAAGTTCAAACAAATATCAACCATAAACCAAAAGGCAAATAAATGGGAGTCCAATCATTTGTGGCAGAGTTACTTCTATATTCAGGACTTTTAATCTCACCACCATTAACAGTCAAAGAGATACTTTTAGAGATGCATGTCCTAAATTAACTAATCTAGAGATGGATATTTAGTATCCAACAGTATTTTTAGCAAAATTGTCTCCAATAATGTTCTACTTGTGCCTACCAAATTAACATGCAATTGCAATCACTGATACTTTAGACAAAAAAATATGGTACATTGAGCAACAATTATTCTTTTTTGACCATGAGTAATAGTTATTCACAATAACATACTACCACTAATTATACACTCTAGCTCTAGCTACTAAAATCATCCTTATTTCATAGACCATGTTTACACATAATCAATCTCTAATTCTTCATCAGTTTCTTTTGTGTACTACACTTTCCTACCAAATATCAGAAAATCATGTATATGCGTATATAAATGCCTAGCGCCATCATGCAAAGAGGTGTCAGTTCAATTGCTACAGTTTCTTACCATTTTCTTGTTATATTCCATCATTGATCTATTGAATTCTGCTTGTTTTTCTGTTGCTATGTTGTAGTATTGAACCTTTTCCTGTAAAATGAAATTGTCATAAGATCAATAAATTATATTTCCTTTGTATCACTATTACTTTAGGAACTGACTTTGATCATACATAACAACACAATAATTAGATGATTAAGATTGATTTTATCTAACTCCTATCAGAGGATATAATATTTTGCTTCTTCCGAATCATTACCAAAAAGCTAAGGTCCAATTTTATGTCAGAAAATTTTGAATAATAACTATAGATATCCATAAATTATCAAACTTTGCCGCAAAGTCACTCTGATATTTTTTAAAAGATGAAGTTGACTGTCAAGATCAAGCACAATGAAGTCCCACAATTTCATACCCAAATAATTTTGGAGAAAGCTCCTTTTCTAATTTTGAAACTTCAACATATGATTGATTCCAATTCAACCTTCCAAAATGAAGAACCATAATAATATGATGCTTGCAAAAAAAATGAAGAGGTATACACTTGAGGTTTAATAATAAAAGAAAAGGTTAGCATACAAGCCTCATAAGTCATTTTTTTCCACTTCTCTCCATAGGCCTTGCCGATCTGAACTTGCAGAAATGAAGAGGTAGAAAAAATGTTCAGGAGAGACTTGCACAGGAAGTATTGAGCTTTCTTGCAAACTGTTGCAGAAATTGTCAGTAATTTTTGCCCCAAAAAATGAATTCCTAAGGTTCTAAAAAACTATTATATTATAAAGACAATATGAAGCCTTTAAAATAATAGTGTCATTATCTTCCCTCTAAATTAGAGATATAAATCAAACAAAATCAATTAAGCGTCTATATTAAAACAAAATGGATTCCCCACGGGAAGAACCTTCCAAAACTCAATCACAAATCCATTATGACAAAAATAAGAAATATATCATATTCAGTTATCAGATTTACCATCACCATAACCACCTGCAACACCCTGTACTCTAATAAATTCACTCGCAGTGATTTATTAAACACATAATTAACTCAATTTTTTTTTTTGAAAAAACATATTAAGATTCAGAATTAGAAAATGTAAGAAGACAAACCATGTGATTCTTCTTGGTAAATAAAGGAAAGTCGTTTGTAGTATTGAGTAGTGTCAACAAAAGCATCGTCTGTCACATGCTTGGATAGCTAACCAGAAATAACAACCTAGGATTAGACGGGAAAAACAACAATGAAAAATAGAGAGTGAGTAATTGAGAAAAATCAGAAGGATAAAAAATAAACATAGAAGTATTTAATTAGTGACATAAGTGAGGTTGAGATTGAAAAACTGAAACTTTGAGATGCTTGGCTCCGTGGGAGGCTCAATTGATGTCTTCCTCGACCACCTAATCAAATAGGTTTTGAGATGGAGGAGAGGAAGGTCCTGATGAATATGGAGAAGAAAGAAGAGGTGACGATGATATGCATTGATGCATGAAGGAATTGGGAATTGGAAATTGGAAGTATTTTTTGTTTGGAACCAATCTGGGAATAGGAATTGACGCAAATTGGGGAGGTAATCGAAGAGAATATTTTTTATGATGAGAGATGCAATGCATATTAATTAATTGCAATAATGAGGTGCATTATGGCGTGCATCAAAAATTGGAACGGAAGCAGTATGTATGCACGCATAGGCATTTGGGATTTGGGATTAGTAAACATTTCCTAATTTTGGTGCGTGAAAACTTTAGTAAAACCACATGAGAAACCAGTTTGCAGTGTGAACCCGAGGGAGATTCCCCACGAAAAATTACTTTATATATTTGATTAATGTGATTAGTTTTGGAACCTCTTAATATTGCGTGGAGAAATTAATAAATTATACATAAGATTATGTTTAAGTGGCTATATGAAATTTTTAACATGTCCAATCCTCCAGGCTGATCAGAGAGAGAAACAGAAACCAAAAAAATCAGTGCAAAGCTAAACTCCATAACCTAGAAAGAATTTTTCATTTGTTTTCCTGCTATTACGGGGACTAGCATTTGCGGAAAAAGATAAATTAATTTCTGATCAAAGAGATAAGCAAAACGAAAAGCTCCTATACATTCACAGAATATGTCAAAAATCACTCTACTACATGCAAAAAAAGAAATGATTCAAAATAAGCCAGAGAATTAGATCAAGTGCCACGAAAAATCAAAACAATCGATAAAGTTCAATAAAAAAAAACAAAGCTGGAAAGTTGGTCGTCTAAAGCGAGAATTGAAATAGAAGACGGATTACATTAAAGAGAATCAAAGTGTGGTGTGGCCGCCGATCGCCGTGTATGGGTTAGGATTTCTGTGAGAGTGAGCTATTCTATTCTTATTTAGGGTCAGGCGATTACACCAAGATCGCTCTTTTATTTATTTTTTTTAAAACAAATCTGATTTCAATTTGTTAATTAATTTATTTTTGGTTTCATGCAAATAAAATCTGGTTTGATTCGACCCATTGTCCGTGGGTTCAATGACAAAAGGATTGAACAATAAGTGTCAGGTTGACCACCACGTCGTGAGTTCGAAATTCAACATCAAATAATGTGTCTACTTGTGATTGGTTAGACCACAAATGACGTGGTGCACCGGGTTCACGCAAGAATTTCTTTCTCCGTAGCTAAGTGAAGCTGAGAGTAACCTACTTGTGTGGACAGACAGAAAAAACTTGCTGGTCATGTTCCAGAGCCCACAGGGACAGGCCTCAGTGGATCATGATTTAGGTGCCCTGCCCTTGGATTGGGTTGAGCCTAAACCCAAACCTAAAATTTATGTATATGCATTGGTTGTGAATTTGGAAATTAAATTTAAATTAAATATAGGAGAAGTTAAGGAAGAGCCGGATCCGGATTCTATCTCTATTAAATCTCTTCCACCGAGTTGCTCAAAATGCAGATGCTTTCGGTCGTTTTCTTTGTATATTTACTATAGCGAATGTGAAATCACTGTAGCGAGGACTGGACCCACTTGGAATATGTTTCAGGTTTGTGGTTTCTTTGGACCCAGTGATGGATAACTAATACTATTATTATATATATTTTTTCTCTTTAACTACGTTCCTTTTACATTTATTCTGGAAGATTTTCTTTTGGTGTACATTTTATGCTTTATTCTGTTTAAAATGTGTGTCTATGGAAAAATAAAATAATATTTATATCTATATATTTAAAAATATAATAATTTAAAATTGAGCATAACAATTTGTTGTTTTTTGGGTTATTTGTTAAAAATAGTTCTGAGCTATTTCAATTTTATTTTAGTAACTTAACAACAGAGGATATGCGTATTGATTAATAATGTTTGTGATAGTTTTTGTGATATTGAATTTTATACTGTCTGATGATTTGTATTTTTAATGATTTATAATTTCAGTGAAAATTATGATTTTGAAAAGTCTAAATTAATTTCAAATAAAAATAAAAATCTGAAATCAAAATGGGTATACACGTTGCGTGCTATATACATTATCGAGTTGTTGCTTATGCAGTCCGCTTTGTCAGTTATAGCAGTTTGTCCATTGGATAATTTCAAAAACTATTGGTTCAGTCACACCCAAAAAGTTTGCGTCCCTGTATTTAAAAACCATTTGCTTTGTTTCACTAAAAAAAATAACCATTTGCTTTGGCTGGACAGTGCATCTTCTTCCCTTCTTTCTTTTTTCGACTTCTTTTCTTCCCAAAAGCGGTATACTATGGAAGGGGCCGGATATGCAATCAGCGTCCTCCTTAGATCATGTTTCAATACTTGATCTTGTGGAAGGTGTGTGTGTTGCCTACTTATATCTGAAGATTGAGAAGGTTATTATCAAGCAAGTTTTGTGTCATCCGCTTGGAAAGCTTGGTCCGGTCCAGGTTACCCAACAATTACAGATGGTGGTTTTTGATAAAATTGTATGTTTTTGAGTTCACGCGTCTTCATTCAATTTTTATGTTAATGTTCTTTAGTTGTTTAGTTGTCATTCATCTTTTTCCACATGTCTGTGTAAATGTAACTATGGTTCTGCTCTCTTCAGTTTCGGCGATGTCTATTGGTGGTTGATGATGTTCGGTCTCTGGCAAGGTTTTGTTCCTACTTTGGTGAGAAACGAACACAACACTATGTATAAGTCATTTCTTGGTTTGTCGGACACCGGAATCTGCTGGGTCAAATGTTTTCCTCAAGCTCCAGTTGAATAGCATCGTTGAGAGGCCGGTCCTTCCACTTCCACGTCATTGCTTCAATATTTTCACCATTCCTCAGTTGGCAGCTAGCTACACCGACGGTTGTGGGGGTTACACCTTATATTCTTTTTTTTTGCACGAGACTATATTTCAATAGTTGTTTTCTCTATTGAAATATTGATTTTATTTTGAATTGGTAACCATTGATTTAATGTTGGATGGTTGCTTTGTTCTCCTTCCCCTCCCCAATTTGTTGTCCATTCTTGATTTGGAATCTTCAATTACTACTTCTTTAGTAAGCAATAAGCAATAATGCTTATTATTGTTTATTGCCTATCACTTCAAGGTATTTTCATGATTTTTTCTTTTATTTGTTTGCAGGTGGAATGATATAAATTATTTGATTCGATGATATATTATAAAAGTAATTTAACAAGTATTGTACTACAAGAACCAATGTATGTGAGGTGTGAATTTGTGGATGATCTGCCATATAATAAAATTTGTGATAATTATGTACTACCTCGGTCCTAAATATAAGACCTAATTGACTTTTTTTGGAGAGGTTAAGGTTGCAAAATAAGCTATTAAATGATGACATATTTGATATAATTTTAGATTATACATTAGTTTATAGGTAAAATAAACTAATCTAAGGGAAAAATTTAGATAAATCAATTTATAATTAACTTATTTTGCTTTTTTATAGGTTTTTCCAAAAAAGTCAATTAGGTCTTATATTTAGGACCGGAGGGAGTATTATTAATTATTGATTTAATGGATCATTGTTATGGTTTGAATCTCATGATGCTATTAGGAGAATAGGAGAGAATATTCAGTTCAAATTTCAAATATGGTTGAACAAGTATTGAGAAGATTGTAAAGGGATTTATATATTTTATTTTAGGCAATCTTTTATCACAATGTGGACAATGAATGTTGCAGGGTGATTTTTTCAATAGAATATACTTTTTTCAGGGAAAAGCTATTAAGTTGTTGGTTTTGCAGGTTTTAGCCATTGTGTTTTCCAGCTTTTATGTCATTTTGCATATCTATTTATAAAATGTCTTTTGAGTATATGAATGATTGGTTCCCTAATTTATGGTATTTCACAAGTTAGGAGATTTGATAAGATATGGAGCTGAAAATCCCACAGATTTAGGCAATATTAGGGGCCACTTCACTTTATGATTACTCTATTGATGATTGCTCTATGGTTGTCCATGACTTTATATTTGTTAAATGAAAATTTTAGATGAGATTTGTGCCTACTTCATGTTTTTATATATGTTAGCTTCATCAAGCGTTTCACATTCACAAATTTTTAGGATCCTTCATTTATAGCATTTGACATACGCTGTAGGTAATGAATAAGAAAAAGAACTTTCACCGATTGACAACTCAGTTTAATGCTGGAAAAAGAAACCATCAAAATCATTACTTTTTTCCTGCAAACATGGGATTGGTATGGTATGCAAACCATTTATGTTATCATTATCCATAGGTTAGATGTGTCACATTGTTTATACATTTAATCTAAATTATTCAAGTTTGGTGGCCTATTGTGGTTCCTATTTGAGGCATCATCTCTAATTCTATGTAAATTAATGGCATCCAATTCTAAAATATTCCAATTCCTTCTCAAGTTTAGGTCTGATGTGGATTATTGGCTGCTCTATGAAAAAAGTCATGTGAAGAAGGTGTCAATGTCCATGAAGATAGGATAAAAAAATCACTTACTAGATAGGTATCTTCTCCAAAACTTCTGAACAAGGTGTCAATGTCCATATCATTAACCATGATTTGAAGATAAATGCCTCCAAATCAAGCTTTACACGCCAGGATTTTCCCCATTCTATGGTGTCCCTAAATATATATTAGGGCGAAGGGGCAAAAATAGCCACCGTAATTTTCAAAATGGACAACTTTGGCACTCGTAATTTCGATGGTGTAAAACCGGACATTATAAACCAAAATGGGACAAATCTAGCACTCTTAAACATAGGTGTTAAGTTTGACCGTTAGCTGACTGGGAATGATGATATGACATAATGACGTGGCAAAATGAGGCATTATGTGTCACCCCCCATGCTGATATGTATATGACATGGCAAAAATGAAAAAAATTAATCTGATATGTATAATCTGATATGTATATCCAGTCATACTTATAATCTGAATGGATATTTAACTAATAAAAAAAAACTATACTAAATTCTCAAATCAATTCAGAGATTGTCTTCTTCTCCGAGTCAGAGGCTTCGATGGTGATGGGCTGCTAGGTCGACGGACTTCCAGGAACCTTTGACGGGGCAGACTATAGGAGCGGGTAAAAAAGAAACTGAAGATGAAAAGAGAGAGAGATAGAAACTAAAAAAGGAAACGAATCTGAAAATGAAAAGGGGAAAAACATATTTGAAATGCGTGACTGTCACCCAAGAGGGGGGTGAATTGGGTGGCAGAATAAAACTTATAAAAATTCTCCCTCTTTAAAACATTACTCCTTGTGCTTGATGAGAGTGAAGATGTATTACCCCAAGCACAAGTGAGTATCTAGTGATGTGGTGCTTGATGTGTAGATTAAGACAAACAGAATAAGCACACACAAATTTATCCTGGTTCGGTCACTTCCAGACCTACATCCAGTCCCCAGGCTCCACCTGAGATTTTCAATCCACTAAACTTCTTGTTTGAACCAGGCACAAGAAAGCCTTTACACTTTAGGTTTTACGAGTACGAGTTCACCTAACAACCCACAGGTTTTGCGACGGGCTCACCTGCAAACCTTACAACCACAGGTTTTACAACGGGATCACCTGCAACCTTACAACCACAAGTTTTGCGGGCTAACTTGCAACCTATGGAGATTTAGAAAAACCTCTAAATGCTCCCCCTCACTTTTGTAAGATAATAATTCTGTTCTTCAAGCACAAGCTTTAGAACAGCCTCTATCAATTAGAGGATTTGATAATATGTTCACTCTATGAACTGATTGTGATAAACACTTAAGTACAAATGATTCTCTCTAAGAATAGATGATGTTACTCACTTAAGTACAAATGAATCACTCTCTAAGAATGTTACAAATCTAAGATCAGAGAGTAGAAGATGAGAAGAATGTAGATTACAATATCTCAGACAATGGACTCAGTTCCTCCAACCTCTCTTCTGAATGTAGACGTTCCTTTTATACTCGGACTCAAAACATTCAGGCTTGGGCGGCAGATAGAATATGTCCGTTTGAATATAGCCGTTAATCCCAGGTTACCGTTGAGAGGTACATCTTCATTAATGCTTAGCAGGGTTGACTTGCTTTATCTCTGAAAAGCAACTCTGACAACTCTGCTCTGACAAAAGCATTCTGACCTCTGAGTATGTGAAGTTGACTCTTGTACTCTTGCTGACGGATGATCATCGTTCATCCGGAAGTGTCAATCTTGCTCTGCAAGTGTTAGTCTCTGAATCCTAATGCCAAGAGTATTTGCATCCGGAAGCTCATTTGCATCCGGAAGTAAAACTAAGTTCTGCACATACTTGTTAGTCCAACAGAGTAGTATATATAATCAAGTGCAGTAAGAGCTATACATGCTGTGGGAAGCTTGTTTGCTATGAGAAGCAATCTTACTTAGGCTATGTTCTGACTTAGTATATTGTCTACTCATACTTATGGGATGTGTACTATAACAGCACATAATCCCATGCAGTGGGAGTTCAATTGTCTAAGGAAGTTCTCTTACTTCCGGAAGCAATTCCACATCCGGAAGCACTCCTACTGGACGTTGAGTTATGGCTTAGTGTTATACTCACTGACGCTCGATGTTACTTAACCTAACAGGCAGCGCTAGTCATTAATCATCCGGAAGTAAATCCACATCCGGTTGCATCCTAACTTAGTCTCAGGGATTTTATACAGCTAATATTCCTAGACTGAGTTATGAATAACTTAGTCTCAGGGATTTTATACAGCTAATATTCCTAGACTGAGTTATGACTTAGTGAAGCACTTACTGCCGCTGGGGGATGAGACGTTCATCCGCGAGCGCTAGTCCTAGTCCATCCGGAAGTAAATCCACATCCGGTTGTACTCTTACTTGTGGTTCTATTTTAACCTAATTTTGTCTAAGTGTTTAACTTGTTCTTTCATATTTTAGTCTTCATCAAAACTTAAGATTCTAACAATATTCGGTTATAACCAAATTTGTTAGCTGAGCTGGAGAGCTTCTTCTCCGATTTTCAGTATTGAAACTCATGTTTTGGTTCCCTCAGTCTTCATCACCGGTCCATCTTCTTTTTTCTGCCCAAATTTCATCTTCTTCCATTTAGTTGCTGCAATGGAGGCTTTGATGAGAGTGATGAATAAAATTTTTAGAAGTACAGAGATTATGGGATGGAATATGAGAGAGGAAGGATGATTATGGGAACTGGGAAGTTGCAGAGGGGGGGGGGTGCGCTGAAGCAAGAAAGACGAAAAGGGGTTGAGATTTTTCTTATTTTTCATTTTATTAATTTAATATACAGTCAGATTATAAGTAGGGCGAAGGGTCAATAATAGAAGATGGGTCAACAGTTACTTGACTAAAAATAGAAGATTGACAAGCATTTAATAGAGCAAACAAATAATTTGTTGTAAAATTCAGGTAGTTTTCAATACTACCCTCAATAATTAAACTTATTTCCAAAACTATTTACTATTACCCTCTCCTATACCCCTATTAAATGTGAGTATATATGATAAAAAATTATTAATGCACATTGGAAATCATGAAGTGACGCATATAAAGGTTTAAGAAAAATTGGAAGTTGGTGACTTATATTAAGGACCAGAGGGAGTACATTACAACACAAGATGTTGGTGGGTAATACTAGAAAAATGTTGTCATTCAAGATTTTGTCCATGTTATTAGGCTTCACTAATTAAATTAACGTGTTCTTGGTAAAATAAGCATAAAATGATACAATTAATGATAATGAGTGACATTAACATGCATAAACAATCCTTAAACATTTCAGTTAAAAAAAAACAATCCTTACATGGTTTGAATTGACAAACAAAGCTAATTAAAATAATCAAACATTAAACGATTTTGGAGAATGTCTACATAGTGCAACTTCTTCCCTACTTTCTTTTTTCGACTTCCATTCTCCCTGAAAGTGGTTTGCTATGGAAGGAGGTCCAGATGTGCACTCATCGTCGTCCTTTGATCATGTTTCCAGTGACAATAAATTTTGCAATGACTATAAATAAAAGTCAAGGACAGTTCTTGAAAAAGGTTGGCATGTATCTTCAACAACCTATCTTCACCCATGAGCGATTATATGTTGCATTTTCACGAGTGAGAAGTATGGATGGTTTAAAGATTTATGTTCCATATTTCCTTTGATTTTGCTACCCGCACTGACCGCGGGGGTTACTGCTAGTTTAATCAAAAGAAGGGCATTCTCTCAAAAGTCCTCAGCTTCCCAATCATAACCGTCCAAACAGTCCAAGCACTCAAACATTAAATTTTGGCCTGTAGATTTAAATCTCCCCATTTCCATAATTCCCTATAATTGTGCAATGATTGTTACGTTGATTTATTGAAGGAGAAATTCTTGGGTTTTTAGATATGATATTAGTATTTGGATAAAAAAGATGTTGAATTAGTAAAATAAATAAACGAGGGGAATTCTAAGAGAGAAATCCGGATCCGGAAGAACTGAAGAAGCAAGTATATCAGAAATATTTCAACTTTTTGATAAAAAAAAAGAAATATTTCAACTTTAGAATGTAAAGGAGAAGCAAGTGATTCTTTTTTTTATAAAGCAAGCGATTCTAAAATTAAAAACTTGGCTATTATTATATTTTGATTTGATCCAAATGAATAAAAATATAATTTTTATCTAAAAATATACTTCTTTTTTTTTTGGTCAGAAAAAATATACTTCTTTTACCATAATAAAAAAAAATATACTTTTCAAACTAAATAATATTATGTATATATATAATTAAAAATAGATCTGTTTGTATAATCGTTATTTTATGCAAATCAAAGATTTTTAACTTGATCAATAAAAATATTTCGATCCAAATCAATAAAAATATACTTTACAAATATATTTTCTGAAATTCAAGATATATCTTTTCATAATTTTTGGATCTAAATCAAATAATCTTTATAAAAACAAAGTACATTACCATGTCATTATAAAATAGTCTTTTTTTTATCAGAATTTATAAAATCATCTCTTGCTAAAAGAAGAAATCACTAAAGGGACGAAGGTGAAAATTCCTTAGAATTCCCTATAATTGTGCAATAATTGTTACGTTGATTTTATTGAAGGAGAAATTCTTGGGTTTTTAGATATGATATTAGTATTTGGATAAAAAAAGATGTTGAATTAGTAAAATAAATAAACGAGGGGAATTCTGAGAGAGAAATCCGGATCCGGAAGAACTGAAGAAGCAAGCATATCAGAAATATTTCAACTTTAGAATGTAAGGGAGAAGCAAGTGATTCTTTTTTTTTTATAAAGCAAGCGATTCTAAAATTAAAAACTTGGCTATTATTATATTTTGATTTGATCCAAATGAATAAAAATATAATTTTTATCTAAAAATATACTTCTTTTACCATAATAAAAATATACTTTCCAAACTAAACAATATTATATATATATAATTAAAAATAGATCTTTTGTATAATCATTATTTTATGCAAATCAAAGATTTTTAACTTGATCAATAAAAATATTTCGATCCAAATCAATAAAAATATACTTTTCAAATATATTTTCTGAAATTCAAGATATATCTTTTCATAATTTTTGGATCTAAATCAAATAAACTTTATAAAAACAAAGTACATTACCATGCCATTATAAAATAGCCTTTTTTTATCAGAATTTATAAAATCATCTCTTGCTAAAAGAAGAAATCACTAAAGGGACGAAGGTGAGAATTCCTTAGAAATAGGTAAGGACAAATTTAGCTCGTAGATGGGAAATAAGAAAGGAAAGAAGCAGCGAAAGAGAACGACACCCTTGAATGGTATCATAGAAAGAAAAGGTACCCAAAATCATCCTAATAAGTAACAAAATTCTTTTTTAAAGTATTCTTCATCGAAATATGTATCCCTTTACATTGCTATATTATCCATTTTTTTTCTTGGCGGTATCTACACCTTTTATTATGGTCTTTTTGAATATTAGATATTGACAATGTGTTCAACTAGATCATTTATGACTAAGAAATCCAGAAATAGTTTCTTAAAGAGAAAAATATGTTAGTTTTCTACCTTTAAAAATAGACAATGATTGTAGTTTGAGTTAATTTATATTTGATACTAAAAGGTTTTTGCGCATATTGTTTATTATTATGTATCTGTATTGCATAAAGCCTCTTGTACGTATGCAATTGTTTATGAATGAATTACTTACATCGCTCACACTTTAATTATTCATGTAGATAACTCGAATTATGCACCAGTGAAAAGTGCTTTGAATGACTATCGATATAGAGGAGTCTATGAAAAAGAACTATGGATTCCAAGGGATTTACGTACTCATCCTCTAAGAGAAAAAAAATTATTGCGAAAAATGGAAAGATGGATACAAAAACTTGGTGATTCTAGATTCTATCAGTGTTTCAGGGACCAAATACAAACTTCATCAATATGTGAACATATACGCGAAGTTTTAGGGTCATATTCAAAGATGCAAATGGTCATATATGGTATTGGTAGTTTTGAAAGTAAACGTGGAGATAATTCTAGGTCTCAACTTAGTATTGCGATATTGATGCAAAGAGATTTCAAATGGATAGGAAATATACAAATATTTGATCCTGTTCTTTCTGCAACTGAATGTCGAAATTTAGAAGCTCTTGGTTGCTCTATCATATCATTCGATGAACAAGGATTTCGGAAGGTATCAGAACCAACTTTTTTCTTCATGCCTCATTGTCCAGCCTACTTATACGATAGTGTGTTGCAAGCAAATTGGGATCCTGATCTTTTGAGTAAAATAGTGATATTGGGGAGTAGCTTTAATATTTTAAGGAAGAAAATGAATCCAGAGATAATCATGTCCCTTATGTCTGCTACCAAATTTACCAAAGAATTTGCAATCAAAACTAATAATCCTTCACATTTTCTACATAATATGAGCTGGGAATTCTTCAAAATTGACCAACAATTCAGGAATAGACTCCCATATAGTACTGATGCATTATATTTACAACGAAGGGAAATAGATTTACAAGTTAATACTTACAGAGAATTAGTATTGATGCAAGAAATGGTAAGATGCATCGACAAGTTTGAAAGCTCTAAATTCTATTGTAATCTTCAAAAGGCCCTACAAGCTCCACCGATTTCTCAACACTTTCATATGATGACGTCAGATTCGAAGATGAAAATCGTATTGTTTAATGACATTGAGAGCATTGAATTGGACGAGCAGCCAAGGTTACATCTCAGTCTTGCAGTATTGATGAAAAAACATTTCACATGGATTGGAGATGTACAAGTATTTTCTCCTTTTATTTCCGCGACTGAATGTCAAGTTTTGAAAGCTCTTGGGTGTTCTATATTATCACTAGATGAATATAAAAGATCATGGCATGCTCTCAAGCCAACTATGTTCTTTTTCTCAGACTATAACTTTACAGATATATACAACCACTTGTTGAAAGCAAATTGGGAATCTAATCTTCATAATCTTGTTATATATGGGAATAGTTTGAGGAAACGGCATAGCGTGGATAGTTTACATACAGATTTCGAGTACACAATGAGATACAATGGGGCTGCTCGAAGCTTTGTTAAGGAGTTCATATTCAAACATGTTTTGGACAAGGCTTTTCACCATTTGACTTGGCACTTTTTTGGCTTTGTTAGCAAAGCAGAATTGATGTTTATGAATCAATTCTTAGAAAGGGGATGTTATATATCATATATTTAGGGATAAACTTATGTTTTTTTGCTTTTTTTAAATTTAGATTTAGAATTGTTAATGGAATATTATTTTTTTCTAATTGGTAATGAGGTCAATATCAAAGATGAAAGTATTTGCGAAAGTATTTACCACTCATGTCAATATGCTAGGATTAATTTTGATTGTGTCATATTGATTTTTACATACAAATTAAAATTCCAGATTTGACGTATAAGAAGAGATTTTGAATGGTTATCAGAATCATATGATTCTCATTACGATTTGATTAAAAAAAAAGTAGAAACAACTTGATTCTATTAATTTATCTTTTATATGTACATATCTTAGTGAATTATATGATACAAAGGAGAATTGATATAATGAATCTCACTATTCACATTTTGATGTATCTTTATCTCCATTATGTCAAAAAAATTTATTGTTTTATATAATGTTGGTTTCCATGCAATTATGTTTACCTTTTAAATGCTAGTTTTATAAATATAAAGTTTCATTTGTCATTAAAATGTAAAAATATACAGCAAACTTAATGTTTTTTTTATTGGAAAATTACAATTATATCATAAATTCTAATTCTATAAAATATAAAGTGTCATTTGTGATTAAAATGTTAAAATATACAATTTTTTAATGTTTCCTAATTGGGCTACAATAATATTATCAATTATAAGTGATCATGAATCTTACTATACATTATACACAATACCATTAGATTCGTCATTCTAAAATTATAGGATTCAATCGGATTCCTATTGACAATGAATTAATTAACTCAAACTCGAGAGATAGGAGTGTTACAATTACCCATATATGCAAAGTTGTTCAATCTTTCGATGATTTCCTTTTCAATAATAAGACTACATGAGAAAAGGAAAGAAGATAGATAACAATTGTTTCTTCTTTATTGAGTGGCTATTATCTTTTCCCATCACTTTTTTCCTTAAAAATGTTTGGGAAAATGACAAATAAACACCTCCGATTGTCCAAAAGGACAAGTATGGAACTCAAACTTCCAAAAGAACAAGTAAGGAACTTCAATAAAAATTAACAATTGGAACATAGTTATTAATATTTGGAACATAGCAATTAATAATTGTCTGGTTCCTTAATTGTTCTTTTGGAATTCAGAGTTCCTTACTTGTCATTTTGAAAGTTTAACTTCCTTATTTGTCCATTTAGATATTCGAAGGTATTTATTTGTCATTTTACCAAAATATTTCTTCTAATTTGCTGGGTCCTAGTTAGTACGGAAAAACAAACAGTAGTAGTAGTGAAGTACAGTAGCAAAATCCATGAACACATTGCTTCTCTCTCCACCTTTTTTAACTAAAACTACAGAATCCTTTTCTTTTCCTCTTCCACCTCGTGCCTTTTTGCATCACATGGAGCCTTTATTTTCAAAACTGGTGCAATTTCCACTGTTGGTTCGTTCCAATGGGTGTGTTTGACTTGACTTGTGGAAAAGTGACTTATTTTTAAGCCGACTTATTTTTAAGTCAGTTGGAAAATAAGCTTTTAGGTTGACTTATTTTCATGTTTTGACTTATTTTCCCATTTGACTTATAAACATGTTTGGATGACTTTTTGTTTTAAAGGGGCTTATTTTTAAGCTAACTTATTAGGCTTCCCTATGATGATCCTCTCAAACCCACCCCCACTGAACTTTCTTGGATTAATCTTCTTCTTGGCACCATCCCTTCATTCAAGTTCCATTTTTGATTGCTTCTTTTGAAATGTAGTGCTGCATTATTGGTTTGCCGTTTGCTTCATTGTTTGATGGTGTTTTTATTTTAGTTTGGTCTTCTTGACATATTTCAACCTTGATTAGCAATTTTTTTAAATGCTTGTTTTATCTTTGCAAATGGTTATGATAATATTCACGTGGCAGCTGCTTTTCCATTGGTTTGCTTTGAAGGAGCTGCTTCAAAAAAAATTTTAAGCTTAGCTTGTATCCTATATTTTCCTCCTGACAAAATTGCATGTGACATTTCTTGATTAAATTACTCCCTCCGGTCCGAAATATAAGACCTATTTGAGGAGATGAGTTTGGTCCTAAATATAAGACCTATTTATAATTTGTACCATTTTTTTTCTCGAAATATCCTTATCAATGCCCCTAACAATAGACAAGGAGAGAGTGAGAGTTGAGCCAATGTTTCCTAATGGTAGACAAGAGGAGAGAGAGGGTGGAGTCAATGCTCCCTAATGGTAGACAAGAGGAGATGGAGTGTGGAGGTGAAGGTGGATAGTCAGGGTACATTGGTAATTTCATGTCATTTTAACTAACTTAACTAACATCCTTAATCTAACTAAATTAGGTAAATAAGTCTTATATTTAGGAGCGGAGGGAGTATTACTCTTTGTAATTCTTGAAGAGGGGATGCAATTCTTGTAAGTTGTAACCCAGTAGTACAGAAGAAAAAGTTGTCCACATTAAAACCAGCCGTTAAAATTGTTCTAAATCCTTCGAGTTTGGGGGCTCTATATAAAGTATAAACTGAAGTTGTTATGGTTAAAAAATAATGATGATGTTTCAGGTACTGAATTAAGAAAAGTTTTTTTCCCCTTAATCTTTTGCCATTTTGGCTACCAATAGGAAACAACCTACTTCTGAAGCTTGATTGTGGAAATTATTATTAAGGAATGGAGTAATTCAAAAGCTTCCTAAAGCAGTTGAGTTGTTGGTGAATAATCACTGTTGGCACATAATGTTTTAGAAAGACGCCAAAAGTGAAAATTGAAAATTTGAAACGGTAACGGGTACAACAAAAACTAATGTTTCAACTGTTTCCATTGAAAGTTCTTCTATCAACAATTTTATATACTGTAAAATAGTAAAAAAACACTGACAACTACTGAGTGTATCTCCTAGATCTCTGAACTTGAATTCAAAATCATATCTTTGATAAATTTACAAACATTTTAAGTTTTTTGCTTCTGTACAACCTCTTTAAAAGCATATTGCTACTCTAGCACTAATTGCACCAATTGTATATTTAGTGATGATTGCATCATTTGTATATTTTCTTTTCTTCATTGCCTTTTTTTTTTGATTACATTCTTCATTGCCTTTTAGGTGAGTGTGTGTGGGCATATTTGGCTACTCTAGTACTGATTGCACCAATTATACTTACATAACTAATACAGGAAGCGTGCAGAGAGTGATCCATCTGTTCCTGATGCTACTAATAGGGCTGAGATATTTGCTCAAAGGTAATCAGTTGTTGCTTTCTTCTTTTTCTCCTGTTTAGTTCAAAATTCCGTTACACCTAAATGACACCATCAATACACATCTGGAAATCAGAGGAGGATAAGGTTTTTTCTTGATGATCATTAAGTTTCTGCATGTCATTTATTTATGTTTTCTCTCTTGATTTGAGTTAACCAAAATTGTGTTTAGTGTGAAGAACTACTCGAAGGTTTCAAGAAGAATCCTGAAAGTCATAGCTGGAAACTTGATGGAATTGTATGTGGACTGTGGCTATGTTCTTCTGCTTTGTTGAATTCTGTGATATGTTTTTCTGACACCCTCCCCCCTATGGAAAGCAAGAACAAAGAGAAAATAATGTAGCTTTTGAATAATGTATCTGATTTTTTTTTTCTTTTTGTGTTTTTTCCCTTCCTCTTTGTGGGGAGGAATCTTCTAGGTTATCTGTAGTATTCGTGAGCAAATACTAAGTGAATTAGGATTCAGAGATATCTTTAAGAAAGTTCAGGTAAGTTTGGGAACAATTCTTGTGCACTAATACAACAACAACAACAAAGCCTAAAGCCTTATCCCACTTAGGTGGGGTCAGCTACATGGATCACACGGCGCCATTGTGCACGATCAATAGTCATTCTTGGAAATAAACCTTTTATTAAAAGACCTCTTTGAATAACTTTGTTAAGAGTTCTCTTTGGTCTCCATCTCTTTCTTTTATAGGGTTTCCATACCATTTGACCAATTATTCTTACTGGCTCATCTAATTCTCTTCTTTGAACATGTCCAAACCACCTTAACTATTTTCTACTATTTTCTCTGAATTGATGCTACCACAACTCTTTCAGGAATGTAATCATTACGGGTCCTATCTTTTATTGTATGCCCACACATTCATCTCAACATTCTCATCTATGTCACCTCCATCTTATGTTCGTGTTGTCTTTTAAGTGTCCAACATTCACTACCATATAACATTACTGGTCTAATGACTGTTCGGTAAAATTTTTCTTTTACTTTATCTTGAACCTTACGATCACATATAACTCCAAAAGTTTTTCTCCATTTAAACCAACCAGCCTGGATTCTATTATCAACATCTCCATCTACTTCACAATCTTCTTGTATAATTGATCCCAAATATATTCCGTCTTGCCCCTACTTAGTCGAAAACCTTTTGACTCAAGAGTCATCCTCCATAGCTCTAATTTCCGATTAATTTCATCTTTTGAATCCCCTAAAAGGACTATATCATCCGCAAAAAGCATGCACTTAGGAATTTCTTCTTGGATACTTGCAATTAAGGCATCCAAAACAAGGTTGAACAAATACGTACTCAATGCCGAACCTTGATGCAATCCAATTCTTATTGGGAAATCATTTGTTTCTCCTGCAGGTGTTCTAACGCTAGTCATTACTCCCTCATACATGTCTTGAATGACTCTTATATACCCAACTTGAACTTCTTTCTATTCCAAAACTTTCTAAAGTAAATCTCTTGGCACACAATCATATGCTTTTTTCATATCGATAAAAATCATATGTAATTTTTTTCTTTTACTTCGAGAGAGCGTCTATGTTTCTGTTTCTCTTTCTCCAGAAGGATATGTATTATTTAATGTACTCTCCATTCTTAAATATAAGATTTCTAATATCATGTGATAGTCACTAAATTAACAAACATCTAGATTGTAAACAATAAAACCGTATAAACAGCAACAAAAGAATTTTCAGTCAAATCAATATCTGTTTCTGTTTCTCCAGACGGATATGTATATGTAATTGTAATGGAATGTTATGAGTGATAACTGACCATTCCGAGAGTGTAGGAGGCATGAACGTTGCCGGCGGTGACACATCGGCGGAGAAATTTGTGAGCGTGTTCGGACCAGCGTTTGGCGTTGACGGAGAAGGATTTGACGACAGCTTTGGAGAGGACGAGGCGGTCTAGGCCAAGTTTATTGAGCCGTTTGCATCTGAAAAATAGATGGAAAATGGAAATGTTATGGTTAAAAAAGAAGAAGGTGGTGAGAAATTGAGGAGTGATGTAGATACGGAAGTTGACTACGTGAGGAGGCGGAGATGAATTAAAACAACATTAGACCTTATTGTACTTCTACTTACTATTCATAATTTCTTTTCTATTGAGTATTACTACCACTTCTACTTCTCCTTACCATACCTAACTAGTATCGAAACTCGCGCGATACACGAAGTATTATATTATACATGGTTTAATAACATGCACAACATAACTCTGATACTACATAATAGTTTTAACATTTGTTAAAATATAATAAAATTTATCTATTGTCTTTCTTAAATTTGTTAAAATTTTATAGGGTTAAGGGTCAAATCTAGCACTCTACTATTGTCAAAAGTTCACCCAACATAAACAAGTATTCGATGGCTCAAATGTAGCACACATCTTTTCAAAAATGGCTCAAATCTAGCATTTCCGTCAACTTTAACGGGTTTGACCGTTAAGTTTGACTTGACCATGTCACGTCACCCGCCACGTCACTCATTTTTTGCCACGTGGCATGTCATGTCACCCAATGGGCCCACTCACTATCCATTATTGGGTGACGTGGCGATTGACGTGTCAGGCCACATGGCAAAACTGGTTGACATGGCGGGTGACGTGTCATGGTCAAGTCAAACTTAACGGTCAAACCCGTTAAAGTTGACGGAAATGCTAGATTTGAGCCATTTTTGAAAAGATGTGTGCTACATTTGAGCCATCGAAATCTTGTTTATGTTGGGTGAACTTTTGGCAATAGTAGAGTGCTAGATTTGACCCATAACCCAATTTTATAATTCTTCTACAATTTTATAAAATTAACTTAAACTCTAAAGAAACACTCCCTCCAAATATCCTAAACAAATAATTTTGGTTAATTAAAATTCTTCTATTTTAAAGAAGATAAGACCTTCTTTTCCTCAATTTACTTTTGTTATTTTTATTAACTAACATCATTTTAGTTCCTTATGCCTCGTTTGGTAGACGGAATTGGTTCCAATAAAAGTGTAAGTGGAAGTGGAACCGGAATTGTAATTTGACTAAATTTGGGCTTTAATTTTTTTTGAAAATATCAAAATACAGAGGTCAATTAATCCTGACTCCATAATATGTGTTTAATTATATATATTTTGAAATGCATGTTTATTTTAGCCAAAAAAATTGCATGTTTTTCTGGTTAAACATTAGTGTTGGGTAGGGAATTTGTTGAATGTATACTAATGAGGGAATCATCAAAATAATATGCACGCCCTTATTTTTAGGAATAAGGAATAAGTTCCATCGAAAAATAGAATAGGATTCTAAATTCCGCTCTTTCATTAAAAAAATTAGTAATAACAAAAAGAAAATAATGGAAAATTAGAAAACATAATTTCATGTTAATTTTTTTTTTGGTCTGAAAATTTCATGTTAATTGTTAATTGAAGGGTTTTCAATTGTTATAACAATGAGGAAATAATCAAATTACTATGTAAGTCCTTATATTTAGCCATCAGTATTTAAAATTACAGTTTATCATTTTAAAAATTAAGTAATAACAAACA
This sequence comes from Mimosa pudica, assembly GCA_029929735.1. Classification (NCBI taxonomy): domain Eukaryota; kingdom Viridiplantae; phylum Streptophyta; class Magnoliopsida; order Fabales; family Fabaceae; genus Mimosa; species Mimosa pudica. The sequence goes on along the minus strand of JAKELP010000023.1, from coordinate 9,869,097 downwards.
AAAACATTAAGAAAAATTGGCACAAACACAAACATAATTTTATGATAATTGCACCTTGAACTGAGCTACAATCATGGTAATTTAAAGAAATGTGTTGGACTTAAAGCAGTAACTTAAGTATTTGTTGAATAAATCGCTTATAAGTGTAAAACACAGATTATGGTTAATTATTTCTAGATCATTTATTCATTGGTATAAATTTAAATGTGCAGTTTATAGAGTAAATCTTGCAATATTAAAAAAAATAAATTGTTGAACATCATAATGTGTCATATTTTTTTAATATCATGCGAAACTTGATGGAATTGTATGTGGGCTGTGGCTATGTTCTTCTGCTTTATTGAATTCTGTGATATGTTATTCTGACACCCTCCCCCATGATGGAAAGCAAGAGCGAAAAGAGAAAATAATGTAGCTTTCGAATAATGTATCTGATTTTTTTTCCTTTTGTGTTTTCTCCCTTCCTCTTTGTGGGGAGGAATCTTCTAGATTATCTGCAGTATTCGTGAGCAAATACTAAGGGAATTAGGATTCGGAGATATCTTTAAGAAAGTTGAGGTAAGTTTGGGTACATTGCTTGTGCACTAATGCTATACTAAATTCAATTTGATAAGGAAGAAGAAAATCATGTGTGCATCTAACTATAATGTTTGAAATAATGTGGCATCCTCCGTAAAGAATACTGGGAATTGACTAGTACTGATTATCAGACACATGGATGCCTAAAATCATTTTAAATCTTTAGCTGTAGTTGAATATTTACATTAGTTTTTACCGGTTTCATGAATAAGAATAGGGATTGATTTATAACATCATTGATAGACAATGTAGTCATAGTGACTTGCATTTGTTACTCCTTCCTGTGTGAATGCAACAGGAAGAAGAGAATGCAAAAGCCATGATCCTGTTTGAGGATGTTGTTCGACTAAATGATGCTATTGAGGATGAATGCGACAGACTTGAGAATTTAGTTAGAGGAATTTTCGCAGGAAATATATTTGATCTTGGTTCTGCACAAGTAAGTTCTTTGTCTTTGTCTATTGTAAAACTACCGCATACATAAGTAAGATTATTGGACCAAACTGAAGCAAGCTTAATTCTTGACTGTGAACATGTACCATTTGGTTTAACTATAATCTGTAACTTTGAGTATCCTTTCATGCACTGCAGTTCAGTACTATCCCTTTCATCTCGCTGCCTCCTTATTGTGTGCCTTAATTTCTCTGGCAGAACCTGTAGCCTTTGATTGGGTCATTTATCTGTCAAAAATAAAGTTCCTACGGGCTCTCATATTTGTATTTGCGAGAACTTATGGCTAGCTTAATGGGCTCTCAATGATCTGTATCTAAAACCTATGGCCAAAATTTCTGCATCGGAACCTCATAGATTTAAACTTCATTCCAAGTTTGTTTCAATGTTTCAATTTTCCAGGATTACTTTACAATCCTATGCCAAAATTTTGGGTGACTATATTTAATCCTAGTATATTATGTCCTGCATTACCTTTTTATTCGCACGATTTCTTGAAGCTTGCAGAGGCTTATGCTAAGGAAGGAGTGTCCTTTTTGACTACTTGTCACGTTAGATCATTGATGATCTTGACGCTTTCAAATTGAAATGGAGCAAGAAATCATGGAAGAAGGCAAGTTTCATGTGTGTGAAAAAAATATAGTTCTTGGAAAGGATTTTCGTTCATCTGGCTTATGTTATGCTGCAATAATGTTCTGAGCTGTTCAATTTTATCACTACAGGTTATCATATTTGTTGATAATTCAGGTGCGGATATCATTTTGGGTATTTTACCATTTGCACGGGAGCTTCTTCGGCGTGCGGCTATGTCTCTTTTTTTCCTAGATGTTGATAAACCAGAACTCTTTCTTTTCAATGGTGAGGAGAAGGAAGGGGTAGTTGCCTTTATTTTTTGTCAGATGCTTAACAGATTATTATGATGAACTAAAATGTTTTTTTGGCAGTATTAAGCATTGTAGGAATTATGGGTTTTGTCATTCTCTTTGTATTCCCAGGATTTCATCCGACATAATACTTCCTGTTCCTAATAATCTAAAGGGTTATAAATCAAATTTGCCCCAGAAGTTTTAGGTAAGGATTAAATTTGCCTTGAAAGTTTTTTGGATCAAATTTACCCTTGAAGTATATAAAATGATCAAATTTACCCCCACAACCTACATGCACCGCCACATCATGCTCCATATCAACAGTTTGGCCACCTCATCAGGCCACCTCATCATCTTCTCCATCTCTCCCTCTCCCTCCTCCACCTCCTCTCCCTCCACCCTCCCCTCCTCTCCATTCACAATCACAACATATACTCTTATAAAGAACACATGCTGCTGGACAAGCATTGACGCTGATCGAAAGAAAGAGGTAGCCATTACTGAGATGAATTTGAACCTTATAAGTGGTTATCTTCTTTTACAATCTAGAGAACTATGAACTTGTTTATAAGTTAGATACTTTATTTCTCACTATTTTGTTATGGTTACTTTTAATTACTTTATTTAATTTTACTCTGATTAATTATTGGTTAGCTCTTAATCACCATTAGACATGTTTAGGGAATTTAGAATTGGACTCAACAGAGAGAATTTTAAATAGACCATGAGATTATATAGTGTAGTATTGAATTTTTAATCTAATTTACGACTATGATAGATATATGCCTAGAAGTCCTACATAGTCACATTAGAGCAGTACCTGTATAAATTAGGTCTAGTAAATTAGTGCAAGACTTTGCATAATTAATCTAGGTACTCAAGTATATAAGTGGAACGGAAGACATTTATAGACACAAATACTTTATATTTGCTAGTTGAATTGATTTATAATTAATTTAGTGAGAATAAAATCTAAGAAGTAAATAAGGTATTAATTTGTGGCTCCTCTATGTTGATCTTTTGACTCTTGAATTTCATCTGTGTGAATACTTTGTTTTATTTTATTTTCTTAGCTGTTAGGTAATCAAAATAATCTTTGTTCTGACCTTAATTTGTCACTTTACTAATTTACTAATCTTCAACTCTGAGTTCTCTTTAAAGCCTCTAAAGCAGAAGAGATTTGAGTGATTCTGATTCTTATTAAAGGAATGTGAAGAGATTATCAAGTTTAGTTGGTCTCAAGCTTCAAGAGGTTCTCCATGCTTTAACTTCATATGTAAACTTCAAAGAAGTTTGGATGCTTTGTCCTCCAGGAGCAAGGGGACCCCTTTATCACCGTATATCTATACATTATTTCTACTATTGTGGTGTGATGTTTGATCTACCATCAGGAACAACAAAATCTTTGGAAAGGAATTATAACTGTGTAAATCAACATCATCTATTTCTCATCTCCTTTATGCCGATAATTTTCTCCTCTTCACGGAAGCTTCTACTGCTGGTTTCACAATTGTTAGTCAAGTTAAACAATAGTATAGCAAATTATCTGGTCTACTAATCAATTTTCAAAAATCCAGTGTAATTTTTAGTCCTTAAGTTTCTCATGCAGATAAACTTCGTTTATCAAGGACTATAAATATTCCTTTTGCTAGTAGGCTGGGTAAGTATCTTGGTACATGGTCGATTCTGGGAGGAAAAGGCTCATTATTTATCATCATGTTCTAAATGCAGTTGACTCCAGAACAGCTTTTGGAAATCTAAATTTGCTATCTCAGGCTAGTAGAGTTATCTTGATTAAATCAATCATGGCTACTGTCAATATTTATGTTTTGTCCCCCATTAAGCTGCCTCTAAATGTCTGTGAGCGAATTGACAGTAGATGCATTAATTTTTTCTAGGGGATGGATTGTTCTTCTAATAGAGTGCTCCTTTCTAGTAAAGATCACATGTTCCTTCCGACTAATCAAGGTGGTCTGAGTCTTAGGCCAATGGAGTTAGTAAATAAATCACTTTTGGCCAACCACCTTAAATGTAGCTCTTTCATCACCAACCACCTTATATGACAAGTTGGTGATGGTTCTTCAATTCCAATCAACCACCCAGTGTGGTGGCTCGATTGGGAATTCATCTAATATTAGAGTTGTTTCTGACCTACTTACAAATTTTCATTCTCAAAGCTCACGATGTTAGAATATTCCATTGGTCAGAAGTCTTTATTCAGGGCCAATAGCTGATTGTATCTTGTCTCTTCCTGTTTCAATTACTGATAGTAAAAATTCCCTCATTTGAACCAAAACCACATCAGGCTCTTATTCTGCCAAAGAGGGTTATTCAATACTTTTCAACAAATTTCTAAATCAATCAGGATATAATCCTTTTTGGAAATTCTTGTGGTCAATATCTTTGCCTTTTGGCTATCTTGAGGGCACATCATTTGCAAGTTAATATTAAGTCATGTCTTTTTGGATGTTCAGATGCAGAATCCTTTCACCACACCTTCTTTTCTTGCCGAGTAATGGACCTAATCTACCCTCCAAGTAACCACCCAGGAGCATTGGGCACCCTGAACTAACAACAGGCCCATATTTATACTCAAAGTAACCAAAGTGTTTAAAAAATACCCCGAGTAGACGGTCAATCACGTTTGACCGTTAATATACCCATGTGGCCACCACGTGGGTTAAATTTTTGCCACGTAGGATCAATGGACCTAATATACTCTCCAAGTAACCACTCAGGAGCACTGGACACCCTGAACTAACAATAGGCTCATATTTACACTCAAAGTAACCAAAGTGTTTAAAAATTACCCCCAGTGGACGGTCAATCATATTTGACCATTAATCTGCCTGGCTACCACGTGAGTTAAATTTTTGCCACGTAAGATATGTCATGTGGGCCCACATATAAAAAACAATTCCCACTGGGGTTGGGGCGGTGATTGTGTTGGGGGGAGGGGTGAGGCTGTTTGGAAGTGATGAAGAGAGGGGGAGGGAATTGTTTTTTATTATATGTGTGCCCCACATGACATATCTTACGTGGAAAAAATTCAACCCACGTGGTAGCCACATGAGCAACAGATTAATAGTCAAACGTGATTGACCATTCACTAGGAGTATTTTTTAAACACTTTGGTTACTTTGAGTGTAAATATGAGCCTATTGTTAGTTCAGGGTGGCCAGTGCTCCTGGATGGTTACTTGGAGGGTCGATTAGATCCATTACCTTTATCCCACGTGACATAAATTTAAATCATGTGGCGGCCACATGGACAGATTAACGGTCAAACGTGATTGACCGTCTACTCGGGGTATTTTTTTAAACACTTTGGTTACTTTGAGTGTAAATATGGGCCTGTTGTTAGTTCAGGGTGCCCATTGTTCCTGGGTGGTTATATGGAGGGTAGATTAGGTCCATTACCCTTTCTTGCCATTTGGTTAGAGCGGCTTGGTTTGGTTATTTTTCCATGTGTCCCCCATCTTATTTGCCTTTAAATGACGTGTTAATGTGGCTTCCTTATCTCAAACAAAGATGATGAGGTTCTCTTTTTCAAATGACATTTAGAGGAAGCGTAATCAAGTTGCTCATGGAGGTCGGGTCTCTCGTCCACATGACATAATAAAAGATTCTCAGTCAATTATAGTTTTTTTAGCTCTTGCATTTCAGGAGAAGACTAATGTGATAGTTCACCAAGCTTTTGCTGCCCCTAATTTCTCACTGCCCTTAATTTTTATTGATTTGATTTAATTCATATAAATTATTTTTTTATAAGGCTAAGGTATACTTTTGGTCTCTTATGTTTGCATCAAGTTTCAATTTAGTCATTTATGTTTAGAAAGTACCCTTATAGTCCTTTTTTGTTAACACCGTTAGTTTAACTTAACGGAAAATGCTAACTTAACAATTTTAAATGCTTATTTTATAATGAAAATGGACCAAAAATGATAAATTTTGAAAATATAAGAATATTTACACTCAAATATTTTGATCTGAACATTTTTCAGTATATAATAACCATTGAAAATTGTTAAGTTAACATTTTCCGTTAAGTTAAACTAATGATGTTAACAAAAAAGGATTAAAAGTGTACTTTCCGAATATAATGGACTAAATTGAAACTTGATGCAAACATATGGGATCAAAAGTATACTTTAGCCTGTTTATAAAAATCAGTATCATAAGTTGATTAAGTTTTAAAAACACCCAATATATCAAATAGTAAAAGATATAGAGTGGGTGAAAACTCAAGGTTGTTCAGAATATATGTTAATGGATTAGAAATAACAGAAGTTTCGGCCAATGGTAATCATTAGAGAAAGATAGAAAATTTGTATACATAAGTTTTCACGAAGAATGCATCACAAAATGGATGAGAAGGAAACCAAATTGTGTCTTATACAGGCGGGAGTTCAATATATCTCTGATTTGAATTATGTAACATCTCAGCTCCTCGCTCTCGAAATTGTGCACTTTGTGGAATTATCACCTCTCACGGCTTTAAAATGCGTCGTCTCAAGTCTGACTCTGATACCATCTGTAACTTTAAATAAATTATTTCTGTAACAAAAGTGGCCTAATCATACTTTATAAGGGTAGTGAGAGGTGAGACGATGCATTTTAATTAATTGTGGACTATTGTAGCTGCGGATTTGTCCAGAATCCACAGTATTCATCTCCTTCTTTTTCACTTTTTTTATAAAATTTTTATTATTTGAATATCTAGTCATATTTACAAATCAGTTGTGATGTCATGATAATTAACGGTGTTAGTGTCACTTAAGATGATTTAGCGTTTTGAAATGGTTCAGAAACTAACTGTTATAAACGGTACAAACTTTAAGGATTAAAACAAACTGTTTTAAATTTTAGGGACTAAAAGCAAAATTGGGTAAAACTGGAAGGACTAAAAGTTATGTTAACCCATTAAATTTACTTTATGGTAGCAATTATATGTGTTATGTTGCCGGTTAAGCAGGTTAGAAGTTAGCATATCCTAATTTTTTTTTGAACTGAGCATATCCACTTTAGCAAATATTGTGTCTTTAATTGAAAGTATAGTCAAGATAATCAAGAAATAGTAAATATCTAATACTCTCTTTGGTCCTAAATATAAGACCTAGTTGACTTTTTTTGGAGAGATTAAGGTTGCAAAATAGGTTATTAAATAAGGGTCAGACTTAGGTCCAGTGCAATAGGTCCATTTTGTCCAGTTCACCAATTAAATCATGCCACGTAATCTCACACAATAGTCCCTTTCTCTTTCTACTCCCTTCCCTCTCACGTCTCACCCTTCCTTCCCTTTCTTCCCTCTTCTAGATTCTTCTCACCCATTCATCATCAAAACTCAAAAACTCAAACTTTCTCTAATCGTACATCTGATTTTGAAATAGAGAGATCAAAAGCATGTATGTTTCAAACAAAACCTGAGAAATCACAGTCACCCACGCCCTTCTCCCTCCTCACCTATTTCTAAAATCAATAATCATCGTTCAGATTTTTTCTTTGGCTTTGGAAATAAATTATGTGGACTTTGAAAGGAGAACTCTGATTCACATAATGTGGAGATTGCAGTAGAAAATGGGAGAGATGATGAACTTGGTGTTGTGGTGGATGAGAGACCAATGTCTCGGTGTTTCAAACTGAAGGGGAAGGGTTGCTGGAGAGAGAAGATTGGAAGGAGGATGAGAGAGAGAGACATAATGATGATGTGGCGGATTTCTATTGGTGAACTGGACAAACTGGACCAAATGCACTTGACCTAAGTTTTTTCCATTAAATAATGAGATATTTGATATATTTATATTATCCATTAGTTTATAGGTCAAATAGACTAGTTTAAGGAGAAAAAATTAGGTAAATCAATTTATAATAAACTTAACTTGTTCTTTTAGGATTTTCCAAAAAAAGTCAATTAGGTCTTATATTTAAGACCAGGGGGAGTATTATAAATCAACTTCTGACAATAATTCTCAAGAATGATTTTAGAGTTCAATGAATTCATCATGTTTCAACACTAAAACTTGAACTGTTATTCACTTTGAACATGATAATCTTGTTAAAAGCTTCATTATGATTTTAATTTGTATTACTCCCTCCGGTCCTAAATATAAGACCTAATTGACTTTTTTGAAAAATCCTAAAAAAGCAAAATAAGTTAATTATAAAATTGATTTACCTGATTTTTTCACTTAAACTAGTTTATTTTACTTATAAACTAATGGATAATCTAAAAATATATTAAATATGTCATGATTTAATAGACTATTTTGCAACCTTAACATCTCCAAAAAAAAGCCATCTAGGTCCTATATTTAGGACCGGAGGTAGTATATCATAAGAAGCACATACTCCTTGGGGGCGCAGTGAAACATCAGATTATATGGGCCAATCTAAAGTTGATTTCCTACTATGGGTTGCAGTGAAATTTTCCCTTTTCTAAATGCTTTAAGGGTTTCAGTCAAGAAAATTTTCTTTAGGGTTTTTCTATTTAAAAATTTCTTTAGGTATGAGGGATTTAGGGAGCACGGCAGGGAGAGACTCGATTGGCCCCTCAAATAGGCGCACATTAAACCTCCCACCTTGACCACCGGGAGTAAATTTTAAATGATTAAAGAAATGAGGTTATGGTGCTGTTCAAAATATAGTTTTTTTTGAAATGAGTTGTTCAAAATATAAGATGTAAGATAAAGGAGCAAGAAATATTAATTAAAAAAAAATTATCCCGTCTTTTCTAATCTTTATAAATATACTCCCTCCGGTCCTAAATATAAGACCTAATTGACTTTTTTGGAAAATCCTAAAAAAGTAAAATAAGTTAATTATAAATTGATGATTTACCTAATTTTTCCCTTAGACTAGTTTATTTTACTTATAAACTAATGGATAATCTAAAAATATATCAAATGTGTCAAGATTTAATAGTCTATTTTGCAACCTTAACCTCTCCAAAAAAAAGTCGATTAGGTCTTATATTTAGGACCGGAGGTAGTATATCAATAGAATGTCCTCCCACCCGATTTCCCTTTCCACCCCGGTTACCAAGCATACCTGTAATGAGTTTATTAATTAGGTATTCAAGTTTTCCACCATTCAATATTCCACCTGAATTGATTATTATATATTGTTATATATATGTTTTGAGTATTTATATATTTTGTGTGACTCTTTTGTTGATTTTTTATTAACATTTACATATTCATAATTGGTTATTTATGGCTAATATTTATGTTTTTTTATTATTTTAATATCTTTGGGATGATGTTGTAAAGTCGATCAAATGAGGCAAGTTAGAAAGGGTATTAAGTCACGGTTCACATGTTAACCTCTTAATCTTTAATGAAAGATCATTCACTCAAGAAAATGAACGATCAGAAACTTAAACTTCGAAAACAAAATATTTTGGACGGCACATAAGGGCCTATTTGAATACATTTTCAAAAGCTATTCTGGTTCCCAAACCTAGGTTTCAGACAAAGACATCCAAACACTCAATTTTTTTAGATAAGCTATATTGAGAAGAAAAGTTAGGTTTGAGTTCCAAAAGCTATTTGGAGATAAACTACATTTTTCTCCTTTTTCAGCTAAAAGTATCGATCTCTCATTTAGTAAAAACACTTATTTCAAATAAAAGAAATATGAAAAGCTATTCATCATAACTATTTTTCACAAAAACTATATTCTACTCAAAATTTATTCTTAAAAGCTATTCTCAAAAAGCTTAAAATCCAAACATTCTCATTTCATCAAAAACTATTTTTCAGAAAAACTATTCTACTCAAAAGTCATTCTAAAAAGCTATTTTCCCAGAAGCTATTTTCCAGAAACTGAATCCAAACAGGCCCTAAGACTATTTGAGCATCACAATTGCAGAAATTTTTGTTGAGATAAAAAAGTTAGTAAATTAGGGACACACTTTCTCTTGTTCAAAAGGAAAGAGATGGAATATACAATTGATAAAAATTTCAAAAAGAAATACATAATTGAGTTACACCACATGTGATAAACATATAATAAAAACTCTCAAAGAGTTACTAAATACTAATCAAATCATTACAAGAAATGAATGGAGAGAGAGATGATGTTCAGGAAATGGTTGGCGTCTTGGAGGTCGATTCTCACAACCTTAAGTTTTGCGAATAGCCGCTGGGGTTTTCAGTTTAGGAGAAAGATATAAATATAATGCAATGAATTTGAGGGTGCAATTTAGGTTTTTCTTTAGGAAAATCTCAATTAAATACCTTTTGAATTCTAAAATCATTCTAACTAGTTGAGTAGAAGAATTATCTAATTGAGTAGAGACATTTACTATTGAATATTTCTTTTCTGTGATTTTGAAATTTATAAGTAATTTTTTGTCATTTCCCCTTTTCTTTTTATTCATTTAGTTTATACTTGGGCTTATATGATTTATTTTCAGCATTTATTAATTTCAAATTGGGCTGCCTAGTTTTTTTAAACCTGCTCTGGGTCATAAGTTAACTCTGGATCCCGAATCAATATCTTGTTGAAAGCAGCTTGATCTGGTTAAAGTATTAATATGCTAGTAAATTGTTTGATATAGTTTAAACATTTTTAAAGAGCTAGTAGATGCTTTAATGAGGATGATTGATCAGATAGTATGGAGCTCATCAAAAAGAGGGGGAAATGAGAGACTAAATAGAAGTAATTAAAGAATTTGTTGATAAGACCTTTTGATTAATAATTCATAAAAAATATTAGTTGTGATAAAACAAAATATCTTTTTATAATCCATGTAGCTTATCCCACTATAAGTCTCTGTTATTGCTGTTACTTCCATTGAAATTAACTCTTTTAAAGTTACATCTTTTGAAAGTGTCTTCTATTTTATTTATGTACCCTCTCCAACCCAATACTTATGAATTTTGTTGATAGATAGTTTAATTTATTCCCCCAGAATAACATCATACTGAGTACGTACGGATCTAAATATATAAGTATATAACACACTTATAGATCATATATCAAAATTAAGAAGAAGAAAAAATAACTTATCAAATTTTCCTTGACAGAAAAAAATCAATTTTGCAATATTCAACTGTGCACCATATATTTCATCTTTCTCGAATATTTAAAGTATGTCACTACAGAATAAGAGTAAATTTAAATATGAAATGGTAATTACTCAAAAAATCTTTATATTATACAGCTTATATTACGGATCAGTTTAAGTTTTGTTCCAGAAATATCATTATTTTTAATTAATTGGCAGAGGGGCTCCTTGATTTTAGGGTGAACTAACTTTGTCCTAATGAACTAACTTTGTCCTAATTAAAGGGCTGAGTTTGCCAGCCATGTGCTTCATTCTTTCCTAGAAGATTGGGTATCGCATTAGATGTTTTCATCCAACAAATATAATGTACCTAATTTTACATCTTAAATCTTGTCTCTGACTCTTCTTAGATTCCAATAAAAAAGCGAGATAGGTCCAAAGCTGAATATTCCCAAATCCCAAGTTCTGTGAACTCGACCATGCATGTTGATAGATAGTGCCACATTTTGTTTCCTTTTTGTTTGTATCAACTATTAGCTTCCATTTATTTTCTCCTAGCTACTTATTTTTTAAATATTAAAAAATTAAAAATATTTAATTATAGTATAGATTACATGACACCTCGGAAATATTATATGGATTATTATATTCTACATCATTTTACAAGTAATGCGAGTTAGATTAAAGAAAAATAATAAGTTTTAGAGATGAAATGAAAAACAAAAACCTTTATATTTATGAATAAATATCAAGATTAATTTTCTTGTATATTTTAAACCGAAGTTGCATTTTTGGTTAATAGCAGTATATTGCAATTCGATAAACTATGATTTGAATCTTGTACAGAGATATTTTAATATTTAGTGTTCTATACTAGTATATCAAATAGTATTGAGTAAAAAATCAAATAGCACTTCCCTCTATCGAAAACAACGATGAGAAAATGATAAATAAATACTTTCCAATTTCAAAATCTCAATAACAACTTTACAATAGGCAATAAAAACTTCATGATAGACATAAACAATAATTAACAACTTAAAGAGGCTAAGTTGACATTTTAAAATGGGAAGAGATTTATTTGTCATTTTTGCTTAAAAGATAGTTACGTTCAAATAATAAAACAAATCAATCAACATTGGCACATACATATTATAACTTACATAAAAAAAATCAATCAACATTGGCACATACATATTATAACATTCTAATCTTCGTTATATGCTCAGATTTAAAATTAATGATTTCGATCACCATCTATGGTCATTGGTGTTGCGAGTCGTGTTCGATTAGTATTAAATTTGACAAAGAATAATAGCTTTAAAACTCTTAAACTTGGTATCGGAAATGCAGTACTGGTTCGGACTTTCCTACATACGCAATCCATTCATCATATTCAGTTATTCACTCTATATTATTCAATTTAAAACTCATTTTTACCTTTCAATTGATCACGTTGTTCTTTTCGCCTATGTTAGTGTATATTTTCTATATAGTTTACAATTTTGTGTAAATTACTTTACTGATAAATGTATATATAATTTATTTTCGTTTTGTAATTCGTTACTCACAAAATTATTAATGTCATGTTTGATGAGCTAATATTTTTCCAGCTAGATTTAATACTTGTTACTCCCAAAAGTTATTCCTTACTAGACTGATAAATTCTTTTTATATTAATTGTTGTAGTCATTTATGGAGTTAAAAATTGTTATTTTTTAAGACTATTATTGTCATTTCATTTTTAATTAGAAACATTTAGATAATGTCTGCTAAAAGGAAAAAAGACAATGAGTAAAAACCCTAAAAATAACATAAACCAACATATTTAGGAGGAAAGTCATTGCTACTAAGAACACTACCACCCACATCAATCCTTTGCCATAATTTGTGATAGAAAAAACTATTATCAGCAATAAAATCATCTTGAGTAGTGGGTTTTCAAAGAATCATATCAAAGGATTCACATCTTTTATCTACAATAAACCAATAAAAGTGGTTTTTGAAAATTCACCATAAACATATCTCACAGAAATAAAATAACTTACAAACACGAACATTAAATATGAAGATTGAGTTGAAGAAACTCTTGATGTTGCCTCAACCCTCAAAAATCACCATCATAGAAAAAAAAAGGAAAATACAAGCAGATTAATGTAAAATACAAACATATCCTTCACTAGTTAGAACTAGGGAGAGAGATATCATAGAAAAAACTCGCACAACGATGAGAGAAGAGTTTCCACAGCCTTAAAAGTCAAAGAAAAAAGGGAGAAAAAGAGCCCACTTTAAACACACACACACATGCGCACACACATACATGCTCCCTCGTGTCCTTATTATAAGTCCACCAACAATTTTTTTCACATACCAATAAAATTGGTTAAATGTATTTAATTTGTCCTGTAATTCAAGTAACTCTCAATACTACCCCCAATAATTACACTTATTTTCAAAACTATTAACTATTACTCTCTCCTACAACCCCCATCAAATATGAGTATATATGGAAAAAATAATTAATGTACATTGAAAAACATGAAGTGACTTATAAAAATGACCAAGAAAATGGTGGTTGGTGACTTATATTAAGGATTAGAGGGAGTATATCATTGGTTTTTACATTTGAATCGCATTTTTATAATAACATGCAAACCAAGAAAATGTTGAAATTTAACTTATATATAAAAGAAGTTTACTTTATTTGTTTAGATCTGACAAATCTCTATATTTATTTGGTTTTCATGTGTATACTTGACGTTATTAACATTTGGAATATGCAAAATTTGTACATGTTTCGGGATTTTAGTTTTAAATTTCAAATTTTGATTTAAGAATTATAACGATCAAATAAAAAGAAAAATAAAAGAATACATACATTGTTTTATGTTATTAATATTATTATCAGTATTTCCTACCATTTCATTTTAGTTTTTGTTTTTTTATTATAGGAAAGCAACCCATGAAACAAAAAATAAAAGCAAAAAGTAATAAAAAGGGAAAAAAAACGAAAAAAGAAAAAAGAGGAGGCATACATTACACATACAAAAACCCTAGCCTCCAGAAATAAAAACGAAGACAAAGAGGAAGTAATAATACTAATAAATAATTAATGGTCACGAAAGGCTGCTCTCCACAGTGTTAATCATATCTTAAAAGTTACAACTCATATACTAATTGGTAATAGATATTAAATTAAATTTGAGGAATATAAAGTTCCGATTAAAAAATTTTACCATGTGATCTTTGGGGGGTTATAGGGGCTACAGTACAGTTGTCAACCTGACCGCATCCACCGACATATATATGAGAGTATGAAAAATTAAATCTAGTACATTTCATTATTCAATACTTTTTAGTTTGGTGAAAATGTTTTATAGACTGAAAAAATAAATTATTTGCTTACCTTTATAAATATATTAACCTCTCTTGTAATTTGTATATAGGAAGAAAAGTGAAAAACAGTATATGGTCCTTTCAGTTCTCTCATTTTGATTAGAGTTTCTCAATTTGAGAGAAGAGGTTTAGGTCTTTTTAAATTTCATTTTTTAAAAATATTAATCCATATAATTAATTTAACAAGGTAGGGCCGGGAGAGATAAACCAAATGTCTTGTTTGAGTTTTTACTGATTTTTTTTCGGCCAAGAATTTTTACAGATTAATTACTAATTTTGTTCCAATCTATACGTAGGGCCGGGAGAGATCGAAAATTTTAGTCTTACTCATAAGTTCCTTCGTTAAATTATATATATGAATCTATATAAGTTTACACCTAAATTTTTATTATGTTTTTACTTTATACTTTATTCTTACGGTATAATGTATGGTGCGATGTTGGTTGATTTTAAGTAGTATCAATGAAATTTAAATTTTTTTGAGTCCATAAAACATGTTGAAAGTAACATATAAGTAGGATGATAAGAGTATATGAATTTACCATAACTTTAATTATTTATTTAGTTTTTAAAATAAAGAAAAACATTGACTGTACAATGATGAGTCCAAGTCCAACTATTGTATTGGGTCATAATAGTCCGAATCCATCAAAGTCTAAAGAAAGAATGAGTTGAATTGTTTTAAGCTGTTGAAAGAACTGGACCGAATCGGATGGTTGGACCGGTCCAACCGTCGAACGCTTCACATTTCGTCTCAACGGTTATCCGGTCCAATCATCGGTTTTAGCGGTTTGACTGTGTTGAACTATGACCCGAAGCCTTTTTCGGCTCGACTTCCAGTCCGACTTTTACAACATTGGTTTTAAGAAGCACCTTACTTTCCTCAATTTTTTGCCGGCATTCTTTACTCCTGAACTAGAATTTGTCCCCCTTCTAAACTTAAATTTCCTTTTGTTCTAAATATAGGGTCTATTTAAGGAGAATATTAATCTTAATTCTAATTATCAGACTTCTTTTCATCATTATTAGCTTTTTGCATATCCCTATCAATGCTTCTCAATAATAGACAACCAAGTAGAGGGTGTTCAAGGGACAGGTCGTCCTGTTCTATCCAAAAAACGGGATTCACAATGTGATTCTCAAACCCGTGTTTAGTCTCGTTCCAAATTCTATCCTGAATTTTTTTTCCAAATTTTGAAACAGTTGTTGTTGCTAAACAAAATGGACTTTTTGACATGGAGCAAATAAAGAAATGAGCCCAATTTCGGGATCCGGATTTTCTCAGCGGCCTTTTTTCTCAGCGTCTCTCAGCGTCTCAATCATGGTCGTCCAAAATGATCCAATTAATTAGGACACATGTTCCGCCAACACCCAATCCCTCCCCTCATTTTCCTTTACCATCTCTATCACCGTTGACAGTTCTCCCTCCTGCGTCCCTCTCTTTCTTGCTCCACTGTTCATGTGTGACGCGACTGATTGTGGTTGTTCTGAAATACTTCATATCCATATGCCATTATAATCTTTTGTTTTGAACAAATCTGCCATTATACTTTTAATTTGTTTCAGAAATTAAATCATAAACTGAGAATAAGCAAGTATTTACAAAAGCAGAGAGAGTGATGGTCCCCACTATGGCACATCCCCTTTTCATGGATTCCTCTTCTTCTTCATTTTCATCTGCGTCATTGCTTCCTCCCTATGGCTTTTTTTTTAACTGAAACCTATGGCATTACTTATTTTGATTGATGCTCATTTAAATACAACAATAAATGACATCGAGTATGAGTTCAGAGAAGAAAGACTTGAATGATGAAGAATCAAAGTAAAAAAATCACGATCCTGCAGGAATGAGTTCTAGTCCGACTCCATTAGATCTGAATGGAGAAAGGGAGAGAAGAAGTGCCATTGGGAGAGAAGTTCAGATCTGAATGGGAGAGAGAGAAATGAATTGAGAAGTAGTTAGGAATGGGAAAAAACTTACTCAAGTACATGACCTCAATTACATCCATTAAGCCAATAAGAATTTGACACATGTCCAACTAACCCACACCACTTTTTCCTTCTTTTCTCTCTCCTCCATGTGTTAGTTGTGTAAGGGGTTAGTTGGACATGTGTCAAATTCTTATTGAGTATTGGATGTAATTGAGGTCAAGTACTTGAGGTAAGTTTTTTCCTTAGGAATGGGGGAGAGATACGCTGAGGTGAGGTGTAGGAAAGTGTAAACATGTGTCTCCTTTTTTGAGCGGTTGGATAATTTTGTACGGCCATGATTGAGATGCTGAGAGACGCTGAGAAAAAAGGCCGCTGAGAAAATCAGGATCATTTCGTTCCAAAAATACAATATAATAAATAAGCTAAAAAATAACCATAAGAAATATTTTTTTAAAAAAGTAATTAACCAAAAATATATGAGAAATATTTTAGCATATTACAAAATATATGGGCTTGGCAGTAACTTCTTTAAAAACTATGCAAAAGATAAGAAAAACGTGTTTCTATTTAAGAGAATGATATAAGTAGTTAATATTTCTAAAAGAAAAAGTTAACAAGAATATAAATTTCACGATAAGAATATAGATCGGTATAAGCTTGTCCCATGTCCCGTCCTAATATTAATTTTCCCATCTCAATTTGTCTTGTTACGAAAGTTTTCGTGACGAGAATGATCAAGATAGGGATAGGATGACTGGGATGGGACACATTTGAAAACCACTCCCTACAAGCATGAGAGGGAGGGCGTAGATAATAGTAGATTGTCATGATACATTGATTAATATAATGTGATTATTTCAACAAATTAACTATCATTCTTAATCCTATCAAGTTAATTAAATATGTCTTATATTCAAGAAGTATAATATAGTTTTACGCATGATAAGTTTGATAAACTCTATCAATATATTTCTCCATAAAAAGAAAAGCTTTAAATTTTATCCATTCTATTTTAAAATTTAATAAATAGTTTATTTCAATCCTTATTTAATTTTCACTCTTTATGAAAAATTAAAAATCTGTGAAATAATTAATGAAAAAAATAGATTGACATGATTAATGATATTATTTATAAATAAGATAACATAATCGTTTTTTGTCTAATAAATTAGATAACATAAGAGGAATGGTAATTTAAATAACAGGGGAGTAGTTTATTTTGGCCCTCATCAATTGACCTATTAATGGTGTTCAAATGATTATAAATCAAATCATTTTTAAAAGAGTATTTAAGAAAATCAATACTTATTTTTTCAATTCAATTTACTCCTACGTCGGACTGAAACTGTGAAAGATATTTTTCTTTGATTTTCCTTTTAAGCGGGACCACCACTTCAATTGATGGGGTAATTTATTACTTATTTCGTGGGATCCACTAATTATGGACTTGGGGGCTGCCTTTTTCAAAAGTGATCCCTCTGATTTTTAAATAATTTTTTTTGGAAGAATTGTGTTTATTATTTTTTTCTCCCCATTAATATTTAAATCACTTTTAGTTAGTCAAAGTCCATTAATATTCATATTAGCCTGAAGTCTTGGACTGTCATTTTTTTTTAACAATGTAACCTCACTCGCGTGTCAAGTGAGACTAGTTCTATATAGGGGGTAGATAGTTGACTTGTGAATTTGCTTTATTCGCAAGAGTTAGAGATCAAGATGCCGTCGTCGCAAAACCCTACCATCTTCTTCATATTTCCTTAATGAGAATTTATGGGTATACAAGAATCGTCATCTGTAGAAAAATCATTGAGTAGTGGTTGTTGAAATAACCATCCAAAAATATCCACACCTCTTATCGGCAATAAACTAATCAATTTGGTTTTCAAAAGGCCTCCATGAGTAGATCTCACATAAACAAAAATACCCACAAAACTAATACATAAAATGAAGATTGTGTAGAATAAATTCTTATTGACATCGAAACTCTCGGACCATTATATTTAGCAAAGACATGCCACCAAATCATTTGAAAACAAAAGAAACATTAAAGAAGACAAATAAAAGTTATAGATAGATACCTGGTTCCTTCCGATCCAGGCAAGAACCGGGTAAGGAGACGCCGATGAAAAAACGCGTACAAAAACGAGAGAAAAGATCTCACCACCACCCTAAAAGTCAGAGAGAGCGAGAGTAGATAGAGCCAACTAATAGTACTATGTTTATGATTAGAGCTGGGATTTCGGGCCAGCCCGATTTAAACGGGCTGGCCCGACCCGACCCGAAGTACAAGCAGGCTGGCCCGTTTCCAACCCGAAACAATTTGGGTTGAGATTTCTCAACCCAACCCGAATTGGGGCGAAAACGGACCAGCCCGCTTTTAAAATAGACTGCTCCTCATTCTCTATCTTCTCCAATTGCCCCTTTCATCTGCAGACCACCCCCATTCATCTCCTTCCCACCCATTAAATACAAATCCCTCCCAATCCCTCCCCAACTCACCCCATAAACAAAAGTATAAATCGATGTGTCATCCAAACATTGACACATCATCAAGTGATTGCCTTTATTACTTACTGTCCATCAACCTCCCACTCCCTACTAAACTCCATTTTTTAATCCCACCAATACTGTTCACCCATCATCACCCTCGCAAAATCTCACGCCCAACAAAAATAATGGCGGAGTCACAACAAAGGTTTGAGAAGAAAGAAACAGCACCAATTGCTTGTTTATGATTGCTCACGAGTTCGGTTGTGGGGGCAGGCGGTGGTTTATGAGTATTTTGTGCATTTTTTTTAAAAAAAAAATATTCGGGCCAGCCCGTTTTAGAATCGGGCTGGCCCGAATATAGCCCGCATATTCGGGCTCTCAACCCGTTTTCAGCCCGAATTATACGGGCTCAACATTTTCAACCCGACTCTTTTTTTTAAGGGCGGGTTCGGGTTGAGCCCGCCGGGCTGGGTTGAAAGTCCCAGCTCTATTTATGATCAAAGGGAATAGACTCATTACTTTTAATGAGTCTCACTAAATTCCCATTTTATTATATTTCAAATCCCCATTTAACAACCTAATTAAGGAATGCCATATAACACAATCATAATCATAATTCCTCAACGGATGATGCCATCTAAGTGAGGAGTACCACCTAAAACACAACATTACAATCAACACACGTTAGGTCGCATTCCTTACTTTTTGTCCTTATTATAAGTACTAATTTTTTGTCCTAAAACACAACATTACAATCAACATCTAAGTGAGTCTGTTAAATACTCGTTCTGATCCTTATTATAAGTCACTAATTGTTTCTAATTTTTTGTCCTTAAAATAAGTCACTAATCACCACATTAAATGTTTTTTCCCACTTTTACCCTTGTTATTAATAAGTATTCAAAATTGAAAATATGAAACACATCATTTAATGAACGGTGAAGTTGGAAAAAGTGGAAAAGTAAACATGAATTTTAAGACCCAACTACCATTTCTTGGTATGCGAAAAATAGATAGTTGATGACTTATTATATGGACTGGAGGGAGTATCAAATCGGATTATTTTTCCCTCTAAAAATTAGTATCTCACTTAAATTTATTACATCATTAATCGAAACTAGGACAGGAAAACAAGAGGCGGGCGCAAGATTTGGAAAAGTCATAAAAAAAATAAAAATAGGGAACAATAATAATAAAAAATAGTCAATTTATCAAATTTTTTTTCAACTCTTTCGTCGTCGTTCATTTCATCATCTCCTTCCTGTCATCTTCAAACAAATCTTTGCCTTTTTATAAATTCAAACCCATTTCACTTCTTCTCCCATTCTCATTTGCTTCCTTTATT
Organism: Mimosa pudica; assembly: GCA_029929735.1. Classification (NCBI taxonomy): domain Eukaryota; kingdom Viridiplantae; phylum Streptophyta; class Magnoliopsida; order Fabales; family Fabaceae; genus Mimosa; species Mimosa pudica. The sequence goes on along the minus strand of JAKELP010000023.1, from coordinate 9,849,030 downwards.
CCCCTTTCTCTCTCTGCAATAATACTCTGTTTCTTTCCTCAATCTCACAAAGCCACATTAATTGAATGGCTCCTTCCACACCATCAGGTGCTTTTTCATCCATACCCCACATGTTTATATGGGTTCAAACTTTACGTTGTTAGCTCAAAGATCGTTTCTTTTTTGATTTGCTTATGTGGGTTTTCTTCATGCATGTTCCATATATACACGTTTGTTTTTTTTTTGTTGCTGAATCATGTTTTAGATCTTTGTTTCATTGATTTGTTTTATGCATGCGTCATGCTTTCGTGTGTTGGTGTTAGATTTTCTGTGTGAATAGTAACGATCACGTCATGTTTTGAAAAAAACTTCTTGTGGCGTGTGATTTCCATCCTTGCATGGATGTAAAGATAGCTATGATGGTTATTGGAGATCAGTATTTGTGTGATTCTAAAACTTTGATTAGATTTGGGGTTATTAAGATTCATTTCTGATTTGATTTGGGGAAATAGTTGATTTTTTTATTCAACTGGGATTGAAAAATAGATAGATATATAGATAGATGGATGGATAGATACATCGATTGAATCTCGGTTTTGTGATCTAACATAGTTGAAGATTGCATTTGGAGATGATATTGGTAAATTAAAAACAGAAAAGTTTGAATGAATAACTTGTGTATGCTGTAGATTCCAAGGACATGCTGTAGCATTGTTGTATGTTTATGTTATGTTAAAAATGTGGTTAAGAAAATCATCCTGTGTGAAGATCACAACTTTGCTTCTTGTTGGCTTTGTTTGTTCCACAGGGAAAAACATGAGTGTGAGGACATGTTTTGTGTTTGACTAGAGCAAAAATTTCTAGTTGATACTGATTTTCTTAATTTTTGTAACATAATTTTGTGAATATATATTTCATTAGGAACTGTGTTGCTCGTATATTTTGTGTTTTTAAATGACTGCATAATTTTAATGCCTCTAATCTTCTGGGCAAATCGTTTCAGTCTTCTTGAACGATTGCTTTTTATTAATTATGAATATATTTTAGTTGCCTTGTGCACCAAGCTCAGGAAGATGGAAAAATTTCTTCCATGAACGCCATAATAATCTAAATTATATATCCCAGAAAGCTGCCTTCTGTAAAACAAATGAAGCTATATAAGTGGCTTGGTCATATAATGATGTGACTTGAATAGACTATAATTAACTTTTCTGCATTCATTTATAATGCAATTATTTATGTGGGCTTAACGGTACTGCTCTCGTACAGCTAATGGAGATTGCAAGGAAAAAGATTCGCTGGTTGTTTCCTTTGGTGAAATGTTGATTGACTTTGTACCAACAGAATCCGGAGTTTCACTTGCTGAAGCACCTGCTTTTAAAAAGGCTGCTGGTGGTGCTCCTGCTAATGTGGCTGTGGGCATATCTAGACTTGGAGGTTCATCTGCTTTTATGGGCAAGGTATAGTAAGGCATCCAAGTCTGTTGATCCTGTTGGTTGCATGAATTTTTTGTTATCTTTTTTAATTATGATGTCTTTGTCATAGGTTGTGTGTGTTAGACTCAATATTTTTTTCTTTGAGAATTTTGCATGCGCATTTAGACTCAAGTTTAGACCTAAGCATGTTGCTATTTGTCATGTAGGTTGGAAAGGATGAATTTGGGTATATGCTGGCAGATATTTTAAAGGAGAACAATGTTAATGTAGCTGGCGTGAGGTTTGATGCTCATGCAAGAACTGCTCTGGCTTTTGTTAGTCTTAAAGCTGATGGTGAGCGTGAATTTTTGTTTTTCCGCCATCCAAGTGCTGATATGCTTCTTCATGAGTCAGAACTTGATCAAAATCTTCTAGAGCAGGTTCATATATGTTTTCTTTTTTTTCAATGTCTGACTTAAATGTGGCCCAATATTTGTTCTATATGTTTTGATATATGTCACATTGTTTGTAGGCTAAAATCTTCCATTATGGTTCCATTAGCTTGATTGATGAACCATGCAAGTCTGCTCATCTTGCTGCCATGAGTATTGCCAAGAAATCTGGTGCTATTCTATCTTATGACCCAAACTTGAGGTTGGCCCTATGGCCTTCAGAGGAAGCTGCTCAAAAGGGCATCATGAGTATATGGAATGAAGCAGATATAATTAAGGCATAGTATACATTAATGTTTAATTCTTATACTACAATTCATTATTTGGAATGAAGAGCATTTTGACATCTCCCATCCTCAATATTACGGCTGATTTGGCGATTTTATGTGTCTGCAGGTAAGTGGGGATGAGATTGAATTCTTGACAGGGGGAGATGATCCTTTCGATGATAATGTCGTGTTGAACAAGCTTTTTCATCCAAATCTCAAGCTTCTAATTGTTACTGAAGGATCAGAGGGGTGTAGATATTATACCAAGGTAGACTTGTCAAAATCAAGTATCCTCATATAAGGGGACAAAGCCAATCAGCTATTCATTTGATTTACTCTTAAATTGATTCACCTTCCTAATCTACATTGAGTTGACAAAATTCATTGATATAGAGGTTCCTCTTTGTGCTGTCCATACTCTAAGAAGTCATGAGTATGCTTATATTTGTACTTAGGTTAAGCAACATAACATCTCTTGTTTGTTAATTGCACACATTCATTTTATTCTGATCACTCTTGTACAGGAGTTTAAAGGCAGAGTTGGCGGTGTTAAAGTTAAGTCCGTTGACACAACCGGTGCTGGTGATTCATTTGTCAGTGGATTGTTGTACAATTTAGCTTCTGACCTAAGCATATTTCAGGTATCTCAGATATGTACCAGAAATGATTGTCAAATAATTTGTCTCCTACATTTCACGCATTTGCACGATTCTTTTCTTGTTATTGCTTGTTTCTGATGGTGTTGTGGAAACCAGTATAAAAGTGAAGCAAAGAATTTCCCTAAATCATTTTTTAGAATGTATCAGAATCAAAACCAAAAGCACCATTTAATATTTCAAACACTGTAACTTCGGTACTCTCCTTTTCCCTATCTTGAACACTTGTAACATTTAAAATTCAAGTTAGAGAAACTACCATAACTGGTATTGAAAATTAGCATTAATTCAATAATAGAAAACTTCAGGCAACCTGATGACAACTCTAAATATGGTTCTGACAAGTCATAAAAGTTTTAACTTAGTAAGGTGTCATGCATTCACGCATTTCTGTGTGTCTGTGCAAAGAAAGAAAGGATGCACAATAGAATGTGATTGCATGTTTGGTCCACATCCCATGTTCATATACCATCATCTCTTTCTTTTCCAACCATATCGCTCTATGTGATAACACTACAGATATTTCTCTCTCTTTTCGGTCCTTTATGCAAGGACTTAGTTGTTTGCTACTTTCTGCAAATTAACATATTTATTGCATGTTGTAGGATGAGAAGAAATTACGAAAGGCACTGTACTTTGCCAACATATGTGGTGCCCTCACAGTAACACAGAGAGGGGCAATTCCGGCACTACCAACAAAAGAAGAGATTCTTGAATTCTTGCTAGAAACAGCAACAATTTAAAACCAGGCTGAGTTTTGTTTAGTCTTTTTGTAAAACATCAGTTACCATTTGATGTTATTGTTAAGCTATGTAGGGTGCAGGTCATGCTGATCTTTTTTGTATCTCTCTTTTTTGTCCTTCAAAATCTGCATTTCTATTATATAAACAAGTTTGGTTCAGTTTGCTCCATGCCCCTATTAGGTATTTTCCAATTCTTTTTCACAAACTTTCAAGGCACAATAAGATATAGTCAAAAGTTTCCTTGGATTTTGTACTTTCTGCTTTTTGGTGATTAAAATGAAATACTAATTCGCTTCTTGATTTGGATTATGGTTAGCATTTAAAAGAGGTTGCAGTCATACAACCATATCAAGATCTACTATATTATAACCAGTTGTGCAATTAAACATTGTTCCAAATATTTCTTCTAATTATCTAGCTGCTCATCTAATATAGAACAATTAGAAATGTTAGAAATAGACAAGTTGGTTCTGATGAAAGAAAGAAATATAAAATTTGGTTACACAAACTCATCGTTAATCTTTTAATTATGTTTATTTTATAAAAAAGACTTTTAATTATGGATGGTAGGGTGCATTTGTAACTGTTATAAATTATTCAATTTGTATCAATAATCAAATTTTCAAAGATTTCCATATATAAATCAAATTACGCTCAAAATGAGATAAGATAAGATAGAGCAAAATGAACCTTTCTGACAAACAAACATCCGTTGTATTTTTTTTTTTTATGTTTGGGCTTAACTCTAGGATGTACATTTGAGGTTTGAATTGGTTCAAATTCAGTCAGGTTCCTATGAACTTCAAACTAGGCTTACTTTTTATTTTTTGCCTTCTTCAAACTGATCTACTACTTATTGTCATACATCACTCGTTTCACCCCATTATTATTCTTTGTTGTGACGTTCTTCCAATTTTTCTTTTATTTTTCAGGCTTAAATATAGTTTTAATACTCCACAAAGTCTTATGAAATGGTTTATATTTGGATAAAAAACGGTTCTAAAAGGCAATCAATATAAAAGTATGTGTTACGGACGGAAATGTAATGCCATTTAGTGGTATTATTTTTACAGAATGATAAATTATATTTCTTATGTGAGTTATATTCAAGTAGTAACATTCCCAACTAAATCCCTCTCAATACCCAAAAAGACAAGTGAGGAACCTAAACTTCCAAAAGGACTATGAAGGAACCAACACCTACCTGTCATTTTAAAATTTTGCGATAAAACAAAAATGTCTCCATCCTAAAACACAAATTGCGAGAAGAGGATGGGTGTTAGAGTTGATTTTGGGTGGGGTAGTAATTTGTGTTTGATGGGAGCAATTTTGTCTTTTCGCTAAATTTTAAAATGACAGGTAGATGTTGGTTCCTTCATAGTCCTTTTGGAAGTTTTCGTTCCTCACTTGTCCTTTTGGGTATTGGGAGGAGTTTATTTGGGATTTTCCCTAACATTATTGTATTTTCTTTTTGCCAGAAAGTAAATGTACACACACACACTCACACAAATACAATAATGTAGATAATTATGATGTTTTTAAAACATACTTTCATATAAACTAACTGAACCAATATAATTAATCTAATCAAATTATATAAATAAATTTTAATTTTTTTTATAAGAGAGTAGAGCTTTATATCTAATTCATCAAGTGTAAGTTTGCAGACCATCAACGCTTTAAATTGTGAATGAACTAAAAAGCTATACTCATCAAGCTTTTATTTATTCTAGTGTTAACTTTTAAAAGCTATACTCATCAATCATAAATATGACACATATTTACCTAATTTGATTATATTAGTGATGTTAATTAAATCATTTAAAAATATATTTTATTACCAATATACTCTAACCATCTAGTTATATTCTTACACTTCATCTCTTACTTGTTTATCATTGTAGACTTGTAGTGCATTAATAAAAGTAATTTAGGAAAAAATTAAGAATAAATAAAAGAGTTATTTTGTTTTAGACCAAACTTATCTTCTTAAATATGTTCTATATTGAGGTCTGAATGGATCATAGATTAATATTAATATACTAAATATTCCTTTTCATAACACACATTTATATTTTTGGAAAACCCCATAAAATTAGACCCCAAAATTAGAGAAATCTCAAGTCACTTTTGAGGGAGGAATATAAGATTCCCATATCAAATAAAAAACACAAATGCCTTAGTTATTTCGAGTAAAGGCAAGAGAGAGACATGCGTTGTGATTTGTGAATTGTTCACTTTAAGTAAAAATTATTATGATAAAATATAAAATATTTAAAATTATTTTAAACATGTGAATACTATTCTATGCCAATTTGTAACAACATTGAACTTGAACATACCCATTTTAAACTTCGTAATATTAAAATTAAGGATTTTCAACATTGATCTTGTCAATTTCTAACACAGTTGAGTTTCAAATTGTTAACCAAAAATAAAAAATCATTATGATAAAGATGGAAAATTGGAAATCACTATTTTTGAACTTGCAAATAAGAAAACCCCCACATATTTTTCCAACCTTCGCCCTTCTATATTTTCCTATTTTCTTTTATTTTATTTAGCAAAAAAAAGTCGGGTACAAAAGCATTCCTTGGTGCGTCATTTTGTGGGAAGAACGTGGGTTGAAGTTGAATGCGCAGAAAGAAATCATTCCTACGTTCTTCACATTTATGAAGTTTTAACCACATTCTCAAATCTCATTTCAACTCTCTTTCTTCCTAAATTCAATTCTCCGTGATGACTCCAAATCCTTCGCTTCTCCCTGAGATCGGTCCCGATGGTCTCGCCCGAGAAGCCTCCGTCATTAGCTACACCGAGAAGGTGTCACTTCTTCGTCCTTTTCCTTTTCCTTTTTCTCATTCCTCATTTTTCTTCAATCTCTTATTATTATTTTCTCTTAATTAAATTAAATTACTTCATTTTGTCGCAGATCATCGAGGCAGAGCAGCTTCAACTCAAGAAGTAACTTCTCTCTCTTCTCCATTCTACTCTGGATCTATCTTCGAATATCAATTCACTGTATTTGTTTAAAAATAAATAAATAAATATTAGGGCGAATATTGAGAAATTAAGTCTTGTCTTAAAATTCACATATAGGCTTATGCTTTGACATGGAATTTCGATTTTGATTTGCCTACTCCCTTGGTTCTCTGATTTGATTAGATTCAGTATGTTAGTTAGGTTAGTTATTAACATGTGATATTACCAATTTATCCTGATCATATACATTTATCCGCACTTTTGCTTTCTTTCTTGTCTTTATAGATAAGTAGAATTAATTTGAGAAAAAGCTGGAAAAAAATTAGAGGGATTTAAACAAATTAAAATTTGAAAGAGATCATATGTTTAAGAAGGGAGGGACTAATTTGTTTTTTTTTGGTTCTTTCTCAACGAGGAGAATTTTTTTTATTAGTGCTTGATTCTTGGTGAGATGCATGAGTTCTGTATTATGTTCAGGTACATTGAGGAGAACTACTCGAAAATTCGTGATGTAGAGCGTGAGTTGTCGAATCTGACAATGGAGATGAAGCTCACTGCTGGCCCAAAGAAAGCAGGTTTCTATATACTATCATTACTGTGTGCTCTTTCTGGGGCAAATAATTCTTCATTTGCGTTTGTAGAATTATGAGATTGATTCTATTTTATGATGATGCATGCTTTTAAGCTCTTGAACTTCTGAGGAAGAAAATAGAGGCATCGACCGAGAGGACTCGTCTGGCCAAGCAAAAGGAGGAACAATCAAAAAAGGTGTGCTTCTTAGATACTGAAGGTTTCCTCACTGTTGTCATGTCAAAGATTCTTTTAACAGCCAACACAATTGATTTGTGCTGCTCCTGATCTTGTTATTCTTATAGTTGTTAGACTTCCATAACTTCTGTGAACTTATAGTAGAGAGAAAGAAAGGAATAGGATGAAGGGAAATTAGGAAATGATTTGAGCTAGCTTTTGTGTGTTGTCTGTATTTTATTTTCCCATTCTGAAGAGTATCACTTACCATATGTTAGAGAGAAAACTTCTTTTGCATTATAGTTAAACAAGACCTTATATGAATAGTAATTCAATAGCCTTCTCTAAATTGGAACACGTGACAATTTGTTAGTGCTAAGTAGGCAAACTAATGGCCTTTGAGTAAAAATTAACATAATATTGAAGGGAAAAGGAGAAAAATGAACATGTTGGGTATGTTTGTGTAAGCCCAAGTAAGGCTGCTGATAACATAATTTACTTCACAATGGAGGGAGCTTATAGATGAAGAGGGAGCTCTTTCTATTAGATGGGAAGTTCATAAATATAATGTGAGAATATTTATAATAATCTAGCATTCTTTTACATAACATAGTGGAGATTATTTATTCTTTTGGTGGATATGATCATGTGATCCCCATATCTATCCCTGCGGTTTTTTTTTTTTTGGGTTTTCATTGGGGGATAGAATTGAAGTTCCTTAACAGGGCAGTCCCATCAGGACTCCTGGAATTAAGGGACTTCTTGCCGTTCTGTTAATAGGAGTAATGCAAAGATAGCTGAGAATTCGATACAAACCTAACTTGGGAAGTAAATAATATGAATTCTGAATCAACGTAAATGTATCATTCCATGACTTGGATAAGGACACTTTCTACTGTCTATAATTTTAGTTTGATTTAGCATATTTTCCGAGAGCGGAACAAGTGTGCAGACTGCCTTGCCTCCTTATGTTTCACAACAGCGGATAAGAAGGTTTTTTGGACGGAACCACCACAGGAGGTGTTGAAGATCCGTAGTGCTGATTTGTCTGGGCATGAAGTGCCCCACTATGTACTTGTTTAATTTCATTGGGTTAACCCATCAGTTCACCCAAAAAAAAATCTTAGTTTGATTTATGAACTTAAGAGTTTTAAATGTAATAGTATTATCATCGCCTTTTACTTCTTCAGATGTAGAAATCTTGACTGCATATGCTGCAGGTATGGGAAGCAGCATCAAAAGCAGTAAGCGATGAAGAGGCTATGAAACAGAAGCTATGTGAAGACTTGAACAATCTGGTAGGTATAATGTTAAATGCGTACCTACTATGCTGCGTGATAATAGGCTGTTTGATACAAAAAAAAAAATGGTTTGCAGGTCCAAGAGAGCAGTAACAGTCAGTTTTCTAGGCTGGAGGAATTAAAACGAAGATTGGAAGCTTTGAATCCAACCAGAGCATCCTCTACTCCTCATCATGTATGTTCTTGCAATCATCACTTTTGAAGCTCTGTAGATAATTCCTTCTGCAGACTTTACCACTACATAATGCACAATTCTTGCGTGAACCAAGTGCACTACAATATTTGTTGTCCGACCAATAACTAAATACCTGAGGTTTACATGTAATTTTTAATCTGACGCGTCACTCTCAACAAACTGATAAAAATATTTTTTTTTTCAACTTGTAAAATAAAAAAAAAATTGAAAACATGAAATTTAAATTTTTTTATGTATTAGGTATTTTAAGGTGCTAAGTTATATTGGATATTCCACGTAAGACTTGATCTTATGTGAGATTTGAATTTTTTTAATGTGTCAGCAAACTATTGCATCAAAGTATTTTGAACCTTAAAGGTATACTATTATTACGAGCGCTCCTAAGACTGATACCCTAAAGTCACTTTGTGGACCTGATCTGCAAGAAAATTGTCTTTAGTGCTCCTGGGGATGGTATAGTTGCATGTTGAGTGCACTATGATAGCAGTAAATGTACCATTCTCCTATATGGCTTCCTCTGTTAACTTGAGAAGTACTCTAGTGAACACGTGAGACTTCCAGTCATTATAATTATTTGCTGAAGCTAAGACAAAAAGAATGAAGTAGCCAATTAGACGATTAGTTTCAACGTCAAACCAAATTTTATAAATAACCATTATGGGGCTTAACATTGCATAATATTGATAACTGCTTCAAGAAATACTCATAGTATTAGGTGTGGAATTAATAGTAAGTAATCTCTTTATAGTTTTTTTGTATATTGGGCCAGTTGTATCCCTAAGCATAATTAAGGAGATAGATGTATTTGAACCAAGGGGATGGATTGAATATTATTGTGCGAACCCTTTCTTCCGTTGCATTGTTTGATGGGTAGCAATTGGATCTACTACGCACTAAATAGTTTAATTCAAGAAATTAGAGATGCTATTCAAATTAAATTCTCAAGGGAATGGGCCTGATATCCATTCTGAACTACTGAAATAAGCATTTGGCAATTTCTTGGTTTCTGAGTTTAATGTGATAGTTTATGCATTATTTTATCTAATATAGTTATCGTTACTCGGTAATATATAGATTTTGAACTAAGGTTCTTGTAGCTAGATATCTTGAGGTTGCACCTGCAAATACCCCAATATTTCTGTGATTGGAGTTATAAATATTTTAAAATTTGTCTTCCTTTATTGTGTACTGTTGATTCTATATTATGTCATATCTTGAGTACATGGTTCTGATAAAAAAAAATTATTGAATACATGGTGCTAGTCCCCTGATTTCTACTTGAATTTCGTTAGGATGAGAGACCTAAGAGTTCTCCGGATGATACAATCAAAGATTTGCCCTCTGTTCCCATTGCAAGGGAACCAAATGGGGGTTCAGCTGATAGTGGATCTGACCAAAGGATCGAGCAGAAGGGCCCAGTGACCAATGGACATAGTCAGCAGCCTCCTAATGAGGGAGTAGGAAGAGGTAAAAAGAAAGCTAACTTACAATTAAAAGGAAAGGGAATTGGTGCCGTGGTTAAAGGTCGATCCCCGGCCCCTGGCTGGACTGGGGCTGGGTTTGATGTGGATGGAGGAACATGATGTCATGATCTGTGTCGGTAAAAAGCATATTAGACGTTAAGTCTGTCATTATTTTGCCATACAAAATATAGTTTTCAGTTCCTTCCCTTATTTATCCTTGACACATTTCATCTACCTCAATTGTATGTAACTATGTATTAATTATCATGATGACAGCTTATTGATACAGATTGAGGGGTCCTTTCTTGTATCTTTCAGGCCAACAAATCAATGTTGTAAGTTAAGTCACATTTTCCCTACCTGAGTTTGATCACTTATAAGTATGTTGATTTCTTTGTTTAAGGACGACAGTGGTGTAGCATTTTCTTTTCCTCTTTTTGAAACAATTATTTCAATGCAGTCCTTCCATTTCCATAGAATTTTTGTTTGGTGTGACCTTAATTGAATAGGTCTGGGTTTAGTTGGAAAAGGAGGGAAGATCTAGCTTTTCCCCAATCCTAGGTTTTAGACCTGAAACCTTTATTTTGTACTGAAAATAGCTTCTTCAAATTTTTGTTAGTGTTTGCAAAACTTGAATGAAATCTAGGTTTGATTTTCAGAATAGCTTTTTTTTAACTATCCAAATAGGGGCCTGTTTATCCTTTTTATCCTGTTGAAGTTAACTAGATCATCGCCCAGGGACAATAACTTGCAAGTAACAAACAACATGTAACTTCTTAAAATATGTGTGATTTAATAATGGGAAAAGGAATGTAAATGTAGGTTGAAAATAAATAGGTAAGAGAGTACAAGCAAAGGATAATATATTTTGTCACAAAAAAGGATAATATATCCATAATTATGTTTGTACGAAGCCAAAAACAATTAAATACAAGTGGAATCAATAGGCTATACATTGACAATCCTGAAAATTTCCGTGCACACAATATTAAGCGTCCTTTTAGACTCATCATAAAAATTATTGGGAAGGTAAATTTTCAATCCATCAGCACTTTTAACACAAGACAAAGCAACATAAAATTGTTCATGACTAAAGACAAGCTTAGGAAGAAAAGGACCAACTTGTTTCAATGATTGTCCCTAACTTTTATTAACAGTTAAAATATATATAATCATATTTTGTAAAAACAGGGAAATACGAACATAAACATCTAAAATGAACAGTAAAAGTAGAGAGAAGTCAACGTTTATGCCGTTTTAGAGATAAGCCAATTAGCACAAACTTAATAAAGAGAGGATGTACATGTTAGAGTTGTCTTTTTACCAAATTTGATTAGATTAAAGATTTTAATTAATTAATCTATTAGTATATGATATTACCAATTCATTCTAAAATATATATTTATCTTCACATCTTCACTCTTCTCTCTTATTTATTTATTATAGATTATAGATGAACATTATTACGACTAATTTGATTGGACTTGGTTGGTGGTTTTTTGGGAAAATGATGATTTAATTTTTGAAAATAAAGTTTTACATTGGTTTGTGTCTTTTATTCAAGAAAAACACATAGTTTATTAGAAAATATATTTTTTGAAATGCATTGGATTAAACTTCCGGGGGAGATTTAATATCTCTCACGGAAGAATAATCAATTTTTACTTGAGTAGGTTTCAAGAACCTTACACGATAAAAATCATTTTAAAACAGTCTTATTTATTTTATAAAAGATATCTCATTTTTATTTTTTTTATGAAAATAGATTTCACAATTTCAAATTGAAATAAAGAGACAATTATATATAATCAAAAGAGCAAATAAGAGATATCTTTTAGAATTTGAATACCTTTAATGATTATAACTTCGCTGCGAAAATAACATAAAGTGAAAGAATCATACGATCTCACTTGCACAAACACCATAATATTTATAGTTGCTTTTGACTAAAAACTGATGAATGATTGACAAGCAAATAAACAAGTGAATAGATGATCTATGGTATTGCGTAAAATCAATCTTACAGATAATTTCACTTTTATTAAATGCAAGAAACTATTGAAGATCAAAACATGTAAAAGCATTTAAACAATTAGGAAGAGTATGTCATGGATTTAGAGGATATCAACTTATCAAGAATACCCAATGATAATAACATGCCAAGGAATTGTGGAAAAATGATCATGTTAACATAAAACATGCATGAAGTGTAAAAGCAAACATGAAGATGATTGAAGTATATAATCCAAAGTTTATAAACATACACCTCACGCATCAACCAAAAGGAAAGAAATGAGATTACATGCTAATGTAGATATCAAGATGCCTCAATCTCATTGACAAATTCATTGACATGGCAAGCATTTAGATATATAAAAAAATGAGTATATCATATCATAAAATAAGAGGATAAAAATATATGGATCACTCCCTTTCTTTTTCTTTCTCTAAAAATTGACCTCTCTAAAAAATGATTCTCCTCTCTCTAAAAATGATTCCCTCATATTCGTTTTTTTTCTAGGCTCTCTCATGAAACACCCGAGTCTCTTCTAAAGTTGCTCTAAAAACTCATCATATTTTCAAGAATTCACTCACTCTTTATTTTTTTTAAAAGCTCCCTCTCCAAAAAATGTCCCTCTAAAAAATGTTCTCAAAAATGAGTTTCCCTCAAAAAAAAATCCTCCCTCCTTAAGCTCCTTCCAAACCTTACTTATATAGCCTCGTGTGTGCTGATCATAATCTGACCGTTGGTATAGCAATAATTCATAATTTGACCGTAGTATAAATATGAAAGGCAAGTAATATTCTCCTTCCCTTCTCATTCGCACATCAACACATATTTTTCTTTTTACCTTAATCAGCACATATTCAAACAAATAGCCATGTTACAAACATGCATAACTTATGTATGCCTATTTTTTTTGCTCAGAATAACTTATGCCTATTTCAATTCAACCAATAAGAAAGACTTAAGCTTATAACGCCCATGGAGCAAAAATCAGAATAATTCCTTCCATCCCAATTTTAATTCAATCATCCACAAGGAATTATATTTAAATGTTTACATTTTAATTCCCTTTTGGTTTCAATCTGATTAGACATGGCTTTATGAGTGAGATCAGACAATATGTAAGTTGTTTCTATTTAGGCTAAAGTATATTTTTGGTCCCTTATGTTTACAACAAGTTTCAATTTAGTCTTTTATGTTTGGAAAGTACACTTTTAGTCCTTTTTTATTAACACCGTTAGTTTAACTTAACGGAAAATGTTAACTTAACAATTTTAAATGGTTATTTAATACTGAAAAAAATGTTTAAATTAATATATCTGAGTGTAAATATTCTTATATATTCAAAATTTATCATTTTTGGTCCAATTTCATTATAAAATAATCATTTAAAATTGTTAAGTTACCATTTTCTGTTATATTAAACTAAAGGTGTTAACAAAAAAGGACTAAAAGTGTACTTTCCAAACATAAAGGACTAAATTGAAACTTAATGCAAACATAAGGGACCAAAAATATACTTTAGCCTTCTATTTAAGTTCAAAAGTGAAGGCTTCCATTTCTAGAGAAGATACTGTCCAAATAGAGGAAATTAGCAAATACCTTTAAATTTCAATTTAGACTTTTCAATCCAAGGTATTTAAACAACATTTTGAAATATTCCTTGGTTGTTGCCCCTGATTTCTCAAAGATGCCTAATGCATGTTTCCATGACCAACTTCAAATTTATATTTTTCATTTTTTATCATTTTTTTTATTTTTATTATTATTTTTCAAAAAATCATATTCTAAGACACAATGACAATATTTTTATGTTTTTTAATGTTTTTTTACTTTTAATTAACTTGTCGGGCCCGGAAAAAATAGGGTGTTTACAAACGTGAACGGGGAAAATTTATGTTCACGTTTCGAGTACAGACTATATATTGTTTTCGAAAAAAAAAGTCTATATATTGTTGACTATATTTTTTAGAGGCAAATTAAAAACTCAAAGCAACATTCATATTTTATCAACTTCAACAACAAAGGAATTTCTATGAAATGTAATTATATATAAATTCATTGAATTTGATCAATAAAAAATAATTAAAATGAGTTAAAAAGCAAGTTAACACAAATTTTTACAAGGTAGAAACATAAAAATGGTGAATTTGACATATAAACGAGTGAGTTTCTATTGAATTTAGGGTTTAAGTGTAAAAATAGTCACGTAATTGTCAGGAAAGTGCAAAAATGACCATATACAATATTTTAGAGCAAAATTTCCCATCGAATTTCAAAAATGGGACAAAAATGACCATCACAGTTAATTTTTTGACATTTTCCCTCACTCTCTGTCGTACCATCATCACATAAGGGAAAATAAATATATAAGTCTGTTACATATTTTTTTATACATGAAAGTTTAGGTGAGTTGGGTCCCAGGGGCTCACCAGGGTCAGGGCAAACCTTCGGCTCAATAGCGCTTACAGAGATACTTACAGATCACCCACCAATAAGGTCCTCATATCGGCGGGATTCGAACTCACAACCACATAGTTATGAGACAAACCCCTTTACCAACTAGATCAACCTTTGTTGGCATCTGCCATTAATTTTACTGAGAGATGGATCAGCAGAAGATGATGCGTAAAAAAGTTAAAAATTTAACTGTGCTGACCATTTTTGCCTCAATTTTAAAATTTGATTGGCAGTTTTGCTCCAAAAAATTTTACATAGACATTTTTACACCTTCTTGACAATTGCATGTCATTTTTGCACTTTAGTCCTTAAATTTACAATGACTGAAAATTTAATTAACTCAGGACACATATTTTGTCTGGTAGAAACATAACAATATTTAAAACTTATCACATTAGACACATATACATTACACCTGGTAGATTGTTAATTAGCTTCTTCAACTTTTTGGCCAATGTAAAGAAAAGTATGTATACAATTAAAAAACAGTAAATTAAAAAAAAACAAAAAAAAAACGTTGACTTGAGAAAATTAAATACTTCCATGTATGGATTGACCAACCTTTGACAATACACAAATCGTAAATTATGTTGAGAAAATATTTTGGAAATAAAAGGATGGTTAGGGCAGAGTCTAACTGATTTGTTTAATTTTTTTTTTTTGAATAAGCTGATTTGTTTAATTTGAAATGATGTAATAACGCTAAAAAACATTAAAAGAACATTTCAACTGATTTGTTTAATTTGAAATGATGTAATAACGCTAAAAAACATTAAAAGATCCAAACAATAACACAATAAAAAAGTACTTTCAAAAAAAAAATAACACAATAAAAAAGTTGACTATTCTTGACCTTTGACAATGCACACAGTTCATTGATTTATAACGGCTACATACATAAAAAAGCGACCTTTCGTCTTTCCTCAAACTCACACTCACAAAACTTCAAATCCTTCTAATCTTTCCTTCCCCACTGTTCTTCTTCCTCTGCCGAGTAGATCAGGTTTGGAGAGGACATGAAGATGCAATGTGTTTAGCTCACTTCTTCTTCTTATTGTTATGCTTTTGGGTATGTAACCATTTTTTCTTCATAAACGATTTTGGATCAGTGATACTTACTTATCTACTTGTTTGTTTCGTTTCGTTTCCTTTTCCTTTTCCTGAAAGCCCTTTTCTTGATTTAATGCCATATTTTGATCCTTCCCATTTAACCAAAATCCAATCTTTCTCACTTTATCAAGGCTTTCACTATCTCTGTGTCCTTAAAACTATATGGCCTACAAAGAATTGAAGAATAATGTCTGTGTATCTGCAGTTATGTAGGCTTTTGAAAATAATCATTCATATAATCATAATTACGACATACCCAACTCATAAGTTTTGACAAGATCCAGTTGATTTTACCCTTGAACATTTTATATGAAGTAAATGTGTGTTTCTGTTGTTTGCTGGAAAATGACACTATAAGGATTTATGCCCCTCCCCTCCCCTCTTCAATCGACGTGGATTTGCACTGAATGGAAAGGATGTGAAGTAATGTTTTTTCTTCTCTCTATGATTTTGGTTATTTGACTTATAAACTAACATGTGATCTTTTTTTTTTTTTTTGATAAAAAAACTAACATGTGATCTAATAATACACAAAATATGCTATGGTTAAGTAGTTCATTTTGCTTCATTAGTTTCAAAAAAAAGTCAAATAGCTCTTATATTTATGAGTGGAAGGAGTGTTACATTTGTTTGTTTGTTGAAGTGAAGGAACTGAATGGTGTTATTGCTGCTTTTGCTGGTCCTAAGGGTACAATAGTTTGGGTGTTGCAACTTACTCTTAAAATGATGCTCTCATCTATGCTTTTTGGAACCCAAAATTTTGCCTTCTTTCAGAGAGTAGCGTTCAGAGATGGCTACTTTGTGGTGAGAGAGGTACTTGTGAAAATTTATCTCTGTTAACGTATTGATTCTTTTATGTTGTGTAGACTTTTATTAGTTTCATTAAAAATTGATCATATTCTCAGTAACTTCCTGCTCTGTTTGGGTTCATTTTTGAGACTGACATCATTTTTGTTCCAAGAAATGTTTCACGCCACAATTTTAAGGACATGGTAAGTTCTTTTTTAGCAATGTGTAGTGAGTTGTGATGATCACTTTCCTTTGCTAGGGGTCTTTTTAAATATATGCAATTATGGTGCTTATATATATAAAATGCTATGCCTTTGGAAACTGTCATGATCAATGTTTCTTGCATTTGAGTAGTATGCTTCTCTTATTTGCTTGAGTACTCAGACAGGTCTGCCTCTCTCCTTGATGGCTGATCTTGACTAAAAGTCAGAATCCTATGATCAATTAATTAAGCCTTGCAGAATTGTGGTGTACTATTACCATGGTTGGCCTTTAATTAATGCTATTCTCATTCTTTCGTTTGTTTCCTTTTGATTTTCTATTATTTTTTATTATCCTGAAATATTTAAGAGACATCATGTTATATATACTAGAATTAAGAGATTTATGTAGGATTAGAGGGGGTACTTTAATAATTGAAACCAAAAGCATTTATGATTTTGTATAAAATATATTGGATATGTCTTCTTCCCTTATCTTTGATGACTAAATGACTTAAAGTGTTTTTTCTAGGGTGAAGACCCAAATATGATACATAACTATTGGCCAAGGTACAAAAATGATACTCAAATATTGGGCGGGGTCAAAAATGATATTTTCACTAATATCACAATAAGATTAGACATGAAAAGTCCAAAATGCCCTTATAAATTGAATTAAAAATTCTTTTCTTCCCCTTCTTCCTCACCACCATCATCAAACTCTCTCATCATCATCATCCCCATGAAAACAGACCCCAACAAATCAGAAATTTGATGAAGCATCTTCATTGTATTTAAACCAGAAAATAGACACGATTAGTAAATGAATGTATTGCCTACTGTTCCCACATAGCTGACAATTGAATGTGGAACTCAAGAAATAGCAGCATCAGTTGAAATCAAAGACCATATGAAACTAAGAAAATCTTCGAAAAAATCACTTGAAGAGATGAGGAACAGCATAAATTATAGTGTGAAGGTATGGTCTAAACATGTTTCAGCTACAGATCCCACATACAATTGAAAATCCAGCGAATGCAGAGAATAAGTAAGATGAATTATAT
Organism: Mimosa pudica; assembly: GCA_029929735.1. Taxonomy (NCBI): domain Eukaryota; kingdom Viridiplantae; phylum Streptophyta; class Magnoliopsida; order Fabales; family Fabaceae; genus Mimosa; species Mimosa pudica. Next base: position 9,831,196 of record JAKELP010000023.1, on the reverse strand, counting down.
CATCATCCCTAATGCTTTCAGGCCTAGTATAATTTGTCCTAAAAAAACCCTCAATTACATGATAAGCATAATCAAGCAACAGACCATCTTTGTAGTTCAGGCAACATTGTAATTTTGATGGTCTACTGCCACTGAAGAATTGAAGACAAGATGCATGTAAGATCATATTTGGTGCAGTAATCGTTGTTTTGGAACCACCATACAATACTACTGCCAATGCTCGAGCATAGGGAGTAACGAAGGAGAAAAAAACGAAGAAGAGGAGGAGGTAGTTTCAGCGGTGAGTAAGTGAGGAAGATGAGAGGGTACGGTGATGATGATGAGAGAGTTTGATGGTGGTGGTGAGGAAGAAGGGGAAGAAAAGAATTTTTAATTTAATTTATAAGGGCATTTTGGACTTTTCATGTCTAAGCTTATTGTCATATTAGTGAAAATATCATTTTTGACACTGTCCAATATTTGAGTATCATTTTTGTACCTTGAAATAGTTATGTACTATTTTTGTTCCTTGACCAATAGTTATGTATCATATTTGGGTCTTCGCCCTTTTTTCTATATCATGAGCTTATATATGTTTATTTGCAGGGAAAATAATAAGACATGTCTTCTCCTTTTTTTCCCATTTTTTATGAAAGATGCTTGCATAACTTATGGATGTTTAATTTTTGACAGGACAACATATAGCCAGTTGGCATTCTTGATGTGATCTGTTCTTCCCAACCGTGTTTGGCACCCTTTTCTGGTGATATCTTTGTAATGTCTTTTCTGCCAATGTTGAATTCCTTTCTCATTGTACTACTTCATTTGCTCTTCTTTTTACTTTTTAGGGGCGTAGAGCTTACAGTAAATGACTTTTGGTGGTACATTTCCTTTCCCTACTTTTCTAGGAAACCTACCCTTAGAAAGTTTATAATTTGATTAGATTTTTTGAATCACTCAAGTTTGAAGACCCTTCCTTTTCTTCACAAATAAAACTCTCGATCTCCCATTCACTTCCCTCTTCTGTCTCCTTTCAATTTCCCACTGTCTTTAGTGTTTTCTGTTGCCATAACGAAACTTGATATCTGCATGTAAGCTTCTTAATAATTTATTCCAAATTTTTTTTTTCTTCCTCACACTAACTTTATTTTGAGTATTTATTTTGTATATGTTCATTCTCTAGTTTCCTTTATTGTTGGGTTTTGTATTATTTGGAGGCGCTTGATTGGGTTTGTGTTGTTTTTGGGTAGACTAAGAACTTGATGCAGCCTGAAGTTGAAGTGGTGGACCTATTAGGACATCATTGTTCAAGAGGGACAGCCAATTGGTCATTGTAAAGGTTATGGTTTTAAATTTGCAAGGCCGAATCTTGGTTGCATTGTGCTCTCCACAGTGACTCATGAATTTTGTACTAAGTGTCTTGCATTTTGTTTGTCATTTATAATAGTTTATATGGGTACCGTTTTCTGATCCTTTTGGTTACAATTGTGGGAAATTTTCTTCATTCAGTATCCCATTCATCAGAAGGAAAATCACCCAAGGAAAAAACCACATGTATGGTCTGCTTTGTGATCCATTTGAATAAGGTGATATCGGTCTGGTATAAATGGAAGAATAATTTCAGTGATAGATATGGTTTGTTGGTCATAATTAGAGCTGCGAAACATATAAATGCATGATAATTTGGGTAGGCATAATGTAATTTTATAGCCTATTTGATGGAAAGTATAAATACTACATTGCTTTAAATATTTTAAAAATCTAACAGCTTTCTTGGAAACATATGTTGTCCTGTCCTTAAGTTTATGCTGGTTAGACAATGGATTTTACTTCTTCATTCTGTATCCAGCAGGTGGGAATAACACTTTGCTGTCTTGGATTGGTGATTCGTTATGGCAGATATTAGCCATCAAGCTCCAGCAATAGAACCATTGGTATCTGAATGAGTTTAAGCTTGTTTAAATGGTATCTTGACATTGAAGATTTCCTTGTCAATCTTTGGTTGTGGCAAGCGAGATTTTTCTCACAATTATTCTATTTTTGTTTGGGTGAGTTGAATGTCAAAACTTGTTAATGTTTAGTGTTACTCTTGCAGGCATCAGGATTGGTGGGGTAAGGTTGGAGGTTAATTATTTATGAAAGATACTTTGCAAACGAGAAAGGTGAATCTCATTCGTGCTATTTTCACTTTGTAGGCATCAGGACTGTAGAAGTTGTGTTGCATCACCTTGTGTATTTTAGTAGTTTTGTCACATTAATTAATTAACTATGTTAGTGTTGCTCCACCAATATGTTTCTCTTTTTACCCTATCTTTGAGTCTAATTTTTGTTTCATTCTCGAGTCTTTAATGGTGGTCTTTGAACTCAAGGTGGATGAAGTAGCCTTTAGATTGATTCTGGAGTCTTGTCAAGTAGAAAATGCTATGAGTTGGGTGGTTCGTAGGTTTGTCATGCTATTTTTCCATTATTTTGTTATTGTGTATGATATTTAATTGCCTTACTAATCTAAATTGCCTAAATTCTTGGTATAGCAAATATTAATGGTATAACTATGCTTTCTATTTTGATAAAATATTGTATTTATTTGTTTCTCATTTATAATGCTACATCATTATTTCTATTTTTGTCATTATCTTCATTGTTGCTCCCACTGTTGTTGTGCTCTTATTAATAATGCATTATGATCAACAATAGATGAAACTAAATTTGCTAAATTATTTTCTTATGTTGCATGCTTCCCAAGATTATCTGCTGCATTTTTCCATTAGGCTAATTATTTTTGAAGTACTTTGGTTAGATATATAAATAAATACATGTCGGTGGTGCTGTGGCGATTGAATTTAAATTGAGCCATAAGTTATTTTCTTGAAAATAAAAGATTCTTACTTTCTTGCGGTGTTTTCAATAGATCTACTTTTGCTATATCTTATGTGTTACACCCTAGTTATTTACATGAAGAGGTAAATTAGAGAATATGTACCACTTTCCCAGGCCTTCACGTTACCTTTAACTGATAAAGTTTTCTGCTTTGAAATATGCAATTTTTAATCTCACTCCTCGCCCTTTGTTTTTATTCTAACTTTTTTGTTTTCCACTTCAGGGAAGTAGACTGTGGATGAGGTAAGGTTCCTTTTGAAATAGTTACTTTTAGTTGTGTTGAATTTCAAGTTTTTTCTCAATTAGTTGCTATAATTCATCATGAAGAGTGAGTTCATATTCTAAAATGAGTGTGGTTTAATGTGTTATCATTTTTCATTTAGTCATGATAATTGGTACTCATCCTATATAGTCATGGAATTGCTAATCTTCCTATAATATGATGGCATATATGACCTCTGGTCATATGACCTCTGGTCATATATTTATATTATTGAAGTTTATCAACATATTTGACCTCATTTTAAAGTTTAAAATTCTAGGGGAAAGGAGAATTCATATTATATTTTTAAAATTATTTAGTTTTACTCATTCTGGTTTGTAAATTATTTGTCGAGCTGTTAAAACACACTTTTCAAGAATACATTTGAAAATTAGTTGAGTGTGTTTAGAGTTAATGTTTTTTTTTAAATATTGTTCATATTTATTATGATACTTTCAAAAGAGAGAAATATATGAGCATAATTAAATATGAAAGAAAGTTCGGGACACTCTTATATTTTGGATAAAAATCATTCAAATTTTGGACAATTATATTATATATTATGGACCGAATGGAGTATTACACTAAATTCATTTAGATTTATTTATTTTTATGTCCCTTTTATATTTAATTGTTTATTTGACATCAATGTCATATATTTAGTCATTGTGTATGTAAATTCGTCCAATTTTATACAAAACTAAAGCTAAATCATAAAATATAAAATATTTTTATAATTTTCTTAAAACTCAAATACATTTTTCAGCAAATTAATTATTAAATAATTTTTAATTTATTATTTTTTTAGTATTATGCACTCTGATTAAACAATCAAGTATGCATATACTAGCGTTTAATTGGAGACGTGACACAACAGATTTCAATTATAGTGTCGTTTATTTAGAAAGGCGACACAACCGATTTGCTATATAGCGGCGTAAAGGCGGAATCGGAAAACATTTCCCGGCATTGGAAGCGCTGGAATATGTTTTATCTACGCCAGCGTTTACCTAGAACAGCGCTGCCATAGGGTTATCAATAGCGGCGTTGTTATAGTCTATAGTTGCGCTTCTTTGCTGAATTGGAAAACTATACCCCGGCGATTTAAATGTCGGGATATGTTTTGACTAATGCCAGCGTTTCGTAGAGCAAACGCCATCATAGGCTTATATCGGCCTTTTTGTTTTTTTTTGGCCAGATCAATATCGGCCTGTTTGTAGATCAATAGTGGCTGGCTTTTATACGCCTAATAGGAAAAGTATACCCCGACGAGGTAAGCGTTGGGATATTTTTTATTTACTCCGGCGTTTATGTCAAAAAAACGCTAGTATAAAAATATTATTAGCGACATTTTTTTTATTAGCAGCATTTACCTACTCATATAGTGCCATTTTTTCTGCCAAAAAAAGTAATAATACCGTTTCTTTTCCAATTAACTGTTGTTTATTTTCAACCAATAATTAATATTTCTTATGTATAAAAAGTAATTAACATTTTTTAGTCTCATTTTTTATATTATTATATTTATCTATTTTATATATCAGGTCTTAAAATAGGTTGCCCAAATTTATTTCCAATATACATCATTTTCAATTTCTATTTTATATCAGAATTTTACCAGTTTTTTAAAAATTTGGAAGGCTGAAATACCATATACTCCTTTGTCCCAAAATGTAAGTTAACATTTTTTGAATGATTTTATCCCAAAATGTAAGATGATGTTTGACTTGCTTACTCAACATAATAAATTTAATTTTTTGAATATTACTCTTACTTCTCTCTCACATCATGTAATCCGCATACTACACTTTTAACAACGGCCTGGGCCTTGACTCGAACCTCGAACCCCCAACATGCAACCGTAAAACCTTATTCCCACACCTTGTCCCTGACCCTATTTTGAGACCTTAAACCTCGGTCCTGAGACCCATTCCCAACCTAAACCCTACTACACTTGGAACTCAAACCCTAATCTTTGAACCCCGACCCTTAGCCCCTACAAGAGGAATCAGAACCCCAAATTAAACCTATACCATGACCCTGAACAACGAACATTTAACCGCAAACTTGACACCGAGCCGCACACGTACCCACACCTAGTCCCTGAACTTTAGACCACTGACCTGAGTAGTCCCCAGACCCCGATCCCTTACCCCTGAATATATAATTTAAAATTTGAAGAGAATCTATTGAAACACAATTTGATATTATTACCTATATGCTATGTGGTTTAATTCGATACAACGCGCAAAACCTTACCAGCCCTTGACATATGAACAACAAAACCTGTCCTTAACGGGATGGTACTGACTTTCATACAGGTGCTGCATGGCTGTCGTCAGCTCGTGTCGTGAGAGACAAGGAAGAAGGGTCCCGGTTTGGACATTGAAAGAGAAGAAAGATGAAGATACCAACCCGAAAAATACTATAGGTGGTTAAATTTAGGGTGAAGGTGCAAAACTAGCCACCGTAAATTTTCAAATGGACAACTCTAACACCCCTAAATTGGATGGTGTAAAACCGTACATTGTAAATCAAAATGGGACAAAGTTAGCCTCGCCGTTAAGTTGAGGCAAACAGAGTTAGTTTAAGCGTGGGTCCCACCTTCATTAAATGACGTGACAAGACACTAGGCAGAGTAAGGAAATGGGAGAATTTCATTTAAGGACCTCATTAGCAATTTAATGTAAAAGAAGGACTAAAAAATTCTGAAACTTCAATAAGGAATTGGGGGCAAAATGAAAATAATTAGGGAATTAAAAAGACCCTATTAACCTCATTTAAACTCCACCCACGCCCACTCTTCCCTCCTTCCTCCATGACCCCCTCGTTTTCGCTTTCATCAGCAACCAAACCAAATATCAGTAAAGACAACTAAGTGATTCAAGAAGTAAAACATGATGTTTTTCTGGAAAACAACAAATAGCTTCTGTGATTTGCAGTAATCTAGAATAAGATCTTTCCATAGCTGTATTTGCTTCTCCCTCGTGTCTCTCACTGGCTGCAAACTGAAAGAACAACCACACCCAACGGCACAAGCCTAATCAAACTATAAGCTTCTTTTTCTTCCTTTTAATTTCTCAAAAGCATTCAATATTGTTATTAGAGTGGAACTGGTCTAATTCAGGATCGCATGGACTACACATTTTACTAATAAAAAAAAATCCATTGGTAAACAACATTCATATGCAACATGGAAAGTATATATACTGTTTATTGGATTATGATTTTCCGAGCTCATGATACTATCATTGACAGCATCTCAGCTGATGGAACTCCAACTATCTGGTATAGAATTTCTAAATTTCGCTCCTCTTTGCAACTTTTATAATAGTAAATTAATTGTCTGTTTTTATATGCATAATCATTGTGGGTAAGTATTAGAGTAAGCAAAGTCCCACATTGAAAAGATATGAGTTGGATTAAGGGTATATAATGATGGGTTGAGTACCATCACATTGGCTTAAGCTTTTGTGATGAATTGACTCTCCCTCATTATGTGTCATTGATCCAAAAACTCTTAATTTTAACATGGTATCAGAGTCATTCGATCGATAGGACCCAGAGAAAAAAAAATAATAAAAAAAAGGAGAAAAAGAAAAAGAAAAAAAAACGAGAAATATTTGTAGACCTGAGGTCTCTGAGACTAAAAAAGTACAAGCCCAGGCAGACTTGAGGCCCCTGAGACTCTAAAATACAAAGAGTACAAGCCCAAGCAAAGAAAAAAAACAATGAAAAAAAAAGGGAAAAAAATTAATAGGGTGAATATTAGAGTAAGTAAAGTCCCACATTGAAAAGATTTGAGTTGGATTAAGGGTATATAATTGGCTTAAGCTTTTGTGATGGATTGACTCTCCCTCATTATGTGTCATTGGTCCAAAAACTCTAAATCTTAACAGTAAGGAGTTTTCCAAATTCCAATATTAAAAGATACATAGGCAAGCAAATTAAATTTTCCAGCAAGAAAACCCAAAAGTTGGCTTAACAGTTCACCTCACTAAAAGTTCATACTACTACAAAATCTGAATAAATTGGCAATGCTGTCAGGGGTGCGCTAAATCTTATGATTTCAAACATAAAACTCTTAAACAGTAAAACTCATTGGAAAAACTAAGTCACTTCCACCCACACCCACTCTTGTGAAGGTGGTGAATGTCCCACTTTCGGCAACGGCGGAGGAGCATTTTAATGTGATGGGCGGTGATGAACCCACTCCCATCAACGACAGAGCAGTCGTGCCATGTGACGGCGGTGAAGGTCCCTTTCCCGGCGACGGCGGTGAAGGTCCCTCTCCGGGAGACGGTGGAGGAGCAGTGCCATGTGACGGTGGTGAAGCTAGGATAATAGGGTGGGGGTCATGGAGGAAGGAAGGAAGAGTGGGTGTGAGATGAGTTTAAATGAGGTTAATAGGGTCTTTTTACTTCCCTAATTTTCATTTTGCCCCCAATTCCTTAACTGAAGTTTCAGAAGTTTTTAGTCCTTCTTTTACATTAAATTGCTAATGAGGTCCTTAAATGAAATTCTCCCATTTCCTTACTCTGCCTAGTGTCTTGCCACGTCATTTAATGAAGGTGGGACCCACGCTTAAACTAACTCCATTTGCCTCAACTTAATGGCGAGTCTAACTTTGTCCCATTTTGGTTTACAATGTACGGTTTTGCACCATCCAATTTAGGGGTGCCAGAGTTGTCCATTTGAAAATTTACGGTGACTAGTTTTGCACCTTCGCCCTTAAATTTAAATATTAGAAATCAATTATCTTATGATTTTCCCCAACCCTAATAAAAGATTGTATTTTCTTAAAATATTTTGTTAGGAATACATTTTTGAAAGGACAAAATGAGACGTGACTGATACCTTTTTCTTTGTGAGTAGGACAATTGGGTGCCCCCGTCCCAAATATATGACATTTAATTTATTACATTTAGGGCTTTGGTTGGTCATAGTCGTTGATGGGATGACTTTTCTAAAATATTACAATCATACCTCTTAACTCTTCATTTCCTCTTTTTTTATTATTGTATGTGTATCATCAACCCAATAGATCCTATATTTAAGATAGAAGGGAGGGAGAATTATATTTGAAAACTGGTACTACACAAAGATCTCATGAAAAACCATTTTGAGATTTATGTAGCATATATAATTTTTTTGGATCATGAAATGAAGCATATATACTATAAGAAATTATATTATAGGGAGTACTCATCCAAAGTATTGAATATTGAATAATCACATAACAAGTAAACTATTTATTGTACTTTACATGTTAATTCATTTATGATCAGTTTTGACCACTAAAATATGAACCGGTGTGTATATTGCTGGTTTTCGATAGTTTGGAAGGATACATACAGTATATGCAAACTGTCTATAGAATAGTGAAGATCCAGAAAACGAACTTGCATTGTCATTGTAAGAGCATAAATATATTAGATAAATAATAATGGAAGCATCGTACAAGATTATTATTTTTCCAAATGAATTAAATCATGAAAGTAGGGTCATGTGGGGATATAATTTTGTTGCATACTGTACTACTTTGCACGTATGATTGCAATTCCTGGGGAATCCGCAAATTAGTGAGTGGGACAAGTGGACCTCCACGCTCTTCATAAACCATACTCCTATATATTAGGCCACTCTCTAAAGCAAATGTAAGATTTATAGTGGAACGGTTTAATATGTTCCGATTTCTGAATATAAGAAAATACATACAACTCATTCCATTTTGTTTTTTAAGACAGAAATCAACGCACATACTTTATTATGATTTGACTCATTCATAATTTAAGGGCAAGACTCATATTCATGATCCACTAGAGTTGTCCTAGTAGGCCTTAAAGTATGATAAACATATCATTTCTTTCTACCAACACAGGTAGCCTCAAGTGGCATTAACGTAACTAGTGAACATCCCTAGAAAATGGTTGAATGTCTAATTATTTATTTTGCTAGCTGAACCAACAAATGTATACACGCACATATATATAATTTTTAATGATCAGTTTATGACAAAAATAATTTAAAAAACATACAAACAAAATTTAAATAGTGCAAGTCTCTTAAACAGCATATATGCCACATATCTGAAATAGTTATCGATAAGAACTGACTCCATTCTTCTTCTCTTGTATATTATTGCAATTAATGTCACCTGTTTTTTCTGCCCTCCTGAAACTAAATCTCAGTGACTCAGTGGTCACAGTCTTAGCCTGCTCTTTCTGCGTCAATGCTTACCCTCTACACCCAAACTTTCGCCACCCATTCTCATGTGTGCGTGTGTATGTGCATCTCTCTCTCTCTCACACACACACACTCTTCTCACCAAGGTTTTAAAACCCGAGCCGGACGTCGAGCCGGAAAACTGAGCGGGTCATGGTTGAAACGGTTGAAACGGTTGGACCGTTCGGTCGAACCGGTGACGTAATAATTTAATGAAAATTAAATATATAAATATTGTTAATACTTAATAACTTAATATAATTAGGATGAAGATATTTTTTTAATCAAGTTCATTTTTTTTCTGTTGATATATTTTTTTTTGCATTTGTCAATTTCTGGCCGGGTCAAAAGCGGGTCAAAAGCGGTTCAACCCGGGTCAACCCCGGGTCAACAGCGGTCGACCCGGGTCAACTCCGGGTCGAACCGGGTCGCACAGTAAAACGGCCCGATCGAGGGGATCGGGCCGTTTTAGCCACCGGCCGACGGTCCGACCGGTCGGACCGTCCGGCTCGGTCCGGCTTTTAAAAGCTTGCTTCTCACACACAGTGACAGTGATTTCTATCTAATATTCTGTGAGGAGTCACATCGGAAATTAGTGTGTGTTGCACATGAGGTTTATTTTGGCCCCTCATATGAAATTTGAGTTAATGTAGCAACTTTGGTTTTCGTAGTAAGTGATCAAATGGTTTTGAAAATTATTTCATTAGGTGATAGGCAGTTAGGCAAACGTTATTGTCGTCAGTCATCGCTCTAACGAAGTTGATGAAACAGCTAACATATTGATTTTAGTGCATTTGTTGCTTCTGCGGTGTAATATTTAACAATTAACAACAACAATAATAAGCTACATGCCATTTAATTATGATATGGCTGTTTAAACATTTGCAAGAGCATTAATGCATTGATGCCGCTTCACATAATTTATAGAATTTATTTAAATTTACAAAGTTTAAAATAGACTTATCGTCAGTTACTTCAACTTGCAAAAGGGTTAGATATTCGATTATTTTAAAAAATTATGGGTTAAAGGTCATTTAGGCCTACAAACTATTTTGAAAGGGTCAATTTAGCCTAAGAACAATAAATGACCTCATTCTGGCATATGAACAATAAAAAAAGTTCAATTTGGCCACTGACCTACTGGAAAATACTAAAATACCCTTTAAGATTTAATTTAATATAATTTCTGAGGATGTAGGTCTCACCTTAAAAAATAAAAAAATCACTCACTCTATCCCACCTAGAGCCGGTAATATGGGTTGGCCCGCTGGTTATGGGTTGACCTGTCCCAACCCGAGGGTCAGATGGGTAGGGTCAGAACGGCCCGTTTTAAATGGGCTGAAATTTTGTCAACCCTAACCCGGCCTGCAGGGTTACAGGGTCAACCCACCCAACCCGTCACTTCAAAAAAAAATTAGACAAAAAATATATGGGCGGCCTAGTCACTCACTGCCCATGCGATAGTGTGATGCGATGCATATAAAAAATATGAACATTCTAAATTCTAATAATATCAAATATCGATTAAAAATTAAGAGTTGCATCATTTTAATAATATAATAAATAAAACAAGTCTAGCCAAATTTAACCAAATAATACAAGTCTAGTGCACCAAAAATACAAAATACAAAGGTCAAATAAAGCAAACTAAAACTCCATCATTAGGCAATAGAAACTTCAATAACTTCCTCCTCCTCAACTCCATTTGTCACAAACAAAAAAAAAATAAACTTATGCAAAGTCAAATAAAGCAAATTAATGTATAGAAGATAGAGATAAGTGGACAAATATTACCATTACAATGGAAACTCATCATCCAATTACGAGCGCTTGAACATATTTTTTGGAAGAAGACTACTTTGGTACTTTGTAAGAACTCGATAACCTATGCTAAAGGCTGATTCACTAGTGATTTAGAAGGAGAACAAATAAATCAAAGAGGAAGAACAAAGTGTTGAGGTTTGAGAGAGGAGTAGCCGACAGATTTGGTGTATAGAAGGGGTTAGAGTTTGCTTAATATGTATATAACTATATATATCTAAAAAAAGCAGGGTTGACCCGCCAACCCGCCGGGCTAACCCTTGTTGACCCGTGGGTTGAATGGGCTGGGCCAAAACGGCCCGTTTTAAATGGGTTGGGATTTTACCAACCCTAACCCTGTCCAAACCCGAGGGTTGCCGGGCTCAACCCGTGGGTTCGACCCATATTCTCGGCTCTAATCCCACCCCACCTCTCTCCCTCCTCCCTTCTCACCCGCCACCGTCCCCCTCCCACTTTCCTCCAACACCACACTACAAGAAAAGAGTAAGCTAGTCACGTGGGGTATGTGGCGCATGGGGCAAGAGTGACAAAACAATCTATGTTTGTCACGCATGAAATCTCTCAAACGTGACATACACTGCATTTGCTTATATTTGTTGCGTATGGAGATGTTTGCGCGCGCCAAAGGAATATATTTATTCATTTTTCATTTCTTTCATGGTTTGTCACGTACTAAAAACGCAGCAAAATAAATTCATGCGTGACACATGCATATAAACACCTGTGGGTTATGTAACGTATGGCAGGGTCATACGTCACATGACCCACCTCTCGAGGTGGGGGTTATGTGACTTATGTCACGTATGGCCCTTCCATATGTGACATAAATCACATAACCCACCTCAAGGTGGGTATGTGACTTATGTCACGTATGGAAGGGCCATAGGTGACATAAGTCACATAACCCACCTCGAGGTGGGTTATGTCACGTATGGCGCTGGCCATACGTTACATAACCCACCTCGAGAGGTGGGTTATGTAGCATATGACCATGGTCATGCGCCACATATACCATACGCCACAAAAGGTTCATGCATGACATTGTGATGCATGTTTAATATGGTCATACGCCACATGTCTTCATGCGTGACATATATCATACGTGACAAGTGCATAGAGTGAAATTTTCGCGCCAACAATTCCCATATATAAACTCACTTCTAAAATCTCCATATTCACCTCATTTCATTTATTTCCTTTACCATCTCCATCTTTCTTCCTACCCACTATCATTATTTCTTCGCTTAAGGTAATGGCCAACTTGCATTTACACATTTTCTACAATTAATTTCATCTACTATTCTTTCACTTTCTTTACTCTACTAACTAATGTTCTTAGTCTATTATTAAATGAATTATGCTAATCTTGTTATTTCATTTTGTAGGTTGCTTTCAACGTTTGGCTAGCTAAATTTGGGACAAAAGACTCATTGACTATTTAGTAACACAATAAAGGGCCAAATTCCAAAAAAGAACCCCTAAAAAATTATACATATTACAATAAAAACATTTTAGAACCAGAAAAATAAAATTAAAATTTGATTTGGGTAAAAATTTAAATTTCCCGCGAGTGCATAAAAAAATTTAGCATATTGTGTCGCGTATGGTTTATGGTGTATGTCACGCATGGGCACCAACTTTAAAAGAAATTATGTCGCGTATGGTGTATGTCGCGTTTGGACCAGGTCCAAACGCGACATACGCACCTACTTTTTTTGTGTCGCGTATGGCGCTATTTGTGGCGTTTTTTTCAGCTTGTCACGTCATGTTTTGTGGCGTTTGCTTCACACGTGACATACCTATATTGTCTCGAATTTCAACGCCACTAACCCCTGATTTCATACGCCACTAGACTATGTGTTTTTCTTGCAGTGCCACCACTCAAATCAACTCGGCCGCCTCCTTCTTCATCTCATCACCGTACTCACTCTCTCCCTTATAATTCATACTATTATCTATCATACTCTCTCTCTCTCTCTCTCTCTCTCTCTCTCTCATTCTTTACTCCTTATGTGTACTATTGTGCCTTCGCGTTATCACCGATTTGTTTTCCGATGCTTACTTAGTTTTATGTTGCCTTCTATTCATTCGTATTAGTATGGGTTTTACCTGGTGGGATTTTGTCAAAAAAGTTTTTGTTTTGTTGATTCTGTATGTGTGGTTTAATAATCTATAAATACCCTTTCATTGCTTTTCTCGTTCCTTTTGGGTTGTGCAGTGCTGAAGAAAGCTAATGAAGTTAAATACTGAAATTTTCGCCTTGAATATCATAATATTAAAAAAAATACCTGTATATGCTGAATGAATTATTTCATATCTTTTTATAGTCCATGGGTCTTTGTTCTTACTTCTTTTCTACAAACACAGATCAATCAATGCTGAGTCATCTTTTTGTTGCTGAAATTGTGTTCTTTAGTGCTTCTATCTAGTCCATATATATATGGACTGAGCGTTAGTATAGCTTATTAATCATAAATACTTTTTGGAGGAAAGTGGGAGGAAGAGGAATAAATGGGAGGGGGACGGTGGTGGTGAGGGTGAGGAGGGGAGGAAGGGAGGAGAGAGAGAGAGAGAGGTGGGGTGGGGTAGGGTGAGTGATTTTTTTATTTTTTAAAGTGGGACTTACATCCTCAGAAATTATATTAATTAAATTTCAAAGGGTATTTTAGTATTTTTCATTAGCTCAATGGCCAAATTGAACCTTTTTTATTGTTCATATGCCAGAAGGAGACCATTTATTGTTCTTAAGCCAAATTAACCCTTTCAAAATAGTTTGTAGGCCTAAATGACCTTTAACCCAAAAATTATTGATTCTTTAGGAGTATCACTTAGTTGAAAGTTCGATCCAATCGCTGTTTTTGGAGAATGAATTGACAATCATCGTGTTGACTTGGTTCAAATACAAAAGGAATTTATTATTCGAATGTAAAGCTGTAAATATTAGAAAGTGGTGCAATCCATTGTTCTTAATTAAAGAATGTTGTTTAATTTAAGTTAAACTAACTAGTGAACTTAACCGTCTAAATGCAAAAATAAGTTTCAGTGATTTGTTTTGGTGGGAATGATTCATGCAATGGAAATGGATATTTTTCATATTTTCAATTAAAGAATGGAACAAAAGGGAGATTCATGGAATGCTATGAAACACTCTTGAAAAATTGTGTACAATGGCTATCATGGCTTACTTAAAATGCATAGGAAGTCAAACACATTAATTCGTTAAAATACCAAACCTTATTATTCAATGAGTTCATTGCCTCATTAAGGGAATCCCACTTAATTAATGTTTGTTTAGCTCTTTAGTGCAAATAAACTTATTCATTGCAAGGAGCTATTAACTGTACGATTGGAATGCTAAATTGCAAATAGATTACCTTAATAGGTCTAATTACTTGAAGGAATCCTTATCAACGACTTAGACCTAATAATAAGTTGGAGTATAACGATGTTACTCAAAAGATTAATAGGTTCACTTTCCCAATTTCAAGAACTAATTAAATGTGAAAGATTTTAAATCTTTAACTTGGGTCACCCCACAATTGCTCTTAATTTATTTTGAATATTCAAATTTACCTACATAATAAATTGAATGCTAACAATGGTTAATATTCAATCTCTCAATACAATTAATGAACTTTTATACTATTGCAATCAAGAAAATAACTCAACATTAACATTCTATTAGTCAAGCCGCACCTTGAACTAACAATAAATACTCAATGAATATAACAGAACTATGAACCCATAAATTTCAAAATTTATAGCTATTGTGCAAAATGTCAAGCATCCACTGAGAGAATAGCATAAAAAATGTATGTAAACACATATTTCTATCATCCCGTACAAAGATACATATTAAGAACAATACCAAGTACATAAATCAATTCTAGAATCCAAAATATAGTGAAATATACAAATGGATGAGAGAATAAAGAAAAAGAATCCCCTTTGAAATTCTTCATGATGAACTAAGACTTTATGATTGAAGTCCAATTACACTCATGCAATTTGATAAATTCCAATAGATTGATTGATTTTGAGGGACTTAATTAATACACAATTTGTCACCCTACAATTTCTCTTGATTTCATTTGAAGCTCTTATATATTAATGACCACCCGAATAATAAAATGAAACTAACAAATGTTAATATAATAATATCCAATGTCTCAACACAATTCCTTAATCCTTATGCTAGTTTATTCAAGCAAACACATTGACATCAATCATCCACTATCCAAGCCACCTTGAACTAGCACAACATATTTACCAAGTGAATAACAAACCAATGAATTCATAAATTCCATTAATCTCTTTTATCAAATCTAAAAGAGTAAAATGTTAAGTATTCAACAAGAACTAAAACAACATACACAACATTAATAATATTTCTAACCATAGCACATCATATAATATGAAACATCCAAAACTCCCCTAGTGAAGCTCCAAGCTCAACCTATGATTTTAGGAGTATATTAGTAATATTGGATGTTTCAACCTATGAACAATAAATGAAATGAAATTAATGAGGAAGAGTTACCAAAACTCCCCTAGTGAAGCTCCAAGCTCAACCTATGGCTCTAATCACTAGAAGAAATGGAGGTTGTAGTCGCCGTTGAAATATAATGGGGTTGTAGTCGCGGGTTTAAACTCAATATATGTCATATATAGCGTGATTTGGTAAACATGATATACATTATCGAAACAAGACAACACGTCAAGGGTCTGATCCCAAAATACGCAACAAAGGCAAAAAATAAATAACCATGACATATAGTTTCATACGTAATAACAATCTTAAATGAAAGCTTAAATCGTACCAAAACACCGCAACATAAGCTTTCCCAAAGAAAAAATCCCCACCTTTTTGTCACATAATGAAACCACGACAAAAGATTTTCAAAATTAAAAACAAATCCCCAACTTATGTCACACAGGCATGTCACACAGGCAAGTTTTAAATATTTTTAAACTCATGTCACACTAGTGAACCACGACATATACATAAAAAAAACATTTTTGCTCATTATTATACCTTATGTTCAAATTATTACCTTAACTATTATATATGTCGCACCATAGTGGCGAGACAAATTTTTTAATATATTTTTCCTTTTGGTGCACCGCAGTGGTGCGACATGTTTTTCAGATATTTTTTACTTACGACATGTTTTTTAAATATTGTTTGCTTATGTCGGACCTTAGTGGTGCAACATCATATGTTATTTTATATTTTTAACTCATGTCGCACTAGTAGTGAACCATGACACACACACATACATGAACTTTTTGCTTATAACTTGATGTTTAGATTATTACCTTACCTATTATGTCGCACCATAGTGGCACAGGATGTTTTTTTTTAATATTTTAACCTTATGTTGCACCGCAGTGGTACAACATGTTTTTTAAACATTTTTTCTTATACTAAGATGAGAAAAATCTTTCAAAATTGTCTTTTAAAGCTTGTGTTCAGGGACAAAAATATAAAAAATTATATGTCACGAATTTTTCTGTGCAACATGCATTTAAGTAGTAAAAAATAACAAGTGCATTGTCACGATTTTCTTTATAAACCGCGACATATATGTTCTTTATTCCGCAGCTATTTTTTCCGCAACATACCCTACTCGACTACAAATCATGTTTAATGTAGCGTAACATCAACAATGTTGAAATTAGTTGTTAACTCATGTATGAGCACCAACAATGAGGCAAGAGGCATGGTGATTTGGTGGAAGGAAAGTGAAAATATGAAGAAGAGTTGGAGAGGAGTTTAGAAGAATGGAGAGAATAGAGCTTTTAGAGGTGTATAGTGTGCTTGATTGTGCATGAAATTTATATGTTTTTATTCCACTAAGCATGTGAAATTAGCATGTCAATTGGTCAAAAATAATAGGAATTAGATGTCATTTTATGTTGAGTTTATGTTTGATGAGTTAGTTGCATTTTAATGATAATTGAGCATATTATGCAACTAACTAAAGCATTTTATATTTTATGGACTTGATATACTTCACATATTTCCTAATTTCCTATTTTAAGAGTAAAAGGAGGAGGATTATATAGAAGAACACAAGATCAAGACACATATTTGAAAAGTCCTATTTCAATTAGGACTAATTATTTCAAGGAATGACTCTTCTCCAATTGTTTCTTAATCTTGATAGATGACTTACCCAAGCATTCCTAGTCCTAAAAGGAGTGTAAAAACGTGCTCATCACTTACCCTTCATTATTTCCTATTTTGAGAGTGATTCCCTTGTTTTTAGGAAGTTTTTGTGCCCCAAACCTTTCCTATATGCTTTGGGAATTCAATTTTGGAAATCCTAGGTCAATTAGGATGATTTTGAGTCATCTTTTATGCTACACAAGGGGGGAGCACGAAAATACTATAAAAGTTTATTCTCCAAGCAATCTTCCTTCCATTTTATGAAAATATTATCTTTTTTAGGCAATTTTTGGTCCCCCAAGTCCCCAACTCTTTCCTATTGGCTGTGGGCACTTAATTGGGAAATTCTCATTTTCCAAGCATGATTTATGATAACTTATTATATAAGGAAGGGGGAGCATGAATTTGGAACACAACAACCATTCACCACACAACATCCTTTCATTCATTTACCATTCCACACCCCATACACAATTCACTTCATCTCATTCCACCCTCCATTCACCATACACCATATATCTTCATCCCTCATCTTCTTGAGCACGAATTTCATCCCTTCCTCCATTGTCCATCATCACTTTCAACCTTTAACCATCAATTCCATGACATCCACATCCATTGATCGTGTGTTCGTACTTTGTTCGATGAGCGGCTAAACCATTGGTGGGGAGTTCGATGGATGAAGGCAACCGGAGCTTCTAGTTCTTCAAGGGGGGGGGGGTTATTTAGTTTTAATTGTTTAATTCATATATGTATTTCAATTCATATTGTTGTATGTGTGTGTATTGGAACAATTTTATAATATGGGTTTTGTTGGTCAATCATGTAATTTAGAGATTTCTATTATGTGTTTGAACCTTTGGTATTGCTTTCATGATTTAATGCTATAGATGTTTTTCATTCTAAATCTCCTTTGGATTTGTAGTATATGTCAATTATATGTGCGATCGTATGTGTAGTTGGACACTAGGTCCATAGTTAGGAAGTTTCCCTAACTAGAGTCTCTATGCATGTTTGTCTTGAATCAATACTACCAAGTTGATTATTAATGCTTGTCATGTTAATTAATTGAATGAGCGATGTGCCACGTTAGATAGTTGATTTGGTAAGTAGACTAGATGCAATTGCTCTAGGTTACCTATTAGAACTTGGATTAATTACTCCCCATCATAAGTGAAGTTAGGAAGGTTGCTAAATCCATTGAATGACTCACTCTCATCTCATATAGTTCACATCTTATCTTTACTCACTTTCTTATAAATCAAAAATACCAAAAATATAGTAGTAGTTTAGTTTAGTAACCTAGGTAATCACACAAAAATCTCATCTTAATTGCTTTCTTGCATTCACTTAGTTAATTTAGGTAGTTAATTAAAGACTCTGTAAAGAGACGATCT
The DNA here is from genome assembly GCA_029929735.1 of Mimosa pudica. Lineage (NCBI taxonomy): Eukaryota > Viridiplantae > Streptophyta > Magnoliopsida > Fabales > Fabaceae > Mimosa > Mimosa pudica. The sequence goes on along the minus strand of JAKELP010000023.1, from coordinate 9,812,463 downwards.
GGCAGAGTACATTTGCTACAATTCTTGGTAAATAAATTATATTTGCATTTGAACCCCAAGGCATAAAGACTAAGGCTCAAATCAGTGCTAGATTTCCTAATATTCTATCCTAATTTGTGCTATAATTAAAAATCCTATATTTGGGTCTAATGAATGAGTTTGGATTAAATTTGGATTTAGACTTGAAATTATATGCTACAGAAAACTTCTTTCAAACTTAAAATCCTAATTGATGCCCTAGCACATCACAAAACACCCAAGAGAGTTCCCAAAGTCCAGAATGTCAAGCTCTATCTTTTTTCCCTTTTAAAACCCTAATTTTTGACTTCAAATGCTGCTTTCATTTTGCTGATGCAATTGGGCCATGACACAGAAAATTAAGCCGTAACCTTATTCTTCTCTATACAATTCTAGCTTTCAGTCTAAAAACTGAGCACCAGCTCAATTTTCTTCGTCAAAATTTATTTCTTCTTATGATAATGCTTCATTCATACTTTAAGATCACTTTGATTATCTTTGCATTCTCAAATAGTTTGACTCTATTTTTTAAACAAATATAGCCAATGAAGAAAGCCCCAAAATATGCACAAATGAGCAACATATGTACAATCAAAAACACTAAATATACTCCTACATATATTTGAGCATACATATAAAAGATCTAGAAACGCTCCAAAAAGTGTATATAAACCATGGAAAATGTGCTAAACGGCATGAATTCCAAGAGTTTAGCACTTTGTCAACTTTATAAGATGGGGTTAAACCAACTTTTGGTCCCTAAAGTTTGGTGTGATTTGGGTTTCAGTCCCTGAAGTTTGAAAGTGGAGGTTTTGGTCCCTATAGTTTACATCAATTTTGGTTTTAGTCCCTATACTTTTAAAGTAGAGGTTTTGGTCCTTCAAGTTTCATTTTGTTTAAACAAATGGTCCCTGTAGTTAATAAGTTGACATGTCAGCCTTACTTGTGATGATGTGGCAAGATGAATAGGCAAGTTTACCTAGAAAAACAAAAACAATTTATTAATTTTTTTTTAAAAAAAAAACCTTCCACCTTCTTCTCTCCCTTCACTGCGCAGCCACCCTCGCCGACACCGCGCAAGAACGGAGAAGAAGATGAAGTCGCATACTAATTCCCAAAGGCCATTCTCGTCGTTCTCTCCTGTTTTGGTGGAACAAGTGCATTGGCATGTACTCATATTCTGCAGATTACAAGCCACATAGTGGACAGAAACAGATAAGGTGCTTCATGATTCCAAAACAGGGTATTTAGATCTGATAGACGCAAAACAAAAAACAGACTATACAAGGTTTCTTTTTACAAGAGGAATTATAAAATCAACAAACAATCTGGACCTTCACTGTTTTTCCCAAGACCTTCACTGTTTTTCCCAAGGAGCTCAATTCCTTGATGCCACACATGAAGCCCAGTTTGATGATTTACAAGATCTTTCACCTACCCACATCGCTGAACAACTCATTCCATTCCAGAGATTAATTATAATATTCCCATTCAAGACATGACTTTGCTTATAGTTCAGCTTAGCTTACAATATTTTTATGTGGCTGGCTGGGCAGTGAAGGGGAGAAGAAGGAGGAAGATTTTCTTTTTTAAAAAAAAAATAAGTTTTAATTATATATTTATAATTTGTTTTTCAACTTAAGCTTGCCTATTCATCTTGCCACATCATCACAAGTAAGGCTGACATGTCAACTTATTAACTACAGGACCATTTGTTTAAACAAAATGAAACTTGAAGGATCAAAACCTCTACTTTAAAAGTATAAGGACTAAAATCAAAATTGATGTAAACTATAAGGACTAAAACCTCCACTTTTAAATCCAAGGGACTGAAACCCAAATCACACCAAACTATAAGGACCAAAAGTTGGTTTAACCCTATAAGATGCTTAGCTTTTTAGGGGCTTTTATTTAAAAAAAATCACAAATCTCTTCTCCAACTTTGTTAGGTCGAACTAGCTAAAGAACTATATATACAGAAGCGAGATTCACGGAATTGCATGATTGAAGTAAACTTTAAATGTTCTTTTAGATTTGTTTTCCTCTAATAACTCATCAAAGGGTCATGATAAATATCAAACCAGTAAGGGATAACAGGATATAGCCAGAAACTCACAGAGTCACAGCACAAAAAAGATTGAGTTCTTGCACTTTTCTTTTCCTTTTGTATCAAAGTGATGTCAGCTTTTGTTTGTTTGAGCCTTTTTCTTCCAATCACTCCTTCAATAATTGACTCAACTCAATGACCCTGAATCTCTCTCTCTCTCTCTCTCTGTGTCTGTGTTTTGTGTATATCTATATAATGGCGGCCTCACCAAAACTTTAATTAACTACAGGATCGGAATTCAAAATACACACGCATATAGATATAGGTATCGCAATACTAGGAAAAGTTTACTTAGATTTTAAACCTTGGAAAAGGAAATTAACAAATCAAATAGATCGAGAGACATTCAATGGCAATTAATAAGCTCTCTATTAACAACTTCCCGACTCTTTAGGAGTGTGTCTATATGTGTGCGTGTGTGTTACATATTATACTTAGTTAATTATGTTAATATTTACCTACTTTAATTGATTAACAATATTAAAGTAATTAATATGACATGACTTTTTAATTGAGTAACTATAATCATCAAATGCTGTATAAAAAAACTATGATCATCAAATGAGTATCAATATATAGGTAATTTAGAAAGAGTAAGAAAATTGCAGTCCTACATTATTTAGAATCAAGATTGATGACTTCCAAAAAAAGACTAGATATTAAGGACTAGAAAGAGAATAGTTTATAAATATAAATTGATTTGAATAAAATTATTTAGACGACATAAATTATTTTACTTTCTTAACCTCCTCAAATTATTTGAGTTTATGTGTTTTTTAAACTATTAAATTGAATATAATTTAGATAGTAATAATTTTTGTATATTCTATATATACCAACATCCATCTTTTATTGAAGGGATGGATGTTGTAAGAACATAGGATAGAGTAGTTTCTTCTTTGTTTATCATCTCCTTTGAGATTAGTTTCTTCAACTATATTCCAAAAAAAGTATAATTTTTATATTGCTTTTCCGCCATTATGGCACACTTACTTATGTATGCATGTGTTGTGTAGTATTTAATAAGCTCTACACGTACATGCTTTCATTATTATATTGCCTCACTAATATTGCTTCCCGTTTGAATTTCCCGCTCCTCCTTTTCTTTGATCCACCCATATGGTTTTCTTACTTCCACGATCCTTTTTTCAATTTTAACATTATTATATATTTACAACAACTTTTAACTGCTCAAATCTAAATAATTTTTAGTATATGATTAAAAGATATAATCAATTCATTACATAGCAATACATGATGACATTTATAAAAACTCATGCTTTAATTTATAAATAGTGCAACTCATATTTGACTAGACACTACAAGAAATGATGATGATAGTCGCATCAAAATGTGGGGTATAGTGGCGTTTATTCGCGTGACAAAGGGGTCTAGTCGCGTCCTGCGCAAACGGGAGAAAACGATTCGAAACTAGGGTAATAGTCGCTGCAAATCCATATGTGACAAGCGAAACAGGACGCGACGATACATATGCCCCATGTATGGCAGCTTTCTTGCGGAAAACAACACGCGACATCAATATAAAATATATTAAACCCAGTTACAGCAACCAAACGCGACCTAGCATTGTGAAAAAGCAGAAAAAATTGTTGTCACTTTTGTGGAAACGTCACAAGCCATGAGTACTTGCAACCTGCTTCTAAATTGATGTGTGAACCATTTACTTCATAGTGACAATAACCATAAATTTGTAATACATTATATGAGAAAATCTAATTATTTTGAATATAAATAAAAATCAAAATGTAATTATTTTGGGGCAATACATTCAGAGATAATGTCATTATTATTACTCTTTCTAAATTGTATAACTAGTTATAAAACCTACATTACATTGAGCAAATGAAAAAAAACAATAAATTTAAGTAAATTAAATTACAAAATAGTAATGGAGATTATAAATGGAGATGAAGTGGGAAATACAATGTGTAATTAATCCATAAATATGTTATGACTACATGGATAGTTGGATACTGCAATGGAAATTTAAACTCCATTATTTGTTCCCATGCATGCAGCTGGAGTGAAATGAGAGGAATTTAGGAGATGCTTGATGTGCAGAGGGAAACACAATTTGAAAAAAGCTGATGTGTGATGTAGCAGGCTTATTATATACGGATGCTCTCAAGCGGGTTTTATTACTAAGTACGCGACATGACAATGAATGCCTGTCACGTTTACTAAACGCGACATTATAACGTGACAAGCACAAAAAATGTCACACTTGCATCAGACGCGACAATTCAGACGCGACTATCAACCCCTTTTCTTGTAGTGAGAGTACTACTCTAACCTAAATTTAAGTACAACAAAATCTGTATACTAATATTGTAAGATATAAAATAAGTACAATAAGATGAAATTAGACTGAACCATCAAGAAATTCAATTGGAGGAAAGATACGGGATAATGCGAGGGGAAGAGAAAAATGATCAAACTTAACCCTACCTTTTTCACTCATAGCTTTATAACCAAGTATAATGAAAATAATTGGGACAATTGCACCTAGATCCCAAATAAAAGACTTAATTTCAAAGAGGTCCCAAAGAGTTGTTATTACTTGTTAATGAAGGTTATTGCACTTGTTAATGGTAGTCATTAACAACTCCTTGTGACCTCTTTGAAATTAAGTCTCTTATTTGAGACCTAGATGTAATTGCCCCAAAATCATTTATGAGCGAAGGACTTTGCTTATTCAATTTTTTTTTATAACCTCAAGCTGATATTCTTCCTTTGGTATATATTTCTATGTCAACTCTCACACACTTAAATATAGATATAAAGAAAATGTATCCTTAATTTTCTTTTCTTTTTTGCCAACGCTCTCTCGCCTTACTAATATTTATTGTACAATAAGTTGCTGAAGAAATTAAATAGAACAGCTTTTCTTTCTTTTAAATTAAATATGAAGAAAGTAAAAAGTTCCTTGTCACTTTCTTTCTACTTTTATCCCTTTTCTTTTCACTACATTGCCACCTGTAAAAGTATCTTTTCCGCTTCTTTTTACCCTCCATTTTTTAATTCCAGCAGAAGAACAAACAAATATTTTAAAAATAGTACGAATCTAACTTTTGTCTTCTGAAAACCTAGGTTATAGCTTGAATTTCCAACTGAAACATGCCTTTTTTTAGTTAAAGTTTATTTCAAGAAATTAAATAGTATTACTTTATATGTGGACATATTATAAAGAAAAAAAATTAAAGGTTTTAGTTTTAGCGTTTCAAGACGCTTGCTTTAATTTCGTAATATTTCAGGAAAAGAGAAGATGTTTGTGTTGGTATTGGAGTGTTCTTCTTTCCATGCAAAACCTACTTTTGAAAATTAAAATGATTTACATATTACAGTCTTGTTCTTTTGCTACCTGACAATCTCAAAATTCCATGAAGTAAGAACCACATTGAATATGATTCTCTCTCTCCACCTTCGTTTTCTTATCCTAATTCAAAAGCTGATGTAAGCATACCATTTTTATAATCACAGCTTCCCAATAATTCAGTGTTTCACGATCATATCACGATTTATATGGCATGATAATAATAATTAATTAATTAGAAGACTACCCAAGTTAAGGTGGTAACACATATATGGTCTATATGGGAAAACTTCACTAAATGGCTATAAAAAACAAAGCAAAGAAATCCTTAATATGGGTCCCTTTCTCAGTTACTAAATATATGACATATATTTAACTATTTTTTCAGTAAAAATTGTTAATAACGTTAGTTACTATGGTGTGCTTCATTAAAAAAATCTAATCGTCTTCACCCTTTCCTTCTCTCATCTCTTACTCGATTATTGTTAGAGTTGCACTAACAAAAATTAATACTCTAAGAAAATATTGACAAAAGTTGCAAGTATGTCCTCTTATGACCAATATCAACTATTCATCAAGTTTGAATTAGAATTAATCTGTTTAATCATATTCTATTTTTCCAGATGAAAATCAATAATTTGTTGCAGAAAAAATACAGTATTACAAAATTTAGAGAAGAAATGATAATTTAAAAATGAAATTATTAATTTAATTTAAGTTATTACAATTTTATCTCCTCCTTAATAGCGCCATATATATTTTCATTCTGGAAATTATTAGAACGTTTTGATATAAATTTGACCCCGTAGAAGACCTCAATTTGGCTTTTCTAAATTCATTCACAAACAGACAAACAAGACCATAATTCAATTAGTTTAGATGATTAGTTCTATGGATTATAGACTATAGAACATAGAAATTATTCCCACCAAGACAATGGAAACATATAATATCGAAAAGCCTACTTTAGAAAATTAAAATGATTTACAATCATCCATCTCTAATCCATAATTCAATCAGACCACAATAATCTGGTGTTTTAGGACATTTAATTAATCATTACTTTAAGATATTTTTTATTTTTATTATAGTTAATGTTTTCTTAACCTATATATTTAAATAGGTGTGATTTTAATTACATTTTAGTTTGGTTTCACAGTTATTGTTGATATGTTTATTACTAATATCATTTTGTCCTTTATAACAAAACACTACCAAAGCAAAGGCCAAAAAAGCTATTATTAGTACTTAACATATGATAGCAAGAAAAATATATTTTAGAGATCAGAGTAACAAACATTAAATACAAAAGCTCCAAAACACTCTAAAAAAAGTAAAAAGAAAAGGGATTAATGAAATTTCTGAATGAATTTTGCACAAGCTTGCTATGGCATATACATCAAATGATAAAAACCGATTACAAATAGTTAAACTAAATCCTACATAGTTGGCCAAAAAAACTAAATCGTACATAGACCTCACAAAGTATGTAACAACTAATAGTAATAAACAATTACTACTACTACTTACCCACAAGCAGCTAGCTAGACTATGTACTACGTAGGAAGAAGAATTGGATTCCTCTGCCCCAATCTTGTCTTTTAATAAATAGCCAATCAGAAAGCATGGTGTGTCGGAAAGGGAGGGAGTCAAAATATAATGTTCAAAAGAAAGATGACCCCCTCATGGGCCCCACAAGCCAACCCAAAAAATATTAGCCAACACGTGAACCTCCCACGTGACATGTCCCCTTCTAGTTCTAAGCCCTATCTCTTCCTTTGCTCTGCCAAACGGCGTCGTCCTGACCGTACCACTAAGAGCAGCAACAGAAACAACACTCCGTAACCATCATAACAGTCTCATGCAGTAACGTGTCCATAATGTTCCCTTCAATTTCTGCCACCATTATTATTGCTTCACCTTCCTCTTCACTTTTCACCTTCCTCTTCTTCATTGTATCATCTTCCATTTCTACCAAGGCATCAATGTCTTCTAGAAATTCACACTTCTTATTACCCTTCTCAATCCTCCCAATAATACTCTCCCACACTTTCTCTTCAGACCCTTCAACTGCATCCACTAATGTTTCATTGACCAGGTCAAATAGTAACCTTCTATTATATTGCACACCTAAATCATACTTATAAGGCCTAAAGTTTTTGTCTATCGAGGAAAATGATAAGATATCACATGTAGGGTTGTTTGGATTGTGGTTATTATTTTGGGAGTGGTATTGTTGCTCAAGAAGGTGAAAAAATGAAGGGTCAAGAGGTTGGGGTTTTGGAGAAAGCCATTGATGGAATAAGGACACTGACACTGATGAGGTGTTATTTATGGTTCCTTTTTTGACTGGGAAATTAGTACGGCTTAACATACATGAGACGTACTCAAATTCTGGACCATTGTTATTAAACATAGACTCACAAGTTATCTTAGTTTTGTCTAACACGTGGATGTTGCTTTCTCCACTGGTAGGAGTAGAAGTTGTTCTCTGTATGCACAACGACGTCGTTGCCTCCTTTTTGTACGTTTGGCTCGAACCACTAAATAACTGTGAGGTGTTACAGTAATATTTAGCGTCTCGGGCATCACAAACCTGTGTCTTTTTTATGAAGGAAAAGTAAGAATAACTTAAAATGAACAAGTTCATTTTATTTTTACTAGAGAGATAAAGAGGTAATATTGAAAAAAAAAACCGTACTTGAAAGTAGAGACAGGTGTGCACATTTGGAAAATGAGTTGTACACGCAAGAGATTTAAAATAGTAAATTCAAAGTTGCTGAACATACCTGTTTTTGAGGTAATTTGGTGGCAGGTGGGGTACTATTGAGAAGATTAATGAACAATGGATGGTGATGACTTGATGATCTCTTGCTCTTTTTGTCACTGGGAGATAATAATAATGGGCGAACAAAAGATTCATGTTGCTTGTTGTTGCGAACAAACTTGTCTTGCTTCTTGAGCTGTGCACTACTGAACTTTTCATTGGCAGCTTTCTTACACTTTGGGAGTGACGAAGATCTCTGCTTTTGTTGTACCAATATTGCTTCTTGTTGAAGCTTTGGCTTATTATTGTTACCCAAAACTACCCTTGAAACAACTTGTGGTTGGTTATCTTTCGCCATTGTGCTTGATGGCTTGTTCATGAATTTGAGCCTTGGAGAACAAGAAGATGATGGTGTGTTATTGTTATTTGAAATCTTTCCTGGGCTGCTTATTATCAATTCATCTAATGATGATGAAGATAATGAACATGTCCTAGGAGATTTCTTGCTCTTCATGAATGGGCCCACCATATTTTCAACATCTCCTTCTTGCTTTTTCTTCTCTCTATTGTTGTTTTGCACAGTGTTGGTGATGTCATTCCCTAATTTTCTGCCGCTCATCACACTCTCTCTCATCTGCTTCACAATTTGCTTTGCATATTGCCTTGGACTTTTACTATTATTGTTGAAGCCACTGTCTTCAAACTTGAGTTTCGAAAATGAAAACCGAGGCAACTCCATTGAATGTCGTTCACTCGTAATATTCTCTTTGTTTATGTGAAGAGAAGGTCTGTGTTCCACATCTGATCTTCTTGCTGATGATATTGGAGGAGGTTCAGGTAAGAAACGAGAGGCTGTGATCCTGTCATCCATACTATGTCTGGCTTTTGTGATAACAACGTTGTTTTGTTGCCGAGGTATGAGGTGGTGACGTGGATTCACTTGTTTTAATTTGGTTGATGAGAGACATGAAGAAGAAGTGGTGGTGGTTGTGATAGTGGTGATTGAAGAAGATGAAGGAGATTGGAGTGTTTCTGGTGGAAGAAGATCAAGCCCCATTAATCTGGCCACCAAAGTTGGAGTCTTGGTTCCTGGAGACATATCATTCATCACCATATTGCTGCTGCTAATGATTCCTTGAGTTCTTGTTTTGATGAATAGTTTACTATTTTTCTGAATTTTTTTTTTAAAAAAAAGGAAACAAAAACCAAAGCTGGTCAAGATACCATCATTGTCATCATGACTATCATCATTACGTACTTTTCAGTTTAAAAAAATTTAAACATGGAAAGAGGTGAAAGTAAAGTTGAAACTAATAACTCCTCTTACTGGGATTTCTAAACTTTGATCTTGCTTTGAAATAGTGGAACCCACCATCACCATTTTTGTGCTGTTATCCTCAAATTCCAAACTGTTCCTGGGAGCTTCAGAGCCTGCACAAATTAAACACCATGAAAAATACTTAAATATGAACTTGCAAAAAGAGAGAGAAAAGGAAAACCAAGGAAGCAATGATACCTTTGGAGGGTAGAGTATTAGTTGGAGAAATGGTGATTTGGTAGGCATTAGAAGAAGGAGGACGAGGTTGGTGTTGGAAGGAGAAGTGGTTGAAAGGGTGGAAATGAAAGAGGTGAAAGAAAGAAGAGATGCAGCCAGCAGAATGAGTTTCTGCATCACTACCTCTATTCACACCTTCTTGTTTTCCCATAATTGGTATGTATGTATGAGAATATGAAACACCACTCCTTAACTTATAAAGAACTTCACAGTATGAGAGAGAGAAGATGAAGGTTTGAAAAGGATAATGAAGAAGAAGAAACACAAAAAGTAGAAGATATGACCTCGCAGCTGTGTGAGAGAGAGAAAGGTGAGTACACTCTATGGTCAGAGACCTCTTGCGAGCAAACTCTTCTCCTCCGATAGATGGGATTCCTTAGCTTTTTGTATTTTAAATAACCGCCCAACGCTTTTTTGTTTTCTCCTCCCTTCCCCTCTTCCACTAGATTCCTTAAATATTTGAAATATAGGAAGAAGTAAAAGGTAAACCAATTAATGGAAATGTACTCATTCTATAATCTATGATCTTATGTTTAGCTGGCCAGAAATGTCCATTTTGGTTATGAAATCAATTTCCCTGCTCATCAACAAATTAGTAAGAAAAGTTAAGCAAATATATAGACATATCATTTGAATTTCATTTAGACAATTTATAATTGATTTTAAATTGTATATCTATTAAAATAATTTTAATATAGTATAAAGTTTCTATGCAGCTCAAATAAAATCTAGACTTTCTAGATAAGTCTAACTCTCCTTGTATTTTCAACAAATAATGAAACCTTTTCTGGTGAGGTAGGAATATAGTGGAAGGGTAGTGAAACTATGTGTCATTTTTTTTATCCAAATTTAATTTCCAATCAATACAATTTACATGATATCTCCAATGAAAAGAGTTGAAGGTAAGGTCAAAATAAAAGAATGTAGTACTTAATTGAGCATGAATTTGACTTACATATATAAATGCCTAACTTTGTTGCACAATGTAAAAGCAATTAGTTGCACCAAATTGAAAACTAGCATCAATTTTAGAAATTCAATAATAGATTCGTTGGTCATACCTTACATTATTGGTTGGTGTCATGTTATAAGAATCGGATTGGACAATAAGATATCTCCAACCGGCGACCGCTTCATATTTTAACTAAACGATTATTAGTAGTATCATCGGCTTGAACATCGGTCTGCGCGATGCGACCATGTTGAACCGTAACCCATAGCCCTCTCTAACTCTCTTTCAAGTTCAACCTTTACAATATTGGTTGGTGCACATATAATATTAGTTAACCTATTATTAATTTGATTGATACTTTTAATTATCTTACAAATTTTTTTTATTTATTGTTTTATATTTAATGTATTCAAAAGCTTGAATGCGTTTTCAACATTCAAATCAAAGGCGATTCAAAGTCAATGAAAGGAAATATGAATGTGAACTGTGAAGTCATTGATTTCATCACTTCTCGGAGACAGAAACCTATTCAATATTCCATGATGATGACGCATTACAAGGGCAAATTACAAGAACGACCACCATTTTGACTATTTATAGTGGATGACCTTAATAAAAAGGGAAAATTAATATGAGTCTCTCATAGGGGATTTAATACTAGAAAGGTCTCATAAACTCTCCATATTAAAGTAGGATCCCTAGGGACCTTACTTTAATATATTCTAATTACCTAAACACCATTTTGCCCCTCATAGTATAAACATATAAAAGTAACAAATAACGAGTTGATGAGTAACAAATAACGAGGTAATGAGCTAATGTGCCCACGTAATAAGCTGCCAATAACAAGCTCATGAGCAGGTCTAACAAGTTCATGAGTAACTCTTTGACGAGTTAATGAGCAACAAATAACGAAGTAATGAGCTAGTGTGACAATGTAATGGGTTGCGAGTAACAAGCTCATGAACAGGGAAGGAAAGGAATTGAGGGGCAAAATAGTCTTTTGGTATTTGGAGTTTATTAAAGTATGGTCCTTGGGGACCCTACTTTAATATGGGGAGTTTATGAGACTTTTCTAGTATTAAGTTTAATTTCTTGTGAGGGACCTCATTAATTTTTCCATAATAAAAATCCAGAATTATTTAGCTAATTGTAGTTGGGATGTGAAAATTACATGTCTTTGGTACCACAGATAATGAGATGAGAAGGGGAAAGGGAGGAGTGAGAATGTGAGATAATATTTGTTTTGAATTGTCATAAATTGAAGTACTGAAGTTATAGTTAATACTTTATGAAATATATATAATATAAGATAAAAGAGCAATAAATGCTACCCCACATTTTTCTAAATATAAGATCTAATAATCTAATATGATTAATAAATTAGATATATCTATTAAATTAGTTAAAATAATATGATATTACTAAATACTCCCTCCGGTCCCTAATGTAAAAGCCCAAAATTTAAATGGTTTTGGTCTCTAATGTAAGAGTTCACCCCACATTCACTCCTCATTTAATGCATTTTTTCCTACTTTACCCCTAACCCTCTTTCATATTTATTAATGTTTATGTATTTCTCTCTCTTAAAAGTACCATAATAAATATGAGCAATTTTGGAAAAGAATCATTAACTCCAGACACCCAACTAACATTCACATGTTTTCTTAAGAAGCGTTTTTTTTACGGCTAGCTCTTACATTAGGGACCGGAGGGAGTATCTTTTAACATTATATTACTAAAATAGCTCAAGTTAGTTTTGACTATTTATTCATACACTTCTTTTCTTACTTGTTTACTATTGAATAATATCAATATAGATAATTTAGAAATTCAGATAATTTTACGAAATTATCTTATATTTAAGCAATAAATAAGTATATAATTTCAAACATTTAATCTCTTTTTTTAACTGAACAAACATTTCACCTCACTTCTCTAATTTTTATAAACATACACTACAAAAAAAGGGCAGATCTGCGGCGGGTATTTTCCCAGCGTAGGGGCGGTTCTAACCGCCCCCATGGCGCTCCGGCGGTCAAATTTACCGCCGGCGATTTTAACGTGGCAACGCTGCGTGGGGGCGGAAAGATTTACGCTGTAGCTCCCTTGGAACCGCCGCTACGCGTTGGGGCGGACGTAGGGGCGGACCAACCCGCCGCCAAAATTTTTTATTTTTTTTAAAAAAAAGGCATGGGGGCGGTTACGACCGCCGCCATGTGATTTTTTTTTAAAAAAAATCAAATAGTGCCGGCGTATCGAACCGCCGACATGCTGTTATATTTACTAAAAAAAATTTGCTTCATGCGAACAATTTAATGATAATGACTTAAATTGAAGACCGAAAAAGGAATAAAAACAAGAAAAAAAAAACAAAACAAATGCAGCAAAAATTAATTTTATTGTAATATATATGAAATAAATATATATACTAAACCATCAAGCACAAAAAGATCATGTCCAAAATCCATAAGATATATTACGAAAACAAAATAATAAGAAATAAAAACAATCAGATATAATAAAATAAAAAAGAAAAAAATAAACAATACCTATACCAAAAGTAAGACAAACTTTTAGACATCATGTGTGCACCAACAATGAAAACAACAAGAAACACAAAAGGGAGAAAGTGAGAAAGAAGAGATTGCGCGCGGTAGAAATGGGGGGGTTATTTATAGGGAGAGACCCACCCCCACGCGACAGTAAATGCACACAAACTCTGTGCGCGCCTTGGGGGCGGTTGCCCGCCCCAACGTGATTTTATTTTATTTTTTAAATTTTTTTATTCGCGTTGGGGCGGTCGACCGCCCCCACGCGACAGTAAATGCGCACAAAACTCTGTGCGCCTTGGGGCGGGTGACCGCCCCAACGTGATTTTATCTATTTTTTAAATTTTTTTATTCGCGTTGGGGCGGTCGACCGCCCCCACGCGACATGAAATGCGCACAAATCTCTGTGCGCCGTGGGGCCGGGTGACCGCCCCAACGTGATTATATTTTTTTTTTAAATTTTTTATTCGCGTTGGGGCGGTCGACCGCCCCCAAGCGACATGAAATGCGCACAAATCTCTGTGCGCCGTGGGGGCGGATGACCGCCCCAACGGGATTTTATTTTTTTTTAAAGTTTTTTATTCGCGTTGGGGCGGTTGCGACCGCCCCAACGCACCGTGTCAATGAAATTTTTTTTTTAAGTTTTTTTTATGATGCGTTGGGACGGGTATTATTTTTGTGACCGCCGCAACGAATGCACCACAGAAAAAAAAAAATTTCCCTCGCAACTCGCCCTCGGATGGCTTAGACCGCCAGAACGCGTTTTCGTGGGGGCGGTTTTTGGCGAACCGCCGGGACGCGTGCGCGGCTAATCGCCGCTTCTTTTGTAGTGATAATTCAAAAAAAATTCCATCAGCCATTATGCCCCTGCCAGCCTCATATATATGCAGTCCACTCCAACCTATAGTACATTGTAGTAACTAGTTAATTTTCAAAATGACACTGAACTTCTTCAGGCAATGGCATAAATTTTTCTGCATCTTTTCCTTCACGCCCATAGCTGTAGATCTAGTAATAAGCCTAACTTCCTCACAAGATGGATAAACATATGACATTGTAGAAGCTTGCTGGGTGGCTGGGTTGTGGGAGGCAGAAGATGCGGGAGAGATCGACAAATGAGTTAGATGCATGGCAGTTTAATTTAACTTTTACTGATAATTAGATCCAAGTCTGAAGATTTTGTGGAATATGGCTTTAATTAACCTCCATTCATTAAACTTGTCATTGATTTTTTATGTTGGCCAAAAAAAACTTGAAATTGATTTTCGCTGCATTTTTCTTCGTTTTCTTACCAAATTTAAATTGAACAGAATCACAGAAATAATGTAGACAGGGATTGGAGGAACTTCCAGTCTACTAGCTAGCTAGGTCTGTTTGCAAACGTATCTCAATGTCCTTTTGGTCTTATATCATCATCCTATATTATTTATATATATATATATATATATATATATATATATATATATATATATATATATATATATATATATGTAGACACACATATAGAGAGAGAGATTGCTAGCAAGCAAAATGATACTCAGAGAATGTCGAAGCCATCAAAACAAATTAGAATTATTGAGGTTTTTTTTTCTTTTACCTTCATACAATTATTGAGGTTCGATTCACATTTTTCACATAAAATGGGACATGCATCCACTAAGGTTACACAATTTATATAATGTTACCACATCGATCATCTAGAATTTAAACCCAGCAAGATGCTCATCATGTACTACATTCACTCCGTTACCCTAGCTATATGTCGTTTACATAAAGAGACATTTATTGCTTCTTTGCATAAAAGTATCACACACATGCTCCTATGTTTTTTTTTAAGTTATAAGTGAGATTAAATCCACAACCTCTCTTTAATTGGAGAAATATCATACCGCGCCTCTGATATTCCTATGTTTTCTTACACACACATAGACAGCTAAATAGAAGCATTACATATCTTATTCAAATAATTTTACCAGCTAGCTAAATATTCAATCCTCCTCCTAATAGTATATCTTATTTTTTCACTCAAAAAAGTATATTTTATTTAATTTTTTTTTACATTGATAGAAAACTTTCCTGATGCTCTCGCTTCCAAAATTTGATGTCAACAAATTATCGGCGGGTTTGATATTTTATATTCAGAACAGCCTTTTAAATGTAGATAACATAATTTGAAAATGTATTTTTAGTTATGTATTCTTAAAAAAAATAAATTAAAAGTTTTATTATCATCAATCCTAATAATACAAATGACAAATAACAAGATTTGTATACTTTCACTATGCCTAATTGAGGTTTTAAATAATCTCCAACCTCAACGCCTCACTTCCTCCACCAAATCACACTTTGAATCATTCATCCCCGCTTCATTTTGGTTTATTCTCCATGAACTACAGTAGCTAAATTTCTCTCTTCTTGGTGATTTAGAATTGTAGGATGAACTAATTAATGCCAAAGAGCTTCAAAGGGGAGTATTATTAACTTAAATTACAAATTCTTACTTTGTACTTATAAATATTAACATAAACAATTAACGGTATATATCTATGGCGTTTGATAAAATGTAAAAAAGTCCAAATTTCCCCTTTCGGATTTTCTTGAAATTTTCCTAAAGTACTACTGTAATACTTCAGGGGTTTGGTATGCCTTTTTTTATCAAAGGGATTTTTTTAACTTTACCCAAAAAAAATCAGAAGTACAAATAGGAAAAACAATTGGTGGTCACAGTTCAAGTTAGAACTTTGTTTTGGTAAAAAAGTTAAAACTTGTTGGTAAGCTCAAGCTATTACTATTAGTAATAATGTAATATAATGCCGCCCCAACACATGCTGTTTTTAATACTGTTCAGGCATCTGTTATATGTTAAATACTTAATTTCCAAATAGAAAAAACAGCAGGTTTCAGAGCGTCATCAATTTCTCACTGTTGAATCAAATTTAAGATGAAGGACGATAGTTACCAAATAGTTTTAATTCTCCTTAGATCTACAGTATTATATATACTATAGATTATTTTTTTCTCTTATTGAAGAAATGGTAATGAAAAAATGCACTAGAGTTAATGATGAGATCATTATCGAAAAAAAAGAGTTAATGATGTGATGTATATATTGTCTAAAAAGTTAACAGCTAGATAATTCATATTTGAATACCGCCCAATCCCAAGTCCCAACCGTAAAGGCGTAAACTAATTGTGGTGATCTTTTTTCTTTTTCCATTAAGAATGCTATCTAACTGTGTAACATTATTGATCTGAATTCTGAATTTCTGATAATGCATTTCTTATTGACAAAATTCAATACAAAAACTAATGTACTGACAGTGTTAATTGAAATTGAATTCTCTTATTCCAACTGTAAACAGCCTTGCTGATGACAACAAATTAAAGGATAGAAGAACTGATTCGTAATATGCGGAGCCAGAGGTAGGCATCAGGAGGACAATTATGTCAGAAAATTAACACTTTTGATTTTACACTCCACCAACTGATTTTGAACATCACCCATTTTTTCAGAATGACACACATCTCTAGAAAAAGGGAATAAATATAGCTATGTGCTTTTTTTTGAGTTTTTAATCCGGTGTCCTGAGTCAGCCCCAATGTCACGGGGAACTCAACGGGCTCAGACTAATCCAGATCCGCACCGGGGCCTCCACTTAAGGGTAAAGTGCTGGCCAAGGGGCAGGCTACATTCCCAGAGCTCGAACTGAGACCTCTGGTTAAGCGGTGAAGTGAGGTAACCACTACACCAACCACGCTTGGTTAATATAGCTATGTGCTTTCAAATAATTAATTTGTAGTTTTAGGTCAATCACATGATATAATGAGCTCAAATTAATTCTAGGGTTAAATATTATTCTTGTCAATAAACTATTTTTAAAGTATTAATTTGACCAACAAAAAAAGGTTTCATTATAGCCAATAAACAAAAAATGGCCCATTTTAGCCAGTACACTATTGAAAAATATTAAAATACTTTTTTCAAAATAAAAAAAATTCTCACTCCTTCATCATCCAACCACCGCCTAAAACCACCTCCTCCATTTCCATAGGCCACACTGCCTTCCGCATGCTCCATAAATTTAACAATATTGATATTGTAAATTGGAATCGTTATATACGACGAAATTGATACTTCCTTCAATGACATATAATGTTGGGAAGAGTCGATTCATCACAAAAGTTTAATCCAATGTGGTGGGCTCAATCAATTATTATATACCCTTGATCCACGTCTAATTCTTTCGATGTGAGACATTTTCTATCTCTAATAAAATAAAAGTCGTAAGATGTGTAAATATAAAATTACTCTCCCCGTTCCTTATTATGTCACTAATCACTCAAATCTCACATACCAAGGAATGAAAGTTACATCTTTAAATGAGTCATGTTTTATTTGTCTTTTCCGTTTCTGGTCTTGTCATCTCTCTCTTTTTTTTCATCATTCCAATGCTCTTTTATATTGAAAACAAGAGTAGGAGGAAAGGTCAATGCAATTGATAGGGTTTTCTTTTTCCCATGAATGATGAGGGTATATTGGGAAAAATTTAATAAATGAATTAGTTAATGGTAGTTGGTGATTTATATTAAGAACAAAAAATTAGGAACGGTTGGTGACTTATAATAAGGAACGGAGGGAGTATGTAATTTGTGCAACTAATATCTTCATAATATTTGAGCTATTTTAGTTTACTTGATGCACAATTGATATAACTTCATTGATTAAAAATTTTAGTTAGTATTTTTTAACGGTTTAAAAAAATTGAAAAAGGTGGTGGGTTGGCAGGCCAACCCGTCAGGCTATGTAAGGGTTGAAGTTTTTTCAACCTATTAAGGAGCGGGACGAACAACCCGCACCATGTAACCCGCAACCCATGACGAACCAGCTCACAACCCACTAGTTGGCCCATGATGTTGAGTGGTGTATGGTGAGGGTGAAAGATATTCAGAATTTGAACCTTGAGCAAATGTGCAAGCCCTTGCATCCTTTAATGTTAATGTCAACTATAATTCAGATAAAATATAGTTTCACATTTAGAATTAATCTCACTCAAGTCCCCATCCACTAAGAAAAACTCAGGATTCAATACTTTATCTTATATAAGTAGTGAACCTCAAAAACAATCACTAATTCGAGTTTAATGGCGGTTTGAGAGGCCAACAATCAGTAGAAGCGTGGGTTTGACCCAAATGGAATATAGTGGCAAAACTTAGCAACGATTCATCTTCAGCAACTGCCACTAATTTCAGTAGGTTATGCGTGCTCACATGGTCCAAAATTGTGAATGTCAATCAATTTAACTATTTAATTGTTGAATTATGATATTTACTTATTATTATTACATGAATTTGGTTTTATTTGTGTATGTGAGAATTTATATTAAAATTAAAAATATATGAATTATGCTTATTAAAGTAATTTGATTTATTGAGTGTTCAATTTAATTTTTTGCTAAAGAAGTTCATTATTGTAAGCGATGTGTTGAAAGATTGGGGCATAGTCAAAGAGAGAGATGGTTGGAAGAACTTAATTTATGTGCTCGAGCTCTTCAATAATAAGAATATGATAGGGAGTATGCCAATTGATGAGCAAGTTTAGGACGTCCCCAATGGAGAGTCCCTTAGGATGTGTGGGCCAAATATGTCAATTGGAGGAGAATTTGGTGGGACATGTATATTTAATAATATTATATTATTATTTTGTTAATATTTAACTTTTCAATAACTGTGATAAGCAATTTATCCCATTATATATTTAACTTTACAATAATTGTGTTTATATTTAACATTTCATCATCACAATTAAGTGGCAGTTATAAACCAGTGATATAGTTTATTTTTTTATTATTATTTTAAGTTTATCGGCTATAGTAGAAACCTCCACTATTGAAATATACTCCCTTTGTCCTACAATATAAGCATAAAATAACCGAATCGGTATATTCAAAAGAACTGTTAAAAGTGTTTGAAAGCAATCAATATGTTAAGAACATATTGTTCAACTTTGCCCCTATTTATGAAGAGGATAAGAGAGATGATGATTGGATGAGAAAAAATGAGAGAGTGTGTGTATGAGAAGATGAGGGAGAGTGTTATCAACAAAGGGTAAATATAGAATAATACAATAAATACTCAAGCAAAAAACAAGTTATACTTATATTACGGGACAAATCCTTGTTCACTAAAATTGTCTATATATTGCTAGTGCATGAGTCAAGTTTAAATAGTATAATAGTGAACATAAATGTCGTTTCAATAGAGACTATATTTTAAACAAATTTATTGAATTCATTATGGTGTAAATCAACAATGAGCAAAAAGCACGTGGTTAATCAAAATTTAAAGTGATTAAATTAACAATTTGCAAAATAAAGTGTTATTTGAGGTAAAATTCAACACAATAGGAAAGATCTAAGTTTATTTATCCACTTTATTCTTTGTAATGCTTGATTAACCATCTTTTAATGTCAATTAATAAATATCAAGTTGATTTTTAAAGTCTTAAGTATTTGAATAGGTCTCTAAAGCTTAAGCGATCCTTAGTTAACATAAATAATATATATACATAATTTCTTATGACAGATTATGCTCACTAGTTTTTGTAATCAACCCAATCCAATTTTCCAAAACTTGTTTAATAATATTTCTATCTCATTAATAAACTCTCAATCCCGTGGTGTAATCAACTCACTCAAATTATCCAATCCAGTGGTGTCTACAACAAATACAATTGCATGCAAATACGATCAATACAAAATTCAAAAGATCTTAACTTAATACTTCAAAACTTGGCCCAAAAAGTCATTATTGAACAAAAAGATATGATTATATTTATTTGGTTTGATTAAGTTAAATTAAACTTCTAGAAAACCTATAACAACAATCATCCTCAACCTCTCAAGTAACCCAAGTTCCTCTTAAGTTTTCCTCTCAATTATATTTCTCAATCAACATACTCCAATAATACTTGCACTACTACCACATCTCAATCGTAAAAAATATCGCTATATGCTTGGCAACAATTTCTAACATCCCATTCACTACTAGAAAAAAAAGAATTTACGTCTCAATTTCACGTCTAATTTTCCAATATTAGATGTAAAAAGAAAAATCGGTAGTTTCCATGTCTCTTTTTTAGAAATTAGACATAGATAATTAGAGGAAAGTACTTTTTACGTCTATTTTATTTTATTAGACGTGAATAATGAAGAGAAATTATTTTCCACGTCTCATATTAATAATAGTGTGGTGAAAACTTAAAAATTAAAAAAGCCAATTTTAACAAACTAAACAAAAATTTAGCAAAATTAAAAATATACCTTGCTATCATTCTAAATACACTCTCACGTTTCACCAAAAAAAAATACACTTACACGTTTTCACCAAAAACGCCCCCCCCCCCCCCCCGGCGGCGCCCTCTCTCTCTCTCTCTCGCTCCAGCGATGATTTCCGGTAATTCACGGTGGAGCTAGCAGCTGCCGGAACATGCAACAGTGGATTCGAACTCAGGTAAGGCTTCTCATCTTATTTCTACCCCGTTTTGTCAGATTTCTGCTGCTTCCAAGATAGAATCGATTCGGATTTCTGGGATTTAGGGTTCAAAAATCACCATAAATAATAGTTAGACTTTAATTCTTCATGTTTGAAAGAGGATTTGAAGGTTAATCTGGGATTTTTGTTTGGGATTTCACAAAAAATTCAAATTTTGAATACTTAGGGTTGAAAGGTGCTTTAAGGAATTTGGAACTCAAAATGTAAAAATGGAGTTTAACCTTTGGTTTGAAGAATTTCGGAGGGGATTTGAAGAGTAATTTAAGGATTTTTTGAGTTATTCAAGAGCCCACCAAAATCCGACGAGTTCTGCAGTCTTTTAGGGTTCAAGGCTTTAAATTTACGATATGCAAGTTTATGAGATTTGGGTTATAGCCCTGCACGATTGAGGTTTTGTGTATCTGTTTCTTTATAATTTTTTAGGTGTCAGACACTATTCATGGGAAGGATTTATCCATTTCTGACTTGAACCAGGTAAAATTTGTTTTAACAAGTATTAATGATTATGTTACAGTTGACTTGTTGATTTTTTTTCTTGGTGCTTTGTTTCAGTCGATGATTCTGCTTCATTGTATTCGGTTGAAATCTTGTCATTTTGTGTTTTTGCTTTCTTTTGGTTTAGGTGTTTGTTACAGATTAATTTTCTGGAATGTTCTTTCTTTATTGCATGACCGAATAATTACATATTTACATATGTTTTAGGAAGTTCTGTGTGTGGTTTGAGAAGCAGTAATAAGTAACTAATATTGTTTTTCTTTTCAACCACCTAAAGAATGATCATTTTCCTTAAATTAGCATGCAAAATTCTTTCACTTTGAGAAATCTCATAGTCTTTGAATTATTCTTCTGTTTGCCCAATTCCTTGCTATTTTCTCCGTTTCGATTCTGATTAGGATCATAACTTAGGTTTGTTTGAGTTACAATATGGCTTCAAATGAGTGATTTTCATTTTGAAAGGATTGTTTCCCGATTTCTTTTTCTCTTACCTGTTTCCCATGGATTCTCTGGCTTGTGCTGCTCATTTTATAATTCATGAATGTTAAAATATAAATACATTAACATTTCCTTTTATTCATGTCAAATTCCTGATAGGTTTGTGATTGCTATTTAGTTATGCCTTATGTCTTTGTTTTGGCGGATTGTTTCTCTTCATTGTGCTGTCTTTATTTCTTTGTGGTGATCAGTGAAGAAAAAAGAGAAGTGAAAGAATGATAAATAACAAGATATATGTTTTTGTATGCTAAAGTTTTAATTTGAAGCTATGAATTAGATCTTTGCTTGATTCACTTGTGGCAATTGTGTGCATTGTTTTGACAATATTTGTAGTTATTTGTGAAATTTAAATAAAAGCTTAGGTTTATGTATGTAGAGCACCTTATATTGAGTCTAATATTTATGATTTTGTTATTTGGTACCAATTTCTGATAGGTAATTCTATTCACTATGTATGACAGGGGCAATAAATTATCTTTTTTGCATCTTTTGAAAATTATTTTTTTCAAGGGGCATCGGAGTTTGTGTTACTCGCCAAGGGGAAAGTCATATTTTTTTGTTTGATTCTAAGGGTTATGATCCACCACCCTTGTATGAAAGGATTTTCATCAAGAGTGCAAATATTTTGAGTTACTAAATTATTTGTGTAGTTCTCATTTTCAATTAATTGTAATACAATATTGCATTGACATATCACGTGTCAAACAAGCAGTGGAAGGAACAAAATTGTGCTTTCTAAGTCTATAGTAAGTCATTTAAATTGTAGTTACTTAAATGTGTACCTCAATAACCTTATATGTTTGTATAGTATTTTCATATGTTCTAAATGTTTTTGTATCTTTTGCAATGCCCTTAACAACCTGGTGAAACAAAATGTGGATACTATGTAATGACATGACATATATGTACAACATAATTAAGAGTGGACTTCATGAGGACTTGTCTAATGTATGTATAATTCTTATCAATATTATTGATTTTCCTAATTTGACCGCTTGCTTCCCTTATTAAGTACAATTGTCTTATTCATGTTATATCACTACTCATATTCTTGTATATATGGTGCAGATTTTTTATGATGAAGAAGAAGTCTTTTGATCCAGATGCTATTGAAGACATTCAGGATAAGTTAGCTGCTTAGTTAATTCAACATGGGTTGGGTTAGATATTTAATAGAATTTAGTTTTCACTAGCTATCCTATAAATAGGAATAGAAATAGGAATGTTTCTTAATGGCTTTTTTTGGGAGAATTGTAGGTAATGTTGATGACATCTTCTTTTTGGTGGAGCTGCTTATTCAGATTTGTTTGTAATTTACAAGATTAGATTTCATGACTATATTATTGTATCACAGATTGCATGGATGTTACTAATATGATGTTAGATATTAAAAAAATAGAAAACAATTTTTTATGTCTCCTTTTCCACGTGAGATGTGGGAATGGAAGGTGTTTTCACGTCTCACTTTTATTTTTGACGAGAAAATTTAGTATTTTTCATGTCTCATATTTGAATGAGATGTAAAATTTAATCTTTTTCACGTCTCATATTTTATGAGACGTTAAAACTTGTTACTTTCCACGTCTCTCTATCTCATGTCTCCTAGAAAAGAGATGTAAAAAGTCTCAAATATTAGACGTAAAAAGTGTTTTTTCTAATAGTGATTTAACACCCACCAAGACCTTCTAAGTTTAACACAACTCACTTTACAACCAACTAAAATGTACAAGAGCATTATATGTAGCATGTACGGACCTACGGGAAACATATATTCACTTCAACCAACTATAATCACCAAATTGCTCCAAATTATGAAGTCATTAAACACTTCAATCATCCAAAATTTCTCCACATGCAACTTCATCAATTTATAGCTCCATATCATTAAAAAACTTGATAGAACAATTAGCTAATTCAAAAACACCCTTACATGCTCTGATCTCCACGCTAATTTCACTATTTTACTTTTCATATATGCACTCGAAATTCCCAAAGTGCATTCAACACAATTTTACGGAATTCCCAATCCGAAACTATAAGAAAAAATCATTCATTTGTCACCACCATCCTTTACAAATCCAACTATTGCATTACATCATCAAATCACATTTCCCTTTCATTATTTCAATTGGCTTCACAATCCAAACCTGACGAAACAATTCCAATTTCTATTAAACCCCTACCATTCAATTACACCATCGCCTCATCCGATCAATCACTGCTAGAAATTAAGCTTTTCACGACCAGCATTAACGACCAAATTCAACAATGGGGTCGTAGTTAAAACACGCAATGACATACTTGTAAATAACCGAAAAGGCGGAGGTTTTCCACGACCACCATTTCTGTAACTGTGGTCGTGGAAAGTGGCGTAATTATCCACGACCACAGTTATTCAAAGTGTGGTCGTGAAAGCTATATTATTCACGACCACACTTTGTGAAATTGTGGTCGTGGATTATTCACGACCCACATTTGCAAATGTGGGTCGTGAATAAGGTACTTTCCACGACCACAATCCCGTAAATGTGGTCGTGGAAAGTCTGGCGGGTTTATTTTCTTTCCCTCCAAACCTAAGTTCCAGTTCCCTCCAACACTTTGCTTCTCTCGCGCTTCTCACTCTCTCTCGCTCCCACCCTTCTTCCCCACTGTCTCCCACCCTTCCCC
Source organism: Mimosa pudica (assembly GCA_029929735.1). Lineage (NCBI taxonomy): Eukaryota > Viridiplantae > Streptophyta > Magnoliopsida > Fabales > Fabaceae > Mimosa > Mimosa pudica. The sequence continues at coordinate 9,787,967 of JAKELP010000023.1, read as the reverse complement.
ACTGTCGCCCACCGTCCCCCACCGTCCCCCACTGTCCCCCACCGTCTCTCTCTCTCAATCTCTCTCTCAATCCACCACCTCGCGCTCCCACCGTCCTCGCCGTACCTCTCGCCGTTGGAAGGTAAAGGTTGCTCTTTTTTTATGTTTCCTTCTTTTTTTTGCTTATCCACCGCCTCACACTTTCTTTATGAACTCTTAGGTTTCGTCTTTTTCAAAGAAGATTTTGAAACAAGTGACACACAAGGTCTTCACGCTCACGGTGTGTAACGGTAACTTTGCTAATGTAACAGTGACTTTGCTTTTCGTTCCTATAGTTGTTATGTTTATGTTTTGCCCTTCATTGGCCGATTATTCCTATCAAGAATTAGGGCACAAACATGTTTGGCCGATTAGATTTTGGAGTTTATACTGAGCATTTCATTTTTGTTTTTGCTTGAGATTATACGTTTTACTAATTTTAAACTTTTTCTTCTTGCTTCCTCTGTTTTTGCATGTATTGGTATGATCATGGTATTGTATGTTTGTATGCATGTGGTGCCTTTGATCCTGTTATTGGAAATGAGTATATGGATTTACTTTTTGGTGCAATTCTGCTTGTTGTTTTGGTGTGGTCTGATTCTAGAAAAAAAAACAATAAGATAAATAAATATAGGTATAAATAATAAAGATGTAGTAGGTTTTGGTGCAATATTGCTAATGTAGTAGGTTTTGGTGCAATATTGCTAATGCATTAGAGAGAAAGAAAAGAAATATGTTGTTGGAAATGTATTGTTAGTGTGTATCCACTTTCTAGGTTTTATTGTCTTCTATTCTTTTTAAAGAGGACAAGTGTGTGTAGCATGGACACACTTTTGGAAAATTCAATAAGTTGTTGGAAATGGGTTAGGTTTCAGAATGAATCGTGCTTGGATGGATGCGTTGCGGACTAGTGGAGAGTATCAAAAGGAGTGGAGGAGTTCATTGAATTTTCTAAAAGAAACGCACCTAGCAAGAATGGAAGGTACCCTTGCCCCTGTGTGAAGTGTATAAATGTTGATCGTAAAAGCCTCAAAGACATAAGGGATGATCTTATTTGTCACGGGATCAATCGACGATACAAGACGTGGCTTTGGCATGGGGAATTGGGAACTACAATGCAAGATACAAAAGCAGCGGCGGAAGCGGATGAAAGTGATGATGAATATGTCTGTGATGTTGGTATGAACAATATGATAAATGATATCAGAGCATAGTCACTTGTGCCAAATGATCAGTTTGATAAAGTTCGGGGTGATGCAGAGACACCTTTGTTCCCGGGGTGTAAAAATATAGCCGGTTGACCTTCATTCTAACATTGTTAGAAATAAAGACAGAAAGTGGGTGGGCTGACGCAGGTTTCTCGAGGATGCTTGCAGCTTTGAGTGATATGTTTCCGGACAATAATGCGGTTCCGAAGACAATGTATGAGGCTAAAAAAATCCTTAGAAAGATGGGAATGGACTACCAAAAGATACATGCTTGCCCTAATGATTGTGTTCTATACAGAAATGAGTATGAGGGATTACAGAAGTGTCCAAAATGTCAAGAGCTGAGGTATAAACAGAGGAAGGATGTTGATGGTGATGAAGATGATGATGAGACAGACAATCCAAAAAAAGGCGAACCTGCGAAGGTAATGTGGTACCTTCCAGTAGTCCCAAGGTTTAAACGATTGTTTGCTAGTGCTACGGGAGCAGAAAATCTAAGGTGCCATTGTGATGAGAGAATGTCTGATGATAGATATCTCCGGCACCCTGCTGATTCGCCTCAATGGAAGAAGCTTGATTCCATGTTTCCAGAGTTTGGTAGTGATCCTAGAAACCTCCGTTTAGGACTCTGTACGGATGGATTCAACCCATTCGGGAGTGTCTCTAGTAAACATAGTGCTTGACCAGTGTTGCTTGTCATTTACAACCTACCGCCTTGGTTGTGCACAAAACGGAAGTATGTTATAATGTGCACAATGATTCCAGGGCCGAAACAACCTGGGAATGATATTGATGTTTACCTCGCACCGTTGATTGAAGACTTGAAGATGTTGTGGAACGAAGGTGTTGATGTGTTTGATGCATACAAGAAGGAGACCTTTAAGTTGCGGGCTTTGTTGTTTACCACAATAAATGACTTGCCTGCATATGGAAACCTGTCAGGATATAGTGTGAAGGGACATAAGACATGCCCTATCTGTGAGGATGATACTCATTTTGTCCAACTCAAGCATGGAAAGAAGACTGTTTACCTCGGTCATAGGAGGTTTCTTGATCGTCACCATCCGTACCGTCGATTGAGGAAGCGGTTTAATGGCTCACCTGAGTATGCATCTGCTGCAATTCCGTTAACCGGTAAAGAAGTTTATCGTCGTGTTGAGAATCTTAAGGTGGAATTTGGTAAGGAAAAGAAGAAGAAGAAGAAGACTAACATTTGGAAGAAGAGGTCAATTTTTTTGATCTTCCATATTGGCGGTATCTTGATGTGAGACATAGCATTGATGTAATGCATGTGGAGAAAAATCTTGCTGAAAGTCTTATTGGAACACTCTTGCACATACAAGGAAAGACTAAAGATGGGCTCAATGCACGGAAAGACTTAGTTGAAATGGGTATAAGACATCGGTTGCATCCGATAATTAGTGATGATGGCAAGAAAGCATATATGGAACCTGCTGCTCACACACTTTCCAAACTTGAGAAAACACGTTTATGTGAGTGTCTACATCGCGTGAAGGTGCCACAGGGTTATTCATCTAACATTAGTAAACTTGTGTCAATGGATGATTTAAAGTTGGGGGGAATGAAGTCTCATGATTACCATGTTTTGATGCAACAACTGTTACCGGTAGCTATAAGAGGTGTTTTGGAAAATGATGCGCGAAAGACTATAACAAGATTGTGTATGTTTCTCAATGCCATTTGCAGCAAGGTCATTGATAATCAGAAGCTGGATGAGCTAGAAAATGAAGGTTACATTATTTTGTCGCAACTAGAGATGCATTTTGCTCCTGCTTTTTTCGATATATCAGTCCATTTGATTGCTCATTTGGTACGTGAGATAAGAATTTGTGGTCCTGTTTCTCTAAGGTGGATGTACCCTTTTGAGCAATTCATGAAGGTTTTAAAAGGGTATTCTAAGAACCCGTATCGGCCGGAGGCTTCAATAGTTAAGAGATATCTTGTCGAAGAAGCAATAGACTTTTGCAAACCATACCTAAAGAAGGGTGATGATGATAATGAAAACTTGTTGGGTGAAGATGAGATATCTGGTAAGGGGGTGCGAGGCATGAAAGTTAAGGGTGTATCGAGAGAAGATTTGTTACAAGCACATCTATATATATTGAATAACATGAAAGAAGTGCAGCCTTATTTGATCGAGCATAAGCGGGTATTGAAGGAGAGAAACCCAAAAAGGAGTGATATGCAAATTTCTAATGAACACAACAAGACATTCATTACGTGGTTTGAGGAGTATGTAGCAAAAGAAGATTGTGCATCTGATACAATAAGATTGTTAGCTGTGAAGCCTCAGTACCTTGTTTTTTCATGGGGTGGTTATGAAATAAATGGGTATTCTTTCTCTACTCAAGGCATTGACAGCAAACGCACCACACAAAACAGCGGTGTGATGGTTGAAGCTGAGGCAACCCACTTTTCTAGTTGTAGAGATAAAAACCCAAAATTGGCTTCAATGCCATATTATGGGGTTATTGAAGATATTTGGGAAATAATCTACACCACAGTTCAAAGTTCCCATATTTAAATGTAACTGGGTCACTAGTACTGTAGTTATTATTGAGCGCCACACTGGAATGATCTCTGTTGATCTAAACAAGGTTGGTTACAAGGATGAACCATTTATTCTGGCAAGTCATGCGAAACAAGTTTTTTATGTAACAGATCCTACAAATGTCAAACTTTCCATAGTCTTGCAAAATAGGAAGCAACTCGATCTTGCTCTCACAATGGAAGATAATCATGTTGAAACACAATTGTTAGGCACGAATTCTACTCCACAAGCTGAGAGTGATCAGTTAGATGACAACGACCTTTGTGCTGCTAGAAATGATCATAATGAGGGGATATGGGATGACAACACATAATGTAATTTTTTGATTTTTTGATACATGCCTATTTTTTGTTATTGTATTACTAATTTCTGACACTATTTTAATTTTTTGATTTTTTGATGACATGCCTAATCGTTTCTTTTTCACAGGTTAATGGCAGAAAGCAGCTCAGATCATGATGATGAGGAGCATCAGGAGCCCCCTCCTCCACCCCCTCCGCGGAGAAGGGGTAGAGGTCCAACAAAACTTGCTCAAGTACTTTCTCAACCAGCTGAGCATCATCAAAGAAATCATCTGCATCTTGATGAATTTGGTAGGCCTACGCGGCCAACTGCAAAGCCATTCGCTAGCTTCATTGGTACACTGGCGAGGAATAGAATAAATATAGCGATAAATGAGTGGAAAGACGTGGACGACAAGGATAAGAAGCAATGTTGGAGAGATATATTGGTAATCCTTATTTATGTTTCCATTACAGTTAAATATTCATGATATGTATTATGTTAGTAAGTCTTATTTGTGTTTGTTTCCATTGCAGTTATACTGGGATGTGCCTGATACTGAGGCTTTCAGGGAATATTGCTTGCATCGAGTTCAAGATAGGTGGAAAGACTTTAAGCATCGGTTAGGCCAGGAGTACATCTTTGGGGGTGCGAGAATGGGGCAAACTCCATGTGACACATATCAAAATATTGATCCAACAACTTGGGAGAAGTTTAAGAGATATCGACTGTCGAAGGAATTTCAGGTATATCTATAATGAGTGGATATGTTAGAATTTGTTGGTTTTAAATTGCAATAGTTTCATTAAGTCCTTTTGCTGCTTTTGTAGGAACAAAGAGAAGAACAACAAGCACGCCGCGCAAAAAATGAATACAACCATACAATGTCCCGTGGGGGATATGACTGGTTGAGAGAAAGATTGGAGGCGGAGCGCCAAGCAAGGATGGAGGAAGAATCTGAGGGTTCAGTTGTTTCGAATCCTGAGCCCTTCGAACGTCATATACAGTGGTGCGAGGGTCGGAAGAAAAGATCTGGAGAATATGTCAACGAGAAAGTTGAAGAAGTTGCTCATAGAATTGTAAGTAGTATATTCATATATACTGATTTGGTGCCAGTGTGTAGTGATTAACAGTGTATTGAACCTTACACAATATTTTCACTATTTTTCAGGAAGATCTACACGAGCAGGCCTCTCAAGGCTCATTCACACCAGCGGACCCCAGAATGGACGTTTTAGCAACAGCAATGGGGAAACTTGACAATCCTGGTAGAGTGAAGGGGGTTTCTGGGAAAGTTTCCGCAAAAAAGTTTTTTGGGAAAAAACGCCGAACAAAGGCCCAGAAAGCAGAGCCCCAGAGAGCAGAGACAATTGAGGAGATTGAGGCACGGGTTTATGCTAGACTTTCAAAGGACTTCAATTCAAAATTTGAATTACTCACATCTCAGTTGGAGGCTGCACAGGGATCTAGAGATTTGTCCCAGCAAAGGGTATGAGCATATTTATTTGTCAACTCTTCAATTTACTTGTCTCATTCAACTTTTTAACTCATTCAACTCAATTCAAATGTATTGCATCAGGGTGAAACAATTCCAGGAGGTGAGCCAAGTTATACACCTGATGATGCCAACAAGGAGCTGTGTTATCTACATCTGGATGTGCCTCACATGCGTGCTGTTGCAAAAGCTTATCAATTCCTAGACGCCGAAATACTTCATGGGAGGCCCATTCAAAAGGGTCAAGTGAAGGTGCAGGTTACTGAAGTGTTGAATGACGAGCATATGACACCTGTTCCCATCAGTGATCCAGAGGTAACACATATAGCCAATGCAATTGGTACATTTATAGCTTGGCCTAAACAGCTTGTGCTTGATACTCCTCATGAACCCAGTTCTCCAGTTGAAAAGGTGATTAAATTGTCCATTACTTTTCTTTATACACTGCTATTTGTTCATGTATATACAGAATGATTATTGTGTTCTTCATTTGCAGACATTTGATGATGAGAAGTACCCTCAACTTAGCATGCTCTGGATTGTGCAGCCGACTATGACTAGTTATAGATTCAAAATGGCTGCTGGGATTGTCCATCCAATTACAGAGTATGATATTTGGCTTAGAGGTGACTCAGATGTGAAGGAGTTCTTAAAATTGGAAGAGCTTGAAAGTTGCTGGCTTGATTTGTCTATCAGGTAAAGAACAATTATATTCTTAGTTCTTTTCAATATAACCGGTTATTTGGATTATTATTCTTATCTGCCCATTATGTGTATCAGGTACTTACATGAGAAGTGTGAACAACACAGTGCAAAGAAAAAGATGATCCGCTTTTTAAGTCCCATTCACCTGGCTATCACTGACACCATTCTGGCAACTGAGAACAAGTCTGATTATCTTTTGAGAATGCGGAGTTATGTGGAATTACAAATGTCAATAAACCGTGGCACTCTGTATCTCGCGCCTGTCCTCAATTGGTAATTAGAATTTGACTTAACAACTTCTAACTTTATTTATTAGCTTTAACGTTTGTATTTTGTTTTATTTGTTGCAGGCGTCATTGGACTTTGGCTGTCATTTGTCCCAGAGAGTTTAGAATTTTTTGGTTTGACTCTATAAAGGGAGGAAGTATTGACCAAGATCACAAAAAAGTCTTTGAATTGTTAGTTAGTTTTATATCTTCCAATCACATTTGACGTGATAACATTACACTAAACTTTAGATTAAATGCTATCATTTTTCATGGTTTCAGGGGCATTCTAAGATGGCATGATGCACAGAATACTGACACTCTGACGCTCGAGCGTAACCCTATTCGGACTCACAATATTAAGGTGTAACATTCTTTATAATATTTAACTAAATTTAGCTGCAATTAAATTGTATGTGAGATTATTATTAATTCCTTAATTAATGATGTTATTTGTTTTTATAGTGCCCAAAACAGACAGGTCATACCGAGTGTGGTTATTACGTCATCAAATTTATGTTTGACATAGTTCATCAACAATTCACACAAGGGAAATTCGCTACTGTACGTATTCTTTACCCAATGTTACAATATTCAATGCCTCTATAATAAAGAATCACATTTTCATTATGGTTATTGCAGACTCTGGGGAGCATATATGGTTTTAGCAATGATCCGTTCAGCAAGGATGAGGAAATAGACATGATACGTAATGTACTTGCTGAATATTTTTTTCTTTGCCTAATCTCAATCAGGGTAGTGATTGACTTTGTACATGTTGTGGTTGTATAATGTGCACTTCTGTTTGGATCTTTTTTTTGCGCATAACTGCTTCTGTTGGATCTCACTTAGAGTAGTTGACTTTGTAGAATGTTTCATTTTGTGGTTACTTGAAAATGATGTCTGTTTGGATCTATTTTGGTCATGAGTAGTAATTGATGTATGCGCTTCTGGTAGCTCTCTGAGTAGTAATTGGCTTCTGTTTGATGTTGGCTTAATAGGTGCAGGAAATGGCATACTGAACCACAAAAAAAGTAGAAATTAAAAAAAAAACCTACTTTTCACGACCCACTTTTGCTAAAGTGTGGTCGTGAAAGGTTTTCACGACCAAACTTTAGCACAAGTGGGTCGTGAAAAGTAGCTTAATTCACGACCACACCCTAAAACATGTGGTCGTGAAAAACCATACTATTGACGACCCACATGTCTAAATGTGGGTCGTGAATAAGCTATTTTCCACGACCACACAACGTTGGTCGTGAAAACCATACTTTTAACGACGGCGGATTTAACGACCACAAAAAAGTGGTCGTGAAAAGCCTCCTTTTGTGGTCGTGAAAGACCTTCGGTGTAGTAGTGAATGTTCCTAATCATTATTCACTCTAAACTCACCATTATAAACCTAAGCCAAAAGAACATATCATCACAACAGATAAATTCCATAAGAATAAAAGGAGATGGGAATTAAGAAAAGAAAAATAGGAATAATAGATTAGGGAGTGAACTTACTAACAAACCTCCAATCATTATATATATATATATATATATATATATATATATATATATATATATATATATAGTTAAATGTCATCCTCTTGAGTGCTAAAAAATCTCATCATAATGAGGCAAACTTTCCTCCAAATATAACCCTCTTGGATTTGACAATAATTTCTCTAACCCTAGATTTCCCTAATTAATGGAGCATTTTAAACCTTTAAAAATCTAAACGCACTTCTAATTTGATAAATTAATTTGTAAGGCTTTTAAATTTTTTCAAATGAATTTCAAATCAATCCTTAAATTATCACAAATCCTTGATTAAATTTTGGGATGTTAAAATTAATGGAAAGTGTCATTATATCCTTATAGAATGAGATCACTTACCATGTTAAAGAACTCATGGTTTATGTTTATATCTATTCATCCCCTACAATAACAACGAAAATACTTAACAAAGTTCAGATTCATTTAATTCATTGTTGAAAATATTTAGTCAAATCCACTTTCGATGGACTGTATTGTCCTATTGCATAATCTGATGACCTATAGGAAAGAAGATAGTTGACAAATCAGAATTAATATGTGAATAATGTTGATTGATTTGATTTCCAATATCAAATTAGTTATTTTTGCTGATTGACACCATAATGAGTTGTGATTATGACGATGATATTATACTATTTCAATGTCACTTCAAACGCTATATAAAAGTTTTAACTTTCAATTAAAGATCACTCTATATACATTCCAATCCTCTTTGGCTTTCTCTTCTTATTGAATTCAAGTTCGAGTAACCCATATAATCTTTGGGGATTCTTTGAGTTAAAGTTTTATCACGTCTTGTTTATTCTTATTTCATTAAAAGGAACATAGTTCGGGTTCGAAATTCAGTGATCTCGTGGGCCGAATAAAATCCTTCTATAGGGTGAGGGACATACCTCGTTGTAGAAACTAGCAAACTGTTGCCTTGTAGCTAATATCACTATTGGATGATGGCTATGTATACAACAGAAAACACTCTATGTCTTTTGAATAACTTCGGGTGAAACATAAAACTACTCATTTGAAATTCGAATTTCAAATAATAATAGGTTAATTACTTATAATTATCCCAATTTTCTGAATAATTACATTCAGACCCCAAACTTATAATATTAATGCACCAAGGGTCCTTATTTTCCTACACCTTCAATTGTCTTCAATGAACTAGAGTAATAACTCATCTTTGCCCTTTTCACTCTGATCCAATCAAATCCACTTACATTCATCATTATCTCTTCCCATCAAACCCCACGAGTTTAAATTGAATCAAAGATAGATGACGACTTGTGAATCTCTAGGGGCAATGGCAAGCACATGCATGTGAAGTGAAGAGAACGGTGTAACTCAAGTGTTTGATGGTTTGCCCGACAGGTGAAGCTGCTGGAAAAATCACTTAATCTCTCTTTCTCTCTCTCTGTCAGATAAGTTAAATCATACATCGATTTTTCTGTGACTTTCATGGTAATCATATTGAAAGGGGACCACAACCGAATGTCATCAAAATGTTTCTGTCGTCTATCTTTCATATGGCATTAGTGATATTTTTTTCCCTTCAAATGAGGTGTCCTTTTCTAAGGTGAATGGTTCTTCCAGTACACTGGTCCCGGCGGCCTATTGATCTGTCTGCAAGTTTAAGACAGTTTACTCCTACACTTACCTATCTATCATCACTCTTGCCTCTCCAATATTTCTCCTTGTATCATGCTTAGGACATATTCATATATAATTTAATTAGATTAATGATGGTATTTAAATCACATTTTTTCTTGAATACCCCAATAATTTTCCTCAATATTCTCTTATGTCTTACTTCATTGCTCTTGAAAGTATCAATATGGATAATTTAAGAAAAAAATGACAAAAATTAGAATTATGCTGTGCTTGTAGAACCAATATCAACTTACCAAACAAAAGCCTTCAGTTAGCTTCGGATGGAGTATTTTTTTTTTTTGCGCCTGCATTGATCAGTAGCCTACTATCGAAGCTGTTGTATTCTCAAGATTGAACATGAGACACTTGGTTAAGCTGGAATAATAACTCCCTAATTAGTTGATTCAAACACTGATTGGTTTTCAGATATATTATTGGTGAAATTTGAAGCATATATTACACTTGTTCATGAAGACTTCACTGTCTATAACTAAATTGTTGAAGTCTCTCTCTAATGTCTATAACTGAGCTCTCTAATCGATGAAGTTAACTTTCTTCTACTGTGTAGGACGTAATGCTCTATCATTTCAAGATCTGAACATGGCAAATCATGAAGCATGTATGTTCAGAAGCAAATCATTGACCTATCTATATATCTGTACAAATGTCTGATACATTTTTATTTTTACTTTTATCTTTTTGGATGGATATAGAAAGAGCGCACCACGGCCAGACAAAGTAAGTATATAACCTGACCATCTAAGTCTAACCACTCCCTTCTCCCAGGTGAATATTTAGCATATATCCAAAACCGAGTCAGGAGACAGTAAGAGCGCGCGCGCAGATCTAACTCACCAGAAAATACATTCACACCCCAACTTATATATGCTGAGAATAAAACTGTTCACTGCTCGGTATACAGTATACTAATGTAGGACATATTTACCAAATAATTTATTAACTATATTTAAGATGTTAATTAGTTAATATGATATCGTTTTTTTAACACCATAATAATCTTCCTTTAATTGTTTTACTTGGTTATTAATTAATAAGGAATATAAATAGGAATTTGGGGGGAAAACTAACAAAAAATAGAAATCGATTCCATTTGGGACCAAGATAAACTCTCTTATTGGAATGTACTAATGTTCTACTTAACTAAATTGGTAAAATTAAGGAAATTAGTTTTTTTAAAAAAAAGTGTGGTTTTTTCCCCTAAAATACCCTCTTAAATCATTTGTAATAAAACTATGATTTATTGCAAACTCTCTCAATATGACGATAACTTGGGGAGGAAATGATAAATATGATGAATTAAGTACATTAAGTATATTAGAGGCAAGAAATAGCATCAATGCCAAATTGCCCCTGTGCTTAGAGGAGACTCTTCACAGCAGACACATACTTTTAAATAGTGTCATTGACAAGATGCGAATTTCTAGAGGTTTTGGCTTCCCTCCTCTACCATTCTCATCCTCTTCCATCTTCTATGCCAAAATTTTATTTTTGGGGTTAACATTTTTATTTTATCATTAGATTCTTCATAAAATTAGTGGCATTTTAATATGTTATGGAAAAAATGTTTCGGTTTTCAATTTTAAATAATTTTTCAGAGATTCCTTTGTATTTTCTTGAGTTAAATAATTAAATCTTTGAAAAATCATATAAAATTGAAAATTGAAGCATTTTTCTTTTTGCATAACACATCAAATTGTCACTAATTTTATGTAGAATCTAATAATAAAATCAAATAAAAATGCGACACCAAAAATAAATTTATTTAGGGTAGAGAAGGGAAGCCAAACCCATTTTTACATTAATCAAATCATTGGGAAGACCACATTGAAATTTAACACATAATGAATTAGCCTATCAGCAAGTAAGTATGAGATTTCATGTTTTAAAAGAATAAGATATCCGTTACATATAAATAATGTCCATTCAACCAAGCATGAGCAATTATTTATATGATGTTAAATGAGAGCACATCAGATATTATTCAGTAAGAGTGTGTTTGGTAGTGTGAAAGAAAGTAAAGAATTAGAAATGGAAAGAGTAAGAGATGGAAAGTAGGGATAATGATGAGAGAATAAAGTTTGTGGGCCCCACGATAAGTGTGAGATGGAAAGAGAAAACTTGTGGGCCCCGGGATATATGTAAATGATCATATTACCCCTTAATTTTTCAATTATTTACACCCCACTTTCTTCCATTTCTTGCCACCAAACAAGCCATAAAGATTCATTTTTCACGCAAAACTTGGTAGTTCCTCTTATATGGCATCCCTCGTTTCTGACCTTCTTAGCTCCACTTTCAATCCTATAGTCAGTCAGACATACACACAAATTGATGTTTGTGTTTTGTGTGTGTGTGTGTGTGAGTGAGAGAGAGAGAGAGGTGCTTCAAATTTTGAAGTGCTCGGTCCTGTTTGTTTGACAGAGTGAGGTGTAATAAAAAAAAAATCTGAGAATGATATCCTGTATTGGAATCAGTGTTGGTGTGAGTGCCTACCATATGATTTCATATGAGCTAGCATATATTTTACCTGAATTTTACTTTTTCTTTCCCTTCCCTATTATATTTATTTTATTTAATTGTCATGTTTGTTCTGTTCCTTAGCCTGTAAAACTTGCATTTTAAAATCATTAAATCATGAAAATACTTAGAAGAGGTCAAAATAGATACAAGGGTATCTAGCTAGCTATTAAGCTATTGTAAGAGAAAGAAAATAAACGACAAATAAATAATATACAAAGAGCTAAATAGCGTTCCAGAACTGTACAGAAAAGAAGTAGACATGGGAGGAATAGAGGAGCGTCTCTTAACATGAAGACACTTAATAATTTCGTTACATATCGATTTTGAAGGAGCATATTCATGATTGTTAGTAGTGTCTAGGTATATATAAAAAATTCAAAGCTTTCATATTTCACAGTACAACCCAAAGCAGTCATTATTGGGTATGGGAATAAAAATGCACTAATTGACAGAGGTCCCATATCCCCTGTCTGTTTTTGCAAATTACCAAAGAATATAAAATCAATCATATGAGACATTAGAGTGTGGGGGCTTTAGAGAAAGAGGGAAGAGAAAGAGAGTGTGACCCCATTTTCATTGCATTTGAATTATTTATCTGATAAGTAATTCATGTGATTTGGTAAGGTAAGTTTATTTAAAAGTTATATATCTCTTCCCAGGCGTGTGGTTGGAAGTTTGTAGGTGCAAGAAAAGATTTCAAGATTAAGGAAGAAGATAGGGCGATGGTGCAAAAATGATACTAAACTTTACCTAAAATTGCATTTCTAATACTAAAGTTTCGCGAGGAGTAAAAATAGTACCCAATTAGGGTTCCAGGTGCAAATATAGTATTTTTACTTGAGGGAAATAAAATTTAGATATGGAAAGACTCTTATGCCCCTCATTAAATTAAAATTTGATGAGGGAGAATGAGGGCATAAGAGTCTTTTCATATCTAAATTTTAATTTTTTTTTTGGCCAATGATATCTAAATTTTATTTGCCTCAAGTGAAAATATTATATTTGCACCTAGACCCCAAGTTGGGTACTCTTTTTGCACCTCGCGAAATTTTAGTATTAGAAACGCAATTTTGGTTAAAATTTAGTATCATTTTTGCATATTTGCACTTTCACCGAAGAAGATAAGCAATGAAACTTTCTCACAACTGCTCCATGAATCGCAATTATTTCTTATTGAATGAAATTCATGTATATCTGCAAGATAAAAGATTCCATTTCATGTCTTTTCTTTTTTCCATGAAATATATTTTTTATCGTCATTAATGCTTCTCTGGCAGAACAATTTGTTATTCAGTTTCTACACCAGAGAGCTTAGGCAGATTTTACTTGAACTCTGTTGCGCTGCTTCTTTATGTTTAACTCATTGCTGCACTAACATATTTTGCAGCAGAAAATTTTACAATCTATAGATTCTACACAAAGTAATTAGCTAGCTTTTAGTAAATTACTCTTTCATTTCCTAAATATAAGGCATATTTATTTAATTTGATTAAATTAAAAATATTAATTAAATTAGTTTATGATTTTTTATAAGACACCCCATTCATATTCTTCAATTCTATATACATACATGCATATATGTATATCTTACCTGTTTATTGTCAATTAATCATCACTAAGGATAATGTAAGAGGAGAAATTGATATTGATAATATAAGAAATAAGAATTGTTTTTAAAGCCAAGATCAACCACTCAAATAGTTTCTACATATTATAAGGACTGGAGGGAGTGTATATTAAAATTGACTATATTATTCTTAAATACTGTGTTTGGATTTAAAGAAAAGGAAAGAGAAGAAAGTGCCGAGTCATTATTCTGAATGAAGGGACTTGCATTCCACACACAAAAAATACCTCATGTATTTCGACGCATAAGTTATACAATGAAACCCTGTTTTGGAACTTTACGTAAAGATTTACTCCCAAATTAGTTATCAAAAGACTCTTCTAATCCTAATCAGTCCCTTCATTTGAAACCAAACAGCATGCCAAGTGATCAAATTTCATTTGTTCAACTACTAAATGGGCCAGGAAACAAGCTCGGATACTCTATAAAAACTCCAAACTCTACATCATGAGCTAATGATAAAAATGCAAACTTTAAAAAAAAAACAAAGGTATTGGAAGAACAAGGGCATATTATGATGTATGGTAAATCGATCATTCTTATCCACAACACAAACGCATGGTGTGGGTAAATTTGCCACAAGTAAATCCAAGGTGTGGGCTATTTTTTAAAAATTGTATGGCCTGGAATCAAGGTGGCAGGTAGTATAGACATTCCGTAGGTAAAGTAGAACATGAAGTTTATTTAAAAAAAATGCTTTGCTTTTTTGGAATACCAAATCCAAGACAAAATTTGGGGGTATCAAACTTGTAAAGCTCAGGGACAAAATAAAGGCAAGGGTTTAGGAGAAAATGACTTGGAAGTTTTCATAGAAGGGCACTAGACACCGGGAAGATTTTTAGGTGACATTTATGCCCAAAAGTTTTAAAAATTGGGCAATTTTGTCCCTTTATACCATTAGAGATGTTAATTTTGACTATTGTTTTTTACTTGACATAACTTTTGTTGACGTAGGATAATGAGATAATAGATGCTGACTATCATGTGTGCATAAAAGTTTTTTAAAAAAAAATCAGTCAAAATTAATATCTCTAATGGCAGGCAGGGGCAAGATTGCCCTACTTTTAAAACTTCTGAGGCATAATTACTCCCTTTAAAACTTCCGGGTGCCCAGCGCCCTTCCATGAAAACTTTTGAGGCATTTTTGCCCCTTAAACCCACAAAGCAATTTTCCATGGTGGCAAAGATTCAGGAGGTCCATGTGATTTTCCATATTGGATTCCAGATATAAAATGCCTATCTTTTTTATCAGAATAAAAATGCCTATCTAGGATGTACTTTTTATATAGTGGGCAATAATTGATTGGTGGAAATTTAATAGGGACAATATAATAAAAGAACTTGAAATTGTACTATCTTTAATCATGTTTGTTGTCTACGATAGATAGGTAGATATGACCATAAATGCAATTTCGGTGGGGTGGAAGGGGAAATAATTAGGGAGCATCTGTTCTTCCATATATATTGTAACTGGTCAAGAATACTGCTTAGACTAGCTAATTGCAAAATACCTTAAAATAATGCTTTGATTTACCAACTGATTATAATAGATGGATTGGATTTTCAGCTTTTGCATACAGGTAGTACAAATCAAACAGAAATATTCTCTGTATGTCGTTGTTGCATCTATTCATCATGTCTGAGTTGAAAGAAACCACATAATATGTAGAGGTGAAAAGAATGAAATCATAGTGATATTTGACAAGATCAAGGAACAATATTATCTGTCACAAGTATACGAGAAAGAACTAATTTATTGAAATGACTTGGTTAAGTGCTTTACCTTTTGGTTAGAAATAGTTTTATTTGTTTTCTAAACCACTTCTTCTCATCCAAGGTTTTAACGCTACAAGAAATGGAACTCTTTTAGAAGCTGCCTTTTATAGTATTATTCATTTTGGATTGATTTGTGTATGATTTGGAAACAAAAAGTGGAAAACTGGTAAGTGGCAAATAATGTATGTATAATAGTGAGCTACATACATTGTCAAGAGAAGTCATAAAACACGTGATGTTTCCTCAAGTACCAGCATTAAACAGAAGATTTGAAACCAAAGTAAAAGACAAAGGGACAATAATTTCTTATTTAATTTGACCATAACATACATATACACATGCAAGTTTCATTCATTTGTACATCACAGGTACAAGCGAACACCTGTATTCAGGCCCAGTCGAATAGGAGAAAAAAAAAAAGCTTACTGCATAAATTTATAGTATTTTAGGTACAAATATTTTGCAGCATAATTTTCTGAGCAACTGATTTTAATCCTCCAATATTGTAATCAGTGAACAACTCAGGTCTGTGGCAGTCCAATCTGTAACTCAGTTTCCACATATGAACTTAACCTGCTTTTACTTGAGCTTTGTTGAGCTACTTCTTTTTGTTTGGCCCAATATTGCTGACATGTCTTCTCTCCAAACTGCAGGATAGTACAAGAAAAACTTACAACCTACAAATCTCTGGGCATTAGATTTTTGTAAAATTGGAAAAGCAGCTTATTGGGCCAAACTATTACGATCACTAAAGAGGATACAAGGCCATATATTTCCCAAAATATCTTGGAGTAACTTGCAGGTCCTATATAATAAACTAGGAAGGTGGTTTAAATGGTTAAATAGCATATACTTGGTCACTTAATGGCTTAGGGCTCTAGGCTAAGGACAGCTATGTTTTTGAGCTTTATTTTGTTTAAATTTTCTTCCTAACTCGTCTTTTTAATTCCACAAAGTGTTCACTAAAATATTTGAATCCGGATTGACATGAAAAAGGATAATATATCATCTTTTGCTAATTTCCAATAGTTCTTGTTGACTACAATGGAATACTTTTGAAGTTTGAATGCAAAAACGAATTTCTCAATTCAAACAAGGTGAGGATTTTTTTCCCGATTTACGCCCAAAAAACTCTGCAATAATTCTAAACTGAATGGTTTTTTAAATGAAGAAAAACATGCCTTACTTTGATGGAAACAAGCTTTAGTCTTTCTCTTTTACATTAGTACATTTTGTTAATAAGCAATCCGATAAAGCATGCAGGCATATCCACCATACTGTCAGAGTACTGAGCTAATATGATGAAACAGAAACTCACCATGCGGCTGAGTCCTGCTTTAACTTTGAGTAATTTTTTCTCCTGAGTTCAGGAAAAAAAGCATGCATAAGTAATCACAATACAACACAGTTGTAATAAGTAATTTTTATGTGAACTAGATGAAAGGTACCTCATCTTTTAGCTGCACAAGTTGCTCTGAAAATAGCTGAGCCTGCAAGAAAATATAAAAATAAAAAAAAACTTCTGAACTAGTAACGACAGTTTCAGATAGATGAATATAAATCTCATATGACATGGTCACATGTAAAAGTTTAATGTCAACAACTCTAAAACAATTCTGAAACATTTGTGACAAATCTATCATTTGTATGTATTTTACACGTATAAAATGGGGAAATTAACATGACTAAAATTCAATATTGGTCCAATTTGTACTTAATTAACATATGAGACTCTAAAGTAACATTAGCATAAACTTAGTATCAATTAGCCATAATTGTAGATTAACTCTTGTAATTGGTTTATAGGGCTATACAATCCTTTCTTTGTTCTAATTTTGCTGGTAGGATCACTTGAACCAATTCAGAGGAGTTCAGATTGAGTTGGAGGAGAAAACAAGAAGATAGTATAGAGCGGCGAGGAGCACAACAAAAGGACCAAAGTACCAGAGAGAATGCTCCCGCGATGATAGTGACAAATCACAAGATTTGTATTGGTTTTATATGTTAATTTGAAGCAAATAACATGGTAGAGTCATATAGATGCATTTTTGTCCATTTGTGCTTAATTAATACTCCCTCCGGTCCTAAATATAAGACCTAATTGACTTTTTCTAGAAAATCCTTAAAAAAACAAAATAAGTTAATTATAAATTGATTTACCTAATTTTTTCCCTTAAACTAGTCTGTTTTACCTCTAAACTAATGGATAATCTAAAAATATATCAAATATGTCATCATTTAATAACCTATTTTGCAACCTTAATCTCTCCAAAAAAAGTCAATTAGGTCCTATATTTAGGACGGGGGTAGTATATTAGATCCTTAGGTGAAATTAACATAAAAATAGGATTAGTTGTCATAATTGGTAGTTAATTAGAAATAATTAATTTATAGGTCATTTGATCTTTTTTCTATGATATTTTTTGATATATTTTTCTATGATATTTTTTTGGAAAAAACTTATATCAAGTTTGTCCAATTCACCTATAAGATATTGTCACTTGTTCAGTTTTTCCACGTCAACAAGGAGGTGTTTGTTGTCTTATAGTACTCAATCCAAAAACCAAATAATAAAGAAAAAATTATGAAACCTACGTTTTCCTTAGCCAAGAATAACATAATAGGAATCGACATCGGCTTCTCAGAATCGGAATTGGCCCTTCATCCACACTAGCCCACACATCTTCTTTATTCTTCAAAAACCAAATATGGCCTCTTCTGCTTTTCTCTCTCAGCTTCACTAAAACCCCATAATCTCCATCACTCATTCCACCATGGCCGCCTCTCAACCTCCGTAACCGCTCCCCTCACAGTTTCCTCAACCATAAACCCTCTTCGTTTTTCCATTATCACTCCCTCCTACCTTTTTCTTCCTCCTCTCTCTTCCTCATACACCGAAACCAAAATCCATCCCTCACCCATCATCGTCTCCGTGAATGAGATGGTGGAGCAACGAAGGCGGGGAGAGAGAGAGAGGGTCGCATTAATCACCCATCACCATCAATTCATCACCGTTTCCTTTTTCTTTTTTTACCTTATTTGATTATTTTCTTTTTATAGATCTTTTATGTTTTGAGATTTGTGAGACAACAAACACCTCCTTGTTGACGTGGAAAAAATGAACAGGTGGCAATATCTTATAGGTGAACTTGACAAACTTGATATAAGCAACTTGATATAAGTTTTTTCCTATTTTTTTACTTGTAAGAACATTGAATAGTCAGTTGGGATGAATTGAAAGTCATTGGGTCGATTGGATTCAAAGCTAGCCCATATAACCAAGATCTAAGGCCCATGAAGGAAAGAAGGACCAAAAAGCAAAAGGCAAGGAAAAATGGGGAAAAAAAGAAAAAAGCAAGAAAACAAGGGACTACGATGGAAAAGGAGAGGAGACACACATTACAAAAACCCTAGTCACCAGCAACAACAGGCTCATGATCTTTTCTCACCTCCACCACCATCATATTCATCTCTCTCTACCCCTTCCATTTTTCTCTTAACTCCATCTTCATTTCTCATCTCCTTCCTCCATTTCTTCCTTCCTTCCTCCATGAATAAATAAGTCTCTACATTGCTCTTGGAGTGAGAGAAGATGACTAGAGCTTTGGGTTCTTGCTATATTTATGGTTTTCTAGCTAGTTTTCTAGAAGTGTGTATCTATAGCATTTGGTTGTGTACTTCATTTTATATATATGTTGAATTGGGTTAGAAATTATAAACTTGTACATGTTATTTTCCCTTTTGTTGGATGATTGACATTGTGCACAATAGTTGAGTTTTAGTGAAATTTATAGGTTCATAATTTTCTTATGCTCTTTCCAAATAATTGGAGCCAGTTTAAGGTGATTTGGCTAGTGGATTGATGATGTTTAGTTTTTTTTCTTGAGAGAAATAACATGAGAATAATTAAGTAATTGTATTGTGGCATTGGAATTTCAATCTTACTTGTTCTAATTTATTATTTGGGTCTCCTTAATGAATTAGAATGTGACTACAATGGTCAATGAAAATTTAGAGCTATTGTGGGGTGGTCCAATTTGTAAATTAAGAGTCCTTCACAGTTGATTAGTTCATTGATTTTGAGTTTAATCAACTTAGGTTTATTGAAAAAATATTTAGAGTTTTGGTGTTAGTTTAATTGACCTAAACTTAGAAAACCCCAGGGTTCATTTAAAAACCAACAAAAACTAGGAACATATTATGAAACAATGATTCCCCAACTTCATATTTTTTATGAGAATGATCAATTCCATATGATCCTAATCTCTCCATTATCCTATCTTATTAGTTGCTTCTGAACCTACTGTTCAAACAAAAGTAATCATAAGAGGGCATACAAAACAAAATTCTGATTTTGCTAGTTCATGGATGAAACTCGATCTCTCTAAAAAAGACAAATATCACAGCTCATGAAATTGGGTTATATATAACCGTACCTTTCTTATTCTGATGTTTTGCAAACTCCTTTCCAGCTGGCCCTCAATTGCTTCAAGTTCCTCATAGGAACAACTCAAGTTATGTCCCAATAGCTTCCTATATATTTTCAAACACACATATTATCATTTAGATTAATAGCTAAATCAAATTACACAGAAGAAGTCAATTGTATGACACGAGATAAACTAACTAGGCATTAAAAACGATGATGCAACCTTCGAGAAAGCTCTAGAAGCTCAATTTTCTTCGCCATGCTTGTACAGTAAGACCTCATTTGCTGCATGCATGTGATAATCGTATGTATCAGAATTTAGTCATATAAATATGATACATTAATCCAATACCATTCAACAAGTTATTTTCTAAAACTACGAGCTAACCTAATTAATTATAGCATATATCAAAATAGTATTTAAAATATAACATCTTTAAAATAAAAATTAATGTAATATCAGTCATAACTAATACTCCCTGGTGTTATTTATAAGATCACTTCAACTTTTTTTTTGGATAATTAAGGATATAAAATTAATCACTTTAAATTGCAAATAGTTAATTGTTTTTCTTCAAAACAAATTTATTCTACTTTTAAACTAATCAATTTATCATTTAATTACATATGACATATGTTATAAAATGGTGATCTAATTTGTTTTATTAACTTTCAAAAAAGGTCAAATGAGTCTTATATTTATGATTGAAGGGAGTATTACAAATACTAAAACACAATTGATAAGAAAGTGAGTAAGATAATTGTGAAAGATGAGATTTTGTGAATACATATAGTACCCCGTCCTCTTTAATCTTTTAATTTAGACAACTCAATCAATAAGGTTTTCTGAAAACTAAAGGATGCATCAAATAAGTGACTCTGCTGTGATTAACTAATATTAAAGGAAATTTTAGTTTATCAACACACACAACTATACTAGATCCTTCTTCTTCATTTTGAAAAGAATACATTCGTAGCACAAAGCATATGTGTTTCTAAATTCGAGAACAAATGTAGGAAGGGATCGGAGTAGTCTAACCTGGATATGTTGTTCCTCTTCAAACATTTTGGTATGAACATTTTCGCCATATTTAACATATCGGTCAATAATATTTCTGGTGTTAGAGCATTTAAAACCAATCATAATTAATACACAAGCTTATGTATGCACAATAATGTGTGCAACTATCTATTCTAAAATAAAAATGTTCTTCATAGGAGAAAAAATGCAATTAAGACTATACATATGAGGGGCTAGCTTAGCTTCTTCCATCATATTCATTACTTTGACATTCTCACACTAACTAAACTACTATTACCTAGCTAACTAAACAACCTCCTCTAATAAATAAATTTAATTGAAGGTGATCTGAATATTTTAAAGGCTTTAACTAGATTTTCCTCGAATACTCTTCTCTCTAACCAACTAATAAACTTATTCCTAGTTAGCTAACTACATCTTGCAATTATATATAATTAATGAATTTCATTGAAGAAAATTTTAAGATTTTAAATGCATTACCTAATTTAGTTAATTTTTTCTATCGTACACAATTATCCTATTATTACATGGATATCATGAGGGGCTAGGTTTCACTATATACCGATTCCAATTGGTTGATCGATAAAATTTCTTATAAGTGGTTAATGAAAGGGCATAATAATTTAAAGGGTAAAGGAGCAAATCTGGCCCCCAAGTAACCACCAAGAAGCGCTGAGTACCCTAAACTAACCACAGGCCCGGATCTGTACCCCAAGTAACCAAGATGTTAAAAAAATATCCCGGTTGGACAGTCAACTACGTTTGACCGTTACTATGCCTACGTGGCCGCCACGTGAGACCGGTTTTTGCCACTTGGCGCCGCGTAGGATAAGTGTGTGGGTCCCACATTAAATAAAAAAAAAGTTCTCCCTCCCTCTTCTTCAACAAAACCCGCTGACCCCCCCCCACACCACACACCCCACCCCCTTCACCTCCCTCCCTCCCTTCACCACCCGCCCCACCCCCTTCACCGCCCTCCCTCCCTTCACCTTCCCCCACCACACGCCCCACCTCCCTCCCTCCCTTCACCTTCCCCCACCACACGCCCCACCTCCCTCCCCTTAAAAGTTAAAACCACAACCCAACCCCCTCCGCTGGAATTCTCCCTGCCGCCCACCACCATCTCCAACCCCACAGCACCGCCATCGCTAACAACAACCTCCAACCTTCTCTTTACAGAACCCAAAATCACCAGCACCACCTTCTCTCCTCTTCTCTCCTTCTCTTTCTCCGACCACATCCGCCGCCGGTGAACAGTGATGCAATGCACAAAACTTCAAATCTAGAAACTCAACATGCAAAATCAAAGCAACTAAAACATTCAGTATATAAATATTAAATTTACAAATTCCAGATGCCTAGCCACGAACACGATCTGGTAAGGGAAGAAAGAAAAGGAAATCAAAGGGAGGAAATCGAAGGGAGGGAGGGAGGTGAAGGGGGTGGGGTGTGTGGTGGGGGGAAGGTGAAGGGAGGGAGGGAGGTGGGGCGTGTGGTGGGGGAAGGTGAAGGGAGGGAGGGAGGTGGGGCGTGTGGTGGGGGGAGGTGAAGGGAGGGAGGGAGGTAGGGCGTGTGGTGGGGGGAGGTGAAGGGAGGGAGGGAGGTGGGGCGTGTGGTGGGGGAAGGTGAAGGGAGGGAGGGCGGTGAAGGGGGTGGGGCGGGTGGTGAAGGGAGGGAGGGAGGTGAAGGGTGTGGGGTGTGTGGTGTGGGGGGGGGGGTCGGCGGGTTTTGTTGAAGAAGAGGGAGGGATAACTTTTTTTTTATTTAATGTGGGACCCACACACTTATCCTACGCGGCGCCAAGTGGCAAAAACCGGTCTCACGTGGCGGCCACGTAGGCATAGTAACGGTCAAACGTAGTTGACCGTCCAACCGGAGTATTTTTTTAACATCTTGGTTACTTGGGTACAGATCCGGGTCTGTGGTTAGTTTAGGGTACTCAGCGCTCCTTGGTGGTTACTTGGGGGCCAGATTTGCTCCTTTACCCATAATTTAAATGTAGTACAATACTCACTTCGGTCTCTAATATAAGAGCTCAAAATTTGAATGATTTTGGTCCCTAATATAAAAGCTCACATCACATTCTCTCCTCATTTAATGTGTTTTTTTTTCCTATTTTACCCCTAATTCTCTTTCATATTTATTAATACTTATGTATTTTTCTCTCTTAAAAGTATCATTATAAATATGGACAATATTGACAAGAAGCATTAAGTCTAGACACCCAACTAATATTCATATGTTTTTTAAGAAGCGTTTTTTTGGCGGCTGACTCTTATATTAGGGACCGGAGGGAGTAGTTCATAATCATATTTATGAAGTGCCGCTAGTAAATAATGTGAATTCCCACAAGATTCTCATCAATCTTCGACAAATTGTTTAACATTGAAAATATATACATTTGGAACCTAGGAACTGCTCATGTGCCCCACATGGATCATCCAATACGATGAATGCTAAACCCTAGAACTTAAGAGTTTGCAACGTCATTAAGAATTCATTAAACTTCCGTTTTTTGCCAACATAACACTTCCAAATATAAAGCACTATACCTTTTTATATACTAATTTGATCGTACCATAATAAAGTACTTTAAAGAAAAGAAATTGCAGCATATATAAACTATAAAGCTCAAAGAATTTCTTTCTTATAAAATTTAAAAATGTGTAAGTTTCTATATACGCAAGCAACAAATTTAAACCTTTTTTAATTGATGAAATATGTGCCAATTTATGGGCTGATAATTCAATCATAATTAAACTCACAACTACCACCTTAAAAGGGAGCTTACATGTCATTATCCAAGCTAGTTATAGGGTCATTGTAAAAAACAATATTTGTAACTTTTTTTCATTATATTTATCAACATAGTAAACGTAAATTCACACACACACACACACACACACACACTTCCTGTTATATTAAACCGTGCCTTGAGTATAATAGATACAATAGGCATGAGAAGTGAAACTCTCGGTATCTCTTTTTCAGTAATCTCATAAGCAAATTTAAATTATTGATTTCAATAAAAAAGCTCTTGTCATTTGTAAAAATGAATTTTTGAGGATCCTATGTGAACATGCTTATTGATTTAAAAAGTTATATATATGGACAAGATGAATGATAGATTCTGAGGAATAATGATGAAAATGCTGATGATGAGAGAAACTGGAGGCATGTTACGTGTGATATAAACATGCACATGGATTACATTTACATGACTGAAGATATGAGCCTAGTATGTAATACAGGGAAACCATTGTTGGATTGAATATACTACTTTCCCTCCATTTTATCTATATATGATTAATAATATGATTATATATTGATTTTATCATTTTTGTAATTTTTTTTGATCAAGTATTGATTTTATTATATACTCAATACTTTTAGTTGATTTTGCATTCATTTAATTGATGCCTTTTTAATAGTAAAATAGATTTTTTTTTAACTAATAGCATATAATTGTTGCTCGATAAAACTAAATTGAGTGGGGGAAAATGTAGGCCTTAAGGGAGGTTGATTGGTATAAGTACACATTATACCTCACTTTATTTAATCTCTTGTTGGACATTTATTTCCTTAATTAATTTTTTGACACTTTGTTCCATGGTCCTTATTATATAACTAACTACAAAAACTCACATGGTAAGAAATATTAGTTAAAAATAATTATATTTAACATTTTCATTATTCTTTCCAATTACACACACATATCACTGTTTATAAAGAGACCATTTGAGAGTTAATGAAAATTACTATAAGGAGTTCATGAGTGGCATATATTTAATAGGGGAAAAGTATGAAAAACAAGTTTAAGTTTTCATACAACGAGGGATTTGTTCCATGTACTTAGGACCATATCCCTATTATAAAGAAGA
Source organism: Mimosa pudica (assembly GCA_029929735.1). NCBI lineage: Eukaryota > Viridiplantae > Streptophyta > Magnoliopsida > Fabales > Fabaceae > Mimosa > Mimosa pudica. Next base: position 9,762,933 of record JAKELP010000023.1, on the reverse strand, counting down.
CTAAAACATGTCATCACCAAAAGAAAGAAAGGGAAAATCACAATCAAGTCTTTGATACATTGAAGTCTTAACAGATTTTGGTGATATTAAATGATTTCTAATTAACAACTCAATATTTGTCATTAACAATTCCAATTCCTTGAATTGTCAATAGTGCTTGTGCAAAATTTAGTTATTAAGACAAATTAGTAAGTTGATATTGACCATGATTAAATATAACTCAAATCCCTTAAAACTATTCTTTCCCATGGTTTTGATTAATTCCATTACTAGGAATCTAACTTTGATTTTCTAAAAAGAAATGACTAGACTCCATTAGTCATCTGACAAAATCTTTGGAAATATATACGAAGGTACCATGAAAAGACAGACAAGAATTCAAAGATCACACTCAACAAATAAATGTCTGCATACCACATTAAGACCAGACGTAATTTGATTGCTACAATTGCTAACCGTGGCAAGCAAAGCAATTAGCCTCTTCAGTTTTTTTATACAAAGTACCTCTTTAGTTTAGTTTTAACTTTTTTAAATGATTTTAGGCTGTTATGTGAGAGGAGTTTATGTTTAATGTTTTTTAAAAGCTAAAAGAACAAGATAATAAAAAAAAGCTATGAAGTAAGATCCATTTAATGAAGAAAAGTAGAGTGCAGAAGATTGGAAAGAGAACGTACTGTGAACTGAAGAAGTCATAGAGATTGCCTTTCTGTGAAAAGACTATCACAGCTACTTGTGCGTCACATAGAACTGATAGCTCATAGGCTTTCTTCATAAGCCCTTTTCTTCTCTTTGAAAATGTCACTTGTCTGCTACTTGCCTCTTCTATTCTTTTTATATCAATCTTCCCTCTTCCCATCTCCTAGTAAAACACATAAATAACATACCCACCAAAAGCTAATTAATTAGATTCAAATCTCAAACCATAGAATTTGGTGGTAAAAAGGACAATCATACAAAAAAAAATCAATGAAAGGTAAATATTAGAACATTTCTAGGAATTATAGAAGAAGACCTAATAGACTAAAAGATCATTCCTAGTCTTGCAGAATGAGTAGTTGGTTTGGTCATGTATATAATAGATATAAAAAGGTTGAAAACTTTTTCAAGAGAAATTATATATATGGTTCTAGTTCCCAAACTCAAAATAAAAACTTTTGGAAGATTGAAAGAACTAGGGCAGTAAAGATCTGGAAAATTATAAAGAGGACTTACAAAGCTTCGGAAACGCTCAGAATCTGCTCCAAAAAGGAAATACTTCACCGTACTTCAGCAGAGTCAATGAAGGGAACAGTCACAGGATTGTAAAAATATAATAAAGATTCTAATGATTCAGAGCTGTTACTATTTAAAAAGATGATTATGGGACATAGAGAAGTCAAAGAGAGAGAAGGGGGGATTATTTTTTTTTTTGGGCCAACAGAAGGGGGATTATTAAACTTACGAAAATGGAAAATTTTATAATATTAATATATATTTCAAATATTTGATGTTTCTTGGAGCAAAAGTGCAAAAGTAAGAAGTGGTGTCATTGAAAAAGAAAAAGAATAAGTTGAGGGTAATGGTGTACATTAACTGCCACGTAGTATGCGGGCCCAACCTGTAAGTAAATGACACGATGGATCCGTAGGAAAGACGTCGTTTTCCAATTTTTCATGTTTAGAACATTTCTCTGTTTGCTGCAAAACAAAAAAATAAACAAAAAAGAAAAAAAAAAAAGAAAAGAAAGTAAGATCGCTCTGCACTTAATACTAGAAAGGTCCCATAATCTCCTCATATTAAAGTATGGTCCCTCGAAACCTTATTTTAATATATTCTAAATACCTAAAGTTCATTTTGCCCCTCATAGTATAAACATATAAAAGTAACAAATAACAAGTTGATGAGCAACAAATAACGAGGTAATGAGCTAGTGTGACAATGTAATGAGCCGCCAATAACAAGCTCATGAGCAGGTCCAACAAATTTATAAGTAACTCTCTGATGAGTTAATGAGCAACAAATAACGACGTAATGAGCAAGTACGACAATGTAATGGGCCACAGTAACAAGCTCATGAGCAGGGAAGGAAGAAAATGAGGGGCAAAATGGTATTTTGGTATTTAAAGTTTATTAAAGTGAGGTCCCTGGGATCCTCTACTTTAATATGAGAAGTTTATGAGACTTTTCTAGTATTAAGTCCCTTATGAGGGATATCATATTAATTTTGCCTTAGCCTTATTGGCTTTTGTTTTTGTTTTTACTTTGACTATCTGCTCTTGTCTGCAACATTGGATGCCACCTCTTTGGAAATTAATGCCACATGATATGATGATTCTTATATTTCTAGGTATATTTTAGAGATATTCAAAATTTTAATTTTTCTACCCAATTAAATGTATTTCCATTTCCCTTATATATTCTCTATTACCTTCTGCTCTTTAATTTTTTTCCTCATATTCTCCATTTATCCCCCCTCCTCTTATCCTCTATCATCAATCAGTGTTCAAATCTTATAGGGACAAAATTGAAAAACAGTTACGTTTTCTTTCAGCTTTTAAATGTAAAATAAAGTTGACTTTTTGAATAAATTAAGAATACAATATAAGTCACTTTAAATTTTTTATAATCATATTTTTTTTTCAAAAATTAAGTTTTAAATTTTTCATTTATAAACTATTCTTTTTTTTGTTAATCACTACCCAGTTTAATCTGGACTCGAGGGGTAGAATTGTTGCTCATATAGGCAAGGTTGTCCCCTCTCCCCATTAGAGGGCTTCCCGGGATTCTAACACGCGTTATCGTCCTTACAGGAGTTGCAGCCCACTTACCAGCTCAACCAACTACTCATTGGTTATAAATTACTCCCTTTGATCTTACTTATAAGATTACTTTAACTTTTTGAAAAAAATTAAGGATGAAAATTAATCACTTCAAAATTACCTATTATTATTATTATTCTTCAAAACTAATTTATCTTACTTATAAATAAATAATTAACAATCTAATTACATATGACATGTTATATTTAGTAATCTAATTTACTTTCTTAATTTCGACAAAAATTCGAAGCGATCTTATATTTTAGATATGGAGGAATAATATAAATTTAATTACAACAATAATTTAAAGTTTTAATTCGCTTTGTACACATAAAAAGGCAACTTGATTTAATAATTAGAACTGGAGGGAGTAATTTTTTAAGCACTTGTTATTACCTATCATTAATTTTGACAGATTTATTAGCTTTATGCATGTGGGTATGTAATAATGATATATTAATATCTATAGAAATATTTATTATACTTGTAAGTTTTGAATAATTAAATTAATATGGCTTAATTTAAACTCATGTACATTAAAGGAACCATATATTTGAACAAAGATGTAGTTTGGTAACAAATATATATAAGCAAAATTATGGACTCCATTCATAACAACATCTCTCAATTCATACATCATACATTACATACACAAACAAACATCATTATTTATTAGGCTTCAAACGGATAGGAGAAAATTATATGTATGATTACATTAACGGGAGAGGAATATGAATTAGATTTTAGGTGGGAAAAATAATTGATTTCCCCCCTTTATAGTAATTATTAGAGACCAAATCAGCTATATATCATATCAGAAACTTTTCTAGTAATTATTTGAACTTTGGTGTGCTTTTTCTCTTTGTTGAGCCCATTGCTTCCATGCATTTCCCCTAATCTGCACCATCAGTTAGCATTACAACAACAAAATTTTACAATTCACAATTCTAGCAAGGTAAATTGAATAGAGAATTAAAATGACAAATAAAGTATTCTGAATATCACAAAAAAGGAAAATGAAGACACTCAAATTTCTAAAAGGACATATTAGGTACAAGAGAGGAATCTGAGATTTTGAAATTTTGTTAAAAGTTACGTACGTATGCCCCTGGAGCATGTTTACAATACGATTAACGACTGTATCATACATATTAACCACGACTGTATCATACATATTAACCACTTGAGCATACACATTAATAACTGCAATATTTCCATTAACCATAGCAACACACAACTTCACATTTGTAGTGTTCAGATATTAATAACCACTCAATTCCGATTAAGCATGCATCATTTAGATTAATTAATCATAACAACATATACGCATTAACAACAACAACATTGACAGTAACTACAACAACATAAAACTATACATTTGTTGGTGTGTTCAGATATTAACATCTACTTCATTTCGATTAACCTTTGCATCATTTAGATTAACAACAACAACAACATATGAATTACATTTTTTGGGAATATGAGTCTTTTGACATTTCAAAATCTCATATTCCTCCCTATTACCTGATTTGACCTTTTAGAAATTTGAACACTTTCATTGTTCTTTTTGGATATTCAAAGTACTTTATTCGTCATTTTCCGATTGGAATAACTTTATCATACAAGGTAAGACATAGCCTGTTACACCAATGAGGTATGATTTGTACAAGTGGAGATCCTTAGTGCACATAAGCCTTAGAAGGTGGTAAGACAACAAGAGAAAGCAATATCATCAAAGTATTTATTTATCATATGAAATAAGTCGCAGATAACTAATTCCGAAAAATGAAAGGTAAATAAATTATGCACTTTAAAGTTAATAGAGCTATCATTTTTTAACTAACGAATTACTCTAACATATAAACTAATTTATAATATGATGACACACAAGTATTTTAGCCACAACATATAAAATTATAAGAATTAAATTGTTTATTTAGTTTCTTTAATCTCTTCAAATTAATCAATTGGGTTTTGTGTTAACCAATTAATGGTGGTGATTGTATTAAATGGGGGGGGGGGGATGGTTTACTGTCATCTCTCTTCCAGTGACTTGTGCTGCACAGTCAAAATAAGTTCTGCTATATTTTGAGGCAAAAAGTTAAGTTCATTAAAAAAGAATGAAAAATCTGTGTTGTACATGTATATGATGCTATTGTATTCGCACTAAATATTATCTGGAAGAGTTAAGGTCAAACCCGTTAAAATTAACGGAAATGTTAGATTTGAATCATTTTTAATAGATGTGTATTACACTTGAGCCATCAAATTCTTGTTTATATTGGGTGAACTTTTGGTAAAAGTAGAGTGCTAGATTTGACCTTAACCCTATCTGGAAATATGATGAAAATTATTTTTTTTTGTCACCAAATACTTTTACACTAAAGACTCTATTAGACCTTTACATTGATCTACTCTCAAATTGGTGATCCAATAACTTTACCAAGGAATCTAGTTATATGGTACAATTTCAATATAATTAATGACAAAAGTTTATTAATGTTAAATGCCAAAAATTGTCCCAGTAAGAGATTTGTGGGGCATAGATAATAGCGAATGAATAAGATTGGATGAATTTCGAAGTGCCAGAGAATAAAAGAAATGAAAATCTACCCCTCATTTCTTAAACATAAACATATGATCTTCTAGTTGAATTTAATTATATTAAGAGTGTTACTTAAGTAAGTTAGTATAATAGGTTTTTCTGAAACAATCCATCTTTCTCCCCCCTACCTCCCTCCCTCTCCCCCCCACTCTCTCTATTATTATGGAGGAAGCACCTATAAGGATACAACAACAAAGTCTTTTCCCAATTTGATGTGTCAGCTACATAGATCACACGACGTCTTTATGTTCTATTAATAGTCATGTTTAAAGATAAATCATTGATTAAAAGATCTCGTTGAATAATTTTGTTAAAAGTTCTCTTCGGTCTACCTCAGGGAGCACCCATAAGGATGATTTGAGAAAAAATTGACAAAAATTAGAAATCACTCACATTTAGGATCAAGATTGATAAAATTCTCACTATGTTCTATATATGTTTTTCTTGTTTTCCAGGGTATCTATACCCGCATGTCAATTGAATTTGCTTCATTCACAAGGATTTGAGATCGAATCTCAACCACTTATTTAAGGAACGAAAACACTAAACACTCATGTGAAACCACCAGCTTAATATGTTCTATATATGTTACAGATGTAGGGAGTAAAAAATTCCTTATAAACTGGACTTGGTTGAAAACCAGCGTTAGTCATTTTCATTTACAGTTTTTTATTTTTACCAATTATATAAAAGAAGATATAATGATGGTGCTGGATAGATAACTAATCATCGAATACAACTTCTGTGTACCTCATTTTTCATGTGCGGCTCAAGTTGCTCTCCTAAAAGCTGAGCCTGAAATTAAAGAAGATATGCAATCAAGAACAACTTGAGAAGATAATCAGTAAAGATTAGCTCAACTATGTTTCTTGTTGCATGAATTAGTTGCTTGGCTGTAATCAGTTTTTAGGTAATAAAAATGAGAGAAAATAAAAGAAAACGTATGCTAATCAGGCCTGGTGTTCCATTTAACATCCCTGATTTCAAGTGTTCTCATCTTTTCATTTAGAAATTAAAACTCTGGGATTTCAACAATTGTGAGCTCTTTTGATGTGGACTTTAATGCCATGTAGAAATTACCGATTAGGAACCTAATCAAACTAGGTATTATAACTTACTGTAAAATGGGGAAACCAAAAGTAGTTGTGTGGTTGATATTCACAATGAGAAAATTAAAAAGTATAAAATTAACTCTGCCTATATTTAAGTCTAGTGTTTGGATAAATGAGGAGAGTTGTGAGACAACCGTCGAAACTTCAAACTTCCATAACATCCATTAACGATGATATTATGCAAATCATTCCCCAAAAGCAATACACTAAAGAATCGAGTGCAATGACATCAATACGGCATATTATTTTTTACTAGAAAATAATTATCTCAACTGATGAATTCTATTAATCCTTACCTTTCTCTTCCTGACGTTTTGTAAATTCATTTGGAGCTGTCCCTCAATTGCTTCAAGTTCTTCATAAGAACTACTCAAGCCGTAATGTCCCAGTAGCTTCCTATATATGAATTGACACTTTTTAACAATTTATTTCCGACTTAAACTAATCTCTTCATTCATAATTGTTGATTTCTTCTGTGTGCTTATAATATCAACTTGCTGAAAAATACTTGAGCAGAAAGAGCCAATTGTAGGACAAGATAAACATGGTATATGAGAGGCGACCTTTGTGAAAGTTCTAGAAGCTCAATCTTCCTTGCCAAGCTTGCACAATTAGATTTCAGACCCTATGCAATGGCAATTATCCATCAGATATGTGTAAGAGTGTGATTTTAATTGCAATAGTAAAAGTAAAAGTTACAACTATTCAAAGAAGGGTTTGATTGAACCAATGCAAAACGAAAGCATTTCGAGCCCTAACTAATGGTATATAGCACGCACGCACGCAATTTGTTTCCATTTTAAGCGAAGAAAATTTGGTCATTTTAGAACGTTAGAGTTTTTGAATACTCTCTTTATTCATATCATTAGGTGGTAGTCAATGATCAAATTACATAAATACCAATGAAATAGTTCAGACATTTGTTATAGAAAAAACAAAAAAAAAGATGGAAATGGCATCATACATTAAATGGTAAAACTATAAATTTTTAAATATTTATTATCTGAACTATTTCTTCTTACCTTTGATATGGGCCGGAGAGAGTAATATTTCCCCATAACTTTGATATTCTAACTGTGATGAGGAAGGGAGTCTAACCTGGATAAGCTTTTCCTCTTCAGATTCATTGGTATGATCATTTTTGCCATGTCCAACATATCGGTCAATAATGTTCCTGGTGTTGAAGCATTCGAAACAAATCATAATTAATGTAACAAGCTTCACACACAAATTATACAAGAGTTCTGCATTTAAAAAAAAAGAATCTAAAAGTACCCTGCTAAAATAATGTTAATACCTATTCATCTTCAAGATGAGAGAAATTGCAGCTTTTAAATCAATCAACTAATGTAAGATTCACATTAAAAGTAGACAACATGGACGAAGGAAAGTGGGAACACAAACCCGGTATAACATTCAAAATATGCAAATTCCACAATATGTTTCATTCTATTCATAAAGAAGTTTCTTTTTTATTATAAATTTATGTGAGGCATAAGGCATGATAGGTTTTGGATGTGGTAATCAAGTTTTATTTGTATGTATACCTTGATACCTTTATCTTCTTTTTTTAATGAACTTGATATATTTATCTACGGTCTCTCTTAGCTTCTGTATGGAAATCGAGCAATAAATTAAATCCAACTTTTTGTAAATACAGAATTTAAAATAAATCCTTGAGTGTTTATTTTTGTAAAGATATGCTTGAAAATTTAATCCATAGAAAAGCTCAACTAATGAAAGGAGAGAAATAACATAAAAGTTTTTGGAACTTGAGATAAGGAGACTTGGCGATGGAATGAGGGTGTCCACGAAAAGGTGTGAAACAAAAGAATTGTTTCAAAGTCATACAATTGTGTATAATAGTGCTGAAATTTGAGAAAAATATCGCTTGGCTAAAAAGGATGTTAAGAAGGCGGTGAGTGAGACCTGTACTAAAGCGTATGAAGGATTTTTATAAGGAGTTAGGGACAAAGGCTGAGGAACAAGATAACAATGAATAAAGAGAAAGTCTAGAGACTTGAATCAAGTAAAATGTATGAAAAATAAAATTGATAATATTTTTGTCACTGATGAAGATATTAAGAATGTATTGGAAGATTACTTTTATAAGTTATTTCACGATGGGAGTGAAGGCTCCAGTTGTGAGTTGGAAGATTTGATTGTTAAATCATATGAGCTTAATAGATTATTTTATTGTAGAATTAGACTTTCGGAGGTTAGAGAAACTTTTAAGAGAATAGAGAATGGTAAATATATTGGATCATCATATGGTTGGTATACCAATTGAAATTTAGAAATGTTTAGGCAAAGAGGGTGCGAAGGGTCTGAGTAGGAGTAAGACAGAATATATGCATTGCAATTTCGCAAACACACAATTTAGAGGTGATTTGGATGTTAAAATGGGAGATCAAATAATTACTCAAGTGACGAAAGTTAAATATATGGAGTCAATAATATTATTTGACAGGATGGTGAAATTGATGATGATGTCAAACATAAAATCTAAGTTGGGTGGTGTAAGTGGAGGAAAACTATTGAGGTTATCTGTTTTAGCTAAGAAAGTACCCCATAAGGTAAAACAAAAGTTTTACCGCATTGCTATAAGACTAACAATATTATATGGTAGTGAATGTTGGACTGCGAAGAGACAAGATGAACATAAAATGGGGGTTGCTGAAATGAACATGTTCAAAAGAAGACAAATAGATGCGCCAGTGAGGAGGAATGACCAAACAACTTGGAGTCCAATTAAAATAGGGAGAGGGAGACCAAGACAAACACTCGGTGAATTTATAAAATGAGATCTATTGGTGATTGATACACCCAAAGAGTTAGTGAATGATAGAGCACAATGACGTCATATGATCCATGTGGTCGACCCCCTACGTTGTGAAATAAAGTTTTGTTGTTGTTGTTGTTAGAAAAAATTAGAATTAAGCTTAAGTCTTATATATTGGACCAAACTCACTTCCCTATAGGCCTTATTTGTAGGTAGTTTATTCTCATGAATCTTGAAATTAATGCTTACAACTATACATTCCATGGGTGTCATAAACGACTTAATAAGTTTATAAGTACAAAAGGTATTTGTTTTACTGGAAATCACATCGGTTAGCCTTAGGTGAGATATATATGTTCCAGACTTCGGATACATATTGTGGTAAAGAATGTGAGATCTTAAAGGAATTAAAAGTACTCCCCGCTTCCTAAATATAAGAGTAATTATCTAAATTGATTAGTTTAAGAAAACAAGTTAAAATAGTTAACATATTACATGATACTCTAACCACCTACCATACTCTAACTCTCACTCTCTTACTTGTTTATCGTTCAGAAGCATCAATATAGATACAACAATTCTTATCTCAACTAAGTGGGAAGAAACATCAATATGGATAATTTGGGAAAAATGAGAAAACTCATTAAGATATCTTATAATTAGGAATAAACCTACCTTCCCAAACAAGCTAAGTCATATATTTGGGAATGGAGGGATCAATTCTATAATTTACATTCAGATCTTGATTAGTAATCAAAATTAGTGCAACGAACGGAGGACTTGGAACAAGGCATTAAAAGCCTTAAAATTGTTGGTGGTAAGGATATTATTGAGGCTAAGATCAACAAACAGCCTGAGCAGGATCAAAGATTATTTGCGATGCACTCCATCTACCCTAGGAAGCCATTGAACCTCTCAACCACTCACATATTCCGCTTCACAACCATTATAGCTGCATTAGAGCCTTTTTGAATTAGTTTTGGGGAATAGTTCCTGATAAAAAAGATGAAAAGATCTTTAAGAGAATACATTGTGAAGAATAGTTTCTCAAAATACCTAGGTTTTTTAGCCCTAAATCTAAATTTTGAGACTAGAACTATTTTGAAAAAGTTATGAGTATTTGTCTGATAAAATCAATTAAAACCTACGTTTTGACGGTATACACTTATTTTGGAAAAAAAACTTAGAATTCCTGTCTCTTATAATTTTGAAACTTAGTTTGAGCTAAAACTATCTATATTTTCAAAGTAAAACCAAACAAGCTCTCCAAAGTTATTATCTTTTCAAAGAGGATCAAGGGTCAAATCTAGCACTCTAGTTAATTATATCTTTTCATGAATTACATTAGGAACTACAATCTTCTTTCGGGGTAGATGCTAATTGTCAAAAGTAACTTAGAATCATGGATTATGTGAATGACATTAAGAACAAGGAATAACTATTATTATAAGTTTCATAAAACTGGAGAAATTATAATCAAGCTTTCACGTGTTTGGTGAGTATATCAGGTCCTTACATTTCTTATCACTTAATTTTGTATAATTTAGTTTTACAACTCTTATTATCTTTGATACAGAATAAAGTATGTAATTATATAATTTTTATACATTAACAATTAATTTAGTGACAAGTCTTATATTATAGGGTTGGAGTGCAATTGCTAGATGCTGCTATCAGAACAAATAACAATTGAAAGAGACAATTATACTAATGAACTTTTGAAATATGGCAAATTGGACAAAACTGTCAATTTTGTGAATGTTGACAGTTAAAAAACATTTTACTTCACCAAAAATTTTAACGATCAATATCCAAGAATTAACTATTTTGGCCAATACTATCCCATTTTAAAAGAAAAAGCACATTGGTATAATTGCCCTTTTTAATTCTTATTATTTGTACCGGCTGCATCTTAGACAATTTATTGTCATTTGGTAGAATTGCACATATCAATTCAAAATGCTTTCAATATTAATAATAATATTAATAATAATAATAATAATAATATTTTTGAGTGTATGATCTTTGGCGCATGCATGTGTGTAGAGGCAGCACCAATTTTGCAAACACATTTTACTGAAGTTATGATAAACCGTCGCCATGTAATCATTACTTATATTCGATGAAAAGCTGGCCAAATATTTGAGCTTATGTATGTATAAATCAACAAAAGTACTAGAGAAAAACGAGTAATGATGATAGATTTTGAATTATGAAAAGAAGAAAAAGAATAATTTAAGAAAAAAAGTACCATGCATAGACCAAGACAGGATATATATCAAGTCTATAGAAAAGAACATTGGCCATAGACCAAGACAGGATATATATCAAGTCTATAAAAAAGAACATCATCGACAGGATAATACCAAACTTATTGGATTACTTGACGTGCAAAATTAAAGCAAAGCATTTAATAAGGAAATAAGAAATAGTGCAGAAAATTGGGAGAACGTACTGAGAACTGAAGAATTCATGGAGAGTGCCCCTTTGTGAAAAGACTATTACAGCGACTTGAGCATCACAAAGTACAGATAGCTCGTAGGCTTTCTTCATTAGCCCATTTCTTCTCTTTGAAAATGTCACTTGTCTTCTGCTTGTCTCTTCAATTCTTTTTATATCAATCTTCCCTCTTCCCATTATCTCCTGAGCATAGATATTTACAGTGCCAAGAATTCAGTTAGATTTCAATCTTTAAAACCTAAACAAATATAATCAAAGAATTAAAACCTATCAAGAAAAGGGGGGGGGGACTCCACATTCTAGCACAAGGAAAATAATTAACAACAAACAAAATCTAACATTTAGGGAAATTAAAACATAGTATTCATAGACTCCAAAAATCAACTTTAGGGAGACAGTTACACAACATTGGGAAAAAGCCATAGAGATCAGATTCAGAGGAGTTCACAAAAAATAATATCGTTTAAAGCATGTTAACAGTCTTCATGGATGGTATACCCTAGGAAGAACGAAGGATCAGGAGAAGGAGAGCTGAGGAAGAAACCCTAGACTCAGAACAGTTGCTACTTAATATTCTTGTGTGCAAAAGACGATGATGGAAGTCAAAAACCTCAATATTTGTTTTCGTCCTCCAGCTCTTTATTCTCAAGCCAAAGAAACTCTTGCAAATCAAAGTTGGTACCTCCCAAAAACTCGAAAATGAAGAACGTGATTGGGGGTAGAGAGAGAGAGAGAGAGAGAGAGAGAGAGTAGGGTGATGTTTGTAAGGTCTAATACTAATAACTGTTGTCTCCAAGAATAAAAAACCCGAACCGGGGTCGACTCGGCTTTTTTTGTATAAAAAAAAAAGGAATAAGCGTGCGCTTGTGAGGCAAGGTGAATGGTGATAGTGAACTACATGGTCTGCAACGAAGTGCGAGCTAAACCAGTAAGAAGATGACACGAAGGATCCATCAGGAAGACATTGTCACGTGGCTATACTGACGTGATGGGTCAAATCGCTTCCTTTTTCATTTTCATCTTTGTTAAGATTGCCTTGTCTGGTCTTGTAATGGAAATATTCCCTCATTATGGGAATTATATCACTATTATTTAAGTATGCATTCTTTTTACGTAAATATTTATGTATTTATAATGCATAATATCAACGCAGTAGCAAGGTTGTTTGTTGGTGACCCCGACTTTGATGTTCTCCATTCCCACATGGCCATATTGCTTAATTTTGTTTTAATAATCTAGTGTATAGATTAAAAATATTTATTGTTATTTCATGGTAATTAAGTTTGTTTTATTAAAGGTTTATAAAAGATATTAATTGCGTAAAAGCCACCAGTTTAGTAAGAACTTATAGCTTGCATTAATGAATTTCATGTAGAAGAAGATGATGAACATTTTAACCATTTTTTCATTAATGAATTTGAATTGCATTTTAGAGTTAAAAAAACAATTGACATGGATCTCACATTAACATAATAAGGTCAACTAACGTTAAACAGTTAACTTTGGAGTGAAATTATACCAATTTTTTTCAGGGTAAAATTTCACCTAAGAATATTTCAGAGACGAATCTGCAACTTATTGGAAACTTTAGGATTGCATTTACACATTTATTCATTCTATGTGTAGCTTTTTAGTGGGCCCGCAATAAAACCTTATGTGCCACATGGACTGAAGGAGGAGATGTTAATAATCGGATTAACGGATGAGCAACATTACTACAATAATTTGCTTTTAGGGTAAATTTGCACCTAATAAAACTTCAAAGAGTTTACAACTTTTAGTAAATTTTCGGGAGATTTGCACTTTTAGTAAAATGCAATATCCAATATTTTTTTTTATAAGACACCATATCCTTTATTTTACACTGATGGTAAGAGTCATTGCTTAACTGATTTCCGTCCACGAAATGTGCTTTACATGTCCTCCACGAATGCTATTTGCATACTTTTCGAGACTGTGTGGGGTATTTTATACCTGTATGTTCTCTACAGTTTCTGGTAGAAGTCTAAGCTTGAATTTAATGCTGAGTGTTGAAATTTCAAGCATACCCAAATTACTTGTTCCATTATTAATTAAATAAAAAACCTAATATAATTTTTTTAGATTTTAAGAAAATGAAACAAACCACTTAATTATAAGGTATTTTGTGTATATATCATTATGTTACTTAATGCTCCCACGAGTACATATGTAACTAATAATTTGATTAAATAAGGACGTTAATAACCTGACGGGTTGGCGTGAGTGGTAAGTACTCTCGTCCCTTAAGCAAGTGGTTGGGGGTTCGATCCCCAGCTCTTACGAATGGAGCAAATTCACAAGCCAGCTGTCTACCCCCTATATGGGACTTCAGAACAGCGAGGGATTAGTCTCACTTGACACGCTGGTGGTGATACCCTTGGGTAACAAAAAAAAAAGGACGTTAATCATGGTAATTAGTATAATATGGTGTGTGTTTTCTGAAACACTTGTATCATCTTCTCTTATTCCCTCCCTATCTCTTACTTGATTATTGTTGGAAGAGCACCAATAAGAATAATTAGCATTAAAATATATAAACAAAAATTATAATAATTATATCCTATATTTTGAAACAAGACTAACTCCCCTAAATGATCTTAACATACATATTTAGGGCTGGAGGGATTATATGTTAGCTTAAAAGCCTAAAAAACTAGTTGAGAGACAAAATTACACAGGTCAATTAATAAATAATTTATTTAGTTTTCTTAGAATTGTTTTAAAATACTCATTGATTTTCTTGAAGAATCTTTTTTTTAGGAATAACAAAAATCATTAGTGACATATATTTAGTAACACAGATTGAGGACTTATCCCCAACAAAAAAGAGATAATGTAGTACTTGCAAACCTATTTATAATATGTTTGGAACAATATTAAAGAACAATACGAGAGTGTTACAAATAATACTATAAATTAGATGAATGTTAATAACCTATACCTCTTTTTTATCAGCAAGCATAAATGATTTTATTAAATTAGAAAATTGAAATACAAAATAGGTCTAAAAAAAGAAAATTCAAATGAAAATATATAGAAACCCTAAAAAGGTAAACATGGGTAGGAGTGAGTCACCACCGTCGCGAAAACCCTACCATCTTCTTCATCTTTCTTTCATGAGAATTTGTGGGTAGAAAGGAACCGTCACCGATAGAAAAGCCATTGAGTAGTGGTTGTTCAAAGAACCATCCCAACGGATCCACACCTCTTATCAACAATAAACCAATCAAGTTGATTTTCAAAAAATCTCCATGAGGAGATCTCACAGAAACATACGTACCCACAAAACTAATACATATGAAGATTGGGTAGAAGAAATTTCTACTGTCGTCGAAACTCCCAGACAAATTTATTTCAGCATAGACATGCTACCAAATTATTTGAAAACCAAAGAAACATAAAAGCAAAGCAATAAAAGTTACAGACGTCTCTATCCCTGACATGAACTGGGGAAGGAGACGCCGATGAAAAAACTCGTACAACGACGAGGGAAAAGATTCCACCACCACCCGAAAAGTTAGAGAAAAGGGGGAGAGAGGATGTGTTGTAGATTCAAAACACGCATTTATAATAACCTATACCTTATATGTTGATCTTGAATACTTTGAGGCCTATAAATAGAGACCATGTATAAGTCATTGGTTGACACAAGTAAAAATGATTATTTCCTCTCCAATTTCTTGTATTTTTCCATCCTAAGTCCTTTTCTCCACCTTTCTTCTCACTTCTTTTCTTTATTTTTATAAGAAGAAGAATTTTCTTGTGGTGCAATATTTTTCCATAAAGTATATTCTAATTTAACATTTATACCCCCATTTTCATACTTAATTTTAACATTTTGTAATGATGAATTTGTAAATATATTTGGTAATCTAGTCATATAATTTACAATTTTTATTCCACGTTTTTGAACTTTTCTGTTTATTCTTCGATTATTCCAATAATTTCAACTTAAATAGTTTTAAAGCAAAAAATTCGACCACATCTACTCTAAAATTTGTAGGCACCATTAATCCATATGATTAACTAACTGTTGGTCAATCTATCTTAATCCGTGATTTTAACTTGAAATTCAAGTACATGGATAATTATTCAAATATACAATTAATCACTTGTTAAAAGCATCATCCAGATAAATCCATTGTTAAAATAGTACACAGAACTAGCCAAATAGTATCTCACTAATAGAAAGTGGTGGCTTCAGCACTTCAGCCCATTTGTAACTTTAAGTCGGTAGTGTTTGCCACTATAATTAATTTAAAAGAAAATAATAGCAAAAGAAAAAGAAAAGGAAAAAAACTATTATTATTTTAATAATAATAATAATAATAAAATTATTAACATTATTATTTTGTAGTCATATAAAAGAACTAGGAAATGACCCCGTGCGATGCACGGGCAATGTTTTTTTTTATTGTTTGTTTTTAAGGTATGTTGTTGACTGAATTACAAATTCTTCAAAGGCTAACGAAGATGAAAGTACTAAATTACAATATATGTTATCCAGCCTTTGGATAGTGAAACAAATTTTATTCATTTGCTTTGCCTTTAGTGAGTGTTTGACACTTTCAAATGTATCTGTGATTTTAAAGCAAACACTTCATTTGCCCAATTGTTGAGCTATAATAATCATGTTTTCCAGAAATAATTTTGAGCTATAGTAACCATGTTTTCCAGAAACAATCATTGAACTACTAATTAAGATAGAATTTCAATTTTTTGACTGATTGAAATATATTTATCCTAACATCATCAACTATTCCTCCAATCGATTAAGATGAAGCAAAATTAGGTTATATACAAAAAAAATCACATCACAGATTCATAGATATGATGCTTGGTAAGATAAAATAAATGTCTATTCTTGTGGAGGTGATATTCCAAATGTTGCATAACTGCATCAGAAAGACCATGTCAGATTGATACATCCACAATATGAGTTGCACAGGTAACATCTAGCAGAAGGAATGAAAATATAACAGTTGGCACATGTATGTAAAGTTTAAATACGAACCCTACTAATGGGAACATGAATATATTATTTGGACACCAAAATTGAACACCAATGAAAAATGGTCATATGATTTGCACACCAGAATTACTGCTGACTCAACATGGTAATACTGATATGTCTCCCCATGGGACAAATCAGATTATGTCAATATTTGAACTATCCTTTGTACTACACATATAATTGCTATAACCAAGTTAGACTATTCAATTATTTGCTTGAAGATATGTCAAACTCTCATCATATCTCCCAGCAAGGCAAATCAACTCAACCAAGATATTGATAAAATTAAAAAAAGTTGCATGTTGTTTCCCTGATAGATTTAACTTTTCAATGGCATAACTAAAGTTAAAGGAGAAAAAATGAAATTCTAATCACCAAACCTCATATATCATTATACTATACAACATGAAATTTGGAAGTATCTAAAAATTATAGACCTTGAATTAGAATGGATGTGATCGGTGTTAAGGAAGGTTAAAAATACAATCAATGACTAAACATGTTAGGAAGATAACCAAAGAAAGAAATAAAGGGAGATGTGAGTTAATTTGTATTTTATAATATCATTAGACACATGGTCTTAAGTGTAGTTATGATAATTCACTTAATATGTTTACATAATAATAGCTTTTCATATGGCTTATCCATGTTTAAAGTTTTCAAGAAGACACTTCAAATTAATTAATTCAGTTGTCTATTGGAAGACATGATAATGAAATAGAAAGTAGCAAATTAAACATGGAGTGGTTCAAGATCAGCAAAGGCTAGAAGAAAAAAACAACAAATTCTTCAAGCTAACGAAGATGAAAGTACTACATCACAATATATGTTATCCAGCCTTTGGATAGTGAAACAAATTTAATTCATTTACTTTGCCTTTAGTGAGTGTTTGACACTTTCAAATGTATCTATGATTTTAAAGCAAACATTTCATTTGCCCAATTGTTTTGAGCTATAGTAATAATGTTTTCTAGAAACAATCACTGAAATACTAATTGATATAAAATTTCAGCAATGTAACATTTTATTGAACTATAAATAGCCATTCCCTAAAACTATAGAATGACTCCAGTTAGTAATGTAAAATTTCTGACTGATTTACTTAACATTTTCTTGACATTTACTGATTTGCTTCACATTATTAGGGTCCGTTTGGATGTCAATGGAAAGTGATGAGGGAATTGGAAATGGAAGAAAGTGATGGTTTTTTGGTAATTCAATATATCCCGCGGCCCACAAACTTTCTCTCTTCATCTCACACTTTTTTTGGCCCCACAAATTTTACTTTCCCATCATTACCTAATTTACCTCTACTTTCCATCTTTACCCCCTACACTCATTTCCATTTCCATTTCCATCACCTACTTTCCTTCCATACAAACGAGCCCTTATTGTGTAGTCATATAAAAGAATTACGAACAGGCAAATATGGGAACAAAGAAAGGAAACATGGGAGAGAGGAAGGAGAAAGAAGCATCAAAATGGCCTCTCATCAAACCAAAGAAGAATCTCCACATCACTCGCTTCAAACACAACGATCTGTTCACGGTATCAATTCTAACCCAACGTCCTTCACAATCTTCTCTATTTTTAGACATCTCTCTGTTTAATTCAACTGGGTCTCATGCCATAACAATGAAATGCTTTAACTTTCTTCCACCCAATTCACTTTATTAACTTTGTTCAATTGGGTTTCATGTTTTTAATTCATTTTGTAAGGAAGAACATGAACCATGTATGTGGGTCATACCCTTGATGATGTTGAGTTGAATTTTGGGCCAAAATGTTTACTTTTTTTATTATTGCTTGTCATATTGTGTTTTTTCTTACATTGCTATTCAACTTGATCTACATGGTTAAGATGAGAAGCTAAGTTTACAGTGTTCTGAAACCAATAAACATTGCTATTCAACCTGTGCCATTACGTGGGGTCGGCTACATGTATCATAAGACACCATTGTGCTCTATCAGTTACCAACTAATTGGATATATTATTTACCAATAGGTCACGTTCTATAAGTTCCCTAAACGTTTGTTTTGGTTTTTCTCTTCCTCTTTTAATTGGACTCCAAGTTGTATGGTCCGCTCTCCTCATTGGCGTTTCTATTGGCCTTCTTTGGACATGTCCAAATCACCTCATTTATCGCGCATTCATATGTTAAAATCTTTCTATAAAGTATTTTTTTGCTGTTTTAATCTTGTCAAGATTTCAGGTTCAGAGTTTTTTCTCACCAGCTGAATCAAAGGCATTCATCAAAGTTGCAGAAGAAATGGGTTTTTCTCATCAAGGGAGTCTTGGTCCAGCTAAAGGTGAAGCTTACAGGGATAATGATCGAATTTCTGTTCATGATCCTGCATTGGCAGATACAATTTGGGAGTCTGGACTCAGCAAAATATTTTCTGATATAAGGATACGAGGGAAGGTCGCTGTTGGTCTGAATCCGAATATTAGATTGTACAGGTTGGTATTTTTCCCTCTTAATTCTTGACTCTCTTGATAGGATAAAAGCTTTGTGAAAGCACCACTTGGTATGATAAAAGCATTTTCAGGACTTACTATTCTTATTTTGTGTAGTCTTCTAGACAAATAGCAAAGATTATTCCATGAATTTGGTGGGGGTGATTGAGATACACTACCATCACTAATCATCATGACCTTCTGCAATGTAGATACAAGGTTGGCCAACGGTTTGGACGTCATATTGATGAAAGTGTTGATCTAGGAGATGGTAAGCGCACTTACTACACATTGCTTGTGTATCTGAGTGGTGGCCTGAAATCAAGTCCCAAAAATGTGACAAAAAACCAAGGTGATTTGTCTGTTGATCCTCTAGTGGGAGGAGAAACTGTCTTCTATGGTTCAAGAAATAGTGTTGTCGCTGAGGTAGGTAGATCTGTCCTTTTCTTAAATAAAAACATGGATAGGAATATTTCGTTTCAACTTCAAAATAAACCCTGAATTTTATTTCCTGCAAATTATGGAATCTGCTGTATGATTTGAGTTTTAACACAAGTGATTTTATAGGTGACTCCTACTGAAGGGGTGGCTCTCCTGCATCTTCACGGAGATAAATGCTTGTTGCATGAAGCTAGAAATGTCACGAAGGGTGTCAAATATGTTTTCCGCTCAGATGTAGTATTTGTTTGACAAATGGTATTTACCTTTTGCCAACTCTATATACTTTTATCCTTGTTACCTGATCACTCAACTAAATGTATTATTACTATTATAATGATTATGATTATTGATGTTGGTGAAAGCAGAAAATCATTTCCTTGTGGAGATTAATGCCTTTGATCCTTTACTGTTGGATAAACAGAAATAATTAGTAATATTGAAGTTTTAGTTTTAATTCATATTGTGGTTGGAACATTACGATATCCAAAACTCTAATGTGATACTTGTTGCCTTTGTGATTCAACCAACCACTGACTCTGTAATATTTTTCTTGATTAATCTATCTAGGTGTGAGTTACATGAAAGCTTATATAATGCTGACCGAAGAGGTTCTAATTTATGGAGCTATATTATGATTGTCTCTGTTGCTTTCTGTTAGGTTATACGTTTTTATCTTTTTCTTACTGTATTTCCTTATCTTGAAATCCATAAATCGATTCCAATGTAAGTTACATAATTAACCATTTCAAATTGCAAATAAGAAATAAAAATTTGTGTAATGATTTGATATTTTTAAATTGGTTTATAAAATGTTCCATGAGGAAACTTATTTAAATAATGTAGTCGTTTTCACTTAATTCTGTATTTAAAGTCACTTATATTGAGCACTGGTTTCATCATATAAAACAGTTTTAAGGTGCATAAATATGTAAGCCTGTGGTATACAAATATGTTAGGTTGAGGTGCTTTGGAAATCTTTAGGGATGACTGTAGGATCTGTTACTTTGAATTATGTATAAAGGCATATAAGAAGGTGGTTTGATCAGTTTGTTTGGAATAGTATAAACCAGCTGGTTAACCTAGTTGCTGTTATCATGTATTAACAACTATACTAATCAAACATTTTTCATCCTTTCAAATTCATCACAGACATAAAAGATAGGGATGATTAATCTAGAGAGAGGAGGGGCATATAAAACAAACGTAGCGCCTAAGGCCGATCGCTGACCTCTTGAGGTAGAGGGGGCGTGGTATTCCATGAGAAAAGGTTTCATTTTGTGGTGCACCTTGGTGCATAGGCGCATATCAACTTTGGGCTCCATGGCCGCTTTTCTGCTCTAGTTCATAGCAGCTCAAGCGAGGTCTTTGCCCTACACTACTCTTCTTTTACATTTTTGTCTGAATCCTAGCTATGCTTTTGAACGAATTAAGTTTTGAAATTACTTAGTATACATAAAATGCTTGCAGATATTTATGTCTGCTTCTCAGAGATGATAATCTTTCGGTTATCCAGTTGATTTTAACATGTTGGTCACACAAAAAATTAAATTTTGATTCAAAGACCTTCCGAAATGGTTTGCATTACTCAATCTCCAGCCCTTGTATGTTTTTATCAATGAACAATTTAAATGAGTGTAATTTTGGCAAAACCGTCAAAGTCTTGCATGTTGATCGTTAAAAGTCAACATTCTAAGTAACTAAAATTTTAACGGTTAACCTCCAAAAGTTGATGGTGTTGGCAAAATTGTACCTATTTTAATTGTTAATTGGTAAATTTGCACCAAGAAACACTTTTTGTACCCAGTGCTCTTTTGGTAAAATTCACCTTTGCCCTAAAAGATGACTCAGAAAATTTTGCCTTCAGTTTGAGTTTAAGTTCTCAATTAATTTGCAGCTTATGATTGGATTACCCTTCTTCAATGATAACCAAGAGACTGTTCTTGTCAGACCCTGTTTCCCTATTGAGATTTATTGATGGTTGTGTATTGAACATTCTTATGCCTCCTTTGATTTTTTTTTTTAAATTTCATTACCTAGCTATTTCTTTTATAGTTATCAGTTTTTGAAGACAAATTTTTTTATTTTGTATTCATCTTCTGTATTTATTTTGTTCCAAATAAGCCCTCAAAGCATATTTAGGAATAAAAGATGATATATTTCTTCCTTTTCCAATTCTTCGATTAAGTCTGTTATTATAGAAAGTTGATTAAGATTGTTGTGACTTTTGGCTTGTTCAAATAGCATTAGGGGCTATTGTTGATTGTTTTTTTTTTTTTTTTTGCTTAGAGGCCCCCGGTATCCCACACCTTTTGGGTGTAGACTAATCCGGGGTCGTCCCGGGGAATGGGACTTCCCAGGGTTCGAACGCAAGACCTGACAGATACTCAACACCTTGCTCTCCCCTTTCAACCATCGCGCTAAGCCCCCCAAGGCTTATTGTTGATTGTTTTTAAAGCCAGGAGGTGTTGATTTATTATTGTCATGATTCTTTTGTTATGGAGAGAATAAATTGATCAAATATGTGCCCGTCCTTGATAACTGCTGTAATTTATGAACAGTAGGGATTTCTTAAAACTAGATCATTCATTTGCAAAATTTACAAAAATAAAACAAGAAATTGCATGGGATCATAGAAAGTAATGTCTCTCCTATCATCATTGATCACCTTTGTACAGCAAGGTAGGAGTTGATCATAAAAACAAAAACCAATGTCAACACCATGAAATGTTTTAGCTAGTATATTGGGACATTGGTTAGCTTCTCTGAAGTCACACTTTGTTTATGTCTGCCAATTTTCGCCAAGTGTTTGTTTAGCTTCCTATTTGATATCACTGTCTGGGTGACGTTGATTGTTGACTTTCAATCATACCTGTTGCTACAATTCCACTGTCCTGTATCCCTTGTTCCACCATAGCTTAAGGTCCTCATGAATTCCTAATTATTGCAAGGGACCTTTTGAATTCTTTTACCACCTCAATATAATGTGTTGGCTAATCTGAAGCACCTTCACGGATCTTGATTTCCCTTTAAAATTTCATCATTCAAATAGGGAAAGTAAAATCTTGTAATCTTTTGAATTTATGTATCAGATGCCATAGGGCCTCAATTTGCTGTTTTTCACAGATCTATACTCAATGTGGTCGAAATCAGAGTTTGAGCAGATAACAGCTTGCCTTTCTCTTCAACTATTCCGGTCAATTTCTGAATGTATTATGAGGTCTATATATCAAGAAAGCTGTGAACACTTCTTACTGTTGACAAAGTGTTACTACAAATGGGCAGATCACAACAAAGTTCCTCTGGACTTAGTTTTTAGTTTTGAGATATGATACTTATCTCTGAAGTCTGAAGTCTAATTATACTGTACATGCATATGTTCTCTTAGTGGAAAGGGAATACAGGAGGAAAGCATGAACCAAAATGGGAAATGTTATGATTTTCTCCTCCAGATTTGGATTCTTAAATCAGAATTTTAGAAATAGAAAGATATGGATACAATGGATTTGTCTTTGGTAAATTATACCTGTTGGATACCTATTCATGGCTGTGAAGTGTGAATATGATCACGGCCTTTTGGAACTTGTTTCTGCAATGGGCATAGGTGCCTACTGGTCATTGTTTCTCCTTTACTGTCCATGTTCTGTAGGTGTTTGAGTTCTAGCTTGACCATTGGCACTTTTAGTCGCTTAATGCACGGATAAATGCATGTATTATTTTGTATTTATAAAATCTCGGGCAAGAAATAAGCAATCTTGAGAGACCCACTTTGTAAATGCCTGCTTCTAGATTCAAAAATACAGTCCTTTGCTTTTTTCCCAACAAACAACAGTTACACTTGACATGATCTCGAAACTTTTAGATACTTTTAATTATTTTTTGGATGGAATGTTAGTTTTACAGAGTATCCAATATATTAAACACTCTTGTGATGATCATCACTATGAAAAATTTTATATCAGTGCTCAATGGTAGTAATATATTTCAAAAGTGAAAATGTTTTACATCAGTGTTCACTATGAAAATTTTTTGGAACATTGAACTGCATGTTTATTCTAATTATGTGCATTTTGGCTCTTCATTTTGGGAATGAAATTAAAACTGGAACGAAAATAAAAAAAATTTAAAAGCAAGTTTGTAATTAAAAAAAAAATCCTTATCAACCCATTGGTTCGTTTATCAATGTGGGCTACATTTACTCTACATAACGAACAATTCCTTTTTTTTTTGCACAAGTTTTAAACTGGAGGTCTTATCTAAAATGTTAGAATAAATAGTGAACCACTACTCGGCCAAAAAAATATAGTGAACCGCTAGAGTCAATCATCAATTTATCATTCAAAGGTAAAAATGTGCAAATGAACAAAAGAACGTAAAAGTTCTGAATATTTTAAAGGGGGATTTGCAGTTTAGTCCCTGGTAAGGGAAATTAATACTGGAAGGTCCCAATACATTCCAAAATAATTATAAAGTCCCAGGAGCCCTTTCCTGCAATTGTTTACTTATCTTCAATGACCATTTTGCCCTCATAAGATGAAAGCATAGTCCCCTGTAGAGACCAGTGAGATGACAACCATCTTTAATGAGGGCAAAATGGTCATTGAAGATAAGCAAACAATTGGAGGAAAGGGCTCCTGGGACTTTATAATTATTTTGGAATGTATTGGGACCTTCCAGTATTAATTTCCCTTACCATGGACTAAACTGCAAATATCCCTATTTTAAATTCATCCCTTTTATTGATTAAGCAAATCACATTGATGGAAACATCGATAGCAACAATATCATTTTACTTGTGACACTGTTGCAAACCACAAAGATACACATATGTAAAAAAAAACTAAAGACAATAAAACCAGCCTCCAGTTATTATCTCTCACTCTTTCAAATCTCTCAATTAATTGACAACTCGGCAATCAAGTCTCACTTCTCCATTATTTGAGACACCCACATTACCAAGTTTCAACATTGAAGAAGTGAACTCCTTGAAGAACAAGTTTTGATCTTTAGCAAATGATTGAACAATCCAACTGGTCCTGTAATCTCCAGCAATGGCCTGATCTGATATGAACAATCCTTGCCCAGCAAGCAATCTCTTGTAATAGTCATTATCAAACACTGAAGCTGTTGAGTCCAAGAAGGTTCCTGCATTTTTGTCCCTAGATTGTGTTTTTGGGCATTTTGTCTTGAGATCTTGTGCGAAATCAGGGTCCAAGCTCGGGTCGATGTCATTCAACAGACTGAAGTTATGGATGCGAGATTCGAATGAAGAACAATGAGAAAATCCTAAAGTGTGACCACCTGATAGAGTCACCATATCTTTGGTGTCTAAGCCTCTTGAAGCAAAGCTTTGAATGAGTTGGCTCACGTTTGAAGTTGGAGCTGGCAGGTTTCTTGTGTCTGATGCTTTTGATTCCCTTCCATCTTTTCTTCCTTTTAGAACATCCCATGATGGACCACCAGACTATCAAAGAAATTATATATCAATTATAATATAAGTACATAGTAAAATTCCATGTTATGTAACACAAGTTTAAACATATAGACAATCTCAAATGATCGACTAGCTTATTAGTATGGGATGTATATCAGTGCACCTTGATTTCATATACCCTATAGATACTCCAAAATTTCAAGGGGATGGGATGATGAGTATAATTACCTGGAATACCACATCTCTTGCTGCAATCGCGAGAATATCAGCACATGAAACAGTACGTGGGCATGCCTTTTCAAGCTTTTCTTTAGCTTGGTCGATCACATAGAATGATTGAACAGACACATTTGGAGGGCCATCTTTTTCAGCTTTGTTTGTTGGTGTTGAGTCCAATAGTATTGATGCATCACAACCCTTCACAAACACAAATAAATAAACTTAAGTGTAGCTTAATAAGAAGACAGGTAATCTAAATTACTTTCTTCTGTCCTAAATATCAGACCAAGTTGACTTTTTTGGAAAATCCTCAGAAAGCAAAATAAGTCACTTGTAAATTGATTCGCTTAATTTTTCCTTCAACTAATTTATTTGACCTATAAACTAATAGGTAATTTAAAAATATCAAATATGTCATAGTTAAGTAACCTATTTTGCTTCCTTAATCTCTAAAAAAGACTCAACTAGGTTTTATATTTAGAACATGACGGAGTAATATAGAATCAAGATCCCATAATATAAATTTATATAATACCCTTATGAAACAGTCATGAAAGAACATCCTCAATATGCGAGCAGGCACTTTTGGGTCAAATTTTGTAGCATTGAGGACTGTGTCTGATACTATTTTCTCCAACTCGGGACATGTTTGATCATAGTAATCTGAATTAAGCTCTGCCTTGGACAATGATGCAACTGAAAGCAATGTCAACAGGATAGGAAACACGACGCATTTTGGAGCCATAATACCCAAAGGGAATATTTCAAACTGAGTATGATACGATGAAAAAATTCAGGACACTCTAGTGTGTATATATAGAAGTGAATGAGCCATACATGTTCACTAATAATGAATTTATTAAGCTTGACGCAAGACCGTTATACTTTGAAGCGACTCAATGATGAGAAATAGTGTAGAATTGTATACAAGTTAGTTTGGAGACCAATGCAAGTTCCTGATTAGCCGCCAATAAAAAGAACTATAAGATATAGACGTGTACCAGAAAAAAAAAGTACAATATAGTTAAGTTAGGTACTCATTTCTGTATGTGACTATGTGTATGGTGTTATGCAAACTACAGTTCGGTTGGATATTGCACACATATCTTCAGTTTAGGTAAGATGTTATGTTGGTGGTGGTGATGTGAGAAATGGTGGAGTACAAGATTTGCTTTTAATGTCTTGGCTTGGTAAGGTTCCAGAAAGACCAACAACTAAAAGACTTAATCAAAGAAATATTACTTCAAAAATATATATTATTATTATTTCTCATTAATTCCTGGAAAAAGAGAAATGATGTTAAGAATAATGAAACTTTATAAATACAGAGCATATAAGTATACTTTATAAACGTATTATATATGCACATGGTTGTATATGTAGATAATTTTGGACAGACAAATTGGTTTGGCAGAAAAGTTAATTAATTATGAATACTTTTTTACATTTGACGGTCTTAGCTTCTACTTTTCCAACCATTTATGATATCAGTAGTTCTTTGGTTCTATTTGAAATTATTACCTTAACTAAGTTGTTTTTAGCATAAAACATACTTTAAATATCTGCGGACAGTCATAAAATACTACTTTCAGTCTCAAACATATCCCATTCCATTCAAGGTACTGCTATAGGATCCTAAAATGCCTGTTATTATACTCTTACTCCTCCTCATGTACATTAAATATAACAATACTTAACTAATTCATGGAAATTAAAAAATGGTCAAAATATTTCTGAGGGAGGGTGGGAGATATTATAAAAGTAGTGAGGGTAATTTTGGGATTAATCCACAAGTGTATAGAATATTCATGTATATCAGTATATATACTTCAACAAATAAATAACTAAAACACAAATTTGAAGATTTTTTTTTCAAAACATAAAATAATGTCGTTTTAAGGCTTAATAAGAAAATTTTAAAATAAAATATAACTATTTTCTAGTCCAAAATTCTTAACTGACTTTTTTTCTTTTAACTAGCCATTCAAAAGAGAGAGAAAATCAAGTATTGGGAAACTAGTAATAACATCAACTTGGAAAAAACTATCTATAGCCAATTATTTTAATATATAATAGGAAGATAATTGTAATTTTTTATGGGAACAAATGTAATATTGTACACTACTTAGTGTACGTTGCACTACCTATGAATCAATCCTAAATCACGCCACCGGTCAGAATTTGTTCCACTAAAACACGACCTGGGCCGATAAAATGAGCCCTAAATAATACTCCTTCCGATCCTTATTATAAGTCATTAACCGCCTCTAAATTTTGGTTCTTAATATAAGTCACCAACTGTCATTAACTAATTCATTTATTAAAATTTTTCCAATATACCCTTATCATTGAAAAATGAACATCGGAAGCTGTGAAGAGAGAGAAGATGAAAAAGACGCATGTATACTCATAAAGATAAATGATTATTAATGAATAGAAAAAAAAGGTAGTGAGTCATAGTGATGCAATTTAATGATAAAGGTGGGAGGGGTAAAAACGGAAAAGAGAAAAAAAATAAGACCAATTTAATGATGCAATTTCCATTAACCTTCATTCTTTGGTATGTATGATTTGAACGGTTGGTGACTTATAAATAGGACCGGAGGGAGTATTAGACAATACCATCTCAATCCAACACACCAATGGTAATGTTAATATTGCTTAGTTAGGTGGATTTTGAAGTTATGGAACTTTTTTTGGCTCTCTCTTTTTAATGAATTTCTTGGTTTTTTAAGTTATGGAACTTTTGTGGAAATGGCTTCCATGCTCATAAAAAGATGAGTAAGAAAAGATAGTCATATCTAGTACTCTTTCCGGTCCTTATTATAAGTCACCTAATTAATTTTCTTACATACCATTAAAATTGGTTAATAAGTACATTTAATTTGTCTTACAATTCAAGTACTTTCCAATATTACCCCCTATAATTACACTTATTTCCTAAACTATTAACTATCACTCCCTCCTACTACCCTTATTAAATATGAGTATATATATGTGGAAAAAATAATTAATAATGCTCATTAGAAATCCTGAAGTGACTTATAAAAAGGTCCAAGAAAAATTGGTAGTTTGTGACTTATAATAAGGATCAGAGGGAGTATGTCGGATGATGTCACATATACCGCTTAGATTTGATTTAGATTATACATTTATTTTTCGACCGTCCAAATAAAATCGTGACGATCTAGATATAACGATCTTTCCCTAGTCATGTTTTTCATGTGTAAGAAACTGGTTCTAAAGTTTTGTTTGCCAAATAGTTTACTCCATTATAGAAAGATTTGTTTCCATTCCATAGAAAAAATTAATATAAAAAAACTGAAAATTGTGGATGTTAACTAGACTAACGATTTGGACCAGTCTTATAAACTGGTGGCTCAACTCTAACCATACTTGATCCCATGGCCTAACAAAACTAGACTAGTCCTCAGACCAAATTAAAAGTGCCCGATCATTTTTTGAACTGGACTTTGGGCTGATGTTTAACCACCATCTGATTCCAGTTTTGTGCAATCCTAATGACTCAGCGTTAAAAATATTAATCAGCTAAAAATGTCATGTATTAAGGAATGTTGGATCAGCTTATTCCTTTTACCAGGATTTGTTTGTAAGTCCAAGTTTAATTTGCCTTCGTCCACAGTTTAGAAATTAAATATTTTCTCCAATAGTAGGAATCTAGCAAATGAAATACTCCTTCCATTCATAAATATAAGATCATTTCCTTTTGATTAGATTAAGAATGTTGGCTAAGTTAGTTATTATCACATGATATTACCAATTCACCCTTACTATATAAAAACTTCATTCGTACTCTTCCTCTCTTATTTGTTTATTGTAGATAAGTATTACCAGAGATAATTTGTGAAAAAAATGGAAAAATTTAAGTAATCTTATATTTAGGAACAAATTGAAATTTGAAAGTGATCTTATATTTAGTAATAGAGGGAGTAGAAATATTGACATTTATATATTAGTGGTTCTCAATCTCCTTTCATTATTCTCGATAATAATTAAGGACCATTCTCCTTCAATTTTTGTTATATATCAAAGGATTAGTATTCATGTAAAGCAAACCTTTATTATCCTCCTAGCTTAAAAAAGCAAACAATAATATAAGATCAAGAAAAGCAGAGACCCAGGAAGAATCTTCAAAAAGTAAGTCATTTTATTAAAGAAAAGTAGAAAACGACAATACATTTCATTACACAACATTCATATTTTATTTAACCTTAAGTCTTGATGACAATATTATATCACCACCACCTTGCAATTCACACAAGCAGAGTGGGAAAAACAAAAGGAGAAAAAAAGTTGAGCAATAATGTCTCTGTTGGATCTTCTCTCTCAATTCACAACCCTGCAATTAAATCTAACTTCCCCATACTTTAACACACCCACATTCCCAAGCTTCAACATGGAATCAACAAACTGATTAAAGAACAAGTTTTGATCTTTAGCAAATGCTTCAACAATCCATCTTGTTCTATAATCTCCAACAATGGCTTGATCTGATATGAACAATCCTTTCCCAGCAAGTATCCTCTTGTAATAGTCATTATCAAACACTGAAGCTGTTGAGTCCAAAAAGTGTCCTGCATTATGGCCCCTGAAGGGTGTTTTTGGGCACTTCTTCTTAAGGTCATGTGCGAAATCAGAGTCCAGGCTCGGGTCGATGTCATGCAAGAGACTGAAGTTTCTGATACGAGCTTCGAATGAAGAACAATGAGAGAATCCCAAGGTGTGCCCACCTGATAGAGTTACCATGTCTTTGATGTCTAATCCTCTTGAAGCGAAGCTTTTGATGAGTTGTGTCACGTTTGAAGTTGGAGCAGGTAGGTTTCTTGTGTCTGATGCTTTTGACACTCTTCCATCTTTTCTTCCTTTTAGAACATCCCATGATGGACCACCAGACTGAATAAAATTTACCGGTAAAGTTAGTTTTGTGTGTGTGTATAAAGGTATATTGAAAGATAAAGAAAACTAGTCTAGTCAATAAATGGGTTGATGATTATCTAAGGGTTTAAATTGGTTGACTCGAAGTCAAGCAGCTCATGATTTAAATGATATTTAAGCAAACAAAGCATTAATCTACAAATAAATAGAACGGAGATTTACTATATCCCTAAGTTACTTTGTGTGTATAATAATTGTAAATTGTCCTTCAATTATAGGGCTCCTTTTGAAAGATATTTTTTATCCATAATACAAGTCAGTTAACAAGTCATTGATGAAAATTTTAAAAATATTACCCCTCGCAATTCACTTAGGAAAGAAACTTTAGGTTTAATATAGTGTTTTCCTAAACTCTTAAATATGGGCAAGTTAAAAATATGTTTTTTTTTTCAGATAAAAAGTTAATGAGTAAACCATATTTTATTGGTCATGGTGAGATAGTTAAAGGTGACTTTTTAATATGGACCAAAGACCCTACAAAATATGTAATCCAAAGTTGAAGAATGAACTTGTTCATTACCAAGCTTACAACATCTCTTGCTGCAATGGCAAGAATATCAGCACATGAAACTATGTGTGGACATTCCTTTTCAAGCTTGGCTTTAGCTTGGTCTATCACATAGAATGATCTAACAGAGATGTTTGGAGGACCATCTTTCTCTGCTTTGTTCGTGGGAGTTGAGTCTAATAGTACTGATCCATCACATCCCTACACAAAAGCACATGAACATCAAAAAATAAAGTTGTGCACTATAAACATACACATAAATATAGCACATACATATACACATTTGTATGCATACCCTAATGAAACAGTCATGGAAGAACATCCTTAGAATACGAGCTGGGACTTTAGGATCATGCTTAGAGGCATTAAGAACAGTGTCCTTAATGATGTTTTCTAATTGGGGACATGAATGGTCATAATAGTGAGCATCAAGCTCTGCTTGTGATAACCAGGCCAAAGATAAGAAAACCAAAATGGCTGAACAGAACAATTTTTTCAAAGAAGCCATTTTTTGTATGAATTCACAGAATGAACACAAGAAACTAGGTAATGAGAAGGTTGTGATTGAGTGTGAGGATTCCAAGGAAGAATGAGCTATATATATAGAGAAGTGATTCTCCTAACAAATGCATGTTTAACGAGCAATCATCATGATCCTTTAAAGTCACTCAATGTTATTTAAGTTATAGCAAAGTCTAGAAGCATAACAAGACTTTGACTATGCTTTAATTTTGTTGTGCGCTTTAAGACCAAGTAGTCTATCCACCTACCTGAATCTGATAGTGATTTTCAAGGGTTTTTTGTCCTATGAAATTTTATGTTGCAGTGTTTTTTGAGTAGTAATCGATGTCATAAAATATTTTGTTGTTGCATTCAACGATCTACTATTTTATTCAGCAGTACATAGCATCCAAACACAATTTTTGGCACAATTTTTCTCTAAATTATTTTTTCATTACCTTTAAGACATTGGGTGAAATCAGAAAAATATTTTAAGAAAATATATGCACAAAAAATGTGTATTGCCAACGAGTTTTTTTTCTTAAAATAATTTTGGGTACCGAATGCACAAAAGAATTACTATATAACATTACTAAGTGTTACACTGATAAATTTTACCAAATAAATAGTATATAAATTTGTTATTTAGGATATTAAGGAAATTATGGGGTTTGTTTCCCTTAAAAGAGTGGTGTACTATTAGTCATGTGTACTACTATATTGTAGTGCATTTCGTTCTGTTCACTTATAGTTATCAACTTAGTTGAGATTGTAGAGTTGGTGATGAGAGATTGAGTACAAATCTTATGCACCAAAAAAATTTGTGTATGAATGTGGCTTATGTTACAGGTATATTTCGTTCTTAATGATTTGAGGGGTGCGTAATAAGAAAGTAATAAAAAGAGGAACTTTGAAAGAAGGATTAATGAGTTTGGAAAATTAACTTTGATACTGATTTCTCTCTGTAATTTGATACACAAAAAATAACAAAATACACAGCATCAATCTGAGCATCCTCATTGTTTATAAAACCGCTTCGAAAGACAATCTTTTCTCCTCCTTGGCTCAAAACTTAAGGGAAAAGAAGTCTCATCATGACATTATTAAGTAACTTGTGAATAGTGGCAAAGAAAAAGAAAGGAAGAAGAAGTTAAAAAATACACACACATATCATATTTGAATGAATTTGATATTGTCAAGAAGTGGTTGGATGAAGTAGAAAGATCCAATCCCCTTTACACAATATTAATAATTTGAATCTTGCGTGTGAAAATTTATATTAAAGAGTTTAACTCAATTGGAATTGATAATTCTCAGGTCTAACCTGATAAAGCTGGATGCCATATAAATATTGGATTGGATATCTTTCATTCAATTAGAATAAAATTTTAATTAATTTTGTTATAAAAAAATTTAATTAATTTTCAGTTTTATACTTATTTAAACATATGGTGTAGTTTAAGACAAAGGAATCCATATTGTATAAGTGAAGGCGTATTTTTCTATAAGCAACAATCGTATTTGAGACATAGAACGTTAAATGTTGATACTTTTTTCAATAATGATTTAAACTTTGATTCGTCATATTTTATAAAATAAACCTAATTCATTCCATTTAAACCAACTTTATTGACAGTTAAATAAATGTCTTGGTTGAAGGTAATAATCTATCTACTACCTCCGGTCCTAAATATAAGACCTAGATGACTTTTTCTTGGAAAGATTAAGATTGCGAAATAGGTTATTAAATTATGACATATTTGATATATTTTTAGATTATCCATTAGTTTATAGGTCAAATGTACTAGTCTAAGGGAAAAATTAGGTAAATCATCAATATATAACTAACTTATTTTGCTTTTTTAGGATTTTCCAAAAAAGTCAATTAGGTCTTATATTTAGAACCGGAGGGAGTATTATTTAAGAAGCTTCGATGCATATTTAGGTGGAAAATCTCTTAAACCCATTTTCTTGAAATCTCTTTGAATAATGGGAAAATCTCAATAAAATCACAATTTAATATCAAAAGAACAAAATGGATTCACAAATTTGTAAAATGACAAAAGAATGATTGTTCCTTATTTGGGATAAAGAAGTTTAATGTAGTTAACTATGTAGGAAGCGCTCTAGTCTGGTGACATGTTTAAATACTTCTTTCATTACTTAGAAAGAGTGTTGTTTCTCTAAAACAATATTAACTACTCCTTCAGTAACGCAAATAACTACTTGTGGAGCGCGAATAAGTACTCATGTCACGTTTAAGTACCTCTATTTTGTAACTATTTAGAAAGGGATTTGTTTCTCTCAAACTATATTAACTTCTTCAGTATTATAGGCCACTACTCAGGAAGAGCAAATAACCACTCCTGTGACGATACCATCTACTTCTTTTTTTTTCACTACTTAGAAAGAAATTTGTTTCCTTGAAACTACATTAATTATTTTAGTAATGCAAGCAACTATTTATGGAGCATGAATAACTAGCGTTTTATCCCAAATAAAGAATAATCACTCTTTTGTCCTTTCGCAAATTTGTGAAATCTTTATGCCCTTTTACTATTCAATTGTCATCTTATTGAGATTTTTCCTCCAATGACGTAAAGATTTCCATTTCCAAATATAATATTCATTGTATGAAATGATTTATGTATTCATTTTCTTTAGAGGTTGGAGAATCGCTTTGATCATCTAATTTTATAAACAAAATTTTTGACAATCAAAATTGCAGCAATTATATTTTAGAGAAAATTAGTGTGACATTTGAGAATTGAGGTACAACGATAGCTTTTTGGAATGATAAAGTAAGTTTGAAAAAAACTTAAGAGACTTCAATAATTCCAGTTTGATATAAAATAAAGAGAATATAAGAGATAAAGACGCGAAACATAAAGAAAGAAGAGAGAAATGCATAGGAGAATAGTGGAGGAAATATTCTCATTTACATAAAGGATGTATAGGCACCTTCAACCCTCTGTGGTGTGCCTCTATTAATAGGCTAATACCCAAACAAGAGTTATAATGTCATAAACATAAGAGTTAATTTACATTAGGACATAAGTTGTAACCACTAGAAATAAGATTCTTCTTTTTCTTTTAAATATGTTGCATTATATACATGCGCTTAAAACACGTATAAAGACTTAAGATTCTTTCTTTAAGTTTTAAAATATGTATGAATTTATGAATTAATATTTTATTATTTTATCTCAAAATAATTTTTTTCGAGTCAAAACAAAATGATTTATATTAGCTAATTAAGCAAGTTTTAAAACCTTATTTCTTAATTTAATTAGATTAAAGTTTTTAATTGAAAAAAAGAAAGAAAGAGATATTGTATGAAGAACCAAAATCACCTCACTAAATATAATGTCTTATATTAACGATCAAATGAAGTATTTATTTTGACACATCTTTCAAATTTAATTGTCAAAAACATAAGAATAAAGCCCCTTATCTCATTTCTTTGTATAATCTCTCCTATATTATTCATTTCCTTCTATGTTCTATGTTGATGTGATGACGTGCGTGATGCAGAAGATTTAGATCATCCTATTAGTAAAATTCATCCAAAATAAGTATTTCAACATACACCATTTGTCTCCAAAAAGATGTAATTTTCTAGAAATGTCAGCTACAACAACTTGACAAAACGTTTGAAACTCCAAGAGTAAACTGAAGCAAGCCACACCTACTCGTAAAAATACTACTATCTTTCATTTCATTTAAGATATTTACATTCATTCAGAAAACTTACCAATTTTTACCCCGCGCAGAAGTTACCACAAAGGTTCAAGTCTATCAAACAATTCAGCTGTACCAGGAAAAAAATGTGTCAAACCAGTAATTTTGAATGTTAATCTCTACTATTTTTTTTTCTTGGGGAAGGAGACAGTGAGGAGAGGGGTCAGAAACTTGGAACAATGAACCAACTGATTTGTCTAGAGAGAAAATTTGGTCGAGACAAAGTTTAAGAATGCCCCGTATTAGTTTTATTTACTGAGGAGGGGAGAAGAAGGCCTCTAAATTGGGAGATGTCATTGACAATCTTCTAATTTGGGAAATATCTTGTAATAGAATCGACGATACTTTTTATCAACATCAGTGAGATAACAGGTGCCAGGACGTAAGTTGCTATGATCTATGCTTGTAATAAAATCTTTGGCCCCATAACGTTGCTCCATTAACTTCATATTTTCATTGAACTTTTCTGGAGGAAACTGCATATAAATTTGTTTCAAGTCACATAAATTCCGCTAATTACCAAAAATTTAAATTTGAAACAGCAATTGTTATTTACTACTCTATAATAATAGGGTGAAGGTGTAAAAATGATATTAAACTTTACCCAAAATTGCATTTCTAATATTTAAGTTTCGCGAGGTGCAAAAATAATACCCAACTTGGGGTCTAGGTTCAAATATAGTATTTTCACTTGAGGGAAATAAAATTTAGATACTAAAAGACTCTTTTGGTATCTAAATTTTATTTCCCTCAAGTGAAAATACTATATTTGAACCTAGACCCCAAGTTGGGTATTATTTTTGCACCTCGCGAAACTTAAATATTAGAAATGCAATTTTGGGTAAAGTTTAGTATCATTTTTGCACCTTCACCCATAATAATAACCATCACTCATTAGATAGGAACAAACTTATGGACGCTTTTAATATTTCAGCCACTCCAATGATTTAGTAATCAGTACTATATACCATACCAAATGTTAGTCTCTCTTCTGCATCAAATATAGGAGCTAGTTATAACTACTATTTGTATGGATTACCAAAATTAATGAAGTTATTATTGGTAAGAAATGTTTGTTGATTTTCCTAAAGTGCCCTCTTCAATTATCATATGTAATGGAACTGGCTTGACGGGAAGAGTTATAAAGTTGGACGACTATGTAAACTGTGATTTTATATGTAAGACTGAATCGAATATCCTAACTAGCTCCTGTGTTTAGGACTGGAGGGAATACATTTTTACAAGTCTAAATGCTGCTGCACATTGTCAAGTAAAGTAAAAACAGATAGACGATGTTGAAGCATTCAAATAAGGTTAATCGCCTATTTGATTATCAAATATCTAACTCTTTCACAGAATTAAATTATCAAAATGTTAAATGGGCGGCATTACAGGTGTAACACAGCAAGGTACATTTTACATATAAGTTTTGGTCTGCGTTGTAAGGGGAAGGGTAAGCATTACTACCAGAAATAATAACTATATGTGAATAAAGGGGGGCATACCTCAATTCTCTGATTGAACTTTTCAGAAACATTCATGACTCTCACAATGTTGGACAAACTAAACGGATCTTGACCTTCTAGCGTAATTAAGGAAAACATTGTAGCTGCGAGACCACTCCCATACGAGAACATAACCACCCGCTTATTTTCCTGCAAATCAAGAGAACAATCCTGATGAGTAATTTTAAATCAATCAGGCCACATAAGAGAAACTGTGCCAAGAAAGTCATGCATTAGAGATAACAATAGGACTTTACCAGAGAGCCATGCTTATTGTGAA
This sequence comes from Mimosa pudica, assembly GCA_029929735.1. Taxonomy (NCBI): domain Eukaryota; kingdom Viridiplantae; phylum Streptophyta; class Magnoliopsida; order Fabales; family Fabaceae; genus Mimosa; species Mimosa pudica. Next base: position 9,726,101 of record JAKELP010000023.1, on the reverse strand, counting down.
GGAGAGATGCAAGTGCTGCATAAAGTGATGCAGTGTACATATTACCAACTTGTTTTGGAATTAATGTTGTGGGCTCTACCTTCTCATAGTATAAAGGCCTAGAGGCTTGCAGGCTTGCCTATAAATTTACACAGATCATAAATAATATATGGATTTGGTAATTGCAAGTATATAAGTGAACGAACTTCATAAGAATTTGACCAGGGTTGCTACCTTTTCCAGATCATGATTATCATAGCTATATGTGCCCATCAAATCTTTGAATGGTTCTAGGGTTATTCTGGCATCTTCATCCACAAAACTGGTATACATAGATCAAGGGAATTGAAGGAAAAACATTTATTGTTATAGTAATAAACTTTTCGCCAAAAAAAGTTATAAACGTTAATAAAAAACCAGTAAGTCAATCTAATGTGGAATGTGATTAAAAAACCCTTTTGTAAATAAAATAAAAAGAATTTTTTGTTAATTCGTATCAGAAGAAATTTCTATAACCTAAGGTGAAAATACAATCAATTTCATGGAAATCTCATGTATGCAGTTGAATGTCCTATAACTGCAATGAGGTTCCAAGAGTAATGCAGCAATACAGCATTACCCATTACAAAGAACTGATAATCTGTACAAATAGGAGTATTGCATAAAAAATTGGGTAAAGGTGCAAAAATGGGTCCAAACAATTACGCCAGGAGCACATAGGGGTAAGAAGTATTTTCAGGTTCAATTCTGGGTCTGAAGAATAAATATTGGTGCAATATAGGGTACGGCGTTAATGTTGACCGACGTTGACCGTTAAACGCTGACGTGGCGGGGTAAATAAGATTTTTTGCTGACGTGACATGCTTATGTGACAATATTTTTCTGAGTGTGTGGGACCCACATTATTTAAATTAAAAAAGATATAAAAAACATCCCCCCCACCCCCCTCCTCCCCCCCTCCCCCCTTCCTTCTTCTTCTTCCCCGTGCGCCCGCCACCACCCCCCCCACAAAAAAAAAAACTCCCACCACCCACCCACTTCACCCCACCCACACCTGCCCACCGCCGCTTCTCCCCCGCCCCAAAACACCTCCACCACTTTGGCCATACACCGCCGTCGCCGCTTCTCCCTCGCCCCAAAACACCTCCATCGCCGCCGCCATCCTCCACCACCCTCCCCCATCTTCACCATCATCTTCTCCGTCTTCACCATCCATTCCCTGCTCTGCTTCGTCCTTCCTCATTTCTAGCCCGCGACGGCCGGCAACGAGTGTATGTGTGTTGGGGGTGTGTGTGCGTGATGAAGATGACTGGGGGTTGTATTGTTGGCAGCTGCGGTTGGGGGGTTGGGACTGGAGGGGGTGGGTGTTGTGGGTGGTGGGGCTGTGTTTCGTGGTGGTTGGGGGGTCTGAGATTGTGGTGGCTGTTTGTTTTGAGGGGGAGGCAGCGGCGGCGACAGTGTATGGCCAAAGTGGTGGAGGTGTTTTGGCGGGGGAGAAGCGGCGGCGGGAAGGTGTGGGTGGGTGGTGGGAGTTTTTTTTTTTTTTTGTGAGGGGGGGTGGTGGCGGGCGCACGGGGAAGAAAAAGAAGGAGGGGGGGAGGGGGGGGTGGGGGGTGTTTTTTATATTTTTTTTAATTAAATAATGTGAGCCCCACACACTCAGAAAATATTGCCACATAAGCATGTCACGTCAGCAAAAAATCTTATTTCCCCCGCCATGTCAGCGTTTAACGGTCAACGTCAGTCAACATTAACGCCGTACCCTATATTGCACCAATATTTATTCTTCAGACCTAGAATTGAACCCGAAAATACTTCTTACCCCTATGTGCTCCTGGCGTAATTGTTTGGACCCATTTTTGCACCTTTACCCTAAAAAATTTATACATTTACAAGATGGGGCTGAAGCAAACTATAAACACCTGGGTTTTCTCAAGAAGTCGTTGAAGTATATCCGACCAAAACTTTTTTGTACAAGCTGCAAAGCATCAGGTGGCGAATGAATAAACAACGATTTGCTGTGTCTGTGTGTCTACAGAGAAACACGCTGGATAAAACATTCAAGCATACTTTCTATGAAGCTCTATCATTACCTTATTATATGGAGAATGAAACACAAAGTAATCAGCTTCTGAAGTAATGGAAAATGGCCGCCGTTCCGCTTTTAGATATCTGTACATGGCATACTTAGTATCCAGGCACAGAAGGGAAAATAGTAACGAGAGAAATTCTACAGAAGAGACACGAAAGGGCTTTCTCATAGCAGAATATCCTTACTTCTGACAATAACGCGTGTAGCAGAAATCAAGTGCCTTTAGATAGCAGGATTGAGAGAGCCTTCCATCAACAACCTACAGAGAATGCAACAATAATTTTATAAGGAAAGAATAAAAGAAACAACATCATTCAAGTAATATCTTATAGTTATGTGCAGATTAAATTATGCAGCCAAGAACTTTTGCAAGTTGCAAAGGACTACATAAAATCAGTCACCTTAATCAGTGCAACAAAATGTTGATAACCTACAGTAGCGAACCACTCCTAAGATTAGGTTATGAAACACCCAGCGTTTGAATATGACACACAAAGGGAGGGGCAGAGATACGACAACTTTACTGAATCATATCATTAGACAATGACTGCAAGAAAAAAAAATGATGGAATTTGATTCCAGTCTTTGGAAAATGTTTTCCAGAAATTATCGCTAAATTACTATTCTTTTTTCATAGGGTAACCCCACACAATTCTAACCATTGAAAGAGATGACACTAGTATTGAGACTGGATGGCATCATCACCATAATGGAGTTCTTCAGTTCACAAAAATAAGAATAAGAATGCCTTAATCATTGCTAGAGGATGTTTTCCAATAACCTGAAATCAATATTTCAATTTCCGTTATTTGTTCTGAAAAAGAAATTGACAGTGTAAGTGACAAAACATTACTGGGTACTCGCTTGCAAGGTTTGGCTTGTAAAAATCATAGGCATGAGACATATAGCTGCCTCTTAAATGGCTTTCCAAAACAATTGGTGCATCTGGCCCTATAAGCATTGCAATTGCAGCTGCTCCACCAGTAGGACGTGCAGGTCCTTCAGCATAGACCTGAAACAAGAAAGGTCAAAAGTGAGCATATTTTGTGTTCAGAATATTTACTTTATCTGATGCAGAATGCATTTAAAAAACACTCAGAAAGTTTGGGATGTGTGCCAGATACCAGCACTGGATTATAATAAGTAAAACGTAACTATACAATCTCAAATTATTTAGCTCAGAGAGGCTACTGTAATTAGCAGGTTTACTTTTTTTCTCTTTTTTGAAAATGAAAAGAAGATAATTAGATATGCGGTAAGGAGAGTTGATAAATAGTGTGGAGTGATCCAAAAAGAGGGAGAGAAAGACGAAAGATAACTTTTGGTCAATATTTATCACAAAACATGGCTATTGATAGAGCAAAATGGCATCATGTGATCCATGTAGCCGGCCCCACCTAGTGGGGGATAAGGTTTTGTTGTTTATGTTGTTGTTGCTGGTTTTTGAAAATAAATTAATGTCATTCATCCAAAAAGGAATACTATGTTGTGTGAGTGTGTGTGTTAGTTACAGCCAGAACAAAAGAAATTCAATATGGGAAAACTAGCTTTGTATCAAACATTTAAATCTCAGCAATATTCTTATGACACACAAATGCTTTAAATTATTCCCTCTACAGCTTGAGAGATCAGAAAACAACTTTATGTTCTGCTGCCTTAAATTAAGTAGTCCCATGAGCAATGCAGCCTTCTATGAAATAAAACATTAATCAAAGCATTGGCAGTCCAAATGCGATTGATATTTCCTAAGGTAATAATTTTTAGAAGTCAACTTTTTGTTGCTAAATAAAGAAGTTATAGATTTTCAGAAAGGAAACGTGCTACAAGAAACTAGCATTTTAAGACCCCAAAAATTATAATTTCTGGTAATGACAAATTTACATATTTGAAGCTACTCTAATTGGGGCTTTCTTTATAGATATATGGTTTTCTGGTTACATTTAAACTATGGAGAATTCTAATCTCCCACAATATTGTGGTTAGCATTTTCTATATGTACATAGGATATGCAAAATTATGCATAGTATGCAGATAAAATAGTAAATTTGTATCCTATGCTAACAGACCTCCTTACATGTGTATTTTTGGAACTCGTGTTTGTTGAATTTTAAATTTTGTCATTATTAATTTTAAACTTTATATATTCATATGGGATATGGTTTCTGGTGTGGTTAAAAATGAAAAGTGGTTTCCGAACTGTGAGCAGTATCAGGGATGAGGAGTTTGAGGACCCATGGAGGTGGCATTGGCAAGAATTATGGAATACATCCACACTCTCACGCCATTAACACTACCTAGTGATATCTTTTTTTTATTTTGATTAATTACTACCCGGTTTAATCCGGACTCGAGGGGTAGGAATATAGCCCACATAGGCAAGGTTGTCCCCACTTCCAATGAGAGCGCTTCCCGGGATTCGAACACGCGTTCTCATCCTTACGGGGGGTTGTAGCCCACTTACCAGCTCAACCAACTACCCATTGGTTAGTGATATCTATTTTAAAATGTTAGAGTTGGATAGTAACTTGACACATAAAAAATTACTTCCAAAACCTTTACATGAAAGGAAAAAAATCTTATAGTCAATTTTTCTGTTCCATTTAATTTTAATTGACTGCAACATTAGGGGAAAAAAGGAGGGTGAATGAAAGTTTCTAAATCTGGGGGCTCATACCGCACTATCTGCACAAACGACAAGCCCATAGCGCCCATCCCATGAATTACTTTCCACCCAATTCACACAGTTGAATAAAGCTGCTGTTCCACCATAGCATGCATTTGTTGAATCAACACCTTCAATGTCTGAATTATGGCTATCCTGGTTGTTACATAAGTCGATAGAAAAAGGCATCAACATATGAACACAGACATGACATTTCTTTTCTTTCTTTCGATAAGTTCAGTAAAAATGAATTATCAGAGCCAAATCAAAACTTTATCCAAGAAGTAATTATCTCATGATTTTGACAAGATTTTCAACACTGGAAAGGCTCCTTCGTAAGCTCAATTATTCTGATGTGCCACAAAGTTCTCAGGAATTATAAATTTTTTAAGCCTCTAGTTTCAGGTAAGGGAATTGAGAGCTCAGTGCAAACTTGGTTTCAAAATGAACTTTTTTTCTTTTGTTTCTTTATGGCAATTGACTTTTTAAATGCCTTTACACAAAGTCACATCATTTTCTAATAGGTAGATAAGTTTAAACATGATGATGAGAGTAACTTTGATTTTATACAATCTTTTAGTTTGAATAAGCTCAACTATATAAATTAAAACCAATTTGCTAATTAAAATGGCACAATGGCACCAGGAAGAATGCTTTATATTTTCACAAAATTAGCATGTTTCATATTTGTCAAAAAATACAACATCCTTCATCTTTGTACCCATGATGATATGTTTTCCTCAATAAAGTCAAAGATAAAATGAAACAGTATAAATACTAGGTGAAATTTCAAATGTCAAACAGCAACAATGATTATGTCAAACAGCAAGTCTTCCCACTTGAATACCTCCAATCATTAAAAAGCCTACATATTGTAATTTATCAAAAGTTCTTCAATTCCATGAAATGTAATTTCTGTTGTTTGAACCAATACAAGAAAAAAAAATACCTCAAAAATTTGCATCAAAAAGGTCTTAATGGATTTGCTTTTGTCAACTACTGTCTCACTACCAACTTCCAAACGTCCAATTCTCGCCGGATCAATTTGGTAATTTTCAAGAAGTGTACAAACAACCGTCATGCTGGTATTGAAATTAAAAGAACAAATCAGACTAACTACAACAAACCTAAGCAGATAAAAAAAAAGGCTAAAGTATGTTTTTGGTCCCGTAACTTTTAAGAAAGTCATGTTTTGATCCCTTAACTTAACTTTGGAAAGTGTGTTTTTGGTCCCTTAATTTTTGATAAAGTCATGTTTTAGTCCTTTAACTTTGAAAAGTGTGTTTTTAGTCCTTTTAAATTTGGTTTAAGTATGTTTTTGGTCCTTAAATTTGCACAAAATCATGTTTTAGTCCTTTAACTTTTTTTTTCGGTAAGTCGTCCTTTAACTTTAAAAAGGAAAGGATTGAAAAAATATTTTTTCCTTTTTTGAAAGGACTAAAAACATCCTTTTGTCCAAAGTTAAGGGACAAAAAACACACTTTTCAAAGCTAAGGGACTAAAAACACACTTTCTCCAAAATCAAGGGACTAAAAACACACTTTTCAAAGTTAAGGGACCAAAAAATGACTCTCTCTAAAGTTAAGGGACAAAAACATACTTTAGCCTAAAAAAAATACTTCCTGCAACTTCATCTTACACATCACCACAGCATACCATGTACATATGCACTTAAAAGCAGTATTTACTCAATCAATTCCCCACACACACACACACACACACCGTAAAACCTATATAAATAAAAAATGTACTCTTGATATTCCACTATATAAAAATAAACTATATTTACAAAATAAATACAAAGTCGGTGAGTTTGATAGCGAACCGTTTTGATGAATTACTCACAATAAAAAATAATCCTAAATTAAGTATTTGACAACATTTCTTTTTTTTTTCCCTTAACATAAAAATACTTGTAATTCATGAAAGAATTTGTAGCAAGTAAACAATTAAAAATGTTGAGATATGTAGCTAACCTCATGGAGACAACATCTTCGTGTTCAGTACAAAAGGACATGCAATCTTGACCAAGTCCAACAGTGTACTTGCCTTTACACACGCCATCGTGAGCCTCCAAAGCCTCCTGTGAAGAAAAAAATGAATTGTAACAAGAAATTGAAGTGGCAGTGTATGAAATTGAGAGAAAAAGAAAAAACAAGTGTGGAAGGAAGGAATTGGGACCTGTGTGACGCAAGTGGCAGGGAAATAGATGTCCATGGCGAGAATTCCGACGTTCTGCGGAGGATAAGGCCCGGCGTACCGCTGAGGAGATTCCATGAGGTTTTGGAGCTTGAAGAAGAAGAAGAAGAAGAAGAAGAAGAAGAAGAAGAAGAACGTTGTGAATTATGAGAGGAAAATCAAAAAAGACGAAATGTTATAACGAAATGTTATAACGAAATGTGGGTCACACTAACTATATTTTGCCACTGGGTTTATGAGATATTTACGAGCGTTGCCACTCTAACAACTTCTGAACCTCTACGTTCCCACCTGATACATATAATTCCCGCCAATTAAATTGAGGTCTTTTGAGGGACGTGGATTCGAATATGTGAACTCTTTATGAAGTCAATATGCTCCAATCATTAAGTTATGTGTTCGATTGACAATTAAATTGAGGTCTTATCTAACACATAGTATGATATAAAAAAGTCCTCATGAGATGAAGAAATTAAAATATGGTCATGAGGGAGGTAATTGGTTTAATTATTTTTTTAAGTAAGGAAAACGTACAACTTTATCATCTTTGTTATTCTGAGCTCATATGTTGTGACTATTGTTTAATTACATGTGGTTAGAATGCTGTTATTCGCATTTCAAACATTTGTTATTAGATACTCCCCCGGTCCTAAATATAGGACTTAATTGACTTAAATAACATTGTTCTGAATTCTAAGTACATAGTGCCAAGTCTTTAAAGCTATCAAACTGCCTAATCTCCTTAGTAATGTTAGTGGATTTACACCTTTACTATGATGCAGGGTTGATTTCGTTCCTTCTATAAAGCATATATAAGAGGCATCATCTGGTGGACAAGATGTATGAAACCATCCTAATGAATACTGCAAAAGGTTTCTTTAAGACAATCATTGAAATCCGAAAAAGAAGTTTAAGTGTTTGATATTAAAATTATGACATTCATATATACCATAAGCTTATAGAGGGAAAGTCACAACGAGATACCAAGAGAATCCTCCTTATCAAAAACAAACAAAAAAAACATAGTTTGCATTGGCAGATGATGTTGAGTTAGAATATATCAATAGATGACAAAGAATTTTTGAAATAATTTCCAAATGAAGAGAAATTGTTGAGGTAATTAATAAGCGCGAAAATGTTTTGCCATGTGTATAGATTAATTTGAAACAAATTTTTCTATGTAGGATGACTCAACGATAACAAGGATTAGAAAAAGATTAACAACTAAGTTGAGTAAAAAATTTAACGATTGTGTTACACCGCATAGTAGTGGGGCTGAGTTACAAGTGACTTAAAAGTTGAAGCATTAAAATATTAAATTTTCCTTTAAATACATAAGCTTAGTTGGAAGCTAAGTCACATAATCAACTCTTATATTTGTTGCTATATATGATAACTAAGGGAAGATTAGGGATTGAGTTGAAGGGCGAGTGAATACAAAGAGAGACTGATACATAATAATAATGAGTCAAATTTCATGGATTGAATTACAAATGAATCAACAGTTGATTTGTTTTAATTAAAATAATGCTGTATATATTTGGCATAAGAAACAGTTTTATTTTCTTAAAGTGAAAATGTGCAAAAATACATGTGATTGTCACCAAATTGCACCCAACAATGTAATTTTTTTGGAGCATAAGTAATAATGACATTACAAAACTTAGGTCACAGTAATAATGATATTTTATAAAATGAGGCAAAAGTAACAGTGTCATTGCAAAAATCATGAGCACCTTTTCCCCAAATTTGAAACGTCGTGGTTAATTTTGCTCCAAAAAAATTGCCTAGTGTTTAGTCCACCGTTGTCACAATCATATGAGTATTTTAATACTATAGCCCTTTCTTAAAAAAAAAATTTACCCACAAAAAATTATAATTTGTGTGATTCAAACTTTTCTAATGTTATTAAAGATTACAACTTATACGTTTTTATCTTCAAATTACTAATCCTTATTTATTTAGCTTTCTTATTAAAGACTAAAATTGTATTTCGAACATATATTCATCAGAGTATTATTATGAATTATGTAGATCTAAGATATTATATAAATCATTTAAATTTTAAATATATATTGTTTTAAAAAATTTCAAAATAGTAAAAAAGCTAAATTAAGCATTTATTCATAGAAAAGTCAATCAAATTATTAATTTAAGTTTTTATTTTGATTTAATTAAACTAATAAAGCTCTTGTCCCATTATGATATATAAAAAGTATAAAATAAATAGGGAAAATCACATCTAAATCCCTTGTGACATAGTGTTACTAATTACCTAATTAACCAATAATATTTATTTCAATTCATTAATCTCTTTACTAACTATGATAGAAAAAGGAATTTCTATAATATTAATATCTCTATCATAGTTAGAAAAGATTATTCTAATCCTTTTATATTTTATCCATGATAATTAACAGCTAACCATGTTAGAAAAAGATTCTCCTAACATGGTTAGAAAAGGGAAAACCTAATGTTAAAATATAGTAACCTGTCATTAGCACTGATTAATCAATATTAGCAATTTTAATCGTTAACACCTATCTAACTATGATAGAAAAGACTTTCCATATTAATACAACCCTATCATAGTTAGAAAAGTATTTTCCTTATATCATAATCCTTAATATTAATCATCATCTTGATTCTATTATTCTGTTCCATAAGAAAATATGCGGAAGCAGATGCAGGCCTATACAAATTGGCAATATACAACTCTAAATAAATTATATAACCTCTACTACCTAATTCCCTTTCCTGATGCTTGCGCCTGTGCATGAATACCTGCAAAAATATCAGTAATCGTGGGATGAGACAATTTGTCCCAGTAACCACCGCTTAACTCACTATAACAGTGAGATGTGCGGTAGTAAGGGCGTCTAAAGGGTACCACAGTTTTAAAATCAGTAATACATATATATATTTCTCATTTCCTTTCATCCATCACTTAAATCCTTCTGTCGCGTCTCAATGAACTCAAATTCATCATCACTACTTCCCATGTATTACTCAACATCCCTCAGTCAATTCCACACTAACTAAATTCATCTTTCCATATTCCAATCAAATAATACTACCACAACAGCCCTCACACTCACCTAAAGATGCATTGTGCCACCACGGTGCATTCAAACATCTATTCTTCTCTATATGATTTGACATTGTGTTCCTCTCCATAATGAGGGAACAATTTCCTTCTCTGGCAATCTCCAGAGAGGGAACCCCAATTCTGTTTTCCATTACAGAACGGGAACGGTTGGGCTCTCCACTGCCAAACAACCGTAGGGGCGGTTGGGCTCTTCAATGCCAAACAACCGTAGGTCACTTCTCTCAATAAGTCGACCTATGAACCCCGATCCAATCAATTCTAAAAAGGATCCTCGGTACAAATAACTGTCGATTGGCCTATCGACAGTTATCATCGCGCGATGGTACATAAATATATCAGTGTCATGCAATGCTCACCCTACAATTCCATATCTTAGTCACAGCTTTAATACTTTTTATCAGCACAACTTTCCATAATCTCGAACCCTACATATGATTTCTATCCTCATAACCTCTCAAAGTTAAAATCAGAACTATTCCAGCATATGTATCACACCATCCCACAACATATCCACAATACTTCTCCATATTAATGTCAAAGTACCAAAATTCCAACATATATACACTCACATACACAGTCTATCAATTCCACCAACCAGGATACTACATATAGTAATTAAATTCTTTATACGAAAATAATCGTGTTTGAAAGGCACCCGATAGTCTGTTTTGTATAAAAATGAGTTTTCAAAGACAATATGTATATGGAGGGTGAAAAAGGATTTTGAAAATCCCAGCTAACGTCACCCTCAATGTTATAGCAAGGTTAAGTGTGATTACCTGTCGCCCTTTAGCACTCAATTGCTCTTCCTTACCCTTCCTTAGTAGATTCACCTATTATTACATAAAAGTAATAATAAAGGTAAATAACTATACTCAAATCTGTATAATAAATAGCACGTCCCTCTCTTCGTACTCTAATATTTCTAATGCTACCCAGCCCCTTATGTACTTAATTTATTCTCTAAAATCATTTATCAAACATGAATCAAGTAGCAAAAGAATTGCAAAATAAAACAAAACAGTCACCATAACATTTAGGGCGATGACACCCATAATGAAATTCATATACTCAACAATAATGATCACATGGAACAAAAGTAACTCATACAAATCAAAATTGGCATTCTTTGATGCCTCTTTTATAACTATCAAATCAAACAAATCAAAGAGAGGGCAATGAAATTTATTTCCATACACCAAACTCCACTATCATTGTATTAATCAATCATATTATTCCAACCAACAACATACATAAGCAATTGAGCCAATCCAAGCCAAGACAGAATTTTTCAACAATATATATACATAACAACACATTTTAGCTTTACCTTATCTAACAAGTTGATTAACAGTTAAGCCAATAAGGAACATCAACTTCAAGTTACAATGACTTTACCTTTCAAGAATAACACTTCACATACTAACATAAATCATGCATACAACACCGTGAACAAGTAATATTCTATAGACTATGTTAGAACTTCAAAACCATAGATCAGCAAATATTAGTTAACCGACTAAGTAATACGTATAACTAAAACTTTTTACCCATTTCCAATCCTGGAGAATATCAATAAATTTCAGATTTATGCAAGATATGATAGCAATATGTTTCATCTTCATTACAACTTGACAAATCAAATACTTCTTCCATTACCTCACCGAATTAAATTGGGCAGCCAAGCATACATCATCACAATAATTGATAAATACATCTCATCAAGATTAACTTATTAATCTTTAACTATAATTGAAGATATTTTCATTTCAAGAACTATTCAGCTAATTGTTGAAAAGGAAACAATGAATTCAAAAGTCACAATGCAAACAGCCAAGCTAATCCATTCTACTATATGAAGTACTAACGAAACATAACACTCAAGCTCGGACTGCAACCAAATACAAACAGACCCTAATACACTTAATCAAGTTCATATTTTCACTATATCATCATGTTATCAATACTCAATCACCCAAGTATAGAAATTTCACAAGAAAGCACAATGGATTTTATTCTGTATCATTAAAACAACAAAAGCAGAAAACCTAGGCAGATATCATCCAATTTAAAGCTTTAAGCCACTGCCAAACATTAAATCCTCAAATTAACCTTCAAATCTTCTCCTGAAATCTTAGAATTGGGTCCTATGACTCATTTCAAACCATTTTTCAATCCCCAAATCAAATAAATCATTAACACTTTGGTTCTAGGATAACCCCAAATCTAACTCCCTATGTTTAATATGCAAATTTTTCTCTCTTTAACACCTAACACTTTATTCAATCAATACTTTTACCAATCCATGGTTTCACAATCCTAAATAAATATCAATAACCCTTAGTAATCACCAAAACACAATTTACTCAAATCTTCCTCCAATCTCAACATTCTACAATTATTCATTAACATCAATTAATATTACAATCAACCATTTGCTCAAATTCATCTTAAAAATCATATATCTCAATAAAACCCCTACTTAATCAAACTTTCCAACTCAAAGTTTGATTCAAGAGTTTCCACCAACCATTCCAACCTTTTAAGATAATCTTTTAGCATGTTACAAACCATAAGGAAACACCAATAATCAGAATAATGAGAGGATTTTCGAAATCCTCACCAAACCCTAGCTTTCCAACACTTAATTTTGTCAAATCATCATCCTAACCCAAAATCAAGTGATCCCAACCTATAGAGTACTTAAAAGTCAACCAAATATGGTTTTAAAACCACAAATTCGAATGCAAAAACAGTATAATCAGATTTGATAATAAACCCCCAAAAGTTAGGGTTTTGCATAAACTTCATAAAACTACAATCACCATTCAATTTAACAGTTAGGACACTACAAAATGAAGCTTTTGCTTAGTCTTTATCCATTATCATGACTAAAACCCAAATCCCAATCCAAACCCTCACTCTCAAACGGCTGAAATCACAAAAACTAAGGTAAGAAGAGTGTGAAAAAATACTTACGGAGTTCACGAATGAGAAAAGATGGTGTCACCGCCGCCGGCCGCCGCCGTAATCGCCGGAAATCATTCTCTCAAGGGGCTGGCCGAGCTGGGAGTAAAGGGAAGTGAGGGATGACGAAAATGGTGTTGGAAAGGAAAGGAATGACTTGAAAAAGCCAGAAGAAACCATAACCTAACCTCCCAGCCGTCGTCCGCCGTGAACACTCGCCGGAAAAACAAGAGCTTCGCCGGAAAACATGGAGGAAGACGATGGCGAGCGAAGAAACAGCACGAAGATGAGGAGTAAAGGACGCGAGGGAGAGCACAGTGGTCTGTCCAGCCCTGGGCCGCCGTCATGGCCGCCCGTCGTCGCCGGAGAGAGAAGAAACGAAGAAGAAGAAGAAGACGGAAAGGAGGAAGGAGGCGCGGGTGAGAAGGAGGAGGGAGTCCGATGGTCTTTTATATAAAAGGGGGAGGGCGCGTTTGGTTTGCTGAAATTAGGGGGTTCTCTAATGATTTGTAGCCCAAACTTGTCATAGTGTACTCTTTTAATTCTAAAACCATTTAAACCAGCCTCCAATCTTTTTAAACTTCAAAATATTTTTAGCTTTACCACTCCCTCATATTTCAAACTCTTCATTTCTTAATTAATTATATGCACATTAATTACTCAAAATTTCCAAAAATATCACAAAAATTCCTAAAAATTTCCAAAATTTCCCAAAACACTCACTAATCTTGAATTAAATTCTTCAGGATGTTACATCCCTCATAAAGCAATTAGTCATAATCAATTCCCAAACAATAATCAAATTACATTCAAGTCCGAAGGAACCTGGTGATATTTAATGCCTTGCTATCAGCTCCTTGAGTTGATGACAACTCAATAGTTGTTAGTTGTTAGTTGTTACTACTAGAAACTAGTTCTCAACTTAAAGAACCCCTATTAATAACTATTGAGTTGTTAATGACAAGTCATTTAATATCACAAAGATCCCTTATATGGGACTTGATTGTGATTTTCCCAAAACCATTTTCAAAAATAAAATAAAATAAAGGAATATAAATCCTAAACTATTTATAAACTATTTAAACAGTTCTATCCAAAGTTAGGGATCAAATTATTAAGTATGAAGAGTAAATTATTTAATTAAAATTTAGTTTTATATTTTAATTATATCTTTTCAAAAATATTTTTAAAGGATTCAATAGTTTGGACTTAAGTATATGTTTTTCAAAATAGAAGGCATGTCCTTATAGATAAGGATAATCATAATGTAGAAGAGTTTCAATGCTTATCTCAAATATATGTAGGGTGTCACGCATCCACTCTGAACTACCTAAATATAATTTGGAGGATTCAAATGTAATATTTTAAAATTTATGATTTTTATATGAAACTTTTGTTAATTGATAAAAAATTTAAAATGAATTTAATCTATTATCTATCATTTTGTCAAAAAAAAATATAGTTATGATTTGAAAATGATACACTTTAAAATATCTTATGCCAACCATGCATACTTGTGGCTGTAGTTCAACGCATTCTTCAAGAGTTTTGTGGTGCCTCTGGTCATAAAGAAAAATTGAATGTTATAAAAAAAAATTTGTTTTATTCTTGCAATGTAATGTTAAGCCTCAGTTGGCAAGTTTGTATTGCTAGCACTGAGAGTGGATGAGCACCACCCTTTCTATCTTGGGATATGCAATGAAACCAGACTAGTAATAGAGAATATTTTAATCTACCATTAATATCATGTTTTTGACCTTGACCATTAATATTTTTGACCTTACTACTCCCTCCGGTCCCTAATGTAAGAGCCCAAAATTTAAATGGTTTTGGTCCCTAATGTAAGAGCTCACCCCACATTCTCTCCTCATTTAATGCATTTTTTCCTACTTTACCCCTAACTCTCTTTCATATTTATTAATGGTTATGTATTTCTCTCTCTTAAAAGTACCATAATAAATATGGGCAATTTTGGAAAAGAAGCATTAACTCCAGACATCCAACTAACATTCACATGTTTTTTAAGAAGCGTTTTTTTGGCGTCTTACATTAGGGACTAGAGGGAGTATTTACTAAAAAGAAAATCTCAGCAAGTTGAATTATGGTTACATCTTACAACTAACAGATTTTGACTGGACGAAGATTTACCGATTTAATCTGCCCAATTCAAACCCACAGGCCACAGCTATAGGGCCTAAAGCCCACTATTTTAAATGTCGCTGTCACCTTTCCATTTCAAAACAAAGAGTTTTTTTTTTACCATAAAAAGAAAGAGTTCTCACTTCTGACATACTCCCTCCGGTGTTATAAGAATTAATTGACTTTTTTGGAAAATTCTAAAAACAATAAGTTAGTTATAAATTGATTTACCTAATTTTTTTCCCCTAGACTAGTATATTTTACGTATAAACTAATGGATAATTTAAAAATAAATTAAATGTGTCATGATTTAATAGCTTATTTTGCAATCTTAACCTCTAAAAAAAGTCAATTAGGTCATATATTTAGAATCGGAGGTAGTATAAAGTAATTGGTTAATACAAAAACGAAAATATAAATAAGCATATTTATATAGGCCGTAAATTTGTAATACTTTCATGTATCAAAAAATATTTGTAATACTTTCTGGAAAAAGTAAACTGTTAAATATATAGGGAAAATGTCATTTAAATCCCTCCGAATATATAAAAGGACAATTCAGGAACTCAAACTTCCAAAAGGACCATGAAGGAACTAGGACCTAGTTGACATTTTAAAATTGTGTGAAAAGACAAAATTGTTGGAGAAATCAACAATTTCATGTGGGTGTGTCAAATAGAGAAGTCTCACATTGCTTGAGAGTGAGAACTTACAAGGGTATATAATAAACTTGTATTCTAGCTCAAGTTAAAGGGCCAAAAGAGGAGTGAGTCTCGCGCGCACAAGTTAGGCCACCAAGAGGCAAACGCAGTGGAAATCCGGCGATTCCCCCCCCTGCGCGCACGATAAATATGGACTGGGTTTGAGGATTATTTTTAATTATCAGTTTTATGAAAATAATAAATGATTATTTTTATATATATGCCTTACCAGAGAACCATGTTATTTGAGGATTATATATTTTTGACTACCCATGAATTCGGTTAGCAAGAGTTTGAATGAATTCCAACGTTTGCATGCCCGTTTGAATTATCTTAACCGCTGCTTTAATTCGTTTTATTGTCATAATGCTGGTAACGTTAGTAACTGATAATTGATGGTCATTAAGTGTGTGTCCAACGTCTCTGAAGTCTTTGCCTATAAAAGGCAGTGCTTGGCAAGAGGTCCTATACACCGAGCTTCAGAACTTCCATCTTTCCTCTTTTGTCTTTACACTCTGCTGTGTTCTATTTTCTTTCGTTGTTCTGTTTCCTTGCTTCCGCAGGAGGGATTTGTTTAATTCTGGGGAGTGCCGCTACCTTCTTGGCCGGTGGTCCCGGAATAACTCTATAGGAAAGTGTCTCTGAAGACACGACTTAGATTTGTCGCCTACCAGATTGTCACACACAAGAGTGTCGCCTATCACACTGTCGCCTATCAGATAGTCAACTACAAGTTTGTCGCCTATCAGATTGTCAACTACAAGTTTGTCGCCTATCACTCTGTCGTCTATCACTTTGTCAGCTACAAGTTTGTCGCCTATCACTCTGTCGCCTATCAGATTGTCAGCTACAACTTTGTCGCCTATCACACTGTCGCCTATCAGATAGTCACCTACAAGATTGTCGCCTATCACACTGATTGTCGACTATCGTCATTTTGTATTGTTTGCCAACAAAAATTGCCCTAATCATAAAACAGAAATTACTAACCACCCTATTGAAAATGGTGGGTGTAAGGGTGGTTAGTAATTTCTGTTTTATGATTAGGGCAATTTTGTCTTTTCACACAATTTTAAAATGTCAACTAGGTTCTAGTTCCTTCATGGTCCTTTTGGAAGTTTAAGTTCCTGAATTGTCCTTTTGTATATTCGGAGGGATTTAAATAGCATTTTCCCTTAAATATATTAATGGAGTAAACACTTAGCACATATTGACCGAAAAAAATTGTTGCCACTTGCCACAATGCGTTAATACCTATCCTAATGAATAATTTATTGGTTGACTATTTAAACTCGGAAAATTTGTATAGTCAAGAATAAGAATAATGAACAAAATTGACCAAACATATAAAATATAGTAGAAAACATTAAATCGGTATCATAATATGTCTTATACATATTATAATGGGCTAAGGTGCAAAAAATACTCATGTGATCATGGTCAAAGTGCACAAAACTCTATGTCATTTTATTGGAGCAAAAATAACATAATATTTTTAAATAAGAGTAAAAGTACTTATCACCATTAGTTCAAGTGACGTCAGCTAAAATTGCCATTAGATGTCATGTGGTGTCCAAATATAAGCTAATATGGGCCAATGAATAAATAATGTTGGGGTAA
This sequence comes from Mimosa pudica, assembly GCA_029929735.1. Lineage (NCBI taxonomy): Eukaryota > Viridiplantae > Streptophyta > Magnoliopsida > Fabales > Fabaceae > Mimosa > Mimosa pudica. The sequence continues at coordinate 9,708,633 of JAKELP010000023.1, read as the reverse complement.
AGGTGCAAAATATCTAATTTGATTGTGCCCAAAATGTATCCAATACCATGTGTTTTTTTTTGGCAAAAGTGTATATAACATTTCAAAATAAGGACAAAAATACACATCTAAATTAATTTTAGAGGGCGTTTGTTAAATTTGCCATTAAATTCCATGTGGTATTTACATGTAATAAGCTGACATGGATGAATGAATTAATAATCTTGTCACCATGTAGAGTTTTGTTTTGGGGGAATAACATAAATAAATGACCAATTTTAAAATAGCTTAATAAAAAAATAAAGGTTTAAAATTATGAGGTTAGATTTTGTAAACAAGAATTTGAGTGATGTCATATATCTCACAATCTTGAGCCAAAATGAGCCACAATCACAGATGAAATAAGCTACTAAGATCTTTTGATACCTTTGTATAGATTGAGAGAAGTGATACCTTGACACGGTAGTAAAGTTATTTTTTCATCGGTTCTTGTCAACTTACATCTCGACACCACATGACATTTAATGGTAAATTTAGAGAAAGCCCTCTTAAATTAATGGTGATGTGTATTTTTGCCCCATTTTTAAAATGTTATAGTAACTTTTGTTAAAAAAACAAAATGATGCTTGGTGTACATTGGCCATAATCATTAGAGTATTTTGCGCCTTTACCCCCACAATTTTGTATTAATTTATTTGTTCATGTCATCTTACACCTGGACACCTCATGACATTAATGGCAATTTTAACGGATGTCCTCTGCTTTTGCGGCTATTGAAATATTATGATTGTTTTTCACAAAAAAATAAATATTATAATTACTCTTGCTCCAAGAAAATTACATGGTGTTAGACGCATCTTGACCGCAATCACTTAGGTATTTTTGTAACTTAGCACTATTATAATTTGTAAAAATTAGGTCAAAGGAATGGATTATTTTTCACAATATAACAAATCGATTTTTGAATTTTGGGAGGAAAATGTCCATTTTGTTTGACAATAAATTAGACATGATTGTCTCCGTTAGAACTTAGAAGAATGCATATACGATGTTCTATAAAAAAAAACTAAATCCCTATGGCATGTTCGATATACTATTAGGATATTTGTTTATTATTGCTAATTTCAATCCTCAATGCAATGAACTGCATATTGTATAACATGCATGACATGTTCGATCTAAAGGATTTTTTTATCTAAAATCTCCATAAAATTATAAATTTCCTAACATATTGTCTAAATTTTTTAAATGATGATTTTACTGAGATTGATTTTGAGATTTTACAAACAATAACATATTTGAATTATAATGCCTTGGGACATCTTTTAAATTAATTTTTTTATTTGACACTTAAGTGCAATTGTCCTTAAAAATATTTGTCATAAGCTAACATCACATCTTAGTCATTTTCAATAAAACGATGGTGGTTTCTTACTCACCGAAACAATAACATGGCTTTAATTAATTTGAAATATGACATTTAACTAACCTCAATAATTTGTTTAGAATGAAAAGAAAGTCATTGAATTTGCATTCTTTTATTATCAGCATGTAGGGCAAAGCACTCGGTTTTTCGGTTCGGTTTTCGGTGAAAACTGAATAAACCGAAAATCGAATTATGACCATTTTCAAAACCGAGCCGAAACCGATTAGTGTTGGAAACTGAAACGAAATAACCGAAATATTTCGGTTTAGTTTCGGTTTTAACCGAAAAAACCGAAATTTATTTATTTTATAAGAAATTCAATTTTTTGTTCATTTTCAACATACAAAACTCCACATTTTATATTGATATATTGCATATCATTTTTAATTTAAAAGAAGACATACAAAAACTATAGATTTAAACTCTAAATTTGTACTTATCTAAAGAAAAATATGATAAAATAAATTTTTTTATTAATTTGGTTATTCGGTTAACCGATTTTTTTTTAAAACCGAACCGGAAACGAATACCGAACTATAAAACCGAATAAGAACCGAAAACCGAATTAACCGAATCGAAATAACCGAATTCAATTTCCATTTTTTGTTTTCGGTTTGATTTGCTCACCCCTATCAGTATGAGGTAAATGTCTTGGAAAGTTAGCTGAGTTTCAAACGAAACTTAATATGGATGCTAGAGGAATTCTTTGTTTGCCGATGCTAGAGGAATTCTAAATTTAAAAGCTTATTTAGATTTTCTTCAAAATTTTAAATTTATGGAGATTATGTACATATATACCAAAAGTAACTAAGGTGGTCTATGTGCATTTCAATAATTAATGTAATATAAACACACACACACACTCACGTAATTAAATGGTCATATGCTAACCAGAAAATTTATAGCGAAAATGTCATAGAAAACCACTAATCCATTCATTTTTCGCTTGCTTTTGTTAAAAAATATGACCAATCAACGAAAGAGACCGACTCCATTTAAACACGGAGTAATGAATTGGAATCCATAGTGGCAAAATAAAGAAGAAGAAGAAGAATTGGCACTCCATATGAATACTGAAAACGTTTTTGGATGAACTATTTCATTGAACTCAATAACATTCAAATCAAAATTGGATATTTTTTTGGTAAAAAACTTGGATATTACTATTACATATAGAAAAGAATGACACAGACTATGTTGTTTTTTGTTGTTGCAAGAATTCATATACACATGAACATAATAGACTCTTTATATGATTTAACTGTACACTAAATAAAGATTTAAGGAAGGCATCTGTTTCAATGAGTTATAACCTGTGACATACAAATATATGAATTGAATCTTAATGTTTATTGAATCTTCAGCCGATTTTACACTCCACATGAAAGAACAAACAAAACTTGATGAATTAAAAGAACTAAATTTCAATTGTTTTCTGATTCAGAGAAGTGTATCTCCATCTCTCTTTCTCCACAAAGTCAGCATCAAGAAACCTTGCAAGAAAAGCCCATAGTTTATAGATATCTTCAAAATTTGCCAGAAATCCTATTGCAGCAGTAACCACAGTGATCCCTAGCTTCTGTTCTCCATCTTTCCCTCCATCTTTGGTCTGTAACACCCTTCCTTTTCCTTCCACATACTTATCTGCAAAACATAAATGGTGCAGAAATCCATAGCTAAGAGAAATATTGTTCCTATCAGCAAGTTTCTGTACAAGAACAGGCTCCACCTTTGATCCTTTCCAATCAAACACATTGAAAGCCAAAGCAGGTCCTCTATCAAATCTTATCTTAGGACCATATATCTTTATTAAATGAACACCTTCTGTGTTTGGATGCTTCAGCTTCAACAATGAGTTCACAAGCCAATTCACAAGGTATCTTCCTCTATTATTGATCACTGTTAACCCCAATGAATCCACTTGATCTAAACACCTACACTCTATATCAAAGCTTCCAATTTCACCTTCTGGGCCTTTCCTTCTCTCTTGATTCTCAATTGGGTTTGGTTTTTCTTGAGCTGATTCTGTGATCTGAAGCTTAGATAACACTCCCTCTTCAACTTTCTTTGTTTCAATACGTCCAGAGAAAGAGGTCAGAGACTCCAATTCTTTTTGTGAGATAGGGGTACAATTAGAATAAGAATTAGAGTTAGAATTAGAATCCTCTGGTAGTTGAAATAGCCTCTTTTCTGGTATAAGATTGACAATGCCTCCACAAGAAGATGCTTCAAGAAGAGAAATGGCAGATTTTTTCACAAAGAGACAACCAAATCCAGATGGGTTTTCACCAAAGAGCTTATAAAAGGAACAAATGAGAAAATCTGGTCTAAAAACAGAAAGGCCAAAACTGTCCATATCTTTAGGACTCAAAGCACAAGCATCAATCAAAACATGCCAACCATTTTCTTGCGCAACACTCATCCAAAGATAAGGATATCTCGCTCCTGTTACTCTAGAATGAAGAGGAAACACAAAAAGTCCTCTTCTTTTCTTACCCTTCCTCTTACCTTCAATCATCTTCCTTAATTTCGTCGTCTGAATCCTAAGCCGTGGCCACGAAAACTCCGCCGACATCGCTTTGCCTCCTCTTCTCTCTGAACAACTTATCATTGTCTCCACAGCTTCACTCTCATAGTCATAAACTGTGAGAAGCTTCTTGTTAGATTGAAAAGGATAGGCCTCAGCAACTAGTTTAAAAGCTGATGTTCTATTTGCTGTGAACACCATGAAGTAATCATTATCAGAAATATTCAAAAACCCCATGATTTTCTTCCTCATGGCAGTCTCAAATTCTGATTCTTGCCCCCCATGAAGCAACAAAGTCTTCAAATTTCCTGTCTTGTATGATATACTAAAGAAAGGAGCTTCTACATATTGAGGTACCTGAGGGATTGAAGATGATGCAATTTGGGTTTTCATAGTGTCATGGCTTTGTAGTTGGTAATAAGAGAAGAGACCAATTCCAATATAATCCAGACATGTACGGTTGGAAACTGAGAGATGGTAATATTCTTTGGCTCTAAGTCGATCCACTTGTTCAGTTTCAGAATACTGAGAATAAACTCTGACAAACTCAGTGAAAGATTCCTCAAGAGATGGGAGAGATTCATGGTTAGTGAATTGAGTGTTTGGGAAAATTGAGGAAGCTGTTGCTGCTGCAAAGTTGTGTCGATTCTCTGATGTGCTGCTTCTTGGTTTGCTGCTTACTGTGATCTGAGACTGAGAGATTGGTAAATTGAAAAAGGTGGTTGGGCAACAACCTTGTGAATATACTAGAGAAGTCTCGTTTTTGTGTCCTAGTGTTGGCATTATTGATGTTTCTTCTCTTGATCTTCTCCACTATCTCAAGAGACAGATCTGGATTGTATAAATAATAGTGTTCTATGTTGTTGGATTTCTCATTATTGAGACTTTTTCTGGTTTAGAGACACACAGAAAGTTACAGAAATGAAGTTGGTTATGGGTGTTTTAATGTGTTTGGTTTGTAGTGGCTGGTATGAACATATTGACAAGGTCGGGTAGCTTAATAATGACTTTTTCTTTATTGCAGTATTTTTCCAAGTTGACCATTCATTATCATGTCCCCACTAGCCTGAGTGTGATTTTACACTTGAATGCAAATTTGCTTCTTTCTGTTTGTTCTTTTTATTAATCGGCCTTTAATCTTACATATTACTCCCTCCTGTCCCTAATATAAGAGTCAGCCGCTAAAAAATGCTTCTTAAGAAAACATATGAATGTTAGTTAGGTATCTGGAGTTAATGCTTCTTTTCTAATATTGTCCATATTTAATATGATACTTTTAAGAGAGAGAAATACATAAACATTAATAAATATTAAAGAGAGTTGGGGGCAAAGTAGGAAAAAACGCATTAAATGAGGAGAGAATGTGATATGTGCTCTTATATTAGGTACCAAAACCATTCAAATTTTGGCTCTTATATTAGGGACCGGAGGGAGTAATATTGTATATTATCTTTATAAACTATATTTTATCCCTGATGACTGAAACTATTAGAGAAAGTGATGGTATGGTCACAGAAAATTAATTTTAAATTCTCCCATGAAAGTGGAGTTGTCTTGTACTAGTGGTTTTGACTTAGATTATTGTGGGTAAAACATATTCAACATCTCTGATATTATTTTTTATTGTATTCGCCACACTAATTTTATGTTTAGTACATTAAGCAACACCCTACTCATATTTATAATTTAGTGTGACAGATGTATGAAAAATGAAATAAGGGTAATGAAAGCACATGAAAAATAACATCAAGGTATTAGATACATCATAAATAAATTATATTATGTAGGTGGATACAACTAGAAAACATTTGATTGTTGAATAGTATTTTACTTTGAATAAAATGCAGGGGAGAAAAGGAAAGGGAGGGGCAATCATAGCAAGAGAAGGATAAACAAAGTGGCACTTTTTTAGGTGCCAATATCAAGGACGTCAAAAAGTAAGACTCTTTAGATTGCTTCTCAAATTGTACAACACTTGCTTGCTTAGACCTTAAGTCTCAAAATTTGTTGAGATATATAAAAAATATGATCACTCATTTTCTGGGTTTTTTAAGAAGATTGAATGATTAATGAGCATTGTGTCTGTGGGGATGAGATGGGGTTAGGTTTGGTGGATAGTGGGCTCATGGATTCATGTTTGTGTGTGTGTGTGTGTGTGAGAGAGAGAGAGAGAGAGAGAGGCCTGAGGTTGTACATTAAAAAAGAACAAAGGGGATTTGACTGTCTTTAAAGAGGATGCATATTGAGACATAAAAATAAGAAAAGAATTCGTGCAATTAGTGAAAAAGAAAAAGGCAAAAGTTGCTAAGTGGCCAAAGAAAACAGTGCGGGGAACAGAGAAAACAGAGCATGCACAATTAGCTGCGTAATCGTGGATTGGAATTTCATCTTTTGTTGTTGTAGCAAATTTCTAGGTGAAAAAGTTGAGGTGGGTTAGATTTTTTAGACTACTCGTTTTGATTCAAATGATTAGTTCTGAAGCTAATTAGGATTATAATAACATTGTTAAAAAGTAAACTAATCTGACTCATGCTTGAGTTTCAAATCCATCCACTGTTTATGTGAAACTTTTATTGACGAGAAGTTTTGATAAATGATATGTATAAATGTGTATTTTGTAATGTGAAACTTACTTTGTTTCCATTTAAAAAGTTAAACTAAAGCACTTGTCTCATTTGTAGAATTAACCGACAACCTATATCATACTTAAATTTGAACCTAAATTATTTATCTCTCAGTTTTAAGTATGCAATGAGATCCGCACAAAAAACATATATTTAGAAGCCAAAGCTAATTTTTCATTGAGAAACATGGTCAAAGTTTATTAAAAAGCCATTGTCAATTTTTCATTAGAGAAACATGGACAAATTTACAGAATGGTTATTAAATATTTTAAAAATATATGTTATGCAAGATTGGTAATGGAGCTTTAGTTTGTTGATACCAATTGTGATTTTGAGAGAAGTTTGTAAGTTAGAGTTTTCACTCCGTTTTTATAAAACTAAATAACATTTGACAATAGTTTGAAAATTAGTCAGCATAATTGAAGATAATTTTGTTAAACACGTTTTCTGTACCTAATTAATTCAAACTTGAGATCTCATAACTTGATACCTTTTATTTGACGTATGATAACATCTTTCCTTAAGATCAACACGCTCACGATTTTACATAAAATAAGGAATTTAGAGAATTTCATGTTGACGAGTTGTTTAGGTGTGTGAGAGTAATATACGTGTAGGCATGCGAGACATGTAACACATGATCTTCGCATCCCATGGGGTAATGTGTTACTTTCTTCACTTTACATGACATAAAGGCCAGGCAAAACAACCAACATTTATGAGAAAAATAGTTTACCAGAAAGAAAGAGTTAAAGATTGAAGACATAATAGAAAATTGATAGATGCTGATTCTTAACATGAATCCTGTTTTGAACAGAAATATAATAGTTTGTGGGAGGAAACATCTTTTATTCTTGCTGAAATATAACAAGTTCACCTTCGGTAGATTGAAGCATAAGCCAAATGAGAATGAGATTATTATGTAAATATCCTTTGTATTAACATCCTAAAACTCAATTCTACCCTTACCACCTCACCTTTTATCTGCATTTTCATGGCTACCTTTCTAAATTTATATATCTTTCATTATTGTGATTGTGTCTAGGAATGGTTTGGACTTGTGTTTTGTTCTCGTGTTATTATTAAGCCCTAAGTCTTTGTTTTCTTGTAAAGTTTTCAAATATTTAACAGAATAAATGTGTCTATTAGTCCATTGGTCCTTAATAAACTTATTCTTAGAATCCAACTAGAATATTGCTTTTATTTTTAAATAATAGACTGTAATCCATTTTTATATTTCATATATAATATCTATCATTTTCAAAACTAATTTACTTAACTTATATAAAACCTAATATTATACATGAGTATTTTAGTGACCAACTCACATTTCTTATTGTTTACTAAATTAATCTAGATTATTCATATATACAAAAATTAGTTACCTAGTTTTTATAAGAAATAGATGAGTAATAAAACAAAATTCTAACTCTTGTTATTTCCCTCTTAATTAGTTGAAAATTTCGTTGCTACCATTATTGTCCTTCCTCTTGTTCAGGAGGTGTAAATGTTTGATCTCCACAAGTTTTTTTTGTTCAAATTGCATAGACGATTGATCTCCACAAGTTGGGGACGATTGATCTCCACAAATTGGGGGAGTGAGTTTGTGTGATTTTAGATGTGTAAGTAAACCCTCCTATTGATAGAGTTACGATAGGGTGAGTAAAAAGAATTATTTTTGGGAAAAAATTCGACCACAAAATTTTGAAAGATCAATATCCTTAAGTTATTTAAACAAGCGTTACAAAAGGAAAATATGGTTTAAATTGTCATCTAATTAATAATAAAGAGAGATTTATTCTTGTTTGTGTTGGAGACACAAATAAAATATGAGACTCAACTTAGTATTCCTAAACAAGAGGAAAATTCCAAAATAAAATTATAAATTTAGAAAAAAAGATTTTAGGGAACTCCCTTTCCAATAACTCTGCCATGATGAACACCAGAATGAACTACCTAAATTGTTGTCACCACCTACAATGGATGAAGAATGAGAGAGGCAAATGGGTAAGTGTAAGGGTAAAATGGTAGTATTTTAACTTTTATAAATAATTAGATCCAAGTCCTAGAGACCTTATTTTAATTTTTGTGCTATCTAATATTAATTGATTTATTTTTACGAGACTTATAATATATTTCCCTTATTAATTTTCACCCTCCTCTCCGAAATGGATGAAAATTAGCTTATTCATCACCCATGCAAACATACATGTCAACATTTCGGTTAACAAATGGTCAACTTAACTTAACCGTGATGGTATTCTGGATCACGTAATTTATATCATTTTTTCAACCCAAAATTTTTTCAACCCAAAAACATTTGGTAGTAGACTCTATACATACTTTTGATAAAAGTTTGTGGATTTTGTTACCATTAACCCTTCTATTTTTCTCACATTTTCCTAAATTATCCCTATTGTTGCTCCTCAATAATAAACATACAAAAGTGGGAAGACAAGAATAAAAGATGGATCATATGGTGTTTTGATAATATTAAGTAATTTTAACTGACTTTATTTACTCCATAATCTAAGGGTAAATGTGCAATTTGGTAACGAACAACTATGCTTGAGCATTGGGCAGAACTAACTATTTTTTGTCGCAATTTTGGTCATGAAGAATAATATTTTTTTGCAATTTTGGTAACCTCGTTAGTCTAACCTATACTGTCTGATAAGTTTAACCATAGAAGATTATCTTTTTTTAAAAAAACGGTTATATATTTATGATTCATTTGATATCTCTCTATTTATTCATGAAATGGTAGATTTACTCGGATTCAAATGAAATTGAAATCATATTATATTAATTCTATATTATTAGAATTATTAAATTAGTATATATAAAAAAAAAGAATTATTATATTAGTATATAGTGTGATATTGTATTTGAATCTAATGCATTGCGAAGCAAAAAATCACACTCTAAGATACTTAATAGCACCTAATTAAATGAGATGATGTATTAAACTTGTCGGTTGGTGACTTCTGACATATAAGGAAACTTAGGGAAAACTCAAGGATGCTAACCTATTGGTACTTAATATGCTTTAGGTTTTTATGGGTTAGTTTATGCATTATTATGGATATCCACCGGCAATATATTTTGCCCATGGTTCTTGAACTTTTCATTTATTTATTTAGGTAATACTTTTTGTTACCTTGTTTTGAAACAAAAAAGGAAAAAAAGATGATATAAATTAATTTTGAGCAAACATTCTTTGATGATGGGCCGTTTCATTTGTGTTGAAGCTTTTTTTGTTCTTTCTTTCTTGCTTTTGAGTTTGTGTGATGAGTAACCTAATCGACCTAATGAAATCTCGCTAGTGCCAAAAGCAAGATGTTTTTCTTTTTAATGGAGCCTACAACACACTTCTGTTTAGTGATTTTGAGAGTTCATTATTTTTATTCTCAGGTATGTGATAGATCAATCAAGCCTTCCAGATAAGGTTCATGCTCATCACAAGTTATACTCCATCAACCACATTTCCTTTTCCGTTACTTTCACCAACTTTCTCATTTGGTGGCCGTAGATGTCTCTTGGGCGGATTTTGGCTCTTCATTATCTTTAAGCAACTACTAGTTATGATGTCTATTCAATTTCAAAATAAAGTACAAGCTAAGGGACATTTTTCTTTTTACTCATACATACACACGCACATAACGAAAGAGCAACTCTAAAACATACTAGAAGGAAAATCCAAACCTAGCTAAATATTTAGCACAGTGATGTATTTTGTAATTGGAAGAAAATTAGGAGGCTGATGAAGTTGGTCACACACAGGAAGTTGGTGTGATGAAGTTAAGCTCATATATATATTTTTTTAAAATTTGATTTAGGTTGTTCAATTTCTCCGGATCTCTCTTTATATTATTATATTGGGAGAATTTCACTTAAAGGCCATAGTGGCAACATTATTTCATATAGCCCCCCTCCACCCCTCCATCCCTCCCAAAATTGTTAATCAAGTTTCATTATTGTAGGTGTGACAATATAATAACAAATCTTGCTAAGTCATTCAATGTATGGATTTTGTGAGAAGAACGAAGCATAATAGAATATTGCTGTTTCAGTGGCACACGAAAAAATAAGCTCAAAAGATATTGAATAGCAATTTGACATTGAGAAATTGGGTTAATGGTGTAGAGCTAAATATTGAGGCAAAACTGAAAATTAAATGTGTCCAATATGAAAGAGTGCATATAGAAAATTATGAAATGAATTGTTCTAGGGTTAGAATTACAAAAGGTGATGTGAGGGTAAATTTGATACCACTATATGCTTATCCAAAAGTTCATTCATATATGTCAGGCCTGGAATGCGCTCATGCATGCAATGCTATTTAGAAGTCTTACAGGCTAAAAAAAAGAAAAATTAAAGTTGGCCACTAATTCCGTTGGAACACATGGCATTCATAGACTTGACACATTTGAATATCATGATTATAATAAACTTCTTATTTTATATATATACAATTTCTTGTTGTGACGATGTAAATGTCAAACACATTAATTAATATTTTTTGGCACGGGTTGCAATATAGGTATATTTTGATTTATGAGCACTAAATGAACAATTTCAAAGATGATACTTGATGAAATAGTGTTTCAAGTACTAGAATTTTTTATCAGAAACTCGAGTACTATCATGCTCCAGAGCCCACAGGGACAGGCTCCAGTGGATCATGAGTTAGGTGCCCTGCCCTTGGATTGGGTTGAGACCAAACCCTTCCTAAAATTTTTCTATCAAAAAAAAAAAAAGAATAAGATTACTTGCAGATGGAATGTTACATATAAGGTTAAGCCATTGTATAACAACGAATTCATCATGCATAAACGACTTGTTCATATCTGGGTGAAGCTGCAAATTCAGCAGTCATGTCTTTCGCTATGCATATGGTGCACTAAACATAATAATGATTTGTTGGTGCGAAAATAGGCATAAACTTTTTTAAAAAGAGACAAAATGGTAAAGTCATTAATTTGGGGGGGAGGGGGGGGGGGTGTGAAACATTGATAGCTTTTTGGAATATATATATATATATATATATATATACTGTTATGCCCTCTCCAATTTTTTCTGTTTTCAGTTTAGTCCTTTTATTTAAGCTTTTCATCAATTTCAATTTGGTCCTTATTCTAAACTAAATTATAGAAATTAATTCTTGCATCAAATAGGAATATTCTTCCACTAAAACGTTGTTTCCACCTCAAAATAATTTCCTTAAAATTCTCAATTTAAAAATTCATCTTCTAACTATTTTTCTTTAGGGTAAAAGGTCAAATCTAGCACTAAACTATTGGCCAAAGTACACCCCACATAAAATGAATTTCGGGGCTCAAAACTAGCACTGTTCAAGTATAAAGTGAGTCAGATATAGCAATTCCGTCAATTTTGAAGGAGTTGACCGTTAAATTTGACTTAATTAGACCACTTCACATGTCATGTCACCTTATTAAGCCAAGTCAGCATATCATCATCATCTCGCCACGTCATCATCATCTTCCCAATCATGAAATCAAATTGTCAACCTTTACAGCTGGTTCACTCCCACCGTCTTCTTCCTCCTCCTTCAGCTCATGATCGGCACCATTTTCATCACCTCTTCTTTCAACAACACAAAAAAAAACCACAACAACCAAACTAAATCTCATGATGACCACAATCGCCATCCTCAACAACTCGCCAGATCTCCCTCTGTTCATCAGAAACTCAAATCCATCAATTTCTACAGCTACAGATCTCACGAAATTGGACACGAGGCCAGCGTCTGGTGAGGTTCTGGTGAAGCTTTCAAGGAAGATGAAGAAGTCGGCGACGACGAAATCGGCGTTCTCGCATTTTAAGGAGGAGGACGTTGTGGAGAAGCGGCGGCCGACGACGGTGAGTGAGGTGAAGGTGAGTGCCTCGGAGGCTGACGATGATGAGGTGAATGTGAAGGCCGACGATTTCATCAACAAGTTTAAAAAGCAATTGCAGTTGCAGAGGCTAGATTCCATTACGAGGTACAAAGGCTAGATTCACAAAGAAACGATTCAGGTGAAGATGAAGATGGAGAGTGTGATTGGGAAGATGATGATGACGTGGCGAAGAAATGATGATGATATGCTGATTTGGCTTAATAAGGTGACATGACATGTCAAGTGGTCTAGTTAAGTCAAATTTAACGGTCAACTCCTTCAAAATTGATGGAATTGCTATATCTAACCCACTTTGTACTTGAACAGTGCTAGTTTTGAGCCCCGAAATTCATTTTTATGTGGGAAATTTTGGCCAATAGTTCAGTGCTAGATTTGACCATTTACCCTTTTCTTTAATTTCTAAAAGTTAAGCCTAATAATTATCCAAACTACATTTGACTTTATAATTTATTTCCAAGATCCTCTAATTTTCAATTTGACACCACATGACTTAATTAATTCCATATTGTTTAATTTCTAATCTATATTTTGGGTGTTACAGTGTGACAATTAGTTATGGGAACCGAATGCTTGGAACTCGTTCGTGAAATTGAGAGGTGTAGAAGCATCAGTGACGAGGGTGCTTCAGTGTTGGGAGAGATAATATCTATTTTTCCAGCGACCATATGGGATCTACACGTTGTATGGTGTAGAAGAGAAGCTGAAGAGGTGGCGGACAAATTAGCAGAGTGTGCCTTGTCAGTGGGATCAAGCGCTAGTCATTAGATAGTTTTGTGCTTATTTTGTAAAACAAAATGCATTGCAAAGAGGTGTCTGTGATTTCACATAGGCACATAACAGAGGAAAATATGATTATTTTTGGTAATGCTTGTGTCTCCATTAGGAGTTTTCTCTAGCTTCCTCGAACAAAAGGATTTATTTTCCATGATGTTACGAAAACCATGTAATCCTTCTTAATTAATATCATTTTATTTTTTTTATTAAAATAAAACAAAAGGACTTATTTATTTATTTGTCAATGAGCCAAATTAAATTATTATTATCATGAAATCCAAACAATCACGAGGGCTCATGAAAACTTGCATTCACAAGGAAAATTGATTTTGAACCTTCAATGGAGAATGGCATTTAAATGCTGCAAAAATCACTTCCACTAATATTTTGAATGCAGCTCTCTTTATTTTAGGAGTATTTCCTTTCTTCAGTTAGATGTTCTTTAGTTTTCATGCTAAATGCCCCATTTTTTTGCTACAGTTATCTATCGTTTTTTTGCTTTTATGTATACGAAGTTATATTTTTTTTATGCACTGTTTTTTTTTCATCTTTAAAAGCTAGAAATATATATGTCAATCTTTTTTTTATCGAAAAAAGTATGTCAATCTAGCTACTTCATATTTTAATGCACATACTTTTTGTCAACAAGGGACCATTAGATGAAATAAGCATACGGCTTCGTGCCATACCCTCACATTTCAGAAGATGACACACACAGACACACAATTGGACTGGATTCATCGACATAGAAACGATTGTCACGTCCAAAGAATAAACGAAAATTGTCAATGAAAATCTCTATTAATTAAAGACTTCAACATTTGCTGTTCTTTGAGTGAGAGAATTGAGTGCTGCAACCAGAGTGAACAAAAGGTTGGAAAATTGAGGTTCCTGGACGTAAATTTCATACGGAAGATCCAGAATACGGTGGTTATATTGGATTCAAGAAAGCTGACTTTTTTGAAGATTAATTACCCGAAAAGGCATATTGTTGAAACTCTCTGAATTTGATAAAAAAAAAGAAACTCTCTGAATTGTGTCTGCATTAACATTAAAGTCCATCGATGTAGAATTCAGTTATCATCATACTATTAATTAAAACAACTTGACTGTGATTACTAGAGTCTGTTTTGTACGATTGAAATGGATGGGAGCTAGGGAAGATGAATTTTTTTATTCAAAAAAAGTTTAAGTGAGTTGGGTCCCGGGCTCACCAGGGACTAAGGCATGCCTCTAGATTTAAAGAGCGCTTATAGAGATACTAATAAATCTAACACCAACAAAATCCTCGACAGAATTCAAAACCACAACCACAAAGCTACGAGTTAAACTCTTTTACCAACTAAATTAACCTTTGTTGGAAAAATGGAGAGATTATAATGAGTTGGATTTAAAAAAAATGGAGAATAGGTTTTCTTCCTTAACACCTTTTCTTTATTAAATTTTGTAACCCCACTTATCCATTTATTTTAAATAGAACTCATTAACAATTTTCCCTCCCCTATAGGTTTCCCAGTGAAAGAAATTATCTATTATTCCGACCAAAAAGAATGGAAAAAAAATATCTATTACCACAGTTTCAATGAGGTAATAATATATTTGTTACATTATATCTGAGTTCTCAAAAATCGACAAAACAAACAAAACAAACAGTGGATTAGCTCGGAATTCAGCGATGTGGAATTCCGCCAATATAGATAAAATTCCTTAGTAAAATGAGATATCATGTGACTTATATTTTAGCAACGACTTATTTCATAAGTAGCTAATTTCATGGTTAATAATTCACTTTTTTTATGGTAGTGATGAAAAGGATTTCTTTATTTGTATATCTGTGATGATCAGATTGCAAGGGCTAGACAAAAGAACTACATCAGACGAAATCCTAGAAAACAGACACACACACTGCAAATTTGCAAATTTGCAAATTTAATTAAGGGACCACAACCTAGATAACCAGCAAATAATCTCTCACATGGACTTAAATAATGAAAATCCCCTATATTCATTAAGCTATTTAATATTATAGAGCTAATTAATGTGAAGAAAAGAAATTACCTCTTAACCATTGATCCCAAGCAGAAGCTTTAATTTGAGAGATTAATTAAGCTAAAGCAGCCAAAGGGCAACTCTCCTTTGGCAAGAAGTCATTGAAGTTCTTGACATGTCCTCAATCCTAATTTCCTGCCAGGAGAGAGATGCCCTATAGCTAATTTGCTTATAATCATGGGAACCAACTCTCAACTTAATTTCCTTGTTCCTTGAGCCTTGCTTAATTCTCTGGTTTGAATCTATAAGTTCCACACACAGTGTTTTATATAGTTTAGGAGAGCCGAATAAACAACACTGAAGCAGTAGCATATGCCTGAGATTTTATGCATCATTCTTGGGATATCCATTAACAATATATACCAATGCAAGATGCTTTATTTTTCTTTTGTTGAATTTTTTCCATAAATTTTATATTCTCTCTTTGTGGTCTAAAAAGTTGTTTCGGTTGGTCTTGTTAATTTGCCCACGACAGAGAAGTGGAGAAAATAAGCTGACAAATTCTTATCAAAGATTTTATGTTGCCACATGGTCCCTCTTATTGCTTCCAATAGTTCTTTTCTTTTCTTTCTTTCTTTCTTTGTGTGTTTGGCTCCATCATACGATTGAGAAATATTTGTGGGTTTTTTTATTATAACTTAAAGTTTGTGTCAGTTTTACAACATTTATTAAGGTTACAAAATATCTCAAGGCCCAAAAACTGACGAAAGATAGTTATACTTTTTTTGGCCAAGGAAAGATAGTTATACTAGTACATATAGTGCCCATCAATAACATTTTTTTTTTATTTTGGTATCAATATTTGAACTCATCACTTTAAATTATCACCTATGTAATCACTTAAATGTAGCAACCTTTGTTGACAATATTATTGGTTTTGATTTCCATTAAAATGTCAAAAACCATAAAGTGTTTTGGGTCCACCGATTTTACATATAAAAGATTTCCTTGACAAAATTGATACGGTCTGTGCGTGCATGTCTCCTTTTGCAATCCAGCCAGCTAGACATAGCTAAGGCATCGTCTTTTTCTTCCCACCATTGTCATACAAAGATGACTTGTACGTATTTTGCACTATATATGGATCAGTGATTACAATCAAACTAGAATCTCTGCTGAATCATATTTCACATGAATATTGAAGATAGAGAACAAAAGAGGCTCAATTTTATTTTAATTCATTACTTTACCTTTTTGGTAATATATTTTATAACTTTAATGAAGTGACGGGTCATATTTCTTTATATGTGTGTGCAGTGAACGCGCGTATGTGTTGTGTGATTTTTCAGTACTCTAGCTAATTAATTTGACCGACACATTGAAGTTTGATGCGTTATTTCCATTAATATATTCCAAAATTAAGTTATCCGGTTGAAACTTGAAACAAAAGGAAAGGTACTTAGCTCTGTATAAACGTTACTCGATTTTTGGATATGAGAGAAAGAGAAGATACATTAAATGCTTAACATGCCTGCGTGTTATGACTTGTTTTGGTTAGAGCTTGTTATGATTTCACAATACGTAAATATCATTTTATCACATAAGCAATTATTCAAGTATTAATTGACACAACAATTGATATATATCAATTATGCTTAATATATAATAATTAGAAAGTATAATTTTTATTTAACGGGTAAATGTGCACCCAGTAGAATAATAATTTTAAAAGGCTGCATATAACAACATGATAATTTTGAGACAGTACACAGTATAGCATGACAACTTAAAAGGTGCACATATAGCATAATGGTGATGATATGTATATGTTTTAAGTTATCATACTGCCAGGTTCACCATCAAAACTACCATATTTGTTGGGTGCTTTTTCGAAATTAACATGCTACTTGGTGCACCTTTACCCCGGCCTCGCCTAATTGCTATCAAATAGTTGTCTCTAAAAGTCATTGACTACGTCATTGTCCAATTTTACATTAGTAAGGCAAAATTTGACGGTGTTGGCTAAAATGATACTCCCTCCATTCCGTAATAAAAGAACCCAAATTTTGAATGATTTTTGTCAAAATTTAAGAGCTCATACTTATATTTTCTCAACATTTAATGTGTTTCTTCTTACTTTGTCTTAACTCTCTTTCATAGTCATTATTAATACTTACATATATAATATGTAGGGGCTGATACTAATTTTTTTTTATATTGATGGCCAATAATACATTTTTTATAGATAGGGGCTGAACAGTACTGTATATAAAAGCTTGTTGGCTAACTGCTATCACAAAGATTTATTTTTTTTATTTCTGGTAATATTATGTATATGACAATTGACACATATCTTGTCCATATATAACATTAACAATATTAATTATGCTTAATTGGGTATAGTATGAGGTCAATTATGTCATTTGTGTTATTTTCATAATAAGAATATTATTAATATTTTAACTCCTATATGATTACATCTCGGATTATTTGGGTTTGTGTGTATAGGACACTTGAAAAATAAAGAAAAATTAGGAGAGAAGGTTGGATGAATTTGAAGAAACACACTTAAGGATGTCCTTGATTATCATAGCCAATAGCCAATAATAGGGGTGAGCAAGTTAGAACAGAAACCGAAAACCAAATCAAATCAGTCTTAATCCAGTATTTGGTTCGGTTCATTTATGTTTTAATAAATAAATTTAGGTTTTAGTTTGGTTATTGAAAAGATGATTCAGTTAAGACCGAATAACCGCCATTATTATAATGTATTTATATTAAATGTAAAATATTAACTCTTATATGATGATTATTGGAAATATAATAATATCACATTTTTATTATAGTTATTATGATTGATACATATAATGGACAAGACTTGGGGTTTAGATCGAAGTCAATGGTTGAATGAGCTCTTCAGTAAGATGAGTAGATGGTGCTCGTCCACTTTAAATCGTCTAGATTTGAATTCCAGTGGTTCAAATTTTAATATTTTAAGTTTGTGATTTTTGAATGAATAAACTGTTTTTGGACAAAATAATAGTTACTAGATTATCTTCATCTTCATCTTAGATTATCTTCATCTTCATCTTAGATTATCTTCATCTTAGATTTTGAATGAATAAACTGTTTTTGGACAAAATAATAGTTACTAGACTTGGGGTTTAGATCGAAGTCAATGGTTGAATGAGCTCTTCAGTAAGATGAGTAGATGGTGCTCGTCCACTTTAAATCGTCTAGATTTGAATTCCAGTGCTTCAAATTTTAATATTTTAAGTTTGTGATTTTTGAATGAATAAACTGTTTTTGGACAAAATAATAGTTACTAGATTATCTTCATCTTAGATTTTATAACTATCAAAGTGATTGTATTATTAAAATCAAAAACTGAAATCTATTAAATCAGGGCTGTCTATATTGAATCTGAACAGTTCAGAGTGGAGTTTTACCCTTTACTCATCTCTCCAAGGAGCACTGAAACCGGATCTCTATTTTTGGTGGGTTTTGTTGGTAGCGTGCGTGCAACCTCTATTTGATTTTTAAGCAATTATATAGCACACTTCTTCAAATATTGAAATAAAACAGTAAATTGAGCCTTGAAGGTAAATTTAATCTTAAATGATGCCGCAAAAGAGTGAATGTGTGGGCACAGAAAGTAGCAGGCTAGAAGCCTATGAGTAATATACAAAGATGACAATGGTATCATGCATAGAGCATACTTAAAATGGAAGGGTCGGATAATATTGTCAGCCGGGGTAATAGGAAGCCCACAGATGTTAATATAGAGGAGAGTTGGGCCAGCTCAACATCTTCATATGGAATCACAGTGGTGCTGGATCAGCCCATGGTTGAACAGAACATGGCTGATAACCCAATGAATGTTCTGTTAGTACCATCATCACCTTTACCCGTTGAAGTCTCTCTCATTCCAGCAGTGGGCATTACTAATTTGGGTTCCTACGTTGAAACTGCTAGTGGAATAAACATGGGTATTGCTTGGCCCCAAAGACTTCAAAGGATTTACACGACTTTGTTTCCAACCAGGTATGTAATTTCAGCACACTTTTAGAGCAATTTGTTTGCGTAAGGAAAAATGGAATGGATACAATGGAAAGAGAGACAAAATTTACTTTCTTGTTTTCTTAAATAAGAGAAAAGTGGGAAGGAAATGTTTTCATTCCTCATATTTTAAATATGTTTAAGCATATAGGAATAAGAAAGGAAGATGCTAATAATTATTGAAATTGGAGGATTTTTATTAAACTAGCAGTGTGACCTGTGTGTTGCGTGGGAGCATTATTTTCAGTATCTTAAAAAATAATACTCCCTCCGCCTCCGGTCCCTAATGTAAGAGCCCAAAATTTGAATGGTTTTGGTCACTAATGTAAGAGCTCACCCCACTTTCTCTCCTCATTTAATGCATTTTTTCCTACTTTACCCCTAACTCTCTTTCATATTTATTAATGGTTATGTGTTTCTCTCCCTTAAAAGTACCATAATAAATATGGGCAATTTTGAAAAAGAAGCATTAACTCCAGACAACCAACTAACATTCACATGTTTTCTTAAGAAGCGTTTTTTTGGCGGCTAGCTCTTACATTAGGGACCGGAGGTAGTAGAACTTATAACAATCTCTTATAACATAGAAATAGTTCAATAATGGAAACAAAATAGACAAGTAAACTAAAGGGCATTTATGGGAAGCATTTGCGCGGAATCATAACAATCTCTTATATTTGGTGAAGAATTTGCTAGCCGACCAACAATGAAGCCTTTTGTAAACCTTCCAAGCAAGCTTTTCTCTCAACGTACACAAATTTGTTTAGAAACTTGATATATGTAAGTTTCATGGCAATATATGAAAGAATGACTAAAAGCACTCTTCCTTTTAATTTATCTTTAAATTTATGGCGGCTTCTTCTTCAAATATTTTCAAAATAAATTAGTTTGGTATATGGTAACTTTGTTTGATATTTCTTCAAAAATACAATTCTTTTGAGTAATTTCACAGCTTACTACAATAATCAATAGTCAATATTCACTTGGGTCTCAGTACACCTTCAAGACAGTAATTAAGGGGAGCTTTTTAACAAACGATATCTTTATTATATACTCCCTGATGTTCTCGCAAAATATATATATACTCCCTCATGCCCTAATTATGAAATTCTATTATGTCCAATTAACATATATAGCCCATAGTTAGTTGTGTCATCCCTTCGACTCTTACTCTGAACCTTTGACCGGACATGGTGGCCATCTAAGCTAGTTTGAATAATATAGCCCTCATTTAGTTAGCTGTGCGTAGCTACTCTTAAACACCTAATCCACCTTTAGCTGTAACACAGCCCCCATTTAATTATAAAGTTAGATGGGGAAAAATTGTTCATGCGGTTCTAACACAAACACACATGTACATACATTCCTTGAGTCATATGAATTATAATGGTAAACATGTTCCAAATGGATTAGTTAGTATATCCCCCTTCTCTCTCACTGCACACACACAAAATATAAGAGAATCTTACTCTTGAAAAAACTAGTTCTTTATCTTTGAGATGACATTTATTATTTTTTTGTTACAAAATTGTAGGAAGGGGTTTCAGTTCAACTTAATCCAAGAGCATGACATCAAGCCAAGGAGTTACATGGACCAAATGAGAATAAAGTCAACTATTAACTCCACCGCCAGTTTCCCTAGTTACGATGATGTATGTCTCTCCAAACGCATTAATGGAGATATATCTAAATGTTACTTCCTGTAATCGAACTCATGTCAAAATGAACATCTATACACTTTAAGCCCAACCCTTGCCACTGAATTCACGGATGATGGGTAGCTTGACGTTTATTTTTCTAATGTTGAATGCGATCAGACTATTCATGTTTAGTTTTTCCTCCAAGCAAATATGGAAGTGGACGATCAACATTATTGTATTATGCAAACCAAAGTTTAGCAAGAGGAGTCATACTTAAAAAAAATAATAGGTCCTCTTTCAACTGGTCACCTACAAATCTTAAGCACTGATCCTAATGATAGTCCATTAGTCATCACTTTCAACTACTTCAAAGAACCAGAGGATCTTAGGGCTTGTGTTGAAGGCATGAAAACCATGATAGATGTGATAAACTCAAATTAAAGGCTTTCTCAATGTTTAGATATTAGAACATGCTTATTGCAAAACTTATTGACTTGGTCTACTTGAGCTTACCAATAGACTTGGGGCCAAAACAATGCAAGTTCTGCCTTCTCTTTGAAACAATATTGTACAGATACTACATGACAATATGGCATTTACAAAAATGTGTATTGATTTATGTAAAATTTATTTAATCAAATTCATATCAACAGCCTCTTGATGAAAACCACTTAAACATAAGTGCTATCAATAGAAAAGGTTTGGCGGGAAAAATATAAATTAAGAAAATAATGTAGATTGATGGTCTTACTTGTTTAGAACCAAAGTAAATCACTTAATTAGCCGCTTCATTTAGATTGGGAGGAGTATCAAATAAAATGTTTGTGTCATATGCATACATTATGGTTTATTTATTCAACAATCTGAGGTGACTTTCTTAACTAAATGGTTCAGGGATATTAAACAACGAATTTTATTGGAAAAGTTTCTCCCACTTTTGGAGGATGGCCGAAAGATTAGATGATGAGTCCTTTGTTTTGTTAATTTTATTGTTAATTAGCCGAAAGGTTTCATCCACCCAAAGATGTTCAATTTGCAGAATTTTAATGTGCGTAACTCCAAATCTGAAAGAGTAAGAAATTTGCGACATTGTAATTATGAATGGACTTAAATTATAAATAAGATTCCTATCTATGTGGTAGTAGGTGATGGCCAATTGATATGATTATTGGGCTTTGGGTAAATGGGTTAACATGGAAAGAATTATTATGCTATATATAGATGTAGAATAGAGCGGAAAAAAAATGCATTGAAGAACTTTGTGAAACCATCTTCCAAAAAAATGCATTGAAGAACTTTGTGAAACCATCTTCCATTGGCTCTCCTTCGTTCTTCCATGTGATTTGTGATCCTTGTCATCATGTTTTCTCGTCCTTTGATTTATACATTTTTTTCTTGTAACACCCAAAAAATGGATTAGTAATAATAAAGAAATTATTAATGTTTTGTCTTGCCATTAATAAATTAAAAATTTTTATAAATAAATGATGAGCATAAATATATTTTTAAGAAATATTAATACTTATTTTCTTTAGAAATTAAAGAAAAATAGTTAGAGGTAAATTTTACATTAGAAATTTTATGAAAAAGACTTTGAAGCCTAACAAAAAGGGAAAAAGACAAGTATTCTGAATGTGTAAAAGGACAAGTAACGTTAAATTTCAAAAAGGACAACTTAGATCATTGACACCTAATTCACATTACTAAATTAGGGAAAAATTAAAGACTCAAATGCCCTTAAAAACTTGACAAGTAAAACATAATTACTCATTATTAGCACCATAATCTTTTTGCTTGTCAAGTTATTTAAGGGCATTTGAGTCTTTTTCCCTAATTTGGTAATGTGAGTTAAGTGCTGACGATATAAGTTGTCTTTTTCGAAATTTAGAAACTTTATTTGTCCTTTTACACATTCAGAAGACTTTATTTGTCATTTTCCCTAACAAAAATCATGATGGAAGAAAATATATAAATAGATGGATGGATTTATTTTTGCAAATTATCTTAAAATCCCAAATAAAGTACTCCAGATTGTAAAAGGACAAATCAGGAATCAACACCTTAATTGAGATTATGATTACACAATTACTCAAATGTCCTTCTCTTCAAAATGTTTCACAATTACACAATTACTTCCTTCCCTCCCCACTGCCCCCACACAGAACCCACCTCTGCCACCACTTCCCCATCATCATCATCATTTGTCCTTTTACAAATTTAGGTTCGTGATTGGGAAAATGACAAATAAATACCTTCAAATATCCAAAAGGATTAAGGAACTCAAATTTCTAAAATGACAAGTAATGAACTCTGAATTCTAAAAAGACAATTAAGGAACCAGGTAATTGTTAATTGCTATGTTGCAAATGTTAATAACTATATTCCAATTGTTAATTTTTATGAATTATGTTTGATAATCAGAAAGTAAATAAAATAAATGAGGAAGGGCAAGATGGTAGTTTTGCAGGGAACATTATTTAAAAAGGGACAATTGCATCTATGTCCCAAATAAGAGACTTAATTTTAAAGTGGTCCCAAAAATACTTAATAGTCTTCATTAACAGGTGGTAGTAAATCTTTGGGACCACTTTAAAATTAAATCTCTTATTTGAGACTTAGTGCAGTCGTCCCTGTTTAAAATTCCCCTCTTCCTTGCATCATCATCGTCACTTTACTCCTTTATCTCTCTTTCACCCGAGCTTCCCTTCCTCCTTCACTTTCTGCGTTTCGCTTCGTGTGAATCTCCTCTTTCCTTTCCTAACAACTTTTCTGGAGTTTGAGGGAGAGGCTTACTTGGGTTCTTGGGTTAGGTTGTTTAAGCTTTAAATGGGTTATAAGATATTGAAGCTAAAGCTTTAGTTTGTGATGTATATATTAAAAAAGATTCCATTATTCTCTCTCTGTTATGGGTTGGTTCCTCTCTGATTGAGTGGTATGGAGATAATCAATGATAATAATGATACAATAGAGCTGAGAGATGGTTTTGCATGTTGAATGTTTAAAAGTTTTGAACTCTTCTAAATTTCTGGTTCTTTCCTCCTTGTCTGATTCTCTGTTCTGTTTAGCGAATGGAATCAAAGTATATTTTGATAGAAATTAAACAATAATTAATACATGGGTAATGACCCTATTTTGCCTTTCAAATAACCACCTTGCACCACTTGACACCCTAAAGTAAACTATCAACGAGTACAATTTTACCCTTGAAGTAATCAAAGCGGTCCAATTTTACCCTCTGACAAATGTAATGTTGACACATGTTGTCAACGTGTCAACATTCATTCCATGTGTAAACATTACATTCGCCAGAGGGTAAAAATTGACCACTTTGGTTACTTCAATGGTAAAATTGTACCCGATGTTGATTTAGGGTATCCAGTGATCTAGGGTGGTTACTTGAAGGGCAAAATAGGGTCAGTACCCTTAATTAGAGGATTTTTGTATTTGGAATTTTGGTTATATGTGAAGTACAAGATTTTGTATTGTATGCTCTGCTTTCTGATGTTTCATGGTGGGTAATCTTAGTGAATGCACAAGTGATGCTATACTTCGTTGTGATTAGGGGTGGAAATAGTCTAGGCCAGCCTAATAAGCCAGACCTGTGATGTAATTAACAAACCTAAGTCTAGCCTCTCAGGCCTGAGTGTAGCCTATTAAAAAACCTGGTCTGGTTATTAAAAGACCTGATAATTTATTTAGCTTAATATATATACCATAAGTTGATAGACCTAATAGACTACAAATTATTAAGCCATAAACGATAACATTGTAATAGGCCATAAATTAATAGGTTAATATTTAAACAAGCTCAAAATTAGTCACAATCAAACAGGAACCTATGACTCCGATAAAAAACATAATAACAAGATAAAATTAATTAAAAATTTAAACTCGTCTAAATTACATATGTTTTGTCAAAGTATTGAAACAAAAATAACTTTAAAGTCATTAAGAATTGGGTTTACTAATATTAGCCCAATGAATATTAAACCTAGATTTATATTTAATAGGTCAGTCTTGTAATTAAACTTCATAGGCTTTTTATTTCAACCTTGGCCTTGTCTGTTAAACAAATAGGTCCAAAAGAAACCTATGATTGAGTATGCGCTATTAGAATACCAAATAGCTTAGGTCATTAATAGGCTAGTTTATAGGCCCGAATAGGCCGGCTTAGACTATTTCCACCCCTAGTTGTGAAAAATCAAACAGCTGAGTTTTGGGCTTTGAAAATCAAACGTAAACTATTCCAATCATGAAGCACGTGATTGAAATGTTGAATCAGTTGTATTTAAAGGAGATGGTTCTGCACTACAGACAGTTTCTTTTCCTTCCTTTATTTGGTGAACCAATTTTTTCGGTGGAGTAAAGTTGAGATTTAATGCTTTGACAATTTTAAAACATTGGTGAATTATGGTTGACTTATCTAAAGGCTTAATGCTAAAATATATATAAAAAAATATTTGTGTGTGTTTGTTGGATTGGGTTGTTTTGACATTCTCATTAGTTTAAGCAATTAGATATATGACTTTGATCATAAAAAGTTTTCTACACTGTTTTGAATGATGTTTGATTCTGTGTATTGAGCTTTGGTCGGTGGCTTAAATTTAAATGAAATGGTTTGAAGCTATTATAGAAATGAATAAATCTGCAAGTGAGTACTTGGAATTAAATTTTTAATTGATTAAGTAAGAGCAAGACAAAATATAATGTAGTTTTGGTAATAGACAAACTCGTAAGGATATATATAGAAGTTAAGTTGGGAGACCAGATTGTATTTAGGATATCGATTATACAAAAGATTGTGGAATTGGTGACAATGCTAATAATAGAATTCAATTTGTATGGTTAAAATGGAGAAAATCTATGAGGTTATATGAGATCATAGAGTCCAATATATGTTAAAAGGAAAGTTTTATCGAACAATCATTAGAAAAACAATGACTATATTTGTTAGAACACAAAGGAAAAATGACAAGTTGATCTTGTTCAAACCACTGTATGTGTGCTGGGTTTGGTAGGCTGGTTATTGTTCTTAGTGGTGGTTCAGGTTTGGAACCATCAATGTAGCGGAAGTCTTTGTCCATAGAGATATGACATCATTTGAGCTCTCCATATTAGATAATTATCTTGGGTGAGTTTGACAGTAAGATAATGAGAGATATTTGTTGGTGGAGGAAGTTGAGTTATGGTTATGGAGGATGATGGTGATGTGGATGAAGAGTGAGGTGATGATGTTGAGCTGTGCATTATGGATTCAGTCACGAGGTAGCCGTTTGACACTGCTGCTCTGATACCATAACAGAATTCAGAGAATAAAATGATCTATGTAAAGGATTGAATTGTATTACTTATCTTGGGAGTGCTTGAAGGGCACCGGTTTGCGGGTCGGTATAGTGTGCCTTGGGCCTAGTCCTTCAAGAAATTTTTTAAGACCTCAAGGTAAGCGAAAGTTACTCCGGGTATCGTTCTCAAGGAGCCTTGTTTAATTTAACTATCCGAGTAAACTAAATGCAATGCAAGATTAAACTAGGTAAAGAAAATATATTTTTGTTAATTTTTAAAGATGAGAATGAAGGGTGCAAAACAAATAAATATTTTTGCTATTTTTAGTAAAAGGGTGGAATGAAAGTGAGTTGCTCTTGGAAATGAATTTTAATGGCTATCATAGTTTTCTAAATATTTTTGGGGAGTTTAATGCACTGATTTCCTAATTTACCAAACCTCATTAACCCATGAGTCCAATTACCTAATTAGTGGAACCCCAACTAACTAGAAATTGTTAAGCCCTTTAGCACATTTGAGTTTTCTCTAGGTTTCCTAAAGTACCAAACCTCACCAACCGGTAAGTCTAATGCCTAGTCGCATGAACTCATTCAAATAGACATTATTAATTATCCTAGAGTGTGATTAGTGCTTTGTAATGCATTAGGTTCAACTATAATTCAATTCAATCAAACTATCTATCAATACCATGAATAAATAGAATGATATCAAATAAACTAGGGTTAACATAATTTTTAGTCCCTTAAGTTTCAATGAATTTGGTTTTTAGTCCCTCAAGTTTAAAACTCGTGCTTTTGGTCCCTCAAGTTTGTGCTGTTAATACAGTTAGTCCCTCAAATTTGAAAAGGACCTGAAGATGCATTTAACTGTCCTATTTGGCAATAACTCTGTTACATTTGATGATGTGGCAACTTAATTTGGATCTGACTAGATATTTAGAATCTGACAAGATATTTAATTAAAAAAAAATGAAAACTAAAAATAAAATCTATCAATTATTCCTCCTTCTTCTCCATCCCTTCGGCCACCACATCCCTTCAGCTGAGATCCACCATAAATGGCCGCTCATATTTTTCCCCTCTCTGACTCGAATTCATCCTACTACAGAAGCGTCGGAGTCAAGAACCTTGAATCAAACAGAGTGGCGGTGGGTTTCACTCAGTTCACGCGGAGAGAGACCTTGAATCAAATTGGGAAGTGAATCTGGCAAAAAAACTTGAAGAGGATTTACTAAAAATTTGCTCCGGTGAGATTACTAAAAACTTGAAGAGGGGGAAAATACTTGATCTACTCTTCAGTGGAGTTTCTTAACAGTGTTGTATCTTTAATGGACTTTCCCCAAACTTAAAATTAAATTGGTACTTGTTATTCCTAAACCTCATGCCGTTTATAATTATTCCTTCTTGATTCACTCTATCAAAAAGCTTGCATTTAAGAATCTGAAGGGATAGGGTGGATATCGGCTAAAGGTAGATGGTGATGGTTGAACGTGTGGTGGCCGAATGGATGGAGAAGAAGGAGGAATAATTGATAGATTTTATTTTTAGTTTTCATTTTTTTAATTAAATATCTAGTCAGATTCTAAATACCCAGTCAGATCCAAATTAAGTTGCCACATCATCAAATGTAACAGAGTTATTGCCACATAGGACAGTTAAATTCATCTTCAGGTCCTTTTCAAATTTGAGGGACTAACAGTATTAACAGCACAAACTTGAGGGACCAAAAACACGAGTTTTAAACTTGAGGGACTAAAAACCAAATTCATTGAAACTTAAGGGACTAAAAGTTATGTTAACCCAATAAACTATAAAGAACATATACATAACCATGTATATTGATGAGTTCAAATCCCTCATTACAAACCAAAATCACAAATAACCATAATAACAACCAAATCCAGTCCAATCTCAAAACATAAATGCTAACCTAAACCTAGGCAATCAAAAATATAAAGAGAAAGGAAAGGAATTGGGACTCCCCTTTGAAGAACCATAGCTCAAGCCACTACTTCCCATCAACTCCAAGAGTAAGGAGGAACTTTATTGAGGCATGGATGGAGGAAGGAAGGTGGAAGATTGAAGAAATTTGATGAGAAGTGAAGAGAAGAGGATGATGGGAATAGAGGGAACTAGGGTTTTGGGGAGCACCCAACCCCCAAAACTTAAGTTTTCTAAGTCTAATTCTTCAATTAATATCAAATAGAAGTTGGGTCAATGATTGGGCTTCAATTTGGGTCCAAATTGGTGTCAAAATAGTCAAAAAATCAGCAAAAACGGGTCTCTTATGCAGCAGTTCGCAGGAGGGACCTGGACGTAATTTCTGAAATTCGATGGCAGAATTGTAATCATGACACTGGGACTAAACTGGAATTCTGAAATTTGAGGTCCTTTTCTGACATTTTTCAAATTCGTCCAGCAGCTTTATTTTCCAGCTTTTTCACAATTTTTTCTTATTTTTTCCCATCTAGACTCCTCCATATTTGGTCCTTGAACGACCATAAAAGTGAAATAAGCGAAGGAAATAGATCAACTAACTCTCTAAAATCAATTAACACATTAAATTCATAAGTTAGGCCAATTAATTCACTTCCTAAACTAATTTCTACTTAAAGGTCTAGATATTCAATTAGGCATAAATGAACCAATATTGCATCATTGAAATGTTAATAACCTCAATTTAACACACTAAAAACATACAAATATTAGGATTTGTCAGTGTTGAATACAGTGTTTATATAGGCTACAATGCAGAAACCCTACTGTGTGTGATTGTGACACGTGTATACATAGTGAGATATTTGTGATCCTAATGTCTAAGCCTTTGGGCCTTTGCTGCTGTTGGGCTTATGGTGTTGATTCATTTTTCCTTTGTGTTCTAACAATATTCGAGAAAATGTTAGGTGATAGAGATAAGAATGTTGAAATGGATGTGTGGTTATATGATAAAAGACAAGATCCACAATGAACATATTCGAGAAGGTGTTGGAGTAGTATCGATTGTGGAGAAAATGATATAAAGTTGCTTGAAATGGTATGAACTCGTTCAAAGAAGACAACTAGACGTGCCAATAAGAATAGTTGATCAACGCTCATATTTGAAAACATTGTTTTTAATTCGGCAATTTTCAATACTGAAATATTTAATTATATGAACATTTAAAAAATGTGGATTTTTGATTTGGACATCAGGATAGGATAAGATTAAGATTATTGATATACGTTTTAATTTGTGCAACTTGTAAATGTTGATGAAAGCATTAATTTCAGGCTTGCTGGCCATTTGTTTTAATAATATAATAAAAGCATTTTGTTCTTTTAGAAAAAGCATATTGTAGAGCTTCGTTTCTGAGAAGAAAAAGGTTTTATTTTAGAAACCCTCAACTTTCAGGAGAGAAGAGATACCTGAAATGGGTAGGAGGTTTCCGCAGCTAATTTGGCCATTTCTTGCCGGAAGCCTCTTGTTCTTTAATGCCTTCTCTTATTCCCAAATGGGTACGTTTATTTTCAGCAAGAGTGGTGAATTTTATTCAGTTATTTCTTTTTCTCCCACGCATCCCTTTATTCTCTTTTTTTTTCTGGTAGATTCCCTTTCTTTTTAATTCGCATGGTTAGTTGAATTTTATACTTTGGTTGTTCAATCTTTCCCCCCCAAAATATACATGTATATTTTCATGCCTCCAACACCAAGTAATAAGTGCTCTTAAATTCTACACTGTCATCATCTACTCTTTGCTTGTTTCTATATTTGGACTGTCATCCGTGTCATGCACTGTCATGTCTTTCATTGTTTCTATATTTGGACTGTCATCCGTGTTATGTCATTTTATTCAATATTTATTTGGCTAATACATTAAAAACATAATCATGAAAGCTCATAAAAGTACGTGTTTTCACCAGCCTCCCTCCTTCATGGAAGGTTGCGATGCTGGGCGAACTTGGGCACTCATTTTTGTAACTTGTTTCACCTTATTACTGCCATTCAGCATGTATTTCAGTTCTACGCAAAAAAAAAAAAAAGAGTATGTGTTCAAAACACTTTGTGAATACAAATAATTGATAACCATGTTTAGCGTGGAGGTATTTTAATTTTTAATAATTCTTGTTTGGTTCACGAGAGTAGTATGGCCTAAACATAATAGTTTAGATAATTAAGGAGCCTGTGAAGAACTCATATAGGAAAAAAAATTTTACTTGACATGGATAGAAATGGAATATTAAAACGTTTTCAGGATAATTTGGTCATAAGATAGAACAAATTATTTCTCTACTCCCCTTCCAATGCTAACCAATCAACAAACACACAGATCCCTCATCCCTCCCCGATCCTAACAAAAAAGTAACCGAACATTAGTACCTTAATTGACTTTAATTAATTTTAATTGTGGTTTAATAATATTTTTATAATTAATCACATGATGTTAATCGTAATTTGTAAGATATACTACTTCCGCTCTTAAATATAAGACCTAGTTCACTTTTTTGGAGAGATTAAGGTTGCGAAATATGTTATTAAATTATGACATATTTGATATATTTTTAGATTATCCATTAGTTTATAGGTAAAATAAACTAGTTTAAGGGGAAAAATTAGGTAAATCAATTTACAATTAACTTATTTTGACTTTTTAGGATTTTCCAAAAAAGTTAATTAGGTCTTATATTTAGGATAGGGAATATCAAGTATTGTTAGGTCCATTTGTTACTATACTTGGTTGAACCCGATTTTTATTTACATATTGCTATTTACTCCATATTCACTTCCTTATCAATCACTCAATTTTTGCATTCTCCTTTTTTCCTCTTCATATATAATTTATACAGCTCCAAAATTCCCGTTCATCAAAGAAGCAAAGTCTGCACCAATAGTGTCACAATATGACTACATAGTAATAGGAGGAGGTACAAGTGGTTGTCCCTTAGCTGCAACACTTTCACAAGAAGCCAATGTCCTAGTTCTTGAACGAGGAGGCTCACCCTACCAAAATCCAGACAAAATTAGCCTTAAAAACTTCCTTAACTCCCTCACTGACATCACCCCATCTTCCTTCACTCAACAATTCATATCCACCGACGGTGTTCTCAATGCCCGGGCTCGGGCCCTAGGTGGTGGGTCGGTAATTAATGCCGGGTTTTATTCGCGGGCTGAGCCAGAGTTTGTGAAAGAATCGGGCTGGGATGTTGGGCTAGTGAAGGAATCATATGAGTGGGTAGATAAGGTGGTGGCATTTGAGCCAGCAGTGAGGCAGTGGCAATCAGCAGTGAGAGATGGGCTGGAGGAAGTTGGGGTGTTGCCTTATAATGGTTTTAGTTTGGAGCACTTGATTGGGACTAAAGTTGGAGGCTCTATTTTTGATGATAATGGTAATAGGCATACTGCTGCTGATTTGTTAGCTTATGCTAATCCCAACTCAATTTCTGTTTATCTTCATGCCACTGTCCAAAAGATTTTGTTTCGGCCTAGTTCAGGTAATAATTTTCTGATTCTAAATGTTATTTCTCTTGAACATATCAGCTACTTTGATTGTACAATCTCAGTCCTAAATATAGGACATATTTAGTTAATTTCGATTAGATTATTTATATTAGTTAACATATAATTTTCTAAAACACCACAACCATCTTATTTGATTTTCATTCCATCTTACTTGATTGTTATTGTTACTATATTAAAAAAGTAGACATTGAAATAATTTATTAAGAAAACATTGACAAATTAGAAATATATTTTGCATTTAATATTTACATTTATGATTAAAAACCACTCCCTAACCAAAAACAGTCTCATATTCATGATGATGGAATATGAAAATAATATCGTGGTTTCAAAAAGTCAAAGTTGTAGGTCATATTCATTTATTACTCATCACATAACAGATAATGCATTTTTTTATCAGGAATAAAAGATAATGCATTGATTAGTCTAACAATGTCATTTTCATGAAGGGCCTCTCCCTCTCCCTCTCAATTTTTATTTTATTTTTCTAAAAAATGCGTCCATCCTCCCCGAAATAACCTTAGTCTACGAATTTTTAATCCCCAGTTGATATACTTTCTTTTCTCTATGAACATTACTGGAGAATCATATCCGGCCAACCCCATCTTTAACAAAAGCAGTTTGATATATTCTCTTTAATTTGCTCTAAATGTAAATGTTCTTTAGCTAATTTACATATATTGAAAATATTACTGAAGTTATTTTGTGACAAACATGAATTGATATTTTTTAAGATACATACCCATTATAAAATTTTGCAATGGAAACTAATCACATACAGTAACATCAAATAAATAGGGTTATATTGGAAAAAATGTTACATATTTAAAGACTACAATGGATTGAGATATTATATTAGAATAAAAGTAAATTCCTCAACTAACATTACAATTAGGATTTCAAAGAGGATTTAAAGAACGAAGATTAAGGGTTTGCTTGGATGGGAGGAAGATGAGAGAAGAATGAAAATAGGAGAAAAGAAAATAGGGAGGATAGAAAATAGGAAGAAAATATAATCTCTCATCTTACTTAGATGGGGAAGTGAAAACAAGGAAGAGAGCAAATGGGTAGATGTTAGAATGACTAAAACATCCTTATTTATTTAGTTAAGATGAAATTTTAAGTATTTAATCTCAAACAATAAATTTAACAAAAAATTAATTTAATCAACTAATACTTTATAAATTAATATATATATGGATATATGGACAAGTAGAAATATCTTAGAATAATATTTAAAAGTCATTGGAAAGAAAATGAAAAAACTGAACTACCATTTATAATTTTTAGTAATTTTTTTTGTAAATATCATTTATCTATAAAAGATTAATAAAATGACTTTTCATTGATTAAAAAACTAATATGTTGGTTCAACGAAAAACAGAACTGAACAAGAAGAAAAAGTGACAAAAACTTGGGAGTAAAATCGGCTGTGACACCCTCTCCAATTTCTTCTCCACTTTTCTTTCCTCCCTCATTTTCTTTCCTACCAAGCACCAATCACACGGGAAAATGCTCTACCTCCCTCAATTTTCCTCCCAATGTTTCTTTCCTCTCCTATTTTCCATCTACCCAAGCAACCCTAGAAGTTTCAGTTCAAAAAAAATTAACTATTGGTCAAGGAACAAAAGTAATACATAACTATTTCAAGGTACACTAATGATACCCAACTTTTACAATGAATCAAAAATGATATTTTCACTAATATAGCAATAAGATTAAAAATGAAAAACCCAAAATGCCCTTATAAATTATATAAAATTACATTTTTTTCTCTCATTTTCTTCTTCTTCTTCCTTCCATCCTCCTCCACTGTCATAGAAGCATAACAGCACTCAGTTGTTTCACAAATTAGCAATGCAACCTTTCAAACAAACAACATACAAAGAATGAAGGCAAATATACAAATCACAATAAAGAGGAAGTAATACCTGTTGGTGCTTGGTGAGACGCCTGCGAATGGCACATGTCTTCTTGGGACTGAGATCAAGAGGCAAATGCTTCTTGTTCTTGTAAGCCTCTCTCAAAGCCGATCTGTTTCTGAGAAATAACAGTCACACCTGTGCTATTGACAGCCTCACCACCTTACTGGAAATCATAAAACACAGCATAAATTTTAACATTATAAGCTCTGTAAAATGATAAGAGGAGTGGAGAATAATTACATCTTGGAGAGCTGGTTAGGAGCACCGCCTGTGACCTTAGCGACTCGAAGGAGAGCAAGCTCTACCTTCAGATCCTTCAATTGGTTCAAGTAACCATGCGGGCCCGTCATCGTGCTATCCTCCGTCGCCTCTGGTTTCTCCGCCCTCCTCTCCGCTTTCTATTACACTAAGTTCGCCATTGGAATTCCCGTTATCGGCGGCTCTTTCTCGTTTCTCCACATTGAATTGATATTTTGAGGTTTAAAGTTGGTTTTTTAGTGATGGGTTTGATTTGTTGGATCCTTTGGTTGTGGTTGTGCTTTTGATTGCCAATGATATTGCTGTTTCTTGTAAGAGGAGGATGAAGTTGACGGTGGAGGAGGATGGAAGGAAGAAGAAGATGTACAAGAAAATATAATTTTATTTAATTTATAAGGGTATTTTGGACTTTTCATGTCTAATCTTATTGTCATATTAGTGAAAATATCATTGTTGATCTCATGATAAAAGTTGAGTATCATTGGTGTACCTTGAAATAGTTATGTATTACTTTTGTTCCTTGGCCAATAGTTATGTATCATTTTTAGGCCTTCCCCAAAAAAAATTCAGTTAAAAAAAAAAGCAACCCTAGAAGTAACTTGCACATTGTTTTAACAATAACATATGCAACAAAAAAAGTTTCAGGCACAGAAATCGGGAGGCCACAACCCTATGGAGTAACATTCAGAGATGGGGATGGAATCACACACCAGGCCTACTTGAAAGGGAAGGGTGAGATAATATTGTCAGCAGGGTCAATTGGAAGCCCACAAATACTGATGCTGAGTGGTATTGGGCCAGCCCAGCATCTTCAGTCCCATGGCATCAAAGTTGTATTGGATCAACCCATGGTAGGCCAAGACATGGCTGATAACCCAATGAATGCCTTGGTTGTGCCATCACCTCTCCCTGTTGAACTCTCTCTTATCCCAATTGTGGGCATCACCAAGTTTGGGAGCTATATTGAAGCTGGCAGTGGATTGGGCTTGAATATTCCATGGGCTCAAGCATTTCAAAGGATTATTGATACTCAATACAACCAAGTTAGTGTTACACAATTTGATAACTACCATATCACATCATTTGTTTTATAATGGTTTGAATGACATCATTTCAATTTTCAAGATCCTCATTAATATAATCCCAACGTCTTAGACTCATTATCATATAACATCACGATTAGAGATAATTTTCTAAAAAATGTGGTCCCAAATCCCCAAACATGACTGCTTACGTATAATTTATAGATCTTCTAATAGTCAGTTTAGCTGAACACTTAATTGATACTTTAAATTATATGGGAATATAACGGAGATATTAGTACTTATCCAAACAAGTTCAAACTTTTCATTATTATTGGTCTAATTCATTTCTTTCAAACTTCAAATCTATGGCTAATATTACACCTCCTAGTGCTTGTTTGGATTCTCTACAACACAAGTATTTTTGCATTCTGAGGAAAATTTCAAACATTAACATCGTACAACATAAAACTACTTGATCAACATACACTAACTATAACAACAATGAATGGTCTTAATTGATGTTTGAAATGAGAGCTTGTTCTTTGTATTTGTAGACAGGCCAAGCCTCCTTTCATATCCCTCAAGCAAATGTGAGTATGTGGACAAAATATTTTGGATCTCTTGCAAGTATTAATCTAAAAGGAGGAATTATAGTTGAAAAAGTAAAGGGACCTATCTCAAAAGGCCATCTTGAACTCCATACAACCGATCCAAACGACAACCCATCAGTTACCTTCAACTACTTCAAAGAACCGGAAGACCTCAAGACTTGTGTTGAAGGCATGAAAACAATTATTGATGTGATAAATTCAAAGGCTTTCTCAAAGTTCAGATACAAGTACGTCCCCGTGCAAGCCCTAATTGACTTGGTTTTGAGTTTACCTGTGAACTTGAGGCCGAAACATGCAAGTGCTGCTTTCTCTTTGGAACAGTTTTGTATAGACACTGTCTTGACCATCTACCATTTTCATGGAGGCTGCCTTGTTGATAAGGTTGTAGATCGAGATTATAAAGTCATTGGTGCAGATTCTTTGAGAGTTGTTGATGCTTCAACATTTTTTAGCTCCCCTGGGACTAATCCTCAAGCTACTATAATGATGCTTGGAAGGTAAATATATTAATAATACACACTAGTACATTTATTTATTTGAATTTCTGTAGAACGATTAGTGTATCTTTTAGATGTATATTATTTAATTTAACCTCGACTTTCTTTCTTTATTTTATTCAGTCATGGCAGAGCATCATCTAATTAAGTTTTTCCAAAAATATTTTTCACATAGAATCGGTAAACAAATATGGCTAATGATTATGTTGTTTTTGCTACATGATGCAGGTATATGGGGAAGAGGATTTTAAGAGAGAGACAGTGAATGATTGCTAGAGTACATGATTGATGTTCTTTCTTTTCTTTAAATTACATATTGAGGTTACAGGTAGGATGAAGCCCATGCATATATGCCACCAAAATACAGTGTCATTGGTTCTTTGCTTAATATATATTGTTCTTCCCCTTGCAATATGTTTAGCCTGTTTCCAGCAATCACATATCGATGATATTAAATTCAAACTTCTCTAGTCCTATTTATATTTATAGGATATAGAGAGAAGGAATGTTTAAGTCATATTTATGTTATATCATTAAATTTTTTATATAAACGTATAATTTTTCCTTTCATTTATTTTTATGTTGATATCTATCTCATGAGGCATAATCTATATATTTAACATGGATTGAATAAAGTTGAAAATTAGTTGAAATTTAAGATAGAGTTAATGAAGTTTCAGGCTTACATTGTTTGGTGCGAAACATATTGAAAGTCCCTTATAAATAGAACTAAGATAATAGGAGTATATGAAATTTAACAAACTTGAATTAAATTAAACATAAGCTATAGTTATTATTTAATTCTGTGACTATTATTACGATGTTAAAAATGTGGTGGTCATCGTCTTTACTCAATGATAGCGTGCCACTCATCATAATCTACATTAATCTTTCTGTTATGTGAAAAACCTCATCACCCCAAAAC
Organism: Mimosa pudica; assembly: GCA_029929735.1. Lineage (NCBI taxonomy): Eukaryota > Viridiplantae > Streptophyta > Magnoliopsida > Fabales > Fabaceae > Mimosa > Mimosa pudica. Next base: position 9,671,674 of record JAKELP010000023.1, on the reverse strand, counting down.
AAGGAAAAATCATAATGAGGTCCCTCATATATATATAAGCCAATTAATCATATATATGGTCTCACTGATCAAGGAATTGTGTTATATTAAATAAATTGTTATTGACAACTCAATCATTGTCAATGCAGATATTTGAACATTTAATTATTATTGACAACTCAAAAATATCTTATATTGACAACTGTTAAGTTGTTAATGACAAGACAAATATATAACCTATGTGTCCTTTATTAAGACTTCAATGTAATTGGATAATTATTTAGGGTTTAATTATGATTAATTACTTTATGAGGGACCTTATTTTGATTTTCCAAAAAAAAAAAAATCCTGAATCGCTTCTCAAGTGAAAGAGTGACAAAACAATTATTGCAATTTTCACGGGTAAACAGATGTAATTTGAGCCAAGAAGCTCTTGGCCACTGCTTATTTCGTACTATTGCATAATGCAACATACAAAGATAATGATGATTATACACAATTGTAATATAATAAGGGGTATATTTAATTAGCATATTTGGTGTATTAGTCTGTGAGTTAGGCTATGTTTGTATATATAAATATGGCATTGGGCGGGGACAGTATATAAGATGAGTGTGGTAACCATATGGATTGAGTCCTTTATTATGTACTCTAACTATCTTCTAGCTCTCTCCATTTTGTCTACTCCCCTTGTTGTCTCTTTTCCTCACTGTTTCTCTATTAGATTATTTTCAAGAATGCATAAAAAATATTTCAAAACAAAATTATCAGTAGAAAAATTGTTGATTACTTGTCTGAACTATACATTATATTGGATTTGATATCAATTGCATTTCCTTATTTATGATTCCTCTCTTAGTTAATACTCCCTCTAACTCCCTCTAGTATTAATTATAAGATCACTTTAATTTTTTAATAGAATTTAAGGAAACAAATTAAACAACTAAATTGTTACATATGATCCATGTGATTAGATAGTTTATAAATAGAATAAACTAATTTTGAGGAAAAAAGATAACTATAAACAAGATAAAGTGATTAATTTTTAATCATTCACTTCTCTAAAGAGAGTCAAAGTGACTTATAATTACGACTGGAGGGAGTATAAGACATATATTTGACTTTTGTTTAGAGACAAACAGTGCGAAATGAGCCACTTAATATTATAACTTTTTTTATTATATTATATCTTAGATTATAATAAGTCAAATAAAGTAATCACTCCTATATTAAAATATGACCTATTATTAGATTGTGAGTTTGATCTTAAATATTAGACTCATTTCCTTAAAGTTTCCCCAAATTATCCCCATTGGTAGGAATAAATGTATATATATAGATAGGGTGTTTTTATAGCATATGATTTTAACCAACTTAATTAACATATTTAATCTAACTAAATTAAGAAATAGAATCAATTGATAATCATAAGAACTCCCAAACATTTATAATCATCCATTATCCTTATTTAAAGAGATAAAAGTATAAAACCGCTACAACAACAAAACTCGCTTCATTATTTCTCTTAACCTCAACATCTACAAATCTTGATTTAGTTAGCTTGAAATAGTTGTTCTATACTAATTGTACGATCTCGGTTATATATTAGTACAATTAGTACTGATTACTAATACAGAAGTAAACCAGCATCATCAGCACCCATAGCTTGATCACCATGCGAAGTCATATTAAGAATCTACCTATGAATGTGGCTGGATACAATAATGTAACTCGCCTAAAATATATTTTTCAGGTTGGTCTTGGATAAACTGAAAAGCCAACCTATGAAAAGCTAAGGGATAAAGGAGGGAAAAAAATAATACTAGAGCAGAGCATATTCTGTTATGCAGAAAGGGGAGACATAAATGGGTCTGTTTGATTTTTTAGTAGAAAAACGTCTAGTGCGTGTGTGTGTGTTTTCGGTTGTTTAGGAAAAATAAAAACGTTAAGTTCTGAAAAACAAAATAATCATAATTTGTCGCATTATTTCTCTACAAAATCAAATTAGAGGTAAAGAACATTATATTTTCTTTAACAACAATACAATACAACCAAAGCTATAAAGCAAACTATTCTTTTACCCTTCATTTAACTATTTTAGATATATATTTTTTTAAAAAAATATTCAAACAAATTCTCTCTATAACTTTTGTTTCCAAAACTTGTCCTAAAAAATTTCCTCAACCATAATTTTTTTTCAAGAATATAAATTCGATAATAGAACAAAACCAAACAATCCCTTAACTTTTTCCCAATGATTCTTAAAAGCAATTTAACAAAAGGGAACCGAATTATGCATTGAATTATTAACTTAACGACAAAATTTATAGAACATATGCATTTCCAGGCAAGCATGCGATGGTGATGACTTGACGCCATAACAGTGTAAAGATCACTCGACTTAACCCACCTACAACTCATATATATAGGCATTGTTTTGTTATTGGTTTTTCGCATACCTCGCATGCTTAATTGAGGATGCAAATAATTTAAGAGAATAAGCGAAGTAGCCACAGGGCTTCTCTTTGTTGGCAAGAAAAGAGCGATGATCAGTTCATGGAATTTATTGCCAAAGGAGAGTTGCCCTATGACTACTTTATCGCTTAATATGCATGTGTGTTATATATCCATACAATGTTTGCAGACGAAAGATATTGAGCCGAGAGATACTGCAGGATTGGCATATATGTATGTGGGTATCTACGTATATCTGGAAGGTAACAATGCATATAATCTAATATTAGGAGTACAAATACAGCTAAAGGTGATTTTTATTTTTCTAATAGAGGGTTAACGATATTATTGTCCTCTCATGTATTGCCTCCTTTCTTGAATGTAGGACTCATATATTTAACTGATTAGATTAAATATGTTCATTAAATTACTTAATGAGTAATGAATTTTCTAAAACACATTTATATCTTATTTGTTTTCCTCCTCCCTCTTGTATTCAAGTGGTATCAATAGTGGAAATTTTGTAAAAGATGTGTGAAAAAAATAGAGATAAACCATATATTTAGAAATGAGATCAAATCAGTTATCAAAAAAAGAAATGAGATCAAATCTCTCAAAAGTTTATATATTATAAACAATTAGAGGAGCCCGGGGTATATTTTCCGTTCATAAATAGAAATAAGATATTTAGTTTCATTTATTTTAATTGATCTTGTAACATTTGATGAAAATATGTAAGAAGAATTTTTCCAAGTACATAAAAGTATTTTTTAAAATATAATGGAGGCAAACAAGCATAGATAGCATGTCTTATGATGATCTTTCCCAATATAACTACGTCTATTTTAATCTTATCATAATCCTTTATTTACTTTACAAGTTTTCAATACATACTATTGAAGCCTCGTAATAAACGTGATGTTTGTGAATGTGTGTGGATTATGGCTACTTCACTTATTCTCTTTATCTGCATCCTCGTACTGCTTCTGCACTTTCACTTCAACTTAAGCATGCACACGAGGGATAGAATGAATCAATTACAAAAAAAAAAATTTCGATTTTTAATATAACATCTAATCTACTTTATTTGAGAATATTAAGGAAACTGAATAAACTACTTTTATAATTATAACACATGTTACATATTATTTTATTATATATAATTTTATAACTCATATAAATTAGTTTGTAGAATAATATAATAAATATACATAAATATATAAGTAACAATTCGCAACTCATACAAACACACTGGGGAGGCATTATGGTTCAATTTTCTGTCCTTTGGCTCTATCTTCTTTCTCTTTATTCTTCATCTTACCTAACTTTTATTTCAATTTTCGAATTTGCCTGTGCTTGAAAATATTAAAATAATCACATAGTTTAATTCTTTAGAGTTTCTTGTTGTAAGTTCAGAGTTTAGAAAAAGGACATAGATCAACATATAAACCTGAGTAGGAGAAGTGATCATGATTCATGAAACGTTAGTGTATGTAGTCTGACATTATTTTCTATTCATGATAACACTCAAATTGTAGAACGAGGAAGCTACACACCACGTGAAGTGAGAAGCAAGATGGAAAAGAAAGGCCGAGGATTCTAAGAACTGGCCCATTTACCAACCAAAATTTGTTATTGACTAGGCCATATATGTATTTACAGAATATATATATACAAGCCCAAGCCCACATGTCATCCTACAAAATACAATTTTAATGAATTTAATACATTTAAGGCTAAAGAACCACACAAAAACCCCAACTTTTAGTTCAATTTCGTATGATCTCTCTAATCATTAATAGTTTTAAGGCAAATTAGACCTTAATGTTTTAAATTTTGACTCTCAATTTTACTGTCTACTGCATTTAAAACAGTTTTTGCTTAACAAAATTTCTAGTTATGTTACGTGACATTTAAGAGGTATATAACGCTTGTTGTTTGACAAGTAATTTTAATGATAAAATCCACTTCGTTAAGCAAATTTCGGCATAGAAAAAGGTGACGTTCTGTACTGGTCCAAGTTGTCGCGGCAAGCAATTGATAGTGTGCTGTAATGGAATGAAATGGTGGTGGTGGAAGATGGCATGGCCATTTATCATCCACTTTTAGTCAAGATACTTGATGATCATCACCATTAACCAAGTGAAATATTCTATTTAGGCCTTTTCTCACCCAAATTATCATAATAGATATAACTACTTGTAAATTATTCCATTAATATGAATTTATAACACCTAACTTAATTATAGTCATTTAATCAATTTATAATCATTTTTCTAATGTTTTTTAATAAGACACTTTTCTAATATTATAAGCCCAAGAATACGAATAAATCAAAACTTTTCTTTCAAAAAACTATATAAAACATCTTCTTTCGTACACTATGCTTCTAAAACAAATTGTAAAAATTATAAACTAATATTTAAAAATTCAAGTGGTTTATAAACCCATTAAATAACTAAGTTACATTATAATATATAAATTTATTTAATTATACCTTTGAAGATTAACTACTACAATAATTCAATTATTTCTACTTACATTTGAATATTTATTATAATTATAGAATTAAATAATGATGAGCCATTTCAATTGGTAGCATTTTTCATACGTATAACACAAGCTATCAATTTGTTACATATTAATTTTTCTAATTAACTAAAATATGAAAATCTATCTAATTCTGATATACATAAGTGCAACAAACATCTCGACTTTAATCTCCTATCCTATCAATATCTAATAAATACAGATCAAGTAAAGGTAAGAATCAAACTAAAAAGTAATTAGGAATTTCAGAAACTTGCGGCTAAGCAACGAGTTTTTTTTGTAGTGTTTATTAAATGACATTATATATAATAAAATAATTTTAAAATTGTAAATAGTAGAATCCCTTAACATCATTGACAGTTGTTGGTAGGGGTTGAGAGTCAAAATAAAAAAAATTGCGAGGGTCTTTTTTTGTGAAATGCTAGACTCTTATTATAGCTTTCAAATGTTAGAGAAGTTATATGTAACGAACTGCAACAATTCCAATGGATACTCACTAATAATTTAGCCCATGATTAATTGGCTTGATGGCAAAATACTTCAGTCATAAATTAACAATAAAGTGAAAACTGGAATTGTTATTAAATTGGTTAAGTAGTGGTTCAAGACTCAATAATCTACCTGTGGCTTAACACTTAAACCACGTCAATTCAATCTATTTAATAATATGATTTAACTAAAGTATGCAAAAAATTCACACAAAACCTTAAGAATTAATGTATTAAATAAAGAAAATATAAATTCATAGTAAAGGAGGAGGAGTAGCATAAGTTTAAATCCTTGTATATGTTGGAAAGGCTACCTCAATGTTTAACGTCTGATTAAATTCAGGTTCAATCATAAAAGAAACTTAGGAATACCTAAGACACACAACAATTACGACAGAGAATTATATTTTTAAATTCAAAACAACGACACAGTTAGAAAAAAAATATATACTATAAAATCCAATTGACAAAAAATATATACTATAAAATTCAATATACCTTGTCCATCAAAAACACTTGAGTAGATCCTATTCAGTACATTATTAGTTCACTAGTTAACCAATATATTGAATAACTCTAGTTAGGTTGAAAATTAACACGATATCAAAGAACCTTTATAGATATTAGCATAACGCACTACAAAGAATTATGGTGCTAGTCGCGCATAGATTGTTGCAGATGGGTGAAACGCGCAAAATGTATGTTTTCATGTTTTTTTTTTTCAAAAATAACAGGTCTTGTCACGCCCCGGGGTGCGACAAGGTAAAAGTGACACAATTTCTATTTGTCGCGCCCCGGGGAGTGACAACGTGATTTTTTTTAAAAAAAAACTTTTTCCTTTTGTCACTATGAGAGTTACATGTATGTCAAAAAGAATAACAACAAAGACGAGGCAAATAAATTTTACACGATTCTAAAAAAAAAACTGCTTCTTATCTTCATCCCAGTTATCATATTCAAAACCATCAAACAAGCCTAGATATGAAACCGAACTTAAATCAATATAATGTCTATCATTCCATGATGAAATTTTGTCCCCAACAGCATGATGCATCCCATTCAAGTTTGATAGCTCCTACAACTGCCCCTCCCCTTGAGGCAACACATTTAAATCAAAACAATCTTTATTATTTTATTCCACAACACATTGGCCAATCTTTATTATATTTTTGTTTCACGCAGTTTCTTTCTTCACTCTGCAAGTGTTATGATTTTTTAAAAAAAAAATATTGTCTCTCCACAGGGCGAGACACTAATATATTATAATAGATCATTTTGTCTCGCCCTGGGCAGAGACAAAATAATATATTATAATATATTTTTTGTCTCTCCCCAGGGCAAGACAAAGACTTATTATAATACTAGTATGTTATTTTTGTCTCTTCCTGGGGAGAGACAAAAATAATATACTATAATAAGTCTTTGTCTTGCGCAGGGTGTGATCACATATGTTAATATTTTTATATTACAATTATGTTGTCACGCCCCAGGGTGTGACAATGTAAAATATTTTTTTTTATGTTTTAACTCCCAAGGTTTTTGACAATATATTATTATATTTTTTTTCAAAATTTATCGTTAGTTAGGCCCCTAGATGCCACAAATCAATATATTATAATATATTAGTGTCTCACCCTAGAGCGAGACAACATAAAATATTTTACATTATATGTTCTCTCTCCCTTGGGCAAGACAATATAAAATATTTTTATATTATAGTATCTGTTGTCTCTCACCTGGGCGAGACTACATAACATATTTTTATATTATTATAGTATAGGTTGTCTCTCCACTTGGCGAGACAACATATTATAATTATTTTTTGAAAAACACTTAGTTAGGCAGGAATTTTAAATTTTCATATCTATATAAACTCATTCACTCACCAAAATAATCTCATTCCCTTCATTTCTTCTTCATCTCTTTCATAAGTCTAAAATTTCTCTCTAAATTCTATTGTTCTTTACATAAAGTTATCTTGTTAAGTTTTCCTCTCTATTTTCTTTTATTCACTTGTTCATTATTAGTAATGATTTGTGTTTGTTAATCTGTTACTATTGAAATAATTATTGTTTTCTTCTTGTAGACCACTATTTAACCTTTAGGATTAAATTTCTATATTTTCATCATTTGTAAGTTTAAATTTCTTTGCTTTATTTTCAATTATACTAGTCATTACATTATATTTATATTTTCAATTATATTAATCATACATTTAATTTCTATATCTACCTCTTTTTTAAATTCCCACAACACATTCATTCATCATCTTGTCTGCCTATCTTTATTTTTTTCTTCGTTCCAGTTTCTTTCCTAACACCCGCAGAGTGATTCACTCTGCATGTGTTATTTTTTTTTAAAAAAATAAATCAGTTTCTCACCATGGGGAGAGACAAAACAATATATTATAATGTATTGTTTTGTCTCTACCTAGAGTGAGACAATATTTTTTTATAATATATTACTTTGTCTCGCCTAGGGAGAGACAACATTTAAATATTTTTCTCACTCATGCACATTCAGTTGTCGCGGTTCAATATCATGTTGTCGCACCCCACAAATACATGACTAAACACCTTGTTTCATACGTTTATGTAGCGCAAAACATGTACGCGATGACTCCTATTTGTCTCACCCAGGGGTGTGACTAACCCCACTTTTAAGGCGCCACAAGCACCAATAATTCTTGTAGTGACTGGAATTCGTTGAACTAGAAAATAACGTGTACTTTCGATCAAGAAAAAAAAAAAAGAAAATAACGTGTACCAAATTCTATGAAAAAGATGGTAATCATATAATATTATCCCACATGTAATGTAATGTTCAAAAGTCAGACAGAATCATTTTGCTATTTCGTTCACATACCCTTCATTTTAATCATACAAGCATACGGAAGCAGATAAAGATGGAGGAACAACTCATATCTGAGATTTTAGTAATGAAATCTTTAAATAATAATTTAGCGAAAATCATGTATGCTTGAGAATCTATATATACATATACATACAAAAAGTAAAATATATTTAGGACTAGATTTCAATAATTAGTTCCTCTTCATTCCAAAAAAAACTTTGGGTACTATGAAATTCCCCAACTTTGAGAATTCTATTTTAGGTTTCGCAAATATATAGATGATTGCTTTGATGAACTTGAGTGAGCTATTAGTGTGAGTGCGAGATCAAAGAATTGAACAAATTCATTATATCTAATTTGGTCATAAAAGTTTGACAAAAGTCACACAACTAACATACATGATACATACATACATCCATGCATGCGCGCGCATAATAAGTGCCTGATATAAATCCAAATCTTTATCTATTAGGAAAAACATCTTGTGAAAGAATGCATATATTCCTTTTAACCCCTCACGAAATAATGCAAATTTCTACTACCCTTAGGCATTATTATTTTTGCATGTTAAATTGATGAAACTATAGAAACAAGATAAATAGTGTAGGCTGTGAGCTTCCAAAAAGTATATCACTTAAGATTTTCCTTTTTCTTATTATTATTATTATTATTATTATTATTATTATTATTATTATTATTATTATTATTATTATTATTATTATCAATCATCATCGTCATCATTCTTGTGGTCGTCTGGATCTGGGAGCCTTAGTTGATCTGTCACTCCCATCTTTGTCCCTACATAACATTATTTTAAATTATCACTTGCCCTATTATTTTTATCATCATCAATCAATGTGAATGGTATATAAAATTTTTTAATTTTAATGCTAGTATACACTACTCTAAAACCAGTTAATTCTCAATGTCAATATATGGGCAAGGGCCTCCAATTGTGATCTCTCCCCATTTCACCTCCACATTGAGATTAATAATGTAAATTTACCTATTATTTTGATCTAACATCTTTCCGAAAAATAAGATCTCACTAAATATATAGTTTCTATATTAATAAAAAAAAATATAGTTTCTATAATGTCATTGGATCAAAATAGATAGTAAATAGGTACTATTAAATATCAATGGAGACGAAATAGAGAGATATCACAATATAGATGCCCCTCACCTGTCAATATATAGTTGTACTTTCTTTTACGGCTGAAGCTCAAAAATTCACCAGTAATTAAACACGCGAATAATAATAATAATAGTAGTAGTAATAATAATAATAATAATATATCATAATCATATCAAATTAAAATAGATATATGAAAATTGGGTTATTTCATCAAAATTGACGTGTTTGGCACATCAATAACCACAAAACTAATTATTAATAAAAGCTAACAATTCTCAAATGTAAGTGCATTTTTGATGAGCTAACATGCTCTTTAATGAGGAAATCTTAACAATCAAATAGAGATCCCTAGTTAATTGAATGACTCATCTATATATTTTTTTGGTTAATAATCAGCGTCTAGTAATTCGGCGTCTATTGACAATCGACTAATCCGAATCTGAGGGGTAAAAGAGTTGCCCACATAGACAAGATTGTCTCCACCCCCAATGAGAGCGCTTCCCGGGATTTGAACATGCGTTCTCATCCTTACGGAGTTTGTAGCACACTTACCAGCTCAACCAACTATCTATTGGTTGAATGACTCATCTATTACACTAGTTCATCCGGTCATTTGGTAATATTACTAATAAAATCTATTCTGCAGGAAAACATATATGTCCAATTTATTTATGTATTTGAAAAAGAAACCTCATGTGTATTGTTTGTATTCTATTAATTGATGTGCATCTAACTATTGACGTATGAACTTTTTTGCATGTTTATTTAATCAAAGTCAAAAAATTTATCGAATAGTTTGAGAGATTTGAATGTTAAATATTGAATCATGTGTTGAATGGGTCGATCATATATGACCTCATATTTTATATATTTATATTTTTAAATAATTGCTCATTAAATTTAGTTAAATCAGTGGTGGATTGATTAGACGTAGGTTTTTGGAGCAAAAAAGTTTAAACATAGGTTTGTGAAAGTTAACTTTCTTGCTTTTACGAACTTCTTTTATACTCTTTACCCCTCATTATTAGAATGTCTCTCTAAACACCTTATTACAACTAACAAAAGATTATCAGAGGATTAATTTGTTAGGAAATACAACAATTCTTAAATTATCAAATCATTAAATTAGTACTATCATGGGTTGTATCCAATAAGTCATCAAAAGTGAGATTAGTAAGAAATTTAAATAGGAACTATCTGTTAAAAAACATTGATACCTCTTTTAACCTGTGTTTTTAGTTTCTTATGGTCAAATAAGAACAATCCGGAAAACATATGTATGTATAGCCTAAATATGGGTTAATGGCTTCTAATTGATTGAAACATTAATAGCCTCTCATGAGAGTAAAAGTAATGAAAAAAAACAAAATAGAAGCACATGGATATAGCAGATATATCCTGTCGATAAAAAGAAGAGTCGAAAAACCTGGCGGGTTGGCGTGAGTGGTAAGTACTCTCGTCCCTTAAGCAAGTGGTTGGAGGTTCGATCCCTAGCTCTTGCGAATGGAGTAAACTCACAGGCCAGCTGTCTACCCCCTATATGAACTTCAGAACAGCGAGGGATTAGTCTCACTTGACACGCGGGTGGGGATACCCTTGGGTAAACAAAAAAAAAAGAAGAGTCCAAAGGTACTGAACTTTGTCTCCTCCCAAAACATTTTATTCTCTTTACAGTGACAAATAACTACACATGTATGGAAGGCAAACAAAGGAAACCTAATCCAAATGAAGCACAAACAATAATTAAGCTTTAGTTTATACATCTCTGTCATCTTCAGAATCCCATAACCACCTATACGTATACCGGTATACAAATCACAATATATACAAAAACACGTCGGGGTTCAGAGAAGAAGAATGATAAGAAGAAGAAATTAAGGCTAGAAAGGGTGCTAGGTACACACATACATACATATAAATATATTAGTTAGTGAAGATTGGTGGGGATGATTTTGATGATAAGTCCAGGGAAAACATCATCAGGATCATTAATATGAGGGTTTCTCTCTATGATGAAAGGATCATTACACTTATGGCTGATGGAGTGAAGCGTCTCTCCTTCTCTAACGGTATAAATCTCATCGCAAGGCCTTTCAAACATCTTCCCTCTAACATCTCCGCCATAGCTTTCTTTCACACATCCCAATAATATCAAACACAGAAGCAGTACGCCAAAGAACCACGAACCTGCTGAACTATTTCTCTTGATTGGCTTCGTCATAGCTCTCAATTGTACTTCAAGCTCTTGAACCAATAACTGAAAAATGATATGAAGAAAGTGTTTATTTGAGGGGATATGTATATATACTATTGGATGAGGTGAGAGATGTATGTTGAGAGAGAGGAAGCTCATGTGTGTGCTTCATAATTTTTGGGACGGGTAGGTTAACAACAAAAGTCAGATTTGGGGAGCTCGGCTGCCCCATATTTTTCAGCAGTTCCCTTATATATATTTTTTGGTTTATACCATTGAATTCTACATTAAAAAAAAAGAATAACATTTTGATATATAATTATGGATAAAAAAATGTTATGTTTCTAGTTTGTTATGATTTTTCAAAGATTTGGGTATTGTGAGTAGAAAAAATACAGCCTTATTTTGTGGTATGTAATATTTTAAAAATCATAATAAATTAAAAACATATTCTTTTTTCACCCATAATATATCAAAATGTAACTATTTTAACATAGAATTTAAAGATATGAAAAAAGAAAAGGACAAAAATATATCAAAGCTGCCCAAAAACATGGGGCTGCCATGAGAAATAGAGAGGGGTTGCTGACACCCCCGAGAGAGAGAGTGGTCAAATTGGCGTTTGCGTTGGGGTAGAAGGATGGCGTTGACTAGTATATATTTGGGCCAACGAATTGAATTACAAACTTTGAAGACTTGAATTCTAATTGGAGGGGTCGATTAGTCGTGTTAATTAATGGGATTGACAATGATGAGAAGATCGAAATTTTCATACTTAATGGAAATTTCCGATTTTGGAGTAGCAATTAACGAGGTGGGGTAGAGGTAGTAAACACGTTTAATAGTACTGCACATAGCCAATGTTAATATGTCATCACCAAAAACATTTGAGAGCCCGAGAAAAACAATAAATTTTAGTAGAAGTAAAGAATTAGCCATAAATAGTTAAATACTAGAGGGAGCGAGTTATTAGTTTTTATTTATTGACACTGCTATAAAAGTCTATAACTCAATCTCTTGTGAATTTTGTAATATTCGGTTTCTAATATAAAAACTCAAAATTTAAATTGTTTTGATACAAATTTAATAGACAAACAAAATAGTCTCACTATTTAATGCAAGTTTTCCTATTTTGACCCTAATGAATTATTGTTCCTTTAATTAAGTTGGCTATTGGGAGGGGAGAGGGCGGGAAAAATACACTCTTGGGGAATGTAATAACTACATTATTTATCTCTCTTAATAGTATTATTATGATAAATAAACGCAAATTTGAAAAAACAAAATTAATTATAGACACTCAACTAGCTTTCAAATATTTTCTTAATAAGCTTATTTTGACAGCTGAGCTCTGGGAGTGTATGATTAGGCCAACTAAAATTCTTTAAACCGGATTACACTAATAAGCCCCCATTGTTTTTCCTCCCTCATCGTGTGCCTGGAACACCACTAGTACCATTTGAGTCCAAGTAGTAAGTCCAATGTGAGGAGCCCAACATGTGAACCTACAAGACTGCTGAAGGCCCAACATATACCAAGTAACTACTTACCTTGGGCCAAGAAATCCATTCAGCGGAGACTTGTCCACGAGAACAACCAAAGGGAAGATCATGAAATCCGTGAAGAGAGGAAACCGTTCCACATGAAGAAACAATATGAAGGAATAAGACTCCGATATGAAAAAGGATCTGATTACTACTCTTAATGAAAGCATTCAACACTTCCTGACTCGATGGCCCCAGTTGAAATAGCAATCGTTCAAACTGAATTTTGTCACTCGCTTTAACTCTCTTGTAATAATTGTTTAAATTTTGTTATACCTTTAATTATGGTATAAAATTATTTCTTGATGTTTAACATATTTGTGGGACGGAGTGATATGTCTTGGTAGACACTAAACACTCTCTTAAATCTTCTTAAATCTTGCTTAGTTATGTTGAATTTTTAACTCTTACGAGGTGATTGCTGATTTGTTTGTAAGTTGATCATTTAGTTGGATTAAGGATGACAACAATCATATTACCGCGAATCTTCATTGACTCAATTGATTATCTCAAGACGACTAAAGCAACTAAATAAATAACATTAAATAATTAATATATAAGTTTTTCAAACTAATTTGTCAAGTTTAAAAAATAGTACAAAATAGAAAGGAGATGGGTTATTGTGTTGTGTCCCATACCTCATGTCCTCTTTTAATTTAGGAGTTTATTTGTTTTTTTTTAAAAAAAATAAGAATTTGTATTTGTCAATTTGAAAAACATATACAAAGATCCTAAAATACAACCAACAAAAAAACTCTCCCTTTTAATTATATTTAATTTAGAATTTCTTCCCTTTCTCCCTTTTTATCTACAATGGTGTGAATCCACCTTTTTTTAATTCTTGAGTAGTTTGAATAGCAATATGAAGAAAGAAGAAATGAAAACATGAAAGGAAATATAATAAATCAAAACCATTTTTAAAATAATTAAAAAGAATAAATATCTAAATAAAAATGATATGAGTTCAATATTTTATCATATAAATTATATATTGTAGTATAAAAATAAAATTATTTGATCTTATAAAAAAAATATTTGATATATGATATATGATAAATTATATATATGTATATCGAATTCCAATATTTTGTATAAAAATACAAGGGAAAAAGACAAATAAAAAGTCCTCTAAATATATAAAAGGGCAGTCAAATCGCTTAATTTTCAAAAGGACAATCAAGGTCACATGCACTAAATTAACAACTGCAGTATTCCCATTAACCACATGCATATTTAACAACTGCATCATCCACAATTAACAAGTAACGTAGCATTAACCACAGTAACATTTTCATTAACGACAACAACATCCTCATTCTCATTAACAACTAGAACGTTGTTAATTTAGTGCTTGTGACTTTGATTGTCATTTTGAAAATTTAGTGACATTGATTGTTCTTTTACGTTCGTAGGACTTTATTTGTCTTTTTCCATCAAAATTTTCTCTGGACTATACCTTGTAATCAAATTCAATAAATTTCATTAACAAATTATTGGGTTAAAGATCATATTTGTCCCAAAATTTTTAGGCAGAATCAATTTTGCCATGTAATATTTTTTGTCAATTTTGCTTCTGAAGTATACAAAAGAATCAATTTTACCCCTTCATTCTACATATATATTGTCACCTCATCCTCCATGTCAAAGTTCATTCCACCTTATCAACTTCTCCATCCCTCACCGCCTCCAAATCTCAGTAAGCTTCCCATCTCACATCTTCCTCAACCCCTCCTCCATTCTCATCCATCACTTCCTTAATTCTCACAAATTTTCCTTTTTTTTCTTTTTCCCTCTTTTTTTTTTTTGGATCAGTGCAACAAGTTTAGCAAGAGATGGCCGATCGGTTAACTCGTATAGCTATCGTCAGCGATAGGTGTAAGCCTAAGAAGTGCTGTTACTAAAAATTGATTTTTTTCACTTATGCTTTATTATATTATGATTTGTTGATGTTATGGAAATTTGGGTGCTTCAATTGTCTGATTTGGTTATAAGGGTTCTTTGGGATGAAGCTAATGTTCATAGATTTTAATTTTAGAGGAGTTCAGATTGCGAAACAATGTATAAAGATGAGAACTTGTTTGTAAAGATGAGAGCCTGTTTCTTAGTATGATTTTTGTTTATCATCTGGGGTTATATTATGATTAATTATGTGTGTGCAGGTAGATTGTGTACTGAGGTCATTACTGAAAAATCTAAAATTGCATACCGAAGGTAGTGTGTGTATATATATATATGTGTGTGTGTGGAGAAAATTAAATGCAACAGAAACGAGTTTGGAGGCAGTAGCATTTATATAGTATGGAATTAAAGAGCAGGGGACGGGGCGAGGAGGGAGAGAGGGGTGGTGTAATGAGAGGCAGAGAGGGAGGGGAGGAGAGGAGGTGGTGGAGGGAGAGGGAGGGATAGATGGAGAAGATGATGAGGTAACTTTTGACATGGAGGATGGAGTGACAAAACATGTAGAATGTGAGGTAAAATTGATCCATTTTGTATATTTGAAGGATAAAATTGATAAAAAAAACTTTTGCAACTTGAATTCGTAGAAATTTGATAAATGAGGTAAAAAGTTCTCAATTAATGTTTATCTTACACTTTTTATCTTTCTTGAAATATCATAATACTACAATTGATTTCCCTTCCCATTCCTCCGATCCCCTCCCAATCTCTCATACGGCCACCCCAATAGACCCCAAGATTTTATGATTGATTCAGAATGTACCTACTAACGGTCCAACTCATGTAGTCTACAGAAGTAATTTCGTATGATCGTGCAAATCCCATTGGTGGCTGAAAAGAATCTTCCGTTTTATTAATTTTTTAAAAATTAGCATTCCCTTCACCTAAACGCGATGATCCCTTCTGGTAAAAAAACGCGATGATCCCACCACTATGGCACTATTGTGAAATGACTGAATGCCATTATTACTGAATGGTCAAACAAATTAATATTCTATCACATTGCAAAATAATTGTGAATCAACGAGAGTATGGAAATTTCACTCAGAGGGCCGCCTCTCTAGTTGGCTCTATCCTCTCTCCCCCTCCTCTCAAACTTTTTGGGTGGTGATGAGATCTATTCTCTTGTCGTCGTAAGAGTTTTTTCATCGGCGTCTCCTTCTCCGGTTCATGCCGGGGAAGGAGACGTCCGTCACTTATTCATTGGTCTGCTCTTATGCTTCTTTCATTTTCAAATAAATTGGTCTAGGAGTTTCGACGACAAGAAAAATTTCTTCTACCCAATCTTCATCTGATCTATTAGTTTTGTGGGTATATTTGTTTCTGTGAGATCTACTCATGGAGCTTCTTTGAAAACCAATTTGATTGGTTTATTGCCGATAAGAGGTGTGGATCCTTTAGATGGTTCTTTGAACAACCACTACTCAATGGCTTTTCTACCGGTGACGGTTCTTTTCTACCCACAAATTCTCATGAAGGAAATATGAAGAAGATGATAGGGTTTTTGCGACGGCGCGGCTCACTCCTGGCCTATCCATGTTTATCTTTTCATGTTTTCTATGTATTTTTTTTTGCAGACTTATTCTGTATTGTAATTTTCTAGTTTAATAAAATCTTTATACTTCTTAATAAAAAAACGAGAGTGTGGAAAAAATTTGGTCATTAAATTAGGAATTTGTGTTGCCAATTGTTTAACAATAGCTACTCTATGTTATTATGATTTCTGCCGTTAATCCACTGTTATTTTAGTGCCATATGAAATATAAACATGTAGTTAAGAGATCTTTTAATCATTTATCAACCAGAAATTCATTAAATTAAAAAGACATACAAAGTAATACAATTTTCGGCAAGAAATACAAATAACTACATTATAGCCATAAGCCCATAACTATGTAAGTATCAGTTTTTGTATCACACACACACACAACTATGTACTATCACTACAAAAAAAGGATAGATCTGCGGCGGGCATTTTCCCACCGTAGGGGCGGTTCTGACCGCCCCCACGGCGCTCCGGCGGAAATATTTACCGCTGGCAATTTTAACGAGGGAACGCTGCGTTGGAGCGGAACGATTTACGCTGTAGCTCCCTCGGAACCGCCGCTACGCGTTGGGGCGGACGTAGGGGCGGAACCACCCGCCGCCACAATTTTTTTCATGTGATTTTTTTTTAAAAAAATCAAATAGTGCCGGCGTATCAAACCGCCGGCATGCAGTTATATTTATTAAAAGAAATTTCTTCATGCGTACAATTTAATGATAATGACTTAAATTGAAGACCGAAAAAGGAATAACAACAAGGAAAAAAACAAAACAAACAAATGCAGCAAAAAATGATTTTATTGTAATATATATGAAATAAATATATACTAAACCATCAAGTAGAAAAAGATTATGTCCAAAATCCATAAGAGAAATTCTAACGAAAAAAAGAATAAGAGAAAATCTCTGAAAAATAAATAAGATATATTACGAAAACAAAATAATAAGAAATAAAAACAATCAGATATAATAAAATAAAAACGAAAAAATAAACAATACCTATACCGAAAGCAAGACAAACTTTCAGGCGCCATCATGTGTGCATCAACAATGAAAACAATAAGAAACACAAAAGGGAGAAAGTGAGAAAGAAGAGATTGTGCGCGCGGTAGAAATGGGGGGAGGTTATTTATAGGGAGAAATAACAACGTGGGGGCGGAAGCCGACCGCCTCCATGATTTTTGTAAGTAACAAAATACATGGGGGAGGTTGGCTTCCGCCCCCATGATTTTAAATAGTTTAAATGCATGGGGGCGGTTGGGTTCGCCCCCATGCTTTTAAATTATTATATTATATTATTATAAATACCTGGGGGCGGTTGGTATCCGCCCCATGGTTTGTTATTATTTTTTTAAAATTTTTTTATTCGCTTTGGGGCGGTCGACCGCCCCTACGTGACATTAAATGTGCACAGAACTCTGTGCGCCGTGGGGCGGGTGACCGCCCCAACGTGATTTTATTTTTTTTAACGTTTTTTTATTTGCGTTGGGGCGGTCGACCGCCCCTAAGCGACCGCTCCAATGAATTTTTTTTAGTATTTTTTGTGCTGTGTTGGGGCGGTGATTATTTTTGTGACCGCCGCAACGAATGCACAACAAAAAAAAAAAATTTCCTCGCAACTCGCCCTCGGATGGTTGAGACCGCCGGAACGCGTTTTCGCGGGGGCGATTTCTGGCGTTCCGCCGGGACGCGTGCGCGGCTAATCGCCGCTTCTTTTGTAGTGTATTGTATCATATAATAAAGGTGTTTTCAATTTGGGGATAGCTGCGATATTAATCCTTGATTAATCATACATATTTTAAATTCATTGAATTCCATTTTAAAAATAAAGGTGCTTTTCTATTAATTTAGAATCAAAGAATATAGTTATCAATTACTACTAATTCGTTGCATTTTGGCTAATGCTTGATAAGAAATAATTCACACTATATACTGAATTTAATCAAGAGAAACATTGCGCGAGTTAGTATGATTGATGCTAATAAGCTCATATTAAAATTAAATAATATAATTAGTGATTTGTGAATTGTTTATGATATGTCATCAGTTAGTTGACTTAAAATAATTTGAATTATTGTTGAGTTGTGATTTAATTTGTTATAATTTAGATGATGCAATTATATTATGTGAGTACTATGCAAGTATTTCTCAATAAACCAAATGTTCAAATAACTTATTATAGCTTGAATTAATCACCTAAATCTATTGGAAACAAATACAGAAATATTTTACCCCTGAACTAACTATCGAATTACTAATTATCCGTATTTTAAACCATGACGGCATGACATCCAACTCCCTCAACTATAATTCGACACTGTTCAATATCGGAAAGTTTTGACTCGCTTATGACTTAATATTGGGTCATCATATATGCAGCGAATAGTTATCAATGTTTTTTGGATCATCATATATACAGTGAATAGTTATCAATGATTTTTGGACCGTTATAAAGTGATCATGTCATTGATAGTATTTGATTACAAATTTTGTAACTGATGGAAAAATCATTTATTGAGATATTAACAAAATACATCCTTTTAAAATAGAGGCCTGAGTTTTGAGTTTCATTTTGTAAATGTTGGTATCTTGAATTCATATCCTTCACTCTTCCTCCTATAGAGATGGCCCAAAATTGCAGCAACAAGTCAGATGAGGTAGATCAGCCACAACCACACCCACACCCAATCAAAGAACAATTGCCTGGAGTTCAATATTGTATTAACAGTCCTCCTCCATGGCGTATTTACACATCTTCTTTCTTACTTTTTTTTCTCTCCTATTTGAATTTTTTTTTTTGTTAGGTTTAGTTTTGTGTATGGTCTTGTAAATGTG
Source organism: Mimosa pudica (assembly GCA_029929735.1). Classification (NCBI taxonomy): domain Eukaryota; kingdom Viridiplantae; phylum Streptophyta; class Magnoliopsida; order Fabales; family Fabaceae; genus Mimosa; species Mimosa pudica. The sequence goes on along the minus strand of JAKELP010000023.1, from coordinate 9,652,138 downwards.
TTATCATATAAGTTACGCTTGGGTTGGTTAAGTTTAGGCGTGTGTGTGCTGTTGCAACTTTCTTTTTTTCTTTTTTTGATCGAAATGTTGCTGCAACTTTATGTTCTGTTCCTGGGGACCGAAACTTGTTTTATAAATCAAGAATTTATTCATTACTTTATTTTTATTTGTAAAAAGCTCTATAGATGTAAATACTGAAAAAATAACATGCTAATTGAAGGAAGTACATTCCACTACTCATGAATACTCTGTATAACTTGAGCACATGCTTCATAGTGAGTCCCAACTTTTAGTCCTACTGTTACCACTGCTAGATTATGCCCATTTTCATTCGTTCATCCATTAATTATTCAATTTAATTCCTCTTCTTAAATATCACAAACTTATATGATAACATGTCCTAAGAGCTGCTTGGTGTTTGATATGGATCTGCTTGGTTACTATGTCATGTTTATTATTTTGGGTGTTTCATAATAAGCGAACAGCATATGGAATGATTTGATGATGCGTAGCTGAATGATATTTAGACTATATATGGAACTATTGTGAGATGTTTAATATTTTTGGATTACTAATGCAACGGGGATTACTAATGGAACTGGTCATGTTTTGGATGTTAGTATTATTTCAATTCAAATATTTAGAAGAGATTTTCCATTATATTTCACAAGTTCGATTTTATAATAATACCCATAAAACAATTACAAGTTGTTTCCATAAATTTTGCACCAATTTTGTTATAATGATATCAACCATTTATTTATTCATAGCTTCATTTAAGAAATAATAAAATAAAATTAAGAGAAAAGGTTATAATTGTCAACTTATAAATTTATTTATTCATAGCTTCACAAGTTTGTTTTTGTAAAGTGTTTCTATTGCACTCCTAATTTATTTTGTTAACGAAATATTTTTAACAATAAATAATATAAAAGATATACCATAAAATAAGAATATAAGAGAAAAGGTTATAATTGTCAACTTATAAATTTCTCCCACCCCTCCCCCTATCTAAACCAAATAAAAAAATTAAACCTACCCTCCCCTTGATTGAACCAAACAAGGTCGTTTAATATGGGCCTGAGGTCTTAGTTAGAATCAGTCTCTTTGCATAAAGTAGGGGTATCTCAACACCCTCATTAAGTGGGAACTAGAACTCGGTTGACTTTTTTTATTGGATCATTAAAATAAATATTGCAGATTCATTGATATAGTATCATTATTTGTATTTTTTTTAATTTGAGCATTTCATCTCTATGCAGTTGAAGCTGTGGTTTTGGGTTTCCAGCATTATTTCCTTACTCTTGGTTTGACAGTTCTCATTCCAACCATACTTGTTCCTCAAATGGGTGGTAGTGATGTGAGCACTTGTTCTTTTTTGCCCATTTTGCCCAAATAATGTGTCATCACTTGTTGACTGAATTTTTTTGTTCTAATAGGCAGAGAAGGTCAGGGTGATACAGAATCTATTGTTTGTTTCTGGACTTAGCACGATTTTACAATCTTTGTTTGGAACACGTCTTCCAACTGTAGTAGTTGGTTCATACACTTACTTGATACCCACAATCTCAATTATCAAGAACAACAGATATAGTACTTATGAAGATCCATATGAGGTTAGCTTGAGTTTGAAAAATTTTCCCACTTTTCTTTTATGTAATCAGATATAGTACTTATGAAGATCCATATGAGGTTAGTAATGTGTTGGTTTTCTTAGAGGTTCACTCAAACTATTAGAGGAATACAAGGTGCCTTGATCATTAGTGCATGCTTCCAAATGATCTTAGGATTTATGGGCTTTTGGAGAAACACTGTCTGGTAATGAAGTAATCTAAATTCCAACAAATTCATTCTATTAATTATTATTTGGGTTTGGTGTCGTCTCATCTATTTGTTTTTACTGTTATAGGTTCCTGAGCCCACTTTCTATCGTTCCTTATGTAACTTTCACTGGACTTGGTCTATATGTTCTTGGTTTTCCAATGGTAAATGTTTACACATTTTCTATTTATTTCACTTCTCCGTGTAGTAATCTGCAGTGTTGCCACTTTGTTTTTTTTAATATTTATTTCCTCTCCTCTTCTGTAGCTGGCAAAATGTGTGGAAATTGGACTTCCAGCACTAATTGTTGTGATTTTCATCTCTCAGGCGAGTTGTTCATTTTGCACCAGAAATAGTCAATATATTTTCTTTTTCCATTTTGAGGAGGGATGGATTATATAGGTTTAGTTTGTTTTGTATAATACAAATAAGATATACTTCAAAAAATTTAAAATGCAGTTAATTGATTCTACAAATTTTACATTTCTATTTAATTATTGATACATGTTTAAAACATGAATAGGAGCAGGGAATAAGTTTCAAAATGACTAGTTATAATTCTTACTATAAGTTTCAAAGAAAAAACAACATCATATGCATACATTCAATGACTAAGACTAAATAATTGCACATGTGTCATCCATGAAGTTCACTGCATGTAGTAGGAAATTGAGACGTAAATTTATGTTTTTTTTATCAGCAAACACGTAAACTTATGTTATAAAAAAATTACTGGTCTATTCTTTTGCAGTATCTTAATCGTTACTTGGCTATTGAGAGGCCAATATGTGATAGATATGCAGTGTTGTTCTCGGCTGCAATTGTATGGTTATATGCACAACTTTTAACTTCAAGCACTGTGTACAATCACAAGCCTGAAGTTACGCAGACTAGTTGCCGCACTGATCGTGCTGGTATTATTACTGCAGCTCCATGGTAATATTTTGTTCACTGATTTATGACTTTTCAAAAATTTCAAGTCATTAATCTGCAAGTTTGAATGATACTGCATGTATGTATTTTTGTTTTGACCAAGGATATATATTCCTTACCCATTCCAATGGGGGAGCCCCACTTTCCATGCAGGGGAAGCTTTTGCAATGATGGCTGCTTCATTTGTCTCTCTATTTGAGGTAACTGTCTCAAATATTCATATTTTTCTATGTCACTTAATTAGATCCTCATTTTAAGTTTCCTTCAGAATTTAAATTAAATTTACTTTGTTTGGCAGTCAACAGGTACCTTCTATGCTGCAGCAAGATATGGAAGTGCCACTCCTGTGCCACCTTCTGTTATTGGTCGTGGAGTGGGATGGATGGTTTGTAGTTTGTATATTTTGTTTAACCCTCAAGTTTATTGTCATTTTGGTTCAAACAAGATATTTTGGCCCTTCAAGTTTTTCAACAAAACATTGATCACTATGATTGAACATAATTTGATCATTTTGAACTTAGAATGACCAAAACTACGGGCTTGAACTTGTGGGACGAAAGAAGATATCAACCCCAATTTTTTTTTTATATTTTTTCTCTGAAATTGTATTGTAACATTAGACCCCTTATATTTTTTTTTTCAAAAAAAACCCCCTTATGTGTTGTGTTTTGCTATTTTGGTCTCAGGGAGTGAGCGTCATGCTCAATGGAATGTTTGGTTCTGTAACTGGGAGTGCAGTATCAGTGTATGCTTCTCATGGAATCCATGATTTAGGCCAAAGTTTCTACCATTAACCTTTGTTAAGAACTGAATATGCAATGTCTATCGTTAACAAAAACTAATAATCACCACTTTGTTATAATTTTCCCTTTCCTTTCAGGGAAAATGCTGGTTTATTAGCTTTGACTAGGGTGGGAAGTAGAAGAGTTATTCAAATATCTGCTGGCTTCATGATTTTCTTTTCAATATTTGGTATACTAGCTAGTCTTTTCTCCTTCACTTCAAGTTTCTTGTCATTTTCATTATCAAATTTGAGCCATTCTTCATTCACTCTTAATAGCATCACTCATTTAAATAACAATAAGCACAACAAATTATATTCTGTTCTAAGCTCTATATATGTTCCATTTCATTCTGTATAATTTTTTCAAATGACTGGTATAATCGGATTACCCCTAATTATGCATATCTCATATGTGTGATGTTTTTTGTTGAGCAGGTAAATTTGGAGCTGTGTTTGCTTCTATTCCTCTACCAATCATGGCTGCATTTTACTGTGTATTCTTTGGTTATGTTTGTAAGTAACTGTCTGTGTGTCCCACTCATCTCTACATTCGTTACAGTTCATGTTGAACTTAACATAAATCTTATTAATTAATTATAACTCTGGCACATGCAGCTTCTGCTGGTCTTGGTTTCCTTCAGTTCTGTAATCTGAATAGTTTCCGAACCAAATTTGTGTTGGGATTGTCATTCTTCCTGGGGATCTCCATACCACAATACTTCCGGGAATATTATCATGGAAAACATGAACATGCAGATTCTAGATGGGTGAGAAATCTTCTAGTGTATTTGTAGGAAAATTTGTTTAAACACATTTATCTGAATTAATGTTTGCTAAGATGACTTGCATCCTAATTTTATAAATTGAAGTTAATGTTACTGTGATTTTTTATTTTCAAATTTCACTACAAAAGAAGTGGTGATTAGCGGCGCACGCGTCCCCGTGGAAGGGTGAAAACCGCCCCCGAGGATATGCTTTCCGGCGGAGACCAGCATCCGCGGCCACGTTGCGAGGCAAATGGGTTTTTATTTTTTTTCCTTGCGTCGCCTTGGTCACGTCGCCGCGGTCAAGTAAAAAAAGGCGAACAAAAAAAAGAAAAAGGCCATTTGCTTAACGTTGAGGCTGGTAACCGCCCCTAACAAAGCAAAAAAAATAAAAAAATAAATTATCCTGGGGGCGGTCAACCGCCCCCACAAAAACATAACACAAAAAAAAAAAATAAACTATCTAGGAGCGGTTACCCACCCCCACGTGGCGCCGAATCTCGTGAGCATTAAATGCTCCTGGGGGCGGTCAACCGCCCCCAAAAAACGAAAAAAAATAAAAAATATTAAATAAACGTGGGAGCGGTCAACCGCCCCCACAAAAACCCAAAAAAAAAACAAATTATCAATACACGTGGGAGCGGGTGACGGCTCCCACGCTGCGCATTTAAATGCGCCATTTAATGAATGTGGGAGCTGTTGACCGCTCCCACGCGGCGCATTTAAATGCGCCCATTTAATGAACGTGGGAGCGGTTGACCGCTCCCACGTGGGACGGTTCATTAAATGAGCTTGGGGGCGGTTGGACTGCCCCCACGCTTGACAGATTCTACCACTATATAAACCTTGCGCCGCTCCCATTTTCCACGCAAATACGAAACTGTAGGGCCCACCGAAAAAATCCGTACTTTTCCACATATATATTCGCCTTTCTGACATGACTGATCCGGGGAAGCGTGTAGTCAGTGCAAGCGAGGAGGAGCAGCGACAAGAGACAGAAGAGGACGCGGATTGGCCGGACAGATTGGCACATACTTTTGGTACTAACTTATTTGATGATGATGTACCTCTTGCACATGGTGCGCAGATTGAGCATGGGGGGGAAGAGATTGTGATTCCAGGCACCGGCGGTTTAAGGGTGCCTGCTGTTAGTAGCGATCTTGTAGAAGAAATATTGATGCAGATGTTGTACACTGATGATGGGAGGTTAGTCACGGGAGAGGAGACGGAGAGGCCGGAGGAGCCTCAAGAGGATAGACATGATGATGAGGTGGGGGAAGAGCAGGGGGGCGGTGGGGGCGGTGAGGGTGGGGGAGGAACCCCAGGTGCTCCAGTGCAGCCTGTAGTACAGTTTCGACGAGGGAGGAGATCGTCAAGTAGCGGTCGTTTGGTGACAGTGAGAAGTAAGTAGTATTTTGATTATATATATGTTAAATAAAGTAAAGTATATAGTTTATTGATTATATATTTAATTAATGTTTACTTTTATTGTTTACTTTTATAATTATTATTATTATTATTATTATTATATAGCTATTTATTTAGTAGCCTATTTAATGTTTATTTTATTATATCTTTATTACATTTATTGTATTGTTAAAAATATAGATACCGCTGGGGACGTATTTCAAAAACATAGATATATATAAATTAAAGCCAACATTATTGATAATAACAGTGAGAAGTAAGTAGTATTTTGATTATATATATGTTAAATAAAGTAAAGTATATAGTTTATTGATTATATATTTAATTAATGTTTACTTTTATTGTTTACTTTTATAATTATTATTATTATTATTATTATTATTATTATTATTATATAGCTATTTATTTAGTAGCCTATTTAATGTTTATTTTATTATATCTTTATTACATTTATTGTATTGTTAAAAATATAGATACCACTGGGGACGTATTTCAAAAACATAGATATATATAAATTAAAGCCAACATTATTGATAATAATGAATTAATCGAAAACAAAGTTATACCCGGATATAATGGCTTGTCGGTTTCGGTCATCAATTCAAAGAAATCTTTAGCGGCCTCATTTCTTAAGTACTCTGCCACTGGTCCTTCAACTCCCTCATCTTCGTCTCCGTCGTCAATGGTTTCTTGAACACCGAAAGCTTCCAACAAATTGTTGTTCACCATAGGATTTGCTTGAACTACCACGTTGTGACTGTTTCCGCCGACCTGCATTCCCACCTGAGAGCTCGAACCAACTTCTAAAACTCCGACATTCTCGTAATTCTCCCCTTCGCCATGAAACGTCCATCTTACATAATATCGGGGGAACGGCTTCTGTAGACAGTGATTAAACACCTCCTCCCTTGTCTGCCAGCTACGAAACTTACACTTTTGACATGGACAACAAATTTTTCCCTCAACACTAGACCGCCTGAACGCAAAATCTAAAAAGTAATTGAGACCCGAAATGTATTCGGGCGTCGAACGAGGTAAGGTGATCCACGATTTATCCAACATCGAGACAGTACAGATGAGAATGAAGAAGAAGCAAATTTACTGAATTGAGGTGCAACTAACAACTTACCCATATGCTCTTTTATACTGTAAAGATACGCAGTATAAAACACGTTTTACAGAGCATGGGGGCGGGTCCACCGCCCCCACACTCTTCAATTATTATTTAAATTAAATGAAACTCTGAGGGCGGTCGAACCGCCCCCACACTCTTCAATTATTAAAATATTTTGGGGGCGGATAACCCGCCCCCACTCACTTAAATTAAATGAAACTCTGGGGGCGGTCGAACCGCCCCCACACTCTTCAATTATTAAAATATTGTGGGGGCGGATAACCCGCCCTCACTCATTTAAATTAAATGAAACTCTGGGGGCGGGCCAACCGCCCCCACGCATTAAAATTGTTGTTTAGATTATTGGGACTCTAGGGGCGGGCCAACCGCCCCCAAGCATTTGAAACCGACAGCCCCCACGCTGTTATCTCTCCCTATAAATACCCTTCCCTCCATTTCAAGCGCGCTCAAATCTCAAGTGTGGTATTGGTTATTTTTGTTAGAGTATTTTTGGTTTTTCGTTTTTATTAGATTTTATGTTATTGGTTATTTTTCTTATTTTTTTGTTTTCCTGATATGTGTAAATTTTTTATAACAATTTTTCTCTTATAATATAATGCATTTTGGATATGTTTTGTTTTGATGTTTAAATTGGCTATTAAATTTCATATATATTGTTTTTAAATTTCAAATATATTACCTAAATTACATTTTTGATAATATTGTATATTTTCTTGTTTTTGTTATTATTTTTATCCCAATAAATTATCATGTTAAACTGTACTCCTGGAGCACAGTTTTTTTAAAAAAATTTAGCAACCCGCCGGCGGTCACGTACGCCGGAACGGGTTGTTTTTTTTTTTTAAAAAAATGCTTAGCTGCGGTCGCCACCGCCGACGCGACGCCATGGCATTACGAAAATAATCAAAAATCGACAATCGCATGGGGGCGGGTGGCACCGCCCCCGCGTAGCGGCGTATACGACCGCTCCTACGCCCGTGGCAACAAGGTATTAAAATATTAAACTTAGCGGCGTATGTCCCCGCCCCTACGTCCGCGCCTACGCGTGCCGGCGGTTCGGAGGAGCTACAGCGGAACGTTTACCGCCCCCAAGCGGCGTCCCCACGATAAATTCGCCCGCGTACAGCGCGCCCGCCGTAGCGCGTTGGGGGCGGTCAGGACCGCTGGGACGGGGTGAAAAACCCCGCAGCAAATCGGCCCGTTTTTTGTAGTGTTTCATGGGCTATATTTTTGTCAACTAACTTTTGAGACTTTCTTTTAGTGCCTAATCCAAACATTTACCTTTGTTTATGTGAATGAATGTGTGTGCAGTTGAATGATATAGTGACGGTTATATTCATGTCACATTCAACTGTGGCTGCCATGGTTGCTTTCATTTTGGACATCACACTTTCGAGGGAAAATGATGCAGCCAGGAATGACAGTGGCTTGCAGTGGTGGGAGAAGTTCAGCTTATACACCTCTGATGTCAGGAATAATGAATTTTATGCTCTTCCTTACAGACTTGATGAGCTTTTCCCATCTGTTTGAATTTTGTTCATCATTAATGCATATTGATATTATTACTATCTAAACATTTTTTTTTACAAAAAGAACCATTCGGATAGATATGCCTGAACCCTTTGAACCCTCAATATTGCCCCACATTTATTTGTCCCTTTTGTGTTTTGTTTGTGAAGATTCTGATGTACTTTGCATTTTCCATTTATTCCTCAAAAGTCCTATGTATCTCCAAATTTTATCTCCCATTGATTTTTAGTACTAACTGTTAGAATCTTAAGTTTTGATGAAGACTAAAATATGAAAGAACAAGTTAAACACTTAGAAAAAAATTAGGTTAATATAGAACCACAAGTAAGAGTACAACCAGATGTGGATTTACTTCCGGATGGACTAGGACTAGCGCTCGCGGATGAATGACTCATCCCCCAGCGGAAGCAAGTAATACACTAAGTCATAACTCAGTCTAGGAACATTAGGAGTATAAAATCCTTGAGACTAAGTTAGGACACAACCGGATGCAGGAATGCTTCCGGATGCTTAGTGACTAGCGCTGCCTATTGGATTAGGCAACACCGAGCGTCAGTGAATATAACACTAAGTCATAACTCAGTCTAGGAACATTAGGAGCATAAAATCCTTGAGACTAAGTTAGGACCCAACCGGATGCAGGAATGCTTCCGGATGCTTAGTGACTAGCGCTGCCTATTGGATTAGGCAACACCGAGCGCCAGTGAATATAACTCTAAGTCATAACTAAAGTCTAGTAGGAGTACTTCCGGATGTGGAATTGCTTCCGGAAGTAAGAGAGCTTCCTTAGACATAATGAACTCTCACTGCATGTGACTATGTGTTAATATTGCTAGAATAACGTTCAAGTGCAGCACTGAGTGATGTTGCTTCCGGATGTGGAATTGCTTCCGGTAGCAATCAGAATGTCAGAACGTACAGCAGTGCAGTGTCAGAGTGCTTTTTGGCAGAGCAGAGTTGTCAGAGTTGCTTTTCAGAGATAAAGCAAAGTCAACCCTGCTGAGTATTAATGGAGCATTAATGAGCAACGGTAACAAGGGAATAACAACTATATTCCAACGACATTGTTACCTACCAAGAGAGAGAATACTTGAAGACACTATATAAAGAAGCTCATCTTCATTTATGAAGATAACTTGGAGAAATCACAGAAATCTAGAGAGAGAAACTGAGAATACTCTTCAAGCATTCAGAGCTGCCCAGAAAAGCAAGAAAGCACTTAATACATTGAGAGTTCTTTTCATCTGCTCATCTTGTACTCTTTGTAGTTAAGTCTCTTCATTTATTAAGAGCATTCATTGTACCTAAGTGTGTAACATCATCTGTTCTTAGAGAGAACTAAGTTTAGAAAATCCTTTATTAGAAAGGTTGAACCCTTACAGGTTGTAAGGGGGAGTGAGTCTGTAAGGTTGCAAGTGAACCTAGTGTAAAACTTGTGGTTGTAAGGTTGCAAGTGATCCCGTGCTAAAACTTGCGGTTGTAAAGGTTCCAGGTGAACCCGTTTGTAAAACCTGGGGTTAGTGGAACTCAATCTAGGAGATTGAGAACTGGACGTAGGTCAAGAGTTAGACCGAACCAGTATAAAACCTTGTGTGTTTTTATTGTCTGTTTTTATTTGGTAGCACAATTCACCCCCCCTCTTGTGCATCCTCACTTTCATTTGGTATCAGAGCGAGGTCTTTCTGACTTGATTCCAACGAATCTAGAAAGAGAAGATTCAGTGATGGATGCAGATCATCATTCCTTGCCCGATGTTGCCATTCAGCCAAACAAGCCTCCTGGCTTTGATGGCTACAACTATCCCTTCTGAAAGTTCAGATTGGAGACCTACATCAAGTCCAACGACATTCGCCTCTGGGATGTGATTGAGCATGGTGACCACGTCCCTCTAGATGATGAAGGTTTTGCGAAGGCTCGATCCAGATTCACCAATGAAGACTATGCTCTAGTGGAGCTGAACTACAGGGCCATGCACTACATTCAATGCGCCCTTAGTCATAAGGAGTTCCACAGGATCAGCCATCACAAAACAGCAAAGGAGATGTGGGAGGCTCTTGAGGCTGCTCATTCCGGAACCAAGGGAGTGAAGTCCAGATGCGTCGAGATGCTGGTTGAGGAGTTTCACAAATTTGCTATGCTTAGTCCAACTGAGCCAATCAGAGAGCTGGAGCTTAGATTCACCCATCTTATTAACAAGTAAGCAAGATTCTCAAAGTGTTAAAGGGTGACTGGATCACCAAAGTTACCATCCTGCAGGAAGTCCAGGGAGAATCAACCAGCTCTATCACTACCTTGTTTGGTTCTTTGGCTGAGTATGAACCAACCCTGTTGGCTCAGAGAGCTCCTCAAGCTACTACTAAAGCAAAGAACCTTGCTCTTATTGCTCCCAGCAAGGACAAGAATGATGATGATGATGATGATGATGATGATGAGGATGATGAGGAGGAAATAGATGAAGAGGAAATGACTATGATGGTAAGAAAATTCAGAAAGTTCTTCAGAAAGAAATGAGACTTTCAGAAAGGAGAGTCTAGCCACAAGAAAAATTATAAGAAGGAAAGGGTTCCTGTGTGTTTCGAGTGTAAGAAGCCTAGTCATTTCAAGGCTGAGTGCCCAAGCCTTCAGAGAGCCAAAGGGAAGGACAAGAGGAAAGTCTTTGTATTCTCAATCTGGGTGAATAGTTCTGATGAGGAAGCTAGTGATGAGGAAGAGGTTGCTAACCTCTGTCTTGTTGCTAGAGAAGATGGAGAGGAGGCATCCTCAGACTTCGACTCCATCCATGGCGATGAGGTAACACTTCCTGAACTCCAAGAAGCCTATAATGATGTTTATAGAGAATTTTTTCGCATATGTAAGGCTTATAAAGTGTTGAGAATTAAAAAGGAATCACTTGAGTCCAAGGTGGGCTCACTAAGTGAAGAGATAGCGGAAGCTAAAAAGCTTCCGGTAGCAGATGGCACGGGAGATCCCCAAGCGGAACCCTCAACATCAGAGAGCTGCCCTAATTGCAGCAATATCTCTACTGAAAGGGATAAATTGCAAAATGCCCTGCAAAAGTTCACTAATGGATCTGAAATGTTAAATATTATTTTAATGAATCAGAGGGCATATAGGGATAAGACTGGATTAGGCTATAAGCCTAAAGGGAAAAAGTGGGTGGAACCAAAAGTGAAACCTTACTTAAAATTTTTCCATAAAGCCACTGATCACAGCTCCACACCTTTTAGCTTTTGCAATTATTGTAACAGGAAGGGATACTCCACGTCCACCTGCAATGCTAGGAAGCATGGAGCTAATAGCTTTTATAAGTGGGTTCCAAAAGGAACCAAGACAACAAAGGATCCTCCTCCAAGAAAAGAAACTAAGGGAGGACAAGGATCCAGAACTTGGAAACACTTCCCAAGGGAAGTCCAAAAGCCTAGAGCCCACACTAGGCCAGAGGCGCAGGTTAATCACAAGCCCAAGGTCAAGATCAACACTGGACCAAGGGTTATGGAAACTAATGATAGAGGACCCAATAAAGGTTGGATACCTAAGCTTGTCTAATCCTTGCAGGTCTGTCTCAAGGCATCCAATAATATAAAATGGTACATTGATAGCGGATGCTCGAGACATATGACTGGTGACCGAGACAAATTCAAATCCTTGGTGATCAAAGATGGAGCCAAAGTAAGCTTTGGAGGAAATCAAAGCGGAAAGATCACTGGGGTTGGAGTAGTTGGACCTGTCAAAGATGTCTATCTGGTGGATGGTCTCTGTCACAACCTGCTGAGTGTGAGCCAGAGCACTGACAAAGGAAATTGGGTAATTTTTTATTCACATGAGTGCATGATAATAGACAAGCATAATCTAAATCTAGACAAGGCCAATCTAAAATGCAAACTTAAGGCAAGTAGGAATGGAAACCTATACACCCTAGATTTATGTCAACAACTAGATGAAAAATGTTTAATATCTAGTGATGAAAATAGTTGGCTTTGGCATAAACGGCTAGCACATGTTAACTTCACACAACTTGATATGCTTATTAAGAAAGAGCTAGCTATAGGGATTCCATCCTTTAAAGTTAAGCATGATTATATTTGTGAATCCTACCAACGAGGAAAGCAAACAAAGTCCTCGTTTAAAACCAAGAAGAGAGTCTCCACCAGCAGGCCCTTGGAACTAATCCACATGGATTTGGTTGGGCCAGCAAGAGTGAAGAGCTTGGGTGGAAACCTATATGCTCTAATTGTGGTGGATGACTATTCTAGGTTCACTTGGACAATGTTTCTTGCCTCCAAGCAAGATGCTTTTGATGCTTTTGTTGTCCTCACTAAGAAAGTGCAGAACGAGAGAGATCTCAAGATAGCAGCCATAAGGACAGATCATGGAGGAGAGTTTGAGAACCACAACTTCTCAGAGCTGTGTGAGGAGAATGACATTGATCACAATTTCTCAGCTCCCAGAACTCCTCAGCAGAATGGCGTGGTTGAGAGAAAGAACAGGGTTCTGATTGAGATGGCCAGGAGAGAAAGAGGTTCTCAGGTGTTCTGGGCGGACGCTATGAGCACTGCTTGCTACATTTCTAATAGAGCCTATGTTCGCAAGGGCTTGGACAAGACTCCCTATGAGCTGTACAAAGGTAGAAAGCCCAATATCAGCCACCTCAGAATCTTTGGATCAAAATGCTATGTGCATAACAATGGAAAGGTAAATCTGGGTAAGTTTGATCCAAAAGCTGATATAGGTATTTTCATAGGGTATTCCCTTAGGAGTAAGGCTTATAGAGTATACAACATGAGGACTAGAACTGTAGAAGAATCAATGCATGTTGTATTTGATGAAAATCCTACATGGGAACAATCCACAGAAGATGATGGGATACTAAACTTTCCAAAACCACTATCATCTTCACCACCAAAAGAAACACCAGCAAGCAATCCCAAGGAAGAAGATGAACCCAGTGATGAACCTAGAGTGCAGACGGTGCCTGATGAGGTACAGTTGCCAGCAGTTAGGAGACATCACAGGGATCATCCTCTTGATCAAGTGCTTGGTGATGTTTCTTCTGGTGTCAGAACCAGAAGACAAGTTCAAAATGAAGTTGAGTTTGGAGCCTTCTTGTCACAAATTGAACCAACTTCAGTTGAACAAGCTCTTGAGGACTGTGATTGGATTATTGTTATGCAGGAAGAGCTTAACCAGTTTGAAAGAAGCCAAGTTTGGAAGCTAGTCCCAAGACCGTCTCATCAATCCATAGTTGGGACCAAATGGGTCTTTAAGAATAAGCTGGATGAGACTGGTCAAATAACAAGGAACAAAGCCAGATTGGTAGCCAAAGGATATAACCAAGAAGAAGGAATAGACTATGAAGAAACTTTTGCTCCAGTTGCAAGACTTGAAGCAATAAGTATTCTTTTAGCCTTTGCATCCATGAAAGATTTCAAATTATATCAAATGGATGTGAAGAGTGCATTTCTTAATGGTTATATTAAAGAAGAGGTTTATGTTGAGCAACCTCCTGGCTTTGAAGACCATAAGCACCCTAAACATGTGTATAGACTAAAGAAAGCATTGTATGGCCTGAAACAAGCTCCTCGAGCTTGGTATGAGAGACTCAGCAGCTTTTTGCTGGGGAAGAGTTTCTCTAGAGGAAAATTAGATAATACACTGTTTATTTTGCATAAGGATAGAAACATGCTAGTTGTCCATATTTACGTTGACGATATCATTTTTGGGGCAACTAATGAAAAACTCTGTGAAGAGTTTTCTAAGACTATGCAGGGGGAATTTGAGATGTCAATGATGGGAGAACTAACGTTCTTCCTTGGCCTGCAAATCAAGCAAAAGAAGGATGACATCTTCATCTCCCAAACTAAGTATTGCAGAGAGCTCCTCAAGAAGTTTGAGATGGATGAGTGCAAGGAGTATGATACTCCCATGAGCACCACTGCCGCACTCGATGCTGATGTAAAGGGAAGTTCTGTCAGCCTGCCAATGTATCGAGGAATGATAGGTTCCCTGCTGTACTTAACGGCTAGTAGGCCTGACATTCAATTTAGTGTAGGCATGTGTGCTAGATTTCAAGTCAACCCCAAGGAATCACATCTAACATGTGTTAAGCGTATATTAAGATACCTTGAGGGGACTCAAGAACTTGGTCTCTGGTATCCTAGAGGTAACCAAGAGTTCTTGTGGGCTTATTCTGATGCTGACCATGCAGGTTATAAGACTGATAGAAAGAGCACCAGTGGACAATGTGCCTTTCTTGGTGGTTGTCTGGTCTCTTGGGCTAGCAAGAAGCAAACCTGCGTGTCACTCTCATCCACAGAGGCAGAGTATATTGCTGCTGCAAGCTGTTGTGCACAAGTGCTGTGGCTAAAGAATCAACTGAGGGATCTTGGCCTGGAGTTTCCTGAGGCTCCCATCCTCTGTGATAACACAAGCACCATCAGCCTTGCCAAGAATCCTGTTCAGCACACAAGAACAAAGCACATTGACGTCAGACATCACTTCATCAGAGATCATGTTCAAAAGAAGGATGTCAAGGTGCAGTTTGTTCCCACTCAGCATCAGCTTGCAGATATCTTCACCAAGCCTCTGGGGATAGATCAATTTTCTTTCATTAGAGGAGATTTGGGAATGGTAAACCCAAATGAAGTTTAATCTTCAAAATAAACCTGTGCTTAATTGATTAAAACCTGCAACTGTACTAACTTAGGCATCGGAGTGCCAATCTTTAGTTTTGCAGGTCCCCAATGTTAAATCTTAAGTAAGTCCAACCGGAAGCAAATCCTCTTCCGGATGCAAATTTGCTGCCGCTTGGTGATGACCCTAAGCAACCGTGAGCGCCAGTGTCTGAGAAGAAGAAAGACACGTCACTTCACAAAACGTTTCATCTTCCTCCACAGGAAGTTGTGCCCCCCTCTGACAGTGTGAAGAGACACGTGTCAAAAAGGTGCGCCGTTCCAATTAAAATGTTTACGTTTTCCCATGAACAAGCGCATGTTTTCAATGTAGAGTCATTATGTGCATTTCATCCGTTGTGACATTGCATATAAATAGGCAGCGGCATTCATTTTTCCACTTCTCACACAAACCACACCCAAAATTCTCTGAAAGCATTCATCATCACATTCATCGTGTTCATCCTGTTCTTCATCTTCTTCTTCTGCATTTCTGCGCATTTCATCACATACATACCATACATTCCACTCAAACCCTAAACCACTCACAAAATGGCCAGATCTCATGAATCAAACCCCAACACCGAGTTAGCCTCTGCCTCAAAGAAGTCAAAAACTGGGAAATCTGGGCATCATAAATCTGGGAAATCTGGGAAACAGCATGAACATTCTGGGCAATCTGGGGAACAGCATGAACATTCAAAGAAAAAGAGTAAGAAGAGGGTCCAGTTCAGCGAAGAGCCTTCCTCCAAGCGCCAAAGAGTTGAGGATGATCCTTCTGTGTACAAGGATGGGCCGTTGGAAACTGTTTCTTCTAAATTCGAACAGACAAAACCCTACTTCACAAATGAGATGTTTATTGATATGAAGAAAATTGAAGAACTGGGTTTTGGCCATTTGAAGGAACATCTCCAGAATTACATGTTTTGGCTGGGGATCAACAGTGAGTACAACGTCAATGTCCTCAGGGTATTCTACTAGTCTCTCACAGCCAAGGCCAAGTACAAGAAAGTGAATGAGAAGGAGACCATTGGCCGAGTTGATTTCAAAGCCACAGTAAGGGGGAGGAAAATCAAATTTACTTGGAGAGATATCAACCGCCTGCTCGGGGTCACTGAAGAGGGTATGAACCAGTGGCTCTTCCCTGATAAGCTGAGCCAGGAGGAGCTTGAAGAAGTCTATGAGACCAAGGGGAAGAAGGTCTCTGCTATGCCTGATTCCAAGCGGGTACTTCAGTACGTCTACTCTCGCTTGATGACCCACAAAGGGGGGAACTTCAATGAGTTCACCCAGCTGGACAACCCCTGGCTCCCCAGGTTCCTCACCAAGCAGCCTGTCAACCCAGGGCAACTGATCAGTTTGGAGTTGCACAGGTGGTGTGAAACCAAAGACAAGAAACCTGGCTATCTTCCCTACCCTCAAGTCATCGCCTTCCTCCTGTAGACGCTCATGATCAAATCTACCGAGGAAGCTGATAATATCCAGTGCTTGCCCATGGGATCAATGAATTTGGGCAAGATGGGCATCAGGTATGACAAGCCACCAAAGCCCACTCGGTCTGGCTCTCAGGCAGGGAGTGCCTCACATACAACTGCTCCCTTTGCGTCTGGGGCAGGGGACCAAGAAGTAGATTCCCATATTGGCCCAAGTAGAGCTCCAAGGGTGTCTGCTGCAAAGCCTGCAATGAAGGGCCTTGTTGAGGAAATGAAGACTGAGCTCCTCTTCAAGATGTCTGACCCCTTGATGGCTCCTCTTCGTGTTGAGTGTGACGCAGCCTTCCAGCAGCAGGAGCAGAGGATCCAGGGCCTCGAGGATCGCCTCGGAAGGGTAGAGGCCAAATTAGACCTTATCATTAACCACTTCCAAATTCCTCAACCTCAAGCCAACCTACCACCACCCCCTCAAAAATGACCTTCACAATCAACCTCCACCTTCACCACGAAATGACCCTGACCACTCCACTCACCACTCACCCTCACCTCACAACTCACCTCACAACTCCCCTAGCCACTCCAACACATCCAACCGTTCACCATCCCCAGACCACTTACAATCCTCCAACCCACTCCTCCATAACCTTCCTTCCATTCCCGAGACTCTTGGTTTCTTCTCTTCCATTCACCCCCTCAGTCACATATACCTGAGAGATTTCCCACGCCCTCAGAGAATACCAGAGAGAAATATATCTTCCACTTCCTATTCACCTACCTTCCCCTATCCTAATCTATTCTCAGATTCAAATTCCTTCTTCTTCCCAAGCCCCACTCCTTCACCTGATAACTCACCCCCTTTCTCACCTGAGAACTCACCACCCAGAAAATTTGGCCCTGAACCTCCACCCTCCACTTCACCCAATCCTTCCTCCCTGGCCCTCGCCCTTATTGATGATGCCAAAAGGGGGAGAGAAATCCTAACTCAACCCTCCTTATGGCTAGATGAGGATATTGCTGCTGCCCTCCGCCGAGCCATGGATCATCAGAGATTGGGTAGAGCAGAAAGCCTTATCCGTGGGGAAGCCATAAGGTTCATGCAACAGCAGCGCTCAGACAGACAGAGGTCAAAGCTGGAAATTGTGTTGGTTGAACAGCCTGATGAGATCCCACAGCCTGAGCCTGAGGCAGAGCCTTCATCATCTGAGCCTCCTCCCTCTGTGTCTGCCCGGAACATTCTTGAAGAGATTATGATGAAATATGGGTTGAAGAGGCAAAACAATCCACCTCTAATGATTGCCAAGCCAATCCCTCCTTCTGAGCCATCTTCTGCACCTTCTCCTCCAGTGGTCAGCTTCAGCCAGTCTAGGAAAAAGCATGTTGCCAGAAAGGGTACTGGTGCTTTTGAGTCTTCTGAGAGTGAAGAGGAACCACGTGGTCGCTCTGAGGATCATGAGTTAGAAAGATCCACTCAACCTGGGGAAGCATCTGAGCCCCAGTCCTCCACCCAAGCGCCTCCAGAAGAAACTCCTCCACTTGTGGAAGTTAAGTTAGAGGTGGAAGACATGACTCCAGAAGAATTTGAGCGGTATGGCTGGACAGACAGGCTCACCTTTGATCAGTTTACTCATCTTGATGCTGAGAGGGGACATGCCAAGCATCCTGATAGCCTGAAAAGGAAAGGGAAAGGAAAGGGGAAAGAAAAGTCAAGTGAAGGTGATGACCCCAGCTATCCTGTGTGGAATGTCAAGGTCAGAGTCATCCATTATCCCTTTGGATCCATGCCTATCTCTGACTCGCCTTTTGGAGAATTTGCTGGGCTTACTGAAGTCAATGACCTAAAGAAGGCCATTGAGGAATCCCTTGAGTCAGAGAGACAGAGAAGAGCTAGAGCCGAGGCAGAGCTTCAAGAAATGCTTGCTCAGATTGATCAGAGTGAGAAGGATGCTCAGTTGGCTAAGATGCAAGAGGAGTGTAATCAAAAACAATTAGAGAGAGAGAGAGAGAGGAAAAATAGACACCAGCTCTGAACCCAAACCCCTCATGCATTTAACTTAGAATTTTTCTTTTCGTATTTCTCATGCATAGTTATCTGCTCATTTGTAAATCTGACTGTTTATTATATTTCTATCTTGTAATTGATTTACTTATTACTAATGAAATTTGCCTTGAGTTCATCTGTGCATTTTATTTGATTAATTCTCTAATATGAACTTAATTAGATAACTTAGTTTGTCATCATCAAAAAGGGGGAGAATGTTAGAATCTTAAGTTTTGATGAAGACTAAAATATGAAAGAACAAATTAAACACTTAGAAAAAAATTAGGTTAATATAGAACCACAAGTAAGAGTACAACCGGATGTGGATTTACTTCCGGATGGACTAGGACTAGCGCTTGCGGATGAATGACTCATCCCCCAGCGGAAGCAAGTAATACACTAAGTCATAACTCAGTCTAGGAACATTAGGAGTATAAAATCCTTGAGACTAAGTTAGGACACAACCGGATGCAGGAATGCTTCCGGATGCTTAGTGACTAGCGCTGCCTATTGGATTAGGCAACACCGAGCGTCAGTGAATATAACACTAAGTCATAACTCAGTCTAGGAACATTAGGAGCATAAAATCCTTGAGACTAAGTTAGGACCCAACCGGATGCAGGAATGCTTCCGGATGCTTAGTGACTAGCGCTGCCTATTGGATTAGGCAACACCGAGCGTCAGTGAATATAACTCTAAGTCATAACTAAAGTCTAGTAGGAGTACTTCCGGATGTGGAATTGCTTCCGGAAGTAAGAGAGCTTCCTTAGACATAATGAACTCCCACTGCATGTGACTATGTGTTAATATTGCTAGAATAACGTTCAAGTGCAGCACTGAGTGATGTTGCTTCCGGATGTGGAATTGCTTCCGGTAGCAATCAGAATGTCAGAACGTACAGCAGTGCAGTGTCAGAGTGCTTTTTGGCAGAGCAGAGTTGTCAGAGTTGCTTTTCAGAGATAAAGCAAAGTCAACCCTGCTGAGTATTAATGGAGCATTAATGAGCAACGGTAACAAGGGAATAACAACTATATTCCAACGACATTGTTACCTACCAAGAGAGAGAATACTTGAAGACACTATATAAAGAAGCTCATCTTCATTTATGAAGATAACTTGGAGAAATCACAGAAATCTAGAGAGAGAAACTGAGAATACTCTTCAAGCATTCAGAGCTGCCCAGAAAAGCAAGACAGCACTTAATACATTGAGAGTTCTTTTCATCTGCTCATCTTGTACTCTTTGTAGTTAAGTCTCTTCATTTATTAAGAGCATTCATTGTACCTAAGTGTGTAACATCATCTGTTCTTAGAGAGAACTAAGTTTAGAAAATCCTTTATTAGAAAGGTTGAACCCTTACAGGTTGTAAGGGGGAGTGAGTCTGTAAGGTTGCAAGTGAACCTGGTGTAAAACTTGTGGTTGTAAGGTTGCAAGTGATCCCGTGCTAAAACTTGCGGTTGTAAAGGTTCCAGGTGAACCCGTTTGTAAAACCTGGGGTTAGTGGAACTCAATCTGGGTGATTGAGAACTGGACGTAGGTCAAGAGTTAGACCGAACCAGTATAAAACCTTGTGTGTTTTTATTGTCTGTTTTTATTTGGTAGCACAATTCACCCCCCTCTTGTGCATCCTCACTTTCACTAACCACATAAAAAAAAGTATTAACTAGATCTTTCTCCCCACAGGCAGCATATCATATTCACAATGGCTAATTCTATCTCATAATTACTATTTTATTTCAAATTTTGAAATATCAAATGAGTAATTGACCAGGAATATATCAAATGAGTTGATACACTATTTATATATGCAAAAATTAATTATACCTCATATACTAATTATATTTGAAGTTAATGTTGACTGAAATTTGATAAGCATCGATATGCTCGTATGCATACATCTAATTATTGATAGAAATAACATGATCTGTTGTTGAATAGGCATTGTGGGATTTCATATCATAACTGGGAATTTTCTCATGCGATCCACGGATCATGTATTCACAAATATGTTATCCAATAGAGTTAATCAATAAAAAGGTTGTAACCATTTTATGTAGTTTGTATACATACAAAATTGTTGACTTGAATTTGTTACATGACATCCCACAATATAATCATTTGGTTTTGGAAAAAAATTTGTATTTGTGTAGGAAAAGTTAGTCATTTATGCTTAGGACACAATTATATGGTGCATTAATTACAGGTTTTTTTAAAAAATACATACATAGAGACACGTGGACCAATCATGTGCTATAAGGTTTTAAGAATATAATAGTATTAACCATATGAATAAAAATGGTTCTATCTAGTATGTTAATTACTTTTTAAAAAAATTCTAATCACATGAACAAAAAATAGTGATAAAAAAGGAAAAAGAATACGTACCACCAACAACACGACTTTCTAATTAGCGGAATGATTAGAATTTCTCCGCACAACCCACTTTCGTTTTGATTGGAAAATGAAGACCCCTTCGGTTCCATAGTGAATGATGGTTGGAAAAAAATTTTCTTACTGTCATGCATCTATCATTTTGATTGGAAAATGGAGACCCCTTCGGTTGCATAATGAATGATGGTTGGAAAAATATTTTCTTTAAGAGGAAGACAGTGAGAAGAGATGAGATACTTTGATTGTGAAGACATAGAATATTTTGATGTTATATTTAAAAGGAAGTGGGAGAATAAGGTTGATGAATTGAAAAAAGAAAAGCGATAAATTAGGAAATAATCAAAATCAAAGTAAAATCCTTGAATTTGGCATGATTGCTGTATTTAAATTCTTGATGTATTTGAATTAAATTTGTTATTAGTAAAGAAATACTTGGACAAATAAAAATGGGACAAGTAGACCAAAAAGATGTTGGCCATGAATTTTAGAGAATATATTGATTATGTTGAAATGAGTGAGATTTAGGTACTTTTTTATTTGCACAATGTGCTGATTAGATTGAAGTAATAAAAAAAGACTAAAGTATACTTTTGATCTTATGTTTGCATCAAGTTTCAATTTTAATCATTTATTTTTGGAAAGTACACTTTTAATCCTTTTTTATTAACATTGTTAGTTTAACTTAAGGGAAAATACTAACTTTACAATTTTAAATGGTTATTAAATACTGAAAAAATGTTCATATTAAAATATTTGAGTGTAAATATTCTTATATTTTCAAAATTTGTCATTTTTGGTCCAAATAATCATTTTAAAATTGTTAAATTAGCTTTTTCCGTTAAGTTAAACTAACGGTCTTAACAAAAAAGGACTAAAAGTGTATTTTTCAAATATAAAGGACTAAATTGAAACTTGATACAAATATAAGGGACCAAAAGTATACTTTAGCCTAAAAAAAGAAAAGGAAAACATTAGTACTATAGTTTCACTTGAATTCAATATAGGTCTCTATGATTTTATCAATGTACCGAGTCTACGTCAAAAACTCAATTGAAAAAGAACATTTTGATGCTTTCATATGTTAGCTACTAATTTGCTTCTAATTAAAGTAGGTTAAGAGTCATATTTATCCTGAAGTATGCGTGGGAGATCATATCTGCACTTAAAGTATTTTTGGCCCAAGTAAGTGTGCACCAAAGGTCATATTTGCACCTAAAGTATACATAATGGTCATATCTGCTTTGGAAATATATCAGAAGGTCATATTTACCCTTTAAGTATGTACAAAGGATCATATTTGACCATTAATATTTTAAATGTAAAGGGCAAATATGATTCTAACACATAATTTAGGGGCAAATATGAACACAAAAATACTTCAAAGCAGATATGAATATCCATGCATACTTGAGGGACAAATATGATCCTTAACCTAACCAACATAAAAGAACTAATAAAATTAGGGTTATAGGTCATATTTAACCTTAAAGTATGCGTGGAGGATCATGTCTACCTTTGAAGTACTTTTTAGCTCAACTTTGCCAGGTAAGTATGCATCAAGTGTCATATTTATCTCTAAAATATATGTAAAGGGTTATATCTGTCTTGGAAGTATGAAGTATATATGAAGAGTCATATTTGCCCTTTAAATATGCACAAAGTAGCATTTTTGACCATTAATATTTTAACTTTAAAGGACAAATATGATCTTCATGCATACTTCAATGTAAATATAAGTCCGAAAATTCTTCACGGGTAGATATGACTTAGGGTAGATATCACCCTTAAGCCAATAGACTCATGGAGCCTTTTTATCACCTATGTTGATGGTCACCTTTTCATTACCACAAATACATATAAATATAAGAATCACACAAACTTACTTTTCTTAAAGCTTGATTGAAAATAAGTCATTTCTATAGTCACAAATTACAACATAATACACATCGCATGGTCTAGCTTTTAACTTTTTCCGATTTTTTACTTTTCAAAAAATTAAATTGAAAAAATGTTGGTTCTCTGACCGTTGATTCTAAAGACACGATGTCCTTTTGCATGTCCAAGTGATACGCGAATCAAGACACTTCCCACTTCACACTCCAATTCACATGCAATAATCTACCCCTTCTTGTAATTCATTCATTGGTCGCATATTCGGTTCTCTTTGGTATTCATAATTTCCCCACTTCGCTCTGTCTTACTGCACTCTCATTCTACTATCTTTAGTTTGCTTTCCTGGTTCATCTTTCTTTCTGTTTTTCTTTCTTTACTTGCCCTTTTCAATGTTTCTAGTAGTTTCTTTCTGCATGTTATTGGATTTTTCATGTTTTAATGGCATGTTTCACAATAGTTATGATGAAAATTGAGTTATTTATTTTATAGGTGAATACTTGCATTGCTGTTTCTGATGCTTTTCTTGTCTATATTCTAGTTTGTCAAAGTTAATGATGCGTTTCAGTTCTGTTTTTTGAGTTCTGATTACAGAAGTTGTTTGACTTTCAACTTGTTCACTCTATGCATTGATAGTTAAAGAAAGATTACAGGCATTTTGGATGGTTCTCCATTCTCATTTCATTTTCTTCTTTCATCTAATTCCAGTCAAACATAAATGTACCTGCTACTACATTTTTCTAATTTCAATATTTTTATTTTCTTACTTTTTTTCCTTTTCTTTCCTGACCCATTTGTTCAACCAAATAGGTGCTTCGTTTTGAAAGAGAGAAGAGTTAGCTTGAGGAAATGGGCAAAGGTGGGATGTCTCAGGAGATTCATGGAGAAGAAGAGAATATGGCTGCTTGGCTTGTTGGTGTAAATACCCTCAAGATTCAACCTTTCAAGCTTCCTACTCTTGGTAACTACTCTCCCTCACTTAAGTGACTTTCTAATTTCAATTGAGAGTAATTTTCTGTTCTGTATAGCCATCTTTACTTGTCAGTATAAACTCATACTAATTTTAATTGACTCATACTAATTTCATTGACTCACTTCTCTTTGTCTAATGGAAGGACCCCATGATGTCAGAATTAGAATGAAAGCTGTTGGCATATGTGGCAGTGATGTCCACTACCTCAAGGTATGGATGTTTGTTTTTCATCGAAATTATGCCAATCAAAAATAAGGAAAATCGGTATATAGTGTACTAGAACCTTTTTTAAGGTACTTTTTTGTGTATAATAACATAATATTTCATGCTTACCAATAAAATTTTCAAATAGGAGCTTTTCAGAGATTTTATTTTAAGGTTACCTATGAAATAATTTTCCTTGATTGCTTTCAGGAATTATCCATTTCATTTATATTTATTGTTTCCAGTATTAATTTCTGATTTTATCAAATTGCAGAATATGAGATGTGCAGATTTTATAGTGAAAGAACCAATGGTAATAGGCCATGAGTGTGCAGGGATCATTGAAGAAATTGGTGGTGAGGTGAAGCATTTGGTACCCGGTGATCGTGTGGCAATTGAACCTGGGATTAGTTGTTGGCGTTGCGATCTTTGCAAAGATGGTCGGTATAATTTATGCCCTGAGATGAAGTTCTTTGCAACTCCACCTTATCATGGTTCCCTTGCTAATCAGGTTTGGAGGAATTCACAAATTCTCAAACTTTATTTCTATCAATAATGTTAATGTGCTGTATCATGGTCGTCATTTTGTACTCCATAAATGCTTCTCCCTTCAAGTCACTCACATGTGAAAATGCCACAATGATGTGTAGAGTGGCCTTAAAAATCTGATTTCCAAATTTTGAATTATTACTTGCATTTATGTTAAGATTAGAAGAGGAATAATGATTATGATACAGCTTAGGGACACAAAAATTGTCTTTACAGATCATTGATCTTTTAAGCATAATTTTCCTGTGTTTAGTTTGAATTTGTTCATTTGCTGTCCTTTTGATAATGACAGTCGTGTTAATTTTTTCCAAGGCATGCAAATGTATATCTCTGTGTTTATGCGAACAGGAGTCAGATTAACATGCCAGCAGGGTTAAACATTCCTACAGTATACTAGTATAGCATTACATATTATATTGAATAAATGAATGATATCATAAGTACATTTGGATTCATTTATGTCATTGGAAAAGAGAAAATCTTGCTATATTTCCCTTTATTGATCCACTAAGTGTTTGTGTTTACATTTACTTCAATTGTAATCCATGTTTTTTCTGCATTACTCTTTAAACAGGATGGTTGCATTTTTTTTTATGTGAACAGTTTGTGAACTTGAGTGTTGTGTTTTTGACAGATAGTGCATCCAGCAAACCTATGTTTTAAACTACCAGACAATGTAAGCTTGGAGGAGGGGGCAATGTGTGAACCCATAAGTGTTGGCGTTCATGCCTGTCGCCGAGCTAATGTTGGACCAGAAACAAATGTGATGATCATGGGAACAGGTCCCGTTGGACTTGTCACCATGCTTTCAGCTCGAGCTTTTGGAGCACCTAGAATCGTGGTTGTGGGTGGTGATGACCATCGTTTATCTGTTGCAAAATCTCTTGGTGCAGATGAGACTGTTAAAGTTTCAAAAAAAGTTGAGGTAAAATTCTCATTATTGATCTGCAAGAAACTTAGTGGCTTTTGATGCTCTGTGATAATTAGCAAACAAAAATTTTAAAGAACTAAAGAAGAAAGGGCAATGACCTTATTTCGCCCTTCAAGTAACCACCACCTTGGACCACATGTCTCCCTAAACTAACACCGAGTACATTTTTACCCTTGAAGTAAGCAAAGTGGTCCAATTTTACCCTCTGACAAATGTATACACGTGTCAATATTACATTCGTCAGAGGGTAAAATTGGACCACTTTGGTCACTTCATGAGTAAAATTGTACCGGGTATTAGTTTAGGGTGCCCAGTGTTCAAGAGTGGTTACTTGAATCCAAGAAGAAATGTGTCCCTCTAACATCTGAGCTCTTTTACTTTTTGTTTTTACCTTAACAGCTAGAAATTCATGAATTGCCCACTTACTAATTTTGCATCTGCTAGGCATGTTTTCTTGTCTTCACTTGGTGGTGTTTGTGCATGTCCCCATACTGTACAGTTTAATGCAACTTGCTAGCGTTTGTAGTTGAACAACAATTAGACAGTTTTATTTTACTACTTTGCAGGATGTGAATGAAGAAGTGGTTGAGATACATAAAGCTATGGGAGGTGTGGTGGATATTACCTTCGATTGTGCAGGTTTCACCAAAACTATGACCACTGCATTAAGTGCTACCCGTGCAGGTGGCAAAGTGTGCCTTGTGGGAATGGGTCATAGTGAAATGACTGTTCCTCTCACGCCAGCTGCTGCTGCAAGGTATGATTCTTGGTCAATTGGTATCAACCTTTGCAAAACAAATGTGTGTGATCTCCTTATTTTCATGGCTAAAGCAGTCAATTTAAACTAAGTCCAACTAACATTTTTTGATTAACTGATAATATAAATATATTTTGATTAACTCAAATTAATTGTGGGATAAAGTAAATAAAATTATGGATTTACCAATGTGCTGCAAAATTTTTATAATATTGATGCTTTAGTAGTGATATGTGAACTACTCCTCCATTCCTAAATATAAGATTACTTCAGCAAATTTGGAGATATTAAGGAAGACATTCCAATAAGTTAGGATTACATGAAATTTCCAAAATATCCCTCACTTAAGTTTCAAAAATATTCTTTCACTTTCAAACTACTATTGTTTGGGTGAAGAGAGTATAGAGGTAATTTGGGGAAAACTTGAGTCAAATTAGAAGACATGGCCTCAATGCTTGGAGTTTCTTCATAGAGGTAGAATATTTTTTCATTGTAAGCTTTTGGATTGGCATTTACTTTATATTGATAGAACGAATCAACCAAGCATGTTGCATGAGTAATTATGTTTAGGCTGTTGTGTAAACAGTGTTATCTTCTTTGCACTACAATTTATATCTTATATATTTAGTTATTTACAACATAAGATAAAACTTTAGGTTATAATTGGTCGTTTTGGTTCCAAATTACAGGGAAGTAGATGTGATTGGGATATTTCGGTACAAGAACACATGGCCTCAATGCTTGAAGTTTCTGAAGAGTGGGAAGATAGATGTGAAACCCCTTATAACTCACAGGTTTGGATTTTCTCAAGAGGAGGTTGAAGAAGCCTTTCAAACCATTGATGGTGGGGTCAATGCTATTAAGGTCATGTTTAATCTGTAAACGATTACATTGTGCACAACCTGGCTATGTTCAATCTACAAACTTGAAAGGTTATGTTCAAGCAGCAGATCATATATACTGCAATATTTAATGATTGAGATAATGTTAAAATACGCTAGCAATAATAAGTGCATTTTTAATTATAATTATTGTCTAATTCTTGAAATTTTATCTTCAAACTGGTTAATGAAACATACAATTGAAGTATTTTTTAAAATAAACTCAAGGTATTCACTACTGATAATAGTCATTGATCCCTCACCGCAAGTCTTCCACTTAAAGGTAAATAGTTGGTCAAAAAAATGTTCTCCATACCTAAGGATAGGATTTGAACCTCTAACCACTTGATTAAAAAACCATTAAGCTACACTTACATTGTTAAAAATAATTATAGTACTTGACACACTTGATTATTAAGGGTTAATGGTTCTAATCAAAATTAACTCAAATTAGATCATTTATGATTTAAAAAGAGTTTAAATTAAAAGATTAATGTAACATTTTAACCAAGAATATTTTGAATGATGTGTTTTTTAAGTTACTTTCATTGCCAAAAATTGGATTATAACCTGATGATGCATGAATTTTCAAGTATACAGTATATATATGTAAATCAACAAAAAACAATTACTGAAATACAATTGAAACATCTGAGCAAAAAAAATACAATTGAAACATATTGTATACTTTTTATTACCTCAAAACTATATCGTTTTAAGTTTAATCAAGAAAAGAAAATAACAATACAAAATCTGATTTAATCAACTGTGTAAAACTCTTGAATGAGACTGTGAATGACACCGAATTAACTGTTGATGTGGTGATGTCTTGGTTTAGTCATTCAATAAATTTTAGAACCAAGGGATTAGTGGAAGCTAAACCCCGGGTATCGTTCTCTTGAGGAGTCTAACACAAAAGAGATCCTAGTAACTAATGGTAAATTTGTAAGGCGTGAGAAAATGTTTTTAATTGGAATTTTTAACAAGATAATTAATATGAAAAGTATGTTTTCAAACACGATTAAAGATTGGGAAGAAGAAAGAGAAATTTTGATCAAATAAAATGAACTTACTCTTGAGGAATGATTGAGAATAACTATTCTAACTCAATCAATGTATTTAGGGAGTCACTAGGGTGCTAATTCACTAATTTTACTAAACCTCATGAATCCATGAGTCCAATTACCTAATTAGTGGAACCCAACTAACTAGAATTTGTTAAACCACTTGGCACTTTTGAGTTTTCTCTAGGTAAATTAATCAACGCATTTCTACCTCTCCTTCTGACTCTGATACCAGTAGGAGATTAATTTCGTTATACATTCCTCCTTTTTGTCCATGTAGCCCAAATCAATATGAAATATTTCCTCATTTTTATGTGTGTGCTGCTCTTTATATTGAACATGTGTATTTAAAATAAGTTATTGCACCTCCATTCTATTTCTCCATAACCTTTTCCCAGCTAGTGTTTTTAAATCTCCTTTTAAATTCAAATACAAATGGACTGAGTCAGACCTGTCAAGTTGATTACATAATTTAATAATATCTAACAAACAAGGCATAAAATAATATCAAGTAATTAAATAATATTTCATCTTTATTAAGGTTTTGAAAGATAGATCAGTATATAAGCTTAGGTTTTTTCAAAAAAATCCAACAAAAGGCAGTGGTTTGAGCTTCCATACGGATTGAGTTTACGAGATTCTTGGGTCGAGGTTATTGGGAGGAACGAGAACGTTTAAAATTTTAAGGTAAGATCAATCAAAAATGGAAGACGATATAAGATAGAATTAGATGATTCTGATGCTTGGATCGTCTTTGGTTGAACGAAAGTAGAGGACAAAATGAAGTAGGTCTATTTTATGCCTTGTTTAGGAACAATTACTTGAAGTTGTAAACAAATGTTATACTCCCTCCGGTCCCATATATTCGCCTTTTTTAGGAACAATTACTTCTTTTTGTTTATTTTATTTTATTTATTTATTTATTTTACTGTTGCTTATTTATATATATCTCTTGCTCACTCCCTCATATATTTGCCTTTTTTTAACTGTTACTTCTTTTTATTTATTTATTTATTATTATTTACCCTCGTGTGACTGTGTGTCCACGGAATACACCGCCTATATTTATAGTCGGTCCTAAGCTCGGATAAAAGAGTAGGGATGTGTTAGGCTTCGGCAGCCAACGTAAAAATATGTCGAATTTATTGAGCATGGACACACGCATTGTTTATATCAATAGGTCATTGCTTGGTACTTCACAAGGGCTATCACACTATCATAGGAGAAGGCATATAAAGAAACAAAAGGTTCAAAGAAGAGAAGTGGATGAGCAATAAGAATAATTGATCAAATGGTATGGAATCACTACAAAAGAATGAGAGGAAGACCAAAGAGAACTCTTAACGAAATTATTCAATGAGATCTTTTGATGAAAGGTTTACCTCCAAGCATAAATATTGATAGGGCACAATAACGTCGTGTGATCCATGTAGCCGACCCCATTGAGTTGGGATAAAGTTTTGTTGTTGTTGTTGTAATTAAATAATGTTTCATAAAATTTCTTTTTTATTCTCTCCTCTGTTTCTAACCAATAATTAAAATGACTAATAATATAATATACTACCTCCGGTCCTAAATATAAGACCTAGATAACTTTTTTTTGGAAAGATTAAGGTTGCGAAATAGGTTATTAAATCATGACATATTTGATATCTTTTTAAATTATCCATTAACTTATAGGTAAAATAAACTAGTCTAAGAGAAAAAATTAGGTAAATCAATTTATAATTAACTTATTTTTTGCTTTTTTTAGAATTTTTCAAAAAAGTCATCTAGGTTCTATATTTAGGACTGAAGGGAGTATTTTTATTAATTCAAATCAACCTAGATTAATGCCTAAATTGTAGGAATAATGTGAAATATTAAATATAAAATTATTGACTTTATTAGAAGCATTTATGAACTAGGGTTAATAGGCAAATCTGCCCCTGAAGTATACCCAAAGATGCAAATCCCTCCCCCCCTCACATATTTGTAGATGCAATTATAACCTTAAAGTAAAAATGGGAAGCAATTATACCCTTCTGTTAGCCTATTAGGATAACACTATTTGTTTTAATCTACATGGCACATAAGCTGCCACTCTGGCAGTGCCATGTAAGAAAAAACAAATTGAAAGAGAATTAAAATCTGACCATAATAAAAGAAAAGAGGAAAACAAATTAAAAAAGGAAAAAAAACTAAAACAAATTAATATGATAGGAGAAAAGAAAACAAATTGAAAAGAGAATGGGTTGAACAAAATCGAGAATGAAGGCATTTAGCACACTTGAAAACAAAGAGATCAAAAACAAAGGGGATTGAGAAGACGAAATCGAAAGGCTGAAGAGTGACAACGAAGGGAGAAAATGAAATTGAAAGGCTTAAGTTCAGCATACGTGAAAGAAACGAGAAAGCAACAGAGATTCGATTCGGAGAGACTAAAATCAAAACAGCAGTAGAAAGGTAAGGAATCGAATATCTTCTAGTTTATTTTGCCCACTTTCTTGGTATGTTTTTTTGGTTCTTGTTTATGGTATTTCCTTGCTCACTTTCTTGGTATTTTTTTGGCCACTTTCTTGTTATTTGAAGATGCATTACCGATGAGTTATTCTTGTATATTTACATACATAGTAAAAAGTGGGTTATTGTATATGTTTATTTGCACAGTAAAATGGGACCCTTGTTTTTATCCTTGAACCTTTTATCCCCTCTTTTACAGATGGGATCGACTGGTAGTGATAGTGAAGGTCAAAATTGTGGTTATGAAAGTGGTTCCAGCTGTGGGAACTTTTTTTTTAAGTGGGAAAGGTGCTTCCAAAAGCAAAATTGTTGATGATGGACAAGAGAGTAAAGGTGGAGCAGCAAGGTTGGAGGGGCTCTTAGCCGACATAAGACAAATTAACAAGGATCTTGATGAAGCAGTCGGAGCCACTAGTAATGACAAGGGTACTTCGGATGTATTGGTGAAGGTTAATGCAATTAATTGGAAATCTAATGAAGTGACAAAGGAAGGTGAGTGTGAGGTAGGTGAAGATGCATTGGTAATTAATGATACAATTGGAGAAGAGCATGGTGGTAGAGATATTGAGGATGAAGAGTTTATGTCAGATGTAGTAGATGATGGTGAAGTTGGAACTGACTCTGATGATGATTTATTTGATGATAAACTATATGAGGATGATGGGCCTAAGATAATTGAAGATAGGGGGAGATCGCTACATATTGGGCCAGATGGGAAACCTTTTTTTGAGTTGGGCGAGTGTATTCATGATAAAAAAGAATTTCTTGCTGCATTGGCTAATTATGCAATGATTGTGGGGAAGAAGCTGAACCTAAAAACGACTGAACCTTATTGAGTAAGGGTTGTTTGTGTTGAATAGTGCCCTTTTATTATTTTAGCCTCAAAGGATGAGTTGAACCAGGGCTAGTAGTGAAGACGCTATAGTTGGAGCACAATTGTAGTAGAGTTTTCAAGAATCCTCTTGCTACATTTTTACTTTAATTGCATCTAAAAATATATGAGGGGGGATTTGTTTCTTTGAGTATACTTCAGGGGCAGATTAGCCTATTAACCCTATAAACTAATACTTCATCTAAATATATTAAAAAGGCTAAAGTATACCTTTAGTCCCTTATGTATGCATGAAGTTTCAATTTAATCCTTTATCTTTAGAAAGTACACTTTTAGTCCTTCAAATCTAACATCGTTAGTCAACTTAACGGAAATTGCTGACTCATCAAATTTTAGTAATGACTATTCAATTAAAAGCTGACAAAGCATAAATATATTATTTTAAGTAAAAAAATAAAATCAATCATGAAAATTAAAAATCATATCAAATAACAATCCTTTTTAATAGGATGTTTCTAAATTAAAAATCATGAATTAAAAAAATCTTCAAACTGAAAGCTACATCTATTAGGGTTTTTTCTTTGTGACGGTTCATCCCAAATTTTCATCTTCTCTTTATTAAGTAAGTCTCTTTTGTCTCTCCTTATTTTGTTCTCTACATTTTGTGGATCAAAGAATCCCTCTTGAAGTTCCAGTTTTCTCTTCCTTGTATAATTTTGAAGTTTATAAGTGTTATGATACCAATAATATATTAAATCGTAGAAATTGGACTGTAAAGGGATAATAAGAAAATAAAGTTGGAGAAACGAAGTTGGTGACGTTTAGATGGAGTTTTTATGTCCAATTTCATGATTTGGATTGAAGGATTTGGTAGGGAAAATGAAGGTAAGGAATTTCTCTCTCATTCCTTTTCTTTGGTTCAGGAAAAAAGGGGAGGGTAAGATTTATCTCCTTACCTTGAAAAATGAGAAGTTTAAACGAAGTGATGCAGGTTTATTCAAGAGAGAATCGGACAAGAGGAAGTCAAGGACGGAGAAAGAGAGGAGGACGTAGAAGTTAGCTTTGAAGCCGAATTTGTTCTTATGGAAGAAGAAGTTTTGCCAAGTTTATTTCTCCTTGATTTTATTTTCTACCCAAAACAATATATTTATGCTTTGTCATCTTTAAATCAAATAGTCATCACTAAAAATTTGATGAGTCATCACTAAAATTTGATGAGTCAGCGATTTCCGTTAAGTTGAGTAACGGTGTTAGATTTCAAGGACTAAAAGTGTACTTTCCAAAGATAAAGAACTAAATTGAAACTTCATGCAAACATAAGGGACTAAAGGTATACTTTAGCCTATTAAAAATTATAAATTAACCTATAAAATTATAAAAATATTAAGATATGTCAGACTGGTTATGAAATTATTGTTCAGAATTTAATACTATGCAAATTACAACATTACATAATATTGAAAACTATTTTTTTTTTTTAAAAAAAGGGTTAAATGTCATGTCAGAAATATGCACAATGTATTATATC
Source organism: Mimosa pudica (assembly GCA_029929735.1). Lineage (NCBI taxonomy): Eukaryota > Viridiplantae > Streptophyta > Magnoliopsida > Fabales > Fabaceae > Mimosa > Mimosa pudica. Next base: position 9,619,102 of record JAKELP010000023.1, on the reverse strand, counting down.
TGGCCTGGAAGTATTTTCTAGTTCAATTTTACCTTGAAAGTGTGGAAAATGTATTATATACACCTTTTACTTCTAAAAAGCTCATGTTGACACAAAATAATTAACTAACAAAGAAAAAACACCCCACTTGGAGCATTTTAGGGTTTTAGGGCCCTATTAAGGATCTGAACACCCCTAATCCATATCAAAGCACCATTTGCCGAAAATAAATCTCTTAAGATAAGTTTTTCTATTCCCTTTCATTTCCACTTAATTTCATCTACTTTCATCATATATCTTCAATCATTCTCATAATTTCTTCATCTCTTCAATTCGTCACCACCCTTCCACCATGGAATCTAAAGTGAGACTTCTCTCTTGGAGGTTTTTCCTCTTTCAATGGTTGTCTAGGCTTCTCTAAAGATCTCTTGATGAGGATGGGTTGATTGTTGCTCAAGCATAGATTCATCACGAGGAGAGTTTTCTTAGTTCATTATATGTATTTTAGAATTTTTTTTCTCTATTTATATTTGATCTCGCTGTTTTAGAATTGGACTATGTATTAAGAACTTTATTGATCATATATGTGTGATTGATCAATTCTTCTTGATATTGAGTTGTTTGATCTTAAGTTGATGATTTTATCAAGTTGATTTACTTAGTAATGTGTGTGATTGTATGAATCTTTTGAAGGACATTCTTCCGTTCAATTGAGCTTGGTATAGGACAAAATCATTAACTGAATCAAAGTTAGATAATCACATCAGGAATGGATTATGTTGTGTCTATTTTGGGCATCATACACTTTATAAATTCATATATACATTGTGGTTGCATAAAATTAGTCTCATTCTAGTGGTTGCTAGTGAGATTACTTGATTGGATCCATTCATAATTGTTGTGATTGTGCCTGTTAAGAGTTCCAAGTGTTTTGACTCAAATTATTTCACACATTTAGTAGATCCTTAGTTGTTGCTAGGAATTATGCTTGATGAATTGAATCCCTAAAACATTTGAACCAATGTTTGCCACCTTACTTATCTAATCATTCCACCTCTTAAAAGCAAAAATACCAAAAATATTGTAAGACTTATTTTGCATTTTCATACAAAAAACACAATAAACCCTAATTCCCTTATTTAATTCATTTGCATTTAGTTAATTTTAAAGTAGTTTTTTTTACCTTTCATCTTATGCTAGTTAGAAGACTCCTCAAAAGAGATGACACAAGACTCTACCTCTTTTTGCAATCCTTAATTATAAATAAATCTTGTATTTAACCCCAAGAAAAATAAGATCTAGCTAAATCAAAGAGCTAAACTAAGGTTATGATATTTCTAGGTCTAGAATAATAACAATAACAACATAAAGATGGGAAAATGACAAAAAAATGACACTTGAATTTGAGTTGGACAAAATGGGGTCTCCAATTCCAACTTGGACAAATATGAGATAGTCCTCAATTTGTCCTAAATGAAATTTATGACTTTTTGCCAATATAGTAGTGAATGACATATTCTAAAGTAGTTAATAGCGATACTTGAATAGTTATTGCAAATGGTAGTTAATAGCGATACTTGAGTAGTTAACATCAATACTTAAGTAGTTAATGGTTGACTACTCAAGTATCGTTGTTAACTACTTTAGAATATGACATGAGCTACTCTTTGAAACTAAGTCACAAATTTCATTTAGGATAAATTGGGGACTATTCCTTATTTGTCCAAGTTGGAATTGGAGAACATTTTGTCCAACTCAAATTCAAGTGTCATTTTTTTATCATTTTCCCTATAAAGATAATATAGATATAATGACAATATACATGATGGGTATCAAGCAAATATTATATTTATCATAGGTTTCAATTTAAAATTGCTTTTTAAATAATCATCTATGCATGTTGCTTAGAGTTATATCGAAAATAAGTTAATACTTATATCTCCATAAATTCAAACATAATTCAAATCATACCATTCAACTTCTATCCAATCTTACTTTTTAAAAAGTTAAATTAGAAACAAAACTACCGCTGAATCCAATTGTATGTCACATTGATACGTGAATCAAGACATTTCCCACTTGAGCCCAAACGACAAATATGTGTTTTATTATTCTGAAACTAAAATATACTTTTAATGGTAGTAACCCTATTTTGCCCTTAAAGTAACCACTCTGGATCACTGGGCACCCTAAATTAACATTGATACAATTTTACTCTTAAAATAACTAAAGTGGTCCAATTTTACCCTCTAGCAAATGTAATGTTGAAATGTGTCATTCACATGTCAACATTACATTCCACATGTCATAGGATTTCTCACTTAAGGGAAAATGCTAACTTAACAATTTTAAATGACTAATCTATGATTAGAATATTGAAAAAATGTTTAAATTAAAATATTTTAGTTTAATTATTCTTATATTTTCAAATATTTTCATTTTTACTCTCATTTAATTATGAAATAATCCTTTACATTTAATTATTCTTATACTTTCCAAACATAATAAAAGACTAAATTGGAAAATGTTGAATTTAACTTTATTATCTTGATTTTGATATGATTATTCATTATTTATTTTCCTATGTGACCGATTTGAATCTGGAGATATCCATCACATTAAGTAGATAGTGATATGGATGAGAGTGGCTGATTCATCCACAAAAACCCACACTCCAATTCATTCTCCACATATTCGCTTCTCTTTGGTATTCATACGCTTTTCCCACTTCGCTCTTTCTTATTCTACTCTCCTTTTACTATCTTTACTTTCCTTTCCTGCTTCATCCTCTGCATACTTCTCTGTTTTACTCTGTTTTTCTTTCTATACTTGTTTTTTTAAATGTTTCTAGTGACTTCTTTTTCTGGATGTTATAGGATTTTTCATAATTTCTTTGAAAGTAAATGATTCTTTTGCTCGTTTTTTATTAGATGTTCACATTCTTGGTTTTTAGTTATGTGATGGTATGTTTTATGAGGTAATCTGATGAGTTTATGTGGGATCAATGGCTTACTTCACAATAATTATATGATGAAAATTGATCCTTTATTTTAGAGGTTAATATTTGTATGTCAGTTTCTAATGATTTTCTTGTCTATTTTCTTGTTTGTTAAATCTTAATGATGCATATTAGTAGTTCTCTGTTTTGTTATTGGGTGAAGGCCCAAAAATGAAATGATACATAACTATCGGTCAAGATACAAAAATAGTACATAATTATTCCAAGGTGAAAAATGATACCAACTTTTACCATGTGATAAAAAAAATAATATTTTCACTAATATGACAATAATATTAGACATGAAATATCCAAATGCCCTTATAATTAAATAAACTTTTGTCGGACGGCGGTTAATTTATAAGGGCGTTTTGGACTTTTCATGTATAATATTATTGTCATATTAGTGAATATATCATTTTTTATCACATGATAGAAGTTTGTTATCATTTTTTTACCTTGGTATAGTAGTTATGTACTATTTTTGTTTTTTTGCCAATAATTATGTATTATTTTTGGGTCTTCGCCCTTTTCTATTTTTGATTTCAGAGTATGTTCACCTTTTAACCTTTTCACTCTATGCATTGATCATTGAAGAAATATTGTAGGCGTTGTAGATGGTTCTCCATTCTCATTTGCTTGTTATCTTTTGTCTAATTTCAATCATACATAAATGTAGCTGTAACAACATTTGTCTAACTTATCTATTTTCTTACTTTCTTTTTCTTTTGTTTCCTGACACATTTATTCAACTGCATAGGTGCTTCCCTTTGAAAAAGATCAGAGATAGCTTGAGGAAATGGGCAAAGGTGGGATGTCCCAGGATGGTCATGGAGAAGAAGAGAATATGGCTGCTTGGCTTGTTGCTATAAATACACTCAAGATTCAACCTTTCAAGCTTCCTACTCTTGGTATGTATTGTCCCTCACTTAAGTGACTTTGTTAATTTCAATGGAGAGTAATTTTCTCTTCTGCATAGCAATATTTACTTATCATTATGAACTCATACTAATTTCATTGACTTAATTCTCTTTGCCTAATGGAAGGACCCCATGATGTCAGAATTAGAATGAAAGCTGTTGGCATATGTGGCAGTGATGTTCACTACCTCAAGGTATGGATGTTTGTTTTGCATAGAAATTTTGTCAATCATAATTAATGAAAATCGGTATAACATTGTTTAAATTTTGTTGGTCATAAGAACCTGAATTTGAGTACTAGTCCCTTTTTTAAGAAAAATCCTAAGTACTTTTTGTGTATATTAACATTATATCATGCTTGCCAATCAAGGAGTAAGTGCTTTTCACAGACTTTATTTTATTGTTACATATGAAATAATTTTCCTTGATTTTTCTTCAATTAATTTCTGATTTTATCAATTTGCAGACTCTGAAATGTGCAGATTTTATAGTGAAAGAACCAATGGTGATTGGCCATGAGTGTGCAGGGATCATTGAAGAAATTGGTGGTGAGGTGAAGCATCTGGTACCCGGTGATCGTGTGGCAATTGAACCTGGGATTAGTTGTTGGCGTTGCGATCTTTGCAAAGACGGTCGATATAATTTATGCCCTGAGATGAAGTTCTTTGCAACTCCACCTTATCATGGTTCCCTTGCTAATCAGGTTTGGAGGAATTCACAACTTCTCAAACTTTATGTCTTTCAATAATGTTAATATGCTGTGTCATTTCTGAGAGAAAAGCATGCTTAGATGATTATGAGAGAGTACAAAGTTGATATTTGATTATCTCCTATATGATTGTAGACACTTTAATCTGTTGGTATCTGGTATGTCCTTGTTATAATGCTGTGTATCAATTGATTCTTTAAGAGCTCTTTTTAACTGCAAATATCTGAAAGGATGTAGTTTTGAATTCAATCAATGACCTTTAAGTCATAGGAAACTGTTCCACATCATCCAATATTGGCATTTTATAAACATATCCTAAAATTCAATGTTTGTGACTTGCTGTCATCATCCAATCTCTCATGAAAAGCATATCTTATACAGACACAAGACTCTTGTTCCAAAAATAGCATTGCAATAATACATTATAATGATTTAAATGCTGTGATGTTCGCTCAAATGTCATTTGATTTCCTGATTTTGTACACCATAAATGCTTCTCCCTTCAAGTCACATGTAAAAGGCCACGATATGGTTGAGGGTAGACATAAAAAATTTAATTTCCAAATTTTGAATTACTTGCATGTTTGTTAATATTGATAGAATTGGAATAATGATGTTGTTACAACTAAGGGGCATAAGAAACCAGTTGTCTTTACAGTTGTAAGCAGTCTTTTCCTTTTTAGTTTGAATTGTGCTCCTTTCCGGTCTTTTTTATCATGACAGTATTGTTAGTTTTATCCAAGGCATGCTAACATGTACCTCCATGCTTATGTGAATAGGAGTTAGTTCAACATGCCAGCTGAGTTGAACTATCAGCATTATGTACTATATTGACTAATTAAATAAGATCTTAATTACATTCATACTGAAAGAAGGGTGCGCACCTAGGGCTTCTGTTTTCCGGCGAGTGAGTGTACACCGCCACCCTAGGAGTGATCGGAAGCTTCCGATCGGCCAAACCCCGAAGCCGCCGTCCAAACGGAGCAGCGCGTGAGCCACACGCGCCATCTGAAGGTCCCCACGCGCCGCCGCTTTCCGCCACGCGCCGCCGCTGCCCAGCCACGCGCCGCCGCCGGTGACCTCCAGAATTTCCAGAATCTCCTCTTCTGCCCAGAAAGATGAATCCACAGGATTTTCCGCCACTTTTTGGGTCATATTCTTCTAATTCTGACGGCCAAAGTTCACAAACTAAGTCTTATAAGACTGAGAAACTTTCAAAAACGCCGGAAAATGTTCCGGATCCTCAGATGATGGTTATAAACCATAAACTCAATGACAACAATTATCTCCAATGGTCCCAAAGTGTGTTAAGGTACATCAGGGGGCGAAGGAAAGAGAAGTATATCAATGGAGAAGCATCTCAACCAAAGGCAGAGGATTCTCAATTTGATACATGGTTTGCTGAAAATAATCAAGTGATGACTTGGTTATGTAATTCTATGACAGATGAGATCAGTGAAAGTTACCTACTTGCAGACACCGCTAAAGAGATTTGGGATGCAGCCAAACGAACTTATTCCTCAATAAATAATACAGCAGCGTTGCTTCAACTAAAGAGGCAACTTCGGGATCTTCAACAACGTGAGATGACTGTGACCCAATACTATAGTACTTTGCAAAGAATCTGGCAGCAGCTGGATTTATTTGAAGTACATCCATGGAAGGATGTTGAAGATGCACAGTACTACAAGCAATTGGTGGAGCAAGGAAGGATACATGATTTTCTTCTTGGGCTCAATGATGCTTATGAGGAGATACGAGGTAGAATAATGGGTATAAAACCCTTACCTTCTTTATTTGAAGTATTTAATCAAGTTCAATTTGAGGAAAGCAGGAAGCAGTTGACTCAGAGAAGTCAAGTCCCAACTGAAGGGTCTGCCCTAGTTACTAAAGGAGGAGGGCCTTCAGAGCACAAAGAGAAGAAATGGAACAAGCATTGTAACTACTGCAAAATGAAGGGTCACACCAAGGATGAGTGTTGGAAACTTCACGGAAAACCTCCACATGTCAAATCCAAATCTCAGCAAGAAGGGCGGAGCAATTTTACTGAGACTGAGCAGAATGATGATCAATTGAGCAAGGAGGAAATGCAACTATTGAGGAAAATCCTCGAGAAACAGAATAAATCTCAGACCACTCCTAATGTGAATCTTGTTCAATCAGGTAATTCTATAGTTGCTCTTAATACTGTGATGACTGCTGATGACACATGGATTGTTGACTCTGGAGCTACAGATCACATGACTGGAAATAGAGGTTTATTCAAAACTCTTAGAATGTGCCATGAAAATCTTAGAGTTAAAGTTGCCAATGGAGTAGTGACTAATGTTGCAGGGATTGGATCTGTTGTGATAACAGAATGCTTAGAAATTCATAATGTTCTCTTTGTACCTGATCTTACTTGTAATTTGATATCTGTAAGCAAACTGATTAAGAGCAAGCAATGTCGAGTATTGTTTAATGACATTGGGTGTGTTTTTCAGGATTTAAACTCGGGGAAGATGATTGGGAGTTCTAAGGAATGGGATGGACTCTACTATCTTGAAGGCTTACATCAGAAGAATTCCGGAGGAAAACGAGCACTTACTAGTTCTAATTTCAATAATGAAGATGTATTTCTATGGCATCATAGGTTAGGCCATTCTAGTTTTGATTATATGAAGCATGTATTTCCAAAGTTATTCAATAAAGATTCAGTTCCTTTTTCCTGTGAAACTTGCCAACTAGCCAAACACAAAAGATCATCCTACCCGAAACAATCATATAAACCTACCACACCATTCACCTTAATCCATAGCGACATTTGGGGGCCTGCTAAGACAAAAAGTCTAACCAGTGCTAGGTGGTTTGTAACATTCATTGATGACCATACTAGAACCACGTGGGTGTACCTAATGAAAGAAAAATCTGAAGTAGACCAAATTTTCCAGAATTTCTACGCCTTTATTAAAAATCAATTCCATGCCTCCATCAAAATCTTAAGGAGTGATAATGCTAAAGAATATCTGAGTGGTTCACTAAAACAATTTCTTACCCAGCAAGGTATCCATCACCAAACCTCTTGTGTTTATACCCCTCAACAGAATGGAGTAGCGGAAAGAAAAAACAGACACCTATTAGAAGTTACTAGAGCTATCCTAATGGGAAGGAATGTGCCTGATATATTTTGGGGGGATGCCATTCTTACTGCCGCATACCTTATCAATCGCATGCCATCCAAAGTCCTTAACTTTTCCACACCTATCCAAAAACTCCTCGAAACTTATCCCAACTCACCTCTCATTAATACTCTTCCTCAAAAGGTTTTTGGATGTGTTGTGTTTGTTCACAAGTATGGTATGGGAAAACTTAGTCCTAAAGCTGATAAATGCATATTTCTTGGCTATTCTCCAAGTCAAAAAGGTTATAAGTGTTATTGTCCAACAACCCGAAAGACCATTGTTTCTCAGGATACTACATTTTATGAACATGAACCTTATTATCCCAAATTACCCATTCAGGGGGAGAATAGTACAGAATGGCTAATTATGAACCTTGAGAGTCCTACCCATCCTCAACTAGAAATAGCCAATCCCATTGATCCTCAACCAGAAATATCACCACAACCAGAAATAGCCAATCCCATTGATCCTCAACCAGAAATACCACCACACCAAGATACTACCATCACTGAATCGGATCCTCTTATGGTGGAAAGTAATGCTGAGATCAATACTGGGATGACCACTGAAGATCAAAATGAGGAGTTACAACCAGACAATGAAGCAACTGATAGTAGAGTCCCTTCTGCTCCAAAGAATAACCATGAATCTGACTCGGGATTAGATCCTAAAGTGATGGGCTGGCCTATCGCTCTGCGAAAGGGGGTAAGATCTTGTACTCAACATCCTATTCAGAGATTTGTTTCTTATGGTAATTTGTCTGCAAAGATGCAGAACTTTGTAATTAATACTACTCAGATGAAAATCCCCCACACCTTCCAGCAAGCTATGACTGATCCTAATTGGAAGTTAGCTGCAGAAGAAGAGTTAAGAGCTCTCAAAGAGAACAAAACTTGGGAGATTACAAATCTTCCAAGAGGGAAGAAGGTAGTTGGATGCCGGTGGATATTTACTCCAAAGTTTAACCCGGATGGAAGCATCGACAAATATAAGGCCAGACTAGTTGCAAAGGGGTACACTCAGACATATGGAATTGATTATGAGGAGACTTTTGCTCCAGTTGCCAAATTCAGCATCATTAATATACTTCTTTCTATTGCAGCTAACCTGGATTGGTCATTACACCAATTAGACATTAAAAATGCCTTCTTGAATGGTGACTTAGAGGAAGAAGTGTACATGGAGGTTCCAGAGGGTGTCAACGCCCCTAATAACACTGTGTGCAGGTTAAAGAAGTCGTTGTATGGATTGAAACAGTCTCCAAGAGCCTGGTTTGAAAGATTCTCTAAAGTGCCGAAGAAGATGTCCTTTGTTCAGGGACAAGCAGATCACACTTTGTTCACTAAACACGAGGGTCAAAAAGTGACAATTTTAATTGTTTATGTTGATGATATTGTTATTACAGGGAATGATGAAAGTTCCATAGCTCAGCTGAAACAAGATTTAGCAACTGAATTCCAAGTGAAAGATCTTGGTCAGATGAGATACTTCCTTGGCATGGAGATAACCAGAAGCAGGAAAGGCATTAATGTGTCTCAACGCAAGTACACCCTAGACTTGCTACATGAGACCGGGATGTTAGGTGCAAAACCGGAGGAGACACCTATGGATGACAACTGCAAGCTGGAAATAAAGGAAAAGGGAGTTCCTGCTAACACTGAGAGATATCGGAGACTTGTAGGAAAATTGATATACTTGACTCACACACGTCCAGATATCAGTTTTGCAGTAGGAATGGTGAGCCAATTCATGCACCAACCACAAAAGGAGCATATGGATGCAGTTATGAGAATACTCGGCTACTTGAAGGGGAAATCCAGGTCATGGGTTATTCTTTAAGAAAGGCACAGCTAGGAATTTGGAAATTTATACTGATGCAAGTTTTGCAAGAGACTTAGAAACTGGAAGATCTATAACAGGTTATTGCTCATATTTCTGGGGTAACTTAGTTACTTGGAGAAGTAAGAAGCAGACCATTGTATCGAGAAGCAGTTGTGAAGCTGAGTTAAGAGCTGCATGTCTTGGTGTATGCGAAGGAATCTGGATCATCAGATTACTGCATGAGTTAAGAATTCCCTTTGATGGCCCATTACAAATATGGTGTGATAACAAGTCCAGCATTGAAATGACCAGAAATCCTGTTTATCATGATCGAACTAAACATGTCGAGATTGATAGACATTACATTAAGGAGAAAGTAGAGGCGGGGATCATGACATTGACGTATGTCCGTTCTTCTGAGCAGATTGGGGATATGATGACTAAACCACTTGCCAAACCTCTATTTGAAAGATTCCGAAGCAAGCTGGGAATGATCGACATATATTCTCCAGCTTGAAGGGGAGTGTTAGAATCTTAGTATTTAATATTTTGATTAGGAGAAATTACTTTTTTGATTGTTGTTTCCTATTTCTGTTGTTTCCTATTTTCATTGTTTCCTATTTTCATCTCCTCTCCTCTCCTATATAATGTACTCTTGTCATATTGCAAAAGATTAATAATAATTCTCTTCATTTTATCTCAATAAAAAAAATAACATCTTTGTTATAAGTTCTTTAATGATCCGCTTGTCACGACGTGTTTGTGTATAGATTTACTCAAATTAGAATGCATCTTTGGTCTTCATTTTTCTTTACACAGGATGGTTGCATCACTCTATGTGAAATTAAAGTGTTGAGTTTTGTGTGTGTGTAATAAATTGACTCTAATAAAAACTCATGTTTGATCTAAACTTACTGTTTTGACAGATAGTGCATCCAGCGGACCTATGTTTTAAACTACCAGACAATGTTAGCTTGGAGGAGGGGGCAATGTGTGAACCCCTGAGCGTTGGTGTTCATGCTTGTCGCCGAGCTAGTGTTGGACCAGAAACAAATGTGATGATCATGGGAGCAGGTCCCATTGGACTTGTCACTATGCTTTCAGCTCGAGCTTTTGGAGCACCTAGGATTGTCATTGTGGATGTAGATGACCATCGTTTATCTGTTGCAAAATCTCTTGGTGCAGATGAGACTGTTAAAGTTTCAAATAGAATTGAGGTACAGTTCTCATTACTGATCTGCAAGAAACTCAGCTTCTTTTTATGCCTTGTGACAGTTGGCAAACAAAAAATTCTGAAGAATAATACTATTACTTTTTGGTTTTATGATGAACATCATTCAAAATTTATGCCTTGGCCAGTTACTAATTTTGCAGCTGCTATGCAAGTTTTGTTGTCTTCACTAGTTAATTTGTTCCTTTCCCCACTTCCTTTGTATCCAAGTAATTCTTCTTTTTATGTGGCTATCTGACTAGGACAGGGTCAAATTTAATACTTTTAATAATTTTTAGATGTTAGCACTGTGAAGATGGTCCTTTTTCTATATTGATATTGGCGAAGTTAATTATAGTTTGCTCCTCTACAGTTTTGTGCAACTTGTTATCCTATGTAGTTGAACACCAATTAGACATTTTTATTTTTCTACTTTGTAGGATGTGAGTGAAGAAGTGGTTGAGATACATAAAGCTATGGGAGGTGGGGTGGATATCACCTTTGATTGCGCAGGTTTCAACAAAACTATGACCACTGCATTAAGTGCTACCCGTGCAGGTGGCAAAGTGTGCCTTGTGGGAATGGGTCATAGTGAAATGACTGTTCCCCTCACGCCTGCTGCTGCAAGGTATTATTCTTGGTCAATTGGAGATCACCTTTCTGAAAAAAAAATGTTTGCTGCAAAATTTCTATAATATTAATTGATGCTTAGTAATGATATGTGAATTACTGGGTAAGGGTGATGTGAAAAGGTAGTCTATTCAACAATGACCTGTTGAACATATTATTGTTGGTCAAAATAAGCATGTGAACATTAAGATTTTTCTCTGTTACCTTGTCCTTACATCTTTGGTGCTAACTCCTGAAGCTTTAGTTGAAAACAAGTCATTGTAACCAACATTCACATACAAACTTGATATTGAAGTAGTATTTTTTTATTTAACAAGTTTGAAGCCCAAGGAACTAACATTTGCAATGTATAGACATTTAGAAAATGAAAGGAAAATTTGGAGAAAAGACTGTTAATGAAAATTTTATTGTTGAGAGGGACATTAATCAGAGTAGCTGTACTTTGTATAACAAATTTTCGTAGTTTCAGTCATATTAAAATTTTTCAAATTGAAACTGGTAACAATAGGTAAATTAATTCTTTAATTATAAGCCTTGGGTTGGCATTTACTTTTAGATTGATAGAACGGATCAACCAAGCATGTTGCATAAGTAATTATGTTTAGGCTTTTGTTCAAACAGTGTTGTCTTATTAGCAGTACAAATTGTATCTAATATTAACAATTTAAGATAAAACTTGAGGTAATGATTGTTTTTTTTTGTTCCTAATTACAGGGAAGTAGATGTGATTGGTATATTTCGGTACAAGAACACATGGCCTTTATGCTTGGAGTTTCTGAAGAGTGGGAAGATAGATGTGAAACCTCTTATAACTCACAGGTTTGGATTCTCTCAGAAGGAGGTTGAAGAAGCCTTTGAAACCAGTGCTGGTGGTGGCAATGCCATTAAGGTCATGTTTAATCTGTAAATACTTATGTTTTTGCACAACCTGGCTATGTATGATCTACAAACTAAAAAGGTTATGTTCAAGCGGTAGATCGTATATACTGCATTATTTTATGATTGAGATAATGTAAAAACATGCCAGACAATAATAAGTGCATTGTTAATTTGTGTCTGATTTTTGAAATTTCACTCTCCTAAAATATGACATGGATAAAAAAACTAAAATTCAGACTGGTTAATAAAACAATTATAGTATTTTTTTCGGTAGACTCAAGGTATCCACCATCGATAGCAGTGACTAATCGACTCACCATAAGTTCTCTACTTATGGTTTAACGGTTAGTTGGCTACAAAATGTTCTTTATGCCCGAGTGTGAGAATTAAATTCACAACGATTCGGTTGAGGGACCAATTGAGTAAGGTGACATTATTGCCCTAAATGTGTAACCGTTAAAGTATATCGATTATTTGAAACAATAGTTTTTAGATGGTTAAGGTTTATCTACTCTTTTTTAACATGTTTGAGGTAAAAAATGTTTCTTGAAAATCTTTTGAATTTTCAATGTATTTTTGTAGTTATTTTTTGGGGCAAAAATGGATTCTAACTCAAAATAAAGCGCAGTAATTTATAAGTATATATTACATTTATGTATAAACATTGATAAATAAACTTCAAAGAGTTATTGACTTTGAAATTGCTTTTTTATTAACTTAAAATGATATTGTTTTAAGTTTAATTAGAAAATAACAAAAATACTTGCTCAAGTCCTAAGTTGAAGACCTCTTTATTTTTTTGGGAGAAATTAATGATGCAAAATTAATTACTTTAAATTGTTTATAATTATACTTTTCCTCAAATCTAATTTATTCTACTTATAAATAACATATTTATTAATTACATGTGTCAAATGTTGAAATTTTGTGGTTGGTAATTTGTTTCTTCAATTTCCACAAAAAGTCAAAGGGTATTATATATAAGACAGGAGGGACTACAAAATCTTGTCTGAACAACCTTTAAAACTCTTGAGTGGACCGGTTAAGAGATTAGTGTTCAGATTTTAATTCCTTATTACCATTTAAAGTAAGAGTAATTGCTTAATATTGATAACTATTTTTTTTCCTTTTTGAAAAAAAAAAAAAGATATGGTATCCTCAACCTCAAGATAGAGGCTTGCCATTTTACAATGCCAACGGCTCATTTATTTGACACTCGTTGTGATATTATCTTATTTCTTTTAGATAACGTTGTCGTTTTATTCAACTGATCCACAGATAAAACTAAATGCCAATACCATTCAATGAAGTTCACCAACCACATATCAACTTGAACCTCATCAATCTCTTTGTTAATGGACCGATGGTAAAGTCAACAAATAATAATGATACTTCACATCACGTCCTCATAGTCATATGGTTGAGATCGGCTGAATCATCCTCATATCCCCCTTAGCTACACGTGACATATCATCTACAAAACATAGATATTTCATTATTTCTGACAAAATAACAAACAGTAACTTCGAAGTTAAACTATCTTTATTTGATCATTGAAAAAAAAATATAATTTCAAAGAGTAAGACAAGAGATAGTAGTTTCATTGTTTCTGTGTTTCATACAACTGTTAGAGAAAGGACAGAGTTTCAGAGAGCAAACAGGTTAAGGTGAAATGTCACATGAAGGTCATGAAGAAGAGAATATGGCTGCTTGGCTTGTTGGTATAGAGACCCTCAAGATTCAACCTTTCAAGCTCCCACCTCTGGGTATATATCTGTAATTCTCACTCTCAATAGTAACTCTGAATATTTCTTTTGAGAATTATATTCTTTTCTTTAATGTTCAATTATATGTGAATTCCAATTCAATTTGATTTCCTTCACTTACAATCTATCTCACTGCATATTGAAAGACCCTCTTGATGCCAGAATTCGGATCAAAGCTGTTGGTATATGTGGCAGTGATGTTCATTACTTCAAGGTAATTAATAGCCCATTTTTTTTCTTTGTATCAATATTTTCTATAATACTCCCTCTACTCATTATTATAAGGCGCTAATTAACTAACAAGATTATTTGGTCATTTTAATAGGAACTTATTGGTTTCCAAGGAACATTACATGTGTTTTCCCATCTATGCACATACAATTCAATAATGGTAGTCGTAGATAGTAACAATTAATATGATATTTGAGTTTAGTGTAGTTTCTATGGTCAATATTGGTAATCACTTGAATTTCCAGACAAATTTAATGTTTTTAACCAATTTTATTGGTTTGTGAGATTTGTTAGTTGATGCCTTGTATAACAAGAACCCTAGGGAGTATGATGATTTACCTTGCTTGGGCTAGAAAATATCCCCTACTTGTCACAGATATGTTGCACACAACTGACACTCGATACATCTTTAAGTCCTGACTTAAGTAAGAGGTTGTGACTTTAACTCTTTATAAGAATGATGAATGCATGAGTTACTTATTTTGGGTGAAGGATGACAAATGTAGGAAAAGAAGAAAATAATCCCTGTATTTTATTTATGAGGAATATTACACATAGGTCGGTGGTCAAAAAATTAAATTTAGATAGATCCCCTGACTTCTTTCAATACTATCAGATTCCAACTTCAAAGGGATTTAATTTAATATTTTATAATTTTGATTTGAAAATGAAGACTTGATTGACTAATACGAAAGTTGGAATTGTAGATAGTTAAGTGTTTGATTTTACTTATAAATAATGCAACTCAACTTGTAAAATATGTATGTTTGACTTGTATATACTAAGTTCCATGAAACTTTTTTGTAGTAAATGGAATTAGGGTAGCTACTTGTATTTAATTTTCTTATTTGAGACCGATGGATAACTTTATCTTTTTTTTTTATATCCTCCCTTAGTCCCTTGTAATGAGTTCCAATTTATTCAATTTTGCAGAAAATGAGAAATGCACATTATATAATGAAAGAACCCATGGTAATGGGCCATGAGTGTGCAGGGATCATAGAAGAAATTGGCAGTGAAGTAAAGAATGTGGTACCTGGTGACCATGTGGCAATTGAACCTGGTATTAGTTGCTCTCATTGTGACCTCTGCAAGCAAGGTCGTTACAACTTATGCCGTAATATGAAGCTCTTTGCTAGTCCACCAGTTCACGGTTCTCTTGCAAATCAGGTTTGAAGCATCTCAAAGCATAGTTCACTCATTACGAGGGTGATAGAATGTATGAATGGAATATTTTAAAGAAATCTAATGATATTTTGGAAACTTTCTTTGGAAATATTTGACTTTTTTTTTAAGAATGCTAAGAAAGCTAAATAGGTTACTTTAAAGATTGATTTGATTTTTTTCTCTAAACTAGTTTATTTGATTTATAAGCCAACATTTGATCTAATGAAATGCAGAATAAGTTATGATTAAGCGATTAGTTTCGCACTATTAAATTCTAATAAAAAAGTCAATTAGTCTTTATAGTTAAGATTATAGGGAATATATTTTATTATTTTTTTTGTTTTACATTATTGTTCTTCATTTTATTTCTACTTAATTGCTTACTGTTATTTTATAGTTTAAAAGTAAACATTATCTTGACTGATGTAATTAAATCATAATCACAACACTCTCAATTATGATTGAATGAATCAGTGAAGATCAAGTCACATCTCCTCACCCTGCATGTTTCCATAGATATTTGTGAGTAGCTGTGTTACATGAGGTGAGTTAAGTTTACTCCATTCTAGACTCTTTTATCAATTGATGAAGACAAGTAATGAGGTATTGAAACAGGAGAAACGTGTCTTGGTATTAATGACTCGTGACACCATTGACATTGATGAAAGAATATTGTAATAGTGATATCTTGACATATTTTATCTCTTCTTTTGAAAGATAGTGCATCCTGCAAGCCTATGTTTCAAATTGCCAGACAATGTGAGCTTAGAGGAGGGGGCAATGTGTGAACCCTTGAGTGTAGGTGTTCATGCATGTCGTCGGGCTAATATTGGACCTGAAAAAAATGTGTTGATTATGGGAGCAGGTCCAATTGGACTTGTCACCATGCTTTCAGCTCGTGCATTTGGAGCACCTAGGATTGTCATTGTGGATGTGGATGAGCATCGATTATCTGTTGCAAAATCTCTTGGTGCAGATGAGACTGTTAAAGTTTCAGCAAATATTGAGGTACAATTTCATTTAATGACCTTTTATGTGCGCTGGTTAGCAAATAAATTTTAATAGAATGAAGAAAGAAAACTGAATTTGTGCACATGTTACTTTACTATGATTTTATTTCTTGAAGATAAAAATTTTAGATTAGATTGTGTAGTACAAGTTGCATCCTTCCTATGTGGGCAAACTTGTTGTTAACTTCAACATGAAAAAATACTCCATTTTAGTCCCTATTATTGCATGCTTTCTAGAAGGTGTTCTTAATCATTTTTATAAGACATTTATTAGTTTCAAACAGTATTAAATAATTGTTTTCATATATGCTCCTATTAAATAAGAATAGTGAGAGATAGCAAAAATTTATAATATTGGAGTTGAATACAATTAGTGAGGGTGAATTTGAATTTTATGAAAAATTGAATATGTTGAATAGATTTATTGGTACTGACGAATTAATTAGGAGTTATTTGGATTTGGGACCCAAATGAGTGCAAATTTTGTACCAGATTTGCAACTTGCAATTGTACCAGTTTCTTTATCCTTTCTCCATTAGAGTAACTCTTAGTTGTTCTCACATTGTTGTGTAGATGGTTTTTTGTTCAATAGTCACAAAAGAGAACTGAATTTCACTCTGTTTAAAACTCTCTGGTTCAGTCTTAGCATCACATGTCCTTGTTTAACATTGAGCATAACCTCAGCCAAGTCTTGAATGAACACTTTACTTGCAGGATGTGAGTGAAGAAGTTGAACAGATACACAAGGCTATGGGAAGTAAGGTGGATGTTAGCTTTGATTGTGCAGGTTTCAACAAAACTATGACCACTGCATTGAATGCCACTCATGCAGGTGGCAAAGTGTGCCTTGTGGGAATGGCACTGACCCAAATGACTATTCCCCTCACACCATCTGCTGTAAGGTATATATACTATACTTCTCAATTCAAAATATAAGTCACTTTCAATCACTTTACCAGAATTCAGGAAAAATATACAATTTATTAAATGCCTTATTTTTTTTAATTTTGTCTTGTTCAAATGTCCTTACCTAGTTGGGATAAAAATTTTGTTATTGTTGTTGTTGTTGTCTTGTTCAAATGTGTCTTATTTATTTCATCCTTCTTAGTATCCAATGTGTACCACCAATAAATTGAGTAAATTTAGAAAATAGAAATTAACAACTCTCTACTTCACTTATATTATTGATCAATAAATTCTTCTAGAAGATACCTATAAAGACTGAAGAGATTATAAATGAATAAAAGATTAATTGTTTTGTTTGCTTAAATTTCTCTTGTATTGAGTAAACATGATGATGCTACGCTTGAGAATGCATAATACACAGCAGACACACCCGAGCATTTGTTGGATATATATATTCATGCTTCATAAGTAGAAATACCTGAAGCTTCTTGTAACTGTAGGCTTGGTAGCATTGCCAATTATGTGTGTATGTCTCCATTACTTAATACAAAAGCTAGCCAACTAACTTTTAATGAATAGTGATGAGGTTATTTAAGTTAGTTATATTTTATATGTTTTTAATCATCATTTTTACTTTTAAACTACATTTCACTTGCGACCACTTTATTATGTGTACTCAATAGGAATATATAGTTTGAAGAAAACATTATGAATCTAAAAGTCAAAGTAGATTAAGATCTTACAATTAACGCCAAAATAAACTGTCTTCCTAACAGGAATAATAACGTTTGTGAATAACTGACTGTATGTGTGGTTCCAATTTACAGGGAAGTAGATGTGATTGGCATATTTCGTTACAAGAACACATGGCCTCTTTGTTTGGAATTTCTGAGGAGTGGAAAAATAGATGTGAAACCTCTAATAACTCACAGATTTGGATTTTCCCAAAAGGAGGTTGAAAAAGCCTTTGAAACTAGTGCTAATGGTGGCAATGCTATTAAAGTTATGTTCAATCTATAGATACCTAAAATGTTTTGTTATCAAATATAAACGATATTGCAGAGCTCAATAAATATAATGCTTTTTCAAAGAGCCTTTGAGGATTTTCAGTAGCATAATGGGAGACTACAGTTCAACTCCTTTAATGAAGAACAAAAAAAGATCAAACTACTCTAAATCATATTTATTTATATGTGTAACTAATTCATATGCTTGTGCGCTAGAAAATAAAATATAATATTTCCTTTTGTCCTAACTATAAGACCTATTTACTTAATTTGATTAGATTTAGATGTTGGTTCAGTTAGTTAAAATAATTTTATATTACTAATATACCTTAGCTTAAGCGTTTACCATATCTCCACTCTCCGTCTCTTATTTGTCTATTATTGGGAGCATTGATAAAAATAATTTGGGAAAAATTAGTAAGAATTAGAAGCAGATATTATATTTATGATCAAATCTATCTCTCAAAATAAGTCTTATATTTAAGACCAGATAGAGTACTATTGTATTTTCTTAGAATTAATTGATAAAATTTTTAATAACATATTCGTTAAAAATTGTAAGCAAATTTGTAACAAACGGGAAAACACATTTGAAACACTCAATCATGAACTTGAATACATTTTCAAACTGCTACAAAGCAATTTCCCAATTGAATTATAAAACCTTTTATTCATCACCATCATGAACTATGATAATGATATTTCCATACTGATTTGATTTTTTAAATGAGCTGGAATAGATCTGGAGGGAGCAATTGATTGTTTATATATATGCAATTTCTTCATCACTATATACAAAATTATACACTAACAGATACATGGGTAAGTGCCATATTTCTCGAAACTTCAAGTGATGGTACTGTGATTCTATTAAGGTAAGCCATATCTTACATATGCTGAGATGCATAAGACTTGAAATCAAACTACTTAGGACACAAACTTGTTATAATTCCATCAAATATTCACACTCCAAAGGTATTAAACACCGATTTTGTTTGTCATTTCTTAATCTTCAAATAAAAACCACAATTCAGCTTATGACGAGATGTTTGAATTTCACTTATTTCAAATAGTTCTGTATTATATGAAATAAATTTATAAAAAGCAGTTCTATCACAAATATATAATACCGAAGTACTTTTCATGTGATGAACAAACAGCACCCAATAGTATAACAGGCCTAAGATAACCCGTTTTAATATAAATTGCTGATTTTATTCTTTGAAAACCCATTTTTGAAATGAGGCATGTTTGCCAATGACGACAAATCACTGAAAATTTAGTCATGCTTGCCAATGTCTAGTACTATATGCTGCTCTTAGAGGTCCGAAAATACTCATGAATATTTTAATAGTAGTAAACATGCTACGTTAGGTGAAGTCCACGCTATCTTCGTATATACTCCCTCCGTTCCTAAATATAGGACCTAGATGACTTTTTTGAAAAATCCTAAAAAAAGTAAAAAATAAGTTAATTATAAATTGATTTACCTAATTTTTTCTCTTAAACTAGTTTATTTTACCTATAAGCTAATGGATAATCTAAAAAGATATAAAATATGTCATCATTTAATAACCTATTTCGCAACCTTAATCTTTCCAAAAAAAAGTTATCTAGGTATTATATTTAGGAACGGAGGTAGTATCATATATGCAAATATTGTGGTTTGATTTATATCTAATGATCTTGGCATATTTACTCCCATTCCAAATGTTTAAAAGTAATATGCATATGGTAATGTATTCACTTTTATAAAAAAAAAAACTCATCTATTTTTTTGCACAATAACTTTTTAAACAATAAACACAGACGTAAAATTTGGGGGCTTGTTATGTACAACCACTTATATCTCAATAAGTGAAATTAGCTACATGAATTTTATTGCACATCTTTATTCGATGCCAAAAATGTTTTTCTTTGGACACATTGCCTAAAGATATCATTGAAAAATTAGATGAAAATTATAAACCACTCAAAACATAAAAGCAATAGGAAATCACCAATGTGATTCTCAAAGTAACATACTTTGGAGGCTTGATGAGTTATGATCCAAATATTATTCATATAATGTTACAGACTCTGTGGCGTCCCTCCATAGTTCAGAGTCACGCCAAGTGGGAACAAGTATGTGACAAGGGCAGGACCAAAACATATCCTCTAAAGCGCTTCCAAAGTGACAAGAAAAGAAGTAATATAATTAGAGGTAGGCCTTAAAAAAGAGGAAAGACTCGTCCTCTTTGGGAGATACAGATTTGTACTAGAACACTTGCTACCACCGGACCAAAAACTCAGCTTGTTTTCCATGTATATACCTATATATGCCTACTAAGCAAACTCAAATTACACAATATTGACCGCTACACTCAAAATTCACTCAAATTGACAAAAGCATGGTGTAAATGAAACTTAGTAGTAATCCTGAGAACAAATGAATGGAATACATGATTATGAGCCACCATTTATTGAATTTGAAGATGGCTCCGGCAACCAATTCCATACTTTCACTTGACCGGCTGCATCACCAGTGAAGAATATGCCACTTGGACCAACCTCAATAGCTCGAACCTCTTGCTTTGAAAAAATCTTTCCTCTCTCTGCAAAGCTGCACAAGAAATGGGTCGTACAGAATGATCATTCCCAGAATAGTTCAATCTACCCAATATATGAGCTTGCTAGGACTAATGACTGTGAAAGTGACTTATGTCCCAATTGTGTCTTGAAGATTGATGTCGGGAGAAAAGTCAATTGGTGTAATATGTTTGGATACAGTTAAATAAGAAACTACTTTGAATGATATATTGAAAAAATCATTTCAAAAATTTCAAATTTGAAGAAAAGCCAAGAACTCCAAGAACTAGTTTTGGTTATAACTTGGCTTTTGGCCACAAATGTATTTTGCCAAACAGCATCTGGGGACTTCAATGGGCTTCTGACTTGTTAACATGATTGTTTAGCTTCTAAATGGCCTGACACAGCTATGAAGGTGTAATAGAATCACTTGTGCTATTCAAACATAATGAAATCTAAGACGATGCATAAAAAAGGAAGGACACTTTCTGCTGGCCAGAAAGTTGACTTGGATACTCTTACAATTTTTGAGAAAGAAATAAGGCAGCAAGGTAGCTACAGATTGCCGAGGTGAATTAATTTTCGTTTTTTTTTCACTATATACATATATTGATAATTTAGTAGTCGCTCAAGCTTGAAGAAGAGAAAGACAGATTTTGTATGGAGCACTTGGTAGAGCATTGGCCTCTTGGAAGCCAGAACCAATGAATCTGTGTTGTGGACTATATCAACTTGTAATGCTTCTCTTCTGATTGGAGGAGCATATTTAAATTTGAATTATCAATATAACCATTCAACATTAAGATCCCACACATCTTTTTGAAACCTATCAAGTTTGCATTTTTATCAATTCATAGAGACTCCAAACGTACAATGTGTTGTGGGGTTCGGCAGAAGATTTGTGGCTATGCATGTTCAAGGGAAGATTATGAAAATGGAAGTAGAAGGAAAAATGGAATTAGAAGTTTGAAGGCAAGTACTTACGATGGCAGATCATAGAGGTGCACGATATTATTGTTGCAAGAGCACAGCAGAATGGGCTTGCCTTGTGAGTCGTGCATCCCACATAGTTTAAGCACACCCTGAAACAGATAATACATACATCCTCAGCATAAACATAAACTAAAATAAACATGAGGACATTATCCGAATTCTCTATAGCAACTCAACCCCGCCCCAAGTCATGCAAAAATAAACTATAGCTTACATAAACACAAGACATAGCAAAACATGATACTCAAGATGATACAGAATTAATATTCTGTAACCCTAATTACAACTACATAACACAAGCTGCGAAGATCCAATAAAAAGTATAACATCTTCCTTTAAAACGCTGATGCAACAGCAAGAATGAAAATGTGGCAGCATGGAAACAAAAAATAGAAAAAGAAACCTAGTTAATCATGAACGGAACACCTATTTTAGTGACATGCTGTATCAAACCATGAGTTACCTAGAGATTGTAATTTCACACAAGTATAAGCCTACGTAATTGATTTCCTCATCACATACATGCCAAAGTTGGTGGTTTTCATTATCAAAATTTAAGAGTCTATCATTTCTTAACTCGTGATTGACAACATGCATTTACAACAGCTCAATCCATAAAGTAAATTTTTCCCTTTACCCAAATGGGTAGAAACTAGAATATCATTTACTTAACACCATGAGGTATCATAGACACTTCAAATTAGACAAGTAGGATCTACATCTACAAATGAAAAATAAGCTAATACATACATCTTCCTCTGTGTGAGTATAAGTCACTTCCAAGTTTCCACTTTCTGTAGCTACCCATACCTGCACAAACCAAAGCATATGAAGCCACAACAAAAATTAAATCATTGAAGTTCAAACACATACAGAAAATCAGCAGGTAATATGAAAGTTGAGCCAACCTTTACTGATTTATCTAATGAACCAGATAAAAGGAACTGGTCCCAGCAAAGAACAGACATCACAACTGATGTATGCCCTGTTAAAGTCTGTAAACACTGCAAAGTCTCAAGATTCCAGACCTGGCAGGGAGAAACCAGTAAGAAACGATAGAATTATCTCAACAGATCAGTTCATTTTATCACAATGGTTTTCAGAACCACAAAGAAAACAATGCAAAGAATGTGCTTATGACAGAATGCCTAAATTTTGTAAACGTACTTTTATTGTCTTGTCCATTGAACCTGAGTATAGCCTATTTGCTCCGACAACAAATGAAACAACGGGGCCAGAGTGACCCGTAAGTGATGTAACAGGCTCAAAATTGTTAGTCGCCGCATTAAACTTCCACGCCAATATTGACCCATCCTGCAAAAGAAAAGCACTTCACTCATCATAACCAGATAGAGAAGGGAAAACAGAATAAAATCACAAATAGGAAATCTGCATCTCAAATCACTAGAGCCACCTAATAACATACAGATCTCTATGCCTCATTTCTCAGAAATTTCAATCATACAATCAATCTCAAAAAGTAACAAAGTTTGATAACTATTTAATCAATTAATTAATAATTAATTAGATACATGCACCCTAGTTTACAACAGTACGAAAATACTAAAAATGTGAACTTTAGTTTAATCCCAGAAGACCAATCTTCTACTTGTAACTATGAGCAAATGAAATCCACCAGCACTAACTATCGGTTGTCACAGTATATGTCTACATCATTTACATTAAGACTATTTTTCCCTTTATATGCCTTCCCCCTCGCACCCTTCAAACTACTTCTCTTCTGAATTGGCATATAATGAAGAAAAACACATCATTCCAGATAAAATTGATTGTAATTTAAAGCTGTTTTAAATTTTAAGTACGAACTGAGTTAATTTACTTCATGAGGTAGTAAGTTAGAATTTTACAATTTACTTCCCTGCATGTCACACTATCTCAACCTCAATTTTCATCTAAACAACAGGAAGGAAGCTTGTTCCCAATTTTCCCTAATTTTCAAAACTTCCAAATGTAGCCTGTTATTTATGGATATGCAATACCCTTACATCCTATAAAATTCAACCTTACACCCTTGCATCCTACAAAATTCAACCTTCACTCAAATATCCATAAAAAGCCCGAAAACTAAAGCACTCCTATTCGTCCAACAAGCTCTAAGCACCAACATTTTAAATACCCATCAGAAACTCCATCAAGAAAGAAAGCATCACTGCTGAAAATGACAGATATCAAGTTTTACCTGTGTACCAGCAAAAAGCATACTGTTGCCCACAGCCAAAGCATAAACTTGTCCAGCAGGGCCGCTTAGACTCAATTCACTTGATGTTTGTGTGTTCCAGGCCTGCGAAATCAACATCATCGACCAAACTTTATATCTAGTAATGTGGCACAAAGGACATAGATCATTGTAAAAGAAGATATTTCTAAATTAGACAGAAAGGACTAAATTTAAATGTTGAGTATGGAAATTTAACCGGAGAGAATGAAAAAACAAAATGGTGAAGAGATTTATCTTACCTTAACAAAATTTGGAACACCAACAAAAAGCCAAGGACCTTCGACAATCATACAACCCACTTCACTTCCAAGACTTATCACAGCCAAACACTGCACCATAATAATAACAAACAATGACACAATCAACATAGGCTCTCCATTACAATAAAACAAAAACCAAAACTACAAACAGTAAAAATCAACAACTTTGACTAGTTTACCCTAACAATGAAATTTGAAAGAAAAACAGAGAGAGACAAAAAGTTAAACCGTAAAATAAGGTCAGAAGGCCACAACCGGTTTCATATAACTCATAAACCCACACAAAAAATATCAAGGGCGTGCATGGGAATTGCCATGCAAAAACTAAGTGGAAGTTATCATTTGGTAACAAGAAATCAATAAAATTTTATCACTATTAAACACTTGAATTCTTGGTGAAAAAATATGGGTAAACAGTGTTTTTATCTGTAAACACCACCCATTAATCCTGCCCACATATATTAGCAACCATCTACAGGGCAAACCGACTTAACAGCTCAACCAGCTACTGGTTAGTGATAGGTAAACATTTTGCCACTACCTCTGTTCCTAAATATAAGATCATTTTCCCTAAGTTGAGTAGATTAAGGAAGTTAGTTAAGTTAGTTATTAACAAATGATATTACCAATTTATCCTAACTATATACCTTTATCCTCACTCTCCCACTCTTGCTTGTTATTATAGAGAAGCATTATAAGATTTAATTTGGGAAAAAGTTGAGAAAAATTAGAAAATTATCTTATATTTAAAAACAAATTGAAATTTGAAAGTGATCTTATATCTAGGAACAGAGGGAGTATTAAACAATTGAACTCTTGGTGAAAAATATGGGTGAAGAGTATTTTTTTTGTCAGTAAACACTACACATTAATCCTGCAGCTATCGGTAACCGTCTACATTGGGCTTGATAGCTAGGAACCGGGCCAACCGACTTCCAAGCTCAAACAACTACTCATTGGTGATAGCTAAAAATTCTACTATAAAAAAAGTAAAGGTTGGATTTTGGCTTTGTCAACTAGTGAAAAAACCACAAGAAAAGGAACCCAATAATATAGCATGAAAAGAAATCACACAAGAACGCCTCTCCACAAAAACTCAACACAAAAAAATCAATTCAGAAAACCAAAACAAATCCTAAAATTCCAAGAAATCAGAATAACAACCTGGCCAGATTGACAATCCCAAAGCCTCACAGTCTCATCTTTGCCTCCAGTATACAGCTTATCCGAGCCAGAAGGCAAAGATATTCCACTCACAACCTATCACAACCAACAAAACAAAACTTTTGAACCACCAAAACACACAAACCAATCAAAAACCTTTCTTTCTTTCTTTCTTTCTTTCTTTCTTTCTTTCACTAATTACCTTCTGATGCCCCTCAAGCTGAGTGAGCAATTTAAAACCCTCGCCAACACTCCAAGAATGGAGAAACTTACACCCATCGCCATAACTACACTTCCCGCTGAGCCAATAAGAGCAAAGCTTCTCAGTCTTCCTAACAATCCTATTACTACTATTACTGTGGACCCCACCCCACGTGGAGGAGGCCCCACTGAAATTAGGATTCCTACGTGGCCGCGAGACGGAGAACCCCGAAGACGACGAAGGAGAAGAATGGGAAAACTCATTATCGGCGTAGGCCCTTTTGGATGATGACGTCATGAGGTGGCCGTTGTTGTTTGAGGGGGGAATTTCGGCGTGGAGGAAGGGACAGGGGAATCTGGTGCACCTTCCGGCTTGCCAGTGGAAGCAGACCTTTGGGTGCTTGAAGGAGGAGGAGGAGGAGGAGTGATCGGGTGCGGGCGGTGCACGGAGACGTTGGAAGACGCGCTTGGAGGAGGAGTGATTGTTGTTGTCGAGGTCCATGGCAATGGCCTGGGAATGTCAAATTGAGGATGCGAAGGAGAGTGTGGGGGTGTGAATTGCAATCATGGAGGGTGGGGATCGTTGGATCGTTGGGGATTGGGGTTTAGGGCTCAGAGGATTGGGGATGGAAACCCTAATTTGGAAGGTGCGATACACTGTGATGTGAGAAGTATCGGAGAGATGGGGAAGAGGAGGAAATTGATCTATTCTTTTATTATTTTTGTTCACCAAGCGTGAGATTTACGGAATATTCCAATGACGGATCTACCCTCCCCCACGTGCTTTTTTAGCTTTTTAAACTATTTTGATCACAAGTAAAGTCTCAAGTGTCAAAATGAATGTGAAATAATAATAATAATAATAATAATAATAAAAAATAAAATTTGAAATCTATTAAGAAGAAGAAATGAATAGCGAGGGAAAGATTCAGGCCGAAGAAAAGGAATATAGAGGGAAGGAGAGAACAAGTGAACAAAGTAGTTCTCATTAGGCATTTAAATGTTAAATATTATACAAGAAAAAAAACCTTTAGATTGTTTTAGGGAAAAACTTACATCAAATTCATTCTTCCAGGTTCTCAAGTTCTTTTAATATAGGAGTGACACATGTCCTTTTATAACAACCAATCATTCAATCTAACGGCCAGTAATTGGAGAAATGGAGAACCTGGATGGATGAACTTGACCTAAGTAAAGTCCATTGTTTTATGGGGAAATCCCAAATAAAGGATGGTTCAATTCCAAATTTATTTTTCAATTAGAAAAAATTCCAAATTTATTTTAACTAGTTGGATAACAAGTTCAACTAGTGGAATAGTGACATTTATTATTCAAAATCAATTTTCAGTGATTTTGAAATTCAAGTGTCATTTATCTATGATTTCCCCTTGTTTTACAATACTAGACATATTTTAGCATTTTAAATGCTATCATCTTTCTTGGAGGCATGTTGGAATGTTTATCTTTTATAAATTAGGCATATTAACAAGCTAGAGACTTTCAAGCCAACATGTTTAAAAGTGATGTTCAAGCCTAGAGGTAAGTGTAACACCCAATTTTTAAATTAGAGACAATAAAGTATTAATTAAGGTCTTAGGATATCATTAGAGAATTAGAAAGCAACTTAGAAACATTAAGTGAGGATAAATATATTTCAAGACATTATTATACCTATTTTCTTTAGAAATTACAGAAAAAAAAAGTTAGAGACTAAATTATTCATTTGAAATTTTATGAAAAAGACTTTGAAGTATAAGCATCATTATGGTCAAGAAAAATATATAAGTTGATGCATAAATTGAAGTTATATAGATTATCTTTGATTAGGGATTAATTTTAGAAGTAAATAAAATTTATATGGAGGGGGTAAAATGGTCTTTTCGCAAGGCACATTATTTTAACCCATTTCTACCTTCTTCACCATCATATACACTCTCCTTTTCTCTCCAAAAACTTGCTCCTCCCACCCTCTTCCTTTCTCCTTTGATTCTTTCTCTTTTAGTGATGATTTCTAGCAATTTAAGCACCCAAACTCACATGCAATAATGGATTCAACTTCAGGTGATCTTTCTCTTCATTTCTATACCCTTTTTGCCTCATTTTAGGCGAGATTGAGAGAGGGTCCATTGGGATTCTTAGTTTTAGGCTTCCACAATCTATAAAATACAAATTAAGCTTTGATTCTTCATGTATGTGGGTGGATTTGAAGGTTACTTGGAGGTTTAGTTAAATTTGTGAAAACCCCCAAATTGGAGTGCTCAAATTCAATGGCTTTAGGGGTGTTTGAGGTTTGAAACCTTCAATTTGTTGCTATAGGAGTTCATTTTAATGTTAATATGGTATTGCATGTTTGATTGATCAAAGTTTTGTTAATTTACAACTTTTAGTATTTTCCCTTTTCTATGATCAAACATATTTTTGATATGAGTGTTTGAGGTTGATGTTTTTTAGTTGTTTGAATGATGTTTTGAAATTGTTGGGAAAGAGTATTGACAATTGGGAAGTTAAAAAATTAATGTTTTAATATCATTGCACATAAGGTGTTTATTAAAATGCCTAAAAGAAACTTTTAGTAAGTAGTGATAGTTTTTCTTTCATTTGGGTATGATTCTACATTGTCTATGATTTAGGAAAAGGAAATGAACCTTATGGTGATTATTTTGTTGATATTGTGACTCTTAATGTTGTTTATGGTGAGTTGTGTGTTACATGTTAATTTGGAAGATGATTTTCCTTTGCTACATTGATTGAAAAGTATTGGTTATATTTTGGGGAGTTTAAGTTTCCCAACTTCAAGTTTGATAATGTATGTTTGGAAGTTGCATGTACTTGGGAATTTCTGTTTTGAAAGATGTTTAAGAAAAATGTTTGAAATGCTAAAGAACTTGTTGAATGAATGTTTAAGAACTTGCTACATATTACAATATTATGGAAATAAATTTGTGAGTACATGCTACTCTTATGCTCTCATGCTTTTCTAAAAGTTAATTTGAACTATAAACTAAAGTTTTAATTCCTTTCCCTTTACATTAACTCAATAAAGAGTAAACAAAGATTTTAAGTTTTTTAGGTGTGCATGGATAAAGATTATGTTGCTGAATTATATATGAAACTATAAATAGATATGCTCTTTGTCTTGATATTATCTATTTTGGAGATGGTGTGAAATCACATGGATAGTTGCTACTTGACTTAGTATTTTATTGTCATTTAATATATGGTTTGTGTGATTTTCTGAAATCTAATTCAATTGAGAAATTCTTAGGTAAAGAAGTCATCTTGTTAACCTTGTTTAAATTGTTTAAAGAGTTGTGGATGAATGTAATTTGAGTGGCTACATGCATGATTGAGCTTATAGTTTATTTGAGCAAGAATTTTGTTTGAATATGTATAGGCATGGTTTATTACATAAATCGATTATTGATTAAATGAAATGATTGAAGTGGTAGTTTCACTTAGTCCTTATTGATTTGGATTGTGGTATGATTTAATAGAACTCTGTGAACATACTTTTTGGTTAGATAATTAAGGAAGTAGATGATAGTGCAAAGATAAGTGAGAATTGGGTAGTAATATAGGTTCGAGAGAGACGTTGTTAATTGTATAAGAAAGTTATTTACAGTAACTATTACTTTATGTAATACTAGGAGGAACTAGAAGTCAGGTACTTGGAGGCATAAGAAGAAAAGGAGGAGTATTAGTAAAGTGAAGGACATGTAACAGTTTAATTCAATAGTTAAAAGCGCGCATGAATATTTTTCAAAAACATGATAATGTTGATCCTAAGAGGAAGGATATTTATCTCAGATAGATAAATAAGAAAGTAGAGTACTCTAGGCATTAGGAGGGTCGCTCCCCCTATGCCAAACATTTTCAGAAACCCTGCAGGTACAGAATACCTCCATTGTTTGACGAATATATCGTTAATAATGGTTGGTATAGGAGGCAAGTTCCAATAAGAGATTGGAAAGAGGAAGGAAGGTGAGTATGTGCTCACAACTAAAAGGATTTGCATTATCATGACTTAAAGGTAAACTATTGAAATAAACTGTTATTGGGATTCTTTGAATCTCACTGTTTTTCAAAATGTTTTTTACAGATAAGCAGGGAGAAGTAGTTTCTGTGGGAAGCTCTAGTGGAAGGTAGGAGAGATGCTTGTTAGGCCCGAAGCTCATAGTGAAATATATTTGTTATATATGTTAGTTATTGTATTTCTATACAAGTTCATAGTTTGTGGTGTATATAGGTATAAGCTATCACCAGCGATAGCCGAATTATATTTATATAACATTGTAATAGTTAGACTTAAATATGTTTAGTATTTAGTTACATTAGATAGTATAGGTGTATAAAATAAAACTAAGTGACTACTAATTTAGCTATTTATGAATTTATAATCCGCTGCAGTTTTCAAGAAACAGTTACAATTTCATAAATTGTTTAGAAGCCCAAGTTTACTTAGGAAATTCTTTTAATCTAGTTTTTTTGAAATAGAAAAGTTTTAATAAATTCATATTTTTGGGCTTCTAACCTTAGAAAGTGGTTATAAATTGATTAGAAGGCTATAATAGAGTTATAAAAAGCTAGGATTTTACAGTAAGACTCATGTCAATCAACCACAAAAATAGACTACGCATGTTTAAGGTTAGACCAATCATATTTACACCCAAAGTCCCAACTGATTATTGTCAAAATAAATGTGAAATCAGAAAAACTTTTTAACTATAAAAAATTAATAGATTAAAGTATATTTTTAGTCATTTATTTTTGTATAATGTGTCATTTTGATCATTAGTTTGAAATTACACCTTTAGTCCTTTAATTTATATAAACAAAAAATGGTGACCCAACAATTTTAGATAGTTTTTTTGTGAGCAACTTTTGACAAGATTTTTCAAATCGTAATTATTTTGTATAATTATTTTTATATTTTTAAAATATTTATATTTATTGGAACAATTAATTAGAGGTATGATGTAAGGGACTTAATTAAAGCTAGGTCCCACAAAATATTTTGATTAAATTGAAATCTTTTCCCTAGAGAGTTGGATATAATTATTTGTAAAATAAGGTTCTTTTTTATAAATATTATATACTATTGATATTGGAAAATGACAATAAAATGACACTTGAATTTCAATTGGACAAAAAATGTAACTCCTATTCTCAAAAAGGATAAATATGTGACTCCAATTTTCAAAGTGGTAATAAAATGACACTTTAATTTCAATTAGATAAATAGGTGACTGAGTGACTCCGATTCTCAAAACTCATTAACTACTTATATATTGCAATATCATATCATTTTGGTGATGTTTTACTTTTTTTTATGTTGAAATGGGACCAATGTGACACGTTACTTGCACACTGCACATTCCACAAACAATATCTTTCACATAAAAAGATAAGATTACCCCGAAACAAAACCACCTCATATTTCGCTGAAGTTTTGCTTTTGGTATTTTCACATCAACGACCTGAACACATCATATTCTCAAAACTCAAAGACTTCTCTTCCATTCCTACTGCAACAAATAATCAAAGAATCCAGATGGGTTGCAAACTAAACCTCTCATCCCCACCACTTACTATTTGCAAATTCCAGCCTAATACACCAGAATTTAGAACAAAAACTCTTTTCTTCTCTTCTTCTTCCTCTTCTTCATCCTTAAGATATAAACTACCAAATATTAGATATTCTAGTACAGACCTTGAAGTCCCAAGCACCGAGGCCAAGAGTTACACTATTAGTTTCAGAACAGAAAGTAATTGCAAGCTTGGGATTTCAAGATATCCTGATTTTGAATATAATGCAGAAGGGGGAAGTGGAACAGGATGTGGAGCTGAAGTAACTGACAACCTAGCTGACAATGAACTGTTTGTTTCATTTGACCTTGACACTCTCTATATTCCACCATTGACAAGTTCTACTACAAAGTTCTTGGGTTTGCCATTGCCACCATTTCTGAAGATTGATATCGTTCCTCTAGCCTTCCAAGGAAGCATTAACAAGGAATCTGGCAAGGTAATCCACATGAAATCTTTGAATAATAACAAGGTTAAGTTACACCGTGAACTTTGTAGTCAGGAAAAAAAAATTTGTAGCATCATGAAATATTTTTTTTAGCAACACCCAATACTTTAAAAAAATGTTTCAAAAGTATGCTTAGTATACCCCTTCTCCTGTGCTGTGTTGTGTTACAGCTTACAAGAGTTAGTCAACATCTTCATACATACTAATAATATAATATATTAAAATTATTTATTATGTGTATGTTTAATAAATTTTTTATTTTTACCCTTATTCATTCATCATACACGATTTCTTTCGCCTTCTTGAATTTACTAATATATTAGGACAAAAATAGTAAATATGCATTTACTATTTTGACTTTTGCATGTTACCTCTTATATTTTGGACAAAACATTTGCCATGTAACTCTTGTAAAAAAGAGTAGAGGGAGTATGAGGGGAATGAAGGTGATGCGAAATTTTGTTTTGAGTTTAATTTTTTTGAAAAATTGGGAAGTGGTAAACTGTTGCATCTCATTTCTTTTTGTTAAAATTTTATAAGTTATAACCTTAGCATAAAAAAAATCTTATTACTACTAATGAATTACATGGCATCATCGATATGACACAAGTGTGGTAAAACTAAGTGCCGCCTAAATTGTCACTCCCCCCTTTTCTGTGATGTGCTTTCAATTTGTTTCCATAGCCATACAATTTGTAACATTTTATGTTGATTTATTATAGGTTGATCTTGAATTCAAGGCGGAGTTTTTCTTTTCTGCTGGGAGTGTCTATAAGGCTCCTCCTCTACTAGTGAAGACAGTGCTGACATCTGAAGAATCCAAAGGGACTATGAAAACAGGAAGAGGCAAAAGGCTGAATGAAGAAGGAAAGTGTAAACTTGTGGGTGTGGCAACAGTTGAACCTATTAATGATTTTTTGATGAATTCCTTCCTTGGCCTTCCCACTGAGTGCCTAGCAGAGCTCAATGCTATGATGATTATTTCTGGACCATCTTAAATTCCTCATTATCACAAATTTTGACCCTTGTTACGACCTTTATTCTATAGCTTAGGTAGTTATTTAAAGGGTTGAATTGTAATGGTGTACAATGCACCAAAAACCATATGAAAGAAAGCACAAAACAGAATAGAATAAAGAAATTGGATTAATATTTTTGATAGTCATTTCAATTTGATCCAATTTTGATATTTGTTTTATTTACGAATTGTTGGCTTTGATTTCTATAGTTTCATAGACAATTATTTTGAGTTTGATTATTAAAACTACAGCGAAAACTTGTAGAAAGCATATTTGATATATGTTAAACTTAGACCAAATCCTTAAGTTATAAGTGCTAAAAGCAACTATTTAAAACTGACTATCAAAATAAAAGTTCAACCAATTTATAACGATAAAAAAATATTCTTCAAATTACCACACATAGGCAAATAAGTTATGAGCATATGGAGGTTACCACAAATGAGCCACTAATAAACTACAATGTACAATAAATAACTGAATTTAATTTTTTTCAATGACAAGTTTTGTTGGAGTTTTCAATGAAACATGTGGGTGTATCAAATTAGGAAGTTTTACATTGATAGGGAGTGAGAAAATACAATGTTCTAGCTCAAGTAAAAGGGTCAAAATAGAGGTAGGCCTTGTGCGCACAAGGTTGGACCACCATGAGGTAAACGCCTTAAATACCACTAGGCACTTTTTAATTATCTATTTTGCAAAAATAAATGAAATTAAATTGCTTCCCAAAAAGACGTACATTTTGAGGTATAATGGATGGGTTACTGTTTGAATATTCATTGGTACATTTGGATTTGCTACTAATGTTCAAAATCTGTCGTTGTTGATGGTTATTAGTTTTGTAACCACAAATTAATACCGATTACTGTTCCATGAATTGTGTCCAACTTTAACTTGGGCTCACCGCCTATAAAAGGATAAGTCTGCAAAAGGTTCGACACCCCAACTGAGTTTTCAAGCTACTCTTTTCCTCCTCTGAAATTATTTTCTCAGAGTTCTGTTGTCTTGCTTATTTGCAAGAAGGATCTTTTTAATCCCGCGGAGAGTCATGTTCTATTTTGCTGGTGATCGCGGAATACTTTTAAAGTCACACAAGGGAACCGACACATTTAATTGTTCTTTGTAAGTACTACTACGCGAACAAGTTTTTGGCATAAATGTAACAGAAATTTCTTTCTTTTTTTGATGTATTAAAACGAGGCCTTGCATTACAAAGAGTTGTAACTTTCAGAGTTTCAGTCGAATTAGTGCTACAATTCACAATAAAACCAGTATGCATCTTTCTGCTAACACCATATGTCACCAGCCAAAATTCCCTTTCACATAAACTAATTCTCTCTGCCAAAAGAGAACTTCATTTGTTCAAATAACCACAATGCAATATCCAGCTCCTCCATGCCTTAAATGCCAGGTGATTTTGAATAACTGGAACCATCAAGAATATAATAATTCATTCAAATGCAATCCTTTGAGTACCAACCAGTGAAGCATATTGGCCCCTCTTAGCCAACAACTCATGGTGTGTTCCAAGTTCTGCAATCTTGCCCTCGGAGCAGAGTGCAATTTGATGGGCATTTTGAACTGTGCTCAATCGGTGAGCTATCACTAGTGTTGTCCTCCCCTTCATCAAATGGTTGAGAGCCTCCTGTACTAACCTCTCACTAACTGTATCTAAGGCACTAGTGGCCTGAAGCAAAAAATTAATAATAAGGGCATATTTAGGACCAGATAGAAAATGGTAGAGAAATAACAGAATCATGGAAACTGCATACAGAAAAAAATCTTTCAAAAGAAATAACAAAAAGGAAAGGAGAAAAAACCTCATCAAGTATAAGGATCGGGGCATTCTTTAAGAGTGCTCGCGCAATAGCAATTCTCTGTAGATAAAAAACATGTCAGTTAATTTTTTCGTCTTGTTTATAAATCACTTTCGGTATGTTTCACACACATATACAAAAATACTAAACCTCATTAAATCTATCTTAAAATTTTAAAACTTTCAAATTTTACCCCCCGTTTAATATACAAAATATACCTCTTCAAAATAAAGTCAACATAATGATAGGTAAAACTGTACATTGATATAAAAACTTTTATAATGTGACCTATAAATAAAACCAAAATAAACTTTCTTTCTCTGCCGTATAAATAGGACTAGAGAGGAGCAATGCTATATAATGTGAGCATGAGAGTGAATGCCTAAGCCTGAGCCTACAGGAATTTTTATATGTATAATCTATACCTGCCTCTGTCCCCCGCTTAATAGGCCTCCACGCTCGCCAACTAGTGTATCATAGCCCTTTCAGAAAAAAAGGGAAAGAAAGGAAGTGTGTTACAAATATTACTAGGTCATAATTAGTAAGCGTCTGCATGTCTAGAAAACAAAAAGCACCTGTGGTAGCGAAAGTATGAAATCATGAGCATTTGCAGCTTTTGCTGCCTTGATCACGTCATCTTTAGAAACATCGTCATCTGGAAGCCCATACGCAATATTTTCTCCAACAGACACCGAAAACAGAACAGGCTCCTATATCATGTTAGCACTATTAAAGGATTAGAAGTAATCCTTTTCATATTAAACATGATAATCCTTATTTCTTCCTTCTCAAAAAAACATACTTGATTTACGATAGAGATGGCACGGGCCCACTCGCTCTTGTCAAATGTCCGAACATCCTCTCCAGCAACTGTTATATGACCTCTTGTTGGCTACAGGAACCAAAACATTAGTTGATTTGTGTATTTCTTTCAGGACGATTAATTAAATCAAGTCTCAGTTCACAAACTAAAGAAACAAGAATCAAACCTCATAAAACCGAGCCAATAGCTGAACTATTGTACTTTTCCCTGCACCACTAGGACCCACCAATGCAGTTATAGTTCCACATTTTAGTGTCAAATTTAAGCCACTTAAGATTTCCACATCTGGCCTTAAAGGATAAGAGAAAGACACATCTGCCGAAAAAAAATCAATACATTAATTCACATTATAGAATAAAGTACATGTGAAAATGTGAATCAAATAATAATACTACCTCCGGACCTAAATATAAGACTTAATTGACTTTTTTGGAGAATCCTAAAATAAGTCACTTGTAAATTGATTCACCTAATTTTTTTCATTAAACTAGTTTATTTAACCTATAAACTAATAGGTAATCTAAAAAAATATCAAATATGTCATATTTAACTAACCTATTTTGCTTCCTTAACTTCTCCAAAAAAAGTCAACTAGGTCTTATATTTAGGACCGGAGGGAGTACTTAACACATAATTTACATAAAACTCATTATTGAGCATATGTACTCTGTGGGGATTATAAGGAGATATAGAGAGAATTGAAAGAGAAACTCATGCGTCTCAAATCAGAGCATAGAAAGCAAATTAAAATTGAATATGGATTTTCAAGTCCTTCATTGAGTTCTAGCCCCTAAAAGCATGCTACCAAGTTTTAATTTACCACACCAAAAAACCCATCAAACAGATAATTCATATCTGTAGTCACAAAAAATTGGAAGTTCATATGATATAAAGGAGAAAACAAAGGTAAGAAAAGGAAAAAAGGATGGAAAGAGCTCTCATCAACATTGGTAAACAGGGTCATAAATAAATGATATGGCCTTGACTACCACTGTTTAAAACCATTCGCGAAAGCAAAGAAACTACTAATGCTGCATTTTTCTAAGAAAGATACCTTCGAGACAAACATCTCCAGACCAAGCCAAGCTGTACAAATTGCTTGATGATTTCAATGCTGACATGTAATGCAAGTATTTTTGTCGGTCTTTCTCAGTGTAATTATCAGAGAAGAACAGTTTATAGTTATCTTCATTTAGTTCTTTCTGTTTCAATTCTCTCTCTAAGCCATAAGCAAGGGCTTCATCAATTTGAACCTCAGAGAAAACATTATTGATCCTCTCAACAGCAGCAATAGCTCCACGTAGATCACCAAAAGTATTGACCATTCCTTGAACCTGAAAGACATGATATCAGGCATCAAAAAGAGGATAGAAAGATAAAGAAATGGAATGCAGCAAGCCAACAGCTCAGTCTTACAGCAAAATTTAATGTGAAAGTATAACCAATAAAAGACGCCATAGTTCCAACAGAGAGTTCACCCTGTAAGCAAGATAGAAAAATCAATCATTAATCAATTTAGAGTGAAGGTCCAAAAATGATACATAACTATTGATCAAAGAACAAAAATAGTACATAAATATTCCAAGGTACAAAAATGATACCCAACTTTTACCATGTGATCAAAAATGATATTTTCACTGATATGACAATAATATTAGACATGAAATGTCCAAAATGCCCTTATAATTAAATAAACTTTTACAGGGAGGCGGTTAATATATAAGGGTATTTTGGACTTTTCATGTCTAATATTATTGTCATATTAATGAAAATATCATTTTTGATCACATGGTAAAAGTTTGTATCATTTTTGTACCTTGAAATAGTTATTTACTATTTTTGTTCCTTGGTCAATAGTTAAGTATCATTTTTGGGCCTTCGCCCATCAATTTATCCCAAACAAACATAATGAAAACGTGATAATTGCAGTAAAAGTTGGGAAAATAATAAATAAATGAAAAAAAAAACAGCATGACATTGTGAAAAGGTTTGTGTATCAATAACAATTCTCTTCTATAGCAAGTGATTATTACCAGCCGGATAAATTACACTTGAAAATGTTTACTTAATTTACTTCAAATAGTAATATTTAGCTAAGAGAAAGCTAAAATTACTTACCGCTTTAACTTTATTTCCTCCAAGGATGTATAATGACAGCAGAGAAACATAAACAGCAACTCTAGTCATTGACTCATTTAGGGATTTAAAAGTGGCAAGCTTTATCCCGCTGGATTGGAAAGAAAG
Organism: Mimosa pudica; assembly: GCA_029929735.1. Taxonomy (NCBI): domain Eukaryota; kingdom Viridiplantae; phylum Streptophyta; class Magnoliopsida; order Fabales; family Fabaceae; genus Mimosa; species Mimosa pudica. Next base: position 9,581,346 of record JAKELP010000023.1, on the reverse strand, counting down.
AACCTGTAACCAACAGTTTGTTTTTATTTTATGTTTTTAAAAGCATTTCTAGAATAGTCATATCTTTGTGACAAAAGCGATGACTAGTCAATGCAATGAATAATCTTACCTGGTTAGCAAATGTAAACATTTGCCGTTTTTCTCCGCCAAAGGATCTTACCTGTGATCATATATGACAATGTTTCAGCCAATTACAAATCATGGCCTTCAACAAATCAGCACTCGACAAGACAAAGGTTTTATTACTTAAATCTGAGCTATTGGAAACTCACTGTACGGATAGCAGAAAATGTTTCTGCTACGCAGTCAGATATGGATGCTTGGACCAATCCATGTGCTTTATAAACCGGCAGAGTCGATCTCTTGTAGATCGCTAGAAAACACCAAAGGATGTCAGCAAGCAGAAAAAAAAAGCAAGACAAATTACCATTTACATGAACCAAAAATATTCCATCATCATATAAAAAAACATTCCATGTTACGTGGCACCCTTAATTTGAGCTAAATCAGATTTTTCAAGGCTGCATGATTAAACTACTTGAAATGCTCTCTTAAAATTTAAGAAAGATGGAAAAGATGAGTTATTACTCTTGGTCTACTTTTCTTATAAACCACCACAGCAGAAAAGTCAGCCTTGAAAGGCCTAAAGTTGATATCATTGAAAAGAAAGGAGGGCAAGGGAGGATTACCAACTGAAACAGAAACTGTGACCATGAGAATACCCAAAATTGGAGCAAGTTGAGGTGATAAAGCGAAGAGTATGCAAATTGTCCCAATGACCTGAAACAACAAAGAAAAGGAAAACGGCGATGGCAGCAGAAGAAAGTGATCAGCAGCATGAAAAATAAGTACACATACGATTAATCACCAACCAAAACACACACATAAAGTAGTAATGACGAAAACTAAGATTATCTAGGATAACAGTTCTGTTAGAAGATTATTAGGAAATAATTATAGTATCAGGAAATATTTAGAGTAGAAGAATATTTGTTGTTTATTAGGGGTTATTATTAGGTAAACTTGTAGGAGAAGTTTATTATCTTTTAGGAAACTTTTATATTATAAATATGTAATCGTAACAATGAAATAATGGGAAGACTATTTTGCCAACCCTTTGTTTTCAACAAGTTCTTTCATACAGAAACATTAATTTAAGGACAAAATAAAACATTTAAATGCTTTTTGAAATGAAGAAAATTCAACTGCAGCCAAGTCAAAAGAAATCTATCACATGCTTAAATATAGGAAAAATAAAGCTCACTTCTGATTGGTGAAGAAATGCTTGCCTCAGATAATGCCCTGAATCCACGATCTCTTGCAGTATTTTCACTCACAATATCTTTAAGGGAACCCAAATCGGATGTTAGCAAACCGGTGAGTTCACCAACCTATACGGAGCAAATCCAAGAAAATGAAGAAGTTTGTTCAATTCTCTCAGTTTACACCCAACAAATGAATCAAAATAAGTTGTAAATGCTCAAACTGTGTCAGAAGATGTATAATCATATTAGTAGAAATGAAACAGAAAAATTGATGAAATTACTTAAGAGATTAGAAAGAAGATTGAACAACAGAAAGAAAGAAAAAAGAACAGAGAAAAGAAAAACAAATCAAAATAAAGTACTTTGCACTAAAACCGGATTAAAGAACAAGAAAAATGTAACCCAAACATGTTGCTATTTCTCAAATGTCTCATTGACTCTGTCATAAAAAGTAAACCTATATTGAGTAATTTGACATACATACCTTGTATCTGTCAAAAAATTCCACCTGCATGAATTAAAGGAACAAATATGTTATTGAAAGGCCACAAGCTTATTTTTTAAACAGAATTCACCATTAAAGCTAACAAAAGAATAACTTTTAAGCAAAACATATAATCAACCCAGATAATATTCATGCACGCATATACTTTGAACAGTAATGACAATATATTAGGTAATGTTTCTATGGTTTTTAATGTTATGTGAAATAATAACATGTTTTAAATCATAGGGCGAAGGGGCAAAACTAGCCACCGTAATTTTTCAAATGGACAACTTTGACGCCCGTAAATTGGATGGTGCAAAACCGGACATTATAAAGCAAAATGGGACAAATTTAGCCACGCCGTTAAGTTGAAGCTAACAGACGTAAGTGTTGGTGTGAGACCCACCTTCATTAACCTCTCTGTGGGAATTGAGACTAGAGATGAGAGAAAACTTATATATTCTCATTACTCATAAGAAATGTGTACAAGGAAGAGCTATATTTATAGTCTAGAGTAGTAGACAATATAGTAAATGCTAATAATGCCTAATATCAGAAAATAATTACATAATATTCTCACATTAATTACATAATATTCTCACACTCCCACTCAAGTTGGATCATAGATGCTTATCATGTCCAACTTGCCTATACAACTTTCAAATGCAGGTTTAAGTAAAGCCTTTGTCAGTGCATCTGCAGCTTGGAGATGTGTCGGTAGAAAGGTCAAACATATAGTTCCTTCTTCAACTTTTTCTCTAATAAAATGTCTATCTATTTCAACATGCTTCGATCTTTCATGCTGAACAGGATTTAAGGTCATGCTTATAGCTGCCTTATTATCACAATAGAGTTTGAGTGGCAATTCCACACCAACATGTATCTCACAAAGGACACATTTCAGCCATATTTGCTCCATTATTCCTTGAGCCAATGCCCTCAGTTCAGCTTCAGCACTGCTTTTAGAAACAACTCTTTGTTTTTGACTCTTCCAAGTTACTAGATTACCCCATACAAAGGAACAATAACCAGAAGTAGATCTTTGGTTAGGATGTGTTCCTCCCCAACTAGCATCCGAGTAGACTTCAATCGTCCTTTGTTCATGCTTTTGAAAGATCAATCCTCTCCCCGGAGTACCTTTTAAGTATCTTAGGATCCTGTAGGCAGCATCCATATGCCTTCTCCTTGGATCACTCATGTACTGGCTAGCAACACTTACTGCAAACGCTATATCAGGTCTTGTATGGGCAAGATAGATTAGCTTCCCAACAAGCCTTTGATATCTTTCTTTATCCACTGCTTCTTCTTGCTCTTTATCTTTTTCATCTTCATCATCACTAAGTTCATCATCCTCTTCTGACTCCCCTTCTTCTCTAGGCTTTTTCTTCTTTTTCTTAGAAGGAGGTATGATAGGAGTTGGTTCAGGACTACACCCCAACATACATGTTTCTTCAAGGAGATCCAATATGTACTTTCTTTGAGACACATAGATCCCTTTCTTTGACCATGGGTGTGGACACATGAACTTTTATGGATAATACCATGGGTCTGGAGGAAATCGCTCAAAGTTCGATTAAAGTACTCAGTACCGTTATCAGAATGCAAAACTTTGATGCTTGTATTGAACTGATTTTTAATCATAGCAAAGAAGTTCATGAAAGCATTTGGTGCCTCAAACTTTTCCTTTAAGAGATAGACCCAACAACAACGGGTGTGGTCATCTATGAATGTAATAAATCCTGAAGATTTGGTACGGTTTGGGTTACGTGAAGGTCCCCACAGATCGCTATGGATGGTAGTAAATGGCTTGGAGGGAGTATATGGAGCTTTAGGATATGTTGAACGATGGTGTTTGGCCAATTCACATACTTCACACTTCATATCATGGTTTGAGGATGGACAAAGGGTTGGAAACATACGGGATAAATACTGGAAATTAGGGTGACCCATTCTCTTGTGCCATAACATAGAATCTACAATTTTTGATATAGAATTACCTTTACTTGTAATGGATTGGCGACTCACTCTGGCATCGTCAAGGAAGTAGAGTCCCTCACATTCTTTAGCACGACCAATCACCATCCCCGATGATAGATCCTGAAACACACAATGAGTGGACAAAAAATTAGCTGAGCAATTTGATTGCTTTGTCAACTGGATAATAGACAGTAAGCTGCACGCTAATTTTGGCACATGTAAGACAGATTCCAGAGTGATACTCTCTGAAATTTTAATACTTCCTTTCCCGGCGATGGAAGCGAGCGAGCCATCAGCAATTTTTACTTTCATTTTGCCGGCACACGGGATGTAGGTAGTGAATAATTTATTGTCAATCATGTGATCAGAGGCTTCAGAATCAACAATCCACACCTGTCGATCCTGTGAGGTTTTTAGGGCATGAAGAAAGTTACCACGCTTTGCCATGTTAAGGATACTGTCTCTATAACAACAATTGTTTCAGTTGATGAATGAGTTACCTTCCTTACTACCAATCTTAGGAAATAAGTGGCAACATTGACTAAAAGACTTGAAGTCATCATCTTCACCGTTACTGAAACTCCAAATGCACATAAACCTCTAGGTACAAGCCAAGAACCACAATATCCGGGCAGCAACGATATGCTTGAGAAGTTGCATACCCAAATCTGTAACTAACAGAAAACATGTCTCAATGTCTCTACACATCATTTTAGTGACATTGAAAGGTACCCCACAACCTTCAAAGGTAAACACATGAACAAACAATGCCAAAACAACACTGCTTGATCTGGAAAATTGAACACCCGACCTCGGATCCAACATCTGAGACCGGAACATGGCTGAAAATGAAGCGGCGAGCGCAGCGGTGGAACTCACCGCCGGAACCTCCTCACCACGCGCCCTCATGCGCCGGAACGGCGCGTCTGCCGGCGAAGCTTGTGGCGGCGCGTGGGCCCCACGAGCGCCGCCGTTTGCGGCGCAAACTTGGGGTTTGGCCGATCGGAACTTGCTCTTCCTCCTAGGGCCAGCGGTGAGATCCCATATGGTCTCCAACATCACGCACAGAAATGCCCTAGTGTACTGGACTATGGTTCTCTCCATTTCTGACCACCCAACTTTATTTGACACTCAATTTTTGAACTTTAGAAAGTCCTGCTCTGATACCATGTGGGAATTGAGACTAGAGATGAGAGAAAACTTATATATTCTCATTACTCATAAGAAATGTATACAAGGAAGAGCTATATTTATAGTCTAGAGTAGTAGACAATATAGTAAATGCTAATAATGCCTAATAACAGAAAATAATTACATAATATTCTCACATTAATTACATAATATTCTCACACTCTAGCTTCAACTTAACGGCGTGGCTGAATTTGTCCCATTTTGCTTTATAATGTCCGGTTTTGCACCATCCAATTTACGGGTGCCAAAGTTGTCCATTTGAAAAATTACGGTGGCTAGTTTAGCCCCTTCACCCTAAATCATATTACCCTAACCAGCTTGACTTAAATTATATAGAAGTGACTAAAAAATCATGGTTGTTTATTTTATATCATGGGCAAAAAATTAATCCAAGGTATCTATTTGTACGAGCAATAATTGCAAATTTCTAAGATAAAGGTTGTATACTCCATTTACAATTCAATGGAAAATCAGTCATGCAAGCTAATGTTTCTCTTCAAATATCTATTGAATCATGAATGATTTATCCGGAACATTATAACAAGAAATTTCACAACATCCACAAATAGATTACCAGTGAACAGAATAGAAAGGGCTTAATTCAAAAGTATTTAGAAAAATAACACCAATAAAGGTGAGCTGGAAAACTGTAAAACTAAGCCTACCTTTTGCATCAATATTCTTCCAAAGATTTGTGCTCTTAATGTCGACATAATCTTCTCCCACATTATGTTCATGTTTGTAACAAAAGTAATAGTTAAAATTGGCTCAAGGGCATACAGGATTCCAATCTGTCCAAGCAGCCTCCATAATGGTTCTGGTCTTACCCCAATAAGAACCTCAAAAAATTGACCTAGAAAACACAACACATAAGAATGGTGCATGTGTTCTTGACATCAATATGAAATTTGGACATATATGGTACATAATTAACTGATAAAATTCGGCACCACCAATGCTGCAATGCCTATAACTTAACAGTACTTTTAGATTGTCAGTTTAGGACAGAACTATCATTTCACAAATCACTAAAAAGTGGAAATTTTCTCACATCCCAAATATATACTGGTTAGTGGTTATATATCATACAACCCAATAAACTTCATGTCTTCACCATAGCAACTTTTTCTATTTAGAGTATATTGAGTGGCTAAAAGTTATGCTAAAGCCTATAGTTAACATTCATAACTGAGTATACTGAAACATTTCAGCATTCTACAAGTCTATTTTGCACATTATGTCCAAAACAAGTTATAAACTGTTTGATTTCAGTAGCTTCTGAAAGAAGGTAAAGGGAATTTACTCAACTCAATATAGCACAATTCAACTACAACACCTCAATCAAGTAACGAGAAAACAGGGAAAAATCAAACACAAATACTCCCTCCGTTCCTAAATATAGCTCAATAGGATACTGATAATTAGTTTTCCAGATTTTTTTCTCAAAACTATATGTGACTTATAAGCAGACATATACTCTATTAATGTATAAAAATAGTGGTCCATTTAACTTCCTTAATTTAAAAAGAAAATCTTTGTATCTAGGAGCCAAGAATGTACTCCCTCCATTCCTAAATACTCCGTCCATTTCTAAATATAAGAGCTAATTGACTTTTTTAGAGAATCCTACGAAAATAAAATAAACTATTTAATCATAACATATTTTGTATATTAATAGATCATATGTTAGCTTGTAAGTCAAATAAAATAGTTTAGTGAAAAATTTAGGAAAATAAATTTTAAATTACCTAATCTTTCATTTTTAGGATTCTCCAGAAAAAAGTCAATTAACTCTTATATTTAGGAACAAACGGAGTATAAGATCACTTTCATTTTTTCCCTAAATATAAGATCATTCCCAAATATTTTACCCAAATTAATGCTAATAATGTTTATCTATAATAACAAATGGAGAGAGTGTGGATAAAAGTACATAGTTAGAATCTTATAGGGTTCAGGGTTTATTTGTCCCTGAAGTATGTGTGGAGGATCATATATGTTCCTGAAGTATAAATAAAGGGTCATATCTGTCATGGAAGTATATAAGAAGGGTCATACTTGCCCTTGAAGTATGTACCAAAGATCATATTAGAGCATTTATATTTATATTTTAAATGTAAAGAGCAAGGCAAATATGAGCTCAAAACTACTTCAGGGTATATATGATTCTCCATGCATACTTAATGGGTAAATATGGTCACTAACCCAAATCTTATTTGTTAACTAATATCCTTATTTAATCAAACTAGAAATACTCACATATTCTTATAAGTTACTCCATCCGGTCCTTATTATAAGTCACCAAGTACCAATTTTTCTTGGCCCTTTTTATAAGTCACTTCATGATTTTCAATGTGTATTAATTATTCTTTTCCACAACATATACTCATATTTAATAGGGGTAGTAGAAGAGAGTGATAGTTAATAGTTTAGGAAATAAGTATAATTATTAGGGGTAATATTGGAAAGTACTTAAATTGTAAGACAAATTAAATGTATTTAACCAATTTTATTGGTACGTGAGAAAGTTAGTTATGTGACTTATAATAAGGACCAGAGAGAGTTATTAACTAGAAATACTCACATATTCACATATTACCTCGGTAATATAATGTGTTAATAAGTAACTTAACTAACATATTTATCTTATCAAACTAAAAATACTGACGTACTCTTATAGTGCCATCAAAATGAGACTAGATTGAGGCAAGCTGAATTGTGCTCACCAGAGAATAAGGGCATGGAAAGAGTACAAGTGGTGCAACACATGAGAGTGAGAACTGAGAGCAGAAGCCTAAATTTGTGTTTCATCAAAAGCGTCCATAGTAGGCCCCAGCTAATAACAGATGGAGGCCGCACTTTCTCGGGCCGAGGATCCGGCCCACCAACTCTCGGGTCGGGCTCACTGAAAATGGGGTCGGACGCGGGTCCGGTCACATAGGCACGTGGGGTTAAAATTGTAATTTTCTTAGAGAGAGGTGTGCTTCGCAGAGAGAGAGAAGAAGAAGAAGGGAGGCGAAAGGGGGAGAGAGAAGATAATCGCGCGGGATAAGGAGAAAGAGGAGAGTAGAGAAGGAGGGAAGAAGCCATGAGGCTACCTACTACAATATCTGGATAATAATTCAATTCAATTATGCTATGCCTTCAAGTATTTTATTTTTGTGTTTGTGTCAAATCTTTTTAGTTTTTATGTCCTTCAATTTTTTGGACCATTTTTGGTTTCTCCTTCAAATTTGAAAATTCCAATTTTTCAATGGGATGGTGAGGTGACGAGTTACGAAGACTGAAGAGTGTCATGTGATGGATTATAAAGTGATGTGTAGTGTTACGTGTTATTTAATGGTTCGACTTAACTTTGGTTAACAATTTAGGTGAATTCGCTATAATTTGGATATTTCAAGCAAAAAATGCTATTTTGTGGTTATTATTGAAACTAAAAAAGTTGATCAAAATGGTAATTTGAAAATGGTGACAAGTTCTAAGTATTAGGGTAAATTTATTACTATTAGAGCACTTCTAAGACAAAAATGCCACACATAAAAAAAATGCTACTCATATTAGTTTAATTTTAAGTATTTAGCACTTTTTACTATTAGTTTCAAAGTAAAAATAGATTTTAAACTTTAAAATAATACTCCCTCCAACCTTAAATATAAGGTGAAAACAACTACTTTGTTGTATTAAAAAACGGTTAAAAGTAGTTAAAAACAATTAAGGGTTAATATTCATTCTAACCAACAAACAATTAAGTAAATATCAATTTGGTAATGAATAAAAAATACTCTATCTTAATTTGGCTAATGAAAAAAAAAAATATATCACATCATTGGCCAATGAAACATAAGAGTAATATAATTTAATTGTGAAAAGTCTATTTTACCCATCATTAAAACAAACAAAAAGAAGTCTATGGTTCCACCTGTTTATCAAAAAAAATGTCTCCCCCTTCCTCACATCTTCTTCTTCTCCAATGTGATTATTTAATTGTTTTAAACTAATTTATTTGGTAGAACTATATAATTTATAACATTTTATATCATTTAATTTCTCCGCCTCTGTCATTTCAATTTTCAAACACTTATTTTATCTTATTTTATACTAATATAATTCTGATAATATGACTAAACTAATATAATTAAAAATAAAAAATAAAAAATACCTTTTGTATAACTTAATATATCATTATATTTTTTTGATAAAACTTACATATTTGTGTAGCATAATACATTAATATATTAATTCTTAGCTAAAATTTTTAAAATATACCATTTGATTTTCTTAATTTCAAAATGGTGATTGGTCAATGCGTGGTTAATTACTTGTCTAGTTAAAATCTCATCAGTATAGGATCTCAATAATTTCGATCTCAATAGTTAAAATCTTGTTTGGGTAATAATTTCGATCTTAATAATTTCCATTCCTAAGTTCTTTCTAAATAAATACTATCATCTTCACGGGATGCTTGCTAGTTCCCCTAAAATAAAACAAAAAAAATGTCAGCCTGGATCACAAGTAGCATTAATTAAGTTTGTTTGAGCAATAAAAAATGTAGCGTGAGAGATAGTGTGAGGATTTGTCATTTGTGGTTCCATAATTTTATATTTTCCCCCCATCACATCATCTCATATCCAGAAATAAAGAAGACGAAGAGAAACCAGAACCAATGGGTAGTTGGTTGAGCTAGTAAATGAGCTACAACCCTCGTAAGGAGGAGAATGCGTGTTCAAATCCCAGAAACCGCTCTCATTGGGAGAGGTGACAACCTTGCCTATGTGGGCAACACTCCTACCCCTCGAGTCCGGATTAAACCGGACGGTAATTTACCAAAAAAAAAGAAAAAACAGAAAATAAAAAAAAGAGTGTTGTGCGCCGCAAATAAAATATAAAAAAATGATGTTATCAACTAAAAAAAAAGAATAAATAAAATAAATAATACTAGTCATCGAATTGACATCATTAACATTAACATTAACATATTAACCTTAACATCAACATATTAACCTTAACATCAACATATCCTGGGAGATCAAACTTCAAAGCTCATTGCGAGATTCTGGTCCAAGCTTTAAGCTTTGGCCTCTTCTTCATCCGCACTCAACGGTTAACACTTCCCCTTCAAATTTCCCATAATACCCATCTCCCAATTTCACCCCTTTTCCCCAATCCATGCACAAGTTTCCCTTTTGCCTTCGATTTAGTGTTAATTTTGAGAAGTCTTATCACCCCTTTTGACCTCTCATTTCCATGTCTCCTATGGCCTCCTTTCATGGCCTTTTCTCCTTTTCCCTTTTCATTCTCACTCTCTCTTCCTTCCTTTGTGGTATCCACGCCAGTGATGGTGATGCTGATCTGCTTTATCAGTGAGCCTTCTTTTCTCACTTCTCTTGTTTGAATTTTTGCTTGTGTGGGCTTCATATGGTTTAGTATGTTAATGGTTGAGTCTGTTGAAGAGAATTGGATTCCAGATTTTTAGAGTATGATTATTGTAGTTATTCAGATAATCCAAACTGAAAAATCTGGGTTATGTGGTTAACATTTTGGTTATTGCTTTGATTCTCAGTTTCCATTTATTGAATAATTGCATGTGATGTTTCTGGAAGTAATACTGCCCTCATAGATGCAACATGCAAGTGTTGGTCTCTTTGTTATATGTCAAGAATGGAGTGATTGAGAAAATGTTGAAGATGTTTGTATTGATTGAGAAATGGACGGTTTACAATGATTTTGGCAGTTGTATGTATGCAGTGAGTGTATGTTATGATGGTGGCAGAATCTTTAGCTAGTGTCAATTGGTTCTCCTATCTTATGTTCTTGGATTGATCTTAGCAGTTGCAAATTTGAGTGAAATACAAATATGTCAGCCATGGGTTGGTGGATTTTTTGTTAATTTACTTTGGATTCTTCATTGCAAATATTTGGCTTTATGCATAGCGCATGTCAAGATACATTGATAATTTAAGCTGCTCCAACATCCACTCCTAATAAGCACACTTGTTCCCATATTTTCTAGAGATATTAGATTTGTGAATTCTGACTTTATACCCAGAACTTACATTGTGGGAGCATTGGGTTTATCAATCATTAATGCCATAGATGTAGTGAATAGCTTTTTCCACTGAGCCATCTCTAAAGAATCTGCTTGAATCAGTTGTAAGCACAAGAGTAGGGGCTCTATTCTCCCCTCATAGTTGACATATCTATAGGCTTATAGCTACTCTGCCAGCAAACTAGCATATTCAACTTGGTTTCATCATTTTCTTCTGTCATTTAAGAAAAGAACTAGGCATTTGTTCCAATGTTTTAATAGTTTTCTTTAGTAAAGTGAATGAAAGCCTTTGAGGGTATTTCTGAATATTTACATTGCAGTTGCGCTAACTGTTCTACTAGCTACTGAAATTTGAAGCAACAATTTGTAAAGTAGATCAGGGTAAATTTAGATAATTTGAAATGTTTATCCCTTGATTTAGCCATTTCGGTCAAGATTTTATTGTCAGAACTTCAAGTAAGCATAAGAAGAAATCCCCTAATTTAGTTAGTCTAGAGTCCGATTAAAAGAGGAAGAAGAGGGAGACCAAGACGAACACTTGGTAAACTTATAGAACGATATCTATAGGTGAATAATATATCCAACGATTTGGTTACTGATAGAACACAATGACGTTGTATGATCCATGTAATCGACGCCATGTAGTGGGATAAGGTGTTGTTGTTTTATAAATTAATGGGGTAGGCACTAAGGAGGTGGGATTATATGCAATATTGAACCCACTTACAAGTAAAGCTTATATACCTTGGAATTAATCAATAATAACAGCATTGACAGATATTATGCACATATCAAGACATTAGTTCATATGACTGTACTTTGACATATCCTAGGAGCTTGCAAAATTTTTAAATTTATTTTTTTCTGGAGGACCATAATACAATGAATATATTAAATCAAGTATCATGCCTTTATGAAATTGACTTTAAAGGCATCCTATGTAAATTAGCTTACCAATTCTTTGGGTGAAGTTGCCATAATTGTTTGTCTGACTGATTCTGGAATCACCAGTTCACCACTATGCTGAAATTATATATCTTGAATTGTATGGTTTCTATCAAAAATAACATAATTCTGTCACCTCAAAATCTAAAATAACATAATTCTGTCACCTCAAAATCTATCATACCATCATTTTTTAAATATTATTTTTATTTATGTCAATGATTAGGAGTTGTGTGGAACAGTGCGAGAAAACTGGATGTGTTGGGACTAGATGCTTTCAACATTGTAAATTTTCATCAGATGGAAAACCAATTGATGGTCCATGGTATATGCATGAACCCCTTTACCTGAGATGGAAACAGTGGGACTGCCGCACTGACTGCCGCTACTACTGCATGCTTTCTAGAGAGGAAGAAAGAACGAAACTTGGTGACAAGCCTGTAAAGTATCATGGAAAGTGGCCATTTCAGCGTGTTTATGGGATTCAGGTTCTTACGCTTATCTCAATAAGAAATAATCTTATTTTATTCTTTGGGGTGAAATTTAATATGATATGAATTGGTTGGCTTTGATATTTCATTCTCACATTTGATTATTTTATCTGTGGCTTTAGGAACCTGTCGCTGTTGCACTCTCTGCCCTTAATCTTGCTGTGCAATTCCATGGATGGGTATCCTTTTTTATTCTTGTGTACTATAAGTTGCCTTTGAGACCAATTAAGAAGACTTACTATGAGTTCACTGGCTTGTGGCACATCTATGGGATGCTATCAATGAATTCATGGTTTTGGAGTGCTGTATTTCATAGCAGGTAAGCTGTTTACTCCGTTTTGAGCTTAGAAATCTGACCTGTACTCTCATGATTTGATTTAATGTTGAGTTGTTATTTTCTTCCTGTTTATTTAACGTTGAATTTTACTCAGTAGCATCATAAGGCTCATCAAGAAAGGAGGGATTTTCTATATTGTACCATGATGTTTTTTTGCTTCCATATGAAGCACAGGAAATATATTTTACTTCAACGACAAAAACAACAAAAGCAGTTTCTGTACTATGAATTGAAGATCAATTGTTCTGTGGTGGTTGAGCTAATATCTTTTTCTTTATGTAAATGGAAATGAAGTTTATTTGGAAAAGAGACAGAAATTGCACTCTAACCTTATGGGTAGTTGTCGTTGAACTGCATCCAGAATGAAGAAGAAATGTTAAACAGAAAAAATCATAAATTAATGGTACTCTTACCTCTTGAGGAATTTGGAATTTCGATCTCTTCCACCCATCATCTAAAATGCAGTTACTTATGACATGTCAAAATGATTATTTTTTCTATTTATTTCTTAAATAAAAATAAAAATTGAATAGGAAGTAGATGACATAAGTGCATACATCTATATTCTTGTCAGGACACATTGATCTTAAAAAGAGGTTTTAGGGTTATTATTTTTGTAGATTCTGTTATTTAATGTGGAATTTGAATCTATTATTTGTAGAGATGTGGAATTAACGGAAAAGCTGGATTGTTCTTCTGCTGTGGCCTTGCTTGGATTCACCCTCATTTCGGCAATAATACGAGCTTTTAATTTGAGAGATGAGGCTTCAAGAGTCATGGTTGCTGCTCCCTTGATTGCTTTTCTGACAACTCATATCCTGTTTCTAAATTTCTACCAATTTAATTACGGTAATACCATATTTTCAAATGAGTTACCTGTTAAATGATGCATCTGATAATTATTCTATTAGTGATGCTGAAAATGATTGAAGATACAACTTACTACAGCTTAGGGATTTGTTCTGTTTTTTTTTTCCTTGCAGTCAAACACACATTTATTTTAATTTTGGCATTGCAGTCATTGTCTTCATTGCTAATAAGTCATTATTAGCACTCCTTTTATTCTTAAATTGTAGTAGTCCTACTTTTTCTTTGTATTTTCCAACTTCTGATGTTGCTGGACATATTTTTGAGCTTCTTACAATATGGTGTGAGCAATGACTTTTAATTATTCTGAATATGATACGTTCTTATATAATCATCTATCTGTTGGTCTTAGAATGCTTTTGTTGAAAGGTGTTGAGAATGTTGTTTTGCAGGTTGGAGTATGAAAGTGTGCCTTGCGTTGGCTTTTTCCCAGCTTTTAATTTGGGCAATATGGGGCGGAATCACCCGCCATCCGGCACGGTTTAAGCTATGGGTGGTGGTGGTGGGAGGAGGGCTGGCTATGCTCCTGCAGATATATGACTTCCCACCTTACATGGGATATGTGGATGCTCATGCTCTTTGGCATGCAACCACAATTCCTCTTTCATACCTATGGTGGAGCTTCATCAGGGATGATGCTGAGTTTACTACCACATCACTTCTCAAGAAGGTGAAATAGTATTTGTCTCAGCAAACATAGCCACTTCAAGGGTTGGATCAGACATGACACTCTTATTATTGTTTGTGAATTAGGACTCTCCTTTTCCTCGTGTATGCATTTGATTCCAATGCTTCCCACGATGGTTTCCTTCTTGGGTTTGTTTGGTAAATGCCTTATTTATTTCACCTCCTCATGTGAAGAACTCTTTTCCTTTCTTTTTTTTTTTTAACTTCAGTTTAGATTTGCTTTGCCTAGTCCTTTGTTTCAAAAAGTCCCTTCCTTCTTGACAACCACTGTCAGCCCCATATATACTCAAGGGAATGATGGAATAACAGGAATGGGATTGATCTATTGTGGCTGAATGAAATGAAGGAATAGTGTGACTTTCATGAAAATTAAAAGTAGATGCCTTTTCATATGCAGTAGAGTTTGAACTAGATTGTAATGTTGATTGCTTATGAATAGTGTGCTTTGTTATAAATTTTTGTTTGATATCAAAGCTTTGTTGCTCCTTTTCTTTGAGCAGGCTGCTGATCATGATAATTACTTACATGTCTAGACTGTCAGGGAATCAAATACCCTTGCAATCCGACTTTAAGGAATGGACATAATAATTATTTGTTTGCATTTTTTTGCCATAATTATTTATTTGTATTTTTTCATAGTTGTACATGATATGCTCGTTTTCTGTTGATGAGATTATCATTTCGTATGAAACCTATTGTCCCCTGCTTTGATTCTTGATTCATCTGGCAGAGGCAGGGCTTGGCAGGGTTAAGTATAGCACACAAAGTCAGTATATTAAAACTGTCATTAAAAAATAAAAAGGACAATAACAACAGAGTATTATAGTGTCATAATATTACAACCAGTATTTTTTTTTTTTGAAAAAAAGAACATTAAGATTCAAAACATCTGAGTTTCTTGATGTAAGAAACCGGATAGAAACTTTGATATGGAACATTGATGTCATGCTTTGTGGCATCACTTCCCTTGCTATCTCTTGTGCCATAGAGAAACTTAGACAACAATTAGAAGCAATCTTCAAAGAATAGCTCGGCATCTCCTTGTTCCTTGCCAAAATCCAAAGCATAAGAGCATGTAGACATCGAAGAGTGAAACATGAGAGAATAGACTTGTCCTTTTGCCAAATAAAAGTATGAAAGATTTGTGATTCATAGAAAACCTGTGAGATACAATAGGTAGCCCTGCTTCATTTGAATTTGATCATCTTGCTTGTTTATTCAAATGGAGTTTGTATTCTGGAAGGTAGACAAGCAAGGTGCTGAGACTGAAAATGAATTTCTTCATAACCAACAACCTCATTAAAGGAACATGCATGTGAGATTTGTTGGATCATACTAATAGGAGATATTTTCCCACCATCATATATACACATGTTCCTAAACATGTAAATCTTGATATGCTAGATAATGATATGTTCTACAATATGTGACTCCTTGTCTTCTTTGAGAAGCAAAATAATTGAAATGAAGTATGAACCATGAGCAAAAGGAACCAAAGTTATCCCAATCCGGGCAAATTCCTAGAAATTCAAACCAGATCGTCCTAACAAAAGGACATTGAAAGAATAAACGTTCAATAGATTCTAAGCATTGACAGACAAACACACAGTAAATGTTAACATCAAGGTGGTGATGTTTAAAATATATCCAGATGGTATGCATCTTATAAAGAGCTTCCAAATAAACAAAATGTTTGAGTGGCAGTGGGATGGACTAGAAAAGCTTCCAGATTAATTCATCAGGAGAATGAGGTGTAGGAAGGATTAGTTTGAGGAAACCTTTCACAGAATAAGGTACTACCGAGCACCCAAAATTTCATGATTGCTCTAATGAGGTACTACCGAGATTTTAGATATCTTTGGTTGTACCTATTGAGTCTTTGTCATCCCTTCAGTTTTATGAACTGTTTCTTATGTATATGGCTGGTCATGTGTTTGCCTTTTTTTGTGCGTTAATTTGGTTTGTGTTGGAAGCTGGCCGGTGTTATCCATTATCTTCTTTTCCTTGGTATCTATTTTTCAACCTCATTATCTTTTCACCTTTCTAATAAAATGTGAGATTGAAGTTGGCTTTGCAACATTAGCATAAAATGGGTGGGCTCGACAGAGCATAACATTGAACAACCACCCTCTATCGCCCCCTCATTTGATCATGGAGAATCTTTGGTTTGCTTCTCACTACCAACCTATATGAGAATGACTCTCATTCGTCTTGCTATTGTTATATTTCATTGCTTTCAATATTATTTTTTTGCTTTCAGTGTTAGAATCAATGTTATTAGTTTGTTTTCAATTGCAAGAGTCTATGTTAGTAGCTTGTGTCTTTCAATTATGGTTCCTTGGTGTTTGTATTTGATTTCATAGATATAATGGAAAATCTATTTTGGTAAAAGAAATCCACTGAGGAAGTAAAAATTATTCGTAGTTACCCTTAAAGTATTTTATTTCTTGATGTAGCCATGAAATTATTCAAATGTAACAATGTACATATTCATAGAAATACCCAAATATGACTCAATTTAGTCATAGGTGCTCGTAAACAGAGGATAATATTGCTATGTTTGAATACTTCTAAGGCTATACATTAAACCACAAAGTACTTACAAGGAGAATATGAGGGTTTTTTAACATTTCGGACGTGGATTAAAACATTAACCCTATTTGAAATTAAGAAAACAAATATTGCAAAAGTTATCCAAAAAATAGGGAATAAAAAGTCGTACGTGATATTTTTGGAGATCGACTAGAAACATATTGAAGCAATAATATTGTTTTGAATGGACAATGCATAGCTCTGTGTTAGCAATATTTGTCGAAGGTGTCATCTTGGTTCACCTTCCTAGTGAAAATTATCTTTGCCAGTTGCCATTAAAAACTGAGATAGTTGTTTTAAATATGGTGTGAGACGCATCTGAATGAGTAAGCCGTACTGTTTGGTTTTTATTCCTGTATCCGCCGTTCCAAAATATAAAGCTTATGTGTAATTAATTTTATTCTAGTAGATATGTTAATTAATTTATTTAAAATCATTTGATATTTACCAAAACACCTTAATGCCATACCTTTATTCATACCCTTAATCTCATACTTGTTTATTATTGTGGAGTATCAATAAGGCTAATATGAAGAAATGCTAAGAAAAATCTGAAAATGATATTATATTCAGGAATAAAGTCATGTCCCTAAATATGTCTAATATTTATGACAAAAAATAACTTATATTGAGGAAAAAGAGTGAGTTACAAATAATTGTCATATAATTCTATCTTGTGCATTCAACTTACCAAAGATCTATCAATGAAGAAAAAATTAGTTCCATATTACAAGGTATCAAAATTTATCAATGCTTATACAAAATCATATATACAAAATCCATTGAAAATTTAAACCTATTTTAGATTCAATTTCCTCTTATCTCTTTTATTAACGATTTATTTTATTTTCGATGATACTCCTAATTATTGAGTCAATATTATTTCAATACATTAAATTCTAATACTATCTCTTATTCTAAATGTAAGATATATTTGAATGATCTTGGTCTTAAATACTCCCTCCAATCCGTGTTATAAGAGTACAAAATTTGAATTATTTATTCCAAAATATAAGAGATCATATCATATTCTCTCCCATCATGTAATGCATTTTTCCTACTTTACCTCTAAATTTTTTTCATATTTATTAATGACCTTATATATTTCTCTCTCTTAATAGAATTATAATAATAAATAAGCGTAACATAGAAAAAAAATAATTAAATTCAGACACCCAATAGCTTTTACATATTTTTCTAATATGCATGTTTTGGCGGCTAAGCTCTTATATTAGGGATCATAGAGGGTATAAGACCTCTTTCTAATTATTTTTAATTTTCACCCAAGTTATCTCTATAAATGCTCCTCAATGATAAACAGGTAATAGATGAAAGTTGGGGATAAAGCTATGGTTATGGTGCATCGATTAGGAGTGAGCAAGCTAAACCGAAAATCGAAAACCTAACCGAACCGAAATAAGTTCGGTTTTTCGGTTCGGTTTTTTCGGTTTTCCGGTATAATTCGGTTATTATATTTCGGTTATTTCAGATATCGGGTTTCGGTTCGGTTAATTAAAAAAAAAACTTCGGTTAAAACCGAAAACCATATATATATACATATATATATATATATATATATATATATATATATATATATGTATGTATGTATGTATGTATGTATGTATGTATGTATGTATGTATGTATGTATGTATGTATGTAATATGTATATAATATGTATATATGTATGTATATAATATGTCTGTGTTTATATATTTCCCATTTTGCTTCTTTTATTTTTAGGCCTTTTTTCACAAGATTTATTATCGGTCCTATACGCTATTGGTGGAATGTTTTTTTTTGTAGGAATTGATTACTTTATTTTAAACCTAGGAGAAGAACTACTGCTGATCAACTTATTTTTGAGAACTTTTAGTTTATTTCAACTTTAAATATGATCATTGTGATGAGAGAAGAATCATTGTTGAACAAGTTATTTTGGAGAACTTTTTTTTATTTCAACTTTAAATATGATCATCCTTATGTATTTTGAATCTATTATGTAAGGTTGAATTTTGAATGCATTGGTTTGTATGCATTTTAAATTTTACAGAATCCTTTCTCATTCTCATACTTATGAGTTATGAATGTTGAATTCTTTAATCCTAAAATTGAGTCAAATCTTAGTAAAAAATGTTCGGTTATTTCGAAGATAACCGAACCGAAATCTTTTCGGTTATTTCGGTTCTGTTTCTACAAAACTTCGGTTACAGTTCGGTTACTTGGAAGAGCCTAAATCGGTGTTCGGTTATTTCGGTTATAACCGAACACCGAACCAAAAAACCGAATGCTCAGCCCTAGCATCGATAATTATTATTAAGTGATTTTTTTGGCCGGATTATATTAAGTGGTTTTAACAAACTTAACTAACATCTTTAATATAATCAAATTAGACAAATAAGTCTTATATTTGGAACTAGAAGTAATTATTAATAGAGAAGTGTTTTAAAATATCTACTCGTTAATACTAAATAACTAGGGCAAGGCCCAAAAATGATACACAACTATTGGCGAAGGAACAGAAATAGTACATAACTATTTCGAGGTACAAAAATAATACTCAACTTTTCCATGTGATCAAATATGATATTTTCACTGATATGACAGTAATATTAGACATAAAATGTCCAAAATGCCCTTATAATTAAATGAACTTTTACCGGCCGACGATTAATTTAAGGCGAAGGCCTAAAAATGATACATAACTATTGGCCAAGGAACAAAAATGATACATAACTATTGCAAGGTACAGCAATGGTACCAACTTTTAACATGGGATCAAAAATGATAATTTCACTAATATGACAATAAGATTACACATGAAAAGTCCAAAATGCACTTATAAATTAAATAAATTTTCTTCCTCATCATCTCCTCCCTTAGCTTCTTTCTTCTACCAACACTTCCTTCAATAAATAACTCGTCCACTGATGGCTTCAACTCTCAGCAACTTTGTTTTCATGTTTTTGCAGCCTGATCGCCCTAACGAGTTGTTGAGAGTTGAAGCCGCTGGTGGACGAGTTATTTATTGAAAGAACTGTTGGTAGAAGAAAGAAGCTAAGGTAGGAGAGGGTGAGGAAGAAATTTTATTTAATTTATAAGCGCATTTTGGACTTTTCATGTGTAATCTTATTGTCATATTAGTGAAAATATCATTTTTGATCCCATTTTAAAAGTTGGTACCATTGGTGTACCTTGCAATAGTTATGTATCATTTTTGTTCCTTGACCAATAGTTATGTATCATTTTTAGGCCTTCGCCCTAAATTAATCGCCGGTCGGTAAAAGTTCATTTAATTATAAGGGCATTTTGGACATTTCATGTCTAATATTATTGTCATATTAGTGAAAATATCATATTTGATCACATGGAAAAGTTGGGTATCATTTTTGTACCTCGAAATAGTTATGTATTATTTCTGTTCCTTGGCCAATAGTTGTGTATCATTTTTGGGTCTTCGCCCAAATAACTATCCTCTCTGATTTAAAATATTACTAAATAACTATCTTAACTAGTTTTTTATGCTAAAAAAGACATTATATTAGGATTGGAGGGAATATTCCCTCCCATCCATATCATATGACACTTCCAAGGATATGAGATCAAGTTATGAGATTTTTTTGAAAATAAAAATGTATGCATTTAAAATAATGAATTACATTTGTAGAAGTGAAAATTTTTTTATCAAAAAGTGGAAATAAAGAAAATATTTGTTTAGAAAAAATTACTAATACAACACCTTACGACTTATAACAAGCACAACTCATTCCTCTAAAACGTGGCTTATAAGAGGGGGGGGGGGGGCTAACTTAATTGAGTACTACATTGGAATATTTCAAAATTTGGTCAAGTTTCAATGGTGCCGCAATCAATGGCGGATTCACAGTCTTCCAAACAAATGTTTGCGAAAGAAACAAGCAAAATGGTGTTTTATGTGCCATTGGGCATAAAAGCATAAAAGTTTTCTTTGGATTCACGTACAAGAGCTCACATGGTTTTGGGTCTGGGGAGTTGAACGATGAAGGGTAGACAATTACAGATTTTTTCCTTATCATACAACCTTAGGATTGTTAATACTTGTTTTAGAAAGCGAAAAAAACATTTAATCACTTACAATAGTGGAACTTACAAGTCCCAAATTGACTTCTTTTTTCCAAGAAACCAAGATAGAAGATTGTGTTCTAATTGCAAATTGATTCCTGAGTATGGTGTGACCACCACTCAACATAGGCTATTAATTTTTGATGTGCGAATTAAAGGTATAAAACCAAAATGTCGAACAATCTTCAAACCAAAGATCAAGTTGTGACAATTAAAGAGCGAGAAGCGAGAGACTTTTAACAGAAAATTATTATTGGAAGAAGAGGTATGAGAAGAATTCCAAGAAAATGCCAACATAATGTGGAAGAATATGAGTAAAAAGGTGGAAATAGTCACTTAATTAAGTAATTTTGGAGAAACAAAGGGTTTTGAACCTCGAGATAAGGAGACTTTGGTGGTGAGATAAGGAAGTCCAAGAAAAGGTGTGAAACAATAATTATTATTTCAAAGTCTTCCACTTGTGTAATAGTATCGAAAATTGGGAAAAGTACCATTTGCATAAAAGGATGTTAAGAAGGCAGTGAGTCAGGCCCGTGCTAATGCACATGAAGGATTTTATAAGGAGTTAGGTACAAAGGTCAGGGAAGAAAAATTCTACTAGGTTGCAAAGAATAAAGAGAGAGACTTATGAGATTTGAAACAAGTAAGATGTATAAAATATGAAATTGGTAATGCTTTAATCATGGATGAAGATATTAAGAATGGATGAGAATAATATTTGAATAAGTTATTCAATGATGAAAGTAAAAGATCCAATTGTTAGTTGGATGATTTGACTGTTTGTGAATACGTTCTTGATAGGTCGTTTTATCGTAAAATTAGAGTTTCAGGGGTTAGAGAAGCTCTTAAGAGAATGGAGAATGGTAAATTTGTCAGACCAAATGATATCCCAATTGAAGTTTGGAAATGTTTAGATGAAGAGAGTGTGTCCTTGTTAACGAAATTGTTTAATGAGATATTATGGTCCAAGAAGATGCCTGATGATTAGAGAAAAAGTACCATAGTTCATATTTATAAAAATAAAAGAGATATACAGAATTATGCAAATTATAGAGGAATCAAACTTATGATTCATATATGGTAAAAAAAACTTATGATTCATACAATGAAACTATGGCAAAATGTGATTGATCATTGGTTGAGATTGGAGGCTAGTATCGCTGAGAGAGAGTTTAGGTCTGTGCCAGGAAGATCCACAACAGAGGCAATTCATTATTTACTAAGAGGGATCATGGAAAAATATCGAAGTAGAAAAAGAGACTTACATATGATCTTTATTGACTTAGAAAAAGCATATGATCAGGTACCAAAAGATGTACTTTGTAAAGCTTTGGAAATGAAAAGAGTGAGTGTTGCATATATTAAAGCAATACAAAATATGTATGTTGGCGTATTGAGTATGGTTAGAACATCGAGAGGTGAAATAAAAGACTTTCCTACAAGGATCGGCTACATCAAGGATCATCTTTGAGCCCCTATTTATTTGACTTAGTGAGAGATGCTTTAACCGAGAGTATCGAAGAAGAGATTCCTATGTGTATAATTTTTGCTAATGATATAGCGATTTTGGCAGAATAGAAGTGCTGCTTTGGCCCTACGTGCATGATTAACTTTGTCTCCTAAATTTATAAACAGTCCTTCAAATTATTCCTACTAATTATAATAATTATGGAAAGGTTTCAATCGAAGCAGTTTCACAATGAAAATAATTGAAAGATTTTTACCGAAAAGTATTTACAATGGCTTAAGCATATAACAATTTCAAAATGAGAAACACAAAGAACTAGCCTATGAACATGTTCCATGAATTTCATTTGCTCGTACTGTGTATCCTTGCATAGAACTTTTGACGCTTAATCATCCCCAATAGCCATGCTCAGAGCTTCTTCTCTGTACGCTTTTAAGTTATTCTGTGCTGGAAGTTGTGTAACGCCCTATATGAAGTAAGATTTAGACCCTTCAAATTTTGATTCAATTGCTAAAATTCAAAATTTATAATTTGTTGATTTTAATGTGACCGAGTCATTTTTTTTTGTTTCCTAAGGGACGAGAACACTTAACACTCACGTCAACCCTCCAGGTTGTAACTAAGTCATTTTTATGATAAATGATAATTATGAGATTATCTTTATTTCAGATTTTACACATATTAAAAATAAAAAGTTATTCAAAATATAACAAATAATAATGAGGTCACCTTTTTGATCCAAGTGATGAGCAAATAGAATGGTGATCCCTTCCTCTCCTTGCATGCTTAAAACTCCTCGTACGCCTGATGTTGTCAAATAATGAATCAATGATTATCTTCCGCAATACGCGGAGCTTAATTGGATGTAGGGTTGGCGGCTGAGTTAGTTATTTGTGTGGACACAGATATAATTCTATATTATGCATTTTCTATCTCTATGCATGATTTAACTTGACCCATTCAGCTTAATTTAGTCAAAATTCAAAGCTGGTGGTATTACCGACATCAATAATAATGCTCTTAGTTTCTGAAAATGACTTTCATTCAGACATTTTTATTCTCCATACCAATATTCTTAAGATTTTTTTGAACAGTAAAATCTATCCAATATTTGAATACCGAAGTTTTGATTGAACAGTAAAATCTAATATTTTGATAATTGAAAAATCTAATTACTGGGATGAAAATAACGCTCTCATATTAATGACCTGAAGTTGCTTAATTATTAATACTTCGCACTCTCCAGTCTCCACCACCACATTAACTACCTACAATTCTTATTAAAGGCACATTGCATAAATTAATGAAGTCAGTCAAAATTCTTTTGTGAAATATATATCTTCAATAAATATCCTTAATTAGTGGAGTTCAGTTAACGACATTGCATATTTCAATTTCATTTATCCATTTTATCAAGTTCTCCAATTATACACTACACTACAATAAACTCGCTGCTCACCAACGGTTATGTTTTGACTATTAAAATGGTTAAAATTAATTTATCAAAAAAAATGGTTAAAATTAAGCCGTTACAAATTATTAAAGGCACTACAACAATTCAAGCAACCGATGGTAATTGAAGCATATCTCAAATGCCTTAACAACAGGTAAAAGCAACTGCTAGAGTGTTTGTCAATATAATGTCTGGTAAATTAGCATTAGTTCATAGCGACGATTTCAGTAGGAAACACAAAACAACAGTTCTAAACCGTTGCTTTGCAATATTTAAAAATATTGCAAAGCAACAGTTTAGTTTTGCAATGATGGGAGAAAGTGAAATGATGGGAGAAGAGAGTGATCTAAAGGGAGAGGAGAAGAGAAAGTGTAAAATGGACAAGTATGAAGTTTGAGGTGGGGATATTTAATTTATAGGGATTTTTTCATTTACCATCGGTTAAAAACCATTGGAATGTTAAAAAAAATTATTTTCAAATAACTAATAACTTGCCAACAGTTACATAACTATTGGCATGACAATCAATTTAGGTGCCAACGGTTAAATAACCGTTGATACGTTTTA
This sequence comes from Mimosa pudica, assembly GCA_029929735.1. Lineage (NCBI taxonomy): Eukaryota > Viridiplantae > Streptophyta > Magnoliopsida > Fabales > Fabaceae > Mimosa > Mimosa pudica. The sequence continues at coordinate 9,556,874 of JAKELP010000023.1, read as the reverse complement.
AGCTTTTGAAAAATTAATTATCTTATATTTCAACAATTTCTGAACTATTGGAATGTAACTAATTAATTTTTAAATGTCATTATCCAAAAATTTTTTTAACATTTTTAAAACGTTAAATTGTAAATTATTTATTTTTTAAAAAAAATTTAATATATAAGTTAACATTCCAACGGTTGGTGAACCGTTGGAATGTTAAATTATTATTTTTAAAACATGCAATGGTTTTGTAATCGTTGGCACATAGATCAATTTTTTAAATAAATTGATAACTTTGACATTGATTCTACAACCGTGGCTAAGTACTTATATTTTTAAATAAAAACAAAAAAAATTATATTTAGTAATGGATATTTAGTGGTGGCAAAGTTGGCAGGAAGCTTCAACCAAATTAGCAACATTTAAAATATTGCTAAGAAGCATTGTTAGTGTTTTTCTGAAGTCAACCACAAGTATTTTTGCCATGGTTTTCTCTATAACCATGGTATGTGTTCTCATTCCGACAGTTTTTGCTAAACTGTTGGAAAGGATGCACTACTAAACAACAAGTTTTTTTTTAGTGTGACCATGTGTCCTATTTCTTTAAATATTATAATTAAAATATAAACACACAAAAAACATAACATATGGTCATATATGTGATTGAATAACTTTTATATAATGGATATGAGGAATATGATCTTTAAGTGTGTTCCTTTAATTAATTAGTTAGGAAATTTTGTAGTAATTCCTCAAAAATCTAATTCTCCCAAACTGACATATCAAATCATGATGATAGAAAAAAAAACACTTTAAGGCCGGGGCGGAATTTCAACATTTGATATACTTTTGGGGTTTAATTGAGACCGAAAAACTTTCAAGGTGACATTAGTTAATTCAAATTTAAACTTCTAGTGTAATATTGTTTCAAATTTATAAACTTTCGAGATTAAATTAATACTAAAAATATTTTAAGGTGAGGCTGAGATTTTGAGTATTACTTTTAAGGTGGATTTAACCCTTGAATAAATTGTGTGTGTGACCATGCGCCCTCACAGAGACATTCTTCTATAAGTATATACGATGAGAGAAAACTTTTTTCTTCTTTTCATTTGTAAGCATTAATTTATATGTATATAAATTGTTTAACAGAAGTTTACATAGAAGAGAAGTTTACATAGACGTATAGAGAACAAGGGAAGCTACACCTTATTATTTTTGCCTGGATGATTACAATAGTCCATCTAGCAAATAACTGGTATTCAATATAATGAACAAAACATATTGATATTATATTCAAAACAAACAAATGATTGAATTTGGTGTAACTTCAATAACAAATTATTACGACCAACAAAAATAATATATAAATAATTATACATCACATTCGTTCTTTTTTGCCTGTGAAATTAATTAGGTGAGTTTATGCTGCGCTGTGGAAACTTCTGGTCCATTTTGAACATCATGCTGCCACAGCTCCAGAGCTCTTGACATCAGCCATTGCTCGTTTTGCATTTGCACCTTTTGCTTCACATAACTTGGGTAGAAACACACCTAGATATATATAAAAAAATGCACATGAGGCATCAAAATTTCGAAAGCAAAATATCTTCATTTTTTATTCTTTTGTGAATAAAGGTGAAAATCTTAAGTAAAACTAAATATATTGTACTTTTCAACACCATGGATACAAAAATTGCTTTTTTATCAAAATATTTTGAAGCCAATTTGATATGAACAACATTATATACTTTTAATGATTTCTCTAATTAGTTAACGTGGGACTTCACTTTTTTTTCCGAATGGTCAAGCTGCCAAGCATTTTGTGAACAAAGCTAAGAGACTGACATCTAATTGTTGTTTATGTAAATGGATGTGTGTGTGTGTGTGTGTGTTATTTAATACCTTCAACCTCGGCGAGCTTGAAATACAAATCAACAACATTTGGGCAATTGTGGTAGCATTGAGTGGAGCAGAGTTTCTTGGTGAAGTGAGAGTCAATGAGAGAGTCAGATGAGATTCCAAGGGACATTCTGTCCAAACCACAAGCCTCAACGCACTGATCAGTCTCAATGTGATTCTTGAGTTTGTCTGCTTCTATCTCTGATGATTTGCAAATATATACTTCCATGCCACTTCTCTTCACTGTTTTCTCAAGAACACATCTCTTTCCAGCTGATGAAACTGCAAACGAGCATTTGTCTTTGCCTAGACTCTCACATTCTATCACTCCTGCAATATAATATATATCAGCCTAACGGTTACCTATTAAAAAAACAAACTAGTAGTGTCTGAATTTCTAATCATGGGGACGTATGTATTTGAAAACTATAGCTTTAGTTAATGAGTTCGAAGGCTGTAATTGACATAATTTATATTCCCTCTCCATTCTATAATATATGATACAAACAATTGTACAAAGTAGATTACAAATTTGGATAAAAAAATAATGAATGTCTAAGAATCTTTTTAATTTTTCAAGAATATCATTGTTTGTGGAGAAAGGAGGAAAGAATGGATGAGAAACCGGGCGGTGGGAACAACAAAATTTAGTTATAAATGTAAGTCATTATTTATTGATCATTTTCTGATTTTACCTTCATTTAATTCTCAGTTAGAAGAAGACAAAGAGGAAAGAGAGGTAAAAATGATTATTATATGAAAATAAATATAGAAAAGTTAAATAAGATTTTAGGACTTACCAAGAGTTCCTTGCGTAACAAGAGATAAACATAATAACTGAAGAACAACTGTCACGAAACTCCTCAAGCTAATCTTCAAGGCCATGGTGATATATATAAAAAAAATGGTGGTGGTATGGCCAATATCAATAAGCTTGATTTGGGTTTCGGAAAGTTGGAGACACCTCTATTGTTGGAAGACGACGTGAAAATGTGGTTCTAGCCTAGTGTATTTATAGAGGTCCCTTGAAAGCCATTTAAGGGTGTTACGATACTTTAATTTGTACGCGAAAATATTTGAGGGAAGGTAGACTTTTCAACCATGTCAATTATGTAATAGGAGACGCATTTCTTTACCAAATTGAGTTCTACTTTGAATTGAATCAAATTAAATCCAAGCCGATGGCCTTGCCCGACAATCTAGGGGAAACTGCTCACCGCAACATGTGATAGAAACTGTTCAGATTAATTAATAGATTAGTTTTACCATAGATTAATTATTAGATTTAAAAGCTTATATAGCCTACAGTAATTATATAGAATAACCATAATTCTCACATTCCATTCTCTCCCTCATAGAGCTTGAATAGTAATTTTATTAACAAAACTAAATTTTATTGGTATTTTGTTGCATCCATTATATAATAAGTCAATAATTAATAGTAATATAAAGTTTATGGAAAATTACTAGAAAAATTCTTAGGTGAACCTGATTCGCCACCTCATTTATGGTGTCCCCCAATCACAAACAAACATGTAGAATATGACATAGATATTTTAATCTGATAAGACACCCCTAAAATAATCTTATGATCGACTAATATATTTTTTTAATTTGTGAAGTTGAGAAATCATAGTATAACTTTTGACATCAAATTGCTTCAGGGCTGCCTACTTAGATTTAAATATCCATGTCATATCCTACTATTCGGTTGTGATTTAAAAAACCACAAATGAGGTTGTGAACTAAGTTTGATTAAGAATTTCTCAAATGATAGATGAGTACCTTTTCAATTTTAAAATCCTAAATAGATGATTTCCAGTTGTGAATGTCATTACATAACTAGTGAAAATATCCTATATAAGAATTTAAAATTCAAATATTATTTATCTGCCATTTCCCTCAAATATTAAATCTTTGGTGAGCTTCTATATGTATTTACAAATAACGAGCAATACACCTCGATCAGAACAATCATATAGCCCACTTATATTATTTCAAACAAAATTAAACACCAGTTTTAAAAGAACATGATAAGTATATGAATAGGATATAGTTATAATTTGTTTATATATAATAAATTAATGCAAATTGTATGCCTGTGTAAAGAAATATTTATGTTCCTGTGGAGAATAATACCACACGGAACCAGGAAAGCCAATAATGAACAAACTATTGTAGGAGTTAGTTATCGTTGGACTTAATCAGCAAATGTTAGTCTTAAAACCTTTAAAACATATGATTGAGTAGTTATAGTTAAATGGAGTAAATATAATCGTACCTTCCGCAGTTTACGGGACATAATTGTTGAAATTTTGTTCCGTACAGTGTTGGGGCTAAGTTCGTTAGTTATTCGTGGACTAGAAAAGAAAATAACATATGCAAATTAAAAATTAAAGATGAATGTCAAAACAAAGAAAGTAGATATATATAATTAAATGAGGGATAAAGGCCAAAAATACCCCAGAAGTTTCCACCCAGGACCACTGAGTATATGAAAGTTTTCTAAGGGGCAAATATATCCTGGAAGCGATAAAAATGGGGCAAATTTGCCCTTCCGTCAAAGAAACTAACAGTCAACCGTTTAGTTGACCAAAAATGTTAAGGGAAAATTAATGGTCAACTAAACGGTTGACTGTTACTTTTTTGACGGAAGTACAAATTTGCCCAATTTTTATTGCTTCCAGGGTATATTTGCCCCTTAGAAAACTTCCATATACTCAGTGATCTTGGGTGGAAACTTCCAGGGTATTTTTGGCCTTTATCCCATTAAATAATGCGAACACGTGATTCGAATGACATATATCTCTTTTGTTTAGTAATAAATAAATTAAGGTGCAAATTCACCCCAAAAGTGTAAGAAAGAATTTCGTCTATTCTCCTTAAAAGTATTTTGTGTCAATTTCATCGTAGAAGTACCCAAACATAGCAATATGTTGGGGTCAATCAAGGGACTTGTGTTTTCTCTTATATTGATGGTTGTGGGAAAGGTAATTTGTAGTTCTAGTCCCTCTTCATTAACATTTATTCTATTCTAGGATTGTTGGAGTATATTTGTGATGCTTTGTTGTATTAGTGTGAAACTACATTTATATTGTTTATGTCATTTTGTTCTTGTTGAATACTTGACTTGGTGCTATTTTAACTTTGAGATCAATGAAATTTATGGGTTCATAGTTTTAATTTTCTCTTGGTGGAAATTTTGGTCAAGCACCAGGTGAATTTATGTCAATTGTCAAGTTGTTTGCATTGAAGGAATACCAATATAATTAGTTGATTATTTTGTTGTATAGGTCATAAACCTTGATTAGCTTCAATTTATTATTTAAGTGGTCATTAATAAATTGAAGCTACAAGATTAATTAAAGCAATTGTAGGGTGGTCCAAATTGTGGATTATAAGTCCTTCATAATCACTTATTCCTTCGGTTTAGAACTGAATCGACCATCGTCGTATATCGCCCATGTGTCAATTGCGAAAGAAATTTATAAATCGGATACAAGGTGTAGCAAATATGGTGCAATCCGTGTCATTCGCAAAGAGTCTTGTTTAATCTAACTATCATAGTAAACTAAATGCAATGCAAGAATGAGATGGATAAAATAATATTTTGTTTTGATTTTTAATAGTGAAAATGAAATTTGCAAAAACAAGTAAATATTTTTTGTGTTTTAGCAAAAGGGGTGGAGTGAAAGTGAAATGCTCTTTTAAATAACTTTCATATCTTTCTAAAGATGTTAGGGAGTTAAATGCATCAATTTTCTAATTTATCAAATCTCATAAACCTATGAGTCCAATACCTAATTGTTAGAACCTCATCCAGTTAGACAAAAGTTATGGTTCAAATCTAGCACTCAATTATTAGCAAAAGTTTCCTGAACATAAAAAAACAAGTTTGGGTCCCAAATCTAGCATCCATAAATTACAAAAAATCAAATTATGTGTATCACTTTCACATAACTTACTACTATGTTAACTGCACATACTAAATTTCTATAAGAAAAATCAAATAGAATTTTATAATTAGGGCATCAGGGAGAATACATTTTTTGCGAGAACATGAGGGAGTATATAAAAGAGATATCTTTTGTTACTTCGAAAAGGCTTCCCTTGATTCTTGGCTTCAAGGTCTACTGACCCAAGTGAAATGGCCTTGCACTTGGGGTGTGGGATTTTTCATTACTTGGTGGAAGATGTGGGACTGCAGGAACCAATGGATATTGTCACGAACCACTCAGAATTATTTCCGGAGATGCCTAGAATAATGCAGAACAATCCGGAACAGTCTAGATCATTCTGGAACCTTCTGGAATGCTCTAGAATACTGTGGAATAATCTAAGAATTCTCTAGAGGGTTATGAAAGCATCTGGAAGATTCTGGAAGCTTTTGAAACTCTATGGAAGCTTGTGGAGCTTTATGGAGAACTCTTGGAGTATTCAGGAAGATGCTAGAACATTTTGGAATATTGTACATAAGTGTAGAATTAGTAGAATACTCTAGAGACTTAATTGTAACCGTTGGATCAAATAGATTCTAGCCATTCATTGAAGAGGTGGTACTAGTATAAATACCCCTCACCACCTCTCATTTGCAATCATCCATCCAAGTGATCCAAGGTTTGAGAGTTCTTGTAAGATCTTTGAGAGAGATCAATATAGTTTCTTTCTTTGAGATCTAAGTTCTTTCTTACTACTTAACTTTTGTTGTGAGTTAAGAGAGAGGCTGACTAGCATTCTAGAGTGATAAGTTTTCTAGTGCCGCACATGACGGTTGGTAGAAAACACCAAGTCCGTGACAATATTCACGGGCAAACCAAGCAATCTAAATGAGACTCTCTTAGTCAAATTAGATCTATAGTCATGCATCCTAATGAACTCTTGGTACTTTCTATATGTGCAGAGTCTAGGCCACCCTAGCTTATATTCTAGCTTAGATAAGCTTTGTTTCACACCCCAGTCATAGCCACATGTAATCAAAGGAGATAATCAATACATTTTTCCTTTCCAATAGAGAATTATTTTTAAATTTCTTTTTTAAAAGTAATAATTTATTAAGACATTTTTTATGAACACAAAATTTAATACATATTCAAAATATATACAAGCTAAAAGTACCATGTAAAGTTCAGTATTTAGCATTGATAAATTCAAGCTATAGAGTACACGTGTAGCATTCTTTTTCATTTACATATTTAATTTTCTTCATGGGTCTCTTCAATTAGATTTAAGATAATGAAAATGAATTTATTGATCTCATAAAGTGATAAGCGATTAACTGGAACCGCTTTAGTGAGAGATTTGATCATAATTATTTAAGCAACTATTAATTATTGTAGTAAGTTATGAAATTACTCTAAAGACTTCTATTTTTGAACAAGTATCAAACAAAGTTATCATTAATAGTACTCCTTTCAGTCCTAAATATAAGACCTAGTTGACTTTTTTTGGAAAATCCTAAAAAAGCAAAATAAGTTAATTATAAATTGATTTACCTAATTTTTCCCCTTAGACTAGTTTATTTTACCTATAAACTAATAGATGATCTAAAAACATATCAAATATGTCATAATTTAATAACCTATTTCGCAATCTTAATCTCTCCAAAAAAGTCAACTAGGTCTTATATTTAGGACCGGATGTAGTAATTTATAATATTTTTTATGTTGTTTTTACTAATTTCAAAGTATTTTACTCATTTTAGTGGTATAGTAAGAGTTCGATTATATCAAACTAATTTTTCTTAAAAAAATTTTGAAGAAGAAGCCGCCATAAATAAAAAGGAAGAGTAAACAAGATGTTGAAGAAAATGTTTCTCAAAATGTTTCTGAGTGGTATATATTAGTTTTTTTAAAAGTAATGATTCTCAAAATCACATTTTTAAATGTTGCTAAATCTTAAATAAAATTATTTATTAATTGTTACAAAATCTTAAATAAATATAATTTTGATGATAGTTGAGAATGCCCGCAAGTGAATGTTTTAAGATTTCGAACATAGATGGAGAGAAAAATATTTCCTTAGCTTTTATGGTTGATTTGATTAAAACGAGAGTTTCTAAAATAAGGTGAAGATGTGTGATTATTTTGGGTTTTGTGAAAAAGTGATTTTTGCAAATATCAAAAATGAATGATGTTGAATTTAAATTATCTCACAAGACATATTTAAGTAGTGACGTGATATGATTGCTATTATGATTATCGGCAGTAAAGGAAAGTTAGAGAGAGAAGGTCTCCCTTCTCTCTAAACTTTTCTTTTTTCTTTGTACCTCCTCTTGTGAGTGAGGGTTTCTAACGCCTTGGTGCGTTCGGTGGTTACAGACATAGCCGGCGTCGACGATGGAAACGAAGGCGCAGATGGCGGCGAGGGCGGCGAGTGGCTAGTGGAGCGTACGATCTGGGAATGGGAGGAAGAAGTTTCTCTTCGCCGGAGATGGCTGTGGGCGAGGATGGGTCTTTGACCGCTGGAATCGAAGGTTTCCAGCGAGGGTTTGGGGTCTGCCGGAGAGGATAAACGCGGCGGTGAAGGTAGGCTGTCCAAATCTGTCTGAGAAGGAAGGTAGTCCAGATCTGACTGAGAAGTTCTCCGGCGTGGGTATGGTGTTTACCGGAGATGCTTTTGCCGGAGAGGATGAACGTGGCGGTGAAGGAAGGTTGTCCAAATCTGACTGAGAAGGAAGGCTGTCCAGCTCTGACTGAGAAGTTTTCCGGCTTGGGTATGGTGTTGGCCGGAGATGCTTATGGCGGTGGTCCAAATCTGAATGTGGGTATGCTTTTTTGTGAGTTTTCTGATCTCTTCTGTTTTCCGGTGGCTGGCCCACAGCCACCGAGCCCCCATGAAGGTTAAGTCAGAGCTCTATCTGGGTTCGAGGGGTCCTAGGTAGAGCTTGTGAAGTCCTGTTCACCCCTAGTATGTGTTAGTAGTTGTATTTGTGTCTTGTTTTTAAAATTTCTTAGATATGTGATATGTTATCTACGGTTTTACCTGCTGTTGTGGGTCAATTTTGTCTGTGTTGGATGTTGGCTTAGTCCTAACATGATCTGTAGCTCAATGAAGTTTGGCCTTCCTGGAGGTGAGATTAAAGCTGCTGATATGCAGCATTTGCATGAAAGTCGGTGGGCTCGGGAGAGCAAGTCTTTGTACTTCCACCTTCTATTGCACCCTCATCACTTGATCATGATAGGATGGAAGTTCAATCCCTTCAACTTTTACCTGCATTGGTTAGGTATTGACATTAGTATTTGGAGTCTGTTGTGTCTATGTTGTCTAGATATTTTGATGGTAGCTAGTGTGTTGGCTTGTATGTATTTGTCCTGGTGTCTTGAATGGATGGATGCAGAGTGCCTCGTGTCTGTATTTTGTGCTCTATTTTGAGTATTAGAGTATGTAATGTGTCTCTGTCAATGATATTATCCTTTCGGCCAAAAAAATAGTAGTGACGTGATATGTTATATTGCTTTGACTTTAGTATGAATATTGTGTTCTTTTAGTAATTCTTTCATTAATCACAAAATCAAGAATAAAAATGACCACTAAGTTATCATTCTTCAAACAAATTTCTAAAGAAATCAAACTATTTCAAAAAGTACCCGTTTTCTGTAATTTATGAAATTAAATAATAAATAAATGTTGTATGTACAAACCCAAACATATATATCTGCCAATAAAATATAAACATATGTAGAAAAAATGAGTAGCAATATGAGTTTATTTTTCATGGTTTCTGTGATCTTCATGTTGCTACCCGAGAAACATGCGGGTTCATAGTGTTAGGCTAAAATTTGGAGAAACCAAGTGTTATGGAGACACAATTCTTGACATGGATGATAATGATTTCATCTAGCAATGAAGATGAACTGAAACCAACATATGTCACTATGTCAGTTTCCAGACAAATTTGTGTACGTAAATGGAAAGCACGCTTGGAAGGAATGCAAAAAGAGCTTCTTTGTTAGGCTAGCAAATGCATCACCAAGTTTTGCTGAATTGTACTACCTACAACTTTTATATACAGAGTTTGAGGGCATATAAAAATCTTTTGATGACATTTAAATGCTTAATTATGTTGTTTATGAAACATTCAAGGGTGCATGTGAAGCCTTCGTAAAATTGGATGATGACAAAGATTCGTTAACGACCTTACTGAAGCAGCAACAGTGACCACAACTTGAGAAAACTTGCATGTTGCTATCTAATAATTAATAGTCATCTATTAAACCTAACTTTGTGATTTTCCATAAACACCCATTTAGTTTAAGTGGCTATTTTATTCCATTATAAATTACCGCATTTACAAGAAATTATTATAAGCTCTATTATTTTTCAAGGTAATGAAAATAATGTTTCCCCCGCAACGCCCGGGTTCATATTGCTAATTAATTAAGTTTAATTGGACAAAAATTGCATGTAAATCATGTTAATTGACTCAAATTTAGCATATGAAAATCATAAAAATCTATGGATTCACCTAACTTTGTAATCACTACTAGAAAATAGGCTTTTCACGACCATATTAAACGACTAAAAAGCCAATGTTGGTCGTTAAAAAAAAACGCGGTGGCATAACATGTAAATAACTGTCCAGCGGAGACTTTTCACGACCACATTTAATAATGTGGTAATAATGTGGTCGTGGAAGGGGCACCTTTCACGACCACACTTAAGTAAGTGTGGTCGTGGAAGGTGCCTAGCCTTCCACGACCACAGTGTGGTACACTGTGGTCGTGGAAGACTAGGCTTCCACGACCACAGGTTTAAACCTGTGGTCGTGGAAGCCTAGTCTTCCACGACCACAGTGTACCACACTGTGGTCGTGGAAGGCTAGGCACCTTCCACGACCACACTTATCCAAGTGTGGTCGTGGAAGGTGCCCCTTCCATGACCATATTTACCAATATGTGGTCGTGGAAGGTGGGAAATTTTTTTCCAATGCGCGCCAAAAGCCTTTTCATTTCCCTCCAACATTCACTCTCAACATTCACTCTTATCTGCATAATCTCACCTAAGTCACTCTCAACATTCTCTCCTCCCTCTCCTTCCTCTCGCCGCCGCCCTCCGCCCTCCTCCCTCCGCCCTCTTCCTTCCTCACCGGCCCTCCTCCCTCCTCGCCCTCCCTCCTCCCTCCGCCCTCCTCCCTCCTCGCCCTCCCTCCTCCCTCCTTCCTCCCTCACCCACCTTCTTCCACAACCTCCACTGGGCCCCACCACCACCATCATCAACAACAACAGCAGCAACAACAACACATTCTCTCCTCCCTCTCGCCTCTCGCCCTCTCTCCAACCACCGCTCCAACCACCGCCTCAGCCGCCGCCACACTCCTTTAAGGTGAGTTTTTTTTTTTTTTCTCTCATTGTATTTTCTGTGTTTTTTTATTTTTTGTATTTGCTTTTTAATATAGTTTGTGTGCACTGTAAGACATTTTAAGCATTGAAATTGTTTGACTGATTTTATAAGCTCAATGGAATTACTGATTTTATTTGGTTTTGGTAATAGATTGTTAATTGTTATTTTGATTATTGTGATTATATTTGGTTCATTTGCTGGCTTAAATATTGCTTCTATTGTTGAATATCAAATTCAGCTAGCTTTTGGTTTGTGCATTTGTGGTAAATTCTGATTTGCACTTAATTTGGTACACTGTTTGGTTGACTATTCTGGACATTTTAAGAGTGTTTTGGGCTGCTCTATTTAGCAATAATTGCTGGAAAAAGCTTGTTTTCTTTGCTGGAAGGGGTAGTAAAAATTGCATGCAAATAGGCTCTAGTTTCTTGGAGAGACTGTTTTTGGTTGATTAGGACTGTTTTAGGTTGCCATAGATAGTCCTCTGATTGGTTCAATTGTCTTCTATTCTTTTTAATGAAGACAAGTGTATATACATATTATACGCATTACTCCAATGGATCGTGCTTGGATGGATGCTTTGCGAACTAGTGAAGAATATCAAAACGGGGTGGAAGAGTTTATTGAATTTGCCAAAAGAAATGTGGCGAGTAAGAATGGAAAGTACCCGTGCCCTTGTGTGAAGTGTGTGAATGTTGATCGCAAGAGCCTTGACTCTATAAGGAATGACCTTATTTGTGAGGGGATCAATCGCCGATATAGGAAGTGGATTTGGCATGGGGAATTGGGAACTACCGTGGAACATGTAAAAGCAGCGGAGGTGGATGATAATGATGATGATGAATATGTTTGCGATGTTGGCATGGACAACATGATAAATGATATCGCAGCGGAGTCGTTTGTTGTGTCAGACGAGTACGACAAAGTGCGTGGTGATGCTGAGACACCTTTGTTTCCAGGGTGTAAGAAGTATAGCCGTCTGACCTTCATTCTAACAATACTAGAAATAAAGACGGAAAATGGGTGGGCAGACGCGGGTTTCTCGAAAATGCTCGCAGCTTTGAGCGATATGTTCCCGGATAACAATGCGGTTCCGAAGACAATGTATGAGGCCAAGAAAATGCTAAGTAAGATGGGTATGGAGTATCAGAAGATACATGCTTGTCCCAATGATTGTATTTTATATAGAAATGAATTTGAAGGGTTACATGTGTGTCCAAGATGTCAGGAGCCAAGGTATAAACAGAGGAAGGGTGCTGATGATGACGACGACGACGACGAAGAGACAAACAAACCAAAAAAAGGTGAACCTTCGAAAGTAATGTGGTACCTTCCAATAGTTCCAAGGTTTAGACGATTGTTCGCGAATGCAACAGAAGCAGAGAATCTGAGGTGGTATTGTTCATTGCAGCAATATTGGGATGTGCCGGATACCAAAGATTTCAAAGAGTTCGTTTGGCAAAAAATTGCAAAAAGGTTTAGTGAATTCAAATATAACCTTGCCAAGGACTACATATTTGGGGGGTCTAAAATGGGTGAGGATCCATGTTTAGCATATCCCAATATTGAACCAGAGAAATGGAATGAGTTTGTTAAATATCGGACGTCTGAAGCATTTAAGGTATATCTACTATATATGTATAGTTCATAACTTGGTTTTAATCTGTGTACCTGCATTATTAATATTTTATTATTGTGGTACATAGGAGATAAGCAAAAAACAAGCAGAGATTCGGGCTCAAAATCAGTATAATCATACCATGTCCCGTGGGGGGTATGATTGGATGACTGATTATGTGGAAGCCGAGCGGCAAAAAAAGTGGGAGGAGCAGCGGAAATCTATGGAAGCTGAGTCATCTTCCACTGTCTTAGAACCTTTACCTGACCTCCAACGCCATGTAACATGGGCAGCGGCCCGGAGGAAGAGACCAACTGGAAAATATACCAGTCACAAGGCTGAAGCGGTGGCAAACCGAATTGTGAGTGCTATATAAATTGTATTTAAACACTTACGTAGGATATTATTGTATATTAATCAATGTTTGTTCACTTTTGTAACAGAATGAACTGGAGGAGCAATCTTCTCAGGGGTCTTGGACACCGCAGGACCCCAGAATGGACATCCTAGCAACTTCGCTAGGGAGATTAGACAACCCTAGCCGAGTTGTAGGAGTTTCTGGGAGAGTTGGGGCAAAGGAATTTTTTGGGCCCAAAAAACGAGTGGTGTCTCGACCTAAAATGTCCACTGAGGAGCTTGATGCAATGGTGAATGCACGGGTGGACGAACGGATGGAAGAACGGGAGAGCCAATGGCAAATGAGGTTTGAATATCTTGCATCACAGTTAGAGGCTCTTCAAGCTTCCCAAAGAACAACTTCAACAATGAATGAGCCAAGTGCACCTGATCCTCTTGATGACTACCACGAGGAGTGCTACTTGCATCTTGACGAGCCTTGCCTACACCCTGTTGCTAAGGCTCTCAAGTACCCATATCACACCACCATTCATAACAGGTCTATCCGGGATGATCAAGTAAAAGTGACAGTCATTTCCGTGATAAAGGGCCAAGAAATGACATGTGTTCCATTTCGTACTAAAGAGGTCACAACTTTAGGGCAAGCAATGAAGGGCTTTATTGTTTGGCCTAAAAGGCTTGTGTTCGATACTGCTCAAGAAGCTCAAGCAGCTCAACCACCAATTCTTCTCCCACAGGTACTCAAATTGTCTATGAATTGACCTTTATTAACAATGTTGTTGATATATGTGTGTACTGATGATGTGTTTCTTATTTTCAGAATTTTAACGGTGACAAGTACCCATATCTGAATCTGCTGTGGACGATGCAACCTGGATTTGAGCGTAATCTTTCAATACCTACTGGAGTCGTCAATCCACTAGTAGAGGAGAAGATTTGGTTGCAAGGTTCTCGAGACGTTAAGGAGTTCTTGATGATGGAAGAGCTTGAGCAAAGCTGGCTTGATTTGGCCGTCTGGTAAGTGTATCATATTTTTACCAATATAGTTGAATATTGTAATGAGGCTTTAAGTTCTAATCCATTTCGCCATGTCTAATAGGTACTGTCACAGTTTATGCCAAAGAACCCCAAAGGAGAAGTTTTGCCGGTTTCTATGCCCTTCTAGACTGGCTTATAATGAAAACGCCTTGAGATTACTTAAAAAGAGTAAGAAGGATCATTTTTGGGAGATGCAATCTTACGTCGAGCTGCAGATGGGCCTTGATTGCGGCACTCTTTATTTCGCCCCCGTTTTGAATTGGTAATGAGTTATCTTTTACACAATATTAAATGTTATGTCTTAGGTTAATTAACATTTATTTTCACTTATATCTTTCAGTGGACATTGGACTCTGGCTATACTTTGCCCGAAAGAGTTCAGGATTTTTTGGTTTGACTCTTTAGAGGGATTTATTAGCAACGATCACAGAAAAGTCTTCCACAAGTAAGTTTCTCTTTTTTTTTACTTTTATGGTTGATAATAATATATCTTTATACTATATATAACATTATTGTTATGATTTTGTCTCTTTTGAAGAGGAATATTAAAATGGCATGATGCTCAAGATACTGATTATTACACAGCTAGTCAGACTTCGATTAATGTTATAAACGTAAAGGTAAAAGCAATTTTTATATTCATTTTCATTTATATTGCTTTTAGTCATACCCGAACTACTATGATATTGCTGATATTATCTGTGATTTATCAGTGTCCAAGACAGCGGGGCGTTGTAGAGTGCGGATACTATGTCTGCAAATACATGCTGGATATTGTATATCAAGATCAAATTAAGCAAGGGAGGAAATTCCAAAAGGTATGCACGCTTCTAACATATATCTCCAAGAAAATAGTGATTTCTAATTGTAAGTGGTACTTTCCTTGTCTTTTTTAATATTGTTTAATTATGTTGCAGCTTTTGGAGGGACTTTATGGACTTAGTACTGACTCGTTTAAACAAGATGAGGATATTGACTTTGTACGAAACGCACTTGCAGAATTTTTAATCACTATGTGAGGCAGAAATTGTATAGGCTTAGATTGTTGTAGATAAATTTTGAACTTATATTACTAGTAAGGCAAAGATATAAAACTTAGATTATGCCTTTTGTATTTTGTTGTCTAAGTAAGGTAATATTTATGGGATACGTTTTTGCAATTGCTCTGGTATTCTGTATTGTGCTGTAGTATGGTATTGACAGTGGTTTGTAAATGATCTGCAAGAATGCAGATGACTATAAAATGCATTTACAAAAAGTAAAAAAAAAAAAAAAACCCCTTTCACGTCCACACATTAGGGAGTGTGGACGTCGTAGGTGGACGTGATACCTATCACGTCCACACTTAGGTAGTGTGGACGTGATAGGGGGGACCTATCACGTCCACACCTTATAAGGTGTGGACGTGATAGGTCCCCCTATCACGTCCACACTACCTAAGTGTGGACGTGATAGGTATCACGTCCACCTACCACGTCCACACTTGTATAAGTGTGGACGTGGTAGCCTCTTAGGAAGAGGCTACCACGTCCACACTTATCCAAGTGTGGACGTGGTAGCCTCTTAGGAGGCACCAAATTTGGTGCCTCCTAAGAGGCTACCACGTCCATTTTTATCCAAGTGTGGACGTGATAGGTCCTATCTATCACGACCACAAACATGTGGTCGTGAAAAACATACTTTTTTACGACGCGGGATTCCACGACCACCTATTTGTGGTCGTGAAAAGCCCAATATTGTGGTCGTGAAAGACCTTATTTCCAGTAGTGAATTTATCCTTTTATTGTTAATATAATCTTGTTTGTTATATGAAAAGTATTCTGTAAACCGAACGAAATTTAAAATGCATATGTTTTTTGGGCCTATGAGTTGTGTAGATCAAAACATATCCCAAGGCCTCGACCAAAAAAACATATCCCAAGGCATAATTAGCGACAATATCTGAATTGCCCATTAACGACATGCAACATGTTGGATTTGTCAGCCCAATACAAATTCTGTAGCAATTACGTTCATGAGGATATTTTTTAATAAAATATTTTGAATATTTAAAAATAATTATAGCCCTTAAAAGACCAATTTTTATGCTTGTGCGTCATCTATATATGCTTAAAATAATTATAAAATTAAGGTCATCTGCACTTAATAAGATAAATTATATTAATCTGAACTTATATAGAAATATAGAATTATTTCAATAGATTGCTCTATTTGTAATTATATATAGTTGATATGATAACGGTGCGCTATGTAAACTTGAATCATGAAATTGAACTGTAAACTACTCATTAGAGATTACTATTATCAATAAGTAAGAATGGGAATTATATATAAGTAGATAATCAAAATATAAAAATTACGGCAATCAGATTTAAATATATGTTAGATTTATATTATTGGAATAAATTTATCAACATTGGTAATTAATTATACACAACAAAATATTTATATGAAGTTGATATATGAAGACACTGAACACAATCAAATCTAAGAAAGTTACCACAATTTTATGAAATACTAGAAAAAATAAAAAAAAAGTTTATGTGAATAAATAAGCGAGTGTAACTGAATTTATAGTTAGCACAAGTTTATAATGAATTGATAAAATCTCATAAGCTAGAAATTTGAGGCTAGAAATTTGAGACAATAAATTAGTCTCACCTCAAGACTATTTCCATTTAGTGTTTCAATGTTATGACTTATGAGAATCAAATATGATGTTACTCTCATGAACTAGTTTTTATACTTGCCTCCATCTATTAGAATATAGTAGTCTTTACCTATTTAGTACTACATTCACGCGAGGATGCCACTCCTCCATCTCACTTATCTATATACTTGAGTCATACAACTCATTATAAGCAGGCAACTGCGTGCCTACTTATTTGCCCTTGCACTCGTAATATTGCATTCGCGTTCGGATGCAACATCCATTATTGCTCTCTTCATATTCTCGAGCAATACAACACACATTATTTATAAGCAACCACCTAAAATCACGACAATATCTTTTTTTGTTCATGATCATGAGATTGGACAAATATTTACGTTGTTTGTCAAGGCCTAACATAACCCTCTTCCTTTACTAAGGGTTTAAGGATGATTACAATGTAGGATAGACACGAGGTTCAATAAAAGTGGAATCAAAAATGAAAAATAATATAAAGCCAACTTAATGGCTATTGTCTTCGGCACTAATGCAAAATACTCCCTCCGGTCCCTAATGTAAGAGCCCAAAATTTGAATGGTTTTGGTCCCTAATGTAAGAGCTCACTCCATATTCTCTCCTCATTTAATGCATTTTTTCCTACTTTACCCCTAACTCTCTTTCATATTTATTAATGCTTATGTATTTCTCTCTCTTAAAAGTACCATAATAAATATGGACAATTTTGGAAAAGAAGCATTAACTCCAGATACCCAATTAACATTCACATGTTTTCTTAAGAAGCGTTTTTTTGACGGCTAGCTCTTACATTAGGGACAGGAGGGAGTATAAATTACTGTCATTATTTTTAATGCAAACAAAATTTTTATTTAAATAAATAAATTCCCACATACTTTTTCACGCGCTATCTTTAGCTAGCCAATCCAATTATAATTAGTCAACAAATCAACAAATAAAAGAAAATTGGATAACTTCTGACCCCTTTGAATCTTGTAACTTCCAGTTTTAAATACGTTTTAGTATGTTAATTAAGATTAAAGACGTTTCTCATGCATGCATATTATAATGACTGTAAAATCATGAAAAGTGATTGAAACAATGAAGAATGTAACCAACTAAATTGGTTCTAAAGAATTATAATCTCCAAAAAGAATGTCGGTTGAGAATAAATCCCAAGTTTGTACATAAGAAAGTACGTTCACATTCCTTTTAGGTGCTTTTGACGATGACTTGGTAATGAATCTTATCTGATAAAGAAGTAAAGTAGGATTTGAAATCAATTATGGTGACACGTAATAAAACCACCAAAATCTGTGAAACCGGATGATTAGTCTTTTGTGTCGATCATTCCAAAGCATGATAATCACATTCGAAATTGTTAGCCTTGTATGAAATTACTATAAATTCAATTAAAAGGTATAGATTCAATAAACTCATGTTAAATTGTACTAAAAACATAGGTTCAATTGAGACATTCTTTTTATATAATATAATAATAGAATTTGAAAACAATTTGATACATACAACTAAGAGCCCGTTTGGTTGGACGAAAAGTGGATGATGGAAATGGAAATGAAATTGAGTGTAAGGGGATAAAGATGGAAAGTAGAGATAAATTAAGCAATGATGGGAAAGTAAAGTTTGTGGGCACAAGAAAAGTGTGAGATTAAGAGAGAAAATTTGTGGGCCCTGAGATATATAGAAATTACCTTTTTTTTCTATTCCCACATCCAATTCCTTTCTCAATTACATTCAACTAAATGGACTCGGGATCTTCCGATCTCGTAGTGTAGATTGCAAAATGGTAAATCTTAGACCAAGTGAGAGATAACTGGTGGCAGGGGATTCTTATACCTCCTTGGTTAAAGAAGTAAATATAATATTCTCTTTTATTCGGTCAAGAGGTTTTAATTTTAAATAATTTTATAAAAGTCATATCCACCTATATTTTTCATTGAGACTTCATTTGAATACATTATATAGAATACGAGACTATTTTATATCCAATTAAGAAAATTGAAATTTAGATATTGAATTGACGAATGTTCTACAACAATAATAAAACCTTGGCTTATCTCACTATTTTGGGTCGGTTACATGGATCATACGACGTTATTATGCACTCCTACTATTTGACGAATTGAGTTAAGATCGATTTTCGCTACACAATTTGCTCTCATGCGTCTTTTATCGCACTCACAACAAACATTATGTGTCTCGTCGCCCGTCTCCAAAATTTTCTAGGCGGAAATTTCCCGTCCTAAAAAGCCACAGGATGGGATGAGTGGGATTGATTGAGACGAGAAAATTTTGCACACGTGCCACCAATTTCTTAGGTCTTCTATTGATATACACTGCTACCATGTTACCTTGCAATCTCTGAGCTTTGATTTAACATAGGCTAGCCTCTCTGAGTCTCCAAACAACTAGGAAAAAGAGGAGGAGGAGAAAGAAGAGAGATCACCTTGCCCTTTGAATGAGAGGGTGTTTCAACATATTTTGATGGAGTGGAGATTCGAACTCTCAACCTATTGAGTATGTACTAATGTCTTAAACAGTTAAGAAATTATGGTGATATTTTTTGTAAACTATTAAATTTATAATATTTAAACTTCCACCATTATAATTATATTTAATCTTATATACTTTACATTATATTTAACTTAACATATTATGAAATATTTTTTACTAAGTGATATATAGGTTGCCTATTTAATAATTATATTTTTTATAAAAATATCTGTTATATCCACATATGTTACATAACATTTAATATTTTCACTTTTATAATAAATATTATTATTGCATGAATTTTTTTAATTACTATTATATGTTATTAAAATATAATTAATTTTTATTTTCCCTACTAATATTCATTAATAAATAAATTATTATTTTAAAACAATTTTAAAATTAAATTTTAATATGTTCAAATTTATATATGTTTATATTATTTTTTTATTAAAATGTATAACATAGTATTTATTAATTAATATATTAGCCATAGTTCTTACGCAAATCAGTGTATAATTTGCCACAGAATACCAATGGAAATTCTGTGGGTAACTATCCACAAATTCTGATCGATTCCCCATAAATGTTAGAAATCCGTAGGTAATTAGCCACCAAACATTTCCTTTGCTAATTTAAATTTTTTTGTTTTTTTGGTGCATAACTTTATGCCTCACATCTGGTCATTATTCTTTATTTGGCGTCTGAATCTTTTCTTTTTTGATTGTATTTTTTGTTTGGATATGTTTTTTATTTCTTAAACAACTAAAAGTAATCCTTATTATCTTTTATATTTATTTAGATTTGATTATTAGTTTAGATTTTTCTTAAACTTGACTTTCGCTTTAAATATTGGGCTAAAGTGCAAAAATGGTCACTAATTGTCACGAAAGTGCAAAAACGATCATATAAAAATTTTTGGAGTAAAAGTGCTCATCAAATTTCAAAATTAAGGTAAAAATGATCATCACAGTTAATTTTTTTTTTTATTTTTCACTCATCACTCTCTGTCACATCATCATCACACAAGGAAAAATAAATATACAAGTCTGCCACATATTTTAGTGTGAGATGAATTAGCACAAGATGATGAGTAATGTAACACCCCAATTTTCAAACTAGGAATAATAAGGAATTAATTAAGGTTTTAGGATATCATTTAGGAATTAGAAAGCCTTTAAAAATAAAAAAAAGAGAATAGTTATATTTTTAAGAAATTAATATACCTACTTTCTTTAGAAATTAAAGAAATAATAGTTAGAGACTAAATTATTCATTGGAAATTTTATGGAGAATACTTAGAAGTCTTAACACCATTTTGATGAAAGGAAATATATGAACTTATGTCAAGAATTATTTTTATAACTTAACTTTGATTAAACTGAAAATAAGAAAGTAAATAGGATTAGAAGAGAAGGGCAAAAGGGTCATTTCGCGAGTTTATCTTAACAAAAACATGTTACTTTTCTTTCTTCATCATTTTGATCGTTCTTCCTCTCCAAAATAGAGCAGCTCCTTCTCTCTTCCTTACTCCTTCATTTCTTCCTCTGCTAATGGCGATTCTTGGGAATTTTTGGCCTAAATCCAACATGCAATGATGGATTCAGCTTCAGGTGATCTTCCTCTTCATTTCTATACCCATTTTCCTTCGTTTTTGGTGAGATGGAGAAGGGGTCCGAATTGGGATTCTTAGTTTTAGGTTTCTACAATCATTAAAACACAACTTTGCTTTGATTCTTCATGTTTGTAGATGGATTTGAAGGTTACTTGGAGTTTTAGTTGAGTTTGTTGAAAAACCCAGATTTGAGTACTAAGAATCCGACGAGTTGTGAGCTGTTAGGAGTCGAAATTTCTAATTAATTAATGTATGAACCCATTAGATTTTGATTCTAGCTTTGCATGTTTGATTGATGTAAAGTTTGGTTGATGTGCAAGTTGTGACATTCTTCCTTTTCTATGACTGAACTTAGTTTTGATATAAATGTTGGAGGTTGTTGCTTTTAGTTGATTAAATGGTGTTTTGGAACTGTTGGTAAGGTTGTTGATAATTGGGAAGTTAAAAACCAATGTTTGAATATCATGCACTTAAGGTGTTTGTTAAAATGTCTAGAAGAAACTTTTAGTGACTAGTGAAAGTTTTTCTTTCATTTGGGTATGGTTTTACATTGCCTATGATTTGAGAAAATGAAAGCAACCTTATGTTGATTATTTTGTTGATATTGTGACTCTTGATCTTGTTTATGGTGATTTGTGTGTTGCATGTGAAGTTTTAATGGTTGATATATAGCTTATTGATTTCTAATTCAGATTTAAGGTTCTAAAAAAAATGAATATGGAAGTTTTAGGATTTTAATTAGTCATATTGCTGCTGTATGTTAAGATTTCTTTGAAATTATGTGGGAAGGTTTATAGTATTTGCCTTGTTTAATTTGGATTTTCGGTATGTGTATGTGTGTTTGTTGAAGTAAATAGTTATGCATGTTTTAATAATATATTGAGGTAGTTGGGATGGTGAGATCACATGTTTTGCTTGTGAGTTTTCTGCCATGTTGCTGCAGTAGCTAAACGAAGTTAGTAAGAAATGGGAAATCGTTGCCTTATGGTAGGTGTGACTCTGTTTTAAACTACGGTTAAAATAAATGAATGATGATGAATGTTTTGGTGTTTTTGAGTTTAATTGGGACTTTTTGCGGTTATAAATATTGGCTGAATTGATTGTCAGGATGAGGGAATATTTTGTGTAAGTTTTAAAGTGTTATGGTGTAATTTGAATGGTTGTGCAACTCAATCTTTGTTTGGGCTGTTAGTTGTTCTATTTTGTTCAGGATATGTAGGAATGAAGAGATAAAATTAATTGTATGAAGGGATGTTCAAATTATGCTTGTGGTTGGATTCATGATGTTTCACATGTAATTAAAATTTTCTGCACTAATTTTCTGTTGTGGCTAATTGAAATCGATATGGTATAAAGAGTTTTATGTGCATTGGGGTTTGAATATGCTAACGGACTTGTTGGATCAAATGGATAAAATTTCAAAGTTTAAACAAGGTTGTTAATTGATTAGTGAATCTAAAACATGATTGGAATATAGCTGAATAAATTACTGAACTAATGCACTATATAATTGGAGGATATATGAGCTGATTTGCAAGTCAACTACGGATGATTTAATATGAAGTTAACTAGTATTGGGATCTGCATGTGTGAATTGTTGTTGGTATCTATTTGACAATTTTCATTTAATTGTATAATGTAAAGTTTTATACGACTTTCATGTTCTTTTTGCATTGTTGCTTCAGGTTTCGATATGTGGTATGTTTCCTAGCAAATTGATGTTGTCTCTTTTCTTTGCCTAATTGATAATCAACTTGTTTGTTAAAGTTAAAATGCAATTAAAGTTAAGAAAGGTTGGGTAGTAGTATAGGTTCGAGAGAGACGTTTTGCTTGTTATGTAGAATACTTACTTATAGCCATTATTACTTTATGTAATAATAGGAGAAGTTAGGAGACAAGTACTTGGAGGCAGCAAGAAGAAAATGAGGAGTATTAGTAAAGTGAAGGACAGGTAACAGTTTAATTCAATAGCAATAAGCGCGCATGAATATTTTATTTAAAGCATGATAATGTTGATCCTAAGAGGAAAGAGGTATATTTATCTCAGATAGATAAATAAGAAAGTAGAGTACTCTAGGCATCAGGTGGGTCGCTCCCCCTATGCCAAACATTTTCAGAAACCCTGCAGGTAAAGAATACCTCCATTAATTATCGAACATATCGTTAAAAATGGTTGGTATAGTGAGGCAGGTTCCAATAAGAGATTGGAAAGAGGCAGGTTCCAATAAGAGATTGGAAAGAGGCAGGTTCCAATAAGAGATTGGAAAGAGGAGAATATTATCATGATTTAAAGGTAAACTATTGAAATAAACTGTTATTGGGATTCTTTGAATCTCACTGTTGTTTTAAAATATTTTTACAGATAAGCCGGGAGAAGTTAATTCCGAGGGAAGCTCTAGGAAGGTAGGAAGGATGCTTGTTAGGCCCGAAGCTCAATAGTTAGATATATTTGTATTATATATTAGTTGTTATATATATTCTTATACAAGTTTATAACTTGTGATGTATATAGGTATAGGCTATCACCTGCGATAGCCGAATTATATTATATAAAATTGTAATAGTTAGACTCAAATATGTTAAGTATTTAGTAACAATAGATAGTACAGGTGTATAAAATAAAACTAAGTAGTGATTACTAATTTAGCTATTTAATGAATTTATAATCCGCTGCGAATTTCAGGAAAACAGATATAATTTCATAAATTGTTTAGAAGCCCAAGTTTATGTTGGAAATTCTTTTAATGTAGTTTTTGAAATAGAAAAGTTTTAATTTATTCATATTTTTGGGCTTCTAACATTAGAAAGTGGTTATAAATTGATTAGAAGGCTATAATAGAGTTATAAAAAGCTAGGATTTTACAAGTAAAAAAGTTAAAAAATTAATTGTGATGACAATTTATGCCCTAGTTTTGAAATTTGTTAGACAATTTTGCTATAAAAAAATTTAATTACATGATCATTTTTGCACTTTCGTGACAATTACATGCATGACCATTTTTACATTTTAGCCCTTAAATATTTTCAGATTTGATTATAAGCTCAGATACTCGAGATTGTTTACTCTTCTAGTCTAGTATCGCTTGTAACAATAGAAACTTTCGTTTTTATCCGTATGCAATATTCAACTAGATCAATATTATAACATGGAGGCGTATTTTTTCAAATTTGTAGGACAAAAATGTCATTATACTTCTTTATTAATTTTCATTTGTCATTAAAGGGGTGGTATAGCTGGAGTTGGCCATGGGTTGGCAGACACAAACAAGTTAAGGTCAAAAGATAATGGACTGGATTAAAAAAATCTCCGGAAAATTTAGTTCAACCCATTTTATCACCCTCTCAAACTGTATTTCCAGTTCCACGTCTAAATTATTGGTCATTTCCGCAACAAAATTTTGGTAAACATACATCATACATGCAAGAAGCCAAAGGAGAAAGGCGGGAATCAGGTGTAATTATGAGGATGAATATGGGTGGATAGGGGTTATAGAAAGGTGTTGGTAGTAAGCATAATCATAGTCAATTATGAACACTGACTTTGGAGTTATATATTGGCGGACGTGTCCTTGAATGATAGCAGCATGTCTTCACAAGAATAAGGTAAAAGGTTCTCCAAAGTTCTCCCAATGATCATCAAATAAGGCACCAAATACTAATTGTTTTCACTGAATAAATTCTTTTTTCACATATATCAATAAAAATAATTTAAAACATTAAATATGTTTTAAAATTTAATTAATTGTCAATATTGCTTTTCACCAACCAAACTAAACCATAATATCATATTAATTACTAGTCTCTCTCAATGTCCTATTATAAAGAATGGGTATATAAAAAAAATATTTGATACATCCTAAAATTAAAACTAACAAGTGTCTTATATGTAAAAAAGAATTAAAAATACTTATTATTTGGTGTTTTATGGTAAGAATCATAATGAGCAAGTGAAACCCATAATGGTTAGGTATCTTGACTCCTTAACCAATTAATATCAAGTTTTATTTCTACGTATTGAGGGGTAAACACTCTATCTTGTTTAGACATCCCATCTCCTAGAGGACAAATTCTATGGCTAATTCATTGTCTTTTTTATTGGTCTGTCAAATAAATATAATTAAGAGTAACTGCCTATAATCTAATGCGACATACGCTCTAATGCCATCAAACTTGAGTTGAATTGTATCATCATCTAATCCAGTTGTTCCTTCCCCTGTCTCCTAACCACCACTACACTCCACATGTACCAGTACATCCCTTCCATGGTGCTTTTGCTCCATTTTGTTACACACTTACAAGGCGACAAAAGAACCACTTTGTTTGTTTTTTAATAAAATAAAACATATTCATCACTCAACCCATGTATGTTCATTTTATGTTGGATTAAGGAACAAATTCGCTCCATCCGGAAGTTTTTGCTCTCTATTTTTTTCTGAAAGCTTTTATGGTTTCAAATTAAAGTTGCCCCTAATAAAAGTTTTGTAACATAGAAAGTTTGTCCTCTACTGTTATGGCCAATCTCAATTTTTGACGGACAACATTGGTAGTTTACCAAAGGGAAAAATTGCTAAATTGTGGAGCTTCCGGGGTAATTTAATTATAACCCAAAAACTTTAGAGCAAAATAGCTCATAGACAAAGACTTTGGGACAAATATGCACTTTAACCCTTTTATTTTTATAAGTTATCTATAATTTTTTATTAGGTTCTATACTTGTAACGTGCCAATTGAACACGAGTTTATCAACATATCCACAATTGCATGTCTCTTTGCATATGTATGTGATATACAATTTAATCAATTTTGAATTTTTTAAGATTGGTTTACGTATATGTTGAGGCTTTGTAGCGATCCTTATAGCCGACTCGACATAATGAATGAAATAAGACTTAATAATTATTGTTGTATTCATACATATTTGTTATGTGACTCAACCACATCATCTAACACTAAAAAGATACACTAAATCAAATTATCAATTCATCTAATAAAGAGAAATCTAAAGATATAATAAAAACTGTAAAAATGTGAGTATTTAGTTAAAAATGGGTAAAATTATCGGCACATATACACACATTAATTTTTCTTTGTTTTTGAAAGTAAGAGCTGTAAACTTGTTAAATGTACAATGAGAGGCAGTGGATACTGATGAGGTAAAGCTATAGTGACACACACGTGCACACACACATATTGTCTATTCATTTCTTTGCCCCTGATGAATCTTGTATTGATTTTTGGTTATATGATCCAATTTTAAATTAAATAAAATTGTAAACTGTTAAAACAATTAGAGCCAAATTATTATTTTTTTTAAAAAAAAAAGAAGTATATCGAAGAAAATGTCAGCTTCTTTATTGAGATTCTCAAAACAATTAAAATGTTTTATCAAAATGATACATGATATCAAGTGAAATTTATTGTTAATACTCCCCGTCCTATTTATAAGTCGTCAACCGCCCATATTGTACATAACAAGAAATTGATCTTGTTTTATTTTTCATTTCCATCTTTGCCCCTCCTCACAACTTTTTCACTTTAGCCTCTCTCCTCTCAGTCTCATCTTCCAATGTCATTTCCCAACACCCAACATGATGAGGGGGTTTTTGAGTGGTTGAGTCATAATGAGGCAAGGAAAAGTGAAGTGGAGTAAAAGATCTCTTTTTTCAATGATAGGGGTATATTTGGAAAATTATAATAAATGAATTAGTTAGTGGTAGTTGGTGACTTATATTAAGGACCAAAATTTAGTGGCGGTTGGCGACTTATAAATAGGGTTGGTGACTTATAAATAGGACCGGAGGGAGTACTTGTTTTAATAGGAAGCGAGAATACTATTTAATCACATACATAAATTTGATTATTTAATCACATTTATTTAAACTAAGATCTTTTCAAATACTTCCTCCGTTCCTAAATATAAGATCACTTTAGATATGTGAGTTTGTTCCTATATAAATGTTGCAACTTTAGGAGTATATCTTATGTTAAGGGAATAATTATAAAAATTCTAATATTTATTAAATGTGCAACTTGCCTGACCTCTGCTCCTCCTCTTCTTGAGGCAACACATTTAAATCAAATATGTTGGCTTGCCTTTTGTTGGTTTCGCTTTGGCTTGCAGCACACATGTCTCGTGTATGTTGACCCTCAAACGTGTTCTTGGTACTGCAACTTGAT
The DNA here is from genome assembly GCA_029929735.1 of Mimosa pudica. Taxonomy (NCBI): domain Eukaryota; kingdom Viridiplantae; phylum Streptophyta; class Magnoliopsida; order Fabales; family Fabaceae; genus Mimosa; species Mimosa pudica. Next base: position 9,529,676 of record JAKELP010000023.1, on the reverse strand, counting down.
TCCTCCTTGTAACGCCTAATGGTAGGTGTGTAATCAAATTGGAGAAGACTTTGATCCTCTGTAGGTAATTTGAAGTAGTGCGGGGTAATGTTATTCATGATCTATCCATATGATAATATCTATTGAAGAGAATTAAAGAGAAGAATGAGGGTTGAGCATTGCATCTGGAAGCTATACTCTACCATTTATATTACCCACCAAATGTTGCCACTGCATTTAAGGTAATACAAATAATTTAATTTTTCAATTTTAAAAATATATTGTCTCTCCCATGGGCGAGACAACATGGTTACTTTTATGTTATATTGTTGTTTCTCCCGTAGGCAAGACAACATAAAATATTTTTTATATTACCGACATAGCCGACACCCCATAAAACTTTTTTATATTGTAATGTATGTTGTCGACCCTGGGCGAGATAAGTAAAAATATTTTTATTTTACTTTATATGTTGTCTCACCCCCAGGCGAGACAACATATGAATTTTTGAAATTCATTTTGTGGGCATTTTAAACTTTCGGTTTCGGATTTATATATACTCCCATAAGCACCAAACTAATCTCACTCTTACTTTATTTCTTCTTCATCTCTTTCATAGTTAAACTTACATTTTGCTCTCCATTCATTTCTATTATACTATTTTGATCATATTTTTCCCTTATTGCAGGCCACTGCTCAACTTTGGACATCAAATTTATATATTGTGAGTCATAATTTGTTTTCTTTGTTTTTAAGTATATGTGTTAATACATCATATTTAATTTATATATCTACCTTACCATGTTAATTTCTATTCATTCTCATGCTTGCTTTTGGTCTGAACATCTCATGCTTTTTTTGTCATTCATTCTGCAGGTCTTCTCTCTTCTCTCCGGAAAAGCAAAGCAACTTTATTCCCTTTCACATGTCTGTCTGTGTAAAGTACCTCCTACTAAAGTAAAAATTAACCTTAACCTAAACCAAATTGCTAAACAAATCAATCCAAACAATGGAGTCTAACCATGTTAGTAAAAGAATCACCTAACATGGTTAGCAAAAGAATTTCTCTATAATTAAGAGATTACATATCTAACTATGTTAGAAAAGAGAATCCTCTAACATAGTTAGCAAAAGAATCTCCATTACCTAATGAATCACACAATCAATATCATAATCTTAATCTAACCATGTTAGAAAAGAATCACCTAACATGGTTAGAAAAAGAAACTAACCAAACTATCTAAAAATAAACCATATTAGAGCGGGACCCATCTAATATGATTATACACACAGGAAAACATAAAACACTCAATACATCCTCCATCTACCACATCAACACATTAGGAAAACCGAGTTTCCTATATACATTCATTCAAGTTCTCATCACCTGGAAAACAGAATATACATCAACCAAGCTTGACATATTAGTCAAGGTAGTTCCTGGACTATCACAGTAGCAGGAACAATGTTATATAACAACCAAAACATTACATTAAGTTACATTACAAGTCATACAGTTCACATATACAATAAAATTCACTCAAACAACATTCATATATGCAGAAGCTGGTGCAGCCTAGTGAACTGGCGATATATGTCCCTAACAAGGTCACCTCTGGCCTACTTACTATATCAGTATGGGCCAGACGGCCCCTTCCCCTTCCTCTGCGCCTCCCCCTGGGCATGATCACCTGTAAAAATAAAGGGAATGGGGTGAGACAAAACAATGTCTCAGTAATCACAACATAACTCACTGTGACACTCAGAAGTGAGGTAGTGGAGTGTCTACAGGGTACCACAGTTCAAAAACCTGCATACTGCATATAACATTTACAAATATACACATATATATATACAGAACAAATGCATCCATCTCTCAATAGACAAAAATAAACGTGTGTGACACTGTGCCCGGTCTACAATCCGAAAAGCATAAAAGGGACCACTCTAATCAATGTGAAAATCCCTGGTTCCTTTACAATCCGAGGAACCCGTACAATTAACCTATCGATTTGCGCAAATCGATAGGTTACATCGGCCGACGGTACTAATAACCAGTGTCATGCAACATACAAAAGATTATATATAAATATGAACTTATATAAAGTACAGTTCAGTTGAAAGGTACCCTATAGCCCACGTTTAAGTATAACATAATCTGAATTCATTTTATTTATATATATAAATAAGTAGAAGAGGATGTTAGAAAATCCTCAACTACCATCACCCTCAGTATCACAGTCAGTTAAGCGTGATTACCTGCTAAACTTCACTGCAGCAGATATACGCAGATAACAGTTATCTTCAAAGTCCGCTTGAAAGATTACCGTCTACAATACTGCCACAATTTAAAATGGGTCAAGACACTTTGTAAGTGACTTAACTCAACCTTTTTAAATAACTTTCATTAATACTAAAAGTATAAAATACTTCAATACCAAAACCACATCCATAATCTTTCCTTCTTCAACTTCTCTTTACCAAATCTTTACAATATCCATACTTTAACTTTCCAACTTCCTTTCAAACCTCAATCTATTCAACATTAACATTCCAACATCAATAAACAACCTTTAATCTACCAAAGTCACTTCAAATCAACACTTTAACTAACAAAATTCCTTACAAACATCAATCCTTCTAAAACCAACCTTCCAACATCACCAAACAACTTCATCAAGCATTTCTTAAGCACCAATTTATTCCAACACTCCTTTATGGACAAATCCCAATTTCAAAGAGTCATAAAATGCCTATAATATTCCCATATAACATTCCAACTTCCAAAACAACAAGAATATTTTCCCATAAATCTCCAATTACTCAACTAAGCATTCCTAATATTTTGATTAAGCTCCTTATGTTCAAAGATGATCAAACTTACACTTTAACAACCCTTACCAACTCCATAAATTCCTAATTGCTTCATTACCTCCAGAAATTCTAATTAATCCCAAGAATACTTCATTTCAATATCCCAATTTCAGTATTAAGACATTAATGGTCAAAAAATTCCAATATACTCCAAAACTCTAACTCTAAATAGGCAATTCTATCCAAAAATTCCAAAATCCAAAGGTGAAGATGCTTACTTAGTTTTCAAGGTGCAAAAGAGGGTACCACCACCGTCGGCCGCCGCCTAGCACGCCGGAAAACATCTCCCTTGGGTGGTAACCGAGCTAAAGTGAGAGAAAGGAAAGGGAAAATGAGAAATGAAGTTGGAACATAAAGAAATCACAAAAGAACTAAAGAAATTATCAACCACCTTCAACAACAATTCCCTTCGCCGGAAAATAGGACCACTGTCGCCGGAAAACCACCCCAACTCACCGGCCGACTGGAAAAAGGAAGGGGAACTAAGAAAATTGTGTTGTGAAGTTGAAGAAGGAAGAACAACATGAGAATCACAAGAAAAATCAAACATTTCCTTTCCAACCACCCTTCACGTCGCCGGAACACCAAAGCCGCCGCCGGAATCCATGGCCAGTCACTGTTCGAACTCGCCTTCAACGGACCCGAGAAGAAGAGAAAATGAAAAACAAAGTCAGAAGCTTTTGCACAAGGTCAACCGAATGTGTGTGAGGAGAAATTGAGAGAAATGGTGAAGGGAAGGGAGTGTCGGTGTGATGAGAGGGAGGAGGGAGCTCGCGCAGAAAAAAAATGAGGAAGAAGAAAAAGATCCGACGGTTTTAAGTCAAAAGGGGGGGGGCTGGGGCGTGTTTGGCATGCGTTTTCTTGGTCAGAAATGGATTATTTCGTACCGGAAGTTACCATAATGTCCTCTTTTAATTTAAAACCACTTAAACCAGCCTCCAATCTTCTTAAACTTCAAAATATTTTTAGCTCTACCACTCCCTCATATTTCAAACTCTTCATTTCTTTAGTAATTATATGCACATTAATTACTCAAAATTTCCAAAAATCTCCAAAAATTCCTAAAAATTCCAAAATTCCTAATTTCTCCTTTTATCATTTTCCAAGACACTCCTTAATCCTGTATTAAATTTTCAGGATGTTACAGTCTGCAGAAGAATATATTGCTTTGTCATTGTTATTTCCATTCATTTTGTCTCTCCTCATCTACAAGTCACGTTACTTCTTTCTCATTGTGCTGTCATTGGGTGTTTTTCAGAAGAATATATTCTTCTGCTCGCCCAGGTCTCTGCTCTGTCATTCAATCTGGATGTGTTTTTTTTAATTAAATGAATGGTTGTCTCGCCCATGGGAGAGACAAAGTATATATTATAATATATACTGTTGTCTCTCCCCTGGGCGAGACAATAGTTTATTAAAATATATTATTCTAGTCTCTCCCCTGGGCGAGACAAAAAGATATATTTTAATAAACCATTGTCTCACCCTAGGAAGAGACAACATGATATGTATTTTCTCGTCGCACCAAAAGGAGACTGCACTATCTGCATTGCTTCACTGGATTAGGTCGCAGGTGGGGTTTGTGCGACCACTGACATTTATCTCTCCCATGGGAGTGACTATCTCCAAATTTACTTGTAGTGTAAATTTGGCCCCAAAGGGCCATAGAGAGGGATTCCCGCAGAGACAATCTAGATCCTGTGTTACATTTTACTTTGATTTATTGAAGTAAGAGAGTTAAAAATAAATTATATACCGAAAATTAGAATATTTATTGAGGTGGCAAATTAAACTCACGTTTAGCTTTCACATTCATAGCATTTGGATACCTCTAAAATAAACACTCTTTCTAAAGTATACTTTTGTTTCATTATCTTTACATTAAGTTTACTTAAGTCCCTTAAATTGGAAAATAAATTTGTTTTGTCCAAATTTAAACATAAATCACTATTTTAATTTGTTGAGTTAATATTTTCCACTAAATAATAGTAAATGTGTTAACATAATAAAATGATCAAAAGTGTACCTTAATGGACCAAAAATAATTTTGATGTAAAAATAAAAACCGAAAATATGCTTTAGCATAAATAAAATGAGGTGAGCATAAATAAAATGAGGTGACTAGTTTGTTGCTTCAAAATTGGAATATATGTGTGTGTGTACACACACTCCAAAAAAATGGAGTATATGATTAATTTATTGAATTAATTCCAAATAAAACTAATCAGGCTGAAATGTTCTTATTGTTCTGAAAATTACTTTTCCTTCTTTTTCTTGAATAACGACGAGTACGTATATAATTTTGAATCCACACAACCTTTTTCTGCCGCTACCAACCAAATGGGAATAATGGCGTTTTCCAACAACAAACGACAACAAATAACATCAGACTTGGCTTTAATGAATACGACAAAGTCAACAAAGAGGAATTCCAAGATCTTTGTTCCTTCCAACCCTCTGTTCTTAATTTTTCAGCAAAACCAAACAACACTAAAGTTAAACCCAAAATTAATAACTGAAATTTTAAGAAGTAAAATCTTTGATAATATCCCATACACTTCGACCTATGAACTTGTGACACAAACTCTTAGGATATATATATTCTATTTCGTTCGTAATATATGAGCCCAAAATTTGAATTATTTTTGTCCAAAATATAAGAGCACATCATACATTTTCTTCTCATTCAATGTATTTTTACTTCTTTACCTCTAACTATCTTTCATATTTATTGATACTTATGTATTTCTCTCTCTCAATACTATCATAATAAATATAGGAGATATTGAAAAAAAATTAACTCCAAAAACCCGACTAACTTTTTTATGTATGTTTTTCATAAGAAACGTGTTTTGACAACTAAGCTCTTATATTACGGACCGGAGTGTGTATATATTGGAATTTATACAGTATCTCTTAGGTTGGACCCTTGTCTCTTTTGGAAGATTGTGAAGTGTGAATTTAAGTGTTCACATAAAATATCATGACCAAATCTTCTTTCATTAACCATATCGTCCTCCTATGAAAGTACAGTACTATTAGGACATAGATTTCCATTTTCACAACATAGTGTTCACATATAAGTGCGAAGGTCTTAGAGTATTTATTTACAACCTGCTTTTCTGATCAAACTAGATATAACCACTAAGAACTATCCAAACTTAATTAAACTTTTGCATTTCAATTAAATATTTGAATTTGTTTTTAAATTAGATGGTACAGCTGTGGTCCTTAATTTTGACAAGCCTAGATCATCAATTCCAACGTAGAAAGTTAGTTAACTCGTTAAAGATCACATTACTTAGTGACTTTTCCAAATTTACCTTTCTTTACGAAAGGACTATATTTAAACAGTATTTTACATATTGTATTTGATCTCTTTCTTATCTCTCTAAATTTATTGACAAAGGTAACATTATAATTAAGTTGGTCTCAGATTGAACTTCTAATAAAGATCAAATTTTTTTTCCACAAATTGGACTTATGGAATGGATTAGATTTGGTACCTTCTGTAGTACATAATGAAATGATTACATATATGCTTGAAACCTATAATTAGGATGACATTTGTGTATGTGCATATCTAACTCGATCGTCATTGTGTCACTCTAGGGTCAAATGCAAAACAATATTCATAAACAAAAATTGCAAGGATGTGTAATTCAAGTTGTCTATCAATGTGTCAATAGTGTATAATAACTTAATTATCTGCTAAATTAAATGTCTAAATACAAGATAAAATAATGGGTGATAACATATTGTGATTGATTTTCAAAAATTGAATGCAATGAAATTATATCCTTTTTATTTTTTTGTTTATGTAAGATGTTTTGATAAAACAATATATATGTCTAAATACAAGATAAAATAATGGGTGATAACATATTGTGATTGATTTTCAAAAATTGAATGCAATGAAATTATATCCTTTTTATTTTTTTGTTTATGTAAGATGTTTTGATAAAACAATATATATATTAGTGGAAAGTAATTTCTAATAGCTATCATAACTCATTTAACATATTTATGAGGAAATTTGATGCACTACTAAATTACTGAAATTAAATACCAATCCCCATCAATCAATGGGTTAAAATTCTGACAATTGACAACTACCCATATTATTAGACATTTTTTTAGTTCTTCAGTGTCTTAAGATTTCTCTTATATTGTCCTAATATACCAAACATCAACGTCTGAGAAGTTCAATATCTAATCTCATTAACCAATTTGATCAAGCATTATTAAATACCTTGAATTTTGATTAATGCATTAAGTTAATATACAACTTATTCTATCAAACTATCTATCATGACCAAGCATAATCAAAAATAAAAAATCAATGGTAATAAAGAATATAAGTATAACCATATATATTAATCATTTCAAATCATCATTACAAAACTACAACACACTTCAAACTAAGCATGCATTCTACGTCTTAAATTGGTACATGAAGAGTCTAGACATGCATTTTAAACAAAACTACAACAAACTTCAAACTAAACATGCATTTTAAACAAACTTAAAATGAAGCTTACATTTTGGGACAAGCACTTTTATAAAAACTTATATTTTGGGATCGAAGAGTTACCTAAAAAGAAGTAATCACAAAGCTCTTATTAGATTTAGGTATACTCTAATTCAAGTAACACTCAATGAACTTGGAAGAAAAAACAACTATTAAGGCTAAATGTAGTATTGGACTATCCATGTACCTTAAGTATTATCTCCATTCTTTAACTAGCACAATATCATCACATGTAATAGACAATTGTTCAATAATATCCTCATCTATTTTAATTTCACTGGCATGCTGAAAAATATATGTTTCAATATTTTTCTAGTCATCACTTTAAATGAAATCAATCATTTATCAAATTTTTCATTCAACACTACAATAATAACCTTATTTGTATAGTTTTCTTTGTTTTGTATAATTAATTTATCAGTTTTCTCCTCTATCATGCCCCTCCCCCCTTTTTAATCAAACAGTCGAAGGTTAAAAATTAAATCTAACTCTAATCCACTCAAGTTAGTGAAATCAATGGAGCAAAACTTTATCAACAAAGTTGCGTATAAAAATGTTAACTCAATGTAATTGATTAATGTAGTATAACTTCTTACTAGCTCGATAGTAATTGGTTCTATTCGAACAGAACCAATTACTATCGTGCTGGTAAAAACATTAACCAATTCTCTCTCTTTAGAGTGTATGAGATAAGATATTTAAAAGCATGCACAAAAACTGTATGTTCACAAAATCCAATACTTTTTGACAGGTTGATTACACTATTCATAATCATGTCAAAAAAACCATATATTTTCACCAAAAAAACCCACAGTTTTGACAAGTTGATTACGCTTTAAAATTTTCTCTTTTTTGGGCATAAAATAAGCTATTTTCTAGGAGAAACATGCCTTCCTGTCATGATATATTAGTTAAGTTTAATTTACATATGAGAAGATTCTAAGAGTGAGAAATTCTAAGGAGAGAAGCTCTCATTTCAGTTCTTCAGTCCTTCTTCATCACTATAAAATCCTAGAAAATTAAATTAAAATGTTTTAATTAAATAGGGACAACCATTCTCCATAATTCCATTTAATAATTAATCCACAGATATGCACAAAAATTAAAAGTGTTTTCAAAAGAATTTAAAATTCTCTCGTTTTGGAAAGAAAAATAATTAGTTTTCAGGCAATAATCTTTGCCGTCAAGTAATTGAGGACTAATTATAAATTAATTTTGTCAGTACAATCACATGATCTTTTTTTTTTGCTTAAAAATGTCAGTTTTCATCATTAACATCCGATTAATACAATCGATGTAACGAAATTGATATTCTTACAGGGAGAATGTGAGTTCGATCATTGAAAGTGTACTTGTAGCTAGATACATACAAAATAGAATCCATCTTGACACAAAGTGTTATATGATGAAAAGAAACCGGGGCAAGAAAAAGCTCGAATTATACAGATTTGCAAGGGGCCAAAGGCAATGGCTAGAGAAAAAAAAATACTAATATTCTCTTGTACAGAAATTAGTGGGAACAAAGGAGTTCTTTTTAACGATAAATGATAGAAAGCAGAGATATCACAAGTTAACATAAAAAAAAAGATATATCACAAGTTAAAATAAAATATGACAAGTTGCAGTACAATTGACCTTAAATTGGAAACCCAAATATTTATTAATACGTGAAATCAACAAATTAACTAAAAACTTTTCAATTATATTGCACTTACGGCTTTTTGCTGTCTCGAGTTTTGAATTCAAAACCCCACAAAGCACAATGAACAATCCATAGTTTTTCATAAGCAAAATTTTAAGATATTTTTCTCATTTTTTAAAAGAAATAAAAAATATTACCTGATTAGTTTTGCAGAAATATATATGACATGCATATTATTATTATTATTTAATAACTATCACCAGTATTCCTGAGCTTATCCAATTTGAGTTTGACAACGAAGTAGGAACTTTTGGCGAAGGGCAAGTTTATCCTCACCAACAATCACAAAAGGATTGTTCTAATATAAATATTCCCTTCGACTAATGGGGATTGATATTGTTGACTAATATTTGATTCCCATTATTCATAAAAGTACAGGTTAAGCATGATAAATCAAGTAAAGTAAAGGAGTATAGTGGCCCCCATTTGAATCACGAGTTTCTAGTTAATTGATCCGGAATTAAAATCACCAAAGAAGTAAATATTCGTTTATTATATTGAAGACGACGCAGTGTCCTGTTCAAATCATACAATCAAATAAGGTTAAATCATACATTGATTTCTGCTAAATAGGACATATTTGTTTTCTTTCTCCGTATTTGCTTGAACCTAATCTAATTCAATAAATAAAACAAACCTGAAAAAACCAACCAGAGATATAAAATCTAGTCACTTTTTACCAAGACTCATTATACATTATTGGGTTAAACGAAATTTTCGTTCTTGAATTATTTTAATTTGCAATAAGTATTGAGTATTCTAAACTATATATTGAAATAATGTCGTCCATCAAATATCAAAACTATAATACTACCTCAGGTCCAAAACAAAAGATTTTTTTTTACTTAATAGTACTACCTGAGGTCCAAAATAAAAGATGTTTTTTACTTTTTTATGGAAGTTGAAGAAGAAAATTAGATCACTTAATTATAATATATGACACATGCAATAGATTATATTTTACTTTATGTGTAGAATAAATTAATTTTGTGGAAAAATATAATGAAAAACATTTTGAATTGATTAATTTATATCCTTAATTTCTCGAAAAAAGTTAAAGGAATTAAGACATAAGGGAATAACAATCATGAGTAACTAATAATCATTGCGGATTGTTATAGCCCATTTTACCTAGATCAAGTCTAAAGGGTTTAAAAATTAATATGCATTGTGCATTGGTATAACTTATCATATTGTTCATTATGGATAAGACAAAAGTGCTAATAAATAGTAATTAACTATTTAACTTTGGGCATATATAATAAATGACTGTTTCGATGATAGAAATGATAATCATCTTTTCTAAAATAGTGCAAATATGATAAAACTAGTGACGTCTGCTAATGACTGTTAAGCCAACATTACCAATTTTACCATATATGCACTGATTCTGATATAGTTGGTTATCATTTACGCACCAATAAAATTGTCAACTACTAAATCAGCTCTTTTCCTTACTAAAAATTTAGAGTCGGGATTTCGGGGTTAAGCTCATCGGGCCGGCTCGTTTAAGTCCTAATTAGAGGGGGCGATTATGGGTTAAAAAATGGGGATTGACCTTAAAAATAATAACCCTTCCGGGTCGTGGGTTTTGACAGGCCGGTGTATTTGAACCCGCTTTTTAGATTTTTTTTGTTTGAAAAAAAAATTAAATTATGGTATGATATCTAAACTCTCTTCGTTCGTTTATCAACACTAACCGCATACACTATGTCATAATTTCATTTTGGGGGTTTTTTGGTGATGGTCCTGAAGCGGGTCCGGCCTTAAGGCCCGATGCCTCAAATCCTGATTCAATTAAAAAATCACTGTACGTTAATTACCAAATTAATATAAAATATAACTTTGAACTATTTTATTAAAATTTTTAATTTTTACTTTTCACTTTTCGAACGAGAGAAGGTTTTTTCATAACATACATCCCAGAGTTCACATTTAAGCCAACAGCAAAGTGCTGCATTATGTACTTCACACCTGTTTGATACGCAAATTTTTTTTAATTGAAGAAGTTAGTGAAATGTGCGAAGTGTGTGTGTAAATACACGTATACATAGTATGATATATTCCTAAATAAAGCCAAATACAAAAATAACCATACATTTTGTTGGTTTTCTAATAATATTTTCTTAGGTGAAGGTGCAAATATGTTAAAGACATTTATACGAAAGTATGGATGACACAAAAATTAATTTTGAGCTGCAAATTTATTAAGGATACGATGGTGCGAATTTACACCAGCGCCCTATTTTCTTTTAACTTCACTCATTAATCTATTATATATTCTATATTAAATGTTCACATTCATAGCCGTATACCTCTAAGAATGTTTTAAAGGAAATGCTTGATGTAAGTTGAGTCATTAGATTCCGATATCTTCCGTGCATCATTGAACTTTATTAGTTAGTTAATGCAAAGTGACTAATTAGAGGAAAAACTTTATTAATGGAGGCCACGTGATGTGCACGGTAGTGTCCTGACTACCTGCATTATAAGGAAGTTACGGTACTCAGCGAATCTTTATAAAAGGTTAATACTGTATTACCAAAACTTGCTTTATGAATCATATGAAATTTTTTACACAAAAAAGGTGACAGAACATTAAGCAAAAAGCAATTCCAAAATGCAGCAAAGTCAATACTAGCAAAACTTGCTTTATTTTGTGCCTTGTAAGTTGTATCCTACTTCATTATAAAATAACATATATCATTTGAAAAAAAAAATGTTAACTTAGTGATTGAATGTTTATATGTTAATATTTAAGTTAATATTTTTAAATTAAAAAAACTCAAAATAAAATTATTATAGTAAAAGACTAAATTTCAAACATGCTTTATCACAATTAAATTGTACATACGTCATTTACATTTTTTGAGTAAACATTTTTGTTAGTAGGATTAATTATGTTAACCTTGAGAAACTGAAATAAAATATACTATATAACTTCAAATGATTAAACCAATACTTGATGTAATGCACCAGTCTCATGGTTGTATTGCAATTTATATTATTTAAAATCATATCCTTTCCTAAACATCTACTTAAACATTTTTCTTTTTAGGAGAAGTAACTTCTTAAATGAAATTGAATCACCCTCTTGAGTTGACAAAAAAAAATCATCTCCTCTTGAGATATGGTAAGGAAATACAAAAATTGACTGTAAGTTGGGACACAAACAAAGCTATATATGTCCTTTTGTGACCTCATGGAGACAAGAGAAAGGAGAGTGTATGGACAACACAAGGACACTCCTCACATCACACAAAGACAAAGAGCATATCTTGAAAACACACAAAGCGATGCTTAGTTTAATAAATTAAACAATTATTATGAAGTGAAAATCTTCATCCAAAGCAGTCCCCAGCTAATGAAGTAAAGAAGAGGACAATTCTTTTCTGTTGTCATTAACAATATAATAAGGAACATCTCCAATACAGATGTTCTTTGTTCCTTACATATCAAGGGTAAACATTGATGGCGTCTAATGGGCTCTTTGGCTTTTGGTTTGCTTACAAAATTGGGTCCTTGATTCACTGTCCAATGGCAACTGATTTTGTCTTCGTCTGTTTTTCGGCCCTTACCACTACACAAACTCAATTTTGGACCTCATCCCAAAATTAGGATATGCACATGAGACTCATTTTGCCTCCTTCTCTTTTTAAGACATGACAAGTGCGTGTTTGGTAGAATGTATTTTCAGTAATTTTCTGTATATGAGATAAATATATTATAAGGGTTTTGCCTCATAAACCAAAAATGACTTTTAACCGAAGTAATTTTGACCCTAAATCGGAAGGTCTTATGGTCGAAATAATACCCTTCCCATGAAGCTTTATTAAGTGTTAAATTGTGAGATTGAACCTTATGTACATTGGTACAAAAACAAAATGTGTAGAAAGTATAATAGGCAGTGAGTTTTAATAAGAAAATTTGACCTAATCACGAATTCTTATCAATTGCAGAGGGATGGGTGGAAGCTCTAACAGTTCTTTTTAAAAGGTTTTTTCTTTTACAGAATTCAAATCTCTCATTAAGTACATAATTACATAGTGAAAATTGTGTTTAACAAAAAAAATAGTGAAAATTATGTCACTCTTTCTAACTTTTACGTAAAATTACTTCAAATAATAATCCACTCTACTATGCATCACTCTTCAAAATATTGCCCCCACAAATCCCCGATCAAATCAAAATCTTGAACTCTGTCTCTTATCTCTTCCATATTAGTACTACTGTTCCTTTCTCCCTATGTGTCTCCTAGTATTTCCGTAAGCTCTATAGTGGATATTATACATATATGTGTGTGTGTATATAATATGCTCAGCCCATCATTATCTAATATAATATTCGATAGTATAAAATTTGGCCGGTCACATATGTAATAAGTTTGAATTCGTTAGAAAGCGTGAAGGTCTAAAAAAATCGTCAGAAAGTGATTCTCGGTTTTAGCAAGTTCATATTCTTTTTAGTTTTCTTTGCAAAATGAATAATCTATTAAATTTGTGTTCATATCTATAATTGTTTTAAAAAAATTAAATCATCCACATGTAATAAGTTTGAATTAGTTTGAATTCCATATACAGCGTCTGATTAAGATATTGTTGAACACTAAAGGTAATAATATTTCTCAACAAGAACTTGAACCTGTAGCTGTCATTTTGTCATTTTATGAGAGATTAGTAGACACACATCTTACTCAGATATTGTCAGCATAAAAGTAATTATATCTCTCAACAAGAACTTGAACTATTAGATGTCATTCTGTTGTTTTATGAGAGATTAAAAGACAAGCGTCTTACTAATCTTTCACTGTCATTCTATCGTTTTATGAGAGATTAGAAGGCAAGAGTCTCACTAATCTTTAGCTGTCATTATGTCGTTTTATGAGAGATTAGTAGGCAAGCGTCTCACTGATCTTTAGCTGTCATTCTGCCGTTTTATGAGAGATTAGTAGGCAAGCGTCTCACTAATCTTTAGCTGTCATTCTGCCGTTTTATGAGAGATTAGTAGGCAAGCGTCTCACTGATCTTTAGCTGTCATTCCGCCGTTTTATGAGAGATTAAAAGACAAGCGTCTCACTGATCTTTAGCTGTCATTCTGCCGTTTTATGAGAGATTAGTAGGCAAGCGTCTCACTGATCTTTAGCTATCATTCTGTCGTTTTATGAGAGATTAGTATGCAAGCGTTCTTCTAATATTTAGTTGTCATTCTGCCGTTTTATGAGAGATTATTATACAAGAGTCCAACTAATCTTTATCTGTCATTCTGCCGTTTTATGAGAGATTAATTGACAAGCATCCTACTAATCTTTAGTTGTATTTTGCCGTTTTATGAGAGATTAGTAGGCAAGTGTCCTACTAATCTTTAGCTGTCATTATGTCGTTTCATGAGACATTAGTACGCAAGCATCTGACTAATCTTTAGCTCTCTTTCTGTCGTTTTATTAGAGATCAGTAGACAAGCGTCTCACTAATCTTTTAGCTGTCATTCTGTCGTTTTATGAGAGATTAGGAGACAAGTGTCTCGAACCATTAGTTGTCGTTTTGTCGTTTCATAATAAATTAGTAGACAAAGAAATTGCTAATCTTTTAGCTGTCTTTTGTCGTTTCATGAGAGATTAATCTCTTTCTTTTTTAGACTCGACTGAAATCTTTACCTGTCAGCCGTTTTATCTTTTATTAGATCGGACTCAATTGATTATTCATTTGGATATAAAGGATGGAGTATTTTAATTTAACTATGGGATTTCAAATTAACATGCATTTAATTGATAAGGGTCTTATAGGGATGTACATTAACGCATAAGATTATAAACCAGATTAAACTTAGTGTCAAAAGCTTTCATACTTCTAGACCAAAAATCTAATAGCCAATAAAGATTATTCTGGTGAGATGTTGGATCAATTCAGACCGGTCCAAATTTAAACCCCATTCTTAATTCTTTTCCCCATCAAATCTCTCTATAAAAGCCCCTTATACCACCCCACTCACAACCCCCAACACTTTCCTCTCTCTTCTCTCCCTCTCTCAAAAACATAACAAAGAGAGCAAAAAACTTAGGATAAGTCATCATGTGTCATCTACCATCCCCTGCTCTTCTTTCCAGCAAATTCAATCCCAATTCCAATCATCTCAAACAACAACAACAACAATCAGAGATGTCAGAGCCACTGATAATAAAATCTGAGAACAATCAAACCCATATCTCTGATTCCTTCATAGAGATAGTCTCTCTATCCAAAATAGCTCTCCCTATGATCATCACAGGCCTCCTTCTCTATTGCCGTTCCATGATCTCCATGCTATTCCTCGGCCGCCTTGGCGAACTCGCCCTCGCCGGCGGCTCCCTCGCCGTCGGATTCGCCAACATTACCGGTTACTCCATTCTCTCCGGCCTCGCCGCAGGAATGGAACCCATTTGTGGACAAGCCTTTGGCGCAAAAAGGTTCACCATGCTTGGACTTTGCCTACAAAGAACCATTCTTCTCTTACTTTTCACTTCCCTCCCAATTTCCCTTCTTTGGATATACATGAAGACAATCCTTCTTTTATGTCGTCAAGATGAAGCCATAGCCACACAAGCCCAATACTTTCTTGTTTATTCCATCCCTGACCTCTTAGCCCAATCAATTTTACACCCATTAAGGATTTACCTTCGAAGTCAATCCATTACTCTGCCTCTTACGCTCTGTGCCTTTTTCTCTGTCCTTCTTCACATACCCATCAATTACTTTTTAGTTTTTTACCTTAATTTGGGGATCAAAGGGGTTGCTCTTGGTGCGGTTTTGACTAATTTTAACCTTGTGGCTTCTTTGATTGTGTACATAATTTTCTCTGGGACACATAAAAAAACATGGGGTGGCTTTTCATTTGAGTGTTTCACTCAATGGAAGTCTCTTCTTAATCTGGCTATTCCAAGCTGCATTTCGATATGCCTCGAATGGTGGTGGTATGAGATCATGATATTGCTTTGTGGCTTGCTTTTGAATCCTAAAGCCACGGTAGCTTCCATGGGGATTTTGATCCAAACCACTTCGCTTCTCTACATTTTACCATCTTCATTAAGCTTCAGTGTTTCAACAAGAGTTGGAAACAAACTTGGTGCTCAAGAATCTTCCAAAGCAAAGCTCTCTGCTATTGTGGGTCTTTCTTGCAGTTTCGTTTTGGGACTATGTGCTTTGGCTTTTTCTGTGATGGTGAGAAACGTGTGGGCCAGTATGTTCACTAGAGACAATGAGATTATAACATTAACTTCCATGGTTTTACCTATAATTGGTCTTTGTGAATTGGGTAATTGTCCACAAACAACAGGTTGTGGTGTGCTTAGAGGAACTGCTAGGCCAAAAGTTGCTGCTCACATAAATTTGGGATGCTTTTATCTTGTGGGAATGCCTGTGGCTATAGCTTTGGCTTTTGTTTATGGGTTTGATTTTGAAGGTCTGTGGTTGGGACTTTTGGCTGCACAAGGATCATGTGCAGTGACCATGCTTGTGATTTTGAGTCAAACGGATTGGGAATTAGAGGCACAAAGAGCCAAGAAGCTCACAGAAACGGAGGAATCTGTTGTGGTGGAGGAGACCGAGGGGAGGCTGAAAGATGAAGAAAGCCAGCAAGATTCTTCTTAAGGTCGATGATTCAGATGCAGGAACTAAGGAAGCAACCAATCATGGGATTTAACTAATTAATTTCCTTTACTAAAAAAACTAGAAAAAAAGTAATATTTTTAAAGGATTTGTCTTTAGCCATATAGGGTAGTAGATAGAGTAGAAATAGATGTAGACCATTGGCAAAAAAAGGGGAAAAAAAAGAAAATAAATAGATGTAGACCTTCTTTATTTTTAATTTTTCTTTTTAGTTTTTTGGTAGTGGGTTATTTGGGTAATTTCCCTGAGTGGGCACCGCTTCTAACAACTAATGCTATTTCTCCTATGAAATTCAAATATACTAGTATACTACAAAGCGTTGAATCTCATAGGAAGCAACAACATGCCCACATGTACTAGTTTCCGAGGACTGAGCATTAGGACCCGTTTGGTTGGATGGAAAGTGTGTAATGAAGATAGAAATAGAATTGAGTGTAAGGGAGTAAAGATGGAAAGTAGAGATAAGTTAGGTAATGATGAGATGTAAAAGTCTGTAGGGCCCAGGAAAAGTGTGAGATTGAGAGAAAAAACTTGTGGGCCCAAGGATATATGTAAATTACAATTTTCAATTACTTCTTTCATTTTCATTTGACAATTCATGTCAAGCAAACATACCCGATAACCTCAAGTTCATCCATTCTTTTTATTTTACACTATTCCCATTGTTGCTATACATAACGTCCCTTGGACCAAATTACAGGTTACTGCAAGTTAAAATTAGTTAGAAATAGTAAAGGTTTAAAAAAAGGTAAAATTGGAAAAAAATGTAGTTAATACTTAAACAAACTTAAAATGAAGCTTACATTTTGGGACAAGCACTTTTATAAAAACTTATATTTTGGGATCGAAGAATTACCTAAAAAGAAGTAATCACAAAGCTCTTATTAGATTTAGCTATACTCTATTTCAAGTAACACTCAATGAACTTGAAATAAAAAACAACTATTAAGGCTAAATGTATCATTGGACTATCCTTGTAGTTTAAGTATTATCTCCATTCTTTAACTAGCTCAATATCATCACATATAATAGACAATTGTTCAATAATATCCTCATCTATTTTAATTTCACTGGCATGCTGAAAAACATATGTTTCAATATTTTTCTAGTCACTTTAAATGAAATCAATCATTTATCAAATTTTTCATTCAACACTACAATAATAACCTTATTTGTATAGTTTTCTTCGTTTTGTATAATAATTAATTTATCAGCTTTCTCCTCTATCATGCCCCTCCCCCCTTTTTAATCAAACAGTGGAAGGTTAAAAATTAAATCTAACTCTAATCCACTCAAGTTAGTGAAATCAATGGAGCAAAACTTTATCAACAAAGTTGCGTATAAAAATGTTAACTCAATGTAATTGATTAATGTAGTATAACTTCTTATTAGCTCGATAGTAATTGGTTCTATTTGAACAGAACCAATTACTATCATGCTGGTAAAAATATTAACCAATTCTCTCTCTTTAGAGCATATGAGATAAGATATTTAAAAGCATGCCCAAAAACCGTATGTCCACAAAATCCAATGCTTTTTGACAGGTTGATTACACTATTCATAATCATGTCAAAAAAACCATATATTTTCACCAAAAAACCACCGTTTTGACAAGTTGATTACGCTTTCAAAGTTTCTCTTTTTTGGGCATAAAATAAGCTATTTTCTAGGAGAAACATGTCTTCCTATCATGATATAATAGTTAAGTTTAATTTACATGTGAGAAAATTCTAAGAGTGAGAAATTCTAAGGAGAGAAGCTCTCATTTCAGTTCTTCATTCCTTCTTCATCACTATAAAATCCTAGAAAATTAAATTAGGATTTAGAAGGGTAATTGATAATTAATAATGCAAAATTTATGAATTATTGAGATATATGAGATTTTAGAGATAATTTCTCTTTTATCTTAAGTGGAATGATCTAGGAAATTTGAATTTTTGGATTCAAGAGTGATAGTGGAAAAAAGTGAGATTAGTTGGTTAACTTGTGCTTAAGTGGAAATAATATGCTATTTAAAAAGGTGGGCACCCATATCTCTCTCTCTCTCTCCCTCCCTCCCTCCCTCCCTCCCTCCCTCTTCTTTCTTCTCTCCCAACTCACACAGCACAAACACCTCATATATATTTCTCTCTTTCGCATTCACTTTTCATCTCATCTTCATATCTCTCTTCCCTTTTCCTCTTTTTTTCTCTATCTTTTCTTCAAGATTATGCTTGAAATGTTGAGGTTTTTGGGTAGCTCGAAAATCTAGCGTAAACCTTATTTCTCTAAGTTTTAATCTTTTTTCTAACTCTTCTAAGCCACTTTATTGGGTTATGATTAAGGAGAAATTAATTGGTATGCTACATAGGTTGTTAAAGTTAGGAAAATCCTAAACCAAGCGTGGTTGGTGTAGTGGTTACCTCACTTCACCGCTTAACCAGAGGTCTCGAGTTCGAGCTCTGGGAATGCAGCCTGCCCCTTGGCCAGCACTTTACCCTTAAGTGGAGGCCCCGGTGCGGATCTGGATTAGTCTGAGCCCGTTGAGTTCCCCGTGACATTGGGGCTGGCCCAGGATACCGGATTAAAAACTCAAAAAAAAAAGTTAGGAAAATCCTAGTGTTTATGAGATTTTCGAAATGTATGGCTTGTTTGGTGGTTTTCGATATTTTGTTTGAATATTCTAAGCCTATTCAGAGTTTCTAATTGTGTGGGTTTCTTTAATTTGAGCATATTTGAGATTTTTTTATTGGAATCTTAAGTAAGCAAGGTTTTTTGATGAACTCGAAATTTCTCTTAAGTTTTGAATAACTTGGATGCTGAATCTAGCATCAACTTCTGCATCCTAATGTGCACAACACCAAAGGATTTACACTTTGAAGGAATGGACATTCCTTCTACAAAAATGTAAAACTCAACTCGGCTGTCACTATTTGTGTAAACTTTTCTTCCAACAATAGGAGCTTCATTTCTTTATATGGCTCCATTAAAAGAATAACACACAAGATAAGATCAAAGCATCTTTTAGGGCGTCTCTTTCGTGGATTCTGACGATTGACTTACATCATTGTCATCAACGAATCTCACATACACTGAAAAAACCCGCCTTCTTGACCAATATCAACAATCTGGACTTTTTGATTTCAAGGTACATATATCGACCATGATATCATCTTTTAGCACATTCTCCATGCATCCTCTTGATGCACCATCACTTGCACAAGTTGAACTTAATAGTCTACTTGAGATAGTAGCTCATAGTACATTGTCTAGTTTAATGTCGTTCATTTATTCCTTTTTTATACTTTTTAATGTACTGCATCCCTTTTTTCAAAATAGAATAATTGTCTTTTATTAAAAAATACTACTCCAACAAGATTACATGTAGTGTTTTCAAACATATTCTGTCACACTTCCAAGAGAAATCACTTGTTAGGAAAACATATTCTTCTTGCCAAAGAGAAAGCTAGCGGGTGTCTTGATATGTTCAAATGCATTTTCAATCATTCTTCTTTATGCATATAAAAAGCCACTTTTTGGGGTATGCGTCACACATGTTGTGACTTAATATGTCGATATATTCAAATGAAGCTTATGTCTTTGAGCTGAGATTGAATTATTCTCGATGCCATATATATACAGATATTTAGTCCAACTTACTCGTTGGTGGAACATAAAATAAAAATGGTTTGCTTTTTTCTGTATTTGATTTGAAAATAATTGACAGAAATGGCTTGTACATGTAGCAAATTATAAGTGGCTCTAAATTTTCCTTCTCATTATTTCGAAGTGGGTAATGTGCCGAATGATGTGACTCTTAGTTACACTTTAATTTATATCAACATTATCAAAGTGGATAATGTAAATAGCTCATGATGACCATTTTAAAAATAACTTTCCAGGGGAAAATTATTTTTTAATATATTATTCCCCACAAAAAATTGCTATAGAAAAAGATTTTTTTCAACAAGTTGATGGTCATAAAAGTAAACACGAAATTACAATATTATGTTACACAAAACTCAGTTGTTTTGAGGAACTTAATTCGATACATGTGTACGTATCTTAAGGATGTGTGTGTGTAAAGTTAATTATTTTTTTTAAAAAAAAGTCGGAGGATGATACTGTGAGTTTTGACTGAATGTGAAGAAGAGACTTGATATGATTGACACCTGTGTGGAAACTGTTGGTGGGCAATAATACTTCGGGTCTTTTTATTATTAAAAAAGAATAAGAATGCCATATAGAACCGTTAATGTAGCATGGACAGAGGTAATTTTTTATGCAAAAATTAAATAAGACGTAATATTTGCTGCTATAATAAAATTATTTTTTAAAAAAACATAAAGTGATGGGTTTCGGCGCCTGGTGGGTTGGGATAGATTCCCATTATACATTAATTAAATAGGCTACTTGAGTTTTTTTTATCACAGGCTACTTGAGTTAAAACTTAGTTGTTACAATATTTATAAAATTTACTATTAATAAAATAAATTATTTCTAGTTTAACTTGATTAAATTTTTCACTTTTAAAGTATGACTGTTCAGTCCAAAAAATATATGACCGTAATATTATTACCAAATTAATAAGAACTTTCAGCATTGCTAATAACAGCATATTTCTAAAATATTTCTATTGTTTTTAGCTAAAAGTATAAAAATAGTCTGGAATAAACATGTGCGCATACACACACAATCAAAAGGATTCGAACCCATGGTCTGATGATTCAATGAACAAAAGGATCACCATGAAGCCATCTGGAGGTGGCTTCAATTATTTTTCTTGGAAAATAATTTTAAATTATTTTTTAAATAATTTTTAAATTATTTAAAAAATAATATAAAAATACTTTTTCAAAAATACTTTTTCTTGGAAAATTATTTTTTAAATTGATTCAATTTTAAAGGTTTCGGAAGAGATGGATGTGGGAAAATTAGTGGAGATACCGAAGAAAGGAATTTATGAAAGGAATTTATGCAGGTTCAGATTTCCACCATTTAAAGTGAGCAACTACGACCTCATCAAGTTGCAAGTGCAGTTGACATTGTAATGGTTAGGTCTTTGAGACGTATTAGGGGACCCCTTATTTTTCTTAGCTTTAATTTGCTTGTTGCTTTCACTTTTCTTTTTCATAGACATCTATATTAGCAACCATATTGGTTTCTGATCTAAATATTTTCTTCCATAATGGGATCACCTCCCCTCCCTCAAAAAGAGAACAAAGATGTTGCTACTATCTGCCTACCACCTGCCAACATTAATTCAATAAATAATAAAATCTTGACTTATAATGATCCATGTTATTACTAACACAAATCCAATGCTGTTAGGGTTGTTGCTGATGAGTGTTAATGTTTCGTAAACATTATTTGAGTTGAGAGGCATGGATTTGTCAATATAAACACTATTAACTCATGTAAACATTTTCTCGTCCCGACCCGTCCCGTCCCGAGGCATTTACCTCTCAAAACTTTTCGGGACGCGACAAATCGGGATGGGACAAAATTCCTCTTCGGGATGGGACGGGACACAGGACGACCTGGGTGGGTCGTCCCGATCCTGTCCCATCCCGTCCAGAATATATATATGTGTATATAATTTTTTTAAAAAAAAATGCATGTGTCATTTATACTATGTATGAGTATACATGACATTTTTTTATGAAAATATGATCAAAATAAAATGTTACCTTATTATGCTGTATAAGATGTATCATAAAAGTAATATTCACTACTAGAAAAATGAGTTTTCACGTCGCTAAATGTCGTCGCTTTTTTGAGTAAGCGATGTGAAAAATCAAACGGTGACATTTTTGTAATTAAAATGAAATTATTAAAGTAAGGTAATATATATTTTATGATAAAAAAAGGTAATATATATTTTTCCTCCAAATTATTAACCTTGTTTCAATGTTATTTTATTTGATTTTTCGGACTGCAGACTTATATTTCTTTTTTCACTTGTTGGTGGCACTTGTAGCCACTTTTGGATTACACACAAATCCCTCTCAAGGCTAATTATAGGTAGCATAAGCGATATAAAAACATTTATCTTATTTTTTTTTGCCAAAAAAGCACTTGTCATTTCAACCAATATTGATGAATACAAAAACACTTGTTATGTCAACTAATAACAGGTTAATTTTTGTATTTCTTTGTATTTGAGTTTACGTTGAATTAGGGTTATCGCCAAAAGGCTTTAATCTTTTTTTTTTGATAAAAAAGGCTTTAATCTTAAAACTATGTTGACCCATTGAATGACGGAATAATTTTATTTTCTAGTTTCTTTTTTTAATTTGCATGTATAGAGAAGGGAAAATCCCAGATAATGGACAATTGAATTTCAAAATCATTTTAACTAGTTGAATATGAGGATTAACTAGTTGTAGTTGAATAGTGTATTTACTACCCAAAATCTCTTTTCTGTGATTTTTAAATTCATCTATTATTTATTTGAGATTTCCCCTACACAGAATTCTGAAAGCTATGAATCTTAAAATTTTACATGATATTGTTAAAATACATGCTAAACAGTAGTACTACATGATATTAATATAATAGTACCAGTACTATATTATCGGATGTCCCGGACAGTTGCAGAACTATTGTATTTGTGTATATGTGTGTGTTATACATTATGATTTTTGCATGTTAGTTACGACAATAGTATTATAAAGACTATGTCATAAGATTAAAACGACATAAGTTATGTTTATGGACCAAGAATATCTTAGATAAGTACTGTTATTATAGATTAAATTTTTATATAAATAGTTAATATTTTATGTAATCTTAGTCTGCCGTCAAACAGAAGAATTTCAGTTAACCACTACCCCATGCAATTATTCAAAACAGAAACAATTAATGATTAATCAGTATTATGAAAGTGACAATTTTGTGATAAAGGTTCCAATTTACAAGTAAAATTTATGAGGAATGTGGTTAAGCTTAGTTTTCCCCTCTTAAATTATAAAGAAGTCAAAGCCGGCCCCGAGGGTCCGAAGATGTACATGTGACTCTGAGAATAATTAATTATAATTAATTTTATTGGTAGTATATCTTTGTTTGTACTTATATTATTATTCAATTTTAATTTAAGTACTTGTGTGAATATTTATCCTTATGAAAGGCTTTAAATTTATTTCTTTTAGCATCATTGTATTTGTGATCTATCCACTTATAGGACCTCAACACATCAAACTTTAAAATATTAGAAAAATAATTATATACAATTGATCCTAGACATATACTGCCTCCTCTATTTAATATAATATCTAGTTTATAGAGCAGTTTTCCCTTCAAAATATATATGTTATATTAAGTACCAGAGGTGATAGCCATGATTAATTTAGAGTAGTTAATTTATTTTGTCATGAATATGAGATGGCTGAAATATTTATTTCATATTTATCATGTAGCGTGACGTCAAATTGAATTTTACAACCTCTTAAAAGTTTTTATTTATGGAGATGTTTTACTATAGATTATACTCATCGACGAAATCTTTATTTCTACTTGAACTTAAAAATTATTCCTATATATATAATTGAAATTATTTGTTTGAAATTGTTATTTATGTATAATGATATTACTTTTTTTTATTTTTGCTAGTTATTCATTTTACTCCATTCTAGAATTATTTCTGAATTTGTATGTTACTGTGGTCACTAATTAATCTATCAAGAGTTTCATTGAAATAAATATACATTCATCGATCTTATTGACGTGTTCAATAATGAATTGGGGTTTTATTAATATAATGGTACACACTACATTCAATTTATATGGTGAAAAAGTGAAAACAAACTATAGTTGAGTTAGCTAGGCCTAATATAACTCAACATAGATATACTTCATGGCATTAGTTTATAATCTGAAAAGTAACTATTATTATAGCATAATTAATACAATGATTATACTCCCATCGGTCCTAAATATAAGACCTAATTGACTTTTTCTAGAAAATCCTTAAAAAAGAAAAATAAGTTAATTATAAATTGATTTACCTAATTTTTTCCCTTAAACTAGTTTATTTTATCTCTAAACTAATAGATAATCTAAAAATATATCAAATATATCATCATTTAATAATATATTTCGCAACCTTAATCTCTCCAAAAAAAAGTCAATTAGATCCTATATTTGGGATCGGAGGTAGTATTAAATAACCATATATTACTACTGAGACTTCAAAAAAAAATCTAGGTATGAATCAAGTTCTTATTAGGTCAACCAAACTTGTATATAGCACTGTATTATAGTATAGGGAATATGACAAAAGGAAAACAAACAATTACCATGGTGTGTTCATCAATCAGATTTCCCGCAGATTAATTTTTAATTCCCATTTACAACTTTGTCAATGATATAGAAAAAGACAAATAATGGTTGACTTTCCTTTTCACAACATTTATACGTACATCATGTACGAATTTTAGGCTATACCTTTATTGAAATAATTAAGTAATACTCTTGTTCATAATTAAATGACATATTTGATGAGGTGAGTTTGTTTATAAATATAATTTTGTTTTAATTTTTCTCAACTTTTTTCCATATTATTTCTATTAATACTTTTAAATAATAAACAAGCAAGAGAGTGGAGTGAGAATAAAGTAAGTTCTAGTGTTGTGTTTTTGTGTGTTAAGTTAAATATGTCACCTCATCTAATACTTCTAAACAGATTGAGCACTATTGTTGTGTGTGTGTGTTTCATGGTTTTCTTCAATACAATTAAAGACAACAGTTAAGAATTCTCATTTTTTTTAATCACCGCCCTGTCTAATCCGGACTCGAGGGTATGAGTGTTGCTCACATAAGTAAGGTTGTCACCTCTCCTAATGAGAGCGCTTCTCAGGATTCGAACACGCGTTCTCATCCTTACAGGGTTGTAACCCACTTACCAGTTCAACCAAGTACTCATTGATAAGCATTCTCATCTTTTGTTCGTGTTAGTTTTCAATTAAAACAATAGTAGATTTAAATTTTACTGAGGTTAAAGTTTTCATATATTCATCTCATTCGACATGAAATCACTTATAAGTTGAATCAAACTAGCCGAATTAGTGTTTTATAGTTTTTTACACTTACTAGTTTCTACAATTGTTATTGCCAGAGAAAGTTCAAAATATTTCTTTTAGATTTTATTAATAGAATATATTGAGACGATGAAACTCTTGACCTCGGTACTGCTAAAAAAAATTTAACTTTGTAACTTTGTTATTGTCGGATGCAGAAAATGGAATTGTGAAGTTAATGAATCCGTTGAGACTGCATTTTGACTTCTAAATGTCAAATTTCTATTTAAAAGGAAATATACAAATATATATATACTGAGATATGAGGTCGTGTTTTTTAGGGATATATCATATATATTTGTCTTTCAAAATCACTGTTAGTTCTTGTTTTGTAGGCACCTGATAAAAATATATCGGTGATTCATAATACTAACCCTGTCTTTCAACATGAAAATTAAGATTAGATTAAAAAAGTCAATTAAGAAGTCAAATATTGACTTTTATTATATATTCTCTTTGGACTTATACATAAATTATAGCACAAAATTAATTCATGAAAATTAGTTAAATCGATTATTTATAAGAATTTAGAAGTATGTGTCATTTCTTCAAAATACCATTTTTTGAGAACAGGCATGAAATGTGAACAAACAGAAAGTGAGAAAACAATGCGATGTTATTAAGAAAAATATGGGAAATAATATTAAATGAGGGAGACAAAAATGTTGATGTTCAATATTCGATACCAAAAACTAGGTCTTGTATATTTGAAATTAAAAGAAATATTTTCCATGGATTAATATTAGTCAATTGTTTTAATTTATTCTGTAAATATTTTTGCAATCCTAAAAGTACAGGAACTTGTAAATTAAATAAGTGAAATGGAAGTATTTTTGGGTGAAATGTGTGTGACTGTGAAATTAGAAAAATGATTCTTACAAAAAAAAGAAATTAGAAAAATGATTTATTTCTAAAATCGACGTTAGTGTGTGTGTGTGTCATGCAGAGGGATGTTCTACAAGTTAGTCCTTCTAAACTTTTTATAAGGTTCGAAATTTCTAATAATTGCCACACCTCGAATGATTCATTCAATATTTTAAGTAACACATACACACAGTTGATACTAGTAATAAAGAATGCTGATGTGGGAAACAAGTAATAAATGCTGATTATTATAAATAATCAATATTTACACACCTACACATGTATATATTCAAGGCATGAGTTGGAAGATAAACAATAAACTAAATTAATCTTGAAGTTGAAGTTATATACTGTACTTGATAAGAAATAATAATGTTTTGATCAATTATAATAAAGAAAACTGAGTATTACAAAATTAACTCAAAACAAGTTTAAATGCACACATATTAGTTATCCATATAACTCTTACTCAAATTAGGATAAGTCATAGAGAAAACATGTTCATCACTATAATTATGTTACAAAATTATTCTCCATTAAAACTGTTGGGACGGTTGATGATGATTTATTACTTTATTTATTCTCTTTTTTTTATTAGCGATGATGATTTATTACTATAACTTTTTAACCAATATTTTGTTGGTTGAGATGGTAACCCATATCATTATTGCGAAGAGGCAGGCTAAAGAAAATTTGACTTACGGAAAATGTACTTGTTAGAAATTTGGATGAGTAAATACACTTTATCAAGGCCTGAAAAAACCCCTGGTAAAGAAAAATATTAGTATAACTTGATAGTAATAATTACGTTTTTATCATGATATACTATTCTCTAGTTTGATAACTTTAATTGATATTAATAATATTGTATTTTCAAGTTTAATACAAATTTTCTTATTTAAAGGAATTAGTGTTAAAAACATGAGTTTATTAAGTATAATCGAACTCATGACTTCTTATTTTCAGGAGAAACATTTCACTCTTCACTAACATAATTAAGTTCTTTGAAAATTTTATATTAGAAAATGCTCAGTATATATAACATGCGCTACTATCAATAAGGTTCTAAAATAAAATTTGAATGGACTTATTTCACCTTCAATTATTTCATGTATTATAGTATTTTTTGTACTTTATCATTAATACTCTCTCACTACTTAGGGCGCTTTAAAAGGGAGTAAATTTCTTACATATCTATAGTTTCAAACAAATTTTAATTGTTATTTTAGAATATTACTAAATTCAGTTATTAGATACATTTATAAGGGACGGGAGTAGTATACTCCATTGCTTTTAGTGATCCTGGATGATAGATCGATCATCTTAATTGGCTTTGTGATCAATAAAAAAGAATCTGAAATTCATTTGTTTTAAAATTCATAGTTGACTTCATATTATTGTAGTATATCCATCAATAAATGTTTCTTTCTTTATTACTATACAATCATCAAGGCGCCAAGCACCTTCTTCCTCGTCCACATTCAGAGGCTGAGACTTAATGGAGGAATATTACATAAAAAAATACAAAACTAACAATAATGTGACCTAAATATATTTTAGGGTTAAACCAACTTTTGGTCCCTATAGTTTGGTGTGATTTGAGTTTTAGTCCCTGAAGTTTAAAAGTGGAGGTTTTGGTCCTTGTAGTTTACATCCATTTTGGTTTTAGTCCCTATACTTTAAAAGGAGAGGTTTTAATCCTTCAAGTTTCATTTTGTTCAAACAAATGATCCTGTAGGTTACATGTCAGCCCTAACTATGATGATGTGGTTAGATGAGCAAGCTTACCTAGAAAAAATTATAAACATAAAATGTTCTAATTAATCCTCTTTTTAAAATATATAAACTTCTTTTATTTCCCATTGTACTCCGTATTTTACCCTTCCTCCCTAATCAAATCTCTTCCCATCCATCACCATCGTCTTACTCACCTCTCATCATCTGCAACATCCTCCTTGCTTTCTCCCTCGTCCTCTTCGTGACCAATTTTCCAATTCAGATATCAAAATCATAAAATATTGTACTTCCATATTACAACAATCAGACTACATTTGAATTAGTGTTTTAAAACCTTCAGAATTCATATTCATGGCAAAAACATATTACTCAGCTCCTATTTTACATTAAGCAATTGCAGAACTTTAATGAGTCTTCAGTCCACTATAAACATATTCCTGCAGAGAAAATTCAACGACCGACATACGTTTGAAACATAAACAAAAGAATATGCTTTTTGTTCTTGATATTTCTTTTTTCAAAATTTGGAGAGAGGGTTTTTGTGTTCATGAATAAAGTTTAAAACTTTTGGAAATCTGTATGACAATAATATGGTTTTTCAGAAAATAAAACAGAAATGGACAAAAGAAAAAATGCGGTGGATGCGAATGTGGGGGAGATCGATGTTGGATGCAAATGCAGTGGAGATCTTTGTCAGAGTTTTGAGGGAGACAGTGGAGGCGGCAGCAGAGTAGGAGGCGTCGTAGTATTGCGTGGAGGATGTTGCAAATGGTGAGGTGAGGAAGACGATGGTGGTGAATCTGGAGAGGGGAAGAGATTTGAATTGGGAGGAAGGGTAAAATAGGAAGTTCAGAGAGAAATAAAAGGAGTTAATATATTTTAAAATGAGGATTAATTAGAACATTTTACTATTTTATATTTATAATTTTTTCCATGTAAGCTTGCTCATTAAACCACATCATCATAGTTAGGGCTGACATGTCACCTACAGGGACCATTTGTTTAAAAAAATGAAACTTGAAGGACTAAAACCTCTTCTTTTAAAGT
Organism: Mimosa pudica; assembly: GCA_029929735.1. Lineage (NCBI taxonomy): Eukaryota > Viridiplantae > Streptophyta > Magnoliopsida > Fabales > Fabaceae > Mimosa > Mimosa pudica. The sequence goes on along the minus strand of JAKELP010000023.1, from coordinate 9,500,246 downwards.
AAAGCGACTAAAACCAAAATGGATGTAAACTATAAGGACCAAAACCTCCACTTTTAAATTTCAGGGACTAAAACCCATATCACACCAAACTATAGGGACCAAAAGTTGGTTTAACCCTATATTTTAACTATGAACATATATATATGTTAAATATTGAATATGGTAAAATAAGAATAATTAAATGAGATTTGGAGCAAATTGACATGAATATTTTGTGACATGAAAACGTAACATAGTAAACTCCATGTGTAATAATATATGCCTAGTAATAATTTAACTGATTTGCAACACATTTTGGTTGTATAAAATCATAAAAATATAAAAATCCGAGAGTCTATATAAAAATTTGACAACAATGCTAAAAGAACTAATAGATTCTATAAAAAACTTATGATACATCTTATATAACACAATAAGATAAAAAAATATTAAGATCGTACATTTCATAAAAAAATGTCATAAATACTTATACATGATGTAAATTACACATGTACTTTTTAAAAAAAATATATAAAAAAACACACACACACATATTCGGGACGGGACATGATTGGGGCGGCCCCATCTCTTGTCCCTTCCTCTCCCAAAGATGAATTTTGTCTCATCCTCAAAATTTTTGGGACGGAAATTTCCCTTCTAAAAAAGCAATGGGAAGGGAAAATTTTTCACATCCCTGTTTGTATCTTAATTTTAGCATGCAAAAGTAATACAAATCATGCGATTTGTCAGTATATAGGGTAGAGGGCTTAGAGCCCAACAAGTGGAAGGGAGAAAAGACACTTGAATCATCATGTGATGTATTCAAATTAAATCTCCATGCATCATGCGGATAATTGTATATAATATACTGCACATTTAGCAACAAAATATAATATTCTCTGACAATCAATGGCCCATCCCTTAAAACGAGTGAAAATGTCGAGTGATAATTAAGTCTATTATTATAAAATGAGTACTAACGATAGATGCTCAGCCAATTATTTAGTATGCGTAACAATTGAATTAAACGAAAGCCCGTAAAAGTTAGAGCAATTTTATATGCTGGAGTGGTTTATTGTAGTATTTCTTACCGGAGAGAAAGTAAGAGAAGAGAAAACAAGTAATAGAAACCCCAAGCGAGTTTGTTTATTTTTTCCATCCAGAAAGCAAGAAAAAAAATAGGATAACATTGTATTTAATTAAAGAAAATTGTGTAAACAAGGGAAATCATTTGTTCAACCTTCACTTCGCTATTACAGATGTATCTTTTAAAATTATATTTCACTTTTTTAAAATATTTTCCAAGATTTATTTTTTGAAGTTATTCTTCAGAATTTTTGAGAACATACTAAAGAAAATAGATTACATGTCTCCATATCTTATACTTTTTAACCCTTTCGATTGCGTATCTCTCATCTCTTCACTTCGCATGCTTTATTACCTCATTTTTATTATCTCACTGCAACTATTGATGATTATAGTAACTAAAAGATTTATATCCTTTCTATTCGCGCGCGACTTATTCGATATGTGAAATTTATTTTGACTTTTTATAATGCAATACAATAATGCGAGTGACATGAACAAATAACCAAAGGCCTTCATTGTCCTATTCGGCCAATCGTCAAAACCAAAACAAAAAAAAAGGATAGCACTCTTTTATTTAAGCAATCTTTGGACAATGACAAAAAATGATAAAATATATAGGCAACACAACTGTCGCACTACAATCAATTAACACGGACTTTTGTCTTCAAATCATAATTTGGTAAACTCTGATAAATTTATTAAACAACTATAAACAGTTAATGTTTTCTTGCAAAAGTAGAATTTGATTCGCTAGTCCATTTGCAATATGATAGAATAGAGAAAGGTATCGTACAGCCGTCTTTATATATATATATATATATATATATATATATATATATATATATATATATATAGCTTAAAATGCATGGTATGAGCTTCTTACGTTAACTAACTATGAAAATATTAATACTAATAATATATTTATTATTATTATTAGCCAGGGGTATAAGCTACTTCATGTGCTCATGAGGCACCATACCATTTTAAAATTGCAAACAAAGTCTTTCTAGTTAGGCTGGTCCAGCTAAACAGAAACCTACCTGGTCATTATTTCGAACAAATCATACCAGAGTGCTAATTAGTTTTATAACTTAAGCAAAATTAGATCATCGTGGCAAATGCCAATAAACTAGCTAGACGGATGTCTCAGTTGGCCAACAAGACATAATTTTCATAATTTAAATAGTACTCTCTCCTATCCTAAGTATAAGAGCTATTTGAGGAGATGATTTTAGTCCAAAGCATAAAACCTAATTTTAATTTTGTCAACTTCTTTCAAAAACCATCCCTATTGTTGATCCTCTAACAATGAATGAATAAGAGATGGGGAAAGAAACAAAGGAATATAATTATTTGGAGTACTTTTTTTGGTGAAAAAATTGGAGTGTTTTAGAAAAACAAAATACACTTTAATAACTAACATAACAAACATCTTTAAATTAATTAGATTATTTTAAAAGATCCATTATTTAGGACGAAAGGATTATCCCAAATAATATATATTCTATATTATTCTTAGCATTCCTAAAAAATATACTACATATAGTCATAAATAAAAGAGCACATTGATTGATTCAGGGGATTAAGTAAATTAAATAATTTTGTTTGCTATAGAAAACAAAGCAGATTACTTAATTATGATAAACAATACATGGAAAATTAGTTTATATGTTAGGAAAATTATTTTAACGGGTTAAGGTGCATTTTGGTCAATAAATTATTGGCTCGGGAGTGACTAACACAATTATGTTTTGAAGGGTTCTCATAAGCCAAACAGGTTTTAAAATGAAGTATATTAGTTAGCATCGTTAGGACACAATAAATGGTTGTGGTTTTGTGGCTACATGGCACAACATGAAGGGTTGTTTTGTCCATGTGGCAAGTAAAGTGTGTGCCAGCGTGGATTTTAAAATTCTAAAATCCTATATAAGATTGAATATGAATAAATATAAAAAAAAATCATTTAAAAACATTAAGCAAATGGTTTTTTAAGCCAACAATAAACATCAAACATTAACCTAATATTCGTTTGAAGCAGATATATGGCTTCTGAAGAGAAATTGAGGTCAAAGTTGAAGAAATCTCAATAAAGAACAGTTGAATGAGCCCTAGCTGCGGCAACAAGCCTTATGTACACTCATTAAAAGACTTAGTTGTTCTTATTACCAAGTCATTAAGATTTGAAGCCTGAGCTTCTAGCTGTTGCATTCTGTTTTCACTCAATAATAAAATTTGAAAGCTCATCTTAAGTCATATTAGCTTCTTATCCTACATATATACTTTAGAACTATACCTAACTGTGCTCATGTGATTATATTAGATTAAATAATACAAAAGGAAAGGCAATAAAGTATACACGAGGATAATTGGATTAAGTGATCAAGACAAGATAATTTGATTAAATCATTATACACGAGGATATGCAATAAAGTCAATAAACAAACATAAAGATAATGTAATAAAAAATATATAGAACCAAGGGAAAATTAATTTGTAGTCCCTCACAAGGGACTTAATAGTAGAAAATCCCATAAACTCCACATATTAAAGTAGGGTCCCTAGGGACCCTACATAGGGACCCTACTTTAATATACTTCAAATGTAAAAAGACCATATTGCGGACCCTACTTCAATATACTTCAAATGTAAAAAGTCTGGTCTTTTTGTATTTGAAGTATATTAAAGTAAGGTCCTCAGGGACCCTACTTTAATATGTAGAGTTTATAGGAATTTTCTACTATTAAGCACCTTGTGAGGGACTACAAATTAATTTTCCCTAGAACTAAACTAGATCCAATACAAATACAAAGATGAAATTCAACAACTACATATAGCCAAAAGTCCCAACACAAATGAAACTCCAATATAAGAAAATGAAATACTTAAAGATTTATATGAAAATCCATGTCTACATAATTGGAACTAAGAAAACTACTCTAAAGTAGAAAAATTGCTTGTGTCTTGTAATTGATTGGGTCTTGTCCAATTGTTTCCTAATGTTGATAAATAACTTCCCCAAGCAATACTAGTCATAAAAAGAGAAGGAAAATGTGCTAATCATTATCCCACTTATTCTTTCCTATTTTTGAGAGTGATGCCTTAATTTTAGAAAATTTTTGTTCCCCAATATTTTCCTATTGTCTTTGGGCATTCAATTTTGGAAATCCTTTTTCAATTAAGATGTTTTGAGCCATCTTTTATATATGGGAGAGGGGAGCACGGAAATCACTCATCAATTATCAATCTTTCCTATTTTTAAGAGTGATTACTTGAGTTCTTGGCATTTTTTACCGCTAACCATTTCCTATTGACTTTGGACACTTATTTTGACCATTTTGCATCCTCAAACATGGTTTAAGTTCACTTATTATATAAGAGAGAGGGAAGTACGAAAATGATGATGATTTCAAATTTTCATACCATCATTCTACACACTCTTCCACCCATTATCTCTTCCACTCCACCATCTTTCACCGGTTCTTCTTGGAGCTTGAGGTGCTGTTACCTTTGGGTATTCTCTCCTTCAACATGATGAACTAAGTCCATCGATACTCTCTTGGATGATTGGATGGCGTGAAGAAAACATTGAAGCTTCTTTAGGGGAGTTTTATTAATTCCAATTATGTAGCTCTAAACTTCCATCTGTTTTCTTGTGTATTTATTTTTCTTATATTTGAACTTTATTTGTTATGATTCTATACTATGTACGGTTGAATTTTAATAGCACATGCTGATATAGTTTTAATTCAGTTATATTCATCTTCCCAAATCACCATGTATGTTAAGTCTTTGTTGATTTTATTGTCTACCATACTAGTTCGGTTATTGAGTCCAATGCACTTCATATAAGGGCAAAGGTGCAAAAATAGCCACCGTAAATTTAAAAATGGGCACCTATAACTCTGGTAAATTTAAGAGGCAAAACCGTACACTCTAAACAAAAATATGGCAAAATCGTACATTAAAAACCAAAATAGGGCAAAAGTAATCTCTTTGTTAAGCCGAGTTAAACAGACGTTTTCCAGACGTGGGCTACACCATCAGTAAATGACGTGTCAATTCCAAAATCCATCTTGAAAGCTGAAATGCATCCAGTTGAACCCTAAATCACTTGAAACGAACCCTAAACCCCAAATCATTTCGATAAGAAACCAAATAGAACCCCAAATCATGTGAAATCCACCTTACTTCTTCGTAATCATCTGAAAAAATAAAGACTCGTCTGAAAAAATAAGGCCCCATCAACATATTGCACCCTTAATGTATGACACGTCATTTACTAATGGTGGGGCCACGTCTGGAAAACGTCTGTTTAAATTTTCCTAACAAAGAAGTTACTTTTGCCCCATTTTGATTTACATTGTACGGTTTTACCCGTTAAATTTATCAGAGTTATAGGTGCCCATTTTTAAATTTACGGTGTCTATTTTTGCACATTTGTCCTTCATATAATTGTGTTGTTTAGGGATTGATGTGTGGGTTTGAGTTTATTAATGTTGAGTTTTCATAGCACTATTTAATTCCATTGATTGAACTCACCTAAAGAACTAGACCATCCTACACTATTTAATTCCATTGATTGAACTCACTTAATTAATTTAGGTGGTTAGTTAATGATTCCATAGAGAGACGATCTGGGATAGTACGTTTTCTACAATCCTTGGTAAATAATTTTTCATTAATTGAACTCGCTTAAAAAATTATATTATTACCTAATATATGTGTGTGAGTGTAAGTAGCTAGAATTCTATAAGTGACTAATTGTTTTATTTGAGGTTGAGTAGTGTTTTCATTAACTTGTTCCTTTGAAAAGACCAATTGTATTTACTTGTATGAGTTTTTCCACTTACCAATTAATTCTCCAAAATTGTGAAAGATATGTTTTATTGCATGTTATCCCTTTGTTCAAGAGAGCATCCCATGATCATATTTGCATCCATCCGTCGTTTTTACTTGATTTCATATAAATCAAAAATCATAAATAAGTAGTTTAGTTTTGTAACCTTGATATACTTATACACCCCATCTTTTATTGTTTTCTTGCATTAACTTAGTTATTTTAGTTAGTTAGTTAAGGACTCCATAAAGAGACGATGTAGGATAGTATACTTGCTACAATCATTGGTAAATAATTTTGCATTTGAACCCCAAGGTGTAAATATAAAGACTCAAATCAATGGTACTTACTTGTATATGCTAAGCCTAGGCATTACATATAGCAGGGTTAAAGGTCATATTTATCTCGTATGTATATGAAGGAATGCCCCGGGTGCCCGAACACACGAATGCCCAAACTCCTCGAACCGAGTTCTTGATTTGATTGATAACCTGTTGCACAAAGAACAAACAATAATAATATTCGGAACAAAAAATGAAGATTTAGGGCTCACCTACTATTTAGGTTACAAGATCCTAGAGGGGATTACACATCAAATCGCCTAAAGTAAGCCGGAATAAAAACTCAAAAAGACTTTTCAAGGCTAGAGAACTCTGCCAATTTAGAGCGTGTGCCAATTTAGAGCGTGAGTAAAAGAATGAGTAGAGCTCCCTTTATATATAGTTCATAGTGAATATTGGAAAGGAAGAAAACCAATGTCATTATTGTCTCTCATTAATGATGTCAATTAGTCATTAATGTCTCCAATCAATCATTATAAAAGATTCTCTCAAATCAGCAATAAATCACCTTTTAATTGCTGATCAGTCAACTGTCAAATTCTCCTGATCACTTCTCATTCGTCAAATCCTCTTTCGGACAATCCAACCCATCGAGGTTGGACATGGACATATTTTCCAATAGTATGCATGGGGTATATATCATATTTGTCGAAGCTTGCCCTGGAAGTGGGAAAAGTGTATCATATTTACCCTTTAATTTACCGCTAAAATACTCACGTTAACTGTTAAAAAGTTGATATTGACCTATAGCATTTTAACAGTAAAGGAAGAATATGATACACTTTGCTCATTTTGTGTACAAAATTGGACGTGAATGCTTCTGGGGTAAATATGACTTTCAACTCTATATAGCATGTGTCTAGCTTTGATATGGAATCAGTTCCTTGATATGTTGAATATTCAAACTTACAAAAGCATCCCGGAGATGCAATATTAATAATTGTTATAACTAAATGTGAAGTTGATAGCTAGCTTATTGTGATGCGGAAACTAATTAAATTGAAACTAATTAAATTGATCGAGCCCTCTTGGTATTGACCAAAGGCCAAAAACCTATATGCTTAAGTTAAATTATAATGATAACTTCTATATCTATCCTTTCATGATCTGACTCACATGTGGAATGTGTGTGTGTGGCAAGTCATATTCCAAGCTTGGAATCTTTGCTTCTTTTTGTTAATTTTACTTTTTCAACCAAGTGATCCTCTTCGTGGATATTGTAACTATCACAACGAATTAAAAGTCAAGGGACAGATATGATCATCTTTATAAGAGTATATTAAATATTCAAAATACTACCTCTTTCAAAGGAAAGCATGCATATCTGAAATACTCCCTCCAGTCCTAAATATAAGACCTAATTGACTTTTTTTAGAAAATCCTTAAAAAAGCAAAATAAGTTAATTATAAATTGATTTACCTATTTTTTTCCTTTAAACTAGTTTATTTTACCTATAAACTAATGGATAATTTAAAAATATATCAAATATGTCATCATTTAATACCATATTTCGCAACCTTAATCTCTCCAAAAAAAAGTCAATTGGTCCTATATTTAGGACCGAGGGTAGTATGAATTATCAAATGTGAATTTTATTGATAACATAAAGACCAATGATTATCCAAGCTACGTTATGGGCATTCCTTACATATTCTTATGACATGTGTGAAAACACACACCACTGAGTTGGCACAAATTATTTAATATCTTAGTAAATAACTCTCACACCAATAAGGTATGTGTTAAAGTCTTTTGATGATGCTAATGGACTAACAGTCTAGTGGTAGAAATCAAACTTTATGATAAGTGCTAGAAATGTGTTTGATAGTTTGTGAAACCTACCCTTTAAATAAGGTCTCAAGATACCAAAATAGAAATGTGCCTTGTGTATGTTGGTGTGGGTGGCGCTTGCGCTGTACTGTGGGGTCCTTGTGGGATCTCTTAGTCTCACATCGACCAGGAATGTGTGTGTGTGAGTATATAAGTAGGACATTCGCACTTCAGCTTGCCAACTGCGTTAGTTGGTTTTGCTGTTGTGTTTGGTCCGAAAAATGTGTTCAAAAAAAAAATCCTACAACTCAAAACAACAAGACATGGAAATTTCATTGATGATCAATTAGTAAGCTAAGTATGTTTCTTTTGGTAAATGCTTTTACATGTTCATCAACTTTTGAAATTCAACTTTCCTAAATTTTCTCTCCATAAAACAAAGGGCAAAGGGGCAAAAATAGCCACCGTAATTGCCAAAATGGACAACTTTGGCACCCGTAATTTCGAGGGTGCAAAACCGTACACCATAAACTAAAATGGGGCAAATTTAGTCATCTTAAAAATTGGAGTTAAGTTTGACCGTTAAGTGAATTGGAATGCTGATATGGCAAATGACGTGGCACTGTGAGACATGACGTGGCACTGTGAGACATGACGTGGCACCCCAATGCTGATTTGTCTATGACGTGGCCCCCCACCCCCAGCCTCCTCCCCTGCCCCCCCACCCTCAGCCTCCCTCCTCGGCCCCCACCCTCCCCCCTCCCCCCTCGGCCCCCCACCCCCACCTCCTCCCTCCTCCCTCCTCGGCCCCCTCCCCCACCCCTCCTCCCTCACCCCTCCTCGGCCCCCCCACCCTCAGCCTCCCTCCTCGGCCCCCACCCTCCCCCCTCCCCCCTCGGCCCCCCACCCCCACCCCCTCCCTCCTCCCTCCTCGGCCCCCACCCCCACCCCTCCTCCCTCACCCCTCCTCGGCCCCCCCACCCTCAGCCTCCCTCCTCGGCCCCCACCCTCCCCCCTCCCCCCTCGGCCCCCCACCCCCACCCCCTCCCTCCTCGGCCCCCACCCCCACCCCCTCCTCCCTCCTCCCTCCTCGGCCCCCACCCTCACCCCTCCTCGGCCCCCCCTACCCTCAGCCTCCCTCCTCGGCCCCCACCCTCCCCCCTCCACCCTCGGCCCCCCACCCCAACCCTCACCCCCCCTCCCGCCTCGGCCCCCACCCCTCCCCCCTCCCTCCTCGGCCGAGGAGGGAGGCTGAGGGGGTGGGGGTGGGGGCCGAGGAGGGAGGGGGGAGTGGGTGGGGGTGGGGGCCGAGGAGGGAGGGGGGTGGGGGTGGGGGTGGGGGGCCGAGGGTGGAGGGGGAGGGAGGGGGTGGGGGTGGGGGGCCGAGGGGGGAGGGGGGAGGGGATGGGCCGAGGAGGGAGGAGGGGTGGGGTTGGGGGTGGGGGGCAGGGGAGGAGGAGGGAGGGGGTGGGGGTGGGGGGCCGAGGGGGGAGGGGGGAGGGGGTGGGCCGAGGAGGGCGGAGGGGTGGGGCTGGGGGTGGGGGGGCAGGGGAGGAGGCGGTTGGGGTTGGGAATTTGGTGATGATGGGTGATGTGGCAGGGGTTCCCACGTGTAATCACTTCAGATGCTGACTGTCCTGCCAAGTCGTTTAATGAATGTGGGCCCCACACCAAAATACACGTCTGTTAACAAGAACTTAACGACGTGGCTAGATTTGCCCCATTTTGGTTTATGGTGTACGGTTTTGCACCCTCGAAATTATGGGTGCCAAAGTTGTCCATTTTGACAATTACGGTGGCTATTTTTGCCCCTTTACCCTAAAACAAATGGTATCTTGATATATACCATCCAAAATCTTAATTTACATTCTTCATTTGTTAAATCTTCCACTGTGTGGAACTAAATCTCGATGGGTTATATTTTATATGTTGGGATGTGCCATTTGGATTCACTTTAGAGGGTGAATTGGTTGCAGTTAGTATTTTTTTTACTAACAATTTTGAAATGCACGCATTTGTGATAAATAATTCTTATATTAGATATTGATTTTATTGATATCTTGATCTTGATTGAATTCCCATAATAGCCACATTATATTTGATCAAGTTATATTTATGGGTTAAAGGTCAAATCTAGCATTCTACTATTGCCAAAAGTTCACCCAATATAAACAGGAATTGGATGGCTCAAATGTAGCACACATTTTTTCAAAAATGGCTCAAATCTAGCATTTCCGTCAACTTTAACGGGTTTGACCGTTAAGTTTGATTTGACCATGTCACGTCACCCGCCACGTTACTCAGTTTTGCCATGTGGCATGCCACGTCACCCAATGGGCCCACTCACTATCCATTATTGGGTGGCGTGGCAGGCCACATGGCAAAACTGGTTGACTTTGCGGGTGTCGTGGCATGGTCAAGTCAAACTTAACGGTCAAACCTGTTACAGTTGACTTAAATGCTAGATTTGAGCCATTTTTTAAAAGATGTGTGCTACATTTGAGCCATCGAATTCTTGTTTATGTTGGGTGAACTTTTGGCAATAGTAGAGTGCTAGATTTGACCCTTAACCCTATATTTATTTCAACATGGAGAAAGTTATTCTTGACTTTAAAGGAAAAAAAGGACGCTACACATCTCCCTAAGTCGATGAAAGAGATAAGCTCAATGAAGCTATTATAAGATTCTCTTGGAGCAATTTCCTAGTCTATGCTTGGAACATTGTCCATCAATGTCTGGAGACTCATCGGCCTAGGCTTTTGATTGATGATTTGCTTGATCGGAATGAGTTGAGCTGCATTATTGATAAATTTAGATAGTTGAACTCTAGGATTAATTTGATTACACTTTGTATGACTAAACTTGTGAGTAGAATTAGATTTTCCATTTGGATTCAACGATTTTAAATACCATATCAAAATCGATTTATTAGTCTTTCCATGACGGTTGGTTATCGGAGAAATGGAATTACGTAAGAGTTTCTAATTCTTCAGTTTAAGGGTCTGCTTCGATGAGAGGAAAATGAGAGAGGAAGGAAAATGGGGAGGGAAAAAGGGGTAAGGGAGAACATTTTCCCCTGCTTGGTAGGAGAGAAAATGGGAGAGGAAAGAAAATAGGAAAGGAAAATAGTGTGGGTCACATGCCCCATTTTCCCCCCAACTTTTCCTCCCAAAATGGGGGAATTTTGGGACAAATTTGTTTTCCCACTTTCTGCCCTTATCCCATTCCCATTGCTCTCTTCGCACAACTCCATTCTTCACAGAACAAGCCACATTCCTCTTGTGCTTTCTCTCATAACAACACGAGCTTCTTTTATTTCTCTATTCCTTCTACATCAGGTGTCTTGCTTTGTTTCTTTTTGACCATGGCTGTGGGTTGATTGATTGTTGAACGTTGTGGCTTCTTTATCTTTGCCTCTGAAGCTCGTCGATGTGTGTGTGTGTGGGGTTTGGTAATGCATAGAGAAGGAAGAGTGGGTTTGTTCAGTATTGTTTTTACAAATCAACCAAAAATTTTTACAAAGCTTTTAGTAACTGGGAGTTGTTGGTGAAGATCAGTGGGGGGCTTTGATAAAAAAAATCAGTTGGGGCATTGACAATCTTACAATGAGGGTATTTTAGCTATTTTGATATTTACCCATTTTCTTTCCTCCCAGTTTTCTCTCCTTCATCCAAGCAAGAGAAATGATTATATTTTCTTCCACTGCTAGAAATTAAGCTTTTCACGACCAGCATTAACGACCAAATTCAACAATGGGGTCGTAGTTAAAACACGCGGTGGCATACTTGTAAATAACCGAAAAGGCGGAGGTTTTCCACGACCACCATTTCTGTAACTGTGGTCGTGGAAAGTGGCGTAATTATCCACGACCACAGTTATTCAAAGTGTGGTCGTGAAATTCACGACCACACTTTGTGAAACTGTGGTCGTGGATTATTCACGACCCACATTTGCAAATGTGGGTCGTGAATAAGGTACTTTCCACGACCACAATCCCGTAAATGTGGTCGTGGAAAGTCTGGCGGGTTTATTTTCTTTCCCTCCAAACCTAAGTTCCAGTTCCCTCCAACACTTTGCTTCTCTCGCGCTTCTCACTCTCTCTCGCTCCCACCCTTCTTCCCCACTATCTCCCACCCTTCCCCACTGTCGCCCACCGTCCCCCACTGTCCCCCACCGTCTCTCTCTCTCAATCTCTCTCTCAATCCACCGCCTCGCGCTCCCACCGTCCTCGCCGTACCTCTCGCCGTTGGAAGGTAAAGGTTGCTCTTTTTTTATGTTTCCTTCTTTTTTTTGCTTATCCACCGCCTCACACTTTCTTTATGAACTCTTAGGTTTCGTCTTTTTCAAAGAAGATTTTGAAACAAGTGACACACAAGGTCTTCACGCTCACGGTGTGTAACGGTAACTTTGCTAATGTAACAGTGACTTTGCTTTTCGTTCCTATAGTTGTTATGTTTCTGTTTTGCCCTTCATTGGCCGATTATTCCTATCAAGAATTAGGGCACAAACATGTTTGGCCGATTAGATTTTGGAGTTTATACTGAGCATTTCATTTTTGTTTTTGCTTGAGATTATACGTTTTACTAATTTTAAACTTTTTCTTCTTGCTTCCTCTGTTTTTGCATGTATTGGTATGATCATGGTATTGTATGTTTGTATGCATGTGGTGCCTTTGATCCTGTTATTGGAAATGAGTATATGGATTTACTTTTTGGTGCAATTCTGCTTGTTGTTTTGGTGTGGTCTGATTCTAGAAAAAAAAACAATAAGATAAATAAATATAGGTATAAATAATAAAGATGTAGTAGGTTTTGGTGCAATATTGCTAATGTAGTAGGTTTTGGTGCAATATTGCTAATGCATTAGAGAGAAAGAAAAGAAATATGTTGTTGGAAATGTATTGTTAGTTTGTATTCACTTTCTAGGTTTTATTGTCTTCTATTCTTTTTAAAGAGGACAAGTGTGTGTAGCATGCACACACTTTTGGAAAATTCAATAAGTTGTTGGAAATGGGTTAGGTTTCAGAATGAATCGTGCTTGGATGGATGCGTTGCGGACTAGTGGAGAGTATCAAAAGGGGGTGGAGGAGTTCATTGAATTTTCCAAAAGAAACGCACCTAGCAAGAATGGAAGGTACCCTTGCCCCTGTGTGAAGTGTGTAAATGTTGATCGTAAAAGCCTCAAAGACATAAGGGATGATCTTATTTGTCACGGGATCAATGGACGATACAAGACGTGGCTTTGGCATGGGGAATTGGGAACTACAATGCAAGATACAAAAGCAGCGGCGGAAGCGGATGAAAGTGATGATGAATATGTCTGTGATGTTGACATGAACAATATGATAAATGATATCAGAGCAGAGTCACTTGTGCCAAATGATCAGTTTGATAAAGTTCGGGGTGATGCAGAGACACCTTTGTTCCCGGGGTGTAAAAATATAGCCGGTTGACCTTCATTCTAACATTGTTAGAAATAAAGACAGAAAGTGGGTGGGCTGACGTAGGTTTCTCGAGGATGCTTGCAGCTTTGAGTCATATGTTTCCGGACAATAATGCGGTTCCGAAGACAATGTATGAGGCTAAAAAAATCCTTAGAAAGATGGGAATGGACTACCAAAAGATACATGCTTGCCCTAATGATTGTGTTCTATACAGAAATGAGTATGAGGGATTACAGAAGTGTCCAAAATGTCAAGAGCCGAGGTATAAACAGAGGAAGGATGTTGATGGTGATGAAGATGATGATGAGACAGACAATCCAAAAAAAGGCGAACCTGCGAAGGTAATGTGGTACCTTCCAGTAGTCCCAAGGTTTAAACGATTGTTTGCTAGTGCTACGGGAGCAGAAAATCTAAGGTGGCATTGTGATGAGAGAATGTCTGATGATAGATATCTCCGGCACCCTGCTGATTCGCCTCAATGGAAGAAGCTTGATTCCATGTTTCCAGCGTTTGGTAGTGATCCTAGATGTTAGAATCTTAAGTTTTGATGAAGACTAAAATATGAAAGAACTTAGAAAGCAATAGGTGAACATAGAATCCTAAGTAAAAGTGCAACCGGATGCGGACTTACTTCCGGATAGATTAGGACTAGCGCTCGCGGATGAAAGTCTCATCCCCCAGCGGCAGCAAGAAATTCACTTAGGAATTTACTTAGTCCATGAGCACTAGATATACAAAATCCTAAGACTAAGTTAAGATTCAACCGGAAGTGAATTTGCTTCCTGTTAGACTTAGACTGGCGCTGGCTGTTGGAATAGATATCCCTAAGCGTCAGTGAAAGTGAGCAACATCCAGTAGAAGTGCTTCCGATAGCTTAGTGACTAGCACTGGCTGTTGGATTGAATGAACACTGAGCGAGAGTGAGTAATAGTGAACAAAATCCTTCATCCAGCGGATTTACTTCCGGATGGAGAAGTGCTTCCTGATGCAAGGAAGACCTCTTAGACTAAGAACACTCCCACTGCATGTGACTATATGTTTATACTGTTAGACTAACACTCAGTGCAGCACACTCAGTAGAATTGCTTCCGGATGAGAATCTGCTTCCGCAAACAATCAGAATGTCAGAGTGATCAGAAATGCAGTGTCAGAATGCTTTTGTCAGAGCAGAGTTGTCAGAGCTACTTTTCAGAGATAAAGCAAGTCAACCCTGCTATGCATTGATGAAGCATTAATTGGGCAAACGGTAACATAGGAAAAACGGCCATATTCAAACGGCTATCCCACCTACCAAGAGTCAGAATGTTTGAAGAGTATATAAAGGAGCTCAACCTCATTTATGAGGCGAACAATTATCTTTGAATACTCTTGAGAGAAGTTAGAGCGAGAAACTAAGAACATCTTCAAGCATTCAAAGCTGCCCAGAAAAGTAAAGAGCATTTAACACATCGAGTGATCATTCTCATCTACATATTCTGTACTCTTTGTTGTTAAGTCTCTTTCTGTTATAAGAGCATTGATTGTACTTAAGTGTGTAACACTATCTGTTCTTTAAGAGAACTTAGTTAGAAAAATCCTTTAGTTGTAAAGGTTGAACCCTTGCTAGGTGTAAGAGGGAGCTAGTCAGAAAGGTTACAAGTGAGCCTTGTGTAAAACTTGTAGTTGTAAGGTTGCAAGTGATCCCGTCCAAAACTTGCGGTTGTAAGGTTTCAGGTGAACCCGATTTAAAACCTGAGATAGTGGAACTCGGCCTGGGTGGTTGAGAACTGGACGTAGGTCAGGAAGACCGAACCAGTATAAATCTTGTGTTGGTTTTATTTGAGCATTTATTTTTGTAGCACAATTCACCCCCCCCTCTTGTGCATCCATTACCTTCATTTGGTATCAGAGCAGGTCTTTCTCACTCGATTCCAACGAATCCAGAAAGCAAAGATCTAGTAATGGATACAGATTACTCCCTGCCAGATGTCTCTATTCAACCCAACAAGCCTCCAGGCTTTGATGGGTATAACTATCCATTCTGGAAGTTTCGAATGGAGACCTATATCAAATCCAGCGACATCAGACTCTGGGACGTAATCGAACGTGGGGATCACACACCACTGGATGAGGATGGTTTTGCCAAGCAGCGATCTAGGTACACAAATGAGGACTATGCTCTAGTCCAACTAAACTACCGAGCCATGCACTACATCCAGTGTGCTCTCAGCCCTAAAGAGTTTCACAGGATCAGCCACCACAAAAATGCTAAAGATATGTGGGAGGCTCTTGAGGCTGCTCACTCTGGAACCAGGGGAGTGAAAGCAAGGCGAGTTGAGATGCTGGTGGAAGAATTTCACAAGTTCGCCATGCTTAGTCCTACTGAGCCTATCAGGGAGCTGGAGCTCAGGTTCACTCACCTCATCAACAATTTGGCCTCGCTGGGTAAGGACATTCCTGAAAGAGAGCAAGTCAGCAAGATCCTAAAGATCTTGAAAGGTGACTGGATCACCAAAGTAACCATCTTGCAGGAAGTCCAAGGAGAATCAACGAGCTCCATCATTGCACTATTTGGCTCTCTGGCTGAATATGAACCTACCCTGCTGGCTCAGAGAGTTCCTCAAGCCTCATCCAAGGCCAAAAACCTTGCCCTTGTTGCTCCTAGCAAGGAGGTTAATGATGATGATGAGGATGATGAGGAGGAAATGGACGATGAGGAGATGGCTATGATGGTGAGAAAATTCAGAAAGTTCTTCAGAAAGAAAGGAGGCTTTCAAAAGGGTGACTCCAGCCAGAGGAAAGGATACAAGAAGGAAAAGGCCCCTATATGCTTCGAATGTAAGAAACCTGGCCACTTCAAGGCTGAGTGTCCCAGCCTGCAGAAGTCAAAAGGCAAAGACAAAAGGAAGGCCTTTGTTTCCTCCATCTGGGTGAATAGCTCAGATGACGAAGCAAGTGATGAGGAAGAAGTTGCCAACCTCTGCTTGGTAGCCAGAGAAGATGATGAGGAAGCATCTTCAGAACTTGACCTCACCCACGAAGACAATGAGGTAACTTTCTCTGAACTGCAAGAGGCTTACAATGAGGTTTATGAAGAATTCTCTCGATTGTGTAAAGCCTATAAAGTGTTAAAAACTAAAAAGGAATCACTTGAGTCCAAGGTGGACTCACTAAGTGAAGAGCTAGCGGAAGCTAGAAAGCATCCGGTAGTGGATGGCCAGGGTTCTCCACAAACAGAACCCAATGCCCCAACACTTGAGAGCTGCCCCAATTGCAGCAAAATCTCAGCAGAGAAAGACAAGCTGCAAAATGCCCTGCAGAAGTTTACAAATGGCTCAGAAATGTTAAACATAATTTTAATGAATCAAAGGGCATATAGGGATAGAACTGGATTAGGATATACTCCTAGAGGGAAGAAGTGGGTGGAACCAAAAGTAAAGCCCTACTTAAAGTTCTTCCATAAAGCCACTAATCATAGCTCCTCACCCTTCAGCTTCTGTAACTATTGCAACAGGAAGGGACACTCAACGTCCACCTGTAATGCTAAGAAGCATGGAACAAGTAGTTCCTACAAATGGGTCCCTAAAGGAACCAAGGCAACAAAGGATCATCCATCTGCTAAGGAAACTAAGAGAGGACAAGGATCCCGACCTTGGAATCTTTCCAAAGGGAAAATCCAAGAGTCCAGAGCCAACTCTAAGCCAGAGGCTCTGAATAATCACAAGCCCAAGGTCAAGGATGACTCTAGACCAAGGGCATTGAAAACTAATGATCGAGGACCCAAGAAAGATTGGGTACCTAAGTTTACTTGATTTTTCCAGGTGTGTCTTAAAGCATCCAAGAACAAGAAATGGTATATTGACAGCGGATGCTCGAGACATATGACTGGAGACAGAGACAAGTTCAAATCTCTGGTGATCAAATATGGAGCCACAGTAACCTTTGGAGGAAATCAAAGTGGAAAGATCACTGGAGTTGGAGAAGTCGGACCAATGAAAGACGTCTACCTAGTGGACGGTCTCTGTCACAACCTGCTAAGCGTCAGCCAGAGCACAGACAAAGGAAACTGGGTAATTTTTGATTCACATGAGTGCATAATAGTTGATAAGCAGGATCTAAATTTAGATAAGGCCAACTTAAAATGCAAACTTAAGGCAAATAGAAATGGAAACCTATATACTTTAGACTTATGCCAACAACTAGAAGAAAAATGTTTAATATCTAGTGATGAGAATAGTTGGCTTTGGCATAAGAGACTAGCTCATGTTAATTTTACTCAACTCGACATGCTAATTAAAAAGGAGCTAGCTATAGGTATTCCATCATTTAAAGTTAAGCATGATTTTATCTGTGAATCCTGCCAAAGAGGAAAGCAAACAAAGTCCTCATTCAAAACCAAGAAGAAAGTCTCCACCAGCAGGCCCTTGGAACTAATCCACATGGATTTGGTTGGGCCAGCAAGAGTGAAGAGCTTGGGTGGAAACCTATATGCTCTAGTGGTGGTGGATGACTATTCAAGGTTCACCTGGACTATGTTTCTTGCCTCTAAGCAAGATACTTTTGATGCTTTTGTTGTCCTGGCTAAGAAAGTGCAGAATGAGAGAGAGCTCAAAATCACAGCCATAAGGACAGACCATGGAGGAGAATTTGAGAACCATAGCTTCTCAGAGCTATGTGAACAAAATGGCATAGAACACAACTTCTCAGGTCCTAGGACCCCTCAACAGAACGGAGTTGTCGAGAGAAAGAACAGGGTTCTGACAGAGATGGCTAGAAGCATGCTCAATGAAAAAGAGGTTTCTCAAGTGTTCTGGGCGGACGCTATGAGCACTGCTTGCTATATCTCTAACAGAGCCTATGTTCGCAAAGGACTGGATAAGACTCCCTACGAGCTGTACAAAGGGAGGAAGCCCAACATCAGCCACCTCAGAATCTTTGGATCAAAATGCTATGTGCATAACAATGGAAAGGTGAATCTGGGTAAGTTTGATCCAAAAGCTGATGTAGGTATATTCATAGGATATTCCCTTAGGAGTAAAGCATATAGAATATACAACATGAGAACTAGAATTGTAGAAGAATCAATGCATGTTGTATTTGATGAAACTCCTACATGGGGACAATCCACAGAAGATGATGAAATACTTAATCTTCCAAAACCACCATCATCTTCTTTACTACCAAAAGAAACACCAGCAAGCAATCTCAAAGAAGAAGATGAACCCAGTGATGAACCTAGAATGCAGACCGTGCCTGATGAGGCACAGTTGCCAACAGCTAGGAGACATCACAGGGATCATCCTCTTGATCAAGTGCTTGGTGATGTTTCTTCTGGAGTCAGAACCAGAAGTCAAGTTCAAAATGAAGTTGAGTTTGGAGCATTTCTATCTCAAATAGAACCAACTTCAGTTGAACAAGCTCTTGAGGACTGCGACTGGATTATTGCCATGCAGGAAGAGCTAAATCAATTTGAGAGAAGTCAAGTCTGGGAACTAGTCCCTAGGCCATCTCATCAATCTATAGTAGGGACCAAATGGGTCTTCAAAAACAAACTGGATGAGACAGGTCAAATCACAAGAAACAAAGCCAGATTAGTAGCCAAAGGATATAACCAAGAAGAAGGCATTGACTATGAAGAAACCTTTGCTCCAGTTGCTAGACTTGAAGCAATAAGGATTCTTCTAGCCTTTGCATCCATGAAGGGCTTTAGGCTATATCAAATGGATGTAAAGAGTGCATTTCTTAATGGCTATATTAAAGAAGAGGTGTATGTAGAACAACCTCCTGGCTTTGAGGATCATAAATATCCAAAACATGTGTATAGATTAAAGAAAGCTTTATATGGCCTGAAACAAGCTCCTAGAGCTTGGTATGAGAGACTCAGCAGCTTTCTGCTGGGCAAAGGTTTCTCAAGGGGCAAACTTGATAATACACTGTTTATCCTTCACAAAGATAGAGATATGTTAATTGTCCAAATTTACGTTGATGATATTATCTTTGGGGCAACTAATGAAAAACTTTGTGAAGATTTTTCTAAGACTATGCAGGGTGAGTTTGAGATGTCTATGATGGGAGAACTCACATTCTTCCTAGGCCTGCAGATTAAACAGAAGAAGAATGGAATCTTCATATCCCAAACTAAGTACTGGAGAGAACTACTCAAAAAGTTTGGGATGGATGAGTGCAAGGAGTATGACACTCCCATGAGCACCTCTGCCGCACTCGATGCTGACGCAAAGGGTAAATCTGTCAGCCTGCCCATGTACAGGGGAATGATAGGTTCCCTCCTATACTTAACGGCAAGCAGGCCTGACATTCAATTTAGTGTAGGCATGTGTGCTAGGTTTCAAGCCAACCCCAAGGAGTCACACTTAACATGTGTTAAACGTATTTTGAGATACCTTGAGGGAACACAAGAACTTGGTCTTTGGTATCCCAGAGGTAACCAAGAGTTCTTGTGGGCTTACTCTGATTCTGACCATGCAGGTTATAAGACTGATAGAAAGAGCAACAGTGGACAATGCGCCTTCCTTGGTGGTTGTCTGGTGACTTGGGCTAGCAAAAAACAAACCTGCGTGTCCTTGTCATCCACTAAGGCAGAATATATTGCTGCAGCAAGTTGTTGTGCTCAAGTGCTGTGGCTGAAGAACCAGTTGAGAGATCTTGGTTTGGAGTTCCCTGAGGCACCCATCCTCTGTGACAACACAAGCACAATCAGCCTCGCCAAGAATCCAGTTCAGCACACAAGGACAAAGCACATTGATGTCAGACATCACTTCATCAGAGACCATGTTCAAAAGAAGGATGTCAAAGTGCAATTTGTCCCCACTCAACAACAGCTTGCTGACATCTTCACCAAGCCTCTGGGGGTTGACCAGTTTACTTTCATAAGAGGTGATTTGGGAATGGTAAACCCAAATGAGGTGTAACCTTTCATTTATTATACTTGATTGTTTAAAACAATACTAACTTAGGCATCGGAGTGCCAATACGTGTTTTGCAGGTCCTCAATGTTAAATCTTAAGATTTTGCAACCGGAAGCAAAACCACTTCCGGATGATCATTCGCTGACACTGAATGATGAAACTAAAAGAGCGCCAGCACCAGTCCAAGAGACACGTCACTTCAGAAACGTTTCAACTCCCTCTCTAAGAAGGTGTGCCTTATCTGACTAGATGAAGCGACACATGTCATAAGGTGCGCCGTTTCAATTAAATTTTTACGTTACCCAATGTGCAAACGTTTGGTTTTCATCTGAAAAAGCATGACCATTTTACCCTTAGTTACTTCGCCTATAAATAGGATGTCACTTTTTCACTTTCACTTTTTACTTTCACCACATTCTCTCTGCATAACATACTCCATCTTCATCTGAGTTCTTCGCATTCTTCATAAACTCTTTGCATTTCATCTCCTTTCACCACCAACCCACACAAAAATGGCCGGATCTCATGAAATAAACCCAGTTACAAAGAAACATTCTTCATCCAAGAAACACAAGTCAAAATCTGGGAAATCTCGCCATGAACATTCTGGTAAATCTGGGAAAAACGATGAACACCGTGATGAACACCATAGGACATCTGGGCAAACCCAGGGACTGGATGAACCCACCCAGAATCAGCCTGGAACAACTGGTCGAGTGGCAGAACAGTCAGTGGTTTCTGGGCATGAGCAAGAGAGGGAAGCCCAGAAAAAAGGGAAGAAGAAGGTTCAGTTCGCTGAAGAACCTTCTTCCAAGAGGCAGAGGGTTGAAGAAGATGATCCCACAGTGTACAGGGATGGGGCATTGGAGCCAGTTGCCGCCAAGTTTGAGACAGTTCAACCCTACTTCAACCATGGCCTATTCATTGACTTAGCCATGATTGATGAACTAGGGTTTCCCCACCTGCGCCCTTTCCTGGAGAAGTATATGGGCTGGCTAGGAATCAACCAGGACTACAATGTCAACGTCCTGCGAGTCTTCTATCAAACTCTCTCTGGCAAAGTGAAGTACAAGAAGGTTGATGGGAAAGAGCAGATACACAGACTCTCCTTCACTGCCACTGTAAGGGGGAGAACCATCAGGTTCAACTGGAGGACACTGAATGAGATTATGGGGATCACAGAGGAGAACATGAATGAGTGGATATATCCTGAGGCGCTAAAGTTCGACAAGGAGGATCTCGAGAAGTTGTATGGCACCACAGGGAAAAAGGTGTCCAAGATGTCTGACTCAAACAGACTCTTGTATTATGTCTACTCCCGAATTATGACACACAAGGGGGGCAACTTCAACGAGTTCACCCTGATCGACAATCCGTGGTTCCCAAGAATTCTCTCCCACCAGCCAATCAACCCCGGCCAGTTGATATGTCTTGAGCTTCAGCGCTGGATAGTTAATGACAAGTCTGGCTATCTTCCCTATCCCACCATCATTGCCTTCCTCCTTGAGAAGCATCTGATCAAGGCCACATCTGCTGTGGAGGAAGAGAATGTCAAGTGCAGACCTGTGGGAGCAACCAACATCGGGAAAATGGGCATTAAGTATATAAGAGCCCCTAAGCCCACTCGCTCAGGATCACTAGCGGGTAGTGCTTCTGGGACTTCAGCCCCCTCAACATCTGGTGCAGGGGATCAGGAAGTGGACTCCCATGCTGGGCCAAGCCGTGCTGCAAGAGTGCCAGCTTCTGTCAAGGCCTTTGCCGAGGAAGTTAAGGAGGAACTCCTCTTTAGACTGCCTGAATCCTTGGTAGGCCTTCTCCGTGCTGAGTATGACATTGGCTTCCAGCAGCAAGGGGAGCGAATTCAGAGGCTCGAAGACAGGGTAGGCCAGCTTGAAAACCACATTGCCAGGGTGGACGCAAAACTTGACCTCATTCTCCAGCACCTACATATTCCCCAACCATCACAAGGTAACCTACCACCACCTCCTCCTCCTCCCCAAAATCCTCCTCCTCCTCCCTCAGGCAATCCTCAACTTCCCCCTCCTCCTCCACCTAACACTCAACCACCACAGTCACCTCCACAAAATGACCATCAATCCCCTCCATCACCAAACAATGCTCACCAATCCCAACCTTCACCCAACCATGAACACCAAACCCAAGACACACACCAACAATCTCCTAGTCAATCACCCCTTCACTCCAACAACTCCCCATCTCCACAAAACTCCCCATCTACACCTCCCTCATCCACTCGCACACCATCCAACCCCTTAGCCGAACACCTTGGATTTCAAACTGCCATTCACCCCCTCAGCCATATCTATCTACGAGATTACCCACGCCTTCAGCAAATCCCTGAGGATCCTCACGTACCCTTTACCCCATTTACCCCACACTCTTCCACTACCTTCACTGAATATTCCTCCACCTACCCATTCGAAGGTCTATTCGTAGATCCTACCTGGTTCCCCAACCAACCCACATCCCCAGATCATACCCTACCTGCCTCTTCCCCAGAATCCTCACCCCAAACTCCACTTAGCCCTGAACCTCCACCCTCCTCTTCCGCTACTCCATCCCTGACACTCGCCCTTGTTGATGATGACAAAAGGGGGAGAAATGTGATGACCACTCTTCGCCTATCCATGAACACAAGGGATGTGCTCAGCCAACCATCCCTCTGGCTTGATGAAGACATCATGGCTGCCCTTCGCCGTGCCATGGAATCACAAAGGCTGAGTGGTGCTGAAAGCCTAATAAGAGGAGAAGCCATAAGATTCATGGAGCAGCAGAGGACGGCTGAGCAAGGACCACAATTGGAGATGGTTGTCTTTGAGCCAAATGAACAACCTTCACAGCCTGAGTCATCTTCATCAGAACCTCCTCCAACTAAGATAAGTAGAAAAGTTATTGAGGAGATAATGATGAAGTGGGGACTGAAGAAGATCAATCACCCTCCTATTGTGATAGCCAAGTCTATCCCTTCATCCACTGGGCAAGAGTCTGAGATCCCCTCGTCTGAGCAATCATCTGCCCCTCCTCCCTCATCTGAGCCAGCAGTCACCTTCAGTGAATCTAGAAAGAAGGCCGTAGCCAAGAAGCGGACCAGGAAAATTATTGCCACCACTGAAACTGCTGAGAGTGAGGAAGAGACTCCATCTGACCAACCTGAGCAAGAGACCTCATCTGCTCAAGTTGAACCTGAAACCCCAGTAGTTCAAGCAGTTCCTATTCTAAAGGAGGTCAAGTTGGAAATTGAAGACATGACTCCTGAGGAATTCGAAAGATACGGGTATACGGACAAACTCTCCTTTGGTCAGATGGCCTGCCTCGATGCTGACAGAGCAAGAGCCATGCCCACTCCTTCGATTAGCAAGAGCAAAGGGAAGAGTAAAGGGAAAGGGAAAAGGAAAGCCCAGGAAGTTGAGGAGGATCCCAACTTCCCTGTATGGAACGTAAAAATTCGGGCTGTTCACTACCCCAATGGAGAGGTCGCCTACTTCGATGATGCTACAGGGTTCCCTGGGTATGAAGAAGTAGAGAACATGAAGAGGGCATTCGAGGAGTCTATTGAATCAGAAAGACTCAGACGAGAGAGGGATGAAGAAGAGCTTCAGCGAATAATTGCCCAGATAGACCAGAATGTGCATAAGGCTGAGATCGCCAAACTTCAGAAAGATAGTGAGGAGAGACAGAAGGAGAGGGAAAAGAAAAAGAGACACAAACACTGAACTCCCATTCCACATTTTTTTTTACTTAGAAAATTTTCTTTTCATGCATATTTTACTCTTGCTTAGTATAGATTACCTGTATATGTTTTGCTTGTATACTCTAACATGTAATCTCTTTCATATCAATAATATTTGTCCAAGTTACTTGTTCTTATCTATTGCCTTTATTTTTATGCTAATTCTTTCATATGAACTTAATCGATAAAACTGAGTTTGTCATCATCAAAAAGGGGGAGAATGTTAGAATCTTAAGTTTTGATGAAGACTAAAATATGAAAGAACTTAGAAAGCAATAGGTGAACATAGAATCCTAAGTAAAAGTGCAACCGGATGTGGACTTACTTCCGGATAGATTAGGACTAGCGCTCGCGGATGAAAGTCTCATCCCCCAGCGGCAGCAAGAAATTCACTTAGGAATTTACTTAGTCCATGAGCACTAGATATACAAAATCCTAAGACTAAGTTAAGATTCAACCGGAAGTGAATTTGCTTCCTGTTAGACTTAGACTGGCGCTGGCTGTTGGAATAGATATCCCTAAGCGTCAGTGAAAGTGAGCAACATCCAGTAGAAGTGCTTCCGATAGCTTAGTGACTAGCACTGGATGTTGGATTGAATGAACACTGAGCGAGAGTGAGTAATAGTGAACAAAATCCTTCATCCAGCGGATTTACTTCCGGATGGAGAAGTGCTTCCTGATGCAAGGAAGACCTCTTAGACTAAGAACACTCCCACTGCATGTGACTATATGTTTATACTGTTAGACTAACACTCAGTGCAGCACACTCAGTAGAATTGCTTCCGGATGAGAATCTGCTTCCGCAAACAATCAGAATGTCAGAGTGATCAGAAATGCAGTGTCAGAATGCTTTTGTCAGAGCAGAGTTGTCAGAGCTACTTTTCAGAGATAAAGCAAGTCAACCCTGCTATGCATTGATGAAGCATTAATTGGGCAAACGGTAACATAGGAAAAACGGCCATATTCAAACGGCTATCCCACCTACCAAGAGTCAGAATGTTTGAAGAGTATATAAAGGAGCTCAACCTCATTTATGAGGCGAACAATTATCTTTGAATACTCTTGAGAGAAGTTAGAGCGAGAAACTAAGAACATCTTCAAGCATTCAAAGCTGCCCAGAAAAGTAAAGAGCATTTAACACATCGAGTGATCATTCTCATCTACATATTCCGTACTCTTTGTTGTTAAGTCTCTTTCTGTTATAAGAGCATTGATTGTACTTAAGTGTGTAACACTATCTGTTCTTTAAGAGAACTTAGTTAGAAAAATCCTTTAGTTGTAAAGGTTGAACCCTTGCTAGGTGTAAGGGGGAGCTAGTCAGAAAGGTTACAAGTGAGCCTTGTGTAAAACTTGTAGTTGTAAGGTTGCAAGTGATCCCGTCCAAAACTTGCGGTTGTAAGGTTTCAGGTGAACCCGATTTAAAACCTGAGATAGTGGAACTCGGCCTGGGTGGTTGAGAACTGGACGTAGGTCAGGAAGACCGAACCAGTATAAATCTTGTGTTGGTTTTATTTGAGCATTTATTTTTGTAGCACAATTCACCCCCCCTCTTGTGCATCCATTACCTTCACTAGAAGCCTCCGTTTAGGACTCTGTACGGATGGATTCAACCCATTCGGGAGTGTCTCTAGTAAACATAGTGCTTGGCCAGTGTTGCTTGTCATTTACAACCTACCGCCTTGGTTGTGCACAAAACGGAAGTATGTTATAATGTGCAAAACATAGTGCTATTTGTTCATGTATATACAGAATGATTAATGTGTTCTTCATTTGCAGACATTTGATGATGAGAAGTACCTTCAACTTAGCATGCTCTGGATTGTGCAGCCGACTATGACTAGTTATAGATTCAAAATGGCTGCTGGGATTGTCCATCCAATTACAGAGTATGATATTTGGCTTAGAGGTGACTCAGATGTGAAGGAGTTCTTAAAATTGGAAGAGCTTGAAAGTTGCTGGCTTGATTTGTCTATCAGGTAAAGAACAATTATATTCTTAGTTCTTTTCAGTATAACTGGTTATTTGGATTATTATTCTTATCTGCCCATTATGTGTATCAGGTACTTACATGAGAAGTGTGAACAACACAGTGCAAAGAAAAAGATGATCCGCTTTTTAAGTCCCATTCACCTGGCTATCACTGACACCATTCTGGCAACTGAGAACAAGTCTGATTATCTTTTGAGAATGCGAAGTTATGTGGAATTACAAATGTCAATAAACCGTGGCACTCTGTATCTCGCGCTGTCCTCAATGGGTAATTAGAATTTGACTTAACAACTTCTAACTTTATTTATTAGCTTTAACGTTTGTATTTTGTTTTATTTGTTGCAGGCGTCATTGGACTTTGGCTGTCATTTGTCCCAGAGAGTTTAGAATTTTTTGGTTTGACTCTATAAAGGGAGGAAGTATTGACCAAGATCACAAAAAAGTCTTTGAATTGTTAGTTAGTTTTATATCTTCCAATCACATTTGACGTGATAACATTACACTAAACTTTAGATTAAATGCTATCATTTTTCATGGTTTCAGGGGCATTCTAAGATGGCATGATGCACAGAATACTGACGCTCTGACGCTCGAGCGTAACCCTATTCGGACTCACAATATTAAGGTGTAACATTCTTTATAATATTTAACTAAATTTAGCTGCAATTAAATTGTATGTGAGATTATTATTAATTCCTTAATTAATGATGTTATTTGTTTTTATAGTGCCCAAAACAGACAGGTCATACCGAGTGTGGTTATTACGTCATCAAATTTATGTTTGACATAGTTCATCAACAATTCACACAAGGGAAATTCGCTACTGTACGTATTCTTTACCCAATGTTACAATATTCAATGCCTCTATAATAAAGAATCACATTTTCATTATGGTTATTGCAGACTCTGGGGAGCATATATGGTTTTAGCAATGATCCGTTCAGCAAGGATGAGGAAATAGACATGATACGTAATGTACTTGCTGAATATTTTTTTTCTTTGCCTAATCTCAATCAGGGTAGTGATTGACTTTGTACATGTTGTGGTTGTATAATGTGCACTTCTGTTTGGATCTTTTTTTTGCGCATAACTGCTTCTGTTGGATCTCACTTAGAGTAGTTGACTTTGTAGAATGTTTCATTTTGTGGTTACTTGAAAATGATGTCTGTTTGGATCTATTTTGGTCATGAGTAGTAATTGATGTATGCGCTTCTGGTAGCTCTCTGAGTAGTAATTGGCTTCTGTTTGATGTTGGCTTAATAGGCGCAGGAAATGGCATACTGAACCACAAAAAAAGTAGAAATTAAAAAAAAAACCTACTTTTCACGACCCACTTTTGCTAAAGTGTGGTCGTGAAAACTTTTCACGACCAAACTTTAGCAAAAGTGGGTCGTGAAAAGTAGCTTAATTTACGACCCCACTCTAGAACATGTGGTCGTGAATAGTTTTCACTACCCAAACTGTTAAAAGGTTGGTCGTGAATACTTTGATAATATCAGTTCATTAAAATACTTCCTGGGTCTCCATCAACGACCACGTTTTGCACAAGTTGGTCGTGAAAAACCATACTATTGACGACCCACATGTCTAAATGTGGGTCGTGAATAAGCTATTTTCCACGACCACACAACTTTGGTCGTGAAAACCATACTTTTAACGACGGCGGATTTAACGACCACATAAAATTGATCGTGAAAAGTCTCCTTTTTTGGTCGTGAAAGACCTTCGGTGCAGTAGTGTTCCCAGATTTCTTTCCTTCCTATTTTCTTTCCTCTCACTTTCTTTCCTCTCCCATTTTCCTCTCATCCAAGCAGACCCTAAGATTCTCAGGATAAGTGAATAACAGTGTTGAACTTGAAAAGTATATTATATTTAAGGGCAAAGGTGCACCAAATAGCATGCATGGTAATGTCTAAAAGGTCACTACTGGAAAAAAGGCTTTTCACGACCATAATTAACGACTAAAAAGCCAACTTTGGTAGTTGATAAGAAACGCGGTGATTGACATATAAATAACTGTCTAGACGGAGATATTCTATGACCAAACTTTCACATTTGGTCGACACTTTTAAAATTGTGGTCGTGGAATGATCCCTTTCCACGACCAAACTTGCCTAAGTTTGGTCGTGGAAAGGGAAGCCCTTTCCACGACCAAACTTACAAAAGTTTGGTCGTGGAAAGTGCCCTTTCTATGACCACACGTTAAAAAGTGTGGTCATGGAAAGTCTGTGGAATGTGTAAAATTGCCTTCGCGCCACTAGCCCATTTTATTTCCCTACCTAAACCTAAAACTGTCTCACTTGTTCTCTCTCCCACTACTCCTTCGCCCAACACAGCACAACACCTTCAGTCACACTTCCCTCCTCCACCGTCGGCCACCGGCCTCCGCCGTTCATTCCTTCTTTGTCTTCTTCAAATCGCACACCACAACTCAAATCCTAAGTTTCTCCATCTTCTTCACCGTCCCTCATCGTCACCGTCAGCCCTCCACCGAAGTTTCTCCGGCCACCGTCTTCTTCACCGTCCCTCGCCGTCACAACCCCCATATCTCTCTCTTTGTCTTCGCCGACCACCCTTCACCACCTCCACAACAGGGTCGCCGTCACCACCCACAACTATCCTACTCCATCATTACTGTCTCCCTAGTTCAGGCCGTCACACCTTCAGTTTTTTCTCACTTCTTTGAAAGTGGTAAGAACCACATACTTATGTCTCTGCTTTGTTTAAAAGGGGAAGGTGCAAAACTAGCCACCGTAAATTTTCAAATGGACAATTTTGGCACCTGTAAATTGGATGGTGCAAAACCGTACATTATAAATCAAAATGGGACAAATTTAGCCACGCTGTTAAGTTGAAGCTAACAGACGTTTTGATTTAATGAAGGTGGGCCCCACGCCAACACAAACGTCTGTTAGCTTCAACTTAACGGCGTGGCTAAATTTGTCCCATTTTGATTTATAATGTATGGTTTTGCACCATCCAATTTACGGGTGCCAAAGTTATCCATTTGGAAATTTACGGTGGCTAGTTTTGCCTCTTCGCCTTTGTTTAAATCTAGTTGTAGATTTCAGATCATGTAGGTGAGTTTTAGGGTCATTCTGCTCTATTTTGCATTTAAAGTAAGTTTCAATTTTTGGTGAAACCTGAGAATGAGTGTGATTTTGGTTATAAATTTCTGCTTAAGTCTCATGTGCCTGACTGTGAGTTTCTGAAATTGCTCTGCTGAAATAGTTGTTTAGTAGAAAGTAGCATTGTGAATTCTGAACTGGTTAGAATTGTGTTGAAATTTTTACTGAACTTGTTGGTTTAAGTAGGATTGAACTTAGGTGAATGTTTTTGGTACATGAGGGAAATAATTGTTATTGGCTTGGTTGTGTGACTAAACTGATTCTGAGATTGTTATGAACTTGGATTCTTTTTACTGCATGTTTTAATCATGGTTTATGGATTAAAACAAGTAGCATGATAATTTTGAGGGTGCGAATTTGTCACTTTTAATTTAAAATAAGACAAATTTAATTTTCTTTCATTGAAGTTAAGTTTTCTCATGCTACTAGATGCCCCTTTTAGAAATTACCATATTGCTGGATGTCCCAAAATTTGAATAGTTTTGACTTTGATACAAAATATAAGAAATACCTTACTTTGTCTCTTCATTTAATGTATCTTTTCCTAATTTGTCCTTGACTCTATTTTATATTTATTTATGCTTATGTATTTCTCTCTTATTAGTATCATAATAAATATGGACAATATTTGAAAGAAGAATTAAATGTATACACTCAACTAACTTTTACATGTTTTTCTTATATTACGGAGCAAAGGAAATAATTAGCTTGGTTAAAGGCTTATTTCATTTCAACGGTAGGGCTGGGACAACTAAGCAAACATTTAAGAAGACTCTACCTCAATCAAAATCATACACCCCTACCTAGCAGATGAGTGACTAATTCTTTGCTTATTTGTAAGCACGTTTAAAAAGTGGGACATGTGGTCTAGGAGATTTAATATTTTTTTATAGACAATATCATGCATCGAACCCTCGACAATTTTTGATGGGTGAATGAATCATGTCATACAAGCACACGCCTCGAGTTACACCACTCACTCTTTTACATTGCCCATTCATATCTCTCAAAAATAAAAAATATAAATATTAATTTTAGATATAATTGGAATAGCAACTTTTCATCCTTGATTCGTTGTTCTTTAATATGTGAACACATTCATAGAAATTCTAGTAGGTATAGATTCAAGACATCCACCCAAGTTTAGCTCCACTATAAAAGATCATTTTGATATTAGTCATATAAGACAGACTTTATCAGTTGTACGTTCAAGTTCGATTTTGTAATTCTTTGGGTTGATGAGTCTTTAATATATCCAGCATGCCAAAAATACTATATTTTATAAGATTTGTATAGTTTAGCTTTAATTTCCAACTTATATGTGTGAGGGAGTATATATTTTGATCAAAAAAGAGAGGGAGTATATATGTGTTCAGACAACGATAAAATTGATTACTTAAACATTATAGGTGGCATGATGTGACTTGTAAGTGAATAATGAGGTCGATCACATCTCATTGAATTTCACATATAATATTTTTGCTGGTAATTAAATATTAGTGAATAATGATGTTATCTCAAAGTTTAATCATTGGAATTGTGTCTCTTGAACTTATGGAAAAGCCCACATATTATCAATGGTGGATCTCTGATTGCTTCGTCAATCTCTGCAATTATTTAATAACTAAACTCTGATGCATGGTATCATTAGAATCTATCAATGACGTTTGGAGTTGCTTCATAGAACACGTGCTTAATGGAGAAGCCGGATCTGATTAACAAAGCACGCGACTGTATCATTTAAAACTAAAATACTACCTCCGGTCCTAAATATAAGACCTAATTGATTTTTTTTGGAGAGATTAAGGTTGCAAAATAGGTTATTAAATCATGACATATTTGATATCTTTTTAGATTATCCATTAGCTTATAAGTAAAATAAACTAATGTAAGAGAAAAAATTAGGTAAATCAATTAATAATTAACTTATTTTGCTTATTTTTAGGATTTTCAAAAAAGTCATCTAGGTCCTATATTTAGGACTGGAGGGAGTATAAAAGAGGAAGCTTACGTCGAGTGGTGATTGCAGCCATGACGATGGTAATTTTCCAGAAGACGATAATAAAAATAATCAATTATTCAAAATTATTGAAACAAGTTTGATTCAATAAACATTTTGATTATATTTTGAAAATGTCATATATACAAATTATGTAACGCATGTGAATTAGATTTAATATATGGCATCAATCACATTTTTAACAAGAAAATAACTTAACATTTCATTAAATAAGAAGGAATTCAATTTAAATTAAAAATGTTTGAATCTGAGTCTTTAAATAAATAATAATCACAATAAAAATATTTTTCTCAATTAAAATAGATGGCTTGAATTAGAATTAATTGATGTATGTCATATAAATTGGATTTGTAATTGGCATTATATTTTGAGCTAAAGTGCAAAAATGGTCATGTAATTGTCAAGCAGGTGCAAAAATAACCAAGTAAAATTTTTTAGAGCAAACTTACCCATCAAATTTCAAAATTAGGGCAAAAATGACTGTCATAGTTAATTTTTGACTTTTTTACGCATCAATATGTGGCAGACTTATGTATTTATTTTCCCTTCTGTGATGATGATGTAACAAAGGATGATGAGTGAAAAAGTAAAAAAAAATCGATGGGCAGTTTTGCTCCAATTTTGAACCGTGATGGTCATTTTTGCCCCAATTTTGAAATTCGATGGGCAGTTTTGCTCCAAAAAATTTTACATAGTCATTTTTGCACTTTAGCCCTTATATTTTTAAAAGGTCGTACGCAGAATTCTGTGCCATGTGTGCTGATTTGATATAAGCTACCATCATTAAAGGTGGTATACACAGGAGCAGGGGGAGACTTTATTTTTCTTCTATACAAAGAGAGAGTCACTTCTGTTGGCATCTGTATGTTGGCATAAGCTCCTAAATTATCAAAGAATTTCATGGATTTCTTCTACCTTCTCTCCAGTGCTGATATATCCAATCAGCAACAATACCTACAAACAATGAAAACACAGTTAAAGTCGCTTCCTCAAAGATCCTTAAGAGCTATTCATCAACTACTAGTAAAAGAAGTCGTAGTACTTGCAAGAAAATTAGAAAACTCAATTCTAACAAAGTCAAAAGCCAGCAACTGAGCCAACTTGATGAAGCCTATCATAAAGCTCTTAAGATAACTTGTATTAACTACTATATAGTATAGCAGCCAATGTAGATCGATCTCTTGGATTTCGGCTTTACTATGATCAAATTTCACTAGTTTAAACAAATTAGGAAGAGATCTAAGTGAAATTGATTATCTACTTCTTTTTTTTATTATGAAATGCCTTAGCTATGTACTACACAAGCTTGGCTGATTATCTACTTCTATCCTAAATACTATTCTCTCTTTGGTATTTTTTATTTTTAAGGGAAGAAAAAACAAGTGAAATGTAGTTTGTGTGGAAAATCAACAAAAAAAAAACATCCCTCGCTAATGCTAGTGTAAACTGTGAAGCTTTCAACGTTCTCTCATCCAATAAGACTTATCTTGCTGAATCGACTAGGCCAAATGAAGCTAATCCTCTCAGTCATGTGTTAGGATTAGAATCTTTCAAGAAAGGTTCTTTAGCTATGCAAGAATGGGTTTACAAAGTCAATTATTCTATGCTTTATAGTTGATAACCCTAATTAAATTAAATCATTCATTCCAATTTCAATATCCGCATAACCATATGAATTGAATAAATCAAGAACCACAAGGTATGTGCATCAATTATTCAATAAACAATGTAAAATACTAGTTTCAGCCTCTACAATGTATTGAAACCATAAACCTATGGTTTCACAATCCATACATCAATTCTAGACCTAGAATTAACATACGAAGAATTAATTCTAGAGGTTATTGGATGAAATCTCCCTGGACTCATTGAGATATTGAACTTCACTTCACATTGGAGAGAGATTAAAGAATCTAGCCAATCATTCTTGTGGAATCATCTACAAGAAGGTTCTTTGCTTGAGTACCCATGGAGGAAATGAAGGAATTTGGTGAAAGAATGGTGGAAAATGGAGGAGGATGGAAGAAGATGAAGAAGAGAGTTGAGTGTAAATAGAAGAGGCTGACAAATTGATAGATTAGAGAATGAAGGAATGAGTGAAAATGATTTAGATATAAATTTATAACACTACAAAAAACATTCTGTAAGGCGGCATTTTAAAATTAAATGTGGATCGGTGGGCAGCCCTAAATTAAATTGGAACAGAGTGCCAATTTTGATTGAATCTCATTTTGTGCCAACTCCTAATATTGTCTATGATAGCTAATTTTTTGATAATTTAAAGGCGTTTAAAATAAATTGTGGAAGAAAAAATATATACAAGACAATTCGCACTCAAAAAATTAAACAAAATATGAGATTAGACATAAAGTTACAATTAAAAAACAATAAAACATATAATTAAATGAAATAATAATTAATAAAAAAACTAACCTTCACTAAGGCAACTCTGTAATCATAGAAAATAATTAAACATGATAATTAAAAACAATAGAAGAGAGGAAGACAAAGAAGAGAAGAGAGAAATAGAGAGAAGAAGAGAAGGGGCACATTGTAATGGGGGTAGAGGTACTTATACGGCACTTATAAAATGCCAGTATGTTTAAATTCATCATATAAGATAATCAAGAGGTTTTCCGGAATTTAATTAAATGCTAGAAAAACCTATATTTTTTAAAAAATATATACCACATGGCGGCATTTCATAAGCGCCACTATGTATTTAATTATGGGTAATGGACCTAATTTACCCTCCAAGTAAATCACCCAGGAGCACTGGGCACCCTGAACTAACAACAGACTCATATTTGTACTCAAAGTAACCAAAGTGTTTAAAAAATAACCCCAGTGGACGGTCAATCACATTTGACCGTTAATCTGCCCATGTGGCCGCCACGTGGGCTAATTTTGGCCACGTAGGATATGTCATGTGGAGGGTAATGGACCTAATCTACCCTTTAAGTAACCACCCAGGAGCACTGGGCACCCTGAACTAACAACAGACTCATATTTACACTCAAAGTAACTAAAGTGTTTAAAAAAATACCCCCAGTAGACGGTCAATCACGTTTGACCATTAATCTGCCCATGTGGCCGTCACGTGGGTTAAATTTTTGCCACGTAGGATACGTCACGTAGGATATATCATGTGAGGCCCACATATAATAAAAAAAATAATTCCCTCTTCTCTCTTTTCATCACTTCCAAACAGTCTCACCCATCCCCCAACAACCTTCAGAAAACCCAAGACACCGCCCTCACCAACCTCTAGAAAACCCAAGACACCTTCCTGTCCCTCATCCTCAAACAAAACCAAATCGAAGACGACGCCGAGAATGGCGAG
This sequence comes from Mimosa pudica, assembly GCA_029929735.1. Lineage (NCBI taxonomy): Eukaryota > Viridiplantae > Streptophyta > Magnoliopsida > Fabales > Fabaceae > Mimosa > Mimosa pudica. The sequence goes on along the minus strand of JAKELP010000023.1, from coordinate 9,465,650 downwards.
GTCGATAATGGAGATGACTTGTTGCTAAAGATGAAATCTTTCTGACTCAAGATGGACTCCTCTGCCTTCTGGTGCTTTGTTGTTGGCAAAAAGAAGGAACTTGAGGTTTTGAGGATTCAGATGTCGTTGGCTTTGGCTTTGGTGATGGTGGATCCTGTGATTGGGAAGTCGACGTTGTTGGTGATGCCTAGTGTGAAGGAGAGAGCTAAGGAGATTGCTGAGACATGAAAGGCCAGCTTGGAGGAGCGTGAGGGGGTTGTGTTGGGGGGGTGAGGCTGTTTGGAAGTGATGAAGAGATATGTGAGGGAATTGTTTTTTAATTCTATGTGGGCCTCACATGATATATCCTACGTGGCAAAAATTAAACTCACGTGGTGGCCACATGAGCATATTAACGGTCAAACGTGATTGACCGTCTACTGGGGGTATTTTTTGAACACTTTGGTTACTTTGAGTGTAAATATGAGCCTGTTGTTAGTTCAGGGTGCCTAGTGCTCCTGGGTGGTTACTTGGAGGGTAAATTAGGTCCATTACCCTCCACATGACATATCCTTCGTGACAAAAATTTAACCCATGTGGCGGCCACATGGGCAGATTAACAGTCAAACGTGATTGAATGTCTATTGGGGGTATGTTTTAAACACTTTGGTTACTTTGAGTACAAATATGGGCATGTTGTTAGTTCTGGGTGTCCAGTGCTCCTGGGTGGTTACTTTGAGGGTAGATTAGGTCCATTACCCTTTAATTATTCTTAAAAAATATATAAAGACTTTTTCGGGTGCTTATAAAAGGCCAGAAAAAAGTCCATTCAATTTTTCCAAATAAAATATACAGTGTTTTCCTACGTTTGTTTAAGTAAAAGCCGGAAAAGTTTTTTTTAGAAAAAGAAAGAAATACCAATGGTGGCGGTTTACTAGCTCCGCTATGTGTTCAATTTTTTATGGTGTTTACTTAAACTACAGGAAAACTTAATTTATTAAAACACAAAACGATTACCGCATAGCGGCGCTTTATAAGCTCCACGATATTCATTTTTTTTTAAAAAAAATAATAGATATGCTTATCATGTGACGGTGTTTGTACAAATGCCTCTATATATTTATTTTTTAAAAAAAAATTAATATTCATATCAGATTTCACGTCCTTAGTTACGTCACTTTTTGCTATTTTTTGGCATTTGTGTAAATGCCAGAAAATGTTAATTGGTTTTTAAAACAATTACCACATAGCAGCGTTTGTTAAATGCCACTATGTTTAAAAAATTGGAAAAATAAAAATCAAAGCTTTACAGTAGTTATTTCTACTATAAATGCCGGAAAGTGACGTGGCAAATTTTGCGCGAGTTTCGCGCCGTTTTTCCAAGATTTTTGTCCTTTTTTCCCAGTTTAGTATATATCTACCACTACGATAATTTAGCATTGTTTTTTGATAAAACACCAGAAAGTTTGTAAGACTAAGCAGCGAGTTTTTTGTTGTGTAACCACCTCCTAATTGGGTAACTAACTCCTCGAATGAGTTGATAATCTGAATGCTCTTTTATATTGCTACAATCTTATCTTCTTTACTTGAATTTACTCTTCAACTACATCCCCAAACATTTGTAATTAAGAAACAAATGAAACAAGTGAGGGAAAATTGGTAAAAACACATCAAAACATCAAATAGAAAGTCTAAAAAATACTGTCAGTGCATAGTAGAATGTGGTTAAATCGAAACTTTCAGTGTGGAAGGGTTGGGTTTGGTTTTTTTAGGAGAGATTAGGAAGGAAGAAAGGGTGGAGAGGAAATTACGGGTGTTCTGTGGGTGTTGTTCTGGTGGGGGTGGGTTCGGGCAGAGTAGGGAGGAAGGAAGTGAGAGAGATGGGCATATGAGTCATTGTGCAAAATTTCATAATCTCAATTATGGTCCTAGTACCTGATATGTCCTTTTGTAAATTTAGGTACCTTTATTGTCTTTTTGCATATTTGAAGTACTTTATCTGAGATTTCCCTAACTATTTTTGTGCTAAAGATTTAAAAAATTATTTCCATTTGATATTCTAGGCGGAATACTCTATCTAAATTTATAGTCAGTCCAAATCTTGGATAAAGGACTAGGGTTGTGTTAGGCTTTAACAGCCAACGTAAAACCATGTCGAATCTTAATGACATAGATCACTAAATTTGTCCTAGCAATAGGTCATAAATTGTTAATAATGCACTGTATGGCTCGAGTACAATGAGAAGTGAGCGAGGACGACTAAGTGTAGTGTTAAAAGAGCAAGGGATACCACTCTCTTTGGATGGAGGAGATTAAAGAAGTTAGTTCATAAAAGTAAGATTATATTTAGTACTTAGAATATTAGAACCTTGAAAGACAAATCTTGAGAGGTTGTACAAGTGATTAAGCATAGAAGGATAAGCATTCTATGTCTATAGAAACTAAAGGGGTCAGAGCAAACGGTAAGAACATTGGTGGATATAAGTTTTGGTATATAGGTAGAGATGGGAATTTGGGTTAGCTCGACCCAACCCAAGAGTCAGATGAGTTAAGTCAGAACAACTCGTTTTATATGGTTGGGATTTGGCCAACCCTAACCTGGCTTGTAGGGTTGTAAGGTCAACCACCAACCAGTCACTTTTTCTTTTAAAAAATTAAACAATAAAATCGAACATATCCTTAAAATTAGTAATCTAAAGTTGATATAGGGAAAGGGAGAAATACACACAGGAAGGGGAGAGATGAGGAGACCGCAACAGAGGACGAGGACGAACCGACGACGGCTGCAATGAAGGTGAAGGATGAGGACGAGCCGACGATGCCGCGACAGAGGAGAGGATGGACGAGGACTAGCCGAATGGATTTGTGTTGGCGATGCCGATGATTGATAAACGATGAATTGATAATTGTTAGGTTGTTTAGGTTTAGGGTTCAATTTGGGATTTTTTAGAACTGATGGGGTTTTGTTTGGGGGCTGGGGCTTAGGCTAATACAAGTAAAGTGAGTTCTAGGAATGATGTTGATATAATTGTGGATAAGGAATGGTAGTAGAATGTGGTTGAAATTAATTGGATTGGAGATAGAATCATATCAATGATAGTTGGGGAGGAGTTCATTAATGCTATTAAGACCTATGCTTCTCAGATTGAGGAAGAATCACATCTAAATGAAGTTATTAAATGACAGAGATAAACTTTGAATTATGAGTTAGATTTTTTGGGGATTAGTGAAAGGAACTTCAATTTACATTCTACCATATGATTAGACTGAGATAGGTTAAGGAAGCTCTTGTGAAAATGGCTAGTGGGAAAGTTGTTGACCTTATGACATTCATATTGAAGTATGTAAATAATTGGAAGAAAATGGTGTGTTGTGGTTTACAAAGCTATCATTAAAATTCTAAGGTCTAAGAAAATGTTAGATGATTATAGGAAAAGAACTTTAGTCCCTATTTATTAGAATAAAGGAGATATTCAAAATTCCATAAACTAAATAAGAATGAAACTTATGAGCTATATAATGAAATTGTGTGAAAAGTGATCAAATACAGGTCAATATGTGAAACTGGTATATTGAAAAATCAATTTGGTTTCATGTCAGGTGGTTCACTAAAGAAGCAATTTACCTACTTATGGGTTTTATGGAATGATATCAAAGTAAAAGAAAAGATGTACATATGACCTTTATCAATCTGGAAAATAAAGGTGTATAACACTATGGTAAGAGAATTACTTGGCAAATCATTAGAAAAGAAAGGTGTTCATGTTGGGTATATCAAAGAGATTTAAGATATGCATAAGGGGGTAATGACAAGCCTTAGAACACATAGAGGAGAAAAATGACTTTCCAATAACTATTTATTGTGTCAAGGTTTGCCTTTAAGCCCATTTTTGTTAAATCTAGTTTTGAATGTTCTAACTACAATTATTCGAGAAGAAATTCTTAAATGCATACTTTTCATGGATGAAATAGTCCTTTGGGTTACTCAAAAGAAGAAAATAATCGAAAACTAGAGTTATGGAGACTCTAGAGTTAAAAGGTTTTCAACTGAGTAGAGCAAGATAGAATATATATGCATTGTAGTTTCGAAAATAGACAAACTCATTAGGATATTGAAGTATTGGGAGACTAGGCTATATACTATTGGTGGAGAAGTTCAAATATTTGGGATTGATTACAAAAAAGATTGTGAAATATATATATATATATATATATATATATATATATATATATATATATATATATATATATATATATATATATGACAATGTTAGTAATAGAATTTAAGGTAGATGGTTTAAATGAAGAAACGCTATTGGGTTTTATGTGATCATAAAGTCTAAGATAATGTAAAAGCGAAATTTTATAAGACAACCATTAGACCAGTATTGTTATATGGTAATAAATTTTGGGATATAAAGCATTAGGAACATAAGATGTGGGTAGCAAAGATGAGAATGTTGAGATGTATAGTCATACAATAAATTAAAAGATAGGATCTACAATGATCATATTTGGAATAGAGTTTGGGTATCATTGATTGGGGAGAAAATGGAAGAAAGTCGTTTGAAGTAGTTTGGGGATGTTCAAATTAAAGACAATTAGATGTGCTAGTAAGGATAAATGATTAAATGGTATGGAGTCCTCCCAAATGAGGGAAAGGTCAACCGAAGAGAACTTAACAAAATTATCTACCGATATCTTTTGAACCATCATATATCTCCAAAGATGACTAATGATAGAGCATAATGACTTCATGTGGTCCATGTAGCCAACCTCACCTAGATGAGATAAAGTTTTGTTGTCGTCGTCTTTATATTTCATGCCCAAATGGATTGAATTTAAAGTTATACTTTTGTGAATTGCACTTGATTAGGGTACATTCTAACACTTGCACATTTAGTTGAAGTTTATTTTAATCAACGGGAACTTTAAGCATAATTTGTATTATTTGTTTATCACTCTTCAAGAACATTTGATACAGCCTTTTATTTCATTTTGATGTGTAGGTTTAGGGCATTAAGCTAAAAATTTATGAATAGAGGTCAAGATAGTAAATCTGAATTTATTATATTAATTAATACTTTGTGTGGAAGTATTAAACATCTGAAAAAACTTGGTAATGATGCAAAATATAAACGAGGTTGAAATTTTATATTTAAAAACTGTTTCATGACAAGACAAAAATATAAACGATAAATTGTTATGAAAGTGAACTTTTTTCCAATAGAAAGACTAACTACAATATTTTTTTATAGAATAAAACTACAATATACTATTATAAATTTGTCAAGAAATTAATTATATAAAACATAATATTAACATGTTAATTATTCACAAATAATAATATAACATAGATAACTTATCATATAGACTTCATGCAAGGCATAAAAGAGTGATTATTTATTATATTAATTTTATAGTTTTGATTGTATAAACAGATGGAATGGAACTTAAGTCGTAGCAGCCTATAAATTTCAAAGAATTGCATACAAAAAATTCAAAACATCACGCTAATTAATATTATTAAGCCATTAAATAAACCTTTTTATCATTTCGGTTTGCTACAAAGGTTGACACATGCTATCATGCGTAGGCATCTAAACAGCGAGATGTACCATGTACGAGGGAAAAAATCAATGGATATTAATTATTAATCACTACACATAATATAAATTATCCTACTCAATAGTCTATACTTTGTTTATGCCGAAAAGCATATTCTCTTGAATCCAGTAATGTTTGACAAATTAAACCAAGCTAGTAATATTATATATATATATATATATATATATATATATATATATATATATATATATATATATATATATATAAATATATATATATATATATAACAAACTAACAGGTTAAGATAAGTATCAGTAAAATATATGAAACTTATGTATAATGCAGCTTAATTATTCTTCAAATTAAACACATTGTATGCAAAGATGTAAGGAGAAATTAATTATCTAATTTTAGTAGTAGTACATTATTAATGAAAAAGGAATATTCTCACAAGACTTATTATGAGTTCCTCTTCGTTGAAAACAAAAATATTATTGAAATAATAGTTTATCATTGACGCAAATGGAATGTGAATATGAATTTTTTATTATATTATGAATATTAAAAGGAAAAAATATAGAATGTATTAACAATGAAAATAAGAACTTGATAGACAATTATATAAGAAAATTATTTATAGAAATGAGAAAAATAAGTTGTTTTTTTTGTTAAAAAGATCTTTAAATAATATTCTTATGTATTTTGGAAGTCTTAAATGTTTTAGGAATGAACTGTAAAAAGGTGCTTTTATCAAGAGAAAAATATGATATAGTATCCAACCCTTTTAATACCAATTTTCCATATTTTCTTCTTCTAACTCAAACATCATATTGGGTTGTGAATAAAAACTCATCTCTTTTTCTAACCCAATATGATTAAAAATTACTGTATCAAATTTGTTTACTCCGTTCAGTGCGTCCCTTCAATTTCAAATATTACCATTGGACGATTAACTTGTAGAGATTAAAAACTTAGTTAAATTTGTTATTTAGACAACATTTGTGTTTGTCTTTAAGATACAAACGGCTCCCTGATTCCTAATTATTGATGGAAAACACCTAATATGTGCAATTTCTTAAAGAAGTTTATAAAAATAAAAAATTTGAGATAAAAATGGATTGATGACTTATATTTAGACTCAAAGCATAATTTATTTAACTTTTAATGTTAGGAATAGATGGAAATGTTATCGTAAGCATTTAAACTACTATTTCTTATTTTCACCTGCGCAACAAGAACTGAACACTAATTCGACATAACCACAAGTGACTTGCCTTGGCACAAATCTTTCTTTTTTCTAACAAAAAGGAATGCAATAATGAGAAAAAGTCATTTAAAAAATGATGAAGAAAACAAAAGAAAAGATAGGGATCGGTGAATCAAAAAAGATTCAAACTTTATCCTTCCATTGGAGGGAGCCACTGTTTGAATATTGACCAACTTTAATTTGGATTGTGCAACGATCGTCTCAGAATATGAGACCGATGCTTCAGTTGTTTTCTGAGTAGCCAGCCAGCCATCCAAAGTCCACTTCAATTTGCGTGTCAAATTGAAGTGTTTATTGATTCTGAAAGTGACACACATCGCACAGCACAAAATCAGAATTCGTTATCTCCTTATTTTACCTATTCAACAGCACACACTTTTTAGCAACTAGATAGCTATATACATAGTGCATTGAACTTACAAATTTTTTTTTCAAAAAACGCCTTACCGACTTGTTTTAACTGTACCTTATCCACTTGTTTACTGTCCATTGATCACACGTTTTTGTATTTGATTTCCTTAACCCCACGTAATCATGACTATAAACTAACGAGTTAAAATCCAATTTTGATCTAATAACTTAGGAGTAGTTGAGAATATTTAGAAGTGTTTTTGAATCAATATCCCTACAAAAGGGTCAAAAAATTAACAAAATTGTCTTAATCATGAAAATATTAACATTGATTATTAAGAAATTAATGTTTACCCTTACAATATTACTTGTCGATCAACATCTATCACCCTTTTTTATGTAAACTTCTAACGTAAGATTGTTCGTTGATATATATACTATATTTAATATTATTACATTGAGTTTGCCTTGATACGATAATGGGATACAAATTTGAATTCCACTAATAAGCTGTTCATCAACTGCTTTGATGTCAATCATAAAGTAATACCATTATGTCACTAATTCGTTCAAAAAGTTGTATTTGTTGAAGATCCAACTAAATTTTTAATCTGATCTCGGGAAGTTTGGTGTATGGCTAATCAGATTTTGCTTTAATCTCCATAAGCTGGTTAATTCATAACAGATTAAATAAATTAATGTCGTCAAAAGTTTCAGCCGTGACCTAAGATCATCAGAACAACTTCTAGTGGAGTTGTCTCCCATTAATAGGAATTGAAAAAAACGAATTAGCTTTAAAACGTCACAGTTAAAGAGTGTCAAAACAATGTTTGCCAACTTTGAATTGCTATCACACTTTATAATTAGTTAGTTGATTAATCTATTAATTAATTAACGTAAGAGAGCAATTTAAGTTAGTTCAAGTTCTTTTTTTTTATAACAAGTTAGTTCAAGTTCTAATCGCTGGTGATATGGAATTCATCACATGGCAAATGGTTTTTGAAAAACATTCTCTAATTAAAAGTACAAGCAATCAATATATATTAATTAATTTAAAGAGTGTATTATAGCTTGAGCTTTATCATTGACAGTATGCATGCTTCTCGTCTATCTTTAAAATTGACGTGGACTTCTACTAAAGCAAGAACCAATCAGCTATATATATACAGGACATCAACTTTTTTTTGGCTGTTTTATTGAAGGCTTCTAGAAACATATACATATTTTCTTTCTAATATGATGCAAATCACCATATATAGACCAAAAGGTAAATTACACAGACTTTTCCCTTGATTTATTTTTTTTAAAAAATTTACAGTGGATATACTAAGATTACGATACGAATCCTCAATATATTTCCCATAAAAATTTAAGTGGATTTTAAAAATACGATGTGCAATCAAATTTAATTATTAAAGTGAGGCCTCTATAATTGTTTCCCAAAATTAGAGAATGATCTATTCATTTTATTAAAATTCAAAAACGTCTATAGTGTGTGTGTGTGTGTATACTCCATCCCTTATAAATACAAGACATGCACATGCTTTTTAATTCAAATTGAACTATAACGTGGGTCTTATGTTAAATCAGGAGTATCCATAATTTAGGTTGACAACAATTCATCATCAAATACGATCGATTGACTCTGATAAGAGAATATATATGTCTTTCCGAAAAATTTATAGATTTTCAAATCCAATTATATTTTATCATTATAATTCTTTAGAATTTTCGATACTCTTTATAACATAATTAGTCGAATACTCCTTAAATAATTATTTTAAAGGTTAAACTTAAGAAATGATTTTAAATCAAGTACTTAAATATTTTATGCTAGCATATTCTTGGTTTAATTATTGAAACTGCTGCTTTATATATATTCACGAGATCAAAACCCAAACCACATGTACATTCAAAAAGTAGCTAGAGACTGATATAAACATATCCATCGGTTCAAAATTATAACCATATCCACAGAGTTGTAATTGATTTCATATCCAGAAGGGATGAATTGCTTAGTGCCACTTGGTAAAAATATAAAAGTCCTATATGTGTGTGTATGCAAGAGCCTCCAATTCAATTTGCTCTGTCAGCTAGCTAGCCATTGATGATATACATAGTTAAAATGAACAAAAAAAAGCACTTTCACTAAGCCTTAATTTAAGATCTATTTATACAATAAGAAGATTACTCAATAAATACGTAATTAGAAAAACTATTTTTTAAGAGAGAAAAAAAGGTGCGTACGTAAAAAGATATGGTGATAAACAATTCCGACCCAGAAATAAATTTGAAAGCAAACGAAGTTTGAATCGAAGTGTGTTACTTTTACAGTATGAAGATAGGTCGGTCCAATACATTGGCATGTGTGTGTGTGTGTGTGTAAATTGCACTCGTGATGAGATGAACAATATTGTACAGTTTGTGGGCTAAAAGCGATGAAATATTATGACCAATCTTTTTTTCCAAAGATATCCTGCACACATATCAAGTAGGACTATTCTCTTTCTATTCTGAAGTCTAATAAAAGGTAGACAAAGTGAGAATTTACTTCATTAACAAGTGTTAAAGATCGAACTTCAACTACTTATTTAAGGATGAGAATACTCACCACTCACACCAACTTACCAGGTTTTATTATGACCAATCTTGAGTCTTCTTTTGAGTGTGAGAGTAATAATTTGAATTTCTAAATAACCTACGATAGCCATATTTTCACTGTTGCTTCAATCATGCGTGACTATTCATTCATGCATCTTCACACGTTCATGCTATTCGTCTCTGTAAGAAATGATGATGAGCTAAGTTAGCAAGCTAGAATATAAAATACTTTGTCCGCTCAATGCTGCAGCTAGTTTAGTAATATTTTAGTTCTAAATAAATGACCTTTTTAATATATCTTTTATACTTAATACTTAAGAATGTTTTGTTATAAAATAATTATAATCTTGTAACAAATACACATAAGTATTTTAAAATATAATGTTCCACATACTATAATTAAATAATTTATTAGCTTCCTAATATCCCCACATAACTTCATTTTCACTGTTTTAGAAAACTAGAAGGCCCACAGATTTCTCTGAATCTCAAATCCGCCACTATTCTTCCCTTCTCTCTTCCCTCTTCTCACTTCCTCTCTTCACTCTTCCATCTATTCTTCAATTTTTTCCAGGTTATTCTTCAATTTAATTCGATCTTTTACCTTATTTTTAATGTAGATGTATATTTGTTGTTATAATTATATTTTAGTTGTTGATTAGGTTGTGTTACTATTATGTATCTTCTAATTATTGTTTGTTTTTCTAATGTTTTTATTTATTTTAAAATGTTTTTCAAATTACTTAATGTTTAAATTTAATTATGTTGTTTAAAAAATTTCTTAACTTTTTTTCTGTATTTAATGGAATTACAGTTTTCTCACCTCCATTTCCCGCCTTAATTTGACCTCTTTACGTTCAATTATGGCGGGAAAGAGTGGATATATATATATATATATATATATATATATATATATATATATATATATATATATATATATATATATATATATATAATATTGGATTTACCGATGTTTAACTAATTGCTGGAAAGTGTTTTTTATATAAAAATAACATACCGGCATTTACCTAAACGCTGATAAGTGTTTTAAATTTTTAAATTAAACTTATTGGCATTTAGATAAACACCAATATGTTTTTAAATTAAATAATTGTTACTTAGCGGGATTTATCTTAACACCGGTAAGTTATTTTTGAAAAAATATGGCGGTTAATAACCGGGGAAAAGTTGACTCAACTACTCTAACAACGAATATTTCTTAGTGCAGATAAATACTGCAAAAATTCACAACTAAAATTTTTGGAGTTAATGGATTTCTACGACATTTCTATAAACGACGCCGAAAGCGGTGTTCCCACGGATGATTTTCCGGCGTTTGCTAAAAATGTCATAGTGTCTTTCCTGTGGTCACAAACACTGGAAAGTAGCTAAAACAAGATCCGCAAAGCAACATATTTTTGTAGTGGGTTTTATCATTTCTTGTGCATGAGAGTAGATTTTTTTCCCACTCCTTTCTGTTCTGATTTTATTTATTCCTATCTTATTATTCAAACTAGAATTTAAGAGATGTAATGTACTCCCTCTGGTCCTAAATATAAGTCAACTAGGTCTTATATTTAGGTCCAGATGTATATATATTTTGCTCCCAATAGTGGGAACTAAGAGTAAATGGAAGAAACAATTGAAATTGATCTGTTCTTTGAGATAGGGTCACTAGAAAACAACAAATGTAGGCCACAAATACACACACACATAGTAGTGCATTATCACTAAAATCAGCAATATAAGCGGCAAACCCACAAGCCCTAGAGTAGATAGTTGTATTGAATGGAGAAGTCATGTCAGTCCAAAAAAAATGGAAAAGTCATGTACTTATGAAATTTGAGTAGTCTTTTTAATTTGTTGCCATGAAATTTGAGTAGTCAGTTGTTAGTAATTCATATTCAATTGTTTTGTTTGATAACGAAATTATTTTAACAAGGGCTGGAACTTTATTCCACATACAAATGACTCGGTTTCATAATTTGGGTTGGACTCACAAAACTTAGCTTGGGCCTCCTGGTACTATAGCACAAACATTATTCTAATTTAGATAAATGGATATTAAAATATTGGGTTAGTTTTTTCATACTTAAAACACTGGGCTATGATTGTTATGAAATCGGTCCAAACCCAATTTTATTAGTCAAATTGCAAATAAGAAGACTTGTGAAAATGGGTATATGAAGTAAATGGGAATGAAATGAAAATTCTGAGCAAAAAAAAGGAATGAAATGAAAATAAGAAAAGACAAAATTGAAAAACATCACTTAATTGAGATTTATTGACTAGTGACGGACATCTAAGTCCGAAGAGTCATCATTCCTATAATTTTTAGTTTAATTGTGCCAGAATATTTCAATTATCCCTATTCCAAATTGTGGTTTCATATTGTAATAATCATTTTCTAAATCCATCAATTATAACCACAATACCACCCCAAAAATTCTTGATTATTTACTAAATATGATAAGAATTTTTTTTACTTATTAAAAGACTCTACCATAGTAAAAAAAGACTGTTCTAACATTGATTAAAGACTTTTCAATTAATTATGATAGAAAAGACCAATTTTACTAAAAATTAATGTCTATCATAATTAGGAAGAATTTCTATGTAAAATAAATTATTTTCTAAAGATTGACCTAACTATGATAGCAAAAGAGATTTTATATTCAAAAGTCAAATGCTACCTATAATAGTTAGGGATAGATTTCTCCATGAATTTCAAATTCCTATCTGTGTCATTTCTAAATCATTAAAATGCTATATCATAGATTTATAATGACCATGCTATCTTTTAAATTGTTAGCCATGTAAGAAAAAGGCAATCGCTAACATGGTTTCAAAAATTATCCTAATAAAATAGTTTAACCTAACTATTTTAGAGAAACACTAACATAACATAGTTAGAAAAATAATGTCCTTATTGATATAAAAAAGCATCTACCATGTTAAAAAGGCATAATCTAACATATAGTAGTTATAAAGTTTGCCACACAAATCCACAATTTCATTTTACTTACAAAAATCATCAAACACACTAATTCAACCTTTCCCAACATTCCTTGTAGTTAAATGAAAAAATATGAAGTCCGAGAATTGCAATATAGTTGCAATCTCATGTCGTCTCAAAAGTGGGCTAGTGAATTAAATGCTTAAAGTGCAAGCTAAGATGAATTGGGTGAGTGATTATGCATGATATTTGTGTGTTTTCATGCCACTAAACATGAGAAATTAACATTTCATTTTATAATTATAGTGAGAATTAGGTGCATTTGAAGTTGGACTTCATACTTTTGGAGTTAGTTGCATTTCTATCTTGAATTGAATTTATTAGACAATTAATCAATGTTTTTAATTATATTGAACTTCTCTTATCTCACTTTTACCCTAATTTCTCATCGTAGGGGCTAAGGAGGGGCTAAGGACGACGATCGGGAGAAGAAATGCAAATGAATGGAGCAAAACAAGAAAGAAGGAAAAATGTTTTTTGTGTCATTGCCACTACACTAAAAGAAAAAAGGGCACTTGTCGCGCACTGAATGTCGCGCAAAAATGAAATGCGACAAATTTTTTCAAACAAAAAATTAATTGTGGCACTAAAAGTGCTCATTGTCTCGCCTAGAGGTGTGACTGAAGGAATGCCGGATTAGCGGGTCGATGTAGTACCTCGGGACCAATCCTTCAAGATAATTTGGACCTCGGGGTAAGTGGAGCCTACAAATGTAAATGACCATAGAACTAGTGTGAAACTTGTTTGAAACCTAGAAAAATCATTTTAATTAATTTCCCTTTTTTGTATTAAATCTAGAAAATATTTTGTATGATAAAAAAATGGAATAAAAGGAGGATTTTTGATAAATAGATAATAAGATTTTCTTAGTGATTGGTAAATTCAAGAATCATAGCTTATATAAAATATTTGGGGGTAAAGTGGTCAAATCAATAAACTCCCAAGAGGAACCCCTCTAGGCTAGGCTTAGATCAATATAATTAATGCCGGAACCCCTAACATTAATTATTTTAATCTAAGTTGATTAAGCACATGACCAAATTAAATTTACTAAACACAAGGAGCTATTAATCCTACGACCGGGACCCCGAATCGCAACCTAATTAACTTACTAGCTTCAATATATTTTGGGACCCCAATAAATAAATTAAAACTAGTAAGTTTAAGTCCAATGCTACTCAAGTGTTTAATAAATTTATTTTGCCAATTTCTAAACATGAATAAACAACACCATTATCCACTAAATGAGAATCCTTACTTAGCACAAGATTTTAACTAAAAACATGTATTAAAATCATAAACCATAAAATTAACACATGTTCAAGTCAATAAGCCCAATGTTGATAATTCACACAAAAGGAAATTAGCAAGGCAATTTGTTCCTACACATCTCAAAACATAAATATAAATCACACAACCAATTATATAGATCTAATCCCTAAAACCTTAGAAATTTGAACTACATAAAAGGGAGAGGTTATGTAAGACAAATTACCCCCATGTGAAATTTACTAGCTCATCTTTCTATTCCCATCACCAAGAACAAGGGGATTTAGTTACTCATGAGGAAGAGGAGAGGACCAAAAATGGATGGATATGTGAGAGTCATGGAAGAAATGGAGAGATATGAAAAGTTGAGGAAGTGAAAGAAGAGGATGAAAGTTGATTCTTGGCGCCTCCCCTCACTCTGCTCCGTGTTCACAAAACACGCCCCTCTTTTCTTTCTCACTGTATGCGCGGCGCCTTCACTCCTCCAAATCTCCTTTTTTGCAGCTCCAGCCCCAAAACGTGGCTGCCTCCCTTCCTTTCTTTTGTCTTTTTCTTCTTTTCTTGAATTTGGTTGGGCTTTTTTTTTTCTTTTCTCTTCTTTTGCTAACCCCAAATAGCTTGGAGTTTACTTCAATCCAACAAATCTTCAAAAGGCTCACATGTTGCTAACCTAATAAAGAGAAGGAGAACGAACATGTTTACCTTTTCTATTTTTGTTCAATTTTTAATCTATTGTTTATTTATTTGATGATTTGTTCAAGATAAAATTTCTTTGTCTTAACTCTAAAATAGACATAAGTGGGATTAAGATTGCATCTTCAATATTTTAGTAACTTCAATTTAATATAATATAGTCATACAAATCTTATGATTTGTCAGTGACACACAGAATTTTTTGAAAAAAAAAATTAAACTGCATGTTCATGTATGCTTGTTGTGCCTATTAAAAGAAATGTGCGTCGCACACCATGGGGGCCATGACACAGATTAAAAAAATATTATAATTCTATCGCACTTCACTGGTGCAATAGAAATATATATTTTTTGATATATGTGTTTGTTGCACAACTAGACGCGATAGACATGCATCTTTTAATGTATAACTATCACACGACATAGTTCACAATTAAAAATTATATATGTATGTCGGGCCATTAAAAATTATATATGTATGTCGCACTATATGGCCCGACATACATATAATATATTACTAAATATGTCGCACCTGATAGCGCTACAAATGCGCACAAAATTGTATTTTTTTTCACATTTTTTAATATTTTGTCGCACCAGTGGTGCAACAAAAGACAAAAGTGATGCGAAACATAATTGTTTATATAAACATCACTCCTCTTGCATTTCTCCTTCCCCCACTCTATTTTTTCCTACTCTTTCCTCCCCACTTTCTTTTCTCCTCCTTCTCTACTCTCTTCTTCCTCTTCACTTTCATTATTCATATTTCTCATTTAACTAATTATCTTTAATTTCTCTTTTGCAGGTTCATTGTTTATAATCCTCCACAATTTAAGATATACACTTTATGATTCAAATTCTTTTATTTCATTATAATACAAGTTTTTTTCATTATTTTCCCTCTATTCTTCCTAATTCAAAACCCCTCTTTCACTCTTATAAGAATAAAGCTTCCTCGAGAAGTTGGAAATTTTTTTTTAAAAAATAGAAGTGATGTCGAGCCAAGGTGGCGCGACATCTTGTATAATATTATAGAAATGTGTCCTGTGGCGTGACATCTATATTATTTAATATTCACATGACATGCGTTTTGCTATGGTTTCGAAAATGCATTCCAAAACCACGACAAACCCATTTTGTCATGGTTAAAGCCGTGACTACAAACCCTTTTCCTACACGACTAGGGCCTATTTTTCTTGTAGTGCTATGAGGCCACTACAAGAGTCGCAATATTGCAGAATTTTGCAGCGTTAAATTTTACGAGTTTAAAGCCCTAATTTCAATTTGGAAGCTTCTTAAGCTTCCCCAAACACCTATTCTAGCTTTGCCAAGGCTTAGGTCAACTAGGATGATGAAATATCTCTACTTGCTCTTCAAGAGTATCTTCACCAAAATAGGCAAGTTTCACTCTCTTTTGGAAATTATGTCACACCAATATGTTTTCATCGGAAACTCTCCCTCAATTTAGGCAGCTCTTTGGCTTCAAGAAGGGAGATGGAGGCTCAAAGGTCAGATTTGATTGAGAAGGAGATTGAAGTGTCAATTGATAGGGAGTATGACGGTGTTAAATTTGAATTGGTCTAAATGTCCATGTGACACTTAGTAAATGGTGAATTGATTGAAATGGATCAATGCACTTAATGTAAATATGGTCCATATTTTAATTATCAATTTGTTGAACCCACTTCACAACCATCTTTTTTTATCCTTATTATTGACTTTGTTTACGGTATTGATAAGTATCCCAACATAAGCAAAAGACCAAAATTTACATGATTTCATGTGCCATAATTGTTTCACTAGACATAAGCCATGCTTTGAACTCCCCTTTTTACATGGAAATGCGGCTATATATACAGAGAAACCTGGTCCAATTATATTTTTTGGACTCAATAGGCAATTATACAGTAACAGAAACTACAAGTACATGGATTATATATATTACATATCAATAAAAGATTGGACACGGAAGCCTAATCACACAAGAGGATCATACTTTTTCTGATGATATATATAACTATCGTTCCATATATATAATATATCAACCACATTTATTTTATTTTGTTTTCCTATGGATGCACTAAGGGAAAATGCAAAGGGGTTTAATGACGAGATCTAGATACAAAAAAGAATAAAGAACAAAATGACACTACAAAACCCCACACACTCAAACAACAAATACGTGGTACTCCTACATTTGAACATTTCTTATTAATTGAATAATTCCCAAGTGAATCTGGGATGAAGCTTATTATTATTATTATTATTATTGCTAGCTGACATGGAATTTGATGCTGATGTGGTGGAGGCTAATGGCGACGGGGCAGAATCAAAGGTCTCCCATTTGGTGGTGACTACTACTCCAGAGTTTGAGTGCCTCTTTGGTTGCTCTTCTACAATTGGGGCAAGTCTTTGCTTTTGTTGGCTATTATTATTATTATTATTATACTTGTGACCTTTAACGTTTTGTGGCATTGAGTTCTTGACTTTCAGCATATCCAGTGTTTCCACATATTTTTGAACTCTCCTAACCTGCACATCAATTTTTATCACCATCCACTTAAGTAGAATGTGGGCTCATATTTTCCAATAAATCATAATGTTTATGACTTATAGATGGTGCAAATTTTTCATCAAGTTTGGAATTTTCTTTCCATTAAATCAGCGCAACTCTGTCCAAATAATTTTAACTCAGTTGAAACTGGGTTTATAAACTATAACTCTCTTCAATTCATTTCACATAAGCTTAACTTTTAAAATTTTAGTATATATAAGGGTTATGGTGTCAATTTACCGGAGAAGTTTTTCCCCTTGGGATATTTTGTCCTGTCAGTTTTTTATTTGGTTAAAAATAATTGCCCCAAAAGCTTTAAAACATAGGAATTTTGCCCTGCTATATCATTAAAATATCAACGTTGATCGTTATAAAATTGACATTGACTGTTAATCTATTGATAGTCAATGACAAAATTTCTATATTATAAAACTGTTTTGGCAATTTTGAACCTCAAAAAATTTCCAAAACAAATTAGCTCTAGCTAGAGCAAAAATTTCCGGTATAAATTCATACCTTAACCCTATTATATATAATCCTAAAATATAGGGACTATGAGTTGTACGAAATCAAACTTCAAGGATAGTGTTACAATAAAATCAAATCTAAAAGACTAAATTGCACCAAATTAAATGTCTGCCACCACATTTGTTACAAAATTGTTGGGACAAAGAATTATTTTTTCCTAAATTTTATATTATATTTTCAGAACAAAAAAGGTACTTATTGAAAGTTTGTGCAGTTTGTAAGTTTTAATTTCATTTGTCTAGGGACGATTCTTATTGGTCTTTATTAATCTGATTTGTTGCCATCGCCTTATAATGTCTTCCAACTCGTGTTTCATATAATGACAACATTTAACTTAGTGCTATAAATGATCGATGTAACACGTTTGCCAAATAAATAAATAAATAAATGATGTAAGTCATGTAACACAATGAACCGCATGTCGAGAAATGCGGAAGAAACTTTTCCAACTGTATTAAATTGACCTTTCAGTATTTTTTTTATTTTGCCAGCTAAAATCTCACTAATTGCACTACATTTATACGTTATCTGTTCTAAGAATTACTACTTTTTTTATCAAAAAAAGAATTACTATCAATCTAATCATAATTACACTATATATGATCTAATAAAACTTAACAATTAAACTAATAACAACCTTTTTACATATATTTACAAAAATTATAAACATAACCATTTCCAATCTTTAAGTAATTTTAATTGTTTTAATTAGTGTAAATTGTAAATCCACATCTCACTTAACCAGCTGTTCAAAACATAACGTGTATTCTAAAAGTTGATTGTGAGAAATAAATGGCCGGGTAAATCTGAAATTTTTAAATACGGAGTATAAAATAATTTTAATGAGTAAACAGCTTTAATTAAGTTCTAGATAAAATTGTTGAAAGTGATTTATATTTTCCATCCAATAGAAAATATTATTAGCTAGCACATTAGCTAGTAAAAGGCCTACAGGGTATGATGAACACTCCTAATCAATTAAAACAAAAGGTGAAGAATCAGCAAAACCAAACTATGACTCAAAATTTTGCTGACTTTCTAGCAGAATCCACTAGGCAGTGTACAGTTCAGTAATTCAGGAAAGAAAAAAAATTACCTGCATTTTCCTCTGCAATTTGACATCTCCATCAGCCATGATAGCATCCAATTTTAGCAATTCATTCATGAGCTGCTCGATCAAACTAATGACATCCGATTCTGCAACTTTCTTTCCTTTACTAATAATCGATTCAAGAGCACCCACCTTATCAATCCCAAATCCAACCAATCACTGATCAGATTCTACTCCAAAAACACTGAAACAAAACAAAAAATGATACTTCGAGTTGAATAAAAAAAAATCAAATATATACCTGGCCTGCAAGTCTATCTACTTCCAAACTAATCTGTGAGATGCATTTTGCAGCTTTCTCCATATTGGCATTTTTCCTCATCTCTAAATATCTCTTCTCTTGGCTAATTGGATCTTCCTCTAAAACTATCTTCGACTTGTCCTTCACTCCTATTATATCCAAGAAAGTTTTTGAATCTCTCTCTTTGTTTTTGTAGAACAGTTTCTGGTCTTGGTGGTGTAACCCAGTAGGCCCGGATAGCATTTTCTTCAATTCCCCTGTAAATATTTTTAGAAAAGTTAACCATTAACTACCATTGAACTACTTCAAAATTACAAAAAACACATTGATTTCATAATTGCAGATAAAGATTTTAACATCTTCCTCTGTTATTCAATATAAAATCCAATTAACTTATCTCTTTGTAAATTAATGAAGTTAAATAAGTTATTTAATCATAACATATTCTGAATATTATAAAATTACAAGTTAGAATAAATTAATATAAAAAAAATTAAAACAATGAGTTTAACTTACTTAGATTTATCATAATATTTAAAAAAACTAATTCCTATAGCTAGGAAATGAGATAGTAGTTGAGCAAAGCGTTAACCAGTTGAATAAGACATCAACAGCTACAAATAACCAATTTGTAATTTTAAAATTTCGAAGTTTTTTTTGTCATTTGCCCTCCTTAGCTATTGAACCCCACGTAATAAATGAATAAATGAATGATTGTTTAAAATAGTAACATGAAACTAATAGGAACATAAAGTAAAAGAAGGCAAGAGAGTGTTACCAAATGTAGCTTGTGAACTAATATTGACTTGGTGGTAGGTTGACCCATATTTAACCCTCACTCTTATTGTCGGTGCCACCACCGAGTTCCGATCCGACTCACCAACTCGCTTCTGAACTAACATCCCTCCCGGCCTCATCTCCCATTCCTCCGCCGCCGGCCGCTCGCCGGAGATTCCATTCATCTTCATCATCTTTGAAATGAACAAAAGTTTCTAGCTACTATATTAGATCTCTTATAGCTTCGATCTGAGTTAGAATTTAAAGCCAATCAACATGTGAAGTGAAGCATAGTATGAAGCATATTCTAAGAGAGGAGTTAAACGGTGACGTATTAGAGAAGAGAAATATGGGCTTGGTATGAATTTATGCTAACCTTGGAGTTGAAGAATTGGCTAGGCAGATTTTGTTTTCTAGATTTTCTTTTGGGTTGAGAGAGAAAAGTGACAAAACAAGGGAATGAGAAAGTAAAAAGAAACAGATCTTCTTCTTCTTCTTCTTACGCTAAAAGATGTGTTGTGGCCAAATGTGTGAGTGACAATTCTATTATATTCCCGAGAAAATGAAACTGCACCGAATTAAAGGGGGAATCTGATTACCTGAGGGCTGATTATTCTGAAGAGAGTGCAGATGAATGAATCTATGTGAAGTCAAAATCATGAGAGAGAGAGAGAGAGAGAGTTATGTTTCTCTCTCTTCTGTTCTGGAGGGCTCGGGGAAGAACAGAGAGGAGAAGAGAAGCAAATGAGAATGAATTGAGAAAATAAACGAGTGGCCAGCTAAGTGTGTTGGCAGGCTGTGTATGTGTCTGTGTGACCTTGATATGTGCAATGTACTACCATTGATTAGTTTGCATTATTATATAATTATTATTATTATGTGTAATTATATAGTCACTCAATAATAATATTATTTTCATATGTTGGACATAAATACTAATATTCTTCTCTATCATTTGGCCAAAAAAAAATATTCTTCTCTATCTATGCACAGTATGGTTATACAGGGATGTGCTCTGAAAATTGGGTTTCAAAAACATTTAGTTCGGTTGTGGGGTTATTTCTCACCTCAACTTATTGAGGGATGTGTACGGAAGACATAGTTTCAAAGTCATCATCTCTATTTCTTTTCTAGTGATCTCTGTTGTATTTTCACTAGGGGTTTGGGTTTTTATCTCTTGTTGTAATGTGTTTTTACAACTCGATTTTTTGGGAGGTTTTCGGTAATTCCTTTGTTTATTATTGTACTTACTCAAACTGAACATGTGTAGATCTAGTGAATCGATATTAAGTGATACTTTGTTGCCAAAAATGTCAATTTTATTATGACAACAATTTATCAATATGAATACAAATTTGATCTTTATTATCAAAATTAGCTCTAAATAGTAATTTAACCAAAGAAGTTTATTCAAAATTGTGGTTCACATTACACTTCAAGCATGCGCACCACGTAAGGTTAAGAGTATAGATGGTTTTCAACCTTTTTTATGAGTATGTTTTCCATGATTTCATAACTATATATGTTTTCCTTCTTATCGGAGGCACTCGCTTATTACATCAACTAATAATTTATTGATATGGTCTAATAATACATATTGATTCAATTAATTATCATCAAATTAGTTAAATAACGATGATGAAGTAATAATTAATTTCGTCTTTGGTCGAATGAAATCGTACTATATTGGGTGAAAGCTGCCAAGTGCAAGAGAAAAGAAAAACGAGAAATTTCAAATGTGGCGTGTATGCAGAAAAGGGGAAAAAGAAACAAATTGTTAGGAAGCTTTTGGGGGATGAAGATACTCTCAGAAATCAGAATCCTTACCCTCAGCGTCCCTCAGAATCCCCATGTTGGGGTATTATTTTGCCCACTGAGATTCATTTAAGAGCTCATAATTTGTCACTTGTACTATTAAAAATAGAAAAAATGTATTATAATATAAAATAAATGAAAAAATTCAATTTTTTTTATTTTTGAAAACTTTTTAGCATAAAAATTTCAACTATCTAGACCTACTTCATATCAATAGAAGGATCTATAAGAGATACAGACTTGTCCAGTTAACTGTAAAATAATTTTACAGTTAACTATTAACTGTAAAATTATTTTACAGTTAACTGGACAAGTCTGTATCTCTTATAGATCCTTCTATTGATATGAAGTAGGTCTAGATAGTTGAAATTTTTATGCTATAAATTATTTTATATTATAATACATTTTTATTTTATTTTTAATGGTACAAGTGGCAAATTATGAGCTCTTAAATGAATCTCAACAGACAAAATAATACCCCAACATAGGGGATTCTGAGGGACGCTGAGGGTAAGGATTCCGAGAGAATCCGAACCCGCTTTTGGGTGGGTTGTGGCGTAGGTTAAAATCGTGAGTCCTGCATTTACATGTAAGCACGTGCCTAGCTAGGGGTAGCTTGGGTAGAGGAAGAAGTTGATGTGGGTAATATTGGGAATACAGCACGGGTCACATGCGTGCACTCCTGGCGATGATAAAGTTG
Organism: Mimosa pudica; assembly: GCA_029929735.1. Classification (NCBI taxonomy): domain Eukaryota; kingdom Viridiplantae; phylum Streptophyta; class Magnoliopsida; order Fabales; family Fabaceae; genus Mimosa; species Mimosa pudica. The sequence continues at coordinate 9,443,180 of JAKELP010000023.1, read as the reverse complement.
CACGGGGTGAATCACTATGACAAATTAATGAAGTGACTTGTTAAGTTTTTTTTAATTTCTTCAGATCAATGAAGTTATATAATTAAAGACTGAGGAAGCATGTATTATAAATTCTTAATCACTATATGAGGAGTTTTTTTTTTTCAGAAGATATTTTAATATCCTTTATATTCACATGTAAACACTAACTTGTTTTGTAGAAAAAATGTCAAAGAATTAGAAAGTATAGAAAGTATAGGTTTTTGTGTAATTTACATATATCTCGGGGCCCACAAGTTTTCTCTCTCCATCTCACACTTTTTCTGGGCCCCACACACTTTATTTTTCATCATTACTTAATTTACCCATACTTTCCATTTTTACCCCTTTCACTTTCCATTTATTCACTTTCCTTCCTACAACCAAACGGACCCTAAAGTATTGCTTTCGGGAATGGTGACTTTCTTCTACTTACACATATACTCCTTTAATTACTATTTATAAGGTTACTTTTAAATTTCAATTTACTAATAAATATAAGTCAGTTTCTAATTTTTTCCAACTTTTCCCCCAAGTTGACCCTAATGACATTTATCTATAATAAACAAGTAGGAGAATGAGAGTAGAGATAAAAAATATGGTTAGGTAAATTGGTCCTATAATGTGCTAATAACTACGTAACTTATAACCTTAATCTAATGAAATTAGGGAAAATAACTTTATATTTAGTAATAAAGGGAGTATAATCTATTGCTTTGATTTTGTATGGCGTAGGTACAAACGACTCAGCATGCTACCCATATAAAATGCTTAATTTATTTTTCAAGAAAAACATAAACAAAGGAATTACAAAATGGAATGTATAAAAGATTACAATTAATGGTTTTCATTGACTTAGAAAAGCATATAATCATGTTTTAAAAGTTATACTTTTGAAAGACCTTAGAAAAGAAATGAGTGTTGCCTATATTAGTTATATAGTTATCATTAATTATTCTCATCAATATTTGTTTTATTGTTTTATTATTTTTTAAATTATTATTTCATGTCTAATCTTTTCTTTTTTATCAAAACGTAAACTTTTTTGGATTAATCTCTTTTGTGGAGAGGTGTACATGTTTGTCCTTCCTCAATATTTACTCTAATGATATATGATTCTATTTAGTGCCATATTCTAACGTTTTAGACGTAAAATTAAGGCGCTCAATAAAAGCTTTTTTTAATCAATTCTTTGTACATAGCGGCGATTTATAACTGCCGCCAAATATAGATGTTATAATAATAATACTACCTCCGGTTCTAAATATAGGACCTAATTGACTTTTTTTTGGAGAGATTAAGGTTGCAAAATAGGTTATTAAATGATGACATATTTGATATATTTTTAGATTATTCATTAGTTTATAGGTAAAATAAACTAGTTTAAGGGAAACAATTAGGTAAATCAAGTTATAATTAACTTATTTTGCTTTTTTAAGGATTTTCTAGAAAAAGTCAATTAAGTCTTATATTTAGGACTGGAGGGAGTATTATTTTTTTGACATTTAGGAAACATCGCTATACTTACTAAAAAACATAAACTTTGCAACAATTATAAAGCACTCAGAAGTAGTAGCGTTTTCATTCCTAGGAAAACTTTAATATGTATAGTGGCATTTGACAAACGCCGGAAAGATTCAAATTTGAAATTTCTCTCTATTGTTTTGAGCAATGTTTGGCTGCGCTTAAATACGCGGGTAACATGTGCCCCAAAAATGTTCAGCGATTTGTTGAAAACTACAAGGTTTGTATAAACACCACAAAATCGTTTTTCAATAAGGGTATTTTCTAGCATTTATTAAAAACACTATAGTGTCTTTCTGGCATATAAATGCTGGTAAGTGACGGAAATAAACGCCGCTTTACAGCGAGTTTTTGATAATGGGTTATGACATTAATTAGATCAGCAATGTTATTATATGGTAGTGAATGTTGGACTTTGAGAGACAACACGAACATAATGTGGGGGTGATAGAGATGAAAACGTTGAAATGAATTTGTGGTCATACAATAAAATATATGTTCGAAAATGATCATATTTAAAAAAGAGTTGAGGTATCATTGATTGTGGAGAAAATGGTGGAAAGTTTCCTGACATGGTTTGAGAATGTTTAACGAAGACAATTAGATGCTCCAATAAAAAGAATTGATCAAATAGTGTGGAGTTCTTGCAAAAGAGGGAGAGGGAAACCAAAAAGAACTCATAACGAACTTATCCAATGAGATTTTTTTGTCAATAATATATTTCAAAGTATGACTATTGATAAAACAGAATGACATCGTGTGATCTATTTAGTCGAGCGCACCTAATTAAGATAAGACTTTGTTATTGTTTGTTTGTGATAAACTCCATAATATCACACAAGTAACCTCACATTTCCTTTTTATTGTACATGCTTTTTGATAATACATACATGACATATACACACAATGAAAATAGAAATGGATATAACAAGAAAATGAGATACTTATGTGAAATTTAGAGTTGATTTGTTATTTTTGACGTGTGAAAACCCATCAACCCTCTTTCTATCTTGTGTAGGAAGAGACACTCAAGTGTAGAAGGAAGAAAGAACCAAAAGGATGAATAAAGGGAGAAAGAGAAGCAAGAAAAAATAGAAAAAAGACTCTGATTAGCATTTGAGGTGGGCATGCCTCACTCCTCATGCCTCTAGAATGGCGCCCTTGTTGCTCTTGCAATAGGCAATCTTGTAGTTATGCGTTTCGATTGCTTTTCACATTGTATAAAAGTTTAAACTTAGGGCACTCAAAGGGGACTTCCAAGCACAAAAAACAAACTTCTAAGGCACTTTTGGGAGTTTTCAAAAACTTGAAGAACTTTGGGAAAATTTGGAAATCAACTGGGAAGCTTGAAGAGATTTATTTGGGCATTCTCCATTTGTGGTTGTAAAATTTTCTTCCCTCTTCTTCATTACCTCTTTTCAATAAACTCTTCTTTAGTTTTGGTTTTTAATTTTACTTATCATTATGTGTAACTTATCCCTAATCCATGCTATGAACCTATTTATAGATTGAACCATTTTCTCTCTCTTTTTTAAGTTGTTAATAATGAAGTACATGTATTTTATCTTGCTCTCTATCTTCTTAAAGTGCTTGATTAACACTTGTCTTTTAAATGAAGGATGACTTGAGAAAATATTTTTTGTTTTAGAACTTGGATAAAAGCATGTTAAATTTGAAGTTTATTGTTTTAATTTTTAAATGAATGATTTGTTAATAACATAGAGATATAGTATTAACCTAACATAGTCATAAATAGGGTGATTGAAGAAAAGAACTTGCATTTATTGTGACAAGAGCTTGTGCAATAATTGCTAGCATAAATTTGATTTTGACTTGAGTAATCTGCTTTAAATGCTTTGGAACCCTAGACTTAATTACATATGTTCTCATTTAGTTTCTTAAAAGGAGAGAGAATAATTGGTTTATGAGGTAAATATGAAATTAGTAACCCTAAACCCTTATAATGATTGACAAAGCATGTTTGAAAACTCCATCCCTTTTATATATTCACCTTTGAAATCTATTTTTCATTTGAGAACAACCTCTTTAATCCTTGCGGAACAATAATAACCCTTCTTATACTACTTTTTTACTTTTTTACGACCGTCGCTTACCGTAAAACGCCAAATGCGCTTTGAGTCGATTTGTAATGGATTTATGAATATGAGAATTATATGAGAAAATAATGAGAGAAAACGGACAGAAAATTTGATACTTATCCACTATCAATTTTCCAATGTTAGTTTTAGAGTCTGAGAAAGACATGTGAACTCCTTCCCGGATAAGATTGGCATAAAGTAATTAATCTAATGAGTGAAATAAATCTAATTTGGAATGGTTAGTTCATTAAACCGGTAACATAAATCTAATTTAAAGTAGAATTCATACATAATTAAATCTCCCAGGCCAGCTGTCCCACCCTTTGAGGTGCCTACATATCAGCGGGGGATTAATCTCTCACTTGTCGAGTGAGGGGATACCTTGATTATGAATAAAAAAAGAATTCATACATAATGGTCTTTTTGTACTTCGATGCAATCTCATTTTTAGAAGTCGATGTCCATTGTTTAGGTGCATGCGTCGTTATCATAAATGAGGGTTATAATTCCAGGCTCATCCCACATCTGCTCATCTCCCTTCTCATCCACAAAACTACACCGTTTTTATTAATGGAGCATGTGACTAAGTGTAAAAAAAGGTCCCCACCCACGTGCCTGTTTCTTTTTTCTCTTCTCCTTCCCAAGCTCAAATGCTTCCAAGCCTTCAATGTTCACATCTTACCTCCGTCTCCTCCCCTCCGACCACCCTCATCTCCGCCCTCCTTCTTCCCCTCCACCACCATACACATCAGCTCTACGAGCACGGCCACTCCAACCTCCACGCGTCATCCTCACTTCTGTGAAGACGTCGGCTTTTCACGTGTTATGGAGTCCGTCGTGGACGTCGGCGGCTAACATATTATGGAATATAGAGTCCGTCGTGGAGACGTCGGCGGTTCACGTGTTATGGAGTCCATCGTGGAGACGTCGGAGGCTCCCGTGAGGAGACGTCGGCGGGAGTGAGGATGACGGTGTGGAGGTTGGAGGAGAGGTGAGGGCAGCGGAGGAGGTGTTTTGGGCGGAGGTTGGGTGGTTGTGGAGAGAGAGACAGTGAGGGAGAAGGTGGAAGAGTGGAGAGAGAGCAGGGTCCCACCATGTGTTTGTGTGTGTTTTAATCAAAACTCAGTGTTTTGAGAGATGAGAAGTGGATGAGAAAGAATAAGGATGAGCAGGGAATCAAAACCCCATAAATGACGACTCTATGATAGGATCCTGGGTTTTGTCGATTATACGCCTCTTCCCATAGTATTTAGATTTTGAGCCTGAATTTGGTTGTTCTCCTTTTATTTTGAGTTCAGTTACTTGTGTTTCAAATTTAGTTGTCTCTTAATTTTAAGATATTATTTTCCTTAAAATATGCATTTAAGAAAATACTAAGCTTGTTTCGGATGCATTACACAACCACAATTTAACATTTTCTTCTCAATATTTATTTTGGTAAATGATTTGAACTTGGCCAAATGAGCATTGGAGTCAAATGAAAAATAAATTAAAGATTATACTACAGGGTACAACCTTGGGTTGTTCTCCCTCTCTATAAATCTTTCATTGGTTCCAAAGTAATCTAAATGACATGAAATGTAATATAAACAAGAGGATATAATTGGTTTTCATCATTTAAAAGAGGATAATGTAAGAATTAGAAAAAAAATTCTAAACTTCTTATTTTTGGTATTTTCTTTTAATTTAAAAATGGAAAGGAAGAAGGATTTACGAAATATTGGAGATGCTTTTAGGGAATGACTTACAATGGCTATCCTAATACTCATCAATGAAGATGTTTAGGGAGTTAAATGAATTATTTCGTTAATTTATCAAACCTCATAAATTCGTGAGTCAAATGTCTAATTAATAATGACATCCCAAATAATTAGACATTCTGAAACCCTTTGATGGTTGTACCAGTTAATGTATGTACTTATTAATTATATAAAGTTCTTTGTCCCACAACAACGCCACCCCGGAATTGCTACTTGATTTCTTTTAGAGTCCTAATTCATTAGTAGTCATCTAAATAATAAATGAGGGTTAAAGAGATGATGGTAAATACTTTTATAACATTAATAACTTCGTTTGTAACCAATTGATTATAAGAAAAATCCTACAACCAGAATCCCGAATTGCAACAAGATTAATTTACTAGGTCCAATTCAGGAATCCCAATTGATAGCATGAAAGTTGAAACTTATTGTTACTCAAGCAAGTAATAGTTTGGTGCTTAGTGGCTTGAGTTTCAAGTTTCTTAAAATAGTAGACCTCATCAATAGTTTTACAACAAAAGATTGGGCTAATTAATTAAAGGAAAATTTGCCTCGAATGTCAGAATTTCCATGTCTTTGAAGTTTTTTTTAGTTGAACATTATCCCCAATTCTCATTTACCATTAAAATATCAACAATTGATATATTTTTTTATATCCAACATTGATATATAAATGATGATATAAAGAGCAGAATTACCTTGTTTAGGGCAATGTTGAATCCAAAACAACTTCCAAAGCAAAATAGATTTTAGAAAGGAAAAAAAATACTTTTTGAACGAATTTACACCTTAAACGAAACCTAGAATTTTGAATGGAAAGCTTTTCACCAAATTAATGTAAAACAACAATTGAAAAAAGTAGCTATAGTATTAGATTTAAGGTGCAAATCTAACACTATTAGCAAAAGTAGTGGACCAAACATAACAATTTTAAGTCCCAGATCTAATACTCATTGTTTGCAAAGTGGTGCATATATAACAATTTCATCAATTTTGATGGATTGACTGTTAATTTTAATCTAATTAGGCCACATCACTTGTCACATCACATAATTAGAACACCTCACATCATCACCATCTTAACCATATCATTGCCATATTTTCCACTTATGATTTATATTTACAAAATTTAGAAAAAAAGAATATTTTCATATTTACTTACAAAGTTCTGATTATGTTTGGGTATAATACAAACTTCTGATTGCGAAACGCAGATTGACTCGTAACAAAGCAGCCGATGAAGTGAAAATGGCATGACTACATAATGACATTACACAAAATAATTAGTGACTCCCTTTTATTTTGATTAATTTATAAATGTATATATGATAAAATTTTCTATATAAATGATGAACATCAGGTAGGTCCCATTGACGTGAAATTTCCCAAATTCACAACTCTCCCTGTTTGAAAGTCTCACGCACATTAGGTAACCGCCAAACCGAGGCACCGACAGTTTGGCACGCTCGAACAATGTGGCGTGTTAGAGATTAATTACTTAGGGTTATATTCCTGTAACAGTGAACATATGCCATTGAGAGGTGGGAATATTTGTACCGAATAAAATTAGTGCATGAGAGGTTAGAGATGTAATTAGTTTTAAAATTTTTACAAGTGAAAAATATACAACGGCAAATTTTTACATAAAAAATGACAATATGACGTTAGTTGCTAACTTTTTTTGGTCAGAAGTTGCTAACTTATATGTTTTTTCGTGATTATATTTATTCTTTTCTTACCCCCTTTTTGGGTTCAAATTACTATGTCTATTGTTTAAAATAATTATGCAAATTTTTGTTTGTGAGCAATCTTGCATTACAAATATGCTACTATTTAAAGCTACTTAAGAATTTTAAATCCTTGAATACTAGTGTATGTGTGACTACATATGACACGATTAAACGATTTTTTGAATGTGCTACGCTTAGCTTCAGCCATATGCAAATAATATATCTTTCACACAACACAGTTGTAGAATAGTTACACTTAGTGGAGATATGTTATATCTAGTGCAAACAAATTTTATTGAAAAACGTTATAATTTTTCAGTACTGAATACTTTCCACTCTGTTACTGTCGTATTATTATAATAATGATTGACATTCTTCCAAAAAATGGTCCCAAATGCATAGAAAATAGTTATGCTTAAGAAAAATGCCTTGATCGAGTAGGTGCAAGATTATATTTAAAATCATCAAATTTTAAAAAATTATATTTCAAGAATTATTATCAACACTAACAGTCAATATTTAATCATACCATCCTAAAGGTAACATTATCACTAATATCAATAGGTTTTTTATTTGTGCACTAATATCACTATTATCTAGGATTAGTTCGATTTGCAAGAAAATATACTCCATTCCACGATGGGTAACATTGTTACCACAAACTAATTACCTCAGTTCTATACACCAAACTCGAAAACTAGATTACTGGTATTGTTAAGGTACAGTTTACATATGAAACACTAGCTATAGAACTAGGTTTAGCCAAGAGGTTTGTAGGTCAGTGGTAACCAGGGTGTTTTAATCTCCCTTAAAACCTCAAGTCATTAATGCTTAACCTTTAATTCTAGAAGAAGTAGTTGTACACACCCTCATTTTGTGATAATTATGAAGATGGACTATAATATTAATAAAATTGAAAAGAAACAAGTGAAAAGGAATCAGTGTGTGTGTGTGAGTTTTCACTACTATCAAATGCTTAAAAATTAAATAAAATAAGTTAGAGTAGTCAATTACTCCCTCCGTTACTAGATCACTTTCAAATTTTAATTTGTTCCTAAATATAAGCAACTTTATAATTTTTTTCGACTTTTTCCCAAATAAATCTTAATAATACTTATCTATAATAAACAAGTAAGAGTGGGAGAGTGGGGATAAAGATATATATTAAGGATAAATTGATAATATTATGTGTTAATAACTACCTTAATCTAATCAAATTAGGAAAGTGATCTTATATATAGGAACTGAGGTAGTATAACCGAACCAATTGTTATATACATTTTCTTGATATTTGTTGTCCATATTTGATGAAAAATTTTGATCAAGAGAAAATTGGTCCAAGACAGAAACACAAATTCAAGAAGCAGGCAATAACTATTATCATTTTCAGGAAAACAAAAACTGAAAGAAAATGAAATGTTTTGATTCAGTAGAGCAATTCCTTTCTTTATAGAGGAGATTCATTATTCTTAAGATGAAAAATCTGCACACGTGCCGCACGCCGTATCTTCAAGTCTGTCGAATTATATGCACCTTTCATTATATGAACAAATCATACGTCTTGTTCAATAAATTTGTTTTCTACCTGAACTCTTGTTCAATAATCTTAGACTTACATAAACTACAATTTTGATCGCAATTCACATATATAATTGCTAAGTCATATACCAAAGCACATATTTAATCTTGTAACATATATGCAATGTTTAGTTTGATCCGATTTTTTAGAGTATTTTTTTAATCTCAATCTAAACCTAACATCATTAGTCTTAATTATGTTGCTGTTTTTGCCAATTATAATTATTTTAAATACCAAAATTAATAAATAATTGAGAATATTTTATCAACTATAAAATTTAAATTTTGATATTTTTGTTAAACATCACCTAGACTAATGAAGATTCAAAGGATAGAAATGTTTTTCACATAGGCAGAATAAATGTAGATAGTGATATGTGAAATGCATTCACAATAATCAAGTGTGCGTTCACAATTTGTCATTCAACCAAAATGATCCAATGCTATGTAGTCTGTGATATGCATTCGCAATAAGTAATAATTGTGACACTCTAACTCGCAATTTTTCATTCAACCAAAATGATCCAATGCTATAGTAATCTATAATATGTCTTCACAACAGTTAAATGTGTATAGTGGGTTGTCCCAATTATGGGTCATCACTCGCATAAATCAGATTAGTTAATTGCTCAAAAATCCATTAAAAACTAATATTGTTGGCAAAAATAAAAGGAAATCGAAGTAAAGAATATACTGAAACATTTATCTCAAGTTTAAAAGCAAATTTTGTACTTAAATCTCCGGAGCGTTACAATATAATGAATGAAAAAGTAAGCAAGACAGCCTATCTGAAAAGGACTGAGGAGGAGACACCAAGAATTGAAAGGCCAATATGTAATATGAAATGCCAACAAGGATCCCTAACAAGTCAACCATTCATGAATTTGATATTTCCTTCCAATTTGCAAAATTGGACCCCTTTGATTTTGAAATCCTCTTTCTCCTAACCAAATCCCTTTTTCTTCAACAAAAAAAGTTACAATTTTAATTACAATTATTTAATACATACTGCTATGATCAAGTTTAAGTATTGTAGACCAATAAAAAAAATGTAAACTCCTTCACTCGCTAACAATTCCCTCTTTTCTATTTAATTTTCTACTCGTAATTTAAAATATATAACTATCATTAGATTAAAGACATAAAATTTGAAAACTATGATTTAATGGTAAAATAAATACTAAAAATTGCATAAAATTATTATAATAGCCTTTGTGTAGAAACCTAAAACCCAACAAAGAAGAAGAAGAACCTGTTTCCCCCCATATCAATCACAATTTACAAAAACATACTTTTCTATATTTATCTCCTTCCTCCGGACTTCCTCATCCTCAATTCATTCGAATCAAAATATACATTTATTTCTATCACTTTTGAATTGAGGAAGAGCATACGAGTATTACTCATTGATTCTTCGTAAAATTGATTTTTTTCCCTCACTTTTCCAATATTAAATGAGATTTTGAAGAAGAGGGAGAAATACGAGAATTAACATTTGAACAAAAGTCACTCATAGAGACCAAATTAACAAGGTGTTGAATGCTGATAAAAAAAACAAGGTGTTGATTAATATCCTTATATTGTGATCAAAGATTTTTCATAAAAAACAATTACTCATATTTTGAATTGTAGGAAGTTGTGAGGAAACAACCCCCCCCCCCCCCCCAAAAAAAATACTGACAAAAAAATCTGATTTTCCGAACCTATAAACCGCAAGCTATTTTGGCTTATCTACTTACATTATGTTAAAAACAAAAATAAAAAGTGTCTATTACTTATCATCTTAAATAGTTAAAATTAACCTTTGATTGCTGATATTTATTCACTCATTCCATTTTTGGGGGCAGTAAATGTATTCATGCATTACATTTGGATGATGGTAAATTAAAGTATTAAACTGCTCTGATTTGAGTGGCTTCTCTACATTTCGTGGACAAACATCCACAGTATTTCATCAATCATTTGATAAAATTTAATAGTTTGAATTCATTAAGTTTCTAAAAGAACAAATTAATCTACCCCATTTATAAAATAATGTGAATGATTCAGACAAGTAGTGGAAGCACAATAGAGAAAACTCAGTGAAAGGAAGTCCACAACCTCACATGTGATCTCAACTAGTTCGAAAACTGTTTTTTTTTTTTATATAAAGAAAAACAGATGAGAACAGGAGACAAGGAGACAGACGATCCATCAAGGTCGTAAGCACTTCAGCATGCTTGACATTTGAGTGTATTTTGTTTTATTGCCAAAATAAATTGTACTTCATTTTATTTTTTTGATGTCATTACTATATTTTTGATCCTCAAATTTTCTCTCAGTTTAATTTTGATGCTTCCAATATAGGCTTTCATTCTTAAAGTCGTATTTCATTTAAAATATTAGTCGAAATAAATTAATCAAAAAAACCTGGGCCATTTTGCCCCTTGAGAGATACTCCATACTCCATACTCTTATGGTTTGAAACTTGAGTGACAAAATAACAAAATAATGGCAAATTTGCAGGACCAAAGATTGTATTAGCATTAAATTGGGTTAATATAACTTTTGGTACTTCAAGTTTAACCCAATTTTGGTTTTAGTCCCTCAAGTTTAAAATTCATGTTTTTAGTCCCTGAAGTTTGCAATGTTAGTAACATTAGTCCCCCAAGTTTGAAAAGGACTTAACACCGTTAAATTTGTCTTACATGTCACTAACTCTGTTAGTTTTGCCAACGTGGCTTAATGACAAGAGAATATGTGCTGGAAATAATAAGCTGAGGTGGATAAGTTATTGAAAAAAAAAAAAAAAAGTCATCTCCTCTTTCATCTGTACCACGCACCTTCCTCTCCTTCTCTCAATCGAACCCCACCTTGGTCTCCTTCTCTTCAAATTTGAGGTGCACTATTCGAACTCCTCCTCACCTTCATCTCCGTCCTCAAACCTTTGAGACCCTTGCCATTTCTCCCTTTCTCCCCCAAAATAGGACTTGCCTTCACTTCCAGTGATTTCTTCTTGTTTTTCCCCCTATTGTTCAGGAAATATTTTTGAGTTGGACCCACAGAAGAGATCATTTTCAGAGAATTCATTCAAGGACGACTGGGGTTTCATTTGATTCTGTGCTATTTTTCATAAGATTTTGGAAGGTGAAGTTTTTGTCTTACTAATATTTGATTCTAGAAATATTAGGTGACGTGCGAATACTTGATTCCCTTTTTGGAAGGTGAAGTTTTTCGATTATTTGATTCCCTTTTTGGAAGGTGAGGAGTTCGAATACTGTACCCCAGATTTGAAGAGAAGGTGGGTGATACAGATAACAGAGGAGATGGCTTTTTTTTATTTTTTTTAATAACTTATCCACCTCAGCTTATTATTTCCAGCACATATTCTCTTGTCATTAAGCCATATAGGCAAAACTAACAGAGTTAGTGACATGTAGGACAAATTTAACGGTGTTAAGTCCTTTTCAAACTTGGGGGACTAATGTTACTAACATTGCAAACTTCAGGGACTAAAAGCATGAGATTTAAACTTGAGGGACTAAAACCAAAATTGGGTTAAACTTGAAGGACCAAAAGTTATATTAACCCGCATTAAATTTTATTCATTTAGGGCCAGTTTGGTTGGACTGAATTAGGAAATCAAATTGAAGAATGAAATTGAAAAGTGTAATTTTCATATATCTCGGGGTCCACAAGTTTTTTCTCTTCATCTCACACTTTTCATGGGTCTCACACACTTTACTCCTCATCATTACTTAATTTACCTTTACTTTCCATTTTTACCCCTTACACTCATTTCATTTTCATTTCCATCATCTACTTTCCGTCCAAACGGGGCCTTTAGTTTTGTGATGTTGTGATTCCTCCATTGATTTATTTCGTATATTGGGCCACACATGATGGGCCACTCATCCAACAAACAAATGGCCATTTCAATACTCACAAGCCCACATAAGAAAACTTATCCCAGAAATCCCCACACCTTAACACCTTATCATCTCATTGAAGAAATATAAATTGCCACCAAAATTAAAGGCTTATCTTGTTCGTGGCTGGACTGAAGTAGCCATGGCAGCCTTAAGTTTCTTCATTTCTCCAAGTGTCAAAACTAGAATCAACCATTACAAATCCTGCTCTGCACAACTTACACAAAGCAACATAAAGGTACCACCCATTCATATACATTTTTCATCTTTAAATACATCAATTGTATAAAATCAGTAGAAATAGACAGTAACTTTATTTGCAAGTTATAAATTATATGGCTCTAGTTGACCCAAAAGAATGATGAAAATTAGCTCATGGTTGGTTTTTTGTGTGGAGAAGGTTGTGATAAATGGAGCTGCAAAGGAAATAGGAAGAGCAGCTGTAGTGGCAGTTACCAAAGCCAGAGGAATGGAAGTGGCTGGAGCAGTGGATAATTACCATGTTGGAGAAGATATTGGAAAGGTCCCTTCTGTATATGAAATCTAACAAAAATATAAACAAGCATAAAATTAAAAATGGAATAAATATATAAACATATCATGCTCATAGTGAAATGTATACGTATAACCTTTTCTGAATGTTTACCTTCATATTGTGCTGCGTAGGTAAGTGACATGGAAGAACCTCTGGAGATTCCAATACTAAATGATCTCACTATGGTATTAGGATCAATATCTCAGGTGATGTGAATCAAATATAGTACACCAAGAAACTTTTCCATTGACAAACTTTCTGGCTATTAAATGGCATTTTTTTACAGTCCAAAGATAATGCAGTAGTCATCGATTTCACTGACCCCTCCTCAGTTTATGACAACGTAAAGCAGGTTAGTCTTTATAACTAAAACTCTTCATTCTACTGCTTCATTTATTAATAATCTAGTAATCATATCTTAATCACATTCAAAAAGACAAAAAATTGCAAAAATTTTATATGCAGCTTCTAATGTGTTTACTGTTGAGTTATCACTCTTAAATTTGATTCTAGCATTACTTACTACTAGTGATAAATGTGGGTTTAATTTTCAAAATAGGCGACCGCATTTGGAATGAGAAGTGTGGTGCACGTGCCAAAACTTAAAGTAGACACAGTGGCTGCACTATCTTCATTCTGCGAGAAGGCCAGCATGGTGAGCACCGGGTGAGATATTATAATGATATATTGACACAATGACCTTTCAGGGTCAACATTGGTAGTTATTTTCCATAATAATATTGATAAGAGTTCCAAATTTGGACTAAACTTTGGCTGCGTTTAATTCTAGGGTGTATTGGTTGCACCAACCCTATCCATAGGATCTATATTACTTCAACAAGCTGCCATTTCAGCTTCATTTCATTACAACAATGTCGAAATTGTGGAATCAAAGGCTACCGCAAATGTAAGATTTCCTTCTTTCATCTATGAATTTATCAAGTATGATTAAGATTGTAGTAATGTATGAACATATTCTTCATGATCAGGATCTTCCATCAGAAAATGCAACCCAAATAGCCAACAATCTCTCTAACCTTGGTCAAATCTACAACAGAGAAGATCTTTCAACAGAAGTATTGGTATGCATAATATAACCTCAATTATAGCCCTGGCTTATATAAGAGAATAGGTAAACAAGTTAATAAAATATTTGGCTACCAGGCAAGGGGTCAAGTTCTAGGAGAAGATGGAATTAGAGTGCATAGTATGGTCCTTCCAGGGCTTCCATCCAGCACAACAGTTCACTTCTCAGGTCCAGGAGAGGTAAATGTAAATATAAAATTTTTTTTATTCTACTTCCAAAAAAAGCTTATTGTCATAAGAATATTTGCTGGCTGCAGATCTACACACTCAAACATGATATAACAAATGTGCAGTGTCTCATGCCAGGCCTGCTACTAGCAATTAGAAGGGTTGTTCGCCTCAAGGTAATATAATGTGAAGTTGTAGCTTTTAGCTTGATTTCACCATTCAGCTTCAAGCATATCATTCTTGTCATCCTTGCAGAATTTGGTATATGGCTTGGAGAAGCTTCTATGAAAGCACACAGCAGATCTTTTGGATCCTTGATGGAAGTCCACATCAGCCTGGAAACAAACATCACCGAAATGATTGAAAGAAAAAGATTTTTTAAGAGGATTCAGACAATTTTTCAGAGATTATTTCATGTATCCAAAGAGAATTCAGGAAGACCAAGGCATTCATTTAAAGAAATATTGTAATAGCTGTCACAACTGAAATTAAGGTGAAAAAAGTGAAGGATGAAGTAACAAAGAAAGTACATAGCAAACCAAAACTTAGATTATTCTCCACTTTTTCTCTAAATGGGTTGTGTATTCTTTAAAGCAGAGCTTGACATTAAGTCTATAAATGTGTTCTTTTCCAATCGTCTCTCCTAGAGGTTAGGGTAGTATTTGAAAAATCATTCACATGGACCCATATTTGAGAACGTTCAACCAAAAAAAAATAAAATAAAATTTGCTTTTTAACATAGATTATGATTTACTAACAAAATCAATATTGCTTTTGGCTTACCAGTTACCAACATCCTTAAAGAAACAAACATCTTTGTTCTCTTGCAGAAAGTTTAAAATCAACCAAATCATTGAACAAAATGCAAAGAATATACAAACTCTACAAATGCAAGAATACCAGACTCAAGAAGGAAGGAAGCCCTCCCTCACAGTTCAATGAGCAAGAGTTTCAACTCATAAATACTCTTCACTTTTATGGATATTAATTGAGGACATTCAACGGTATTCTCTGACATAATAAAAGGGTCAATCCAGTTCTAGTCTCCACTAAGTGAAGGTGCTGGGGAAGGAAATATATTAGGCAGTCTTACCTCTGCTTTATTATCTGACATAATAAATCAATAAGTTTCATTTATTGTAGATATCAAACTGATTAGGTAAAGGGAGGAAATTGAGCTTATCTGCAAAAAGAAAAAAACTACTGTAGACTTTTATGATGATCAACTGGTTCAAATGTGTGTTTCTCTTCCATTGCAGAAGAGATGAAATTATTTGTTCTATTCATGAAAGGGTAAAGTTGCATATTTAAAAACAAACCATTATGTGTATGGAACCTAATCTTTTGTCAAGTGCAAACGTAGTCATAATGAAATAAAAGTGTTGCAAATAACTCCATGGTTCTGTAGAAAGTGTGAAATTCAGTTTTCCCAAGTTCGTTTCATTTTTGTGGCTTATCATCCATAACAAATGAATATTAATATCTCTGCAAATGTAGTTCATGGATAGTAAATTTAAAAATTTCCATAAAACCATATATTTGTTTTTGATCAAACCATAAAACCATATTTGCTATTCAGTATATATTTCTTGCTCAGTTTCTTGCTCAATTTTTTTCCTACTTTTAGTATCCAAATAACATGGCCTTGATGAGGAAAACCGATTATTAGACTCTCCACTACATTATAAAATTTTATAATTGTAATTCCTTACTATGCGGGGTTTCTAATCTCTAAATACAAAAATTATATCATGATGAGCATAACCATGATACGGCTAGACAAATTATAGCTAAGGTATCAAAACCTTCCAACAAGAAAGTTCAATTTTTTTCTGCATCTCATCTTATTCGTTATCATTAAATCAATTTATTGTTCTGTCAAATCTTGATAATCTGCTATGAAAATCAATAACTTAATATGATATTCAGTTATTCATCAACAACATCAGAGACACGTGTGGATTTCAAACTTAAAAAAACGTGCAAGTTCTGAAACTTTTCCACAATGCATATCAATTAAGAAAAAAAATGAAGACTCAAATAAATAATATCATATAAATAATATCATATTAAGAATCTCTTACAAACCTTATCAGTTCTCTACACGTTTCTCATTGAATGCAAGAAAAATAGTCAGATTACATGCCTACTTCTCCCAACTTCCAACTTCAAACATTGAAAGTTAAACAAAAAAGGAGAAAACCAACATCGATTCCTACTCTAAACCATAATTACATATACACAGCTGATTAAAAGAAAAAAGTTACATATTAAACTAGCATTTTTGCTTGACTCATACCATGATGAGTTGCAATTGCATTTACAAATTGTTAAGTTTACTCATACCTCTGAACTTGTTGGCAACAGCTGCAATCCAGGCTTTGTCTTTCATGCTAAATGCATATGTGATAGTTGAGGCCAGAAGAATAAATCCTTCAGAATTTTGTGATCCATTGTCAGTCTGGGTTGGAACTTGTGGCAATGGTTGCACCAGAAGAGAGCAAGCCCCTTTTGGTAGAAGTTCCTGGAATTCAGAATCTGGTATATCTATCAGACTTTCAGTTTATATGAACAAATCCTTATGATCTACAAAATGAACAGCAATCCGTACAAGAATGGAGTAGATTTAATAGAATAAGATATCAATTTCACCCAACAAAGTAGAATAAGACATCAATTAATCATACAAATTTCAGCCCCACATTAGTAGGACTAGACGATATTGGAGGAGTATACAATTGAGAACTTTGAAAATCAGCTGAAATCTAATGCACACAAATTCTAAACAATTTGCAATTTCCAGCAAAAAGTGCTAAATCGTTCTAAATTAAATTTCCAGGTTCTTCTTTCTAGCACATAAGTTTGGTCATTAAACAGGAAAAGAAATTTGAAGGTACAAGGATAACATCCTTAAGCACTCACTAGAACCGAACCATAGGATTTATAGCATATTCATCCTCTACCCATCTGCTAGCACATACAGACTAGCATCTTAAGGAACTGCATCACTATAAACTCACAAATATGCTTAACTAGCAATTTCTTTTTGAAGAGCAAGAAATGAAAGGTGTCCCTAATGGTCTTATTGTCAATAATTCCGGTCAAGTATAATCACTCAATTCCCTAAAAACAAAATAAGATGCCATAAATACAACATTGGTTCCAGTCACAGCACTACCATTGATCCAGTAGAAGGCAAGAGGAAAACGTCAACCACATTATGAAACACAATTTTCTAGGGACATTCTGTTACAGCACATAATTACACAATTTAACGGGTGCCAACTAAATGAGCGGATGAAACAGCTATCATAGTTCAACTTCCTTTTATTAATTTACCAAAAGAATGGCCATACCTGCTTCTTGAGGAAAATAAAGTGTGTCCTTCAAATCGGAGAGACCAACTTTTTTTACTTTTTCCTGAAACCACCCAAGAAGACTTTCTTTTGATGAGTTTTCTGCTGGTATGTTCCAGTAGCCTCGTGCACAAATATCTTCTCCAATTAAAATCAACTGAACACATTGACATCACATGCTTAGCAAACAAGGATCAATTCATAATGTTTCCTTTGAAAATGAACTTTACCATTAATTAAAAATTTTACAGTGATATGAACTTTCCATCATTTTTCTTTTCGTTTCATTACTTTCTGGGTCAACATATGAACTGTTTAGCAGAAATAATAAACATGAAGCGTGTGACATACTGCAGCTATGGCATTTGTATTACGCAACAGAATGTATGATGCCCATGCAAGGTCCTCCTTCTGAATATCCGCTAGATTGGGAGACATAACAAATATTTGCTCTGCATCATTAGGTTGAGCTTTTTGATAAGCTGGTTGAGCACCCTGAAAATATTTGAAGGCCAGTTTGAGAATTAGTGCTGTTCAAGATTATTTTATATTTGAGCTCTACAATAATTTACATCAAGAAAATAGTACAACTTAATTCCCTGAAAAAGATTATATACTAAACCGTTCTACATTACGTAATTACTCAAAAGCAAGTCTCAAATTAATGTTAATTTTATAAACTTATGAGAATTTTGCACAAAAAAAACACAGGAGAGTTAAGCATGCTTAGTTATTCATTTCTTAACCTTATGATTTAAAGGTTGATGGTATGAACTATAATGAGTACCGTGCACTAGCACTGCATAAAATAATACTCCCTCTAATCCTAAATATAAAACTTATTTGTCTAACTTACATCGATTAAAAATGTTTGTAAAGTTAGTTAAAATGACATGATATTTCCAAAGCACTATAATCATCTCCCTCCATTCCCACCCTTCCGCTCCTGTTTGTTTATTACTGAGGAGCATGAACAGGGATAATTTGGGAAAATGTTGAGAATAATTAGAAAGAGATCTTATATTCAGATCTACAGATAATATCGGTTAAAAGAGAAACATAAGAAGAATTCAGTTGTTGTATCAGTCCTTAGTCTAATTTTGAGTGCATCTAATCAGTTTCAATTTCCTATCTTCATCCTTGAAAAATATAATGGACTCTCCTACAACAACAAAAACAACATACCCTAATCTCAACTAGGTGAGGTCGGCTAACTCTGCTAGTAATCATAAAATACATGTGGGTCTATCTTATTCTCTAGGAAGCATCAGTGATTTGGAGTTCTAAATTACAAGCCAGATTAATCATTTAAAAAAGAAAATTTGAATATTTTTTACATACACAATCATTAAAAGGTGAATAAACATAGATAGAAGAATGTGATGAAATAAAGAGAAGGCAGAGAGAGAGAGAGAAGTTACCTTAAGAAATTTACCAAAGAAAGGCAATGCAATGGAAAGAGACGCCAAAGAAAGGCCCAAAACTTCAGCAGTCTACAAAGGAAGGCAAAAAAAATGAACCCCACAAGAGAAAAAAATAAAATTGAAGAGTTTTTTGCTTACAAGCTGAGCAGGGGTGGTAGCAGAAGAAGCAGAGTCAGCAAAGTGATTCAAAATGAGAAGAGAACCCAAGCCATATCCAAGCCATCTGGGCAAGTACGATTCATCCAATCCAGGAATCCCAAGAGTGAAGCGAAGCACAGACAGATTTAGCTGTTGCTGTTGCTGTTGAGAATCTTCAAGACGAGAAGAGATGTTTGGAGAGAACTTTCTGAGGCTGGTTTTGGCGCGAAATAATGCAGAAGGAGGTTTCAGTGGGATTGAAAGAGAGGGAGAGAGGATACAGATACAGATACAGTTCATTGTGTAAGGAAACGAAGTGGCAGTTTAAGGTAGGAAAGTATGTATCAATGTTTATCTTGTCAGCATCTTAAATATGGGTTAGTTAGAGAGACCTTTTTTCAGTTACTCTATGATTGAGAAAAAATAGTTGTCACCCATCGTGCTTCGGTTCAGTGGCGAAGAGATTGAACAATGAGCGTTGGGTTAACGACCACGTCGCGAGTTCAATCCTGGAGAGTGACACTTTGTTGTGTCTCCATCGGGGCGCTTGGGGAGACATCTCCGTAGCTAAGTGAAACTAGGAGCAACCTACCTGTGTGGACAGACATAAAGGGCTTGCTGGTCATGCTCCAGAGCCCACAGAGACAGGCCCCAGTGGATCATAAATTAGGTGTCCTGCCCTTGAATTGGATTGAGCCCAAACCCCTTCCTAAAAATTTTTTGTATCAAAAAAAAAGAAAAAATAGTTGTCTTTGTATATTTCAAATACATTCTTTTTTTGAAAAAAAAAAGTTCCCTAGTAATATTGAGTGGGCATCATGGTAATCTAACCTAGATAGGTCTATCTTGGTCAATCCAGACATGGGGGATCAATGCAATTGGTATGAGCATGCAACTGGCTCGAGAACCGAGCAACCCGAATAACTTAATGTAACACGACATACTCCGGTGTGATTTAGTGGGTTGCTAGGTTGCTCTTTTTTAAAATATTGTTATTTGCATGAATTATGGAAGGCAACTTCATTAAAATTAGGAAAGTTTTCACTTTTCCCTCTAAATAGAGAATTAATTTCGACTCCACCTCCCCCTCCCCCCTCATAACATTGTGAAATTTCAATACTCGCCAAGGGATCAAAGTGAAATTAAATGTTTCCATCAAAAGAACAAAATGTATTTATTGAATTTTGTACTTGATATTCAAGATACATATGGAGAATTTTCAAAATGTTTAATTTTCCATTGATCTGCCACCCCATGTTAACTTTGTGCTAATCCACTAATTCACTCACCACCTGTACCGAAAATTGCGATGAATCATTAATGAGTGTTATGAAAATATGAAAATATAGAAGCTTGAGTAGAAGAAGAATAAGAAGTAGAAGATGATAGTGATGAAGAGAGAAAATTGGAGAGAAATTATTATTCAATTGTATATCTCAATGTTTGTACATAGTTTCTATTTATAGGTCTCCAAAGACCTCAGGAGTTACAAGCGCACAAAGAAGATAATTAAGTAATATGATGCTACAATTGAAGGTTATAGAGCAATGCACTTAAAACACTTTAATATGAGAGTTACATGATATGTATTAAATACTATGTATTCATTATTAATTCGGCATATTATTTTATTTAGGAGGAAATCCTCAGAGACAGGCTTTATTCAATACTATGTATTTATTATTTTATAGCCGAATTAATAAAGTATTAAATACATGACATAGTATTTAATAAAACAATATGGGAGGAAATCCTAAGAATCCTTTTGATTAACAACATCCACATATTATTTTATATTTATAATAGTTGATACTTTATTGAAAAAAAAAAAGAGACCACAAAATCCTTCCCCATATGTCTTATTAAATAGGATATCGTGTACATGAAGCATAGCAAAAAAAAAAAAAGTGTTATGTAGAGATTGAAAATGCAATTCTATATGATCTTTTATTTATTAAAAGCAATACGTTTGTTATTAATCAATATTTAATCTAATTGTAACACCTATTTGTCTAATTTGGGAACTTTAAACACTAAATAAATAAACTAATTATAACCTATATATAGCATTATTTGTCTCAAATGTGACATTAAAATATATATACTTTTATAAATTAGAAAAATTAGAATGGAAAACATTATTACATGAAAGGTTGAATAGAAAAATCTCTTATTTTTATTTTTATGAATAGAACTCATTTCTAAGCTAAGTTTTATATTTAGGAAATGAGAAATATTATTTTGGCAAAAATAACCAACATCATCAACCAAGCTGCTTTGCCAGTGAAGTAAATTCATGAAGGAAGTATTTAGTATGTTGCAATACCACATTAAATATGTAACAATTTGACTAAAATGCTAAATATACGTATCATTAAGGGTGGAAGTAGCCTAGGCTGGCTTAGGCCACTACCATAATAGGTCAGGCCTGTGATGTAATAATCAAGTCTGAGCTTGGCCTGTGACCTATTATATGCCACTTTTTCAGGCCTGAGTCTGCCCTATTAAGAAGTCTGATCTGGTTATAAGCCTATTAAGAAGCCTGATAATAAAACAATACACTAAAACTTGCATACATTTTCATGACAATAATTCTCTAATTTTTAATTGGACCATTTATTAATTAATGCACTTCTAATTTTTAACTAGGGGAAGAGGGACTGAGGGAGTTAGTGGCGGATAGGTTTGAATTGGTGTTGACGTGTGGTGACTACTTGGACTTGATCGGTCTTTTTTTATATAGAATTGGCCTTAATGAATACTAGTCTTAGGTTAATGTTTAATAGGTCAGCCTGATAGACTTTATAGGTTTTTTTTTCTGAATTTAGGTCTGACCTATTAAACAAAATAGGCCCAAAAAAAGCCTATGACTGAGCCTGACCTATTAGAATACATAATAGCTTAGGCTTTTAGTATGTCCAGCCATAGGCCTTAATAGGCCGGCCTGAGCTATTTCCACCCCTACATATATTATTTTTGTTTTCATTTTTTGCTGGCATGTCATTTTGATTTCACGTCACCATGCATTACACGGGGGTTATTCCAAGTCTTGCTATATAACTTTATATTTAGAAAGAAACTTGTTTTGTTTCTTTTCTTATTAAAAAAACAAAGAAATTAAAGAAAACATCATGCATGTGCACTCTTCGTTTTTGATCTTAAGCACATTGATTTTTTTTCAAACGAGAGGATTAATGTTACTCTATTACGTACAGTTTTCTTTCATTATTAATTCGGCTAATTGTTTTAAAGTGTTTCTAAATAAAGCCTGTCATTTTCTATAAGTATTCAAAGAAAAATTTATTACTAGAATAATATAATCATGTATAATTAATGTTTTTGCAGAACACATTTCTGAATTGTATTCTCTTTTTTCTGATTAAGTTTAACATAAATCTACTAATATTACAAATTTTAATAATTAGGGGAAATGACATATAAAGTCTGCCCAATTGGGAGTTGGACAATTGAGATGGGTAAATTGTTGAAAGCCCAAATTGGGTCATTTGAACTTAAAACACATTATCTAATTTTGTGAAAAGACTAAAATGCCCCTGCAAACATTAAACCTAACTCATGTGAGAACACTCACCCCTCTCACCCCTCTCCTTGCGCTGAGACTTTGAAGTGAAACCCTAGCCTCCACTTGCGAAATCCCTGAAGCCATAACCCACCATTTGCGAAATCAGTGAAGCCCGCCGTGAAGCCGAAGGCGAAGCCCGCCGTGAAGTCGAAGGTGGCCACCGTTCAACCCCAGTGAAGTCGAAGCTGAAGACGCGAAGTTGAAGATGAAATCGAGCTGTGAATCCGTGAAGTTGAAGATGCGAAGTCGAAGTTGAAACCACCATTCAACCACCGTTCACCGTTCATTTCCTTGTCACTTTGATTTAGGTGATTCTTACTCTTCTCTTTAATTATTTTTTCTGGATTTTCTGTGCTCTGTGGAGTTTCATAATATTTCAACCATCTTCAATCTTTAATCTGCATATCATATCTAGTTCATTATGATGGAAAGGGATCTGTTGTTAATTATTTAGTTGGTTGGGGGCATTTGACGTTGATAGGAATGAATGATGTGAATTGAAGATTGAATGATGAATTGAGAGAAGACAAATAGAAAATAATAATCTCAATTTGGCATATGCAGATTGGAAGAGATGGATTTTGGTACCCATTAGTGTCCTAATGTTTTTAATTACGTTGCTGCTTGTTCTGCTGCTTTAGTTGGAGAGATTTACCGTATTACTGGAGCAAATTAGTCCAGATGAGTTCTCAGATAAGCCACTTGGTCAAGTGGTTAGGGAAGATGTCCCTCAGCAGACCAACTTGCACGACTGTGGTGTATATGTCCTGATGTGGCTGAAACAATGGGTTCCAGGTGCAGAGCTGAAGTACACCAAGGTATTAAGACAGTCTGTATGGTTATTTAATTATTGTCGTACCGCGTTGGTGACATTTACTTGACATTTGGCTGTATGTAGGACGATGTCTCCAAGTTCAGGTCTGACTTGATGCATTGGCTTATTACACACCCTCGGAACCTTGCAAAAGAAAGAACATTGGCGCGCTGCTTGATGGGCCTACACAATCAAAGAGGCAGCAGAATGCATGACGAGGATATTGACTGATGTAGCATTGTTAGGCCATTTTGTTAAAAACCTTGATATTATGTAGCACTTAAGAATTGCGAGGTTCAAGTGGACTATTATGTATTGCTGTGATTTTTTTTACAAAATACTGGAGCCTTGTAATGTATTCTCTTTGTGATCATATTTGGATGGTTTTCCAACATGGCCATTGTTATGTTGCTGAGTGTTTGGTGTGTTTGTTATAATAGTTTCGTGCCTGTGAAAGTGGTGTAGATTAACCAATTATTCTTCCATTTTAACCACGGCATCGTGCACAATAACCACACCAGCTTCCCCTTTAACCACGTTAACTTTCCTGAGTCATTGGTTTAGGTTCCCAGGTGCCTTTGGACCTGGTGTAGTTTAACCAATTAATCTTCCATTTTAACCACAGCATCGTGCATAATAACCACACCAGCTTCCCCTTTAACCACGTTAACTTCCCTGAGTATTTGGTTTAGGTTCCCAGGTGCCTTTGGACCTGGTGTAGTTTAACCAATTAATCTTCCATTTTAACCACAACATCGTGCACATTAACCACACCAGCTTCCCATTTAACCACGTTAACTTCCCTGAGTCTTTGGTTTAGGTACCCAGGTGCATTTGGACCTGGTGTAGTTTAACCAATTAAACTTCTAGTTTAACCACGACGTCATGCATAATAACCACACCCGCTTCCCCTTTAACACCATTAACTTCATGGAGTCTTTGATGGGGTTGCCAGTACCCTCGAGATGTTCAATTTTAACCATGTAAATATACACATTAATTATAGTATTATCCCAATTAACCACTACAACGTCACTGAAGTTGCCACATAAAAATTTTCACAAAATATGTAACCCAAAAATACATAAAAGACATGTAATTCAGACATATATGGTGTCAGTAGCTACAACCAGTGTTGTAACTCCAAAAATATACATAGTTGCATTCCCATAAATACATTTATTTGCAACACTATATTTGTACAAAGCCTTTTTGAACTCATCTGCGTCTGCAAATGTTTGCATCAGACCTGTGAATAAGTTCCTCCATTTTGCTGAGTTTAGCTCCGTGGCAACAATATGTGTCTGTGTAGGTGTGTCACGGTACAAACTATTGTCTCTTCCAACATCTTGGGTAGTTGGTTCCACACCACTATCAAATGTCAAAGGTGAACTGACATTTTCTACGGCCCTTGGACTCAAACTTGGGGACGGTTGTGATGGTCCAGTTAAACTAGCAACAATACATAAACAACCTCATCAGTTACCAAATTAGCAACATCAATGTCAGAATTAACAACATCATCAAAAATAATATATGTGGCCAATATAATACATGTAGCGTAAGGGAAAAGAACTTACATGTATACATCATTCCTTATTGGAGATAAAGTATCATTCCCTCTTGATGCAATATATATGTGGCCAATCACTTCATTATAGGCAAACAGGTTCAAAACCTCGTCATCATCATCTAGATTGATAAGCATCTTCTCATCATGTCTCACAGTATATTTCATGTCACAAATATTGCAATCTAACCCAAGCCATGCTGCTATCATGGACCTCAAAGCATCAAATGTTATTCCCTCCCTCATTGATTTTATCTTCAAGTAACCACCATTGTATTGCACAACGCCTTCAGCATTAATGTCAAACTTCCCTCCAATATGGAAGTAACAACATAGTTCTTTAACTTGATGTGACATTTTTGCTTCCCTGTACATGCCGAATAACCACAGTAACATGCGTATTAACCACTGTCGCATGCATTTTAACCATAGCAACATGCAGTTTTTTTTCGAAAACCTAATCAACGCAACAGTGAATGAACATCTACTTCATCGTCTTCATTACATCTAAGTCCACCTGAATTTCTTCTTCCACCATTAAATTCCAGACAAGGTTTTAGGGTTATACAATATATATACATAATTTTTCTATTTCATACCCTAAAAGACACAATGACCAAACAGATTTGAAGAGAGTAATTTTTCAATCTTCATCTTGTATTAGCTTTTTTTTTATCATGAATTATTATGTCCACAACAATTTTCAACACAAAAATGGAAGAAGAAAACAAAGTTGTTCATGTGTAAATAAATCCTAACCTCAACCCAAGAAGGATAAATACCGTAGCTCTGTCACCCAATGTCCACCGCCGTTAGCTCCGTCACCGTCACCGTCAACAGTCACCACCGTCAACAGTCACCGTTAGCTCTGTTTCATTTTTGCTTAGTGTGTGGGCAAAGGTGTTTTTTCTTTTTGTTTAGTGTGTGAGATTGATGTTTGGTTGTGTTGTAATATATTACATTAGTGAAGGGCACTTTAGTCTTTTCACAAAATTAGATAATGTGTTTTAGATTTCAATGACCCAATTTGGGCTTTCAACAATTTACCCACTTCAATTGTCCAAGTCCCAATTGGGCAGATTTTATATGTCATTTTCCCATTTTAATTTCAAACAAACTTGCAGATAATTTTTTAATTTATTATAGATGCTATATATAACTAGCCTTCCGTTTAAAAATGGAAGAAAATAAAAGGTGAGTTGAAAGACGCGTTTAAGTCACTCTTGAAAAAAAAAATTGCTAGTTTAAATAAAGGTAGCGAGTTACTTGAGATTCTGAATTACGTTCTTTTATGGCAATGGCCAACTTCACGCCATCTTCTCGTGTGTTTCTTCGTTCTTCACAATTAATAATTATAGAATCATTAAAGCTAAATATATTAGTGTTAAAAAAGAAAGTTGGTACAAAAGAAGAGAATCGTGTGTATTAAAATAAGGGTTAAACCAACTTTTGATCCCTATAGTTTGGTGTGATTTGGGTTTTAGTCCCTAGAGTTTAAAAGTGAGGGTTTTGGTCCTTGAAGTTTAAATCAAGTTTGGTTTTGGTCCCTACACTTTGAAAGAAGAGGTTTTAGTCCTCCAAGTTTCATTTTGTTAAAACAAATGGTCCCTATAGTTTTGATAAGGACTTGATGGATGGAAAAACAAATTATAAATAGTTACAAAATTACCAAAAGCCCCCTCCTCAAACACATGCATCTTCTTCCCCAAACACCAGCTCCACCATGAGAAGCACACTCAGCCTGCGGCCGCTGTCATCGTCCCTTGCCATTATCACCATCGGTTTCTCTTCTTCACTGAACCTCCACAAAATCACAGCCCCTTACACCTCCATTGTAGTCGAAACCCAGCCTCCATATTCTATTTCTTCTTCTCCCCCACCCTCCACAACCATTGAAACATCAACCTTCCATTCCTCTTCCTTAACTATCATTTATCATCACGTTATCCTTTCTTTAGGCCACCACCGTCAACCTTTAAGAAATAAGGTTGGCCGAGCTTTAGATCTTGTTGTGAAAAGGGAGGGGCGGAGGGGTTTCTAGCTCCGACAGAGACGGCGAGGGGGCTTGGATGGTGGCGACGAACTCGGTTGTGGTGGGGGTGACGGTGTGTGCGATGGTGGTGAGAGTGGGTTTGTGATGTGAGGAAATCTTGTTAAAGAGACGAAGATGTGCTTGGGCTTTAGAAATGTTGGGGTGGGTTTCTGATGATCTGGTGATGGTTTTAAATATGTTTGGGGAAGAAGATGCATGTGTTTGAGGAGGAGGCTTTTGGTAATTTTGTAACAATTTATAATTTGTTTTTCCATCCATAAGTCCTTATCAAAACTATAGGGACCATTTGTTTTAATAAAATGAAACTTGGAGGACTAAAACCTCTTCTTTCAAAGTGTAGGGACCAAAACTAAACTTAATTTAAACTTCAAGGACCAAAACCCCCACTTTTAAACTCTAGGGACTAAAACCCAATTCACGCCAAACTATAGGGACCAAAAGTTGGTTTAACCCATTAAAATAATATTCCTACTATTTTCTATCATCCCCGTTTTCTCTTTTGAAATTTATAGCCTTTTTTATTGAAGTTTATATCCTTTTTGATCGTGAATGAATTTCGTGTAATTGATGAACACATAATATATCTCACTTGTGAGCAATGAGAGAACTGATAATTATGGAAAAAATTCTTTTAAACTTACCACATAGTTATTAATATACCTAAGGGTGAAAAAATTGGGTATGCAGGTTTCAATCGTAATAATCACATTAGACTCTTAATTTTCTTATCTTTTACTCCATCAAAATTGTAATTATTTTTTTTTAAAAAAAATTATGAGAAGTTTTATTGGTAGTGTTTAATGTGTTATAATAGGAGTAGATATATAAAATAACATTTTGTTAAATTGATGGTATCATTCATTCATTCAATGTTATATATATTAGTTAATTAAGAATCGGTGTTTAAATGAAGGATATTTTTTACTGGCCATAAATAATGAAGGATATTTTTTCTATACTCCGCTCCTTAATATAAAGTGTCTATCAAACAAAAGTGAGTAAATTATAAAAAGCCTGGTAAAAATATCAATTGATGTTTTATTTTTATCCTTGTGATTTTACTTTCATGGTGTATTTTCCAGAAGGCGGTATAAGGTATACCTTTGATAATAACAATATGCTTGAAATAATTAACGGTGGTTTGAAATAAATTTGTAATAAATGCATGGGGGGCTGTGTTAGGGGAGGGGTGGGGCTGTTTGGAAGTGATGAAGAGAGAGAAGTGAGAATTGTTTTTTGGGAAATTTGCAGTTTAGTCCATGGTAAGGGAAATTAATACTGAAAGGTCCCAATACATTCCAAAATAATTATAAAGTCCCAGGGGCCCTTTTCTGCAATTGTTTACTTATCTTCAATGACCATTTTGCCCTCATAAGATGAAAGCATAGTCCCCCTGTAGGGACCAGTGAGATGGAAATCATCTTTAATAAGGGCAAAATGGTCATTGAAGTTAAGCAAACAATTGCAGGAAAGAGCCCCTGGGACTTTATAATTATTTTGGAATGTATTGGGACCTTCCAGTATTAATTTCCCTTACCAGGGACTAAACTGCAAATCCCCCTTGTTTTTTTATTATATATGGGCCCCACATGATATATCCTACGTTGCAAAAATTTAACCTACGTGGCGACCACATGGGCAGATTAACGGTCAAACGTGATTGACTGTCCACTAGCAGTATTTTTTAAACACTTTGGTTACTTTGAGTGTAAATATGAGTCTGTTGTTAGTTCAGGGTGCCCAATACTCTTGGGTAGTTACTTGGAGGATAAATTAGGTCCATTACCCCCACATGACATATCCTACGTGTCAAAAATTTAACTCATGTGGCGACCACATGGGCAGATTAACGGTCAAGCATGATTGACTACTGTCCACTGAGAGTATTTTTAAACACTTTGGTTACTTTGAGTGTAAATATGAACTTGTTGTTAGTTCAGGGTGCCCAGTTCTCCAGATTAGTTACTTAGAGGGTAGATTAGGTTCATTACCCTTATATATATATACTCCCTCCGGTCCTAAATATAGGACCTATTTCAGAACTTAATATTAATTCTAAATATAAGACTTAATTACAATTTTTATACTTTTCTTTCTAAATTACCCTCCTTCTTAACACAATTTTTTTCTCTTCTCTTCGAGCTCTCTCATCCTTGCCTGCTTCTTACACTCTCTCTTTCTTGAATCCTCTCACTTTCTCTGCCTTCTCTGCTTCCCAAGCCATGTGCAGTGAGAGTACCAATTATCAATTATAGATTTAAGCATCAAATGATAGATTGAATTCAAATTTCTCTTCCTTGATGTCGGAGTACCAATTATCTTCCATAATAGTGAGAGTATTAACACCTGTTGCGGAGGTGAATCACTCTGACGGCCACCGTGATGCGGAGGAAACCGATTTAATAGATCCGAAATGTGCAAGCAATCACGAGGAAACAGATTGAAGTACTTGATTGATACACCTGAGAATATTTGGGAATGTATGGACGAGTTTATGTTTTTGGAAGCGGCTTCAAGATATGTGATGCTTCACGGGCGTTAATTCCAACGGCGGTGAGTTCGTGTTGGAAAATTTTGGAAGATAGGTATTATTGGAAAAATACCTCAAAATAACTAATTTAACTGTTAACCTTAATCTCCACAAATTCGGTAATTAGGTCTTATATTTAAGATAGGAGGGAGTATATATATATATTGTGTTTCCCTGGACAGAAATTATGGGAGGTGGAAGACTGGGCTAGACGTTATCAAATTGAAATGGGTTAAGTGCCCAAGATGACAGGCGAAGATCTCAGGCTGAAGACTCAAACATGCTAAAGACCTGACAGCTAAACGACTCTTTCAGGTGGACACCTGGTATAAACACGAGAGAAATAAGTGGGACCACGCAGGCTATATAAGATAGGTCAAGTTAGAGTTTAGGTACGAAATATCTGAGAGCAAGAAAAAGATTTCTTTCTACTTTTCTTGTATTGAGAGATCCATTATTGTATTCAGCTGATCACCTTGTATTCAATTTTTCAATTCAATAAAGCTCGTCAGATTCTATCAATTATCATTTATCTTATACTTATTGTTCCAGTTCTTATTTCATAATATCTCAATTATTCTCTGTTGTTTATCTTATCTTATCTCTGATTTATCTCAATTATTTCCAATTCTTAATTCATAATCGTTAAATCTAAGTCTTGTTATTTACTTTATCGAATCCAACTCACACACATGATAATATTTGTTAGATTCATACCTCGAAATTGATAATCTCTGTCTATTTCATATTTCATGCTAGATAATCATTATTAGATTCATAGTATATTTATTTTATTAAAGTTATTTAGATTATACAAAATCTAGGTAACACACAAATATATATAAGATTTGTAATCAATATATATATATTGTATTCCCCTGGGCTCGCAGAGAAGCAATTTGGGCTGGGCCCAATGACCCGAGAAGATGGAACGGCTTTGACGAAACAATTAACTGAATGGAGAAAGTGGAAGTTAGAGGTAAGACACGTGTGACAGAAATTTTCGGAAGGTGGAGGCCTAAGCTGACGTTAAGAGATAAGGAGAAGATAACTGTTCAAGGATTCAGGCGACGATCTCGGCCTGAAGACTCGGGCATGCTAAAGACCTGGTAGTTAAACGGCTCTTTGAGGTGGACACCTGGCAGTAACGTCAGGGAGAAATAAGTGGGACCCCTTAGGCTATATAAGAGAGGTCCAATTAGGGTTTAGGGTACGGAATAACTGAGAGCAAGAACACAATCACTTTTTACTTTCTTGTATTGAGAGATCTCTTGTAACCAGCTATTCATCTTGTATTCTGATTATTCAATTCAATAAAGCTCGCCAGGTTCTATCCATTAATATTTGTTTATGCTTTATGCTTTACTATTCCAGTTCTTATCTCATAATATCTCTATTATTTCTTATTAATTATCATATTTCGTCTTATCTCTGATTTATTCCTACTGTTTCCAATTTATAATCCACGTTTACTATATTTACTTCTTATTACTGTTCATATTACTGAATCCAGCCTAAGAGCTTAATATTACTACTCAGGTTCATATCTGGAAATCAATAATCCCTGTTTGCTTTACATTTTATGTTAATAAATCATTATTAGATACATGATATATTTATTTTATTAAAGTTATTTAGATTATACAAAATCTAGGTAATACATTTTGGCGCCGACCGTGGGGAGGAAATTAAATTTCTTCTCATCTAACATTCAACCTGAGATCCAACATGTCTGATCATCGAGGCCCTGTTGTTCCAATGGATGAGGATGATCCTCATACCCCACACGGAGATCCATTCCAACCCCCTCCTCCAAATGGAAACGATCATGAGCAAACAATCCCTGAAGATCACCAGGAGCAAATCCCTGAACCTGAGACACCACCTGAACATCAGGGGGATGAGAGGGAGAACTCACAAGAGGATCACCAAGATGATCATCAAGAGGATCACCAAGATGATCATCAAGAGGATCATGAAGAAGGTCGTGAGGAAAATCATGACCAGCGAAATTTCGATCCTGAAAATAACCCAGCACAAAACCTGCGTATGTTGTACGAAAAACAAGCTTATCTCACTCGCTTGATCGAGTCCCTGAATAAAGACATACGAGATTATGCTGTTCACACAGCACAAATCCCAAAACGCAACAACAAAGGCAGTTGTAAAACTCGCCTTTTCCAGAGTCCACAAACAAAAACTCCTCACCAAGCAGGTTTCCAGCATCAAAGGAGGCAAGAAACTATGGGTCACAAGGAAGGAGGATACCAGAATCACAAAACTAAAATTCCTCGTGACCATCACAGACATTCTCATGCACGACATGAGAAGTTCAGAATAAACCCTAGCGAGAGTCAAAACTCCAGCAGTGCTAGCACTTCTAACTCGGGTTCCAAATCTCGAGGTTCAGATGGTGCTCACGCCCAGAAGAATCCTGAAATGATCAGAATGGAACGTGAGATCGAGGAGCTGAAAAAGATCATTTAGCAAGTCCCAGGAGCACCAAAGCCCAATCCTAAGTACGCTCAGACGAGTTATGCTGACTCACCCTTCGCAAGGTGGATCACAGAAACTCAACTACCAAAGAGGTTCACCTATCCTTCGATGAATCAATATGATGGAACTGGTGACCCAGATGAGCATATGGCTCACTTCAAACAAAGGATGCTAGCAGCTCCTATATCAGACTCAACCAGAGAAGCTTGCATGTGCAAAGGATTTGGTATGAGCTTGACAGGTCCAGCCCTGAAATGGTTCACCAAACTGCCTGTCAGGTCCATATCATCCTTTGCTCAACTACAAGAGCAATTTACTCAACAGTTTTCTAGCAGCCGCAGGATGCAGAAAACCTCGGCTGATTTATACCGGATGCATATGTATCGGGGGGAAACCACTCGAAGCTGGGTTACTCGTTTCAATACGGAGAGGCTCACTATAGACAAACCTGATGAAGAAACCTCAATTAATGCTTTTCGTAAAGGAATCTTTGTAGACTTAGACCTCTACAAAGAATTAACAAAACACCCATGTGATACTTATGTCGGGGTTATGCGCAAAGCTGAAGATCAGATGCGTTGGGAAGAAGACTATGCAGCCAGATATTCTTACTATGAACCTGATGAGGAGGGCAAAGACAATGGCTCAGGTTCTCGTAAAAGTTCAAAGAAAAAGAACAAAAAGAACTGGAGAGCTGAACCATATCCTACAGCCAACAGAAGTGAACCTAATGATACTCACCAGGTGGAGAAGCCCAAGAAGGACTAACCTCCAACATTTGCACAAAGAGGATTCAACGTATCTGCAACCCAACTCGTCAAAGGCCTCTACAAACTCGGGGACGCCGTCAGGTGGCCACCTAAAATGCTGACAAGCCCAGATCAGCGTGACAAAACTAAGTATTGTGATTTTCATGAAGACTATGGTCATCGCACTGAAGATTGCATATCCCTCAGAATACAAATAGCAGAACTCTTAAAAAGAGGGTATCTAACTGATTTACTGAAAAAACCAGATAAAAAGCATCCAGATAATCCTCAGCCAGGTCCCCCGAAACAACCGCAAACGCCTTAATCTGGGGTAAAAACCATAAATTTTATTGCAGGAGGCTCAGATATTAGTGGTGTAACGTATTCAGTAGCCAATAGGCACACCAGAGAACTCCCGATGGAGTCTCAGGAGCTCCACTTGGCTGGGGGGGAAGCCATACCTGGACCTATAACCTTCTCAGATGAAGAAATAGTTCCTGGAACCCATGATGATGCGCTAGTCATTACGCTCAAAATAGCTGACTACCAGGTTAAAAGAATCTTGATTGATCCTGGGAGTTCAGTTAACATCTTATATAGAGGCACGGTGAAAGAAATGAACCTGGAGGATGAAATGTCCTATTATCCCACAACTCTAGTGTTTGGGAACGGAGCTGCTGACCAGTCCAAGGCAATTATTAACCTGACAACCACAGTAGCAGGAATGAATGTGAAGTTCACCTATCACGTCATGAACTGTCCATCCTCATATATTGCCATTTTAGGGAGGCCTTTCATTCACAAAATGAAAGCTGTTCCTTCTACACTTCATCAATGTATTAAGTTTAATACCCCTTGGGGAGTTAAAACGATACATGGTCAGCAACGCACCTCCCGAGAATGCTACCAGGCTGCCTTGAAGGCAACCACCCAACAACCTGCATAGCAACCACAGATATCTCCCCAGGAACACCTTTCCTGGGGGGAACAGGTAGAGGACCTCATGCCGGAAGTCCTTGACCCTCACTTTCCAGATCAGCGAGTATTCATAGGGGTAGGCCTGGACCCAGAGCTTAAAAAAGTAATCCTGACTTTCCTACTCCAGCATAAAGATTGTTTCGCATGGACACATTCTGATATGACTGGGATTGATCCAGAAATCATTATGCATCACCTGAATGTAGACCCCACCAAAAAACCAGTAAGGCAAAGAAGAAGAAAATTTGCCCCAGAGAGAAACCTGATTGTCAATAATGAGGTGGAGAAGCTTATCTCCACAGGAGCCATCAGGGAGGTCCACTACCCTGAATGGTTAGCTAATGTGGTGGTGGTACCCAAGAAGAATGGGAAACATCGAGTGTGCATAGATTTCACAGACCTGAATAAAGTCTGCCCTAAAGATTCTTTTCCATTACCACACATTGATTCGATGGTAGATGCAACAGCCGGCCATCAAATCCTGAGCTTCATGGACGCATTTTCAGGATATAACCAGATCAAAATGAATCCAGACGATCAGGAAAAGACCCCATTCATCACTGAAAGGGGGACATACTGTTACACAGTA
The DNA here is from genome assembly GCA_029929735.1 of Mimosa pudica. NCBI lineage: Eukaryota > Viridiplantae > Streptophyta > Magnoliopsida > Fabales > Fabaceae > Mimosa > Mimosa pudica. The sequence goes on along the minus strand of JAKELP010000023.1, from coordinate 9,408,494 downwards.
ATGCCCTTTGGATTGAAGAATGCTGGAGCGACATATCAGAGATTAGTCAACAAGATGTTTGCACAACAACTTGGAGAAACAATGGAGGTTTACATAGATGACATGCTGGTCAAATCTCTTAAAGCTGTAGACCACGTTGAACATTTGCAACAGACCTTCACCATCCTGAAGGAATACAACATGAAACTAAATCCTGAAAAATGCGCCTTTGGAGTAGCTTCAGGTAAATTCCTTGGATACCTTGTGTCCCAACGAGGAATTGAAGCCCACCCGACTCAGATCAAAGCTATATTGAACATTCCTTCACCTAAGAATGTGAAGGAAGTCCAGAAACTCACAGGGCGTGTAGCTGCATTGAACAGATTCATCTCAAAATCATCTGATAAGTGTCATCCATTCTTTCAAGTTCTCAGGAAAAATAAGAGCTTCATATGGGATGAAAATTGTGAAAAAGCTTTACAAGACCTGAAAGCTTACATGACAAGTCCCCCTCTTTTATCCAAACCTGGAACTGAAGAGCTGTTGTACCTGTACCTGTCAGTATCAGATAAAGCAGTTAGCTCTGTCTTGGTACGGGAGGAGTCAGGCAAACAGCTGCCTGTGTACTATGTGAGTAAGACTCTCCTGGACACGGAGACCAGATATTCCCCAATGGAAAAGTTAGCCTTATCCCTGATCATCGCATCTCGGAAGCTTAGGCCTTATTTCCAATGTCACCCCATTGTGATAATTACCTCACATCCACTCAGAAACGTCCTGCACAAACCAGATTTATCAGGAAGGTTGGTCAAATGGGCAGTGGAGATTAGTCAATTTGACATCTCATATTTACCCAGGACCTCTATTAAATCTCAAGCACTAGCAGATTTTATCTCAGATTTCAGCTCAGAAGGTGATCCAGAGATAATACGAGAAATATTCTCAATAACCGATGAAAGTCGTTCAGGCTTATGGATCCTTTATACTGATGGATCCACCCACTCTAGGGGACTGGATTGGGAGTGGTACTCCAATCTCCCACTGGGGATATCATAGAGCAAGCTTTTCACTGCAGCTTTCGAGCTACCAACAATGAAGCAGAATATGAAGCCTTGGTCCACGGATTGAAGGTAGCAATTAAGCTTGGAGCGAGACGGATAGAAATCAGAAGTGATTCTCAGTTGGTGACCCGCCAGGTAGAAGGAACGTATCAAACCAAAGATCCCAGAATGCTAGCATACTATCAGCTAGTTACTGCACTGTGTAATCATTTTGTAGAGTTCAAAATATCTCAGATAGGAAGGGAGGACAACCAAAGAGCTGACGCTTTAGCTAACCTTGGGTCATCCATCCCCTCTGACAGAACCAGAGCTATTCCAATTATTCACCTTCCAGAGCCTTCCACCTTGATTCGTGCAGGATCAGTCCTTTCAAATAATTTGGTTTGGGATTGGCGTTCTCCCATACTAAAGTACCTGACAACTGGAACCTTACCAGATGATACCAATGAAGCCAGAAGGATCAAGGCTCGAGCTGCCAGATTTTATGAGGATGAAGGAATTTTATATAAAAAGTCCTTCACAGGTCCCATGCTTCGCTGCCTTGGTCCCCAGGAAGCTCAAGCAGCTCTTAGAGAGATTCATGAAGGAGAATGTGGAGATCACTCTGGAGTTCGAAGCTTAATCAGAAAAACACTACGTACTGGTTATTTCTGGCCGACCTTGGCTCAGGATGCAGCCACCCTGGTTTCCAGATGTGATGCTTGCCAGATATTTCTCCATCTAAACACCAACATCCAGAATTCCTTCATTCCATTGCTCCAGTTTGGCCATTAATGCGATGGGGAATGGACATAGTAGGAAAACTCCCAGCAACACCTGGAAAGTTAACTTACTTACTAGTGGTTACTGACTACTTTACTAAATGGATCGAAGCTGCACCTTACGCTTAGATTCAAGAAAAACAAGTTGTGGATTTTGTGTGGAAGCACATTATTTGCAGGTTTGGTCTTCCTAAAGAAATAGTTTGTGACAACGGTTCTCAATTCATTGGAACTAGGTTCAGAGGTTTTTGTGAAAATTGGGGAGTCCAGCTTAAGTTCTCTACACCCAGAAATCCCCAATCTAATGGACAAGCTGAATCTAGCAACAAGACGATCATGAACTCTTTGAAGAAACGCCTTGGTAAGGCAAAGGGCAACTGGGCAGACGAGCTTCCAGCTGTCTTATGGGCATATAGAACCACATCCAGAACTCCAACAGGGGAAACCCCTTTTTTTCTTGTATATGGAGCAGAAGCAGTAATTCCAGTAGAGTATGGAATCCCCAGCCTCAGATATAAATGGGCTCAGGATGAACTAAACTCTTTGCACCTGAGGTATGAGTTAGACCTGCTTGATGAACGCAGAGAACAAGCTCTGATTCGTATGGCAGCATTCCAACAACGAAGTGCTAAACAATATAACAAGAATGTCAAAGAACAGCAATATCAGGTGGGGGAGATAGTATTAAGAAAAGTGTTCCCAAACACCCCCGAGGCTTCAGATGGAAAATTCAGCCCTAATTATGAAGGGCCTTACCTGGTAAAAGAAATTACAGGACCGGGTTCTTACCAGCTTCAGGATTCCCAAGGGAATGTCCTACCAAGAAGCTGGAATGCTAAACATCTCAAAAGATACTACCCATGAAGGGTAGGAAAGGGCTAAGTGCCCTAGCCCTTGATAAGACAAATTCTTATCAAGGCAGTAAGAGGAAACAACCTTTTTATCCAGTTTCCCAGATTTCTAAATCTTCAGAATTGAGGTTCGCCTGGACCGTGAAACCTCACTCAGCATCTCTGTGTGTGCCCTCGTGACGACGAGATCAGCACCTCTGTCGCGGAATGATTCTCGAGAGTTTCCAGATCTCAGCTCCCTTTCTCAGAAGGTCCTCCAGAATAAGGGAAAAGTCACAGATTCTCAGGTATTAACTAATCTAAATTCAATTTCTAAGTTCCAAAATAAACCCAGGAAATTCATATACTAATTTATGACTTTGCAAAAATCCAGGAAATCACAAAGGTCAAAATGGATGACATTCAGGTCCAGGTTGACTCCAGATTGCAAATTCAAAAAGGTAGAAACCTTTACCAATTCAAATTATTCATAGCTAATTACATATTGTATTTGGTTTCTAACCTTTTTAGGGGGAATAAGAATAATGAGTCATTCCTAAAAAAAAAAAAAGGAAGAAGAGTAGCGCTTACGTTATTCTTTTGTTAACCCCCTTTATGCTAATTACCTTTTTACTTACTTTTATTTCGCAGAATTAAAAGCAAAATTCCTTCATAGATTTCAAAGGAAATCTCAGATGACAACCAGACCCAGAATTTCAAAATAGAAACAGGTAATGAACTGTACTTAGAAATCTAAATTCATTGCTAAGGACAAGCATAACAAGATTCAAAGCTAACTAAACAGAAAGCAAATATAGAGTACTTGCACTACAATGAGTGCATTTAGCAAAATACAAACAAAAGAAATCATAACCAAGTTCCCAAACACATGGTTTGTCCAGAAAGGAAGCTAATTAGATCCTAAATACCAACTTTATATTCTATTACATCACTTTGGATCATCTGCTTTTCCAGCTTCTAAGTCAGTGGTACTTTTTGATGGCTCAGCAGGTATCTTGAGAGGAATTCCAGAAGAGACTTCTTCCTCCTCGCCGCCTGGTAGCTTAACAGCTTCTTCTGATTCTTGAGGGAAGAGACCAAACTTTTCTTCATACTCCTTTTTCCAGAGCTCCAAATCCCAGAGGGTAGACTTCCCATCTTTGAATTCTTGAGCTGTGGTGATGGTTGCCTTTAAAGCCCATTCTTCAGTCGTGCTCAGCTCCCTAGCTGTGACTTCTTTGCTAACTGCAATAGCATCATCTCTCTCAGCTTCAGCTTGCTTCAAAGCACGTCCCAGATCGACATTCTTCAATATTAGATCAGCATTCTCACCAGAAACAACTCCAACTTCAATGAAAGCTTTATCCCTTTCCTCCTGTGCTAAGGTAAGGCTCTTCTCTGCATTAACCACCCTTTCAAAGGCTTCTTGGCGGAGAGTCTCAGATTCACTGAGTCTTCGCTCAAGCTCATCAACTCTCATAGCACGAGAAGTTGCTAATGTCTTATACAATGATATATCTTCTTCCATGGTCAAAGACAGCAAATATAACTGATGCAAACAAAATAATGCAGCAATAAGAAAGCAGAGCATGGTACAAAAATGAATGGGAGAATGTGAACTAATATAAAGCTGAGGTGAAGTAGATCTACCTTCATGGCTTCCTGAGTGTAGATGTGACCAGAGCCTCTAGACTTCATGGAAAGGATAGTTTTACGATCCTGAGGAAGAAGGAGCTTGCTACATTCCTGATGCACATCCTCATATCCCGAGTACAGGGAGGAACCTTTGCCAATTTCCAGAGAAACCATACTCTGGTCAGTAGCCACAGTAGCATGATGCTTCGCAGATGGTTCAGCAATTGGAACCTTCTTGGGGGAGTCAGACAGAAGTGATACCACTTCATGTGTGCTAGGTATAACAGTTTCCTCTCTGATAGTTTCAATACTAATCGGATCAGAAGTAGCTGACTCGATTTTTGCAGATTTGGTGGGGGATTTATCACCTAAGCCAGATGAAAACCCAGATGCAGTTCTATGCCTTTTCCTACTATAGGAAGGACGAGGGGGAACCTTGGGCTTCTTCTCCTTTACAGGAGTAGGGGCACTTTCTGATAGTTGTTTAATTCCTTCAAAAGGTAATTCTAAACTCAGTAATTCCAGATACAAAAGCATTTTTAAGCAAATAAAAAAAAACTAAAACTGACTTACCCAGATTGAAGATAGAATTACAATTTCTCTCTTCAGATGAGAGTTTTATGAAGGCATCAATGCGGCCATCAGAACCTTCTTCCACCGTAGGTCTCAGGTATTTTCCTACGGACTCTATCAAACAAAATGCGATACCATTAATGCATTATAACTAATGAGTTAACCCGAATATTCAAATAACAAATGTCTTACCCATGTTCACCCATTGGGTCCTCAGATTGACACCAGAATCTACCAGAGCAGATTTGTGGACAAACACAAACCTACCCCTCCACCTTTTCTCAATATCAGCGGGGACAGTAATCAGAGGATTATACCTGTTGCGGGCATGAAAAGTGTAAAGCCCAGGGTACTTCCTCTGAAATGTGTAGCACTTCATGAGATCCATTAAGGTGAATTTCAGCCTCAGCCTATCGCACAATTCCTCCACAGAAAGGAGGATAAGCCGGCATGAAGGCATAAGTTGGGAAGGTGCAAGATCATGCCCCAGACACAAATCCAGAACAAGCTTAGGCAAAGGGATGATCTTACGCAGAGGGAAGTAATCGATGCACAACGTGGCCCAGTTTTCACTATACCAATCAAGTTGTTCTTCGCCCTCTGGGAGCCTAATGGACAGGTTTACATCTAGATTGTTTTGAGTGCAAAGTAAAGCTAGGTCTTCAGCAGTTAAAATCGAGGGGTAGTCATTGTCCATAATACCTGAATCCAGCGTGCCTTCCTTCAGAGAATCAGGGATGGGATTGAAAGTCTTCAAAGCAGTTCCTTTTTTGTCCATTGGAGAAGGAGGGACAGTTGCAGATGAGGAAGTTGTAGCCATCTTGCTACGAGTGCGAACCATGCCCAACAGAGAGAAACTATCAACTAAACTGAGGAAAGAAACGTGAAATGAATGCCAGAACCAGAAGGGAATAAAATTCACCTGATGACGTCGGAATTTCAAAAGCTTGGACAACAAAGATTTGGAATGCCAGAAAAGGAAATGGGAAGGTAGAGACAAAATACGAATAAGATCTGATTTAAAAAGACAGGATTTTTTCAAACCTAAAAAGAACCTGTCAATCTAACGGCTCAGATGCGCTCAAGTTAGAATGGGCGCCAAGATCCGACGGTTCGAAAGGCATTGGATAAAACCGCCTTTAACCGCCCAATAACTGCTCACCCAGACCTGACGCACGTTTCAAACCACCCCCACAAACCTCGCTTAGCTTGCCACGTGGGGGCTGGGGGAGTAAATGTATTCCCCTGGGCTCGCAGAGAAGCAATTTGGGCTGGGCCCAATGACCCAAGAAGATGGAACGACTTTAACGAAACAATTAACTGAATGGAGAAAGTGGAAGTTAGAGGTAAGACACGTGTGACAGAAATTTTCGGAAGGTGGAGGCCTAAGCTGACGTTAAGAGATAAGGAGAAGATAACTGTTCAAGGATTCAGGCGACGATCTCGGCCTGAAGACTCGGGCATGCTAAAGACCTGACAGTTAAACGGCTCTTTGAGGTGGACACCTGGCAGTAACGTCAGGGAGAAATAAGTGGGACCCCTTAGGCTATATAAGAGAGGTCCAATTAGGGTTTAGGGTACGGAATAACTGAGAGCAAGAACACAATCACTTTTTACTTTCTTGTATTGAGAGATCTCTTGTAACCAGCTATTCATCTTGTATTCTGATTATTCAATTCAATAAAGCTCGCCAGGTTCTATCCATTAATATTTGTTTATGCTTTATGCTTTACTATTCCAGTTCTTATCTCATAATATCTCTATTATTTCTTATTAATTATCATATTTCGTCTTATCTCTGATTTATTCCTACTGTTTCCAATTTATAATCCACGTTTACTATATTTACTTCTTATTACTGTTCATATTACTGAATCCAGCCTAAGAGCTTAATATTACTACTCAGGTTCATATCTGGAAATCAATAATCCCTGTTTGCTTTACATTTTATGTTAATAAATCATTATTAGATACATGATATATTTATTTTATTAAAGTTATTTAGATTATACAAAATCTAGGTAATACATATATATATATATATAAAAGATTTTAGCTTGGTAAAATCAGTTGATTGTTACATTCTTAATTAATTAAAGGCTTATATGGCATGAGGAGGAGGATTTCGCAAATAGAAGTTTTTGTGATGGATATGTATTGGGGTGACCGACAAGAGAAGGGGGGATAGACTTGGAGAAGGAAAGGTAGGCCGAGGAGGATGTGCCACGTGGCAATTATGGAAAGTTCAGATTCAGAAGTAGTGTTTCTGTGTTACTTCCTTCTACAGAAACTTCTCGTAAAGTGCTTGAGGATATCTGGATCCTAATCCAAATAATTACCGCGTTCCCTTGCCCCTCTTCCCGTCCTCTCAGTATCATCCACGTGGCAGTCAACACCGAGCCCCTCACTTTACAATAAAAATTTAGATGAATACAATTATAGTCAAATTCAATCATTCCATTTACAGCGAAAATCAACACTCAAACTGTGATATATACAATCAAGTATTTTATTTTGAACAAAGAAAATAGGGTTAAGGTGCATTTTTAGTACTCTAGAATATAGCAAAGTGCACCTAGCGTAATATACAATATTGTGGTCCATTTGTGATAACCAAGAATTATTTTCGTGGCTTATTTAGTAACGACGTTAAATAAGTCAAGTTTGACCGTTATGTGTCAAATTTTGACCGTTAAATTGTGGGGTAAAGGAGCATTTTCAGTACTCTGGAATATAGTAGGAGCACCAAACATAATATACAATATTTTAGACCATTTATGATAACCAAGAATTATTTTCATTACTTATCTAGTAATTCGTTAGCTAAAACTCAATTTTTTAAGATAAAATCTGATGTGACATAATGATGTAATATATGTATGTTGAAATGACAATTTAATAAACATTTATTTTAAGTTTATAACTAGGGTTAAGGGTCAAATCTAGCACTCTACTATTGTCAAAAGTTCACCCAACATAAACAAGAATTTGATGGCTCAAATGTAGCACACATCTTTTCAAAAATGGCTCAAATCTAGCATTTCCATCAACTTTAACAGGTTTGACCGTTAAGTCTGACTTGACCACGACACGTCACCCGCCACGTCACCCAATTTTGCCACGTGGCCCGCCACGTCACCCAATGGGCCCACTTACTAACCATTATTGGGTGATGTGGCAGGCCACATGACAAAACTGGGTGACATGGCGGGTGACGTGTCATGGTCAAGTCAAACTTAACCGTCAGACCCGTTAAAGTTGACGGAAATGCTAGATTTGAGCCATTTTTGAAAAGATGTGTGCTACATTTGAGCCATCAAATTCTTGTTTATGTTGGGTGAACTTTTGGCAATAGTAGAGTGCTAGATTTGACCCTTAACCCTTATAACTATGTCATAAGATAAAAGTAACTCTTCTTCTATTACATCATAGAGCCATTAATTCGGGTCGAGCCAATATGGCCAACCCGTTTTAATTCGGGTCGAGCCAGTATGACCAAACTGTTTTAACTCAGTAAGGCCAACCTATTTAGTTTATGATTCTTTGCTTACTTTTTTGATATATGTAAAATACTAATGACTTATTAATTTATACATGCATGATATTAGGATATTCTATGGATCTTTATAACTTTGTAGTGTTTAATTATTTGACTCTTTGAATAATATTGTGATTTAGTTGTTTATGGTGTTTAAATATTGTATATTATGTTTGGTGCTCCTTCTATATTATAGAGTACTGAAAATGCTCCTTTACCCCACAATTTAGCGGTCAAAATTTGACACATAACGGTCAAACTTAACTTATTTAACATCGTTACTAAATAAGCCACGAAAATAATTCTTCGTTATCACAAATGGACCACAATATTGTATATTATGCTATGTGCACTTTGCTATATTCTAGAGTACTAAAAATGCACCTTAACCCAAGAAAATATAATAAAGTCAATAATAATGATATGGACCAACAGAAATTTCATGTTACCACTTATATTACTGTCATATAGTTGTTATACCTTTTATCAACACACTCTTTTCTCTCATCTTATATTTAATATGCAAGGGTGAAAATAGAAATTAGATACAAGTTACCTATTATGATATACCAAGAGAAATTTCATAGAGAAATTTCATGTTACCACTTATATGGTTAAGTATACTACTTTTAGTGTAGAGTATTATGTATTAGAAGGATATATTTTTTATATATATAAAAAAGAAAGATATATTGTTAAAGAATACTTTTAGTCCTTTATATTTGTATCAATTTTAATTCTAGTACCTTATGTTTCAAATGTGTACTTTAAGTCATTTACAACTAACACTATTAGTTTCACTTAACATGGAATGTTGATATCAAAAATATTAAGTCAGGCAATAATTAAATGCGGACAAAATGATTAAATTTTAAAAACATGAATAATTATACTAGAGAATTAAAATTTAAACTAATTTTGACAAAATTTAATAACAGATAATCTTTAAATTTTTAATTCAATTCCATTGAGTAGAACTAAAGACATAAATAAAGAAGGATCAAAGTCCAATTTCAAAAACATGACAGGTTGACACGTAAGTGGTAAGTACTCTTATCCTTTAAGTGAGTGTTTGGGCCGGGTTCGATCTCTAACTCTTGTAAATGAAGCAAATTTATACCTCTGCTATCTACCAAACTAATCTTTTACAAAGTCACTACTTACCTATGCACCTTTATGCACCTCTCGATTATGTTTTCCTACCTTGGTTAAATTTTTTTTTTGGCCGAAAGGGATAATTTCATTAATAACCAAATAGAGTACATACCATAAGGCTCAAAGCAGAGCACATAACACTATAACCGACAAACACATAGTACACTACATCCAAAGAGCACATGATTGCCCCTGGACAAATACATACGCACCAAGCACCAAACACCGGCTAACATCAAAATATCAGAATAACAATAACAATAACTAAACAGACTCAAGATACTAATGCCGATGCCTAACCAATGCGGGTAGAAGGTGAGGGTACCTTTCTATCATGATCAAATGATGATGCAATAGAAGGTGGTTGTCCAAAGACTTGCTCTCCCGAGCCCACCGACTTTGATGCAAATGCTGCACATAAGCAGCTCCATTCTCACCTACAGGAAGGTGAAGAGTCCAATGAAATTTGTTACCAAACTCCATTGTCGTACCGATCATGTTAGAATTTAGCCAAAAATCAACACAGCCAAAATTAACCCACAAGGTCAGACAGACCCATAGATAATATGACACACCTAAAAGAAATTTTAAAACCAAAACACAAATCCTACATCTAAGAACTAGGGCTGTACAAAAGCCCGGTGGTCTGTTTGGCCCGCCACGACCCGACCCGGTCATATACGAAAAATGGTCCGTCATGATGTGGCCCGGAACCAACTCTATTAGGACATGACTGGCCCGACCATCGAGTAGGACAGGACCAGGGCATATGCTCCATGACCAATCGGGCGGCCCGGCCCGATTATTTATTAATATTGTTATAATTTTTTTATTATTTATTAATATTTTTTATAAAAAATGTTTTATTATTTTTTCTATTAAATGTTTTTTTTTCTTTGCTTGTTTCTATTATAATAGCTTCAATTCCTATATGGTTAATGTTTATTAATATCTCTAGAGTAAGTTATCAGGTTATGTTAACAATTGTATTTGCATTTTATTAATCTTCAGTTAACCATCTTAATTTGAAAGTCACTCAATTATCTCTTTAATTTTCAATTTAAAGTAGTTGATGCTATATTCAAATTGATTTTATTTTGGTCAAGAGCTATATTCAAAGTGATCACTAACTCCTTTTTGTAGTAACTATATGTGACTTATTATATTTATCATTGCATTGATGCTTCTTAATTGTTATTGATGAATGATGATCAAATTTTTCCTTTGTTCTTTCTAAAATTGGGGTTGAGTTTCTCTCATTTTGTGCTTGGCATGACCATCGTGGTCCGTCATGTGGCCCTGCGGTCATGTCCTGCCCGATCTTGGTGTCGGGCCAAACAGGACATGACCGGGTCTCGGGCCAAAAATTTTGGCCCGACAATTATTTAGGACATGACCAGGGCATATAGGTGGCCCGGTCATGTCCGTCATTTGTGCAACCCTACTAAGAACTACCGGGGGTGACCAGGACTTTACCAGCTCTATCATCGGGCCCCCCACACCCAGATAGATCCCTAGCTGAACCATCATGGTGGTTCAGTGGCTGTGGACCAGCCACCAAAACCCAGGACCCAAGCACCACAAAACCCCACAGGCAGATCAGAAATCACCACCGACACCGGCGTATCTGAAAACATCACCAACTCCCCCAGATCTGAAAACTCGCCCTTCCCAGCCAAAGACTTCACTGCCACAAGATCTGTCGCCGTGTCCTTCACCGTCGCGAGGCTCACCGCCACACCCTCCACCGTCGCGGTCAGCACCACCAGATCCATCTCTGATGACGCACGCCGATTCCAAGTCGGAAAACTTCGAGCCTTTCGGTCAAAATCCCATCCTCCGCCATGACCATCGCCGGCGCCGGACAGGTTCCGTTCTCCCCCAGCTTGCTTGCCCCAACCTCCTCTCGCCGCCATCAGCTGCACTCATCAACACGCACAAGGGCGTGACCAAACCAGTACAAAACACTGGCCCCTTACCGGCGTTTATTTGGGCCACTTTTCGACGCTTTTTTTCGGCGAAACAACTCTACGGCGTTTCCACGAATTGCCGAAAAAAACTGTGGAAAATTAACTTATCGGCGTTTCTGGACACGCCGCAGAGTGCCCCAAAACGCCGCAAAGGGAGCTGTAGAAATGCATATAATATTCATACATACCGGTGTTTTCCGAAACGCCGGTGTGTGAGATATTAAAATATTCAGGCATATCGGTGATTACGTAAAACGCCGATATGCGATTATTTTAATTTAAAACATTCCGGCATTTCTATGAAACGCCGGTATGTCTGAATTAAAATAATGCACTCAAGTCAAAACTTAATGGCGTTTCTAAAAACATCGCTAAATATATTAAAATATAATAAAACATACCGGCGTTTTGGGAAAACGCTGGTTTGTTTTATTATATTTTAATCTACATTGCGGCGTTTTACATAAACGTCGGAAAGTGATTAAAATTTATTAAAAAAATTTCGTCCCAATTTAAATTTAAATTTGGACGAAAATTTAGTATTATAGATATATGAATAAAAAATATTAATAAATAGTAACGAAAAAAATTCATATTATACATTAAAAGAAAATAACAACTATAAGAGCAACTAAATGAATGATGAATGAAGTAAATAGAAAGAAGTGAGATGGATAACAATGGATATAAAAATAAAGTGATTAATGAAGCAAATATAAATCAAAACAGAGACCAAGGCATAAACAGAGACCAAGGCAAAATGAGGAAGGAGTAAGAAGTGGGAAGGAGGAAGAAGTGGGTAGGAGGAACGAAAATAAGCAAGGCAAACTGAGGGGGAGCACCGGTATTTATAGGGGAGTTGGAGCACACCGGCGTTTATCAGTGGAGTGCCGGTAAGTAATACTAAAATAATGCATACCGGCGTTTCTTGGAAACACTGGTATGTTATTTTATTATTTTATGCATATCGGGGTTTCGGCAAATTACCGATATGCATATTAAATATTATTTAATGCATATCGGCGTGTTATAGAAACGACGGTATGTATTATTTTATGATTACTTTATTTTGCGGCGATTACAAAAACGCCAGTAAGTCTAAACATGTTACGAAAACTTTCTAAACAGTGTTGCCTTTGTTAAACGCAGAAAGGTTTGAAGCATTGGCTATAAATATGCGTATGTAGAATTTGTGAGTCGTCATAATCTTTCTCAAACCTCTCCTTTCTTCTTTCATATTTCTACCGTTTTGTTGTGAAACACCAATATCAATAATGTTGGATAAATCGTGGATCTCTTTACCCAGATCGTCACCGCAATACGGTTTTTGTTTGCTTTCTTGCGCGGTAGTGATGTTCGGGGTAAGATACGGTGTCCGTGTGAAAAGTGTAAGTTCGACAAATGGAAGACTCGAGATGAGGTATTTTGCCTATTGTATGGATAAGCAATTTCCCAGGTATTACCTCAATTGGGCGTTTCATGGAGAGGGTGAATTACACGACAACGCCGGTGATCTAGAAGTCGGTTCGAGTTCTCACATTGGAATGCAAGTAGAAAGCAGTGACGATGAAGCCGATGACGGCGACCATGCAACTAATCCGGGTAACAACACTGTGATGGAAGCATTTGGGCAGCATGAAGCAGGAGACGGTGGGGATGTAGTAGTAAATGGACCAGTCGCGGAGTACTTACGCACTGAGGTGGCTAGAGATTTCTTTGAGCTCATGACGGAAGGTGACAAACCACTGTACCCAGGTATAAATGAATTAACTATTCTAACTGTTTAAGCGACTTATTATAATATGCGATAAAATACATATATTATGTACGTGGATGACAATATATATGCATGTGTTTGCGCAGGGAATGAAAGATACTCTAAACTGTCATTTTTGACCAAACTGTATAGTATAAAGTGTAAACGTGGCGCCTCCGATGCGACTATGTCGGGCGTGATTGAGCTGCTGTCAGACGCCTTCTACAATATTGGAGCCGAGCTACCGTTATCCTTCTACGAAGCGAAGAAAACAATCACAAAGATGAGGTTAGGGTACATTAAAATCGATGTCTGCCTGTATGATTGTATGTTGTTTTGGGGCACTGACGTTGTGTTAGATAAATGCAGACGATGAGGCACTGACTGATACAAGGTGGGGGTGAGGGGCATAATAAGAAGAAGAGACGACGGGCCATTAAAAACATGAGATATTTTCCGCTCCGTCCAAGGCTTCAGAGACTATTCATGTCCCTGAAGATGGCTGAGCAAATGCGGTGGCACGCGACAGAAGCTAACCCAGACAGCAAGATGAGACATCATCGAGATGATGATGCATGGAAAGCTTTTAACGACAATTCCCCGATTTTGTCTCGGACCTAAGAAATGTCATGCTACGTCTCGCTTCTGATGGTTTTAACTCATTCGGCTCCTTCAACCAACATTACATCGTGTGGCCAGTTGTGTTGATACCATATAACCTCCCCCGTGGTTGTGCATGAAGTTCACCTCGTTCATTATATCGACAATTGTTCCAGGGTCGACAGCTCCTGGAAACGATATTGATGTGTCCTTCAGCCGCTGATACAGGAGCTTAACGAGTTATGGAGCGATGGGGTCGAGATGTTTGACGCCGAATCTAAGACGTTGTTCAGACTGCGCGCCGCTGTGATTTGGACTGTTAGCGATTTTCCCGGACTCGGCATGTTATCCGGCTGGAATACTTATACAGCGATGACATGTTCGTTCTGCAACTTCGACCAGGAACCCCGTAGACTGCCGCACAGCAGGAAGTCATGTTTCATGGGTCATTGACGATTCCTTCCACCCGATCATCAGTTCAGGCGGCAGAGATCCCCCTCGAGGGTGTCAAGGTTTCAGATCTTTGACCAGGTCTGTAATGTGCAATGTGAATTTGGCAAGGACCCGCCACAGCAGGATGAAGAGGCCCCTAGCACAAGCCGCGGTGGAAGGACGGCTCAGCGGAGGCCGCCGACGGTGGCCCGTAGAACTGGCCCAGCACCTCAATGGAAAAAGAGAAGCATATTTTTTTTTCTGTCGTACTGGAAGCACAACTTAATGCGCCACTGTTTAGACGTCATGCACATTGAAAAGAACGTCGGGGAGAATGTCTTATACACCATATAAATGAGCCAGGAAAGTCAAAGGATCATCTTAGAGCGAGGAAAGATCTAAGGCCATCGGAATACGTCAAGACGCCTGGCCTGACGTGAACGATAAATTTGCCCCGGCTCGGTTTGCTTTGACAAAAAAGAACAAGGAAGTGTTTCTGACCACGCTAAAGGGTATCAGGGTTCATGACGGATATTCAAGTAATATCTCGAGGACGATCGGGGATCACTGCAGCTGTGATTGATACTATGGTCCATCGGAGCTTCGCTGATTGGTTCACGAAAAGAATACGTAACGATCCAAATCCACCACCATCACTGGTGAATCTAGCGCATGGGCCTTTTGAATATGCGATGAGATACTCTGCCTACAATGTCAATGACTTTCACTTCCGCACTGGTGCGCGCGATGACTCTCGTCTAACGCAAAACTCGGGTGTGTTTGGTTCATTTGGAACAAGGAGTTATGCTAGTAGAGACGATGCGCAAGCGCGTTTAAGGGAGGTTCAATATTATGGGTAACTTGTTGATATACTTGTGTTCAACTACAATGGTGCATTTCCCGTTCCGCTATTCAAGTGCGATTGGGCAGACACTCGGGGAAAAAGAGGTAAGAAAGTTGACGCATTCGGTATCACCTCAGTGAATTTCTCGAGACTCTTCCACACAGGGGCATTACCTGACGACGAGCCATACATCGTTGCTGACGAAGCGCAGCAGGTTTATTATGTTCCTGATTCTAAAAACAAAGATTGGCACATGGTGATTAAGGTGAAACCTCGTGATGTGTACGATATGGGGGACGAGGATTTTGACGCGACAACTGAAACTACTCAATTGGTTGCTCCTAATAATTCTGACTACTTGATGCCGGAAGGGGATGAACTAGTACCTTCTGTTAGAGGGCGTGAAGATGGTGATGAATGAAACGATTGTTGTATATATAAATAAATAATCGTAGTTGTATTTTATTGTTTTCATGGTCTATCGTATTATGTATTGATTTAGTTCAATTTTCATCACATATCGGCGTTTCGGTAAAACGCCAATAAGCGTATTATTCATTAAATTGCTTTAATGAATACGCTTATCGGCGTTTCACGCTGGTGTGCGTTTAATTATTTTTTTTTAAAAAAATGCATATCGGCGATTCTGAACACGCCGATATGCATTTTTTTATAAAAAAAACCGGCCAAGTTTTTTTTTTAAAATAAAATATACATATCGGCGTTACTTTGTCCAGAAACGCCGGTATGTAAGCGCCGGGAAGAAGACGGGAAGCGCGCGCCAAATTTTACGGTGCTTCTTTTAGGCGTTTTTTATCAAACGCCGGAAGGCATGTTGTTACCGGCGTTTTTGATGAAAACGCCGGAACATGTGCGCTGGAAAGGGCCGTTTTTTTAGTGAACCCTCCAAATGGAGGTACAGGAGAAAGGAAAAGTTCTAGAGAGAAGTGAGACCTTTTCTCTCTAACTTTCCTTGATGGGTGTTTTTTTTTGGGTAAAGGTGCAAAAATGGGTTCGTACAATTACGCGAGGAGCACATTGGGGTAAAATGTATTTTCGGGTTCAATTCTGAGTTTGAAGAATAAATATTGGTGCAATATAGGGTACAGCGTTTATATTGACCGACTTTGACCGTTAAAAGCTGACGTGGCGGGGGAAATAAGATTGTTTGCTGACGTGGCATACTTATGTGGCAATATTTTTCTGATTGTGTGGGGCCCACATAATTTAAATTAATAAAAAAAATAAAAACCCCACCCCCCTCTTCTTCCTCCCGCCGCCACCCCCCACCCCCACACACACCACCATCCCCCCCACACACCACCACTCCCTACCTTCGGCCACACCTCCACCTTCCCCCACCACCTTCGCCTCCCCCTTCCCAACTTCACGGGGCAAGTGAAAAGTGATGCCCACTTCACGGAGGTGGCCGTCGATGGTGCCGTCGGAGTCTGGCAAGATGGTCTGCGCGGCGGAGACCATCTCGAAGATGGGGTTCTCCACGGCGGTGTCGGGGTCGAGGCCGATGATCATGGCGGCGGCGCCGAAGAGGGCCTGTCCAACGAGGGAGTCGAGGTCGGTGTCGGAGGGGCCGCGGGAGGTGACGGCGGTGATCTCGGAGCAGATGTGGCCGAAGGTTGGGGGTGGTGGACGGTGGAGGTGGGGGACGGTGGAGGTGTGGCCGAAGGTTAGGGGTGGTGGTGGGTGTGGGTGGGGTGAAGAGGGAGGGTGAGTGTTTTGGTATTTGGGGTGGTGTTGGTGTGGGTAGGGTGGCAGGGAAGAAGGTTGTGGGTGGGTGGAGGTGGTGGTGTGTGTTTGTGTGTGTGGTGGGGGGGAGGTGGTGGTGCGTGGGGGAGGGGGGAGGGATGGTGGGGTGTGTGTGTGTGTGGGGTGGGGGGTGGGGGGGTGTTGGGGGGGGTTTTGATTTTTTTATTAATTTAAATCATGTGGGCCCCACACAATCAGAAAAATATTGCCACATAAGCATGCCACGTCAGCAAAAAATCTTATTTCCCCCGCCACGTCAGCGTTTAACGATCAACGTCGGTCAATATAAACGGTGTACCCTATATTGCACCAATATTTATTCTTCAAACTCAGAATTGAACCCGAAAATACATTTTACCCCAATGTGCTCCTCGCGTAATTGTTGGGACCCATTTTCGCACCTTTACCCTTTTTTTTTCACCTTGACTAATTTATTTGTTCTTTCAAATATAGTAAAAGATCATGGCGAATTGGTTCTGGCTTCTTTATTCCCCTCAACTAGCTAGCCTTTGTGGTGGCCTCTAACACCATGTCAGTCTCCGAGCTGCTTAAGCATAATCCTTCCCCTTCCAACCCAATTACTTGGAATGTTGACAAGGTCAGAGTCTCTATACGGCTTCGATTTTTTTTTTTTTCCAGAAACTATACGGCTTCGATTGCGATTTGCGGATTTGATACTAGCCATACCAGTATTATTCTCATCGACCACCAAAGACTGCATTATATGGACGAGGTGTCCATCAGGCTCAATGGCTCATATATAGCTCAAAACAAGGTTTCATAATTTTGTTCTCAGAAACTCATCCTTCTTCAGTTCAAAAGGATTATTTCCGGGTAGCTTAGTACTTCTTTTTTTATTAAAAAATTATATTTTATTGAATGATATTTTGGCCAATTTCTTTAAATTGCAAAATGATAGATGAATTTATGTCACCTAAGTGTCGTTTAAATTTGTTGTGAGTAACTGCGGTTCTCATATTTTGAGCGTCTATTTTCTTTTCTTTTTGGATTTTCCCTTTTATTATTTGTCACAATTTTTTAGGGTAATCGACCTATCAATCATATTTAAACCTACATGTAAGAGATTGCGTTTTTGACTGGACTTATTTTCCCCCAACTAAGCTATTTATTTTGAAAAAATAGATTATTTTAAATAGGTTGTATTTTTGGTATGTTTGATTGAACTTATTTTTCAATCACAACTAATTCAAACACACATAATTACGCTTATAAAAGACAAGTCACTTTTTTCACAGCCGATTCAACCATAAATCTCATTACACAATATGACATATTTTTAAACTGACTTGAAAATAAGTCAACGTAAAAATAAATAATTTTCTACAGCAGTCAAACACATCTATGTGTTTAACTTTGTTGGTTTCCCAAGGGTGTCCCCGCCCGCGTGTTAAGTGGCACTAATAATACATTGCTGTTCTGAAGTCCCATATAAGGGGTAGATAGTTGGCCTGTGAATTTACTTGCTCCATTCACAAGTGTTAGGGATCCAACTCCCCAACTTTCAAAATGAGTAGACCACAAATATTATAGCACAAGCTTGATTCACCTAAACATTTTTAAGTTTGGGAAAATGACAAATAAATACCTCCGAATGTTCAAAAGGACAAGTAAGAAACTCAAACTTCCAAAAGGACAAGTAAATAACTTCAATAAAATTTAATAATTGAAACATAGTTATTAATATTTGGAACATAGTAATTAACAATTGTCTGATTACTTCATTATTCTTTTAGAATTCAGAGTTCCTGTATTACTTCGACTTGTATAAAGTAATGCAAATTAAATTATTATTATTAATTATCAACGACGCGTCATTTTCAGTTCAAAAAAAACGACGCGTCATTGCGTCAACAAATAGATGTACATGGATTACTAAAAAACAAATACAAGAAATAAATAACAGATCATCAACGCGCGTCAACAAGGTACAATTAGTGATAAAATATTCGGTCAAAAAAGAGTGCGAGGTGAAATTCAGTGACAACATTCAAATGATTGAGATCAGAATTTCTTGACAAAAGAAGTATTGTTGAAATTATATCAATAACAAAATACTCCCTCCGATCACTAATATAAGAGTTAGCCGCCAAAAAACGCTTCTTAAAAACATGTAAATGTTAGTAGGGTGTCTGAAGTTAATGCTTCTTTTCCAATATTACCCATAATTATTATGATACTTTTAAGAGAGAGAAATACATAAGCATTAATAAATATGAAAGAGAGATAGAGGTAAAGTAGGTAAAAATACATTAAATGAGGAGAGAATGTGAGATGAACTCTTATATTATAACCAAAATCATTCAAATTTTGGGCTTTTACATTAGAGACCGGAGGGAGTAAATATTATTGAAATTAGACTAGGGTAACTGTGTTTAGTTTCGTTATAAAAAAAACTGTGTTTAGTTTCCTGTCCAGCTTTTTTAAAAACAAAAGGGAATAAATTATGAAGTCAGCAAATCACTGAAAATTCTTATCTCAACCAATTTTTTTGCATTATTTGTGATTTGACTAATAACTAGATAATTACTTGGTCAGATACACGGATTGGTATTGAAAACACCCCAAATTTCTTTTTTTATCTAATGTAACACCCCAAATTTCTAGAAAAATAATTAAGGTATAATATTTAATTAGAATCTTAAGGTATTATTTAGTATTTGAGAAATTTTAGGAATAAATTTGAGAATTAAAACATTTTTTTACTTTAGAGTGAATAAAAAATATTGATAAAAGAATTTTAAAATTTTAAAATTGAATCGAGACGAAATAAAAATTGAAAATAAAAGGAATTCCGAAAATGCAAACTGATTCTATTTGAATTTTTTTTAACTTTAAATAATTAGGATCCTTTTATTTTGTAGTAAATTAAAAGATATTGTTCCTAAAATTTTGGAATCTTAAAATTGAATATGTACGAATTAAAAATTAATAATTCAAGGAATTCAAATAAAAAGGATAATGTTTATGTTTGAGTAGTGTTTTTTAACTTTAAAAATTAATATATTCACGCGTAATTAGCACAAAACAAAACAAATAACCCGATAAGTTAGATTCACTTAAAATTCCCAACACAATATATATATATATAGGATTACTGCGCGGTTATATATGCTGAAATTCCGGACCCACATCACCATTACTAGTACTCGACCCCACTACTTCTTCTTCCTCCTACTCCTCTTCTCTCTACATAACTAACCCCTCTCTCTCTCTCTCTCTCTCTCTCTCTCTCTGTGTATGATGGCTGAGCGAGATCTTGAGCGAGGCGGTGGAAGCAAGAGCATGAACAGGGCGGACATACCCACCAACACTAATCAAACCTACAACACTGCTTCCTATGTTCATGACACGGAATCCCAGTGGACATCGTGGCTTGTTCCCATGTTTGTTGTCGCCAACGTTGCCCTTTTCATTGTGGCCATGTATCTCAATAATTGTCCCAAAAATCGTGTCTTTGATGATCAGCCTCAGTGTGTTGCCAACTTTCTCGGCAGATTCTCCTTCCAGCCTTTGCAGGAGAATCCCTTGTTTGGTCCTTCTTCTAATACGTAAAATCTCTCTGCTTTCTTTCTTTTTTTGTGAAGGAAAATTCACGGCTTTTTGTCTTTGGTTTTGTTTTTTTTTTTTGTTTTATTTTGGGGGTTTAGTTTTATGAATTTGTGATTTGGGTTGTTGTTAATTTGATTTTGGGGTCGTACTGTTGCATTATTAATGATGTAATAGTTGGAATAGGAACGGTTTAGGATTTTCTGTGCTTGTGTGGTTGTTGGGTTAATTTGATGGGACTGGGGTTTTATTGATTTTTCAGTGGCTGCTGATAGTTCAATTTTTGTTTTTTATGATTTTGTTTATGATTTTGTGAGTCTTACATGGTTGAGAATGGTGGATAAGTTGCCTGTGGTGATTGATTTTGTTCCCTTTTATTGCTTATGTGATTTAGGATGTTTTGATTTTGAAATTTACTAGCCCCTTCTACAGGGTCTTTTGCGGAAAGAGAATTCAATTTAAATCTTACTTATCTCTGTTGTATTTATTTGGAAATGAAATAAACTATGAAACAAAGAAGGAAACTCTTCAGTGGGTTGGATGATTTTCTAATGAAATGTGGGTGCTTGCTTTAATTGACTGTGAGGAGTAATGGTGTTACAAATTTAGCCAGAAGGCAAAAAAAAAAAAAAAAAAACCCATTTTATTTCATATGTGAATCCTGTAATTGATGAATATGAAAAAATAGATTATACACACCGAGTGCAACATATTATCTTCAAATATTGTTCGATTTAAAGTTCTGAATGTTGTAACTGCTCTTTATTACATGTACTCATTCAAGACATAACACAAGGAAGGGAGAGAACGAATAGGAAGATAATGATACGTTAAAATTGGTGTATTAGCATAAAAGTGTGTCTTGTTAGTAGATAATTCACAGATTTACATTAGAATTTGGCTTATATAGTCTATCTGATCTTTTATTTAAAAATGGAACTCTGAGCAAGAGTTGGATTGGTTATCCAATTGTTAGAGATTAAGTTATTTGGATGCTGAGTTTCTTCATTTCAGAAGAGCTTCTGTTCAGCTTAATTACTGTTTTGAATGATTTTTCTTTGTGGATTTTAAAGGTTGACGAACATGGGAGCCCTTCAATGGGATAAAGTTGTGAATCATCATCAGGGATGGAGACTCTTCACATGCATCTGGTTACATGCTGGAGTCATTCATTTGCTTGCAAACATGTTAAGCCTTGTCTTCATCGGCATTCGCCTGGAACAACAATTTGGGTTTTGTATGTTACTCCCTTGCCAGTTTATGTTATCTATCTGTAATTGAATTTAAGATTTTGAAATGAAGTTTGCACAAACTAGCAAATTAGAAACATTGTCATGATGGTTACCAATTATGTAACTTTTTGCATGCATGTAGCCTTATTATAATTTTCTATTGTTAAAACTTTTGGCAGTGAGGATAGGAGTCATTTACCTGATATCTGGATTCGGTGGAAGTGTGCTGTCTTCTTTATTTATAAGAAACAACATATCTGTTGGTGCTTCTGGCGCTCTCTTTGGACTTCTTGGAGCGATGCTTTCTGAACTTCTCACCAACTGGAGTATTTATACCAATAAGGTTTGTGTGTACTACTTATTTAATTGTTCCTTTTCAATTCTGAAAATTGTGACACTTCCAGATATTTTTTTATCATCAAGTAGTTTCATCAATAACTTGAAGCCCTGTATATCAAAAAAAAAAATAACTTGAAGCCCTCCACTGCTTTTGCAGCTAGCAGCTTTGCTGACACTTCTGGTTATTGTTATCATCAACATTGCCATCGGCATTTTGCCACACGTTGACAACTTTGCTCATATCGGTGGATTTCTGACGGGGTTCCTCCTTGGCTTCATCTTGCTGCTACGTCCTCAATTTGGGTGGTTAGAGCAGAGGCATATTGCTGACAATGTCAGAATCAAGTCAAAATACAAAACCTACCAATATGTTCTCTGGATTGTCTCTCTTTTTCTGCTTATTGCTGGGTGAGTAGTTCCTTGCCTCAATCAAAAACCCATGACAAACCTCACCATCACATGAAACCCAAAAATAACCCTTTAACTGGGTTCTTGACCTTGATTCATGTCATATTTCAGTAAAGTTATAGTAATAAAATTGGTCCTTTTACTTGATATAATGTTTCACTTTGGTTCCTTAATTTTAATCAAACATGTTTTTAGTCCCTTCCAGGACACCATTAGGCTCAAATGATGACTTTTTGAGAATAAATCTTAACATATCAGCATTTAAAAAGATTTGTTTTGGAAAGATGTCAACATTTTTCGTCAACGGCTTTAGGATTATTATAGGACTAAAATGATGCTATAAAGTTAAAGGATTGAATGACTACATGTCAACTTGTGCTTTACAGTAAACAGTCTATGATTATTGTTGTGAAGGAGTTCTGAGTTGCCATGTTTTTATGTGATGACAGGTTGACTATTGCATTGGTGATGCTGTTCAGGAAGGTGAATGGGTATGATCACTGCCATTGGTGTCGTTATTTGACCTGTGTTCCATCTTCTAAATGGAAATGTGATGGCAGTTAAAGCAAAGAGAAGAAGGCTTTATTATGAAGTGCTGTTCACGCGGCGTTATATTCTTCCTTTTGCTTCTATGTAAAGTTATAGCTTTTTAGGATATAAGTGGGTTGGTTTGTTTATCTTCCTTTCTTTATTTTTCAATTATTGGTTTCGCTGTCTATCTGGATTTGTCATACCATTAGGTTTTATACTAGTATTAAAGAAATATTTGTACATGGAGTCCTTTCTCTGGCTTATTTCTGTTTTTTTATGTTAGTTGATTTGTCTTCACTTAGCTCTTTCAAAATCATATCAATTTTCTAAGAGCTGTATAAGTTTTATTATATTTCTTATGTCATTCTCAAATGGGTTTATGTTTTAGTAAAAAAAACTTTGTATGTTCGTTGTTTTTGGTTTTATTATATTTCTTATGTCATTCTCAAATGGTTTTATGTTTTAGTAAAAAAAAACTTTGTATGTTCGTTGTTTTTGGTTTCGATTTGATTAATTAATTCTTTAATTCTCTGTCCTAATCTCACTTTTATCTTTAATTTTATTGTGTTATAAAATCTAGTCAAGTTTTTTCCTCCCAGACTAAGACTATGAAACTAAATATAAGGATTTTTGTTTTTGAAAAAAGTTGATCAAAAGGTTTTATTGGAAGGAATGACTTGATAATTATTTATGCACAAAGTATTAAATTTCTTAAAAAAAGTAGTAAATTTCGTGCACACATAAATATTGGTACTTTGTACTTGGTACTCTAATTAAATAGTTATCATCATTAAATTTATTGAATTGAATTTACGATCTTTCATTAAAAAAGTTGATGTGACTGAAAAAAAATGATTTTAATGTGATCTTCACACGTAAACTTACCTTTAACGTCATAATTAATTGCATATCCAATAAATTGAGTGTGATTATGCGCACAGAGACTTGCCATTCGTGCGAAAACGTCATCCAAATTTCATGCAAGTTTCACAATATCCTCGTTCTTAAAGCATATCAACCATATGAATCACCAACTGAAATACTTCAAAAAGAAAAAATAAAACAAAAAGAAAAAGAAAATCCTTCGTAATCCTTATAAAATATACAATACCAATACAACAAGTGAAAGTATAAAGAGAATTCCTTTTCACACCAATAGAAGTTGCAAGGAGAATTTGAGATGGCATGGAAAAAGGAAAAGTTGATGATACTATTGGCATTTTTGGCCCAACTTGTATGGGCCGCGGCCTCATTCGAAGAACAAAAGTTCGAATGCTTGGGCGTCGAACGGGCCTTCTTGGCGTGCGCCGGCAAGTGGGGGGACCAGCCGAAGCCGAGGTCGCCGTGCTGCAAGGCAATGTGGCTGTTGAGCCTGTCGTCCAAGTCATCGGTCGATGACAAGAAGGCTACATGCAGATGTGTAATGGGCCTTGTTTCTTCAAAAGTTCCCGCCTTCAATTCTGTTGCTTCATTGCCTGGGTCCTGTAGTGTCTCTTTGGGCTTCACTATTAAGCCTGATGTTGATTGTGACAAGTATGTCTCTCTTAATCTCCATATTGATATCTCATTTTTTTGCCACATTCTGTGTTATATATATATATATATATATATACACTCATATATTGATTATTTGTACTTATGGCTTGGTAAACTTATTCGAATTTTGATTTTATAGTTAGATTAGTTTCTATAACATTCTGTGTGTTGTATAGAAAATAAAAGGCCATTTTTGTAGGTTTTTGTCTTTGTTGAACAATATTCACCAAAAGTTTTGCGGGTTTAATCGGCTGTAGTAAGTAATTTAGACTCATTTACTAGTGGAATTTCGTCTCTATATTGAATCTACAGGGAAAATTTGTGTAACGTTATTGTTTCACTTGTCCAAATTAGTTAATACTCCTAAAATTATATATCTAATTAACATTCTCTTGTGTCCATATATGCAGACTCGTTTAACAGAAACTTCAAGGAGGAAGCTTTTGTATCAGCAGCTAGAGGAAGGGAAATAATGGAAGATAAAGTCATATATGAAAATAATAACAGCCTCCACACACACACACATTTACTTAAAGTTTCTTTACCTTTGTTGTATTTCATAGTTGCCAAATTATGTCAAAGTAATTGTTTGAAAATTGAAACAAAATTATGAATCACTACTGATGCAATTCATTTTCATCGTTCATATAATTAAATATATCAGACACGTCAAACTTTATATTTGTAAAATATCATTGAAATTATAATAAGCCAAACTAATTGAAAGGGATGTGACATGTTGGGATATGTGGAGGTCATGATCGAAACATTGAAGCCGTTGTAGCATATCCATTACCCTATTTTTCACTTGTATGGGTGTGCTTGGATGGACGGAAAATGGGAGAGGAAAGAAAATGGGAGAGGAAAATGAGGTGAGGGGAAGTATTTTCCCTTGCTTGGATGGGGAGAAAATGAGAGAGGAAAGAAAAGGGGAGGGGAAAAGTGGGTAGGCCACATGCCCCATTTTCCTCCCAAGTTTTTCCTCCCAAAATGGGGGGATTATAAGAGAGAGAAAAGTTACCCATCATTGTCCAAATGACCATACCCCACCTCACCCACTCATTTTCCTCCCTTTCTATTTTCTCTCATCCATCCAAGCATGATGAAGCATAATATTTTCTCTCCACTTTTCTTTCCTATCCATTTTCTCCCCTCCCATTTTTTTTCCTCTCTCATTTTCCCTCCATCCAAGCACACAGAATATAATGCGCATTGTAGAAATTAATAATCGCTAGTCATTAATGTTAGCCCTGCGCAGAGTTGTTAATTTTTTAAAAAAATTTTATCATTATTTATTAGTGTCGCTTGTTGTATATGGAGAAAAATAAAAGAGGCCAGATGGATTTTTTCTAGTATGATGAGGTAAAACAACAAGGATAATTTTGATACAATTTTTAATTTAAAATATCAATCAGTCAATCAGTGCTACTACTATTTAATTTTGACATTAATTATTGCATGTGAAATAGATTGTTTTCCTTTCTCGTAGTGATACATAAAAGCACAAGTACGCGAACTAAAATCTAAAAAGTTAACTTTCTGGTACTACAAGTTTAAGAGAATCAAACACAAATTTGTATGTTGAAATAAAAACAATATCCTAAACTCAAAATGAGAACACGTTAAATTGACATTAATTCTATGATGAATGTTTATCTATACATACTTTACGTTAGCCTCTTAAATAAGTCCATCTGTTTGCCGACATTAGTTAATTTAATTGAAATATTTTGTTGTAATACATGCACTCTTATAAAAATACAACTGATTCGTGATCATATATCATTTGCTTTTTTTTTATCAGATAATTGTCATTTGCTGATAATTGTTTATAAGATTAATTATGACTTGACACTTTGTCCATACACGAAAATTTAGTAGACATCTTGATCAAAAAAAAAAAGGAAAAAACTTACCTCAAGTACTTGACCTAAATTACATCCATTAAGCCAATAAGAATTTGACACATGTCCAACTAACCCACACCACTTTCTCCTCCTTTTCTCTCTCCTCCATGTGTCAGTTGTGTATGGGGTTAGTTGGACATTTGTCAAATTCTTATTGGGTAATGGATGTAATTTAGGTCAAGTACTTGAGGTAAGTTTTTTCCAAAAAAAAATTAGTAGACATCCTTGTCTAATAGTAAATAATAATAAATGTAATAAAAAAAGTAAGTAATAATAATATTGTCGTTCAACTAAGTACGTGCTAGTAATTTTTACATTTGCAGTTATGATTGAAAACATGTTTTTTAGAGTTAGGAAATAAAACTAAAATTTTTCGTAAAATTAAAATACTAAATGTGTACTTTCATCCTCATACAATAAAAATAAAATAAAGAGAGTTAGAGTCTTGTAGATGGAAAATATCAAATTACCAAATTATGATTGTTGGTTTGGAATAATGATCAATCATTATGACTAAATCTTTTATAAATTAATTTTTTTGTGGCCAAATCTTATATAAATTAATTGGTGAAAGCCTAAAGACTAAGAAACAATGCACAACCAAACGGG
Organism: Mimosa pudica; assembly: GCA_029929735.1. Lineage (NCBI taxonomy): Eukaryota > Viridiplantae > Streptophyta > Magnoliopsida > Fabales > Fabaceae > Mimosa > Mimosa pudica. The sequence goes on along the minus strand of JAKELP010000023.1, from coordinate 9,381,464 downwards.
CCAGATTGATTTACAACGGCTATTTGATTTACAACGGCTATTTGATACCCCCTTTTTTTTTATCAGAAGCTATTTGATACCCTGACTACATAAAAAAAGGACCTTTTAGTTTTAGTGTCGGCTAAATACATAGTCAGTAATCACAACCTTTCGTCTTTCCTCAAACTCACACTCACACTCATACACCCTTCAAATCCTTCCTTTTCCTCCGATGGAGATGAAATGTGTTTAGCTCTTTTCTTCTTCTCATCGTTATGCTTTTGGGTATGTAACCATTTTTTCTTCATTAACCATTTTGGCTGCGAGATATTGCTGATCTAATTGTTTGTTTCGTATCTTTTTCTTTTCCTTTTCCTTAAAGCCCTTTCCTTTATTTAATTCCACATTTTGATCCTTCCCATTTAACCAAAATCCAATCTTTCTCACTTTAGCACGGGTTTCACTATCTCTGCGTCTTTGAATTCAAAACTATATGGCCTACAAAGTCTGAGGATGCAATTAAATTTGGTTTCCAGATAAAACAAACGGTTGAAGAAATTGATGCAATGGAGAAGCATTTGCTTTTATCTGTGCATTGGCACAGTTGTGGAATGAAAAGCAAACACACTTGGAGTTAGTTCAGTTTCACCAGAGCAGCATGTTTTGCAGGATTTAAAAGATCAGATCCTGCTTACTGCAAATTGTTTTTGTTTGTTCCTTCCAAAAGGTGATTTTGTCAAATATTTTTCACTCTACTGGCTAGTTATTGCATTTTATTTTATTATATATGTTGACCTGAAAGTGAGATTGAGTGTGAGGAGTGATCATAGAGGAAAAAGGGTGAAAATACCTTGGAGCATACTTTCAGGGTCAATATCATCACCAAAGTTGGATGTAGAAAGTTTATAATTTGATTAGATGTTTTGAATCTCTTAAGTTTAAAGACCCTTCCTTTTCTTCCACAAATAAAACTTTCAATTACCCATTCACTTCCCTCTTCTGCCTCCTTTTAATTTCCAGCTTTCTTTAGTGTTTTCCGTTGCCATAAGGAAAGTCTCAATGTCTGCATGTAAGCTTCTTCAATAATTATAATTATTCTGAAAATTCTTTTTTTCTTCTTCTTCATACTAACTTTATTTTGACTATATCTTTCATATATGTTCATTCTCTGTTTTCTTTCATTGTCAGGCTTTGTATTATTTGGAGGCACTTGATTGGGTTCATGTTGTTTTTGGGTAGACTAGGAATTTGATGCAGCTTGAAGTGGTGGATCTTTTAGGACATCTTCACCAGGTTTACATACCCTTGTTCTATTTCTTTTTCACCCAAAGATCAAATTTCTTCCCTTCTATTTTGTAAATAATGTTTGGCTCAACAATGCCAAAGAATTTATACTGTTTGTGTTTCCTGGTAGTGCTGTTCAGGGAAATTGAGTCATCATTGATTGATTAGGCACCGAAATGTGTGTAATCAAGAGGAAGATTAGAAACTCATTTTACTACAAGTTTTGTAAAATTTGGACTTTTAAATTAAGCGTAATGCTATAATTAATTGACATCTTTAATAGGATTAATATTAAATGATTTTTCTAGTGCTATTCTTTGATAATTAAGCCATATTATCTTCTTGTGTCATGACATATTTGTTCTGTATAGCAATGAAAATAAAATATATAATCAAGTTTGATAGTTTCTTGTTTACTCTCGCAAGTGCTTTGTCCTAACTTTGATTCTTGTCCTATAATGACTCTAGGAGCCCCTAAAACCAATGGAAAGTACTATTTTCCCTACTGCTGTTGCACTTTCTTCTAACTGATTTCTAGCTTTCTTTTGTAAATTGCCCTTTTCTGTTTAGACTATTAAAATCTAGCATCTTCTTGGTATTGTTTTGTGCAGATTGAACAAAGTTTTTGTAGAGGATAAGGAAAAGCAAGCTACCCATGCATTGCACTACAGTACTGGGTGTTGTTCAGTCAACCTTTTATTTAATAATACTCTAATGGTTGTTTCTAAAAAATATTATAGCATGCAAATTTTCGGCATACTTTTGTGCATTTAGGTATAAAACTATAACAAAGTGAGCAGAAATATCATACGTGGATATGTGTGTGTAGGTTTGCACTTTAGCTATTCTACAAATGCTATTATATTACTATACTAGTGTTTATGCTTTCGATAGCTGATGTGTTTCTTGAGACAATAAAGTTGTTAAATATGTTATAGGTGCTCTTCCCATACATTTCACTTAGAGCCTTCAAATTTCAGGATCTACAGCAAAGCAGGTTGTAATTACTTTGATTGTGAATGTTTAGAATCAGTTTTTGTGATAGAGGGGTTCAAAATCTTGTTGCATTTGATATCAATGAAATGAGTGCATGCCTTTCTTTTCGTGGAATTTCTTTCTTTGGTGTTATGCTCACTCTTTTTATCTATTTCTGCTGAATCTCTTTATGTTGTAGGTTATATATTTTTGTTCAAGAGGGACAACCAATTGGTCATTGTGAAGGTTATGGTTTTAAATTTGCAATGCCGAATCGTGTTTGCATTGTGCTCTCCACAGTGGCTCATGAATTTTGTACTAAGTGTGGTGCATTTTGTTTGTCATTTTAAAAACGTATATATAGGTGCCGTTTTCTGATCCTTTTGGTTACAATTGTGGGAATTTGTCGTGGGTCAGTATCCCATTCATCAGAAGGAAAATCAAAATCACCTAAGAACAAAACCACATGTATGGTCTGCTTTGTAATCCATTTGAATAAGGTGATCTCAGTCTGGTATAAATGGAAGAATAATTTCAGTGATAGATATGGTTTCTTGGTCATAATTAGAGCTGTATAAATACTGCATTGCTTTGAATATTTGAACTGTAGCCTTTCTGAGTGTGGCACCACCACTACATTTCTCTTTTTACCCTATCTCTAAGTCCAATTTGTGTTTCACGCTAGGGTCTTTAATGGAAGTCTTTGATATCAAGGTGGATGCAGTAGCCTTTAGATTGATTCTGGAGTCTTCTCAAGTATGGAATGCTATGAGTTCGGTGGTTCATAGGTTTGTCATGCTATTTTTCCATTATGTTGTCATTGTGTATGATATTCCAATTGCTTTACTAATCTGAATTGCCTAAATTCTTGTGATATCGAGTATTGATGGTATAACTATGCTTTCTATTTTATTTTTATATATTTGATAAAAATGTTGTATTTATTTGTTTCTCATCCTATAATGCTACATCATTATTTCCTTTATTGCCATTATCTTCATTGTTGCTTCCAGTGTTGCTGCTGCTCTTATTATAAATGTATTTTATGATCAGCAATAGATGCAATTGAATTTGCTAAAATCTTTTCTTATGTTGTTTGCTTCCCATGATATCTGCTGCATTTTTCATTAGGCTAATCATTTTTGAAGCAGTTTGGTTAGATTATATGAACAAATGCATTCTCATGTCAGTGGTGCTGTAGCGATTGAATTTAAATTGAGCCATAAATTATTTTCTTGAAAATAAAACATTGAAACCTTTCCCGTGGTGCTTCTCAATAAAATGTTGAACATGTCTATTTGAAGAGTGCTAGTCCGATCATCATGTGATAGTTTTTGCACTCAAAGTCACTTATCATATATATGGAATTTGGCTGACAAACTTATACAAACTAAATTTTACATTGTCTTTTGCTACTTCTTCCTTTCTTATTTTTATATAAAACTCTATTGCAATTTTTGTACTTGTTTCTTCATGTTTAATTTTTTAAATGATTTTGGGCCAAAAAAGTTGTTGTAGTGGGATTGAATCATTAGGAAATATTTGGTGCTCAATGATATTTATGATTGTGTTAGTTTTGCGCCAATGAACACATAATTTGACAATAGTGTTGTAATAAATCTACTTTTGCTATACCTTATGTGTTATGCTTGAGTTATTTACTATAGAATGGGTAAATTAGATTATTTTATCTTCAACTGATAAAATTATTGGCATTGAAATATGCATTCTTTAATCTCACATCTTGCATTTGTGTTTATTCTATCTCTTTTGTTTCCACTCCAAGGAAGTGGGCTATGGATGAGGTAAGGTTCCTTTTATTTCTAGTTACTTTTGGTTGTGTTGATTTGAATTTCAAGTTTTTTCTCAATTGACTGCTATAATTCAGGATGTAGAGTTCATATTCTTAAATGTGTGTGGTTGAATGTGTTATAATTTTTTATATAGTCATGATAATTGGTACTGGTCCTATATATAGTTATGAAATTGCTAATCATTCTCTATAGTCATGAAATTGCAAATCATTCTATAATATTGTGACATATGAGTTTATCAACATATTTGACCTCATTTAATAGTTTAGCCTTATTACTTGTTTTTAAAATTTTCATTTCAATTTCTCTTCAGTCAAACTCTAAGAGAAAGAAGAATGATCAATAATATCTTATATGCATTTGTGCATCCTCTATATTTTCTCTATTAAATATCATTTGAACTAGTGTAGCCTACCAAGTATTTGCCAAATTTATGAGAGTAATTTTTATTATTTGGTTAAAAAAAATTTAGTTTAACTCCCCCTCGTCTGTAATTTAAGAGTGTAGTTGCTAAAACACGTTGTTTTAAGAAAATATTTGAAAATTAGTTGAGTGTTTGGAGTTAATGTTTTTTCCCAATATTGCTCACATTTAATATGATACTTTTAAGAGAGAGAAATACATAATCATGAATAAATATGAGAAAGTTCGGGACAAAGTAGGAAAACCATTGAATAAAGATATAATGTGAAATAAACTCTTATATTTTTGATAAATATCATTCAAATTTTGGGCAATTGTATTATGGACCGGAGGGAGTATTACCCTTAATTTAATCATTTATTTAGATTTATTTCTTTTTATGCCAATTTTTCCCTTTTGTATTTAATAGTTTATTTGACACCCTTTTTTACCTTGACATCTCTTATCTTTATTTAGTCATGAATAAATTTAGAGTAATTGTTTAATCTATTCACACATTCATTTTTTTTTATCTGTTTAGCAAATTTTTGAATTGTTATGCTTGACTTCATAGTTTACGTTTTTACCCTTCCAGAGTTATAACATTTTGTTGGACATCATTAAGTATTTTGTACTTTAAACTAAGCGCTAATAAAGTATTTTGTATATCTTCTTATAACTCAGACACTAACTAAAAGAGAAAATTTCAAGATGAACTTATGAGTTAACATTTTTTTTATTTTGAATTTTTTTTTTAAGTTTTACAACTAGGAGTTGGAATTGAGTAAGCAAGCGGTGGCGTTTAATTGGAAAAGCGACACAATAGAATATTACATTACGGTGTCGTTTAATTGTACAAGCGACACAAAATATTAGATATGGCGGCGTTTATATTTAGAAATGATGGCATAGGGAAAACCAATAGCGGCGTTAACAAACGCAATAGAAGCGTTTAAAGGCGGAATTGGAAAAGTATTATGTAGTCCAATAAACGGTGGCATTGGATTGTAAATAGCAGCGTTTATGTAGTCCAATAGTGGCGTTTCAGATCAAATTGGGAAACTATACCCCGACGCTTAAAGCGTCGGAAAATCCCATTTGATAAATTAATGTACATAAACGTAAATGCTCGTCTACGAGCATACAATTGAAGCGAACTAAAGGCTCCTCCTTTGTTTTAGCTATTCGATAATAATTGAAATTCTTTTTTTATTGTGAAAACTGTATATCATATTATAAATAAATCATCAAAATACGAGCAATTACATCAAACCAAACGCCTTCAGCATCTGTTTGCTCTTTATTTTTCTTAGAAATATTTTAAAAAATATTTTTCTTAGAACTTGCCATCTTTATTTTTCTTAGAAATATTTTAAAAAATAAATTTCTCCATTATACATCTTTATTTATGATTTACTAGTGTTTTTTTATTCATTTTGCACCCACCGCCTCTAGCAGGAATTCTACATATAACATCTATGACACCAAATGTACCTAAGTACAAACACAATAGTAACTCATTTTCTTTACTTCCGATTCTTTAAATTGAATACTAGTTTTTGTTTATTGGCTTTTGACAGTTTACCAAAAGAAGAAAAAAAGCTGTTTGGGTTTCCAGTTAGATATATCTAACTAAGATTAAGATTTTGAAAAAACGAAATGATTGAAGAATAATGGATAAAGCTTTGTAGTAGAAAAGCAATAAGCGTAAAAGTGAAGATGACGATTCAGTGTTGACATTGAACATTATTACAAACAAAGCAAAGGAAATAAATAATAAATAAATAAAGCAACAGCAAAAGGAGGGAAACATGGGAACTGATTCTGATGTCCAACATCACAAAAAAATCTGAAGCAGCTCTCTATAACAGTAATAAATGTTGTTCACTTAAACTGTTATGATATGTATGGCTTCTCAGGTGAAAAGAGCATCCAAGGCAACAGTTTCCTCAAAATGCACTTTCATGAAAAAGAGAAAACAAGCATGCGGATTTTTATGTTTCCTTGTATATTTATTTCCTTTGTCTTGTCTTTTTGTTTCACGTTCTTTCTCTCCCAGATTGGACGGTACCGCCCAACAAGTTAGAATACATAGTTTCTTCTTGTGAAGCTATAGTTGATGCTCCTGTATGAAGCTGTACAGTTTTAATTGATATATGTTGACTATCAAATGCTGAAATATGTAGGTGTTTGTAGTTGATCATTAAGTTCACCTTTGGTTAAACCCATCATAATTGAATTGTCATAGTTTGAACCAATAATACTACTCTAGTTATACTTGAATGGAACCAAGAAAAAACATAAGTATTATTAACTTTAATTTTTTGTTTTAAAATTTAATAACTTTTTAATTTTATCCCGAAAATACACAGTCTCCATAATAGTAAATGAAAGACAAAATTATATTCTTACATGAAAAGTTTGATGATACTACTTAGAATATATATGTAAAATAAAAAAATTTATTTTTCCGATTAAGATTTTAATCAATTTATAATTTTTAAAAGATCTATTGATTGTTAATTTTTTCGTTTGATCTTGTTGGTGGTGATAATAAATCAAAATGATGATATTAATTAAATACAATCAATCCATATTTTCCGTTTTCATTTCGTGATTTTCATAAATATAATAGGCTATATATGAGACAACTTATTTTATCAAATAAGACGACTTTTGTTTTGGGTAAAAGAAAAGATTTATAACCCATGTCGTAAATTTGAAAATGTTGCCATGAGATAGATAACATTCGTCCACCTATATGTTAAATTAGCTTTGCAAGATTTTTAGTATTTTAAAAGCATGTTTTACAACTAAATTAAATAGGCCATCAAGCTTGTAAGTTGGCTTGCTCCTCTGCAAGGATGAGAGCATGTGTATAAACCCCGAAAAACACTTTTTTTGGAATATGGGACAATGCAACATACCTATGTGGGGAGCACATGTACTTCTCGAGTCTGAATTAGTTGGTTGCTAATAGATGTTAGATTACTCAATGGTGTTTAACAAAATAAATCATGCTTTAGAGGGAACTTTCTATATAGTAAAGAATAGCACATATGATTAAATTTTATGATTTTGTTATAAAGAAATAAGGAATATGATGTTATACTTTCTTAGGATTTCACTCTTTGTTAACTACATCATACCCTATATAACTCCCACATTGAATAGTGTTATAAGTGCATACTCCCTATAACCTCCAAATGTACCATTATATAATATTGTATCTTCTTTATATACTTGTAACTCTTTAAGTTAGTCTTCATTCCTTGAAGACTTATAAATAGAGCATATGTATAAAACATTTCAAGACACAAGTGATTGATCAATGAGAAAAGTTCCTCTCCAATTTCTACATTTCTGTCATATCCTCTTCTCTACTTTATATCTACTTTCTAATTAAAGATGTGTGCCAGTTCATGATAATCATATTTCATCACAAATCATTGGTCCCCTTTGGGCACTAGTTACTTTAAGAGTAGGGAATCGGTGGGTCCTTCATAATTAGCCTATCCATGTCATGAATAATCGAATATAGCTTCAATAATTAGTTTTTGTGTATTCAAAATTTTAAAAAGTTCCATGGATATGTGATATATATGTCAATTTGTTTATCTATACAAGTTATATGCTATGCAGAAAAAAGTATGGTATATTTGACTGATGAACAATATTAATCTATCTGTTTATCTATATGGTTTTGCGCTATGATTTGATAGTGACTCTTACAATTGTGTATTGTTTTGTTTAGTGATGTAATGAACCTTTTGTTTTAAGAAAAAAATCGCAGTGAGTTTCACCAAATGAAATAAATGTTTTTGATGCATATATGAAATAAATGTTATAATGATCAAAGAAACGTTGTGTTATTTGGCCACGAATAAGAAAAAAGGAACGTAGTGTTTTTTTTGGCTTGGGAATACAATATTAAAAAGTTTCAGCATATATTTGAAGATTTACTTAATGAAATCTCTATGCTCCTCAAAAAGACAATTGATTAAGATATATTATGGGCTGATTTCGTTACTGATCCATCACAAAGTTAGAATAGACATCCCAATATTTAGTGACATGTTTTAAAATTGTGTCATGAATTTCATTAATTATAGCTTCACTCAAACAGTTTCATTTATTATAGCCTGTTTTTTTAATGACATCCAATCACATGAATGAATATAATCAACAAAAAGCTAACTAATAGGCTCTATTCCAGAGAAATCCATAAAAAGCCTGTTAACATAAATAGTATAATTTAAAGTTACAGAGGAATCCATAAAAGCTATCATGGACGGCTTCCTATTGAAAAAGCTAACTAAAAATAAACAACACACAAAAACACATGCCACTTACAATTAGAAAACAAGACATCTCTCACACCACCAATGTATGGACAAAAACTTTGGATTGCCACGTCAAATAATTTACATTTGAAAACTATTACAGGGAAGTGATATGGAGAATGAATCTGAGATTTTGTGTAAAATACTTCCAAGAGCCATTACACAAACTTCAAGGTCACTTCAGCCAAAGTTAGTTCAAAACATCCAATCTAAGAATTAGACCACTTGAAAAAGCAAAAATCCATATCTCCATTGCAAAATCCAACTGCTGCCAAACACATAATCCATGCAGAAAAATGAAACTCTTTTTTTTTTCTTGTAGGTTGGTTACTTGGTTACAATAACACATTAAGGCATCACCTTAAATTGGTACTTCCAACTCTGTTTAAGCGGGTGGAAGCTGGATAGGCTCTATTCCTTAAATCTCCATCCCTATCTGAATAATCCCATAACCCTTGAACACTTCTCCCACTTGAACTATATCTATCAAACTCCAACCTTTGCTTAGGTGCACTTTGAGATCTAACCTTAGCCCTTGATGATTCAGTGTTGGCCATGTAATTTGGATAGCCAAAGAAACCCCAAGAACACTCACTTCTTGTGGGTGTGAAATGGCCTCTTCTGCCACCTCCACTTCCAGGCCTAGATGAAGCAGCAGAAAGTGCTTGTGGGCTATTCTCAGCATTTCTTGAAGCTGATACTGCTTCTTTTCCTTTCTGAAATTTCATGGAGGTTAGTGATGAGAGGCTTTGGTTTAGAGCTTTCGCCGAGCTTTTCGATGGAGAGTCGTAAGCTATCTCGCTGTTGACGTAGTCAGAAGTTAGGTAGTATTGAGATGCTGCATGGAAGGAGCTGCTACTTCTGTGAGACCTGAAGTGTGGTTTCCATGTGTCCACTTCAAGGATCTTGGCACTTTTATCATCATCAGCGCGCACATTTCTCAGTGGAACGTCTCTGGGGTGACTCCAAACACTTTCTTCCATCCAACGATCCAACCATGGTGATCCAAACTGTGCTCTCTGTGGGCCAAACTCCCTAAAGTTTGCATTGGAGCTACATCTCTGCAAGTTTATAAAAATGGGAGTAAATCAATTCTGGAAAAGATAAATGACACTTCTACACACAAGAAGCAAAACAGAACAACTTCTCATCATATTTTAACTATTTTCAGTAACATTTGCGAAGACATATATGCAACTTCCATGAACTAAGATCTAAATTACATTTGTGACATCATAGACTCAAGAGTCCAACTAAAAACATGTGTAATTGATGCCTGAAAAATATATGGTTGTTGTAAAACTAATGGAAAAAGAGGTGAAATTCATGTCAATTTTAGACTTTAACTTTGACAGATTAGTAATATTTTGATTCCTAGGAAATAGGCCAGGTTGCTAAGTATAACTTTTGATTTAAATTCATGTACCTAACCTCAATGTATTTGAGCTAGGATTATTAATTTTGGCATTAAATAGTCAGTCCAGACACTTACCTATTAATTCTAGGGTGAAGACATTTCCATTGAAATCATAAAAAGATAATAATTGAAGATTATGGTAAGAACCATGAGTACCTTGAGGATGGAAGATCCATCAAATTTAGTACTATAGCCACATAGTGGATGCTCATGATCTTCAGGGACCTGCAATCAAATAATTCAAAATCAGACAAGTAAATTGCTGATCAGCATTATTTTGAATGTGTAAATGAACATTACTGCGAGGTGGTAGCAAAAAAGTCAACAAAATTGAGCACATTAAGTAACTTGACGCTAGTTCAGATGATATATACCAAGATTAGTATTAGCCTTTCTAACATATCAGCTTTGGTTATTAAAAAATGAATCTGATACCATACACAAAGCAAAACAAGTTTTTCTTACAGGATGATAAAGCAGTGAAGACTTGCTAGAATATAAATGATCCGACAGGTGTGCACGACTTGCACGTGCTCGAGCCTGCAATCTGACCAATGTTTGCATGCGCCTAAGCATATCTGCAGTTTGCTTTCTTACTATATGGCCTCTCACCAGTGCTTGCAGTTTCACCAATGCCTTGAGTGCCCTTAGTGCTCTCCTTGCCTGTAAAATCAATCCCAAGAATTTTAGGATCCCTAACTCTAACATAAACCATCCAATAACAACCAAATTACTCTCTCAGAATTCAGGAACACTTTCAGAAGAAAAAATTATGACACTTACAAGCCTCAACAATTTGTTATCTGAATGTTAGAAATAAGGTTTTTTTTAGTTCTTTGACTCTCTATTATTCAATTCATGATTCATGTACATCTGAATTATTCTTGCTCTCTTTTTTGATAGGCTAGAATTAAGGGGTAGAAGGTAGAGAGTGAATAATATGGTATAAAATCAGAAAAGAACAAGAAAGGAAAATATAGGAGGAATTAAACAGGATTAAAGAAAGATAGACCAGACTAGCATGAAAAGAAGGGCATAGACTAGTGAATAAAATCATTAATAAATACCAAAGTCACATGCAGCCACTTTGAAAGGGGCAAAAAATTCCTTTATTGATGCCTCTTTTTTCATTCACTGAAGCTTCCTTTATTACACTATTCACCTTGGCAGTGCTAGCACAAGTCCAATGAATTTAGCAGCCTTACTGTTTACCTTTAATTCCTCCAAAAAGCACACACCCAAACTATTTGTGTTCTTACCCACAGAAACTTTCACGTGAAGGCTAGAATATGTCTAAAGTTCCATCTTAAAATATTGTGAAAAGTACTTTTCATTCTTCCAAAAGTAGGTCATACTGTTCATTTGGTAAGGCCTACCATTCAAACAAAGTCCAATACATGATTGTATCTATTATCTATTCCTCTCATAAATTGAGAGACCCCAACACCGAAATATTTTACTTCCGGACCTGTCCCTTAGTGCCTTTTCACATTTCCTATAGGGTCAAACATCCACATACATTTTCTCTTTTTCTATACAAGCATCCCAATTCAATTGGGTTAAAGGTTATATTTTCGCATGAAGAGAATCCACATAAGATCATATATGCCCTTACTCAAATTTGCCCCAGAGGTGTGTACACAAAGGATCATATCTGCCCTTAAAGTATACATGAAGGGTCATATATGCTTTGAAAGTATGAGGGAAGGTCATATTTGCCCTTGAAGTATGCACGAAAGATCATATTTGACAATTAATATTTTAACTATAAAGCGTAAATATGATCCTCCTGTATACTTCAGGGCAGATATGGGCCAAAAAATAATCTAAGGGCAGATATGATCTTCTGTGCATACTTGAGGGACAAATATGACCCTTAACCCCAAATCAATTTGTACTTTTTTTTTACCAAAAATTAATTTGTACTTGAGATTAATGTCTTTTGACACTTAGCCTAAAGGGTCTTTGCCTCTCCTACATTTTCCGATATTTTAAGTTGTGTCATCCTCCTTATAAGGTGAGGGTGTGGTCACCCCCCACATTAACCAACAACAGCTTGTTGGTGAAAAAGCCAAAACAACAGTCACTGATTGAAATGAATACATTTTTCTTCTGGGATATTGGCCACTCTACTTTCCCTACAGGAAAGGCAAGCAAAAGTTTCACCGAATAAGTGGGGCTTTTGTATTTACTTTTCTGGACCATATTCTCATTTCTGGCACATTCAAGCCTCAAACAGAGACCATTGCCAAGTTATGTCACCACACACAGATGTTTCCACAGAATGCACAAAGAAACATCCTCTAGAATCTAGACTTCAAGGAACCCAACATAACAACTTAGAAAAATTTCTCAAGTAACAAAGTTTTAATATGTACACAAAAAGTAAAATAAAAATGTAAACTTTAAAAGAATGTCAAAGGATGAAATCACACACGTGCCGAATTGTCGGCGGCAATTTATTTATTAAGTCCACACTACACACTGGAGAGAGCAGTTTCCAGAATTCTGTCCACCAAAAAAATTTGGATTTATAAATAATTATATTTCTTTGGCAGTAAGTAGGGTGTGTGGTATGTGGTATGGTAAGGAGGGGACCAATCTATGACCATTGTCGACGAAAAAATATACCTTAAATGAATAAAATATTTATCACGATATTGAAAAAGAATGTAAAATATGAATATTTTATTAGCGACCGGCCACAGATAAAAATATCGGGAAAATGAAAGAAGAAAATCAAATTCATGTTCAAAAATCGGTCCAATAGCTTATAAAATCTGAACTAAAACAAACACGTAAGATTTAATGCAGATATTTTAATCTAACTCAATGTAATAAAACAATTAGTTGTTAGATACATTTATTTTTTTCCAACTTATAAAACTATAAACATACAGAATTTATGTGACAAGTAATTGTTATGTCCACGTCAGACCTTATTACATGTGATTAGGTAGACCACAGATAACATAGCAAGTAAACCCAGAGTCAAATGAACTTTGAAATTGTCGTTGTGAATTCAAAAATTGAATTAAAAAAACCAAGCAACAAGTAAATTAATTTCGTTAACAATTACTCCCTCCGGTCCCTACTGTAAGAGACAAAATTTGAATGGTTTTGTTCCATAATATAAGAGCTTATCTCACATTTTCTCCCCATTTAATGTGTTTTTTCCTACTTTACCCCTAATTCTCTTCCATATTTATTAATGCTTATGTATTTCTCTCTTTTATAAGTATCATAATAAATATGGTCAATATTAAAAATGAAGTATTAGAACTAACATTTACATGTTTTTTTTTTTAAGAAGCTTATTTTCCGCGGCTAGCTCTTAAGACCGGAGGAGTAAAAAATTGAAATCTAGAAAACCAAGAAACATAAAAAGTGAATAATTAACATCGGGAAAAAAAAAACACTGATTAAGAAGAAGAAGAAGTATAATTCCATTAAAACATTGATAAATATAAAAAGATATAAACACCATATATACTGACCAGATAAGACCGGAAGGAGGACTGAATTCTGACGGCGGCGGCCTCTTCCACCCACCGGCGGCGAGGAGCGGCGGCCGGAGCAACGGTGGGGGCACTGGTGAGCCTAACGACCTCGGCGGCGGCGTGGGCGGCGGCAAGGGCAGCCTCGGCGACGGCAGCAGTGGCGGCGGCAACAGCAATGGCATGCTTGTTGGGATCTAAGGAGGAATCCAAGTGGGTGGTGACGACATCAGATGCTTTACTAGATATGTGGTTGTTGTTGTTGTTGTTATTATTATTATTATTGGATTTTCCGAAGCCCCACTTTTTGTTCTTCTTCTTGGAACCGAAGATTCGGCTGAGAAAGCCCATGGCTCATTGGATTGGATTGGTTAAGAAGAAGAAAATGGAGGGAAGGAGAGCATGGCTTGTGGAGAGGAGAGAGAATGTGAATGTGAATGTGAAATGGTGGAACTTGGAAGAGGTACGGGAACACTTGGGATTATGTAGTTGAAGTTGAGGATTTGGATGTGTGAGATTGCTCGTACGTTAAGGTCACGCGAGTTGAGGGGGTCATTCTCACGCGCTTCAGTTTCTTCTTTTTTAATGATTAAGGGCCCGTTTGGACGGATAGAAAGTGTATAATGGAAATGGAAATGGAATTGTGTGTAAAGGGGTAAATATGGAAAGTAGAAGTAAATTAGGTAATGATGAGAAAGTAAAGTTTGTGGGGCCCAGAAAAAGTGTGAGATAGAGAGAGAAACCTTATGGGTCCCGTAATATATGTAAATTACCATTTTGATTTCCCACTTTCATTTCCATCTATCAATTCAAGGCAAACAAACAGGCCCTAAAGGATATATAGATTTGAAAATATTTTGACTGAACTGTGGGATGAATATTTATTCCATCTCAATTTGGGCCAAGAAGTTTTCAAATGAAGCCAAGTTGACAAGTATATTGTCACAGTTAATAAATTTTGACCGTTGATTTTCCATGGAATTATATATACGTGGCATTGTTAATGTAAGTAAAATGATCAAAATCAATGGTGTTAACAGATTTAGACAACATTGCTCCATTTTCAAACATTCGGGGAAATATTGAGACAATAACTTTGAAGGTGGAATTGAGATTGATGGCATGTCTTTAAGGTGGATTTGGTATTTAGCCCTTTATATAATTGCACCTACAAAAACTTTGTTCCAACCCATTTTTTATTGGGTGATGTTGTAAATTTGTGATGGGAGCATTAGAATGTTGAGTTTTGATGCTAACAAATATAATCTAGACTTGGGCAAGAGATGAATAATGAGCTGCATGTCTTGAATAGATGAGATATCTTAATCCAAGATGACCAAGAAGTTATAATAAACAGAAGACATATGAGTCATACTCTGTCAAGGATTGATTGAAATATAGTGAGATTATAGGATCAATCAATTAACCACATTGTAACTCATTGGAATTCAAGATAAAAAGAGGAATAGGGGATATCCTAGGACATCGGAACATAGAACAGATCATTATGCGTTTGTTTTCTTTGATTTCATCAAGAGAGTCCAAAGCCATGTACTCCCTCCATTCCAAAATATAAGATCACTTTGGGGAAGTGAATAAGTTCCTAAATATAAGATCACTTCCTATTTTATCTCAAGTTTTACCCAAACTACCCTTATACTCCCTCTTTTCAATGAAAACTCCTCTTCCTTTTAAAGTTAAGTAATTGAGGGGATTTTGGGAAGATCATGTAATTTTATTGTCTTCCTTAATCTCCTCAAATTAACCAAAGTGATCTTATATTTAGGAACGGAGGGAGTATTTTTTTTTCTGGGTCAGAATTTACCTACATCCACTCTCCAAGAGAGAATACCTACGGAATCCTGAGTTAAGAGATAAATATGTTTTAAGTTTTATAATGGATTGGAATGTCAATATCTTAAGCCATTAGAACAAGATTAGAGTAACTCATCGTCCGTGGGTTCAGTGGCGAAGAGATTGAACAATGAGCGTCGGATTGACCACCACATTGCGAGTTCGATCTTGGGGAGTGACACTTTGTTGTGTCTCCATCGCGACGCTTGGAGAGGCATCTCTGTAGCTAAGTGAAGCTGGGAGTAACCTACATGTGTGGATAGATGGAAAGGGCTTGCTGGTCATACTCCAGAGCCCACATGGACAGACCCCCAGTGGATCATGAGTTAGGTGCTCTGCCCTTGGATTGGGTTGAGCCCGAACCCCTTCCTAAAATTTTTGTATCAAAAAAAAGAACAAGATTAGAGTAAAGATAAGATCATAAGTCTCACTTTTTATTCATTTAGAGTCCTTGAGATAAATTGAGAGTCACTATAACTTGAGGATAGATGGACTCTGAGAAAATATTTAACAGATGAGTTTAGGGACATTTGAGCTAAGTTAAGAAAGTAATAGTCCACATCTTCCTCTAAAAGAAGAATTGACTGAAAATATATTATGAGCAATCTGAATAGAATGAGTCATTAAAGCTAGATTATATTCTAAGACTCATTTGGATATGTTCAAAAGTTATCCTTGAGAAAGATTGGGATAACCAATAATTGACTTGAAATAGTGTTTAGCAAAAGATATTTATATCTTTTAAGAATATGAAAACTTCCTGTGTATAATTGCACCCTAAAAAACTTTCAGGCGCCCAACATCCTTCTATGAAAACTTCCGAGGCATTTTTCCCCATTAACCCTATAACATTGCATTGATCACCATAACTAACTCCCAATAAATGTAATTTATATCACCCAGATTCTTACGAACTTCAATGTAATTTAATGACTTTTTGGATTTAGTGGTGATTGTGATTAGTTATCTTCCCTAGGACCTAGTTGTAATTCTCCCTATATATTATGACTAAGGAACTTTTTTTAATATACTAACCGGCAAGCACGCTTAATCTAGATCATATATTACCAGGTATATGAGCAATTGATTATTTTAGTTTCAGAGTTTATAGTTTCCCCTCCAAACACAAGTGTCTCATTATCTAAGACTTAAACTCAATCCCGAAAAAGATCTAGTGGAGACTCACACCGTTAATTTCATTAATCTCATTTTTTCACCTGAACTTCCTTAATCTCATTAAAACAAAGTCCATTAAGTCCCATGTAAAATAATCAAGGAATACATCAAGATAAGGGCTTGTGATGATGACAAAGCATGATTCAGCAACTTCCATACTAACTAAAGAAAATTGTGGGGGAAGGATATGGACCAAAGGAAACTTCTAAAAAGTGTATGACTGCCACATGTTTAAACTAATTATGCAGAAATTACGATAATATTTCACTTATAGAATAGAAACATGAAGAATTATCTTTCCACATAAAGGGCGATAAATGAGTGCTTACAAGTAGAACTATCATATATCATCAGTAATAAGACAAACCAGAGATGAGTATCATTGAACTAGGAAACGAGAAAAGAGGATTTGCATTAAATCAGCTATACATACATTATGTAAAGATTGAGATGATCCATGTCATATTTGCATGGACCATTTAAAGATGGGGTTTAAAAGAATCAAAGAATAACCCGAACCAACTTTTGGCTATAAATTTTTAGTCTTGAAACAGGCAGTGTCCCCAAAATCTTTTCCAAATAAGAAGAGTTACAGGCCGTTCAATTAACATTTTTCTAGGATTGACTAGGCGGTTTAATTAACAACTAGTTTAAGGGAGTCGCACGAAGTAAAACCAAATATAAGTAAATTTCTCAATTTTAATTTATTTGATACTAATAGATTACAACTATTACTGGTGTCATATCAACAACTAGAGCCATATCCTTTTAATAAAGAATAAATGAGTTGTAAATAAGTAAATAACAACACAATTTTTGTAATTATAGACTTTTCACTTGTATGGTTTTATTCCATGTACTAAAGCATTAAAGGAAGTGTAACGCCCAAATTAAACATGCTATAAATCTCGTATATATACTGCAAAATTATATAAACTAAAGAGGTATTAAGAATAATATTTTTTGTGAAATAACATATTTTATTTCATTAAACTAACAAAGTGAGGTACAAAACATAAAATAATGGGATGAGGGCCAAATTTGACTAAGTGAAAACTTTCACGGAAAAAATTGATCTTAAAAAAACTTCTGGGGACAAATTTGACCTTATCTCTGTGTTTGCAACAATAAAAAAACCCAAGTAACAATAACATAATCCTAAATATAGTTAGGAGGAAGTTGTTACTATATTATTCTTTCATCAGATTTTGTTGGTAGAAAAAGTTGTCATCAACAAAAAAGTCATTGTGCGTAGTGGTTTGTTGGAAAAACAATCTTAAAGGATCTACACTTTAAATTGATAATAAACAAGTCATTTTGATTTTTGAAGAATCTTCATGAGCTGATCTCATATAAAAACAAAAGAACCCTATACACTATCAAGTGTTATGGATGTCTTCTTCTCTTGCTGGCTTGGGAAGGGAGACGTTATATATATATAGAAAAAAATTGCACATTAATGACAGTAAAGCTCTTACCACCCAAAAAGTTAGAGAAAAAAAGGGAGAGACCAGAACTCATCTTATTTCCAATCTTTCAAATCATTAGGAATTGAAATCAGACCTCAATAGATTTGAATATATAAGACACTATCATATCAACACTTCCTATACTATCTCCAAAAATATCTTCCCCTCTTAGAAATACGAGTATTTTTGTTATGAAGAAAAAGAAATACACTTATTTTAACAAATTGGCTTAGTTCGTTAATATGAGAGAAACAATGAAACATTGCTCAAGCATATTGAAAAGGAAGCTATACAAGATACATTTCGGTTTCGATTTCCATAAAAGTGATATTCGAGAAACTATAATGGAAAGAGTTCTCCTCCTCATTCCATAGGAAGAAGAAAGCTCTGTGTGTGTGTGGACTTAAACATTTATATGCCCATTTCCCCCTCCGAAGACATAATGTGTCACACCTTCATTATCAATGAACAATAGTTCCCTGTACCTAGAAGAAACATGCACGACGATTAAAAATCAGACAAGATGGTCTATGGTATTAACATTGTTTTTGACAACTATGGTCACCGCCCAGCCAATTGAGACATCATTCGACATTGACAATACCGTGTGCTCATTTAAGTCTTCATTACATATTTAGCGATCTTATAACAGTCTAAAACATAAAAAGTGGTAAAGGCAATTCTAAGTTTTAGTTTTTTATAAGTTTGTTCATTTCTCTCTCACATCTCAACATTTATACTTTTGGTTTTTGAGCAAATAATGTCATGGGATGCACCGATGAAAAGAATATATATTAAACAATATAGAGCTATGTTAAATTTAAAAGAAATATAGGATGATCGAATTGAGTTTATAGAGTGTGCTTTTTTTGTCAATAATATTTGTAAAAATTTGATTACTGATATAACATAGTAACTTATTTTGACCAAAAAAAATATAACATAATACTACCTCCGGTCCTAAATATAAGACCTAATTGACTTTTTTTTGGACAGATTAAGGTTGCAAAATAGGTTATTAAATCATGACATATTTGATATCTTTTTAGATTATCCATTAGCTTATAGGTAAAATAAACTAGTGTAACAGAAAAAATTAAATAAATCAATTTATAATTAACTTATTTTGCTATATTTTAAAATTTTTCAAAAAAATTAACTAGGTTCTATATTTAGGACCAGAGGGAGTAATAACTTAGTGTGATCCATGTACTTCACTCCGCCTAACGGAATAAGACAATTGTTGTTGTTATAATAGTACTATACTTCAGATTTGGAATGATTTCAATGTATAGTAGGAATAGGATTTCTACCATGCAATAGTTTTATGTATTAATTTTGATACTTAGAATCGAGCTAATTCTGATTTGTGAATGCATATATAAATGACTCTTGGTCTTTGGAGTGGTTATTGATGAATATTTTTGATTGTGATTTAGCTTCGGGACACACACACATACATACATATATATTATCAAACAATTATGCAAATCGCATCACACCTAAAGAACAATTTTAAGGTGCAGACTTAGTATACTAATAAAATAAAATGTAGCAAATACAGGATTCTCATTAACCATCTGTTAGAACCACTTATAAATTGCGAAGTGCGGCCCACAAAATGACATGTGATTTTAACGGTTCTAACGTTTGGTTAATGAAATTCATATGCTTGCACCATTTTTATTTGATTAATACTAAGTAACTCAAAATTATTATTATATTTGGTTTGATTGGCACAATTCTTAGATATATACTAAGTTGGCATATTTTCCCTCCATACATATATATATATATATATATATATATATATATATATATATATATATATATATATATATATATATATATATATATATTATCAAACAATTATGCAAATCGCATCACACCTAAAGAACAATTTTAAGGTGTAGACTTAGTATACTAATAAAATAAAATGTAGCAAATACAGGATTCTCGTTAACCATCCGTTAGAACCATTTATAAATTGCGAAGTGCGGCCCACAAAATGACATGTGATTTTAACGGTTCTAACGATTGGTTAATGAAATTCATATGCTTGCATCATTTTTATTTTATTAATACTAAGTTAACTCAAAATTATTATTTATATTTGGTTTGATTTGCACAATTCTTAGATATATACTAAATTGGTATATTTTCCCCTCCATATATATATATATAATGGCACTCTATATCTAAATGATAATTTGTAGTTTTTCTCAATTATTGCAATTTGCAAAGGATATCATTAAGTCATCTCATTGATGATTTTTGGGATGGGGATGATTTAGCATCAGAAGACACAGTATAGATATTTGTACTGTTATTTTATCATAAATGACTTTTTGTAGATTTGAATTGGGAGAATTATAGCAATAATCTCCAACAGGTTTTAAAAACACAAATTACTACCCCACCCTAAACCCACTCTGACACCCACCCTCTTCTCGTAATTTGTGTTTTAGAATGAAGGCAATTTTGTCTTTTCGTAAAATTTTAAAATGACAAGTTGGTGCTGGTTCCTTCATGGTCCTTTTGGAAGTTTAGGTTCCTCACTTGTCCTTTTGGGTATTGGGAGGATTTATTTGGGATTTTCCCTATGTTTTTTCCCACTTAACCATGTTATTAATAGAGATTTAAAATTGAAAATGTGAAACATGTCATTTAAGTGAAGTTGAAAAAATTACAAATTTAATATGAATTTTAAAACTCAACTACCATCCCTTGGTATGTGAGAAATTGGTAGTTGATGACTTGTTATAAGAACTATGCGAGTATTATTGAACCTACAGGTGCTTCAACAATTAATGCCTTTAGTGGGATCAATGGAACAAATAATGCAGGTCTTGACTATTTTTTTCTTGTAGGGTCTTTAAGATGAAATAAATCGAAATTCCATTTCATACTTGAACCATTTAATACCCAACATACTAATATCAATACTCAATTGTCAGCTCACATCTTCAACAATTTAGGAATAAGAAACCAGAAACAGAGTCACAGAAGTTCATGCCTAAAATCTGAAAAATCAATATGAAATCACACAACCAGCCATATACATGTCTTTTTAGATTAAGTAACAATTGATTCATTGATTTGAGCCTTAGTCTTTACGCCTTGGGGTTCAAATGCAAATATAACTATTTACCAAGGATTGTAGCAAGTGTACTCTCCCGAATTGTCTCTCTACAGAGTCTTTAACTAACTACCTAAATTAACTAAGTGAATGCAAGAAAGCAATAAATATGGAGTTTTATGATTGACTAGGTTACTAAACTAAACTACTATAATTTTGTGATTTTTTTTATTTATATGAAAGCAAGTAAACTGATGGATGGATGTGATGATGATGATGATGATGATAATGATGATGATGAGATGCTCTCTTGAACTAGGGACAACATGCAACAAACATCTTTCACAATTTTGGGGAATTAGGAGGTAAATGGCCAAACTCATACAAGTAAACACAATTAGTCCATTTAAAGGAATAGCTTAAAGGAAACACCACTCAACTTCAAATAAACAAATTAGTCACTTATAGAATTCTACCTACTTACACTCATGCACATAGATTAGGTAATGATCTAGTTCTTTAAGCGAGTTCAATTAATGGAATTAACTAGCGCTATGAAAACTCAACATCAATAGACTCAAACTCACACATCAATCCTCACACAACACAATTATATGAAGCAGAATGGACTAAATCACCCAACAAACATGCTAGATAATAAAATCAACAAAGACTTAACATACATGGTAATTTGGGAAGATGAATATAACTAAATTAAAACCATATCAATACATGCAATTAAAATTCAACAACACATGGTCTAGAATCTCAACAAACGAAGTTCGAATATAAGAAGAACAAATACTCAAGAGCACAAATGGAAATTCAAGACTATATAATTGGAACTAATAAAACTCCCCTAAAGTTGTTTCAATGTTTGCTTCATGTCATCCCATCATCCAAGAGAGCATCGGCGGACTTAGCTCATCATGTTGTAGGAGAGAACACCAAAGGACGGCTGCACCTCAAGCTCCATGAAGAACCGGTGGAGTGGAAGATAGGATGAGTGGAAGAGAGTGTGGAATGATGGTATGAGATTGTGGTATTTTTTTTCCCAATTTCGTGCTCCCCTCATCCTTATATAATAAGTCACCATAAACCATGCTTGGAGAGCAAGAATTTCCCAAATTAAATGCCCAAAGCCAATAGGAAAGAGTTGGGGACCAAGAATTTCCTAAAAGAGATAATACTTTCCTAAAATGGAAGGGATATTGCTTGGAGGATAATCTTTTGTTGGAATTTCGTGCTCCCCCTTTATGCAGCATAAATGATGACTCAAAACCATCCTAATTGACCTAGGATTTCCAAAATTGAATGCTCAAAGCATATAGGAAAGGTTTGGGGCACAAAAGCTTCCTAAAAATAAGGGAATCACTCTCAAAATAGGAAATAATGAAAGGACTAGTGATTAGGACGTTTCGTACACTCCTTGTAAGACTAGGATTGCTTGTGGAAGTCATCTATCAAGATTAGGAAACAATTGGAGAAGAATCATTAGGAAACAATTGGAGAAGAGTCATTCATTGATATAATTAGTTCTAATTGAAATAGGACTTTCCAAAAAATGTGTCTAGATCTTGTTCTCTTCAATATGATCTTCCTCCTTTGCTCCTAAAATAGGAAATTAGGAAATATGTGAAGTATATCAAGTCCATAAAATTTAAAATGCTTTAGTTAGTTACCTAATATGCTCAATTCTCATTAAAATGCAAATAACTCATCAAACCTAGACTCAACATGAAATGACATCTAATTCCTATTATTTTTGACCAATTGACATGCTAATTTCACATGCTTAGTGGTATAAAAACATATAAATTTCATGCACAATCATTCCCCCACACTTAGACCTTTGTACTCCTGGACAAAGCATAGACTCACAATGATAAATGTCTAAAATAATCAAAATCTCAAGTTGGAACAAAATATATTTAAGACATATAAGGTGAATATAATTTAATCAATTAGAAATCAAACAGCATATGTGAGCACACTCAAGGGAAGGGATACATATTTTCTGAATCACACAATCCTCACAAAAGGGTTCTTTCTCTCAACTTGCTTAACATGCAATTTAACCATAAGCTTGTAACAATTCTCAAAGTCTCTACTAATTTAGACACATACAAAGGATCAAGAGGACTTTGTAAGCTTGTAATGATGGAAAGGCTAAATGATGGAATATAAAAAAAAATATGGTTGAGATACACTATAGATGAGTGACTTGTAGCCAAAAAAATGAATGTCATCGTTACAAAACTAGCCATATATTTCTTTTGCTCAAGATGTCTTTTTCTTCACAATTTTTTTTTCATTTTCTTCTTTCTCTTTCTTTCTTTCTTATTCATTCTTGAATTTTCTTTTTTTTTCACTTTTTTTTCAACACTTTCATTCATTCTTTCACTCTTCTTCAATCTTTTTTTTCCCTTTTTTTCATAACATCAAATTTCATATAATAAAAATTGGCCTCAAATGATATAAGTGACAAAAGCTACATATAAAAAATAGTGCATAACAACCAAGCGATGGGCTCAAAGGGGTGACTAAAGGGATGAATATTGGGGCTAAGTGTTTGGGACAAAGGATTTAGAAAGATGGCCTCTATCATGTCCAATGCATGTGACTAATACCGCTTCAACCAAGAATTGAGACAAGTTCTAGAAATTGACAGATTCAAGCAAACATGCACTCATATATATGGAAGTTGAAATAGACCGAGAAATACCTCACGACTGGCTAAAGCTCACACAATACTATTTAACAACCAATTAAGCAAGAATCAATTCACAATACATAGCTTAAATATTTTTTAAAAATCATTTGCTCATCACCTATCAAAAGTCCAAGAAAACAAGCAATCCAAGATGGGTATTTCTTGCACAAGTTTTGAAACAATATTCTCCCAAAACCACTAATCATATGAAATATGCAAGTAAAACCACTATGCCTAACAAAAATTCAACACACCCCCCCGCACTTAAACAACACATTGTCCTCAATGTAACATATATCTAATAAGCATAGACAACATCAAAATAAAAATATAGCAACCATCTTAACCAACAATAGGGGGACAACAGACTCAATAAAAATAAAAATGATTCTACTAACACTAAACTACCTTTTCTACTAGAATGGTTTCTCCCCCACACTTATCCTAACATGCATCATCAAATATCACAAACTAATCACACATGTCCAAAAAAGAGAGATAAGTGAGGAAAGAAACAACCTGATGAGTTATGGAGGCTTATAACTCGAATGGTAAAGTCGTAGCTTGTCGAATCGCAACACATGGTATGTCCCTCAGAAAGTTGAAGTGAAACTTGATTCTTGCAATAGTCAATGGATTTAATTTCCAATGGTCCTACCCAACGAGCTCTCTCACCAAAATCCTCATCTTTAGACTGAGAAAACTGTTACCACACGAAATCAAAGACCTTTAATGGTGTATTTTCCACAGGATCCGGAAGGAAAGGGTCTTCATATTTTGGTGCATCCAACACATCTAATCGAGCTAGAATAGGAGAAAGAAGTGGCAGCAACTTTGAATGGACAGGCATGGTTAATTCTCTATGAAGTTCCAAGTGGGCGGCATCTACTAAAGTAGCATTTTTCTTCTTTCTAGTTCTTTTTCGCCTAACCTTCTTCTTAGGCAATGACTTAGGAGTTGGGACCTCCTTACTAATACCTGCAACATCACTCAAAACAGAATCTCCAAGAGTAGCAGGGTTATAAATAACAGCAGGAGCAACAGGCTCCTGTAAAGCAGCAGTACAAGGGGATGTCATGGTCTCACAATCACTAGCATGCATAGATGAAACATCATGTCCACAACCAGAAGCAAAAGCATCATATGTGCGTTTAGAACAACTATCCATTACAAATTTGATCTCATGATCCCAAACAGACATAATAATAGACCCTTCTTTCATATTAATAATCGTATTAGCAGTATCAAGAAAAGTTCTTCCTAAGATGAGTTTACTCTGACCATTAGATTCTCTAGAGGTATCCAAAACGACAAAGTCGGCAGGAAAGACTAAGTCTCTAACTTGTACAAGAACATCCTCTACCACACCCAAGGGATATCTAACAGTTTGGTCAGCTAATTGCAAAATAGTCCTAGTAGGCTTCAAATTATTGAATCCTAAAGTGTCATACAAAGATTTAGGCATCATGTTAATAGAAGCACCTAGGTCCAATAACATCAGAAATAAAAGCTCTACCAATAGTACAAGGAATAGTGTATGACCCTGGATCGGGACTCTTATGTGGCATATTATCAGTAAACAACGCA
Organism: Mimosa pudica; assembly: GCA_029929735.1. Taxonomy (NCBI): domain Eukaryota; kingdom Viridiplantae; phylum Streptophyta; class Magnoliopsida; order Fabales; family Fabaceae; genus Mimosa; species Mimosa pudica. Next base: position 9,355,875 of record JAKELP010000023.1, on the reverse strand, counting down.
GATACACTGGATCCTAATTGTACTTTCTCATCCATTTTAAATTTTCCTTTAGAAGTGCATAGTTCTTTCAAGAATTTGGAATAAGCAGGCACTTTCTTAACAAGTTCAAGCAAAGGAATATTAACCTCAGTTTTACCAAACAATTCCACAACATCAGGATCATCCAGAGGTCTATCATGCTTTTTACTTTTAACAACAGCATTAGGAAAAGGAAGATCATGAAGATTTACCTTTTACCTGTTTGCAATAAGGCTCCACTCGTGTTAGTATTTCTTTCCTTAGCAGGTAGTGAACTCGAACCATTATCAGCGATCTCTCCCAGAAGTGGTGGTTTTTCCACTTGAGATCGACGTTCATTAAGCTTTGGTGGAGGAGGCTCACACTCAACCTCCTCATCATCTGACCCTTCTGCCTCAATAGGATCCTTAAATTGAACATGTTTCTTTCTACCACAAGATATTGCATTGAGAGATTGTGAACTAAATCCACTTGATTTCACCTGCAACTCACTAAGAGAACTAGCCAATTGTGCAACAAAATTCTCAAGATTGGAATGCTTTGTCTCAAATGCACTAACAGAACTAGCCAATTGCAACATTTTAGCATTATACATTTTCTCAAACTGTTGCAACTTATCATCAAAATGGTTTTGAAAACTATGGAAATTATTCTGGATGATTTTAGTCATAGTGTTAACAAGGTCATCTTGTTTCATTGGAACCATTTGCATAGCATTACAACTTGCATAACGAGAAGGGCAATTATAAGAAGAATGCATTTCAGATCCACAGAACTCACAAGAAGGGGGTATGATCTCATTACCTACAACACGGCCTGAAGAAGCGACCTCAATCATCACACAACATAATTATATGAAGCACAATGGACTAAATCACCCAACAAACATGCTAGATAATAAAATCAACAAAGACTTAACATACATGGTAATTTGGGAAGATGAATATAACTAAATTAAAACCATATCAATACATGCAATTAAAATTCAACAACACATGGTCTAGAATCTCAACAAACGAAGTTCGAATATAAGAAGAACAAATACTCAAGAGCACAAATGGAAATTCAAGACTATATAATTGGAACTAATAAAACTCCCCTAAAGTTGTTTCAATGTTTGCTTCATATCATCCCATCATCCAAGAGAGCATCGGCGGACTTAGCTCATCATGTTGTAGGAGAGAACACCCAAGGACGGCTGCACCTCAAGCTCCATGAAGAACCGGTGGAAGATGGTGGAGTGGAAGATAGGATGAGTGGAAGAGAGTGTGGAATGATGGTATGAGATTGTGGTATTTTTTTCCCAATTTCGTGCTCCCCTCATCCTTATATAATAAGTCACCATAAACCATGCTTGGAGAGCAAGAATTTCCCAAATTAAATGCCCAAAGCCAATAGGAAAGAGTTGGGGACCAAGAATTTCCTAAAAGAGATAATACTTTCCTAAAATGGAAGGGATATTGCTTGGAGGATAATCTTTTGTTGGAATTTCGTGCTCCCCCTTTATGCAGCATAAATGATGACTCAAAACCATCCTAATTGACCTAGGATTTCCAAAATTGAATGCTCAAAGCATATAGGAAAGGTTTGGGGCACAAAAGCTTCCTAAAAATAAGGGAATCACTCTCAAAATAAGAAATAATGAAAGGACTAGTGATTAGGACGTTTCATACACTCCTTGTAAGACTAGGATTGCTTGTGGAAGTCATCTATCAAGATTAGGAAACAACTGGAGAAGAATCATTAGGAAACAATTGGAGAAGAGTCATTCATTGATATAATTAGTTCTAATTGAAATAGGACTTTCCAAAAAATGTGTCTAGATCTTGTTCTCTTCAATATGATCCTCCTCCTTTACTCCTAAAATAGGAAATTAGGAAATATGTGAAGTATATCAAGTCCATAAAATATAAAATGTTTTAGTTAGTTACCTAATATTCTCAATTCTCATTAAAATGCAACTAACTCATCAAACCTAGACTCAACATGAAATGACATCTAATTCCTATTATTTTTTACCAATTGACATGCTAATTTCACATGCTTAGTAGTATAAAAACATATAAATTTCATGCACAATCATTCATTATCCTCAATAGCTATAAAATCACAACTCCCCTTCTTTAGGTTGTTAAGAATCAACGCCAATCACAAGAACATCAATCATAAGATCATGTACCTAATATAAAAATCTTCTCTTTTCAATCTCAATATAGCCATGAAGCCTAAAAAACAATTACATTTCCCTGTTCATACATCTTAAAATCAACAGATAATCAACAATCAGTGCTCTTTAAACTTCTAAAACTTCTGAGTCTAACATCAATATATTTCATTAAACAATTCCAATTCAATCTAAGCTTAATCTCAAAGCTAAGCAATGAAAGGAGGTGATGGAGGGAGAGGGAGGGGATGAGAGGAGGTGGTGGAGCGAGGGAGAGGGAGGGGTGTAGAAGATGGTGATGTGGCATGACCTTTGACATAGAAGGTGATGTGGCATTACAGCATTACATATATAGGATGTGGGGGTAAAATTTATCCACTTTGTATACTTCAAGGGCAAAATTGATCCAAAAAAACTTCTAAGACAAATTTGATCTTTGCTTAAAACTTTCAAGGCAAATATAATTTTTAACTCATATTTTAATGGGGCTACAAATTTTATTTTGGCTTGAGAAAGAATTCTCAAATGTTTATGAACATTAGACAAACACATTTTTTCCTTAGTATAGGGCAATAATATGCTCATCAAAGGGTAAAATAGCTACGCATTTACAACTTCCAGAGTAAATATACTCTCTTAATTTAGGGCACTAGATAGTCGTAGCGGGTTACTTCTGAGGCAAAATTGAACTTTTGCCCTAATTCTAAATGAGATGGTCTTAATTAAGTTTCATTAAGTACAATATAATAGTGATAAATAATTCTAGATGTCCCTTGTCATGAAGTAAAGTTTTAATTTATTTTAGAATATTAGTCATAAATCCAACAAAAACAAATGTATTAGTTACAAACTATGTCAAAACTTATTTTTAATATGACATTCGTCAAATACATATACAAATAATTTTGTGAATTATACTGCTCAATTGCACAACACGTTAAATTTCTTTCAAGATTATAGCTATGCTATATGAATATGTTCATTTTATCTGACAAGATTATTTAATTTGTAACGTTACTTTTAATATTTACAATTTAATTATGGGTGAAAGTGCAAAAATGATACCAAACTTTACCTAAAATTACGTTTCTAATACTAAAGTTTTGCGAGGTGCAAAAATAGTACCCAACTTGGGGTCCGAGTGCAAATATAGTATTTTCACTTGAGGGAAATTAAATTTAGATATGAAAAGA